>CM060913.1:930588793-932055051 GCA_030737875.1 Allium sativum | reverse complement strand
TAGAGCGAGGAGCCGTACTAGGGACGGTGCCGGTGTAACTACCCTGCCGTTATGCTGCCGAAATTTTGAATAATATTCTTGTGTTTGAATTATTTTCATATGCTTAAACTATATTTATTCTACTATAGAAACATTCATGTGTTGAATTGATATTCATTCGTTGTTTAGAAATTCATGTGTTGAATGGTATTCATATTTTGAAATAAATTGTTCGATAATAAAAATCACATTTTTATCGATATATAAAACTATAGAAACATTCATGTGTTGAATTGATATTCATTCGTTGTTTAGAAATTCATGTGTTGAATGGTATTCATATTTTGAAATAAATTGTTCGATAATAAAAATCACATTTTTATCGATATATAAAACTATAGAAACATTCATGTGTTGAATTGATATTCATTCGTTGTTTAGAAATTCATGTGTTGAATGGTATTCATATTTTGAAATAAATAGTTCGATAATAAAAATCACATTTTTATCGATTTATAAAAACTATAGAAACATTCATGTGTTGAATTGATATTCATTCGTTGTTTAGAAATTCATGTGTTGAATGGTATTCATATTTTGAAATAAATAGTTCGATAATAAAAATCACATTTTTATCGATATATAAAAACTATAGAAACATTCATGTGTTGAATTGATATTCATTCGTTGTTTAGAAATTCATGTGTTGAATGGTATTCATATTTTGAAATAAATAGTTCGATAATAAAAAATCACATTTTTATCGATATATAAAAACTATAGAAACATTCATGTGTTGAATTGATATTCATTCGTTGTTTAGAAATTCATGTGTTGAATGGTATTCATATTTTGAAATAAATTGTTTGATAATAAAAATCACCTTTTATAGACTATATGAACTATATAGAAAAATAGTGTTTTGAAATGAATTATTTTACAATAAAAATCACATTTTTATTGTATGCATAAATCGTTGAAATGTGAAATGTTAAAAATAGCCACTTGTTCAAAATAAACATATATCAGTTGAAATATTCATTAATTAGCTAATGAAATGATTTGCACCTATTTATGTAACATTAGAATGAATGGTGTTTTTAAACCAAATAGAAATCAAATATGAAGTTGAATAGAAAATGGAAAATGATATGGACTGTATATATATGTACATGCATATTCATTGAACAGGTTATAGCAAAGGGGCTAGAGAAGAGGAATAAAATTTTGTGCCCGACAAATAGGTACACATTTACTGATTTGTTTGGGTGATGATTTTGAGCCTGTTGGCTAGCCACTTGGCTTTTTCTTTTTCTTTTTGAGATTAGAAGGACCGGGACGCTATTTGCGATTTCCCGACGCTCCCGGTGCAGGGGAGGTTATGGCGAAATTTTTCCAAAATTTAAGGTGTTAGAAAATTTTTTGAAGTGAAAACGATATAGAAATCATTGAATGAACTATATTTATATAACTATATAAATATAAATAAAATTAAAACGAAACGAAGCCGTGCAGTTCGTATTTCGAAACCGTGATTTCAAATGACTAGTACGGGAAATCCGACCATTGGATTTTCCCGAAACCTCAACCGTCGGGTTCGCCTTGGAATAATCTTTCCAACGGCACCAACCTTGTGAAAATCCAACGGTTGGATTGTCTGGAATGTTTAATTCAAATCTGAAGAAAAACAGCGCCAGAAGCGATTATATTTATATATATATATAAATATAATTATATATTTAATCGAATAACGACGCTGCAGTTCGTATTTTGAAATCGAAAATTCAAACGATTGTACCGGGAGATCCGACCGTCGGATTTTCCCGAAACTGGAACCGTTGGATTCGTTTTGAAAAGACCTTTCTAATGATGTAAATTTTGTGAAAATCCAACGGTTAGATTTTCAGATATGTGTAAATCAAATCTGAAGAAAAACAGCGCCACGGCCACGTTATGGCCCGAAACGTCGTTTTGAATATATTAGCTATTTTAAAATAAATAAAAATAGCGATAAATAGTTATAAAATATCGTAAGCGATATGGAATGGAAATAAACTGAATTTGCTTGATTTATGTGATGTTTGATGGTTGAATGTGTTTGGTGTGAAAACTATATAAAGAACACAACTGGTGTTGTCGAATAATTTAACCATTGAAATAAATCGATTTGAAATTCTAAATATACGTGAATTATTTGAAAAGGCCGAGTTAATTCTCATTTCGAATAATCGACCGACGATTGAAATTCGAAGATGAAGACGATGGTCGAAGACCGGAGATCTTCACCTCGTTTGGATGGTAACCGAGGTCCTGATTGGGAGGCATCCCGAAATATGGATAATGAGTGGTGATCGTTCAGACGTACGTGTTGATCGAAGGGTTTGCGAGGTATTTAGTGCCTCCGGTTTCGTTCAGACCCAGAACGGACTTGTAAATGGACTGTGTGTCTGACATAGGATTTATTCTGTGTGGCATGCTAAGATGCAGTGATCAGGGCTTCTGTTGAAAAGCAAAGTCTTGTGGTGATGATCAAAGCACCGCCGGTGTGGCGTAGCTTTGTGTATAACGTGAATTCGCGAGCCTCACACCCCGGTAGGAACCTAAAACGGGAGGAAGGACCTCAGGGAGGGCATGCGTTTCTTTCTAGCTAGGGTGGTGTCAGTGACCTACCAGCCCTGACATTTATATACTTTTCACCTATGTGGTTGTTGCTGTTGCGAGGCGCCTCGGTTTGATCGGACGATCCGGGTCCGATGGAGTCATTCGTTGGCTCGTTTACGCACCAAAGGGCGGGGAAACGTATTGTCCAGGCATTTTAATCCACATCGGTGGACCGGCCCTGTCGCTCCTAGGGTCACTCGAGCTCTGATCCTGTGGCTCGGGCTAGAGAGTCACGAATTCGGTAAGGACTATCTTTTGCCTTGGTTCATGACGGAAATCCAATTTTCAAGTACGTGATCGTGCGGTTTTGATTGTATACCTATATATGGCGACATAGTGGTATGGGGCATTAATGCCGTCTATGATTGATAGTTATGATTTGAAATTGTTTTCAAAACATATAAACACTAGCAATAATATCAAATGCCTTTGTTTTATTCGTATCAAGCATATCTTGGTCGTTATAAGGTAAAAACTCTATCCTCCGGTTTGCGTTGCATTGTGTGATGGGAACTGAGTCTTATAACGGCTTCATTTTTATAAAAAGCATAGCGATGCTTTAAAAGAAAGATTTGTTTTAAAGCACTGGCAATCCAGTGGAGTAAACCCGTTCCACGAAAGTGGCGTGGTCCTGTGATTAGCCAAATTATATATATGTGTTGAGTGGATTTCTCATACCAGTCCCATGACTGACTCGTAGTTTGTTTCACTCTCAAACTCGGGTGCCCCTTTTTCCACACGGGCAGCCTTGTATTCAGGTTTAGCTGGTTCTTTCTGGAAAGCTGGAGCTGAAGATGGATTCTATCATTTATTTCTTTTTATGCTGTTCAGCTCCTATTGTACATATTTTGTTTATTTCCGCTGTAGACATTTATGTATAGCTGAACTGTATTTGTACTAAGTAAGATCCTGTATACTGTGTAACTCTGATGATTACTTTTATCCAGTATATTTTGTTGTTCATTCTGGTGTATTTATTTAATTCTGTTCTGCTATTATCTGTTTCTGTGTTATATTCCAAAGATAACCTTGTTTCCGTGAGAACGGGAACTCGGGTTGTCTCAACGTGGTATCGGAGCTTTGGTTAAGCTTAGTTCTGGAATATAACATTCGAACGAACTCGTCAGAAATAGAACCAGTAGTGTTCTAGGACGGGTAACTCTATACAGATAGGATCAGCAATATCCTAGTATGAGTAGCAGAAATAACACCTCGATAGACACATTTACATACAAGTATTTGTCTCTATATTTTGAAATATCTTTTCTGTTGACCTGACACTTGATCTGCTATTTGCAGAAGAACTAGAAAATGAGTGCCAGAAACAGAAGAAGTAATACTAGCCCGGATATTGAAGCTCTATTCATGAAGTATAGAAATCTGGGTGGAAAGCCGTTCTCGGGCGAAGAATCTATTATGAGAACCCAAGCTTGGATTCGTTCGGTTGAGAAAATATTCGAAGCATTAAAGCTTAGTGATGACCAGAAAAGATTACTGGCCTCCTGGGCACTCGAAGATGAAGCTTTGTTCTGGTGGGATTCTGTTGTTAAGGATAATCCAGAAGGTGATATCACCTGGGACAGATTCAAAGTGATTTTCTTAGAAAGATTTACTCCTCCCGAAGCAACCGAGAGATTATGTGATGAATTTTCTTATCTAATACAAGGTGATATGACCATTCCCGAATATCATAAGAAATTCAACGAACTTGCTCACTTTGCTCCTCATCTAATTCAAAATCCGAAGAGGAAAAATCTGAGATTTATTCATGGCCTCCAAAGGAAATACCAGAATAAAGTATTGGGGCATGTGAAGCTTCCTTTCTCAGAAATGATTTATATGGCTTATCAATATGAAGATCTCCATAAGAAAGGCATGTTGCGAGACGAAGAAGAAGTTTGTTGTAGTGACAAAGAAGATTCGGAAACTGATATTCCTGAGGCAAGTACAATGTCTGAGGTCAACAAGAAGCTCAGTGCCAAGAGAAAAAGGACCAAATCAGAGGAGAAACCAGTAACGACAACTGTATGCTCTAACTGCAATAAGCAAGGACATCTCTCGATAAGTTGCCGATCTCTTAAGAAGCTGAGGAAAGATGAAACTAAATCCGGTAAGAAGTTCCAAGAGAAGAGAAAGTGCAGTCAATGCCATCAGTCCGGTCATCTTTCAAAGGCCTGCCCGCTACTCGGAAAACCTAAAGCAGTACAAGTAAATGAGGTGGTAGAAGTACCTGCATCCTCATCTGCTCAGGAAAGGTCTGATGTTTTAGAAGGCACGCTCAATGTCAAAAACATTCCAGTTAAAGTACTGTTTGACACAGGCGCGTCACGAAGCTTTATTGCAAAGAGTGCAGTCAAGAAGTTGGATTTGAACTTGAAGAAGCTCAAAGAGCCAATGACTGTCCGAAATCCAGTTGGAGATTCCATCAATCTCAGTTGGGTTTGTGCAGTACCCGTCTCTTTTTCTTGCTATAAATTCCCTATTATCTCTGTCGTTATGAATTTTGATGAGTTTGATCTTATTCTGGGGTTGGATTGGCTAACCAAATATGAAGCAGAGGTTAGATGCGCCGAGAGAGTTGTAAAGGCAAAAGCACAATTGGGAAATTATATAACCATACCATGTGAAGGCCCAACTTCAAATAGAAAAGATTTCTGGTCAGCTCTCGATGTTTCTCCAGCCCAAATTGAAAATATCCCTGAAGTTACAGAGAACATTCCTGACCTCATCAAAGACATTCCTGTCGTCAAGAACTATGCGGATGTGTTCGAAGAAGTTGTTCGCTTACCTCCGCAGAGAGAAATAGATTTCAAGATTACTTTGATTCCCAATGCAAGGCCGGTAGTTCACGCTATTCGAAGAATGTCCTTGAAAGAGAAAGAGGAATTAGACAATCAAACAAGACAACTAGTATGGAAAGGTCTGATCAGGCCTAGTTTCTCTGATTGGGGTGCAGCAGTGGTATTTGTCCCAAAATCTGATGGTACTCTACGACTATGCGTGGATTATCGTGATCTGAACAAACAGACAATAAAGAACAAGTATCCATTGCCGCGGATTGATGATTTGTTAGATCGATTAAATGGAGCACAAGTATTTTCACGAATGGACCTAGCTACAGGCTTCCATCAACTTCGAATTGCCGAAGAGTGTGTTCCAATGACAGCGTTCAGAGGCCCCGACTTATTCTACGAGTGGTTAGTAATGTCGTTCGGCTTATGTAACGCTCCTGCTTACTTCGTCGATCTAATGAACAGGGTATTCAGAGGAGTATTGAATAAATTTGTTCTGGTTTTTATTGACGATATTCTAATCTTCTCTAAATCAAAGGCCGAACATGAAAAACATCTGGAACAGGTTTTAGAAATTCTCAGACGGAATGTATTAAAAGCCAAGTTTTCCAAATGTATATTCTGGCAAGATGAAGTAAAATTTCTGGGCCATGTCGTATCGAAAGAAGGAATCGCTGTGGATCCAAGCAAAATCACAGCTATTCAGAATTGGAAACAGCCTAGTACTCCCACTGAAGTCCGTAGTTTTCTCGGATTGGCTAGCTATTATCGGAAGTTCGTTAAAGACTTTTCGAAGATATCTGGTCACTTAACGAAGCTTACAAAGAAGCATTCTAAGTTCAAATGGACTCAGGAAAGTGAGGAGGCTTTCCAAGAGCTAAAGTTAAGATTAACCACAGCTCCAGTGTTAACCATCATCGATGGCAACCAAGATTTGAAAGTCTGGACTGATGCTTCTAGAGAAGGCCTTGGCGCAGTGTTAATGCAAAGGGGTCAAGTGATTGCTTATGCTAGCCGTCAACTGAAACCACACGAGAAAAACTATGTAACTCATGATCTTGAGTTATTGGCTATCATATTCTCTTTGAAAATCTGGAGACACTATCTTCTGGGCGAGAGATTTGAATTGTTTACAGATCACCAGTCGTTAAAGTATCTGTTCACTCAGAAGGACTTAAATTTGAGGCAGCAGCGTTGGCTGGAGTTTCTTGCAGCATATGACTTTGAAATTATATATACTCCAGGGAAAGCCAATGTCGTGGCCGATGCGCTGAGTCGAAAGAATGTAATGATCGCCAGCTTTATTATCACAACTTCCTTGATTGACAAAATATCTATTCTTCAGAAGGAGGATAACTTTATTAAAGATATGATCAAAAGGATTCAGAAAGGCGAACCCTCGTGTTTTCAAATAGATAACGACGAGACCTTGAGGTTAAAAGGAAGGATTTGTGTTCCTGACGTTCCTGAGCTAAAAAGGGAAGTGTTAGACGAGTGTCACAAGTCCAAGCTGAGTATCCATCCTGGTGTGGCCAAAATGTATAACGATCTCAAAAGAACTTTCTGGTGGAAGGCTATGAAAAGAGACGTTTCGATATATGTTAGTCGATGCCCTACTTGCCAGCTAGTTAAAAGCGACCAACAGAAATTGGCTGGATTATTGCAACCACTAGAAGTTCCTGGCTGGAAGTGGGAACATATTTCTATGGATTTCATCGATGGTCTGCCCAGAACCAGAAAAGGAAACGACAGTATTTGGGTGATCGTAGATCGTTTCACGAAGACCGCCCATTTCATACCTGTCAGATCAAACAGAACCGCTCAGATTCTGGCGCAGATTTACTTCAGGGAAATAGTTAGACTACATGGAGTGCCGCTCAGTATAGTAAGTGATAGGGATACGATATTCACTAGTAAATTCTGGGAGGCATTTCAAGTCGAACTGGGAACGAAGTTAAACATGAGCACCGCTTATCATCCTCAGACAGACGGTCAGACTGAGAGGGTGAATCACATTTTAGAAGATCTATTGCGGGCTTGTATTCTAGATTTCGGTGGATCATGGGAAGACCATCTGCATTTGGCTGAATTCTCTTATAACAACAGCTACCAGGCGAGCCTGACAATGTCGCCATTCGAAGCATTATATGGTAGACCGTGCCGATCTCCTGCTTGTTGGGTCGAGCCTGGAAATAGACTTGTGTTGGGTCCTGATATGATTCGAGAAGCTGCCGACAAAGTCGATTTTATTAAGAAGCGATTACTCGCTGCTCAAAGCCGACAAAAGAGCTATGCTGATAGAAGAAGAAGAGATATATCCTTTGAAGTTGGCGACTATGTATATTTGAAAGTATCGCCGATGAGAGGAGTAATCCGGTTCGGTAAAACTGGAAAGTTGGCACCCAAATTCATTGGTCCGTTTCCTATTCTGGAACGGATCGGAACTCTCGCTTATAGGGTCAAACTGCCTGACTGGTTGCCTGGAGTTCATGATGTATTTCATATATCTCAACTTCGAAAGCACGTTCATGATCCAGACTTGATCGTGGAAGAAGCAGCTCAGCAGGATATTGAAATTACTCCAGAATTAGCTGTGAGGCGAGAGCCGCTAAAGATTATCGGCAAAGAAACCAAAGAGCTGAGGAACAAGAAGGTTCACTTAGTCAAAGTGCAATGGAGTGGAGATCCGCGAGATTGTACTTGGGAAACGGAGGAGAGCATTCAGAAAGCTTATCCTAGATGCCGAGTAGATATCTCTGATTGACTCTGGTGCAAGGTACATTTACCCTACTTCGCATTACCATTTAATTCTCTATTCTGTTGCTATTTTCTTCCCATGGATGTGCATTGTTTATTCTATACTCTGAATATTAGAAACAAATTGGTTGTTGTATTGTGGGATTGTAGATTTATCAAACCGCTTTCGACTTTATTCCTTTTCGGGGACGAAAAGTTTTAAGTGGGGGAGATTGTAACGACCCAGAAAATCTGAACCAATTTAAAATTTTTAAATTGGCTAAAATAATGGATTTTAAATATTTGAAATAAATATTTTAAACAATGGCGATGAAAACTGAGTTGAAATCGACATTTGAAAACCAATATAATTAATTATAATTATATATAGAATTGAAAATGGCGCGGTAGTTCGATAATTCTATTTCAAACTTAAATTGAATATACCGGGTGCAAAACAATCCGGATTTTAGTGAAACAAAAAAATATGGAATCTAATTGGTAATATCTTTCTAACGAATCTGACAAATCGAAATTTGATAGCGGGAATCAAAAGATATGTCCAGTTGAAAATTCTGAATAGTCGCTATGGAATTCAGGCCCTTAAAAATGGACATTTTGCAAATGACCTCGGATTTCGACGAAACCACTTTTGTTAGATCCGCAGTGTCAAGTTATTGCTAGGTTTCAAATTTCATAATTTTTCGAATCAATATGTGAGCGTGGCAAAAGAAAACGCGTTTGACCAGTTTCTGTTGATTTTAATCGACTGGAAATTGACTATTTTTCAAACGGTCTCAGAATTTGACGAAACTAGTTTTGTTAGGACCGTATCGTCAATACGAAGCTAGAAAGTATTTTTCTGAAATTTTTCTAGTTAGTATGTGACCCCGGTAATTTGAAATGTGCGTTTAAAATTCAATATAATGATTTAAATGAAAATTCAAAAGGAAACTGACTGCAACGATCAAATCAGCTTGCGATACATATCCCATTGTGTTCGGAATGGGGGTGAAACGCTATGGACGACAGGCGGTAGGCCTCGTTTCGAGGTCATATGTAAAAGTCAACCCTTGTGCATAATATAATAATTAAATAATAAAAAAAAATAATAAAAAAAACTATTCCCTCCCCTTTATCTTCTTCCTGCCCCCCCCCCCCCCCCCCCCGTTCACTTTGATTTCGGGTAAAACAAAGAAAAAAAAAAAAAAAAACCCTAAGCGAAACGAAGCCGCCTCCTCCTCCCACGAAGCCGCCTCCTCCTCCCAGCGCCCACACCCCGAAGACCCTAGCCGCCACCAGACCCCAAGCTCGCGACGCCTCCAACCCCGAGCCGCCCCTCGAAGCGAGCGCCTCCGATCTCCTTTCGCCCCCCGCTCCTCTGTAAGTATTTTATTCTTATTTTTATTTTTAAGTTCTATAGAACTGAAAATTAATTTCTGATTTTGTTAAAGGTTTAAAAACTGAAATTTTAAAAAAGTATAAAAACTGTTTTTTTTAAAAGATTTTAAAACTGAAATTTTTTATAAAAGTATTAAAACAGATTTTTTAAAAAAATTAAAACTGATTCTGTTTTTAAAAAGATTAAAACAGATTTTATAAAGTATTAAAACAAGTTTTTTTTTTAAAAGAATAAAAACTGGAATTTTTTTATAAAAGTATTAAAACAGATTTTTAAAAAAAAATTAAAACTGATTTTGATTTTTATAAAGATAAAAACTGAATTGATTTTTATAATTTTAAAAACTGATTTGTTAGAACTTTAAAACTGAATTTATAAAAGAATTTAAAACTGATTTGTTTTAAGAAAAAAAAAAAACTGTCTTTGTAAAAGAAAAACAGATTTTTGATACAAATAAAAATTGAATTTTTAAGTAAAGGAAAAACTGATTTTTAGATAAAAGAAAAACTGATTTTTAGATAAAAGAAAAACTGGTTTTTGAAGTAAAGGAAAACTGATTTTTGATACAAAGAAAAAATGTTTTTAAAAGAAAAGTAAAAAACATATTTTTATATGTTGAAAGCAAAAGTAAAAGAATCATATTTTTATATGTTGAAAGCAAAAGTAAAAATCAAATTTTTATATGTTGAAAGCAAAAGTAAAAATCATATTACATATATATTGAATAGCGAAGTCAAAAATTCGATTTTTATATATTGAATAGCATAGTAAAAATTCTATTTTTACATATGCAGAGAATACGGGTGAAAGCGAAAAATAGGCGAAGATTTCTATTAAGAAGAGTCTTGAAGTTGGATAGCTATTGGTGAGATTTCTGATTTAAAATTTATATATATATATGTGTGAAGTAAAAGTGAATTGCTATATATAAATATATATATATATATATATATATATATATATACGCCCCTCGTCCACAAACCATGGACGATATATATTGGTTGAAATTGAGGTGAAAATTGATTGATGGCGATTGATTGTTTGGGATTGTTTGTGATTGATATTGGTTGATTGTGGTTGAAAAATACCCATTTGTGGTTGTGAAATATTTGGTTGAAACCACATAGGATTAGTTTGTGGAAATGAAATAAATATATACATGCCGCCTGCGTGCGAACTAGATGCATGATTCCCATTGTCAAAAACCGCGAGGTTTTAAGGTAGAGCGAGGAGCCGTACTAGGGACGGTGCCGGTGTAACTACCCTGCCGTTATGCTGCCGAAATTTTGAATAATATTCTTGTGTTTGAATTATTTTCATATGCTTAAACTATATTTATTCTACTATAGAAACATTCATGTGTTGAATTGATATTCATTCGTTGTTTAGAAATTCATGTGTTGAATGGTATTCATATTTTGAAATAAATTGTTCGATAATAAAAATCACATTTTTATCGATATATAAAACTATAGAAACATTCATGTGTTGAATTGATATTCATTCGTTGTTTAGAAATTCATGTGTTGAATGGTATTCATATTTTGAAATAAATTGTTCGATAATAAAAATCACATTTTTATCGATATATAAAACTATAGAAACATTCATGTGTTGAATTGATATTCATTCGTTGTTTAGAAATTCATGTGTTGAATGGTATTCATATTTTGAAATAAATAGTTCGATAATAAAAATCACATTTTTATCGATTTATAAAAACTATAGAAACATTCATGTGTTGAATTGATATTCATTCGTTGTTTAGAAATTCATGTGTTGAATGGTATTCATATTTTGAAATAAATAGTTCGATAATAAAAATCACATTTTTATCGATATATAAAAACTATAGAAACATTCATGTGTTGAATTGATATTCATTCGTTGTTTAGAAATTCATGTGTTGAATGGTATTCATATTTTGAAATAAATAGTTCGATAATAAAAAATCACATTTTTATCGATATATAAAAACTATAGAAACATTCATGTGTTGAATTGATATTCATTCGTTGTTTAGAAATTCATGTGTTGAATGGTATTCATATTTTGAAATAAATTGTTTGATAATAAAAATCACCTTTTATAGACTATATGAACTATATAGAAAAATAGTGTTTTGAAATGAATTATTTTACAATAAAAATCACATTTTTATTGTATGCATAAATCGTTGAAATGTGAAATGTTAAAAATAGCCACTTGTTCAAAATAAACATATATCAGTTGAAATATTCATTAATTAGCTAATGAAATGATTTGCACCTATTTATGTAACATTAGAATGAATGGTGTTTTTAAACCAAATAGAAATCAAATATGAAGTTGAATAGAAAATGGAAAATGATATGGACTGTATATATATGTACATGCATATTCATTGAACAGGTTATAGCAAAGGGGCTAGAGAAGAGGAATAAAATTTTGTGCCCGACAAATAGGTACACATTTACTGATTTGTTTGGGTGATGATTTTGAGCCTGTTGGCTAGCCGCTTGGCTTTTTCTTTTTCTTTTTGAGATTAGAAGGACCGGGACGCTATTTGCGATTTCCCGACGCTCCCGGTGCAGGGGAGGTTATGGCGAAATTTTTCCAAAATTTAAGGTGTTAGAAAATTTTTTGAAGTGAAAACGATATAGAAATCATTGAATGAACTATATTTATATAACTATATAAATATAAATAAAATTAAAACGAAACGAAGCCGTGCAGTTCGTATTTCGAAACCGTGATTTCAAATGACTAGTACGGGAAATCCGACCATTGGATTTTCCCGAAACCTCAACCGTCGGGTTCGCCTTGGAATAATCTTTCCAACGGCACCAACCTTGTGAAAATCCAACGGTTGGATTGTCTGGAATGTTTAATTCAAATCTGAAGAAAAACAGCGCCAGAAGCGATTATATTTATATATATATAAATATAATTATATATTTAATCGAATAACGACGCTGCAGTTCGTATTTTGAAATCGAAAATTCAAACGATTGTACCGGGAGATCCGACCGTCGGATTTTCCCGAAACTGGAACCGTTGGATTCGTTTTGAAAAGACCTTTCTAATGATGTAAATTTTGTGAAAATCCAACGGTTAGATTTTCAGATATGTGTAAATCAAATCTGAAGAAAAACAGCGCCACGGCCACGTTATGGCCCGAAACGTCGTTTTGAATATATTAGCTATTTTAAAATAAATAAAAATAGCGATAAATAGTTATAAAATATCGTAAGCGATATGGAATGGAAATAAACTGAATTTGCTTGATTTATGTGATGTTTGATGGTTGAATGTGTTTGGTGTGAAAACTATATAAAGAACACAATTGGTGTTGTCGAATAATTTAACCATTGAAATAAATCGATTTGAAATTCTAAATATACGTGAATTATTTGAAAAGGCCGAGTTAATTCTCATTTCGAATAATCGACCGACGATTGAAATTCGAAGATGAAGACGATGGTCGAAGACCGGAGATCTTCACCTCGTTTGGATGGTAACCGAGGTCCTGATTGGGAGGCATCCCGAAATATGGATAATGAGTGGTGATCGTTCAGACGTACGTGTTGATCGAAGGGTTTGCGAGGTATTTAGTGCCTCCGGTTTCGTTCAGACCCAGAACGGACTTGTAAATGGACTGCGTGTCTGACATAGGATTTATTCTGTGTGGCATGCTAAGATGCAGTGATCAGGGCTTCTGTTGAAAAGCAAAGTCTTGTGGTGATGATCAAAGCACCGCCGGTGTGGCGTAGCTTTGTGTATAACGTGAATTCGCGAGCCTCACACCCCGGTAGGAACCTAAAACGGGAGGAAGGACCTCAGGGAGGGCATGCGTTTCTTTCTAGCTAGGGTGGTGTCAGTGACCTACCAGCCCTGACATTTATATACTTTTCACCTATGTGGTTGTTGCTGTTGCGAGGTGCCTCGGTTTGATCGGACGATCCGGGTCCGATGGAGTCATTCGTTGGCTCGTTTACGCCCCAAAGGGCGGGGAAACGTATTGTCCAGGCATTTTAATCCACATCGGTGGACCGGCCCTGTCGCTCCTAGGGTCACTCGAGCTCTGATCCTGTGGCTCGGGCTAGAGAGTCACGAATTCGGTAAGGACTATCTTTTGCCTTGGTTCATGACGGAAATCCAATTTTCAAGTACGTGATCGTGCGGTTTTGATTGTATACCTATATATGGCGACATAGTGGTATGGGGCATTAATGCCGTCTATGATTGATAGTTATGATTTGAAATTGTTTTCAAAACATATAAACACTAGCAATAATATCAAATGCCTTTGTTTTATTCGTATCAAGCATATCTTGGTCGTTATAAGGTAAAAACTCTATCCTCCGGTTTGCGTTGCATTGTGTGATGGGAACTGAGTCTTATAACGGCTTCATTTTTATAAAAAGCATAGCGATGCTTTAAAAGAAAGATTTGTTTTAAAGCACTGGCAATCCAATGGAGTAAACCCGTTCCACGAAAGTGGCGTGGTCCTGTGATTAGCCAAATTATATATATGTGTTGAGTGGATTTCTCATACCAGTCCCATGACTGACTCGTAGTTTGTTTCACTCTCAAACTCGGGTGCCCCTTTTTCCACACGGGCAGCCTTGTATTCAGGTTTAGCTAGTTCTTTCTGGAAAGCTGGAGCTGAAGATGGATTCTATCATTTATTTCTTTTTATGCTGTTCAGCTCCTATTGTACATATTTTGTTTATTTCCGCTGTAGACATTTATGTATAGCTGAACTGTATTTGTACTAAGTAAGATCCTGTATACTGTGTAACTCTGATGATTACTTTTATCCAGTATATTTTGTTGTTCATTCTGGTGTATTTATTTAATTCTGTTCTGCTATTATCTGTTTCTGTGTTATATTCCAAAGATAACCTTGTTTCCGTGAGAACGGGAACTCGGGTTGTCTCATATTAAGAATGAGGCGTCTACTTCCCAGAATGCAACGGGGAAAGGAGTCCTTGAAGGTACCATACAGTTTAAAGGAATTGATGTTCGTGTTTTATTTGATACTGGGGCATCGCAAAGTTTTATTTCATCCGGTACAATAGGAAAATTTCAACTTACCCCAAATATTTCACCAAATCCGATTTGCGTATCTAATCCTGTAGGCGGAAAGATAGAATAAAAAATGATTTGCAAAAACATAGCCCTCTCATATCTTTCACATACCTTCCTATTCGATTTCTATCTTTTGGATTTTAAAGGGTTTAATTTTATACTTGGTTTAGACTGGTTAAGTAAATTCCAAGCGCAGATTAAATGCGACAAAGAAATCGTAACTCTAATAACTAGTATCGTAAGAAAAGCTAGGATACAGTGTGGAAAACCCGGTATTCATACTTGTAGTTTCTTGTATGCTTTAGAAACACCGCAAGAAAATCTTGAGATGGTAGAAATAGTAAGAGATTTCTCTGACATATTTGAAGAGGTCACTAGTTTACCTCCTCACCGCGAAATAGAATTCCGTATTGATTTAATCCCAAATGCAAGACCTTTAGTTCAACCGAAACGACGAATGGCACCAAGAGAAGTTAAAGAACTTGAGGAGCAGACTCAAGATTTATTAGCTAAGGGTTTAATTCAACCAAGTTTTTCAAGCTGGGGTTCAGCAGTAGTTTTTGTGGTAAAAACTGATGGGTCACTAAGATTATGTGTTGACTATAGAGAGTTGAACAAGGTGACCATTAGAAATAAATATCCTTTACCCCGGATAGACGATCTTTTCGATCAATTAAATGGAGCTACCGTATTTTCACAAATGGATTTAGCAACAGGTTTTCACCAGTTGAGGATTTCTGAAGACAGCATTCCTTTAACTGCCTTCAGAGGACCAGACTTCTTTTACGAATGGTTAGTAATGCCATTTGGACTAACCAATGCACCTGCTTATTTTGTTGATCTTATGAACCATGTTTTTAGGAAAATTCTAAACAAATTTGTCCTAATCTTCATTGATGATATTCTCATTTATTCAAAATCTGAGGAAGAGCACAGACATCATCTAAGGATAGTATTGGAGACTCTGAGGAAGCACGTATTAAAAGCGAAGTTTTCCAAGTGTCATTTTTGGAAATTAGAAGTCAGATTCTTAGGACATATCGTGAATGGAGATGGAATCTCGGTTGACCCAATCAAAGTGGAAACCGTACAAGAATGGAGACAACCTCCAACACCAACGGAAGTCCGTAGTTTCTTAGGATTAGCAGGATACTATCGGAGATTCATCCCAGATTATTCAAAAATATCTTCCCACTTAACGAAGTTAACAAAGAAAGGGGAAAAATTTGCGTGGACTCCAAAGTGTGAAGAAGCATTCAAAGAACTGAAGGAGAAGTTAACGAAAGCACCAGTTCTAGCTGTTCCCGATGGGGAAAGTGAATTCAAGGTATATGCTGACGCTTGTGGATATGGACTTGGTGCAGTCTTAATGCAGAATAGACGTGTAATTGCATATGCCAGCAGACAGTTAAAACTACATGAGAAGAATTACACAACGCACGATCTAGAATTTTTGGCAGTTGTCTTTGCATTGAAGATATGGAGACATTATCTGTTAGGAGAGAAGTTTGAACTCTTCACAGATCACAAGCCATTAAAGCACTTGTTCACTCAGAAAGATCTGAACCTGAGACAACAAAGGTGGTTAGAGTTTCTTGCAGCGTACGACCTGGATATTATTTATACACCGGGAAAAGCTAATGTCTAGCAGACGCTCTAAGCAGAAACGCAATCCTATCCCTTCTAGAAGTCGTTCCAACACTTCATGAAAGGATAAAGAGATATCAAAGAAGGGATGCTCACCTAGAAAAGATAATCCAAGGAGTAAGGAAGGGGGAGGAGTCAGACTTTGAGCTAGACGATCAAGGTACTCTCAGAATAAATGGGAGACTATGCATTCCTGATATTGACGGGTTAAGGCAAGAAGTATTGATCGAGGGCCATCAATCAAAGTTAAGTATTCATCCAGGAAATCAGAAGATGTATAAAGACATGAAACGAGTATTCTGGTGGCCCGGAATGAAGAAGGACATTCAAACTTATGTCGGTAATTGTTTAAACTGCCAGCAAGTCAAAGGTAATCATCAGAAAACAGCAGGACTACTGCAACCATTGGAGATTCCCAATTGGAAGTGGGAGATGATATCAATGGATTTCATTGATGGGTTACCCAAGACGAGGAGAAGAAATGAAGGAGTATGGGTTATAGTAGACCGACTAACAAAGAGTGCACATTTCATCCCAGTAAAACCGACACGAACTGCAGCTTCGCTAGCCGAACTTTTTATGAGAGAGATCGTAAGAATTCGTGGAGTTCCAGTGAATATTGTAAGCGACAGAGATCCCTTATTTACTAGTAAATTCTGGGAAGCACTTCAAACAACCTTGGGTACTAAACTACATCTGAGCACAGCTTACCATCCTCAGACGGATGGCCAAACCGAGAGGGTAAATAGAATCTTAGAAGATCTTTTAAGAGCATGCATTCTTGACTTTGGAGGATCATGGGAAGATCACTTATATCTAGTAGAGTTCTCCTACAACAACAGTTATCAAACCAGTATAGGTATGGCACCTTACGAAGCACTCTATGGAAGACCATGCAGATCACCAACCTGTTGGGTTGAGTCTGGTAATAAACTTGTTCTCTGTCCAGATATGATCCGAAAGGCAACTGAGAAAGTTGAGTTAGTTAAAAGTAGGATGAAAGAAGCCCAGGATCGACAGAAGAGTTACGCAAACAGAGGGCGAAGGGATCTAAATGTTTCTGTTAAAGATCTAGTGTTTATGAAGATTGCACCTATCAGAGGAGCAATCAGATTTGGTAAGACAGGGAAGTTAACTCCACGATTTGTAGGACCTTTCCGTGTTATTGAGAGGATTGGATCACTAGCCTATCGAGTAGAATTACCAGAAAGGATGGCAGGGATTCACAATGTCTTCCATGTGTCCCACCTCCGAAAGTGTGTCCACGATCCATATTTGATTTTAGAACCATCCGTCCAAGAAGATCTGGAGATAGAACCGAACATGACTGTGATACGCTATCCAATCTATGTAATGGATAAAGAGGAGAAGCAACTCCAAAACAAGACTGTGAAGTTGTTAAAAATACAATGGAGCGAGAACCCAAACGACTGTACTTGGGAGACGGAGAAGCACATCAAGGAGTTTTATCCAAACTTTGCTATGGACTTAGTGTCAGTTTATTGTATGTTTGATTAAAATGTTAGCATATGTTGGATGTTATCACATGTATCATTTAGGATGTTATCCTATGTTAGAAATGAAATTTTAGATTTTCCATCTTAATAGCATGTGCATTTTACCATTTCAGTTATCACTAGGACTTATGAACTCTTCCAGTTATTTACATATATTCTGAGACTTTGTCCCTTACTTATCAGATGGCCCCCATATTTAAGAGAACCGCTAGATAGAGATTGACCCCATTACGGGAACAGAGACTCACTGATAGTATTAGAGAGATGGCAGAGCCGAGTGTTAGGGCGGAGACGATACAGCCCAGGAGTGATGATGGTAGATATATAGTCACATACGAGCCTATAGCAGGGCAGCCCGAGCCGATAGAAGAGGAGGAAGAGAGCTTAGATATTTCAGAGGCGAGCCTGCAGTCAGGTTATGATGCTGACGATGAGGGAGACGACAGCAGCGACTATGATAGTGATTCTGAGATAGGGTAGAGGAAATCGAGGAAGAACCGACGGAAGAAGAGGAAAAGCCAATGGAAGAAGAAGAAGAGCCAATGGAAGAGGTAGAGGAGGAAGACCCAGTAGTTCAGGCTCCACCCATCGAGCTAGATGAGGAGTTGATTTCTGCATGGGTGCAGTATATTCAGGACTTGTTGGCATACCATGTTGCAGGAGTTGAGCAGGGGATTCAGTTTGACCTTGACTATCCAGGTATGATGGTACACCCACCATCACCTACTGAGATCATTTACATCTATGATGAGGAGACAGTAGAGGAGGAAGTAGAGGAAGAAAACGAGGTAATAGAGGTAGTCGATATTTCTGATGATGTAGAGATAGTCGATATCTCTGATGATGAGGGGGAGGACGTGATGAGTATCAGTAGTGATGACTCTGAGTAGGAGAGTATGCTATGTATGTACATAGGACTTTGTATTAGTCTATAACTCGAACTAGTCGAGTATAGCACTTGTTATCGCATTATGACTATAACTCGAACTAGTCGGGTATAGCACTTATCGTATTATTTGTAGCACTTTCTATGATGGTTTATGATATATCACTTTTGGCTTGACTTATAACTGTGTTTACAAATTTCAAGGGCGAAATTTTTATAAGGGGGAAAGATTGTAATGACCCGGAAATTCCGGACCAAATTAAAATGTGTAAAAATTTGAATTCGACAAAACATCGATAACTAAACGTATCGATGAAGGAGAATTCATTTACGAGAACAGAAAAGTGAGTAAAGTGTAATAACCCAGAATTTTTAACTAAGTTGAATAAAATTTCAAGAGTACTAACTGAGTTATCTATATATATAAAACTTATTTTTTTTATTTAATTATGGATTTTGTAAGCTTTATATTTTGATTTGTTAAGTAATTGGTCTTGTTGTATAGTTGAATAAGAAGTTTATTTTAGTTATGTTGACAATAAAATTTTATAGTTAAAAATATTATTTATATTTTATAAATTTGATTTAATAAGTTTTATATTTGGTTTGATAAAAGTATTTAGTTTTGTCCTATAAACATGATTTTTGTAAAAACTTATTTTAAGGATAGGCTGATTTACAAAATTTTATTAGCATTGTTATTAGCTTGATTTGATAACATATATTGATATTAATACAAAACAAAAATTAAGTAAGGTATAAAGACGTTGTTTCAGATATTAAGATTTATTAGAAGATATGTATTTTATAAATATTTAAAAACTATAATTGCTTAGTTGGTATAGGAATTTAGAAATGTCAAATATTATAAATAATGGTTGAATTGATAAGTCGTAACATATTTGGATAGTTGCATATCTGTACACTAAGAGTTGGATACAAAGAAAAATGTCATAATAGTATAATTGAAAATTTCAATTTTTTTTTTTAATACAAATAAATCAATTTTGGCCAGCATGCATTGGCTAAATTTTTGAGTAATATGATGTGTCCTTCCGCATGTAGCTTATGAGCCAAATGTCCTTGTGTTAAATGAGAGAAGTAAAGTCAAAATAATGCAAGGGTCCTTCATCATACTGTGAGTCCACCGTATTATCATTGCTTTTCTCGGAAATAAATCCGTTTGACTATCCTTACACGCAAGCCTCCGTTCTGCTATTCCTTTCTAAAAGCTGTCACCCTTTATTTTGTTTCCAACGCAACATTTCTACTCTATTTATTCACCACCACCAATTCTCCTTCTCCCTCATTTTCATTCTGCCACTTGTTTCTTCACCCACCTGCGCATTCATCACCATTCCTTTTTCCCGCTTCTATCCTCCTTCCCCTTTTAAATCCGCACCATCCCCATTCAAGAATAGCTTCGCCTCAAAAGTACCTCAGCCGCCATTTTTCCGCAGCACCCTTCATCAGTCCTCCACCACTCACCACCACATCCACCACATTTCGCCTCCTCCTCGCGCCAACAAAATCCGCCCAGCATCCCCCTTCAACTTCAGTTCCTCCAGCGTAACCTCCCTCCTCTATTTTATCTCGCTCCCATCTGCTAGACTTCCACCACCTTTCAAGCCTCAACAGCCAACATCCACTCCACAGTTGCCACTGCATTAAACATCCCCACCATTTCTCCGCCATCCACCTGTTCACTCACCCGCTCTTCCTCCGCTTCACTCCAGTCCGCCCACCTCTCATCGCTTCAGCCAACAAACCACCCTTCATTGCCTTCTGCGTCGACCAAGGAAACCATCCAGAACCGCACTTCCTTCCCCACACTCCTCCTCTTCCCTAGAACACTCTCCGCAGTCCCTCACTCATCCGAAGAGAAGCGCAGAAGTGGTGCGGTTTTGGCCTTAGCCGACGGTCGTGAGTTGCTGTGTATCAACTTGTGAGGTCCTTCCTTAAATGGTCAGCAAGTTTCCCCCTTGAAACGAAAAAAAAAAAAAAACAGTCCGCGGCCCTTTTTGTTTAAAAAAAAAAAAAAAATTATATATATATATATATAAACAGTGAAGCAAATCGGGAAGCAAAACTACCCATTCCGCCTGTTGGACTCCTTGCAGTGACAGTTGTCCGCAAACCCGACTTTTGGGTAGTGAAGAGAGTGAAGTTGTAGTAGAAGGGTATTTTGACGCATGCAAGGCCTAGTTCACAGTTGATACGAGTTTCGCATTTGCACGCGGAAAGCTAGTGTGGTCCGTCACTGGTACAAAGCTATGAGAACAAAAAGGAAAGCGACGAAGGTGAGAACATTTAAAAATTTAATTTTTATGATTTCATGACATGCTGCGTATACTGATATTTGAAATTGGCTACGTAGTTAGTTGTTTGCAAGTGAAATGATAGCGTAAAATTTGTAGATAATATGGTCATGATTGAAAAATTTCCATGTCAAAGTGCGTTAGTGACTTAACGCGTATTTATGAATTTTGTCGTTGTATGCGTTGAACGGATGACATGTAGTGAAATTTCTTTGAGCATTATTGAACATAACACCGACGTGAAATTTATTTATTGTTTGTTTAGTGATTGTGCTCCAAATAAATGATACTTATCCGTTATGTGATGAATTGATTTTGAGTAAATTGGACTGCATGGAATGCACATGCCATAGTTGTGAAATTTTACGGAAAATCAATTTAACCTTCCTTGTGGGAAAAATGGTTTAAAAGATTTGAGTTCATTTTTGTAATTTTTAATGAATCGCTTAGTTAAGTGTTACATGGATCGAGTTAAATATGTCACGTAGTGACAGTTTGTTATATTGTTTAAACCATTGAATCGTTGAATCGATTATAACTTGAACCGTTGAATCGAACCAATGACAGGAACATTGGATTTTAATAATAATAGCTTCTGAGTAGAAAAGAATTCTTAAATTCTACCATACGATATTCAAGTTATGTAAGGATCGCCATACGCGAAATTTCTATGACGATAAAGGAAAGTCAGGAAAAAGGGTTTATAAAATCAAATATATATATATATATAATATTCGATAACATAAATCTTATTTTATTACTTTAAATTGATTCGTTTTGAAATTTTTGAATTCCAAGATCTCTTTTAAGTCTATTTGATTTAAAGGGGCTAGGGACGCATCAAATGTTATGACCTCATTTTTATGTATAATGTGATTTAAGTGATAAGGCATGAACTAGAAGTTCAAACAAATAAAAGGTTGTGAAATAGCTTGGAGGGTCAAGTGATTTTATATATATATATGGAATTCTTACTTATCTTAAGATATTGGCTATTTGAACTCAAAAGAAATGGTTGTATGAATTGATATCTAATATAAGTCGACTAAACTCTATTGAAATTTCATATTTAACTATCAAATTTGGTTGGGGTATCGCAAATGGAATCTTAATCCAAATTAAGACTCGATAAGTAAAGAGTACGAACAGTACATTTTGAAATCTCAAAATCAAGGGATTATGCTTTAAAGAAGGATTAAGAGGGGTAACGGAATTTACAAATCCGAAATAGATATAACCTTGACTTGTAAATAAATCGATAACGATTGGGAAGAGATTTGAGTTGAAATTTCTGCGTGATTCATTATTACTGTTTAAACACGCTTATTACTTGGGAAGACCGGGATCGAACATATAGGTTCGAAAAACCATTCTAAGTAATAATACGACGTTGTTCGAAACTGGGTCAACGACGAGTGAAGACCGATGATCCCGAATTTGCTTGGATTGATGGTCGCCGATGTCTCGTTTGGGCCGATCACTCAATACGAGTCTATTAGTGGCATAAGGTCTGAGTGCATTTGGAAATCTTCGGGTTAATGCCCATTCAGACCCAGAATGGACTTGATGGATGGTGTGTCTGACGTTGAAATTTGACTGCATAACACTGATTTCTGTTAATGTATATCATGTTGTGGCAATATATTATCCTTGTCTCTAAGTTATATAAACTTAGAGGGTATACATTGATTTGGAATCAGTGAGATGTCGTGAATTGTCAATGTGGCATACCCAAGTGATGACGCGAGTTAGTGATGATTAAAGAAGGGCTTATCGGAGCATCGCTTTGTGTATAACGTGACATCGACAAACCTCGCACCCCGGATTGATGAGAAACTGGCGGTTAGGTTGTATACTTATATATGAATTGATGATGGAGCTGTGCAGCAGTGGGAAACCACTTACGAACCTGGGGAAGTTGGGTATGTTCGGGGGGCCACGTCTGGTCGAAAACCGTTGATCTGCCCTGACGATGTGTAGTCGGTGTCCGCGTATGGTCGAAAAAGCCGTTGAGGCACTTCGTTTTGTATCCCTGATTGATCTTTCGTGCCAGGAATCATCAAGTTGGAAACCCATATCTCTAATATGAGCCATACGATTTTGATTGTATATACATATGGTAACATATATTATGGGGTATTATGCTGCCTAGGATTGATACATTTATTTGCGAAATGTTTTCCACACCTTATATATTATGATATTGAAGAAGATTTTACGTACGAAAGCATATTTGGTTGTCATAAGATAAAACTCGCCCCTCTGGTGTGCGCTTGCATTGTGTGATGTGGGACGAGCTTATGACAGCTTCATTTTCTCAAAGTCATTGCGAATTGATATGCACGAGAAGTTACTTGGAGTAAACCCGTTCCGCTTTAGCGGCGTGGTCCGATAAATTTCCCAACTTTAAGTAAATCCTGTAACCAAATGTTTTATGTTCTCACACCAGTTCCATGACTGACCTGGAGTTTATTGTTCCTTCCTAAACTCTGGGTGCCCAATAATTTTTATACGGGCAGTTAGAGTTTAGTTTGCAGTTTAGATCGTTAGAGCTGGACTTGGAGCGCTTTCTGAGATTTGAGTTCAAGCTAGGATTGGAGCTTCCGCCATACTATGCGATTTTTCTTCCGCTGAGAGTATATTTACTTTTCTTCCGCTGTATAAGTTGTAACTCTGATATTCTGTGTAACTCTGATAATATTATACTAGGCAATGTAAAGTTCTGTTATTTTGTTCAATATGTGTAAGTACCCATAACAATTCGTCTTTGTGAACGGTTTAAGTTGGTTTAATTACCGGCGAAAACTGAGCAAAAAGGCGGGTCGTTACATAAAGATTCCTTTACTAAAAATCCAAAGCGCTGCTAAAACTAAAACAAGGCAAGTTTAACCAAATTAAAGACTTGCACTCAAGCCCTTTCTTGTGCAAAAACACCATGAACACACTGGAATTTGTCCAGCCAAAACCTTAGTAACACTTAAACAAACAAAGCCCACCTCAGCCATTTGTGTGCAAGACATAATCATGATCCCTGCTGGGAACAAGGCCCATGTAAATGTATAGATACTTCATGTGTAAGACAGAAGTACATAGGAGGAAGTGATTGATAGTTAGAGATATAAACACTTAAGTGTTTCCAAAGAAATGATCAAAGAATTCCTGCACAAACAAGACTTGGCGCAGCCAAGCATTTAATGCAAAGCATACTTGGATTTGGACTTTAAAGATTTAAGTTATTTCCTTTAAGTGGTGTAATTATAGTAGCCAACCACATCTCCAATTTACGGTTAATAGCCGTGGGTTTTAAAAAGAATGTATACATCCTTTTACATTAAAGAACTATGAGTATTAATGGTTTTTGTCACAACTGAAAGCATGCAAGTGGATACCCCTGCCATGAAGACTCTTGGCACATGTTGACAAAATGAATTAAAGCTAGCAGGGAACATTCCCTGTTATGTATAGCCTGCGCACATATTTTTGCAGAGAAATAGGATTTTTCCTATTAAGTTGATGATAGAACACCATTTGTTTATTCTTTGTTTAGCCTATAAATAAGGCAGCACACCCACACATTTTTCCCACCTGAAAACGAGAAAGAGAAGCAAGAACAGAGTATTTTTATAACACAGCAAAAACCAGATTTTTACAAGTGAGTAAACTTCACTTTTTACTATGAATGTGTGTATGCAATTATGTAGAAGTTTGTTGTGTTGATTGATCATGTAACTACCATGAGTGCCATGAGTTTATGCATGCAAGAAAAATGGAATTTTGCTGTGTTGAACCTGTTTAAAACACATACATATATTTTCTATAGAACCATGATGAAACCAAGTGTATGTTTGCCATTTAACTGTCATGAGCACCTTTGTAATTATGCATGCAAGTAAATGGGATTGTGCCGTGTTGGTGGGATTTTTGAACTATGAAGAACCCATAGGAATACTTGCTGCTGAAACATGTAAACACACATATTTCCTTGCTGTTAAACTAGGGGGAACACATGAATATGTTTGCCGTTAAACTAGGATAAACACATATATGTTTTTGCTGTGGACTATGATAAACACACATATATACTTTTTGATGAACCATGATGAAAACAAGTATATGGTTGCCATTTAACTGTCATGAACAATCAAGAAAACATGTACTGTTAAAAACACATTTCCAAACATGAAAAACAAACCTTCATACTTTCGGATCTCAGGGTATTGGACCTGAACACTATGAGAAAATATGATTTTTAAAACAAACGTCGTGATTTTTAAGTTTGTGGTTAAGGAGAAAAACTGTTTTTGAGTCGGAAGAGGAAAGTTGATCAATGGGTTGATATACACGATAATAAATCGTGTAAATGAGTATATAAAGGTGTGAAGATCTCTGGATCGTAGGTAAAATGCAAATGCCAGATCGTAACGTAGAAATTTGGAGTATGATCGAGTTTTGGGGAAGATTGGTCCGGTTTTGCTGTCTCGGTTTCAAACGAGAACTGCTCCTCGCCTACGGCGAAGGAGGCTGCCGGACCTGAGCCAACCGATGGAGGAGATCGTTTTCGAGGAGTGGTGGTCGCCGCCTGGGTTTCGATGGTCGGGGGCGCGAGTGGTGGGAAGTTTCATGGATCGGGGTTCATAAGAACAAGTCACGGCTGAGAATGAAAAGTGGTAGTACCACTTGATTTTTGGCAAGGCTTGGCAACCGAGAGCGGAAGGGTTTTTACCGAGAAACGCACGTGGTTTAGGGGTCTGGAAAACTGAAATGTGGTCGTACCACTTTTATATTTGGCAAGGCTTGGGTACACGTGAGCTGAGGGGGTTGGCTGAGGAAAATCATGGCATTTGAGGCCTGGTGATTTGCGAAAGTGGTAGTACCACTTTGTGGTTGTGCAAGCACTGGATAACCGAGAGCTGAGGGAGATTTGCGGAGGAATTCATTGCAAACTAAGACCTGGTAGTTTACCAGAAGTGGTAGTACTACTTGAGTTTGTGCGCAACAAATTTTCAAATGAAAACAAATGGATCACCGTGGTTTTCATGGTCTGGCACCTGGTCAGATCATGAGAGAAAACAGTGTTTTGAAATTTTATAACAAAAAAAAAAGATTAAGTAAATTTATTCCTAGAAATTTATAAAATTTATTTATTTAGAATAAATTAAATAATTAAATAAATGAGACTAAATTTTAAATTATATAAATTTAGAATAATTTATATAACTTATCGACAGGCATTTTTAAAGGTAAAGCGATGTGTAGTTTTATTAAAAAGCTGGACTAAGGAAGTTATTCGTTTTATTCAAATAAAGTTAAAGATAAATAAAACAAGGAGCGGATTCAGAAGAAAGGGTTTTGACGATATGAACATTAAAACGTATTAAGTAAGAAATGAAATACGGTTTGCCATCTTAAGTCAGAGATCATATTTAAAATGATTTAACGAATCAAATCATTGGTAAATAAAGATAAATAAATATAATACTTAAAACTGATCCCTTAAGCAGCACTTGTCCCTAAAATATATTAAACGCAAATTGTTTCGAAGAGTCCGGAACTACGTTCCACTTCGATTCAGATTTATCGTCGCTAGTAAATAATTATCGACGATAATAGAAGACGATGAAATGCAAGGATTATTCTATACATCCTAGGTAGGAATTACCTGAGATGGATTTATAGAATAACACCTTCGGTTTGTCCAATCCCAGGACAACTTGTATAGACGAATATCTAACAAAGTAATTCTAACTAATCTCGTACGTTGATCTTTCCAAACGTATGTACATAGTGGCAGACGAACTCGTTCCTCTTGCTTTATACTCGTACTATATTTTTGGGAAAGTCAATTAGAGATTGGCGAGTTTTGACAATGTGATATTCAAAGAGATTACCGTGTTGAAAATGGTAAGTTTAGCCTCAAGCCTCATAACCGGAAATGACAAAAAGGCGGGCAGGCAGCATGGCTATGTGGTTAGCTCCCATTAGGATGTATCGTCACCTATCTAGTGATATTCCCTTGTTTCTTATTCTATCGATTCTGTCCCGACTCGGGAAATGGTTGCCGTACACAACCATTGGTGATATACATTCGACACACTCAAGAGAAATGAGTGGTCGGTCATGTGTGGCCGGGTTACAAGAAGTTCTGGTTGAACCCGTGTATTCGTATCTAGAGATACACCGTCGGAAGGTGATCCCATACCTTGTTATAGTTGGAAATTCGTTATTCCATAAGCGCCAACAGTTTTGTTTGTATACTATGTAGTAAAATGTGAGATGAAAACATTTTACTAGATTATAAACTATTTGTGTAAACACTAGACATTATCATAATATCTAGTTTATTGGTACCCACACTGTTTTGATCTCATAAGGTAAAAACCCGTTCCGTATTCACAGCGTGGTCTTATGAATCATTTTGATTTCTAAAACTTGTTTTATAAATCGTTTACTCATACCAGTCCATGACTGACTCGGAGTTTATTTTTCTGTGTTTTCCCTTAAACTCTTGGGTATTCATAACACTTGTTATGAATAGACAAGTGATCCAGGTTTTCCATAACTTGGAGTAGCAGGATGGCAAACCCTGGGACGTTGGCTTATCTATCTTATGTTATGTACTATTATCCAGATGGTGGTTCAGTTATGATGTTATGTACTATTATTCAGCAAATTAGTATCACTAGTGATCATTATGTAATCACGATGACATATATCCCTATGTATGAAGTAGGTTATGTACTTGACTTCAATATGTATCCCTATGTATGAAGTACGTTATGTACTTGACTTGTAATATGTATTATTTTGGGCTATTAATATATTGTCCTAAGTTCCATTGTGAGATTCTGATGTCTTTTTCTTAGTTCTATTCTTCTATCTACTTCTTTTCTTATATAATGATACAACTTCCGAGGCACGGGAAAGTTGGGTCATTACACAAGCTTTTACAACAATTCCATCAATCATACTTAAATGTAGTACATAGAACTTCTGTCTTGATTTAAAAAACTTCCAAGAATAAAAGAAGCATAAAAACAATGATATTCCCCGATAAAGCATGAACCAACCATAGCAGTGGAAGAGAGAGTGAGTCCAAAGCAATACACCAACTAATCTTCAAGCTTGGAAATAGAAGAGGTCCAAGTTAGGTTGAGTTATTCCCTCCCTGACTACCTGGGGGGGAATGGAAGAAAAGAGGCGAAAAACAAACTATGTCAGACATAAGTCTGGTAAGTCCAGTGATCTTTCAGCATGCAAACAAGGTAAAGGATCATGACATGAATAAACCGAAAATAGGACAATACCATAAAAACAAGGTAACTAAAGACAAGATAAGTGCAAGTTGAACTGAATGCGCTTCTACTTTTTCTCTGCTTTGCTACTACTCTGTTAATCTAATTTCTATATTTATCTCTGCACCACCTAACTAGTTTCCCAACTAGTAATCTGTATAAAATGATAATCGTTATCCCAACCCCCGTAATTGTGGTAGCCTTCATGTGTACATCTATTGTAAGGATTCCACCTCAATCAGCCTAACTGCCATGAACATGTTAGATGTACCCTTACTACCCTATCGATCGGCTCCCTACTTGTATTCATGTTCTATGTGTCTGTGTCAATCGGCCTTCTCTTGCATGTAGATACCCTGTGTTGGTCCCACCATAAGGTGTATCAATCCTTATGATAGCGAACCGACATGATTCAAGATGCACAGTGTATAACTAATGGTACCCAGTGCCTGCTTTATCCCACTCCGGAGTACGTACACGCCCGTAAACCGTCGGAACCTACACTGACGTAACCCCTGCCGCTACTTTGATTGCTTATAATCAGCCCAGTAATCGTGCCCCGTCCTGCCTAGTTCAGGGTACCGTGATACATCCATGTGGGTTACTGCTGAAATGGGTCCCCGTTACTAGGGTTTCCTATTGGTTAAGTTTGTGGGCCTATATTTACTAATATTACCCACCAACCCGATATGTACTTAACCCTCCCATAGATTCAAGCCTTTTTAATAAACGGTTAAGTTTTGTGGGCCTATATGTACTAATATTACCCACCTACACGAGATGTACTTAACCCTCCCATCGATTCAAGCATGTTTATTTAATAGTTAAGTTTTGTGAGCCTATATTTACTAAAATTACCCACCAACCTGATATGTACTTAACCCTTCCACTGATTCAAGCATGTTTATTTAATGGTTAAGTTTTGTAGGCCTATATTTACTAATATTACCCACCAACCCGATATGTACTTAACCGTTCCACTGATTCAAGCATGTTTATTTAATGGTTAAGTTTTGGGGGCCTATTTTTACTAATATTACCCACCAACCCAATATGTACTTAACCCTTTCACTGATTCAAGCATGTTTATTTAGTGGTTAAGTTTTGTGGGCCTATATTTACAAATATTACCCACCAGCCCGATATGTACTTAACCCTCCCGCACATTACGCCATATTAGTTAAGTGCTGTCCGCTCATGTTAACTTAACCCACTCATTCATCATGTCATGTTGGTTATGCATTTCTTATTAACTTGACCCTCCTTACTTATCATGTTGGATCGGTTAAGTGTTTCCTGTTAACTTAATCCTGTTCGTTCATCAAGTTATATTGGTCAAGTGTTTCTTGTTAACTTAACCCCACATATTCATCTTGTTGTATTGGTTAAGTGTCATCAATTAATTCAAGTTACCTTAACCCACCTACATGTCTTGTTACTTTGGTTAAGTGTTGCCTTCTTGTGTTAACTTAACCCTACTACAAATCAAGTTATATTGGTTAAGTGTTGCCCACTTATTTAAAATTAACCCTTCCATAAATCAAGTTATATTGGTTAAGTGTTTCTAAATTTACTTAACGTCACCCACTTGTCTAATTAACATGTTATAAAGGTTAAGTGTTCTAAATTTACTTAACCTCACCCACTTGTCTAATTAACATGTTATAACGGTTAAGTGTTCTAAATTTAATTAACCTTACCTACTTCTCTAATTAACATGTTATAACGGATAAGTGTTCTAAATTTACTTAACCTCACCCACTTGTCTAATTAACATGTTATAACGGTTAAGTGTTCTAAATTTACTTAACCTCACCCACTTGTCTAATTAACATGTTATAACGGTTAAGTGTTCTAAATTTACTTAACCTCACCCATCAGTTTAGTTAACATGTTAAATTGGTTAAGTGTTTCCTTAATTGACTTAACCCTACCAATCTCGACTTAGCTTTATTAAAGCACCAACCACTCACATTAGACAGGTATTGTTGTGGTCACTGGATGTGCCGGTCAGTTCCGGGCAATTTTACAACACAACTCAGTCTAAGCTCGGGTCCTTTTTGGGATCAATGCACTAACCATTCACATTAAACAGGTATTGTTGTGGTCACTGAATGTGTCGGTCGGTTCCGGGCAGTTTTACACCACAACTCAGTCTAACCTAGGGTTAGGCATATTCGTCTTTTCTAAATTTACATATTACTTATTTATGACAAATTCCATATGTAAATTATTCCCAATTTAATTATGCCATAATTATTTTTTTAATTATGCTCACAATTAATGGTATACGAAATATACCATTTCATGAACCAATCTATGCCATGTAATTTTTCACGTTTATCCTACATATTTACATGTAAATTATAAATCAATTATTATCATGGCCCACTTTCCTTCTAAATCACATTCAAAATTTTAGGTATATAGATTATACCATTTTCATGCCACTTATCATGCTTATGTGTCAAACATGGCAATTACATGTAATTTCATGTTTTCCCAACGTTACCCCCTTGTACGTTCGCAAAATTACATAGAATGTTAGGCTTGATATTTTAGCCTAACTTATAAAACAAAAAGGGGAAAAGAGGAACTTTGCAACATTCCAACATCGTACAAAAGTATGGATCTAACTACACATATGTCACATGGATTTGGCATAGAACAATATACTTTTAACTATGAACGTGCAAATTTGATCTATGCAACATGAACCACAAGCATATGAATTTACATAAAACTATACAAGTTAAACCTGGCATGTAGTGGTGAACTTGCAAATTAGATCTATCATAAAGGCATATGGATCTAACATATAATGTTGTAGGTCTAAACATATAAGATCGTAGATCTAAACATGTATGCATAATGGCTCTAAACAATTAGGCTTAAACGACATGACTTAGCTAAAACTTGTATGTATCATAATATCACCAAACTTACATATGATAATTTCATTCCCAAATTCCTATACAACATCATAGGTTTACTCACCAATTTCCACATAACATGATAGGTTAGATAGACCACAATAGTTCATAGGCATATATGATAGAATAAACATGAATAAACATGAATCAGCATCACATACAACTTGATACAATTCTATTTTACAATTCATTACAAATCTTGTCTTTAATTTATTCACATCTGAAAGATAACTACACTTACAATCAAAAGGAAAAACTTGATTTCAGGGATCTGTATTCTGAAACTGAATTGCTCGCCTTTGATGTAGATCGTTGAATTCTCTTAGTTGAATTAGATTAGTTTTGATTTGATTTTGATGTAGCTTCTATCTTTCCTTTGAGTTGAAAGAGATGACGGCAATTCTAGTTTCATCATTGATGGCATGACGGCTCAAGGAATATTTTTGTGTGGCTTAGGGTTTAGATTTAGGTTACTTATATAGAAGTTTGATTTAATAGGAACCGTCAGATTAACCTAGAGCAAATCAAAGCCATTCAGACAAAATAGAATAGCCACATCAGCCCTAATGGCTCAGCAAGGAGTCCATCAGAACCAATCATATGCCGCATCTGCCTTAGAGCAAATCGGCCCATGGGTTGACAGCCAAACACCCTGAATCAACCCCTAGTCGACCCAGCGAGGCTCGGGTCGACCTCAAAAATGGGCTAGTTCGATTATTCCCCCTCCTGATTCGCTGTTTTGAACTTTTTTGCATATTTATTTTATTAATATATATATATATATATTTCTCATATGCATACAAACTTCAAAGCTTAATAACCTCTTCATAAGGTATCCATTTTATGCAAACCAAATGTCTATCTTGACAAAAATTTTGAGATGAACGTAATAGCGCAACCCATTTCACTTAATTCTTCATCTAAAAATTAAGTGTTCTTAAATTTGTTAATTTTAATATTCTCAGAAAATTCGGGGTGTTACAAATAGAGATCAACAATACAGTTCGAAATACAATGTTGGACATGAAATCCTGTCTTTAACTGGGTTAAAGGACCAATGTCATTTGGAACACAGTTCACGATAAATCCAAAATCACATTCCATTAATTATGGAATCTTCACGGGAAACAAATCAATATATAATCGATATCAATTTCCGTATCCGACTAATAATATACATGGAATAACGATAAAGCCTTTTAAATTCCAAATATATTAATAGTCTTCCTCCGTTGAAGCTCACTTCGATTATTACCAAATCGAACTCCATCCAATTCCAGTTTAATATATTAAATTGGAAAACTTTACATTGGAAAATTTCTGTTAAATCTTAATAAAAAGATTTATAAATTCCAAATCACATTTTACTATTAATCGGGTTAAAGAACGAATGTAGTTAAAAAGACAGTTCATAATAAACCCAATTTACATTCCATTTTATTCTAATTTACTAAATATAATTGGAAACTGTAATAATCTTAATTAAAAGATTTATTCTTTTCACATTGGGTTTGAGAATAGTGTTACTGAAGACACCATTCACGACAAACCCAAAATCTAATTCTTTTATTCAATTCCAAATAATATTAATTAATTGGAAAACATCACTAAATCTTAATTAAAATATTTATTCTTTTCTCAACTGGGTTTAAGAACAGTGTTATTTAAGACACCGTTCACGACAAACCAAAAATCCAATTTAATATTAAATACAAGGCTCTAAATAGAAATTATATTGGCTTATATTCAGTATCAAATTCTGAAACTAACGGATATCGTATTTGGAATAACGATATCTGTATCTTCCAAATTCCTCCACAATATCTGTATAGTCACAGAATCCAATATCAAAATATTTCGAAGAATATTTCTATTCAAATCCATTCCAATCTATATATTGGAAATTTCTAGTTATATTAAAACCATTCACAAATCCAATTTATTTATTTAAAACCAGTGGATTATTTTTCTAGTTAATAACTAGTTCATTTTGATAAAAATATATTTTTATCTTTCCAAATAAGGAATTTTCATCCCAATTCTTTTCAAATCATTTATTATGATTTTACACAAATTATTAATATTTTTAATCATTTTATTAAGGCCCTTTCAGTCGATTTCGATAACGGTCATCGAACTGCATTTACAGCGATCTTTTCTAATTTGATTTGGACATAATTCAAAATCCAGCCGCTAGATTTCAACTCTCTTATATTCGTTGGAAATCTCGTTTCAATGCGAACCCAATGGTTCTGGTTTTAGGGAATCCGACAGTCGGATCTCCCGTTATATCAATTCGAAGTCAATGGTAAAAATTCTCCAACAGTCGCTGCGCGGGCGTTCTATTCAGGCCATTAAATATATATATATATATATAACATTTCGTTGATTTCCATTTAAAACGTATTTTATAATTCGTTTTAACATGATTCCCACTTTTATTTCAATTTTAAATCAAAATTGAACACTCCTTATCATTATAATATTTAAATGATAGTATTTTCAAAATATCTGACTTTGAAATAATCTCCTTTTCAATATTCATTATAAAAATGAATAAAATCGATATAAATATCGTTTGCGTCAAAATGGCGCATAACTAATCAACACGGATTCACACAGTTTAATATTTTCATGTCCATCCAAAATCGGACATCAAATTCACATTTTAATCCTTTACTGAATCTTATTTCAAAATATTCGTTATTTTAAAATATTCGTTATTTTAAAATATTCGTTCTTTCTGAATTGGAATCAAACCAAATCAATTACTATATAATATTATTTATATGGATTTCATACAACATATGTATATAACAACCATGATAAACAATAATCCATCATCCAGAGTGCATTACACAACTACATAAGCATTAAATATAAATAATTAACGCTTACAACAGTCTGTCAACCAATCGATTGACATACAACTAAACAATTGGGATTAGTGTGCGCTAAATATCATCCCAATACCCGTGTGGGGTTTCAACCAACAAATACTGAATATTATTTGTGCAGTTGGGCGATGTGTAAAATTTATCGTCCTAATCAATATCAGTTAAATAGGTGCACATAAACAAATCGTCCAATTTGTAAATAAATATTTATTTCAGGAGAATTCTGTGTCGTTCATATATATGTTAAAAATTATATTTTTAATGATAAAATATTTATTTCAACACTTGAATATTTTTAATAGTTCATACATTCAATAAAAATGATATTTTTATTGTTCAAATATTTTATTCAACACATGAATAATTTATACAGTGCAGATACACATTAAAAATTATATTTTTAATGAATAAATATTTATTTCAGAGAATTTCGGCATTATAACGGTGCGATATTAAAACCGAAGTAATGTCTAGCATTACCCCTCTCCTGATACTGGCTTGTGCCATGCACAATATTTAATCCAATCAATAAAACCACAATCAATTCAATAACCACAATGCAGTCAGTTTTCCACCATACAATCCAAACAAAAAAACTATGGTTTGTACAACAAATAGTGCTGGGGGCTTCTAAGCCCCGTCTGCATCCTAGTATATATTTAACTGCAAAACAATTAGAGTGAGAAGGAGTTCTCACTTTGGGATCCACTCCACCATGCTTTTATGAAGTTTGACTCGTTGTTTTGATCCCAGAATTTGTAAATGAGCTCCAATCTTCACATCGCCTTTTTTTCTAGCTAAGCACGCCATTCCGGACAACTTTCGCCTAGCGGCCTTTCTTCTGAAATTGGTCCATTTCGCCAGAAATCGCGAAAAGATAGTATTTGGATAGCAGACTTTGGACGTGTTTTCTAAACCACTCCACAATCCAAAATCTGACTTCTATATACTCAAATCGAAAAGAAAATCATGCTCCTTGATTTTGGTATTGTGGAGTTTTGGCCATAATGGCTCAGTTTGGAAGTTATGGGCCATGGAAGCTTAGGGTGTTATTTGCAAATTCAGAAAATAATAAAAAATGGGATTTTTATTTGAGGGGCCGACAGTCGGAGATGGGTGGCGAGGGTGGTGGCGCTGGAGGTTGCAGGCAGTGGGGTCTATTCAGGTGGCGGTGGCGTGGACCAGGGTGGTCGAAGACGATGGTTGCGGCTGTTTTGGGGTGGTGCGGTTTTTATTGGAGAAGGAAGATAAAGGAGAGAAGGGAAGGCGGAGCTAAGGGGTTGCGCGATTGTCGGTGATGGTGGGGGGGTCGTGGCACTAACGGCGGCGGCTAAGGTTAGGACCCCATCGTTTTTTTCGTTTAACAAGAGAGACAGAGAGAGAGAGAGAGAAAAAGGGACGGGGGATTATATAATTTTATATTTAATTCATTTTAAATTCCAAAAAGTTAAAATTTTGTTCGAACTCCAAATCTACCCCAACAACTTTTGCCTCTAATCAGATACCCTTATTCCGGACATAATGGGATATGTCCCGTAAGCCAATTCGACTGTTTCGTTTAGTTTTTATCAAATTTAAATTATAAATTAATATAACGTTCAAAATTTATTTCAATATACATTTTAATTTATGGGGCCGCATACTGACTCCAAAAATTCATGAAAAATAAATCTAGCTATGTTTTGATGATACGGCCCTAGCAAAACTAATTTCGTCGAATTTGGAGACCGTTTGAAAAATGGTCATTTTCTAGTCGATTAAATTCAAACTGAAAGTGCCAAAAGCGTTTAGATTTACCACGCTCACATGTCCATTCCAAAAATTATGAAAATTGGAATTTAGCAGTAATTTGATATTCCGGATCCAAAAAAAGTGGTTTCATCAAAAACGGAGGTCGTTCGCAAAATGGCTATTTTTAAGGGCCATATATTATATAAAATATATATAAATTCCAGAGCGGCTATTTTAAATTTTAAACTGGACATAACTTTCAATTCCCGTTATGAAATTTAGATTTTTTACATTTGTTAGAAAGATATAATTAAACAGATTCGAATATTTCTGGTTTTACTAAAATCCGATTTATTTTGAATCCTATACATTCATTTGAAATTTTAAATCAATTTTTCAAACTACCGCGCCATTTCAGGCTCGTTTTATAATTAAAATTAATTTATACGTTCTAATTTTGATTTAAATAAATTTTTAGTCGCTATTATTTATAATATATCATTTTAAATATTCAAAATCCATTAAAATAACTATAATAAAAAAATTGGATTTGAAAATCCGGGTTGTTACACTTTAATTGGAAACGATCACGAGATGGGTTAGGATAGCTGTGGGGCTTGAGTTCTCTGGTATGGGGTAATTGGCCGAGGCAAGTCTCGACGTGGCGGGGATCCAGGGTGAGCATAGTCAGGCCATTGGTAGTGGAGGGTGACGGCGCAGCTATTAGTGGCGGGAAGGGTTCATTGGAGGACGAAGTAGCATGTGGTGATGGGTTTCTCTAGCAGCGCGAGTGGTTGAAGTTTTTTGAATGATGACGGTGCATTCGGGCATGAAATTGGGTGCGCAGCTCCATGGAGAGTGGTATGTAGTATCGTAGGAATTGTTTTTAAGATGTAGGAGGAGTAGCGGAGTAACATGATGGGTTACGGGGTATTTTCTCCATTTGCTGGAGCGAGGTGGATTTGAATGGCAGTAGATAGGAGTTGGGGAAGGAGAGAACATGAAGAGGGTGGCCTTGTTAAGTTTGGGCAGTCGGTGGAAATAGTAAGGCAACAATGGGAGAAGTATAATATGAGGTGCGCTGAGGTTTTACCGTATGGGATTTTGGGCCTTAGTACAAAAAAGGATGGAAGCGTATGTGGGGAGATGAAGCAACAATCTAGCTCGTTTTTAATTGGGGTGCAGAAGTTCATGTCTAGCTCGCATTTCAAATTAAAGGGGTGTGATCGTACATTATGTTTTAACAAATTAATCGGTTAACTAAATTGTGGTTTAAATACTTAATTTTTTTAAATGATAAACTGATCTAATAATGTTAACACGTGATAGGTTTAAACAGATTTGGGCTACGGTTCCAGAAGTGCAAGTTGCGAATTACATATCTGCGAACAGTCGACCGGTTAAACTTGTTTAACAATGTAATTAAGCATAATTAAATTTGTAACTAAAAAATGATTTAGTTATTAATTAAAAAGTATTAACCTTTAAAAGTTTGTAACTCATTCGTATATTGTCAGAATGGGATTAAAAAAGGAACGATGTACTCACATTGACAAGCATTACATTATGGAACTGGTATAGTCAGAACCGGAAGCAGTTGATATTTGTAATTAAATTGAACGTATGTTTAATTTAAATAAAACCAACCGATCAAACAATAGTACCAACTCAAGGTGAGTTAAACTCACTCTGTTCTTTCCACTTATAATTTTATAAGTCGAGTTTTATAATTCTGTGCTATGCTTGCTAATGGTTGATTGTTTGTTAAATATATTCATACATTGATTGAAACGATGAAATTAATTGTCGTTTAATTTCAGCGAAACACCAAATCGTTATTTTAACGATTTGAACCAATTAAGGTAACTTACCATATTAGTCACGTTTATAATATAAACTTGTTTAATTTAATTATTTGAATCATTTGTTAAATAAGTTGGTTGATGCTAAATAGTTGTAATTTACCATAATAGAAATGATTACTTTAAATTTTAATAATTCTTATTTAATGATTTTATTTGAGATAACGCATTTGGATGTAAGGAAAAACAGGTTGGAGGGATCCAACTGGATTCCTCAAATAGATTTAATGTTATTCATTTTCATATTATTATTATATGAATTGTTCTGATTAGATGATTGATCTGGTTGTTGATTGTTGACACGAAATTCAACGTTTGTTGTTTTAACCAATGAGCAATATTGGTTGAGTAATTGGCAGTATGTGGCCTATAAATCAATCGTTTTCTAAATATCGAGTTATCATCAGGTAAATCGACGGAAATGAAGTTATAACTGAAGATAGATTTTTGAAATCTGTTAATTAAAAGGAAATAAACAGATATTATTTATCATTTAAGTTTATAGATAATTATTAAATTATTTTATTAAGCAAATTCTGATGCTAATAGAATTTATAAACGAATGAGCAACAAATTAACCTAACGGTTAATATTTGGATAATTATATTTAAGAAACAATTAAATGGAATTATTTAAATTAATTGTATTATTAATTAATTTAAAGGAAGGACTAATTTAAATTGGTTAACGAGATAACCGTGTTTTGAGTTGACTAAGTCAACGGTTTTAACTAAGATTGATTATTTTGTTTTGAATCAATATAATGAATAGTTTAACAAATATTTTTTTAATAAGATCTTAAAATTACTATTTATTTTATAAGTTAACTACTTTACAGTAGTTAATGATGAAGTAAATTATTATTTTAGTTAATATAATTTAAGTATTGTTGTAATGAAATCTAATTGAATTGTGAAAGAAAATTATGAACGAGTTTTGTACCAAAACCCGAGTTGGTATAACAAAGTTATAAACGGGATTTTAAGTGAGTACGATAGCTCAAATTAAATGTTTACTTAATACTTGAAGTCAGAGAAAGGAAATTTTAGATGAAAAGGGTTTATATTAAACTGAGTTTTATAAACGAGATTTGTAAAAGAGACGTGGAGTTAAAGCGTTAATTTTAAATTATCGTTACTTAATAATGTAACTATATAAATAGATTAAATTGAAATAAGATTCTCAAAAGGGAAAATGGATTAAGGGATTTTTGAATTGGTATGGGGTAAAGGATTCTGTAATAAAAATCTGTGTTATCAAATAAATTTGTTAAAGGAATTTAAAGTAAAAAGGGAATGTTTAACTAGCGTATTTAATCAACATATGAAGTACTAATAATTATATTTGAAAACGGGATTTTATAAAATAAGAAATGGATTATAAATCATGTTTAAGTAAAACGGTTAAATGGAATTTGGTTTGATATTAGAATTAATATCAGCTTTTGAATTACAATTGTTGTCTATCTTAAAATAAGAACGTTGTTGATCAAGGTCTGAGTGGTAAATAAATACTCCAACTTGAATGACTTTAGGAATTTCTTAGGAATATATTAGTTTATAATATGAAAGAGGTTAAGAATAAATTTTTTTTCATATGAGAAATAATAACACAACTTTAGTTGCAAGATTTGAAATTTTATAATGAGATTTCCAAAGTAACGGAAAGGGAAACATTTGAGAGAATATATATATATATATATATATATATATAATATATAATATATATAAATGATACACCTCAGGTATGAAATTATAATGATATTTCCAAAAGTAAAAGGAAATAAAAAGTTGAGTTTTGGGATGGGTTTATTCTAAAAGAGAAAGGGTTGGTTGTGGATTTCAAATAATGAAACAAAATAGATTCTGTAACGTTGTTTTATGAATGACAATATGAACTGATTTCCAATTTTAGATAAAGAGTAATGGTGTAGCAAATGTTATAAAATGATAGTAAAATACAAAATTGAATACGATTGTAGGATATTTTCCTAACTATTTAAATAAAATAGTTTTGAACATAACCTTATGTTAAACAGGAAATGAAAAGCTATATTCATAATATTGGAAGATTTAAGAGTTTTAAATTAATCATCGCTAATTATTTTTAATTAAAAGGCCATGTAATGCTGGTACTGAACTAATAACCTCATTTTATTCTCATGATTATTTATTCGATAGTTATATAACCGACTATCAAATTTGAACCATACAATGTTGGTATGGAAAGACCGGGATCAAATTAATATTCGAAAACCATTTCGAACCGGCAAATACGTGTAAGATGTTGATTGAAGATGGAGCGTTGAAGACAGTTGATCTTCATGAGCGGAAGAACTACTTGTTGAATTTCTCTGGTTAGCTCCTAGAGATATTTCGGTAGTGATTTTGTAGTGAGTGAAATTGTTGGATTGTAAGGACGACTCGTTATTGATCCATAGGGCGATACTTAGGATGTGGTAGGAGGGTACCTTCGGTTCATCCTGTTCCTGGATGACTTGTATGGATGAATGTCTAAAAAGTATTTCCAAAGGGATTATGTAGGTTGATTTCCTCAAATGTATTTTTGTTGGTGGCGGAGAAACAGACACTTCTCTTAGCTTAACTACTAGATTATTTTTAAGGACGTCAATTAGTGATTTTTTGTGGATTTGATAATGTGGCATTCAAAGGTTATGGAGATGTGCTGTCTGAAGGATAGGCTTAGCCTCTAGCCTCATCAACCAGGAAATGGTAAAAATCGGGTAGGTCGCATGGATATGTGGGTCGCTCCCATTAGGGTGTATTGTCACTACCTAGAGAATATTCATATTTGTTCTTCTTTTTGCTTCTGTATCTCCCAGGAACGGTTATGTTGGATTCAACCGTAGGTGGCAATATATTCGGAACAATCAAGCGAAGTGAATGGCCGATCATGTTTAACCTGAATTGCAAGATGTTCTTGTTGAACTCGATGTATTCCTCTCTAAAGATACACTGTCGGAAAGGTGGTTGCCCATACCTTGCCATGGAAATCCATTCTTCAACAAGAGACCGCAGTTTTGAATGTTTTCTATGTATGTGGAGCGTGAGATGCAAGTGTTCCGCTAGATTTTTATTTATTTATATTTAGACAATATTATAATATCGAAATATGTTAATTTTAAAAATGTTTTGGGTTATCGTAAGGTAAAAACCATCCGTATTTATGTGTTAATTTGGTCTTACGATAATACTTTTATGTTCAAAAGATTTTGACTTTAAAATCAAGTTGTGTGAAACCTTTAAACTTAGTGGGTTTCTCACTCTGATTCACCGGACTGATCCGGTGTTTGTAGTGCTCAGGTTAGACCGGGTTTTACAGGTTCAGGTTATCGAATGCTTTGAAAAGACGAGCTAGAAGAGTTTAGACGTATGATGTTATATGATTCTGTTGTATGATTGTATATGAGGACATGGTATTATATCTGTCCAGATGTGTGATGTACTCTGATGATGGTAAGTATTTTAAAACTCTTAGTTAAGATTTATTTCCATATTATATTTTGTTCTGCAGCAATGTAAGATTCTATGTTGTGTTGGTTCTTCTTCTTTTATTCTAATATTTCTTTTTTATCTCACCCTCTAATTTCTTCTAATAACTATTTGGTGATTTCGATACTTTAGTTTTGGAAAGTAAAACGGAATTATGTATTATTGTCAGAATTCGGGCATCATATTCTTTCAGTTCGTTGCAGAGAAGTTGGTCTAGGTTGCTTTCGAATTGACTCCTTATTTCTAAACAAGAAAAGGTGAGTTCTTTGAGAACTCATATTTATGCCTCAAGCTATATGCTTGTCTAGTGTGCCTATGGCACGTGTATGTTATGCATGTGTTGTGTTATTTGGATTATTTTGTTTGAACATCACATTTCTTGAGTTTGGAATTTGATAATATGTGAATCCTTGTGTAAAACTTTTAGTGAGTTTAATTTGTGTGATATTGGTTGTTTCGGCATGCCTTAGATGCTTATTTTTTGCATAGGAAACATTATAGGCCTTCGGGTGTTTGCCGATATGATTTTGAGCATGTTATCTATGCAAAATCATGCTCAGACCCAGGTTCAGATGTTTGAACATTATTCGTCATAAGTTTGGCCAGCTAAAAATAATTAAAAAAGCAGATATAGCACAATTTAGAAGTCTGAACTTTTCATTTAAAAAATTTAATTGCAATTCAAATGTCTGAATTTTCTAATTCAGAAGTCTGAATCTCAGAAGAGACTTGACTAGCTTAACCGTCCTCCTCCTATGATGTTTCATATAATTCTCCACAACGCAAAGCGGCTTACGAGGTTTCGTAACTACGGTCTCGACATCTAGGTCTTCGTACTGTTCCGGAGATACCACCACATTCGAATCATGCACACACTTCCGTAGAAATGAAACATAGAAAACACTATGCACACTCGATATCTTCTTGGGTAATTCCAATCTATACACGAGCTTTCTACTCCACTCGACTATCGGAAATAGTCCAACGAATCTTGGAGCTAACTTTCCTTTACTTCGAACCGAAAAAAATACTTTAACAGTAAAGATTACCATAACGTTAACGTCAAATTCCAAATCTTTTTGAAGCTTGTCGGTGTAATTGTTCAGCCGATCTTGGGCTGCCATCATTCGTTGCCGAACGATCTCGATATAATCTGAGGTCTCTCTGATCATCTCTGGCCCAAGTATCAACTTATCTCCAGTCTCTATTCAATATGCCGGAGAATTACACGGTCTACCATACAACGCCTCATATGGTGTCATCTCGATGTTTGACCAGTAGTTGTTATTATATGGAAACTCAATTAAATGTAGATAGTCTTCCCATGATCCTCTATGGTCTACTACACACGCTCTTAGGAGATCTTCCAAAACTCAGTTAACCCTCTCGGTTTGACCATCAGTTTGGGTATGATAAGCCATACTCAAACATAACTCTGTTCCCAAATTCTCTTGCATACTCTTCCAAAATCCACTAGTGAACAATGGATCTTGATCACTCACAATGCTCTTTGGGATACCATGGAATCGAGCTATCCATTTAATATCAACCAACTTCGATGTTGTCCTAATCGATCTGATAGGAATAAATCTTGCACTTCTGGTCAAATGATCCACTATGACCCAATTCCTTTGTTTTATCTCCTGGTTCTAGGTAGTCCATCAATAAAATCCATCTATACCTGTTCCCACTTCCATGTAGGAACTTCCAAAGGCTGAAGTAGTTCACTCGGCTTCTTCTGTTCAGCTTTCACCAACTGACAGTTCATGCACTTGGAAATGAGCTTTCCAACATCCCTCTTCATCCCTTCCCAGTAGTAAGTCACTTCATGTCCTGATACATCCCGTTACCGCCAGATGAATCATCAACTTTGAGTGATGAAATTCCTTCAGAATCTCATCTCTCAATCCGTTGATATCAGGAACAACCAGTCGTCCTTTTTTCCGAAGCCAACCCTCTCGATCAACCTCGAATTCCTTATCCTCTAGTTCCAACTTTTGGATAATCTCAACAAGCTTTACGTCACGCTTTTGGCTCTCGCCAATCCATTCGATGAAAGTAGCTCTTATCGATAAGCTTGCTAACATTTCAAGTTCTAACTCACATTGTGGCCTGAAATCAAATCCTGTCAAGTACTCGAGGTGCTTCCATTCCAAAAACATTGCTCCCAAACTTGCGTGTCTTCGACTCAACACATCCGACACTGCGTTACATTTACTAGTAGTATAGGCTATACCAAAATCATATGATGCCAGAAACTATAACCATCGTTGCTGCCGAAGATTCAAAACCTTTTGGGAGAAAAGAAACTTCAATGACTTGTGATCCGTAAACAACTCGAATCAAACTCCCAACAGGTAATGTCTCCGCATCTTTAGTGCAAACACAATCGCTGCCAACTCCAAATCATGAGTCGGATAATTCTTTTTATGCGACTTCAGCTGTCGACTCGTGTATGCCACAACTCTATCCTTCTACATCAGTACTACTCCAAGTCCAGTACAACGTGCATTGATGTTTACCACCATCTCTTCATTCCTGCTTGGAATGGTCAAAACATGAACACTCGTCAGTCTCTCTTTCAGGATTCCAAAAGCTTGCTCACGCTTCACATCCCACGTAAAAACTTGATTCTTCTTCATTAATCCTGTTAATGATGCAGCTATCTTGGACAAATCCTTTGTAAACAACGATAATCTCCCACCAACCGAAGGAATCTCTGAACATCCATTGCATTCTTAGGATTATCCCCGTCCTAGATTGATATCATCTTAGTGGGGTCAACCGCTATCCCGTTTCCTGAAACAACATAGCCTAAGAACCTCACTTTGCTCTTCCAGAAGTGACACTTTAGAAACTTAGCTCTCAATTGATGCTTTCGCAAGACTTCCAAAACAACTTGCAAGTGCGTCTTGTGCTATTTCTCATTCTAGGAGTAAACCAGAATATCGTCCACGAACACAAGCACAAACTTGCTCATCTGATCTCTGAAAACCCTATTCATAAGATCCAAAAAATACGCTGGCGCATTAGTCAACCCAAATGGCATCACCAACCATTCAAATAAACTAGATGGTTTCCTAAAAGTTGTCTTCGGTTCACTATCTTTGCTACCCTCAACTGGTGGAATCCCGTTTCCAAATCCATTCTAAAAAACACCTTAGCTTCGTAAAGTTGATTGAATAAGTCGCCTATCCTTTGAAACGGATACTTGTTCTTCTTGGTCACCTTGTTCAGCTCATAATAATCCACAAACAAACTTAAAGATCCTTCAGCCTTTGTTGCAAACACAATAGGTGCACCCCATTCGGACAGCTCTTCCGAATGAATCCTTTTCTCAAAAGGTCGCGTACTTGCGTGCCTAACTCTCGTTGTTCCTTAGGCTCCATCCACCTAGGAGGCATGACGATAGGTCTAGAACCTTCGACCAAATCGATCCTGAACACAATTTCTCGATGCGGAGGCAACCCTTTGACCTCGTCAAATACATCATTAAACTCACTAGCGATAGAAATTGATGACAAGTCTTCCCATTGAATCACAATAAAATATAAATAGCTTATGAAGACACTATCTTTGGGATTAAATCGAATCACAACCATTCGCCCTTCCACATTCCCGACTGTCACCTCCAACTTCTCGCAATCCACTTTTTCTGCAAAACTTCTAAGGCAGTTCATACCCAAAAGAATTCCAAACCCAGCGAGCTTCAAAACAAAGAAATCACACACAAAGGAGCAAACATGACTTTACAATACTATACCACGACAAATCATACAAAAAATGGATGAACCACCAACTGGATTAGTCACAATCAATGGTCTATCGCAAATCTCAAGTTCAAACCTAAGCGGCACACAAGCTCATTACAAATGAAAGAATGCAATTCTCTAGTATCAAACAACACACAAACTAAAACATCTCTAATGGAAAGAATGCCTTGAACGACAACACTCTTCCCTTTCTCCTCCGCGTAGGATCCCTCGAGGAAGATGGAGCAACCTCCAAAGCATACGCCTTCACAAACTACTTACTATTGGCTGGTTCTAGACAGTCCTTTTTGAGATGCCCAGGCTTGCCACAATTATGACACTTCCTTTCAGCTTTTGGATTCTTACAATCCTTGGAAAAATGGCCTTCTAATGACAGTTATAGCAAGTCACTTCGCCTTTCTACTTCTTCCGACAATCTTTTCCTTTTAGTTGTTATTGCTTCCTCTTCTTGTTATTACCACCCTGTTATGGTTTCTGTTCCTCTTTACTACAACAATAGTCTCTTCCATGGGAAACAAACTCTCGTGCCTTAGAGCTTTCTCCATGATATTCTCATAAGTATCATCTAGATGATCAACCAGCTGATTCCCAAGCCGATGACACACTTATCTTTCTTCTGATAAGGATTCTTGACATATGAGCGGGCGTACTTAGACAAGGACTCAAAATAAAAAACATACTCCAGCACTGGTCGACCATTCTGCTTAAGCTCTACAAACCTCTTCAACAGAATAGACTTCTGAAAGTTAGAAATAAATTTCATCTCAAACTTGACTTGGAATTGCTCCTATGAAATCTCATTTTCTGAAGTCTCTAGAGTGACAGAGTTCCACCAATTCATAACCCTGCCATGCAGCTTTCTCGATGCATGCTTCCTCTTAGTTGCATCATCAATTCCTAAGTCTCGCGAGATCCGAATGCAAGTATCAAACCACCCTTATATCTCTACAATCGGCTTTGTCCCCTTAAATGGATTCCCTTCTAGAGTAGTGAAATCTTTGCATAGCTTCGCGAAGTCCACCGCCTTAGGCACATGCACTTGAACTCCTACATCAATCGTGGCTGCCTCCTGAGCGGGTAACCTCCTCATGATTGTTGCCATCGTGGCCTCGAACATAGTTGGGTAGTTTGGTGCACCGCCATCATCCCCTACAGGAATAGTCCCATCCCTAGCAGTGTGTCTCGATGTTCCAGGACTCATTCTAAATCTGAAAAATAGAATGATTAGTCCACATCCGGGAAAAACTATAAATGGAGATCAAGCGCTACTATACTATACACTATAATATAGTGTACATTCATCAGAAATCTACAAATACGTCACTCATACGTTATTACATCTTTGAACTTTGGCTAAAATCGATTAACCTGGCTCTGATACCAAAAGTGACAACCACCCATAACTCCAGCACTTAACAAGGGAAATAATGCGCTGAAAGACATGCCAGTTAGCTATGGACGATAATCAGGGTAGGATAAACACAAGAGGAACATGTTGTATAACTCACAGCACAAGGATAAAATATAATAGAACATATACAATAGGCAATAATAATGAAGCAAAATTAACCAAAATCTTAAACTTTCCATATCATCATGAATTATCCATACAACACAGGAATACCATAATAGTCGATGCAAAATGCCTCACCACAAGTCACTCAGAGAATATATCAAACAACGGAAAACATCATAATATGTATAGTAGGAAACTAATACATAAGCCTCCATCCCGTCATCGATTTGAAGCATCGTCCACTAAGATCTGCTACCTATGACTTGTTACTCGTTCTATGCATCCACAACAAGATGAACAACCCAAGGCAGTAAGAGGAAACATAAAACCTTAATTCAGATAATAGTCTTAATGAGCGATAAAATAACTATCTAACATCATAAAAAATGTGTGTGAGAATAGGCAGATTAATCAACTAATCTACTAACATTAATAGAGAAGAACCCAAACCGATCTTCCCCACATCTGACAGTGATAGCCTTACAAACAATCATAATAAAAAACATAGCAGACATTCATGGCATTCAGTTATCAATCATAGACCATCCTAATCGATATCGACATCTCCCAAGAACAAGTCCCGAAGTCCTAAACCAACATCTGACAAGCACTCAAGAAATGTCTCCTTTAACGTCGAATAATCTACACAAGATGATTCAAGCAAAACAATCATCTTCCATGACTCTGGCTATCAGCGCCAACCCCTACCTTGTACCATCGTTAATCTTATGATCGGCTCAACATCCTGTTGTCCGTCAAAGGCTAATAACAAACCCTGGTTCTAGAAAAAATTCCATACACCATCGTGACTCTTATCTCTAGGCCCATCGTAACTGCCTAGGGTGTTCGACCACTGAACCAGTCTTTTAGGCATCCCTATTATACCCTTGCTTTGAGTCTGCTAGAACCTACAACAATGATAACTCCTCGGCCTCCATAACTTTAGTTGTCATCACTGATGACTATCCATAAGCTCAAAACACACTTGAGCAGCCATTATCCATGAGCATAAAACACGATTGAGTCGTCTGCATATTCATTGCATTTCACCGATTAACGAACACTTTACAACACTTCGAACATTCCTCCTTGAATTCACTTGGAAACAACATCCATTCTCAAAACAAAATAATCATCGCTTTTAGTTAATATTCAATCCATATCATTTCATTCATTTTGCTATGATAACGTTATTCACAGTGTTTAAAAACGCTGTCTCTCGACCGATCCACAGTGGATCGGCCTACCTGATCCATCATGTGACTGATCCATCAAGTGACTGATCCATCCATGGATCAGTATGCCCGATCCACCTCCTTGGCCATGCCCGATCCATCAGCCTCCTGCAGCAATTCACCTAAAGTGTTATCGATCCAGCCATTCAAACGCTGCATACTTTATGACTGATCCATGCCTTAGATGCTCTGAGTGATCCATGTCCAAGAATATTGCTCGATCCATGGATTCGAAGATTCCCAATCCATCGACTGGAACACATCCGATATACATATTTTTTTGATGGCTGATCCATCATTCAGCATGCCCGATCCATCGAACTAACACGTGCACAATCCATGTCATTTGGTACGCCCAATCCATTGAGAACTTGCCTGGTCCATCCCCAAAATACATACTTGATCCATCGTGTTTGACATATCCAATCCATGCTCTGATGTGATTGATCCATCAGTCAAACCCGATATGATCCATCACTCAAACCCGATCTGATCCATCATTTTCCATACGCCGATCCATGCTTTTCTTGGAGAAGAAGTCAGGTCGATCCATACACTTACATTCCATATCCAACTTCAGACACACGTGAAACTCGCGAAAACCAATTGATTTCTATCAATAATTCTAGCAGCAACGAAAAATATTTACACATAAAATAATCATAAACAATCACATAAGATTCATCAAATCATGAATTAAACAACAACGATCAAATAATTGGATCTAAACATATTATTAACACATGAATTTACCGATTTAGGTTATTAGATTAGATCCTACGGTGATTCGAATGAAAATATACTTACCGTGATGTAGATCTAGGTGAAAACAACTTGAAATGATGAAAATAAGATCAAACAACTCATATAATCAATTGAATCCGTGCAAGAGATGCGTATCACTCACCAGGTCTTTGAAATAGCTTTAAAATGACTAATCTCTAATGCGAACAGTGAGGAAGATCTTCAAATCTCTCAATTTGATGTGATCTTCTTTCCCTTGATGTAGATCATCAATCTTCCAAGATTTTAATGGTGGAGCGATGTATATGATTGGAGTAGGGAGAATCTTAAACCCCAACCAAATTAGAAATGAAGAAAGTAACCCCTTCTCCTTGCCAATACCACCCTATTTGTAGCCAAACCATCAGCATACTAATGGGACTCTCTAATCAGCCCACTAATGACTAATTAGTCTGTTTGCAAAATGTGTAGCACTAAAACAACGAGTCCTCCCAGACCGCTGAAACAATCTTTAATGTGACCACTCTAGGGAATTGGCAACACCATTTCCTTTTCAATGAAATCGATCTTAGCATCTGATTCGATCCCCGTCAAAATATATTCCCTATACAAAACTAACAAGGCCAAAATGGTTACAAATAAAATTGATAAAGATTATAAACACGTCTCACAACCCCATAACCAACATATCAAAATATGAGAATGATCTAACCCTTATGGAAATAAATAATAATATTTTACGATCCCCCGATACGTAAGCCGTGGGTCATTACCACTAGCCTCTATTCACATAATATGTTTTTAGTAGCGGTATAGATCGTTATTGTGATGTCATAATTTCTGTAACTAGTTCTGGTACTCAAGTGCAAAGAGTTAACTATGTCGGGTTGTGTAGATACTTAGGTGCCTATGAGGCAAACTATTCCTTCGAAGTTGACTGTATGGGTGAAAAATTGTCTTGTTTTCTTACAAGGAGTTCTTCAAAAAGTTAGAGTTGGATAGTGATGTGAGATATGGGATATTTTCTTCAGGAAACTCTATGGTTGAATCTGAACTGGTTAAGAGTTCCTATGGCATCAATCCTAAAATCTCAATTCGCTTGAGATCGGTTCGTGGTTTTCTTCGAGGAAATTTGTCTTGGCTTCTTAGAGTCGATGTTGAATGAGGAGCTCATCGATTTGAGCATGGATATATGTTTGCATCATAATATGTGTTCGAATTAGATGTGTTATCGAAGTATAGTTTACTTTCCCCGCCACACAAGAAGAATGGACAATTGCGATTCGGGTTAGGAGATCGACTCGGTTAGCCATTGATTTTATTCAGTGGAACTGTGTTGGCCATGATGAGTTGATGAAGAGATCTCATAATGTTTGAGCTTGTACCCAGCTAAGTGTTGCCCTGTTTATATGTACCAATCGTGGAAGTATTTGCATTGATCATGTTCATATTTGGTCGAGTGCTCCCTCGGTGAAAGATAAAGGAAATGACATCATCACTTAAGATGTGCTTTCCACTAATGGTATTCCATATGTGTTTTGTTTTGGCATTTAAGTTTCATCATTTCATATGATCATGCGGTTTTGATGGATGGAATGGGATTGGGATTTGAGATAGTTAATATGCTTGTCTTGATTATGACTTACCATATCAAGGGATTAATTGGACTATATATGTGCAACATCTTGTATTTGGTTGCTAGAGATTAATATAATAGGTGATTGCAACATACATAGCGCGTAGTTTTGGGCCTTCAGGCAGGGAAGTGTTGCAGCATGGGATTTATATTGACAATATACATGGTTCGTCAAAACTTAATCTCATCGAGTCATGTTTTCTTATTTGCTAATTGGCTTCTTCCGTCTTCACGAATTTAGTATTGGAGTGTAGGAATTAATTTGTTGAGAGGATACAGAGTATTGGTGGTCATGAAAGGGTATTGATGAAGATTATGGGCTAGGATATTTTTCTCTCCAATTGTGCATAGTCCTTGATTTAAGGATAGTGAGCTAAGACGTGATCATTAGTAGGCAAATTGCTTATGGTTGGATGACAACGGGCTGGGAAGTCGAGTTATCTAGTACCAAGTCGTCATCTTAGTTTGCAGCTTAAGAGTATCTAGACACATTTGATGAGATGGCAGATTACCACCATAGTTGAGTTTTAATTTAGTATCAAACTGGTCTTATATGTTGAACTAATAGACATGCCTCTGGGGTATGTGATACCCATAGAGTGGGAGACAAGCAATTCTTGATGGCCTATCATATTAGCCTTCTGGATCGAAGTTGAACTTTTAGTAGAACTTTCCAAGGGGATTTAGTCGACAGAAAGTAGTTGAAGGAGTATGCCAATTACAGTGTCTCACACTCTGCTTTGACTTGGATGGGTTGCGTCGTTCGGTTTAACTAGTAAGTCGGCAAATTTTGTTGGATGGATCATGTTCCAAGATATCACTTTGACGACTTGCACTTGTGCTACCCATTCAAATTTTTATCTTTCCATTGACGAAGGTAAAGCATAAGGCACTGGTGTTATTGTGTTGCTGGTGTGAAGAAAATACCAATTGATGGTTTGTCTTGTTGGAGTATCACTTTGGGGTTGGAGAAATGAGAAACTAGGGTCATGTTTCCATGATTAGGATATACTTATTGATCTTGTGAATGTTATAGAAGTTTAGTTTTGAGTCGATCTATAGGAGTAACAGATTTGGAGCCTGATTGAGGAACTGGTGATTGTACCGACATCACTTGTTTTATGTGAGTGTGAGGAGTCGATAGCTTTCCTTTGTCTATATAGCTTAAGTAAGTTTTGTGTTGATGTTGTAGTAGAGGTTGATGAATCCCTAATCGATGACCAAAACTGTACGAGAAGGAGTATTTGACTCCTAATTCAAAGTCGATAGTATTAGATTTTGCTATGGAGATTTGGAGGCATTAATTATTAGGGAAGGACCTAGAGTTGTTTAGTGATGTCATATTATTGAGTTTTCCCTTCTCCGAAAGTGATCTTGACCGTCATCGATTGCGAGGGTTAGAGATCCTTGCCTCCTAGTGCAGTTATCGTGTTTGAATTGGAGGTGTACTATTTTACAAGCAGTACCCCATTAGAGGACGTTGCTCGTATTAATTACTAGTTATGACTTCAGAGCATATAATAATGTAGTGTGGACTCAACTGATTTGCTTGTCTTTCTATATAAGTGGTGTTTCTTGCTCTTGGCTTCATTAGATAAGGGTGATTGAGCATTCATATTAAGATGGATGATCAACTAGTAGTGCTGAATAGGAAGTATCGAGTAATCTCTTATAACTACTTAAGATTCATGGGTGGATGCTAGAACATTTGTCGATGGTTTTCATTGATAGGTTGCCATGGAGTTGGAGATAGTATGATGATGCTCAAATGGTATCAGATTCATTGATCAGAAATGTTGAATTTGTTTCCTTATTCCTAATAAGATGACAATCTAGTTTGTCAAGTCATATATGGATTGGATGTCCTACTTAATATCCTATACTAGGTAGAACAATATCGTGCAAGCTAAGGTATGCATGGATGTGATTTTTAATGATCGCTATTATTTTGTCCATGTATGTCTGATTATGATGGTCACACGACCGCTTATGTCAATACGATTTTTAGGCATACAGTATAGTTTTATTTTTGTATAGTCTAATTATTTTCGTATGAGACTTAGCAATAAATGCTTGATATTTATTCAAATTTCCCATTGCTACATTCATGGTGATTTTACACCCATTAAATAGGAGGCTACTCTTGGTTTTTTTGGTTGGATTGAGCCATATTCGGTGAGTTTTAGTTTGTCCACATCGAGCTGCAAAGGAGATGCTACTGAAATTTTTCATGAACAAGGCCAAAGTTGGAAGAGAAGTTGTGTTATCGAGTTTTCTACTAATTAAGGGGATATCACTTTTATTTTCCATTATCTGTTCGTTTGGAAAAAAGTATGCAATGTATATGTTTGGCTTAAGAAGATCAATCTCGGATTTGATTATGACTGAACTTGGGAATGAGAATTATAACTCCATGGAAATTTTCTAATCTATTTCTTTTTTTGTGATCGCTTTCAATGGTTGTTCTTGAGAGTGGTGAGTGACGGTTTACCTTGTTTCGTTATTTAAGAGTGTTGGTTGCGTTGTTGCCCTTGAGGACTTTACGAATGAAATTTTTAAAGATAGAGAAAGAATGTAACGACTCGTATTTTAATGATTGGGTATTTAAATTATAATCGTTAATTAGCTGATGGTTCTAAAATATGACATTTCATACACGATCGATTATTATCCAAAACCACTTTCTTTGAGTCCAGATGGTTCATTATGTGAAGAAAAGTACGAAGAACACTATATTTCGAGATATGGCGATTTGGTGGTTAAATACTCTCGGAATATACGTAAATGGTTGTTCTCGGGAGCAACCTCTGATTGTGATGAAATTTATACCATTGGAACGGTAATATTGAGGTTATGCATGCCACTAAGTTTCATAGCGATTTGATGTACCATTCGCATGTATGGAATTAAAATGCACAACGAATTTCAATTGAAAATTTAACCTAATATAATAGTATTATTAAATATCATCAAAATTCTAAACCTCATAATGTCATTGGCCACACTATTGTTCATAACACTGTAACTTCATCTTCCTCATATTTTAATGGTTGCCACTCTCATTAACTTCAAAAATCATTATCTAACGAACCACTCAATGATATTCATGAAATAAATATCTGTAAACTCATACTGGAATCTCTTCGATTCTATACCAATATTAAAGGGTGCAACTTTAGTATGGGCAATGGACGTTTAGGGCAGTTGACTTAGGGTTTGATATAGCTCGTGATCAAAGCGATGAGGATACTTAGGGAATGTTGCATTAGGTTTGTGGCATCGAGAGGCACAAGTAATATCAATTTGGCGGTGTGCGACGTCGTGGACCGAAATACATTTGTATGGGCTATAGCTCATGCCTCCAAGTTGAGTTATGATAGAGACCACCGAGCTCCATATGATGATGATGATTGCGAACGGGGCATACAGATGGACAGGCTACAATCAGTGGTTAGCAAAATTGTCGAGTAATAAGGAAAAAAGGAGAGAAGGTCATAAGAGATGGGTTATGTGTTATAGCTATGTATAGGAAATAATTGGAGTGGAGAGGAAGAGATTAAAGGGTAACCAGTTTTGATCAATCTTTGTTTAGTTAATTTAATTGTCTAATTGATCGCAAAACTTATATATTGAATAAATTTTGCATGTGAGGTTTGCTTTTAGCGTTGTTTCTTGCATTGGACTCGTTTCTACGCCCTGGAGTAGCTTTGGACTTATTTAGCTATGGTTAGTGATATTTTCTATTACTAGTTTAATTATTTTACATTATATAATTGGAAATTTTAAAGTGATTTATAGTCCTAAAATATAAATTCTAGTATGGTTGAATTTAAACAATAACAAATAAAAGAATCAAAAAGTAATTTAATTATTTCAAATCTATATTTAATTTATAAACATTTATTCACTATTTAAACATTGGTACTATATCTAAACTATTTTTATATCAAACTCCTACAAATCACTTTATATAGGTTCTATTTATATTATCGATGCCATTAAGGTTGTTGGTTTTTTATTTTAGAAAATTATAGGATTATTGGTCGCATGACTACTTATTCTGTAGTTTGGTTGGAAATGCCATTTGTAAGTGACATAAGACTAGGACTATAACGACCTGTTTAACGATTGGATATTTAAATATTTTATTTATATGTTGATCGTTAATTACTCAATTGATAGTTCTAAAATAGGAATTTTCACAAACGGTCGAATCAGGACTTAGTACCAATTCCATTAAATCAAAACATAGCTGGTAATGTAAAATCAAAGCATAGCCAGTAAGCTAGAACATGTCTAGGTACAGTAAGACTATTGTTGATTACTTAAGAGGAAAGGTTGAATCATTTATGCGTAGTGTAAAATCAAAACCCTCACACATCATTTCTTAAGACAACTACACATGACTGTGTACATTTGTACACATCAAAACATAGCTGATCAGGCATGCCTTAGACTAGGAAGTGATTGAAAAAGAAGAGACTAAACAAAACTTCCTCTCAATCAAACTACTGTGTACCCTGCATCACATAAGACCTACCTTACTTAGAGCTTAAGTATTCACTTATATATATACACACACACTACAAACTCCCTGAGCACTTGGATAAGCCACTAGAATTTTGAAAACAAGGAAAGTGTATATGGTAGAGAAAAACAAAGAAGTGGGGAAGAACAGGGAAAAGGCTGTGAACACTGCTGAAAATAATGGTAGACAATAAACTTGTAAGTAAACTGTAACACCCCATATTTTAACACTAAATAGGATAAACAAAAAATTATTAATCTAATATTCAGAATTAAGGGAAACAGACTACGTCATTGCATCCGTCTCGAAATTCTGGTCAAGATAGACACCTGGTTTGCGTAAAATGGATAACGTTTGAAGAAGTTATGAATGGCAGAACTTTGACGATGAAAGCAGGAACAATTGGCACACTTGACAAGTGTGCCAAGGTATTTTTACAATGGTGCATCTGTAAAGTGTGCCCATATTAGTTTTTGGGCATCCATACCTCTTCAAGTGGGTATCGACCCATGGGTCGACCCCCTAGGGCTGACATGGCAGGTCGAATTCTGGAGGCCTGCAGCAATATATATGGATCCATTTCTCTTGTTTTCTACACTGAAAATGATGGAGGCTTAGATGTTGTCAGTTCCTGAACTGAATCAAATCTCTTTCTTCTTCTGCAATCCAATTAATCAAGTTTAGAGATTCAAGTGTTTCAAGTGTAGATCTGAGATCCAAACTTCACTTTTCTCCTCCTATACTTCTAGATTTGATCATTATGAGTTCAAGTTACCTTTAGAATTGAATAATTAAAAGTAAGGCATGATATGACTGTAATTCAGGTATATTCTTAGGATTGACTCATATCAGATCTATTGTAATTTGTGAATCTATGAAATTCTGAATTAACTATGATTTGGATCTTAACTGTTATCATTTTAGATCTACTTTTAATTATAGATTTAGTTCTATTTAGGTCATTTTGTACCTATCATGTTGTAGTTGATTTGGATCTTAACCATTATCACGTTAGTTCTACTTTTGATTATAGTCTAATTCTATTTAGATCATTTTGTACCTATCATGTTGTAGTTGATTTGGATCTTAACCGTTATCGTGTCAAATCTACTTTGATTATGGATCTAATCCTTTTTAGATCATTTTATATCTATCTTGTTGTGGTTACTTTGGATCTTAACCTTATTTATGTCAGATCTAGTTTTGATTTTAGATCTAATTCACTTTTTTTGATTATTTGGTACTTATCATGTGTGCTTATTTTGGATCTGTCATTAGTTGGATTGTTTTAGATCTAAACTTTCACCTAATTGTCATGACAAGTCTACCTTGGTTTCACAGTTTAGATTACCTTGTTCTTATCATATTGCGGTTAAATAGGATCTATTATTAGTTTGACATCTAAATTATTATTTAGATCTTATCGTGCCAGTTATGACATCCCTATTATGTTAAGATTAATTCTAATATCACATGTTCACTAGATCTGTTCATATATATCCATCTTATCATTATGTCGTTATATGATTATGCCACCAAATGTTTATGTCAATCTTGTTAGAATAATCAGCCTGGCTACTTTCTAGCCTAGGCATGACGTTAAATTATGCGAATACATTAAAATGGGAATGAGGGAAAAAGGGTATAAATTGGGCATAATTTGAAAATGGAAAGTTTGGCATTACTTAATGTTCATGAGCATGAATTTGGGCATATAATTAAGTATGAACATAATTGGGGAAAAAGAGGCATGGATACATATAAAGACATAGGTATAGTTAATTAATAATTGAAATGCCTAGTATTACAGTAATTAGAAATTGTAATGGCACTTATGTCACGAGGTTAGATTGCACTTGCGGTGGATGTCTGCCCGGAACCGAACGGCATATCTAATGACCGCAAGTGGTGAATCTAATGTGAGAGGTCCAAGTGCACAAATACGAGACGCGCTAAAACACAAGGTTAAGCCCGATTTGTGGAATACGTCTGCCTGGACCCGCCTGACACATCCACCATCCACAAGTTGTAGGCTTAATGTGGGAGGTCTAGTGCATTATAACCATAAATGGATAAATGGTAATAAATATGAAAACTTAACCTAGTTGAATCCATAAGGATTGCATGAGCTTATTGAATCTGTGGGGCTAAGTAAACCTATTAAGTATGTGGGGTTAAGTAAGTCTGTTAAATCCATGGGGTTAAGTAAAACTATTAAATTGGTGGGGTTAAGCAGACCTATTAAACCTATGGGGTTAAGTAAACCTGTTAAATCGGTGGGGTTAAGCACACTTGTTAAATTTATGGGGTTGAGTAAACCTATTAAATCTGTAAGGGTTATACGAACCTGTTAATTTAGAAAACTTAACCGTTGAATATGTTGGGGTTATATAGACACGTTAACTTGTAAAGTTTAACCTATAAATTTGTAGAGGGTTATGTGAATATGTTAAATCTGTTAGGCATAACCTGTCAAAATCCTAGTTAGTTGGGGACACAAGATCTGTAAGGGTTCACTTGTGTCATCTGTTATGTGGGACCTATATTAGTCAATAACCCATTCTGGTATTAAAGGGGGCCCCGCACTAGGTAGGGGTCAGGGCATGCTTACTGAACTGATTGTAAGAGGTTCATCCGAGAGGAGGTGTGTACTGGCGCGTTCCAACAGACTCATGTGCATGCATGAGTACAGCCTGCACCTGGGAAAATAAGCCATTGTAGCACCAGTAAATAGGTCTAAATCCTTCTACAGTTTGCCACTTTAGGAAGTAATACACCCTATTGTGGGCTGACACAAGGTATTTACAGAAAAAGGAGCCGATCGATTAGGAGGTAGTAAATAGGGTACATCTAGTCCTATCTATTTCTGTGGGGTACCTGTGTTTCTGTCTGGGCTAACACCCGTTATTTTTTATTAGGTACCGTCTAATTTCGTTTGATTAAAACCTATTACTAGAGTACACCTAAAACTAACATCGTATTTCTGTTGGGATCATCCTGTTTCTGTTCATCAATTAGGGAGTATGTAATCCTGTTACATATATGTTATACTAGTATTGGTGTAGAGAAATCTTTAGAAGCACAATATACTCCATCATGTTTACTTTGTCACACTTACCTATTATGATGATATCTCTCTTATCCACCTTGTATGCCTATCGTGATACTTTTACTTATTTACTTGCTAAAAGTAACTAAACCCGCCAGACTTTATGTTTGACCCTTTTTGTTTCCTCTTCTTTCTTCCATTCCCCCCACCCCCCAAGGTTCGCAGGGTGGGAATTCTCAGGCTTAGTCAGGACTCGGTTATCATCTTGCTTGGAGGAGATTTTGAAGTACTGCTCAGTTTCTATCTTTAACTACTATGGCTTTGTCTCTTTTAGGGAATTATGTTTTTTATGTATTTTCTGTACTCTGATGGTACAAGACAGAAGTTTTATATTATTGTAACGGGTTTTATGTAGTTTCAGACTTATGGTATTTTGGAACACGATGTTATGATTTATGTTTGATATAAAATTTTAAATTCCGCTATTGCTTTTATATTTATCTTGTAATATTTCTGTTTCTGTTTATCTATAACGCTTCACGAAACTTAATGCATTCCCTTAGTGGGTGATATTAATGGAAGTAGGGTGTCACATAAACTCTTTATAGCCACTTTCCTATATAAATTGTGAAATCTTGTATGGTTTAACTTATGTCTGTGTGCATATACAATTGATTGTGCCTCCCTCTCATGTTGTTAAATATCATGAGAGTTCCCTGAAAAATATTGTCAGTAGACAATTAAACAAAGTAGTGAACACAATAGTTTGTTTAGTGAGTAAAAACCCAAGATTTCCTACTATAATACAGTAGACTATAAATAGTGCACACAATAGAAAATAAAACAAAGGACCGATGTAACCAATTTCAAGAAATAAGAAATTAAACTCATTTTAACAAAGAAAACTATATGTGTTATATAAGTATTCAAATGTCCTTTGAAATAAGTAGGTGTTTGGAAATAGACTAGTAAATTCAAAAACCTACGGATTGCATTCTGCAGCACCAAAACTATGGTGATGAAATCATAATTGTGGGTATCACCCTTAACCACAAGTCTTTCTACTTTAGATATTCTTTTTGTCCTTTTTTATATAAAACTGGTCAGACTAAACTAACCAATTTTAGAGTGAAAACAAAAACGGAGACTTTAAATGATGATTCATATGTTCAAATAAATACGTATATGAATCAAAGATACGCATACAAATCCGCAGAATGAGATATATATTAAAGAGAATCTATTAAAAGGTGTAGAGGATACACCTTATGTAGTAATATATGGTAATAGAAAGTCGAGCCACATGTTTCAATCGCTGATGACGATGTTTCACGATCCGAGATAGCTAGAACGCATGCTCAAATGATGGCGAGTTCGATGGCTTCTGGGATTGAATTAGATTATCGAGTTGTACCAGATTATGGCTGAGAGTTAAAGGTGCTTGAGGGTTCTTGTTGGTGCTGCCTGATGATCTCCAGGAGGGGGGTGGTGTGGTATTTAGTGTTGAAGGGGATACAAGGACGTTGGCGGCAACTGTTGGAAGGGGTGCACGTGCACCATGCACACAGTATTTAGACCAGAATGGAAAAGAACAGAACAAGAGGAGAGAAAGAAAAGGCGGGCAGTGGAGGAAAACATGGAACAGTGAAGCAAAATGAAAGGTTAGCAGACAACATAAATTCTGTTTACAGTTTAATTGATTCAAGCTAAGGTAGTTGGAGAAATATAAGGGGTTAATTTCTGGGAAAGCAGTTAGCAAAAGGGTTTAAACAACATAAGATAACAAAAATAAACACAGTAACTTATACATGGAAGTAACAAAATTAAACAACTAACATCAAATGAAGTTATTATTTCATAGCCAAACTTAAACGCAAATTTAAAGACTGCTGTTGGAACTAACCTCTCTGCCATGAGAACCAGAAGCATGGAGATGGAATTGAAAGGAGTTTTGTGTTTTTTCCTACCCAGTAAAGAAGAAGTAACACCAAATAAACAACTAAACTTCACTTAATATTTGGAAGCATGTACATATATGATATAGAAAATAAGAAGTGGTTATAACTAACATGTTATGAGGGAAAACACGGAAGTGTCTTATACTAGTCAAATACCTTGTATTGTGCTATTCGGGTAATGCAATTGTGGTATCTTTATGAGATCATATACACGGTAGAATTCGAACTGTATTGATGCCACAATAGACTACATTTATTTATTTCTTGCATGCATCAGGATACCAGATGAAAATAAATCGTAGAGCATACATGCTTAGATTGTTTGTATTAGTAAATGGTGTTTCACTTAATTTTATAATCCTAGGATATATATATATAACTTTTGGGTTGATCGATAATTACGGTGGCAGTGAAAGGGGTTTAAGGGAAGGTGGTCATTATTGAAGTCAGGTTAAACCACCATATTCTGCTATAGGGGATTTGGGTCAGTTTTAGTGGTGGAGCGGAGTTCGAGTGTCGGTTCATGACTGGTGACGATGGTCAGCTCAAAGGGGTGGCATTGAAGTTATGTGTGCATGTGCACGGATGGTCAATACACGGAAACAGGAAGACAACAATAGGAAAGAAAGGAGAGTAAAGAAGCATGAGGCAGAAATGGATTGTTTCCCTCTATAATTTGGTTTGCCATGGCCATATTTGCTTGTTAGGATTTTTATGTGCCTGGCCAAGGAAATTTAAGGATTTTCCTGGGTGAATGATCCATGTTATTTAATGGCGCTGAACAGATGCAAGGATCATAGAAAAAAAAGAGAAAAGAAAGTTTTGGGAAGAGAGAAGAGGAAGGATCAATTCAAATCCTTATAATGCCGCGTTTTATGATAGTCGATCCATTTTTTTAGCTGGACAAACCCATATTTTCTTTGGGTTCCAAGCGCATAAGAAAGAAAAAGAAGTAACTGAATCAGAAAAGGAAAATCACGCAGGGTAAGGAAGAATGTAGGCCAAGGGAAATGTTGAATACGGGCATGTTGGGCCTGAAAAAAATATATGATAAGAAGAGATGGTGTTTTAAATTTTTAAGTTTTAAATTAAAAACGTTTTAAATTAAGAAGAAAGAGAGAAGGGGACGTTTTTAAGAAAGTCGATCGGAAATCATGTGGTTATGCGGGATTGGGCTTTATTAAGCCTATTAAATTATTTAATCAAGTTTAATTTATTTGATTCAAATAGGAATCAAAAACATATACATATATATATATATATATGCAATATATATGTATATATAACTGTAAATAGGTGAAAAATAAGAAGAAAGAATTGAAAGGTTGTCGAATTATTTCGTTGTTGCAAAATATGACGTAATCGTGTAAGTTGAGTTCGAATCTCCAATATTTAAATAAATTTATGTAGTTTATTGAAATAAAAAGAATGTTAAATAAAATCAATATATTTAGTTTCCAAAGAAATGGAAACAAATAAAATGTGAAATTAGTTGTTACCTTAAATTACCCATTCCAACTATTATTTAGTTTGAAATTAAAACGTCAATCCATTATTGATTGATAAGGTGGTGATAAATGGTTGTCATTAATTACATGTTATGCTGTGAAGTGTTGATTGTATTTGAATTAATTAAAATAAAATTTTGACATATTTTATTAAATTTTAATCGTCTTGTGCTGATTGTTGTTCTGAAATTAGAAATGAGGCTGTATAAGTTAATTTAGTTAAATTTACATGTTCTAAAAAAAAAATATGAGATGAACTGGATTTAAATAAATAGCATACTTATACGCACTGTTTAAAATGATAGTCAAAACACCAACTATCAAATAATATTACTTACGTGTAAGTTCGAAGAGACCGGGATGGGAACTAGACCCAAAACCACTTCGAATAAACTTTACGTAAACTAAATTGTAGGCACGATTATATGATTTAAACAACTGAAGACCGTAGATCTTCACGAGCAAGAAGAATTACTTGTTACATTCTCCGGTGGCCGCCAGAGTTATTATAACTTGTGAATCTTCCGTAATTGAAACCTTTGGATATTGCAAGGACTGTTCGCTGCTGATCCATAGGGGTGATTCCTATATTGGATGTAGTAGGAGAGTACCTTTGGTTCATCCTGTTCCTGGATGACTTGTATGGATGAATTTCTGATGAAGTATTTCCTAAAAAGCACGTACGTTGATTTCTACAAATACGCCAAGTTGATGGTAAAGAAGGGCACTTCTTTTACATCCAGAGTATATTTGTGGACGTCAATTAGTGATTTGACGAATCTGACAATGTGGCATTCAAAGTGAATGATAACCAGATGTTCTAAAGGTGAATTCTAACCTCAAGCCTCATGAACCGGGAAATGAAAAAAAATCAGGAACGCAACATGGCTATGTGGGTCGCTCCCATTAGGTTGTATAATCACCTGTCTAGAGAAATTCCATTTCATTCTTGTATCTATTTGATGTTGTCCCTTTTGGGAAATGATGGTTTGAGCCCAACCGTTGGTGATATACATTTGATACACTTAAGCGAAATGAGTGGCCGGTCACGTGTGGCCAGGTTACAAGATGTTCTTGTTGAACCCAGTGTATTCCTCTCTAGAGATACACTATCGGCAGGTGGCTCCATACTTTGTCATAGTCGGAATCCAGTTTCCAATAAGTTTCGCAGTTTTTGATTATATACTATATATGTGGAGCCTGAGATGTAAGCGTTCCACTAGATTGATATTTATTTATTTAGACATTATTATAATATCAGAAAAGATATGATTTTAAAAATGGTTTGGGTTATCGTAAGGTAAAAACTATCCGTATTTATGTGTGGATCGGTCTTACGATTATCTTTTATTTCAAAGGATTTTGACAGGTAGTTTTAAAATCGTTTACTCATACTAGTCCCATGACTGACCCGGAGTTTATTTTTCTGTATTTTCCCTAAACTCTTGGGTTCCCAAATTTGTACGGGCAGACAAGTGGTTTCAGGATTTTACAGATTCACTTGAAGGAGCTTAGAGCAGGAAACTTCAGCGTTAGATATAAATAGAGTTTATTTCCACTGTAATGTAAATGTGTTGTGCTATGATGATGTATGTAAGTACAAATACGGTTTTGAATTTCAAAATGTTATATAATATATTTTATTCAATTCCGCTGTGAGATTCGTGATACTATGATTCTGTTGTTTTATGTTATTCTTTTTCTTTTATTCTTACTTTCTTTCTATTTCTCACCATTTAACTTCTTTCTATGAACGATCTGTTAATTTCTGATGTTTGATTAGTCGATATGTGATACATGATATGTATTAGTATTGATAATCAAGATCGGAACTTTTCGGGTCGTTGCAGTTGGTATCAGAGCAATGGTTTAGTAATAACCTTGGCACTATGGCGTAACTCGATAGAGATGGAGTTAGTAACACCCTAGTTTGAGTTTGAGTGTATATATATGAGCGCGTATTTGTTAATTAATATAAACACTATTTTATATTATGTTGATTACTTTATCGAGTGATTTATGAATTCTAGTCAATACGGTCATCGAAACTATATCGATAGGTGTTTCTAAACTCTTGAACAAAGTAATTCGATACAGTATTATTGTGAAAGTTGGGTAAATGAAGTAATTTTACTCAAAATCATACTTGGGTATAAAAGAATAGTTTTCTGAAATTATTATTATTGACTATGTTGGTTGCTATTATAATCTGGTATCAGATTATAAAATTGAAATGGTTATATGTTAAACCAAATGAAATTTGTATAAGAATAAAATATACAAACGATACGAACCAAAACTAAATTCAAATTGGAACTTGGATTTGAAATCCTGGAGTTAGAAAGATTTTTGATGGAAGATTGTTTGAAAAAAAATTGGGAGATTCAAGGGTTTTGAAAATAAGAAAGGTGATTTCAAAACTATATTCAAACTTATTCGAAATAAAACCGGGAATTTAGATTCAGGAACTTGACAATTTAAATAAAACAAGCTTAGTGGATTAAGACAGTAAAAGTGAATTGAATGAACTAGAGACGATTGAGGTTAAGTGAATAAACTTAAATTGGATTGGAGTTCAAAAATAAATTTTGAAGCAGATAAATATATTTGAATAAATTTAGTTCGAACTTGTGAAGTAGGTTAGTTTTGGGATTATTTTCCCAAATATAATCAGGAATTTTACCTTGAAACAAGAAAAACGGAGTAATACAGGCTGATCAGGAATTAAGATATGGAGTCGAGAAACTAGAACCTAACTAGATATTGGTTAAGATAAATAATTTTATGTGTGTTGATCTGATGTTGGTTTCGGTCTTTAGAGTTAATACTTAGAGGATTATATTTACCAATTTACAGTTAGGAGCTGATAAATTTGAAGAATAGTAAGGCGTGAATATGGAATGGAAATGTTTTCCAGCTGTAATAAAATATATTCGTAAGTTATGAATATAACTATGAGTTATAGCTAATTTTTGAGGTATTGAATGTTCTGGTTGCAGCAAAATATTTTGGTAGATAATCTGCGTGTTCCGGATACCCTATTGTTGTGATTGTTAGGGGATGACCCACATTTGTGTTTTAATAAGCCTATAATTTTGAATATAACAAGAATCTCCTCGTTACTCTTTAATTTTAGGGACGAAATTCTTTTAAGGGGGATAGATTGTAACGACCTAGGTTTTGGACTAGTTCTATAATCTATAATGTATAGATTGTACTGGTAATTTAATTTAATTAAATAAATAAGATTTATATATTGGGAGTATAATAGGGGAATTCCAAATAAATCTATTGGTTGGTAATTTAAGGTTCATTAACCAATGTATATGTGTTTATAAAATAAATGATTAATGTTTTATCATCTTATTGTGGTTGTAAGTTACTTTCAAACCCATGTGAATATAGACTATCTAAGTAAAAATAAAAGGGAATGTGGATTAGATCATACATGATGTAATTTGGATTTTTCACTTGGAAGATAATATAGAATCCACATAAATATTGGGTTAATAAATATAAGAAGATATTGATTTAATGTAAAGATTTCTATTATAAATTTGATAATGTCAATAGGATCAAACTCATTAAACATAGAATAATTTTTTATCATACATATATAAAATCAAGTATATGTTGTTTAAACATTTTTGTTTACATGTAATACTTACTTTTATATGTCATGCAAGCATAGAGTAATTAAAGTAAATAAAGAAGATATACATATAGAAATATCGTTTTTACTTTACATAAAGTACATAAGGAAAACATAGTTATACATACATAGGTATATGCATTTAAATATAATAGGGAAGCTAGGATTAGAGTCATCAATGGGCTGATCTCCTTGGATAGTTATTTTGATTTGTTAAAATATATACAGTACATCATATGTGCCTATTTTGCAGCTAGACCAAAGGACGACCTAGAAACTAAGATCTGATTTTATAAAACAATTTGTACATAAATGTTTCAAAACAATACATATATATGCGCATGTGTTGTTCAAAATAAAATCATAGTTGTGTAACGTAAAATCAAAACATAGCTGGTAATGTAAAATCAAAGCATAGCCAGTAAGCTAGAATATGTCTAGGTATAAGACTATTGCTGATTACCTAAAAGCAAAGGTTGAATCATTTATGTGTAGTGTAAAATCAAAACCCTCACACATTATTTCATAAGACAACTACACATGACTGTGTACATCTGTACACATCAAAACATAGCTGATCAAGCATGCCCTAGACTAGGAAGTGATTGAACAAGAAGAGACTAAACAAAACTTCCTCTCAATCAAACTGTTGTGTACCCTGCATCACATAAGACCTACCTTACTAAGAGCCTAAGTATTCACCGATATATATATATACACTACAAAACCCATGAACACTTGCACAAGCCACTAGAATTTTGTAAACATGGAAAGTGTATATGGTAGAGAAAAACTGAGAAGGGGAAGAAGAACATGGAAAAGGATGTGAACACTACTGAAAATAATGGCAGACAATAAATTTGTGAGTAAACTCATTATAACCTCTTTCCCGTATAAATTATAAAATCTTGTATGGTTTAACTTATGTCTGTGTGCATATACAATTAATTGTGACTCCCTCTCATGTGGTTGAATATCATGAGAGTTCCCCAAAAAATATTGTCAGTAGACAATTAAACAAAGTAGTGAACACATTAGTTAGTTCAGTAAGTAAAAACCCAATATTTCCTTCTATAATACAGTAGACTATAAATAGTGAACACAATAGAAAATAAAACAAAGGACCGATGTAACCAATTTCAAGAAATAGGAAATTAAACTCATTTAGCAAAGAAAACTATATGTGTTATATAAGTGTTCAAATGTCCTTCGAAATAAGTAGGTGTTTGGAAATAGACTAGTAAATTCAAAAATCTACGGATTGCGTTCTGCAGCACCAAAATTACAATGATGAAATCATAATTGTGGGTATCACCCTTAACCACAAGTCTTTCTACTTTGGATATTCTTTTTCATTTTTTTTATAAAACTGGTCAGACTAAACTAACCAATTTTAGAGTGAATACAAAAATGGAGACTTTAAATGATGATGCATATCATCAACTAAAACATATATGAATCAAAGATACACATACAATTCCGCATAATAAGATATATGTTAAAGAGAATATATTAAAAAAAGCATAGGATATACCATATGTAGTAATATATGGTAATAGAAAGTCGAGACACACGTTTTGATCGCTGATGATGATGTTTCACGATCCGAGATAGCCAGAACGCATGATCAAACGATGGCGGGTTCGCAGGCTTCTGGGATTGAATTAGATTATCGAGCTATATCGGATTGTGGCCGACAGTTGACGGTGCTGGACGGTTCTAGTTGGTGCTGTCAGATGATCTCCAGGAGGGGCGGTGGCATGGTGTTTACTCTGAAGGGGATACAAGGACGTTGGCGGCAGCTATCGGAAGGGGGCAGGTGCACCATGCACACGGTATTCGGACCAGAATGGAAAAGAACAGAACAAGAGGAGAGAAAGAAAAGGCGGGTAGGGGAGCAAAACAAACAGTGATACAAAATGCAAGGTAAGAAGACAACATAAATTATGTTTACTGTTTAACAGATTCAAGCTAAGGTAGTTGGAAAAATATAAGGGTTTAATTTCTGGGAAAACAGTTAGCATAAGGGTTTAAGCAACATAAGGTAACAAAAATAATCATAATAACGTATGCATGGAAGTAACAAAAATAAACAACTAACGTCGAATGAAGTTTTTATTTCATAGCCAAATTTAAACTCTAATTTAATGACTGCTGTTGGAACTAACCTCTCTGCTATGAGAACCAGAAGCATGGAGATGAAACCGAAAGGAGTTTCGGGTTTTTCCTACCCAGTAAAGAAGTAGTAACATCAAATAAACAACTAAACTTCATTTAATATTTGGAATCATATACATATATGATAAAGAAAATAAGGAGTGGTTATAACTAACAAGTTATGAGGGAAGACACGAAAGTGTTTTGTACCAATCAAATACCCTGTATTGTGCTATTCGGTTAATGCAATTATGCTATCTTTATGGAATCATATATACGGTAGTATCTGAACTGTATTGATGCTATAATAGACTACATTTATTTATTTCCTGCATGCATCAGGATACCAGATGAAAATAAATCTAGAGCATACATGTTTAGATCGTTTGTACTAGCAAATGTGTTTCACTTAGTTCTATAATCTTAGGATATATATATATATATATACATAAAAATTTTGGGTTGATTGATGAACTACGGTGGCGGTGAGAGGGGTTTAAGGGAAGGTGGTCTTTTGGTGAAGTCGGGTTGAACCACCATATTCTGCTATAGGGGATTTGGGTTTGTTTTAGTGGTGGAGCAGAGTTCGAGTGGTGGTTCATGACTGCGGACGATGGTCAACTCAAAGGGGTGGCATTGGAGTTATGTGTGCATGTGCACGGATGGTCAGTGCCCAGAAAAAGGAAGATAACAGTAGGAAAGAAAGGAGAATAAGGAAGCATGAGGCAGAAATGGATTGTTTCCGTCTATAGTTTGGTTTTCCAGGGCCATATTTGTTTGTTAGGATTTATATGTGCCTGGCCAAGGAAATTTAAGGATTTTCCTGGGTGAATGATCCATGTTTTTTTATGGCGCTGGACAAATGCAAGGATCGTAGAAAAAAAAGAGAGAAGGAAGTATTGGGAAGGGAGAAGAGGAAGGATCAATTCAAATCCTTATAATGCTGTGTTTTATGATATTCGATCCATTTTTTTTGCTGGCCAAACCCATATTTTCTTTGGGTACCTGGCGCGTTAGAAAGAAAAAGAAGTAAGTGAGTCAGAAGAGGAAAGTCATGCAGGATAAGGAAGAACATGGGCCTAGGGGAAAATGTTGAATAAGGGCCTATTAGGCCTGAAAAATTTAAAATATAATAAGAAGAGATGTTGTTTTAAATTGTTAAGTTTTAAATTAAAAAAACTTTAAATTAAGAAGAAGGAGAGAAGGGGACGTGTTTAAGAAAGTCGACCGGAAATCATGTGGTTATGCGGGATTGGGCTTTATTAAGCCTATTAAGTTATTTAATCAAGTCTAATTTATTTGATACAAATAGGAATCAAATATATATATATATATGCAATATATATGTATATATAACTATAAATAGGTGAAAATTAAAGAATCGAAAGGCTGTCGAATTATTTCGTTGTTGCAAAATTTGACGTCATAGTGTAAGTTGAGCTCAAATCTCCAATATTTAAATAAATTTATGTAGTCTATTGAAATGAAATGGGAATAAATAAAATGTGAAATTAGTTGTTACATTAGATCACTCATTTCAACTGTTATTTAGTTTGAAATTAAAAACTCAATCCAATAGTGATTGATAAGGTGGTGATAAATGGTTGTTATTAATTATCTGTTATCCAGTGAAGTGTTAATCGTACTTGAATTAATTAAAATAAAATATTGACATGTTTTATTAAATTTTAATAATCTTGTGTTGATTGTTGTTCTGAATTAGAAATGAGGTTGTATAAGTTAATTTTAATTGAATTTACATATTCTGAAGAAAAAAATATGAGATGAACTGGATTTAAATAAATAGTTTACTTATCTGCAAAATGATAGTTAAAACACCGACTATCAAATAATGTTCCTTACGTGTTAGCTCGAAGAGTCCAGGATGGGAATTGGACCCAAAACCACTTCGAATTAACTTTACGTAAACTAACTTATAGGGACGATTATACAATTTACGGAATAGAAGACCATAGATCTTCAAGAGCGAGAAGGATTACTTGTTACATTCTCTGGTGGCCGCCAGAATTATTATAACTTGTGAATCTTGCATAATTGAAATCTTCGGATATTGCAAGGATTATTCGCTACTGATCCATGGGGTGATTCCTATATTGGATATAGTAAGAGAGTACCTTCGGTTCATCTTGTTCCTGGATGACTTGTATGGATGGATGATTGACAAAGTATTTCCTACAAAGCACGTACATTGATTTCTACAAATACACCGATTTGATGCAAAGAAGGGCACTTCTTTCACATTCAGAGTATATTTGTGGATGTCAATTAGTGATTTGACGGATCTGATAATGTGGCATTCAAAGTGAATGATAACAAATGTTCTAAAGGTGAATTCTAATCTAAAGCCTCATCAGTCGGGAAATGACAAAAATCGAGCAGGCAGCATGGCTATGTGGGTCACTCCCATTAGGATGTATAATCACCTATCTTGAGAAATTCTATTTCCTTCCTAAATCTATTCGATGTTGTCCCTTTTGGGAAATGGTGGTTTGAGCCCAACCATTGGTGATATACAATCGGTACACTTAAGTAAAATGAGTGGTCGGTCAAGTGTGGCCGGATTGCAAGATGTTCTTGTTTAACCCAGTGTATTCTCCTCTAGAAATACGCTATCGGCAGGTGGTTCCATACATTGTCATGGTCGGAATCCAATCTCCAATAAGTGCCGCAGTTTTTGATTGTATACTATATGTGTGGAGCGTGAGATGCAAGAGTTCCGCTAGATTGATATTTATTTGTATTTAGACATATTATAATATTAGAAAAGATATGATTTTAAAAATGATTTGGGTTATCATAAGGTAAAAACCATCCGTATTTATGTGTGGATCGGTCTTATGATTATCTTTTATTTCAAAGGATTTTGAATGTTAACCCAGGTAGTTTTAAAATCATTTACTCACACTAGTCCCATGACTGGCCCGGAGTTTATTTTTCTATGTTTTCCCTAAACTCTTGGGTGCCCAAATTTGTATGGGCAGATAAGTGATTTTAGGATTTTACAGATTCACTTGAAGGAGCTTGGATCAGGAATCTTCAACGTTAGACATATATAGAGTTTATTTCCGCTGTAATGTATATGTGTTGTACTATGATGATGTATGTAAGTACAAATACAGTTTTGCATTTCAAGATGTTATATAATATATTTTATTCCATTCCGCTGTGAGATTTGTGATACTCTGATTCTGTTGTTTTATGTTATTCTTTTTCTTCTATTCTAACTTTCTTTCTTTCTATTTCTCACCCTCTAACTTCTTTCTATTAACGATCTGTAAATTTCTGATGTTTGATTAGTCGATATGTGATACATGATATGTATTAGTATCGATAATCAGGATAGGAACTTTTCGGGTCGTAACATAATATGTGGATAATCAAATTAATTTGTAAGCTGATAAGATAAAATGAGTTAGACATAGCGTTTAATAACACGACGATGTGATGTGCTTGGACCAGTCCGCACGTTTGAAGGTGAAGAACCCAATGGGGTAGATCATCAAGATGTCTGGAGGCACGAGAGAAGCATGTCCATCTGGTTCTTTTGCTTGATATTCTGCTTGCTAGCTCTGCGGGACTTGAAGGAAGCACACGGCTTCAGAGGGACGTGGTAGGGTATTCCGTGTTGGTCCTCAGTTGAGGTGCATGCTCAAGCTGTACTCGTAGAGGTTGGGTCTGTGTGTTACCACCCGGTGATTGTACCTTGACTACAATGGTAGTTTGGCAATTAGAAGGTTGTGACTGAATGGTAATGGGGTGATTTGATGATTTGCCTACAGATAGGTTGGTCAACACCAAATAAAGGATAGTAATCATCGGGTACCTGTCATCGGCAGTCAATGGGATGCAGAAAGACTAGAGCTAAACCTATAGACCATCGATCTTTCACTATCAAGACCAAGGTTTTAAATCTCGGATATCTGTCATGTTTCATCTCAGTGATTTTATAGACTTGATCTAATATCGAAGAAGATCTCGGATGAGATGAGTCTAACTTGGGAGTACGTCTCGGATTTCCATCTTGGGTTTGAAAGTTATATCGGAACAATCTCGGGATACATGATATGTTAAAAGTGATACTTTTACAAAATGATCTTTATGAATGTTATTAAAAGCATAGTAACTTAAACTTAAATTGCAAAGTAACTTTATTATTCTTTATTTTACGGAAGATGATTCATACTCTAAGCATAATATGCTTAAACTAGAAATATTGTCAGACATAAAACCTTAAATTGATCCAAAACATTAAGAATTCAGCATAAATAGACCACAAAATACATAATTTCATAGGTAACATGTATGTAAAAAAGACGAATATGGAATTCATAAGCATTGTAGAACATATATGAACATATAATATAGTCATTTAGCAAGCAAATATAAAATAACAAAAAATTATCGTGGCTAGATTTGATTTTTTATTTATTGTTCTATTTCGGGCGCAAATTTAAATTTTAATTAAAAAACTAAGATCTCTGACGAGTTTCCAATATTTCGTCTTGGTCGATATATCGTTCAATATTGTAATATCTTGAGCGATATATTCGAAAGGAGATTTAGAGTGATATTTGCTATTTCATTTCGGAAGGACCCAAAACGAGATCTCAGAGGAGATCACGGGCGATATTTGTGAGATCTGAATCAGTGATCGAGACTTTGGTTGCGGGACATGCTAATTTGGATGTAGATTGTTTGCTAGGGGGACGTCGCTTTGCTTTTGATGTAGTCTTTTGCTAGTGGAGGGAGGGGTCGAGGTGTGCCATAGCCACCGTTAAAATGCAGACCATAGTTTAGATATATGTACTTTAGGTGGTGTATCATAGACGTTAGGGCATTACTCCGTGTTAAGATTTTTTTCGATCGAGGATTTCAGATATGGCAGTCCGTACGCTTATGTGGCAAAGCAATGGTAGTTCTTTGTGGAACGTGGTGTAGTAATATGGAGGTCCGTATGTCTTTCAGCGTAGGATGAGAATTGCAATTGCTTCCAAGGCATGACGGCGGAGACCGTGCGAGAAGTTTACCATGGGAAGTACTTTGATATTGGGGTAACTACATATATGCTATATTAGGTTAATCTGCAGGGTGGTAAATGGGTATAATGTGTGTGTAAAGCCTTGAGTTTTATTAACCCAAACTAACCTAATAAACAAGAAACATAACTGAATGGTATATGTAAGGTTATTTCAGAATGTGTAATTATTCTAGTCACCAGAACTTGCGTTTTGACCCCCTCCTCATAACATATTTGCAGGTTAGGTTTATGGCAGAGATATGATAGCTTTGGATATTGGTTAGGCAGTATTATTACCTTGGTAAGGCGATATTTGATTATAATTTATTTTATTACATTCCGCTGTGAGATGTTTTTCGAGCTATGGTATATTTATATCTCTGTGGATTCTAGACAAGCCAACTTGAGTTTCGATAGAATGGGATTTGGAAGAAAAAAAATCTATCTGTCGGAATACGGGTTATTACATCTGGTATTAGATCCTAGGTTTAGGATTCCTGTATAGATAGTGAGTGAACATATTTGTATTTTTAAAAATATGAATATATAATATATACACACACCTAGATCCATAAAGGAACCTAGTAAATAGGAAGAATGGTTTATGCAAAGAATGAGGACATCATCTATGTACAATAAAGGAATGATTATGGAAATTTGAGACCCTCAGGTGGTTTGGGTAAAAGTGTACAATGCAATTGGAAATGAAGAAAGATGGATCTCATATGTTATTTCTTTGGATTAGTGGGTTTGGTAGCTGAGGCTGGTAAATTTACGAAAAGGAAAGGAGGAAAATGGATTAGGAATATATATATTTGAGAGAAATATCTTTGTGGGAATAATTTAAAGAGGTCTAAGTCAGAAACCCACTTTGAGTCTAGCCCCATTGTTAGTTTATGAGAAGTTGAAAAATTAAAAACTTTTGGGTAATAATTTAGGGTGTTTTTCTAGTTTTGACGTTAAAAAGTTAAAATTTTAAAATACGTACTAGCTAAATTGTGTAGAAGCAATTTTTGGAACAAAAAGGGGATATTTTTTAGGTTTGAAAAAATTGGGGTATATTTTGGAAATGATGATTTCTTATGAATTTTTTTTCTAAAATGAATTCTTTTAGAAAATGTGCACATTATAGAGCATGTATAGCTCATTGGTTTTTAAACTATAATGTATGAAAGGATTAAAAAGCAGAACATAGAAAAGATTACATTTTGTTTATAACTAAAATTTTCAGTAAGGAAAATTTTGAAAATCTCTATTTTTTCGAAAATAATTTTTTATAACTGTTTTGTCATATAATTTTGTTAGGTGGACAAAATAAGTTGTAAAAAAATAAGAATAGAGTAAATGTGTGCACCTAGATGTAAGTTATTGAACTGACATTGTAAGCATGAACGATTGTGAAACTGATAGGGAAGTAGTTGCCCTTTACTACTTTAGTTTTTGTGATTTAAAAAAAAAAGTGGTTTGTGAAACACCCCACCTCCGTTAGGGTCACTCTCAAAGGGAATGCCCTAATTTTGGTGGAGGTTTATAAGTACAAGTCACAGATATACAAGACAGATATAAGAACACATATTTGTAAACAGCGGAAGAACAACAAACTTTATTTCATAAAGTCAAATACGTGTTACAACAACATCCTTTCCCAAAAACATAACATAACACTTTCATAATCTGTCTTGAGTACATTATTTAAAGAAGCATAAATAAAACATAGATAAACTGCAAAAGCCCCATAGTGGATTGTCCAAAGCCATAGTTCAAAACAGGAAAGTCCAAGCAATACATTTCTCTTCTTCAAGCTGGATGTTGAGGTTGGTCAAGCTGCTGTGTTCCCTCCCTGAGGACCTGGGGGGGAAAACGGAAGAAAGAAGACGAAAGAAAAGTAGAGTCAGACATAAAGCCTGAGTAAGTCTAGTACTATTTTGTCTATGAATAAAGAACTGGGTATGATAAGTATAAACAAGAAGTGGGCATGCACTATAAACTTGGTTAAGTTGTCTAGGGTCGAATATACTATCGTACCCCATGTTGATCTCTGAACCCATATAAACTAGTTTCCAACTGGCACCCCAAAATCAGGGTGATGTGATCCATTCTATGATGATCGGCTCCTACTCGCATAGTTACATGTGTCTTACGGCCCCCGATGTTGTAGTTACCTATGCTGGTCCCACCATGGGGTGTATCAAGTCCCATAGTGGCAACCCGACATAACCTTAGAGTGCACAGGTATGCTACTGGTGTCCAGTGCCTTATTTTTCTACGCCGGAGTGTGTGCACGCCCGCACCCCGTTAGAACCTACACTGCTACACCACCGCCGTCGATTTGACCTCTTACAATCAGCCCAGTAATCGTGCCCCACCCTGCCTAGTTTCAGGGTATCCTGATACACCTTCTAGGGTTACTGCTGAAAAGGGTCCCCCCGTTACTAGGTTTTCTATCTCTAGCCAACATGCTAAGTTGGTTAAGTGTTTTCTAACCTAACCCCCACCAGTCCGTTTAGTTTAGCATGTTCCATTTTGATTAAGTCTTTAGTTCACTTAATCCTAACAATCCTGACTCAGCCTTAATTGTCTTATTAAGGCCCTGACCTCTCACATTAGACAGGTATTGTTGTGGCTGCCTGTTGCCGGTTGGTTCCGGGCAGTCTTACGCCACAACTCAGTCTAACCTCGGGTCCTTATTGGGCTCCATGTTTAACCTCCCACATTGGATAGGTATTGTTGTGACTACTGGACAGCCGGGCGGTTCCGGGCAGGTTTACATCACAACTCAATCCAACCTCGGGTTAAACACATCGTATGTTCTACATTTACATATTTTGTCATTCTTCTTTATTTCTTATATGTAAATATTTGCGGCCCATTATTAAGTTAATGGTGTAAAGGTCACACCAATCATGGGCCCAACCCATACTTGAACTTGGGCCCTTCTATTTTATATTTTCATTCATTAGTAATTTTAACCCAACGTTATTTCCCCCGTTTTACACGTTCGTTTAATATATATATTGGGCTTAGCCTTTTAAAGCCCAATTTAGCCATGCGAAAAGGGGAGGCTCAAAGCGTGATTACATACACAAAGAGGGGAATGTGAGCGCATGAACTTGCAATATGACGTTGGAAATACAAAATAGAAACTGGTGAACTTGCATAGTGGTAACATAGGTGACATGAATCAAAGCATGTGAACTTGTAATTGAGATATCATTATTGTCACATGAACCTATATTTTTATTTAGGCATAATGTCAAACATAAGCATGGCATAAATATTTCTAGCATAAGCATGGCATAATGTCAAACATAAGCATGGCATAATATCAAACATAAGCATGGCATAAGTATAGTTAAATTTGTTCACATAACCATGGCATAAATATTTCTAACATGAAATCATGATTCTTACTTTAGCCATGTAAACTTACAAAAAGGGACCTTTTGAACCTAACCTAGCCATGTACCACATATGTCATCATATAATTCTTGTAAACAAGATAGACCTAATCATGGTTGCCAAATATCAATCATAGCCTAGCCATATTCATAAGTTTGCAAATAGGTTTTCTAGTACAAAAGCATGGCTTAATACATAATGCCAAATTCTCAACATAATTTCATATGGATAATAACCAAACTTGTTCCAATTACTTGCAAAATGATTTATGCACAAAAATATACATCATGGTGGCATAGAAGCAAACCCCAAACTTGCATGAATTTAAATCAACTACATACATGTAGCTTCAACATGGATTACATAATTTGCGAAATATTCCAGACGTATACTTGCATAGAACTACCGCATGTAGTTCTTTATAATGAATAACATAATTCATAAATATCCAAACGTATATAATATTTCAAATTGATAAGAACGCACAAATATGAATTACTTTATTGCCACAATTCAAGCATACAAACCAACACAATTGTTTATTCATACCAAAGTAATACTCTACTTACAATGGTGTGATGAATTCTCTAGTTTAGGGATTGAAGACGCAAATTCCTTTGTTGAATTGATTTGTTTAGGTTGCTTTAAGCTTTAGAATCTTCCTCCTAATCCTCTCTCCAATTTGGTGGCTACTCCTAGTCGTTCCTCAGTAACATGGCGGCTATGTTCTTATTTTTGAATGAATAGATTAGGGTTTAGTCTAGGGTTGTTTATATAGAGGTTAGGAACTGATTAGGACCATTGATGTTGCTTGGATTGATCGTAGCCATTCATTCTAAGGAGAGACCAATTAAAACTTGCCACCTAGCCCTAGTGACAAAGCAGACCACAGAAAATCGACCACATAGAGAATAGGCCAGCCGGGTTAGACTGGGCTCGACCTGGGTCTGGACCAGGTCGACACCCCTGTCGACAGGCCTGTCGACCTGGTTAGACCAGGTCGACAGCCCAGTCGACTTGGTGGGTCAGGCGGGTGTTTTTCCGCCCTGGCCCATTGGGCCCCATTTTCGAATTTAAACCTGATTTATTCTGTTTGAATTTTAAATTTAATTCTCAAACTTCTGAAGGCCATATCTTCTTCATACGGACTCCGTTTTTCGAAAACTCGGACTCTATTTCGCGTATTTTTCCGAGACGAACGCAATGGCGTATCCCGTTTCCCTTAGTTCTTTGATTTCCAATTAATTATACTTTAATTTGTTAATTTCACAATTATAGAATACACGGGGTGTTACAGTTTGCATTTTTTTTGGGTTGACATATTTTATGGTTTGGCAAAAATAAGTTTTAACGAAGAAAATAAAGTATTGAGGCCTTTAGGCTTTGGAACGAAAACGGAAAAAAAAGCCAAATCACATTTTTATAAATCATGGAGTAGGTAAGGATTAGTACCTAGGGAAGGCTGTTTTGGATTAATGGTAAATTCCGGTAGAGTGCGTAAGCATTATAGATCCTAGGTTATTGCCTGGAAAAGACTGTTAGTACACAACAAGGACCAGTGGTGACTACTAGATGGAAAAGAGTAAGTGTTTAGATTCTTGTTTTGGACTTTTCTTTGTCAGAGGTGACATGGTCCTAGGATTCTTATCCCTTGATGGTAGCTGTGTAGAATGCTAGTTTTCCTGTTTTAGCCGAAGGATTAGAAGGCTTATTTGAAAATTAAACCTAGATCAGTGGATGAAGTTAAATAATCTAAGAAAGAACAATGGCATAACTAAAATAAAAAAAACTAATCTAGTAAAGCAACAAACATAACAATTGAGAAAAATGTATTTTTCCCAAAGAAAGTTGAAAAAGAAAATCTATTATAAAGAAAATTTTCTTATGAGAACTGTGCTTGGATAGGAAGATAAGAAACCTTTATATAGTAGTTTTTTAAAATCCAAGTACAGATAGAAAAGGTACATAAAAGAAAAAAAGGAAGGTGTGATGTTTTCCATTTTCTACCTTTTTGTAACATAATAAATCGAATTTAGAAAATTATTTTTTTCTAAAATTCGCAAATTCCAAGTAGGTTGATAGAGTTTTGGATGCAAAAAATTGATGAACTGCATTCTTACTCTGTAAGTGTGCACGAAAATTGGATGAAAAATATTTCGATTTTCAAAATATTGCATTAATATAGAAATTGCTAGTATATTTAGGGTGTGTGCATCGTGTTTTCAAATGATTTTCAAGGAAAATTTGCATTCATATAAAAGGTACCGCTTAGGCATTCATTACATTCATGTATTATTATATTGTATTATACTTTGCATAAGAGCACAAATGGTTGCAAAAGTAGGATGTACACATGATTGTTGTAAATTATGCGAGGAATTACTTAATTTTATCCTTACCGAATTTCGTGGATGAAATTTCCTAAGGGTGGGAGAATATAACACCCTGCATTTTTAATTAAATAAAATAAAATTTTGAAAAGCTTTCAGAACTTGGTCACGGAATTAGCGTCATTGCGTCCGTGGCGATTTTGTGATCAATCTAGACCAATGGTTTGCAGGAAATTGATTTAGGATGAAAAAGATATCTTTAAGTGAAATGTTACAACAAACATGAAAAGAAGGTATAAGAATAGAACAATGACCATCATTATTTTTAGTCTTGTTAACAAAAGCCTATGTAGTCCAGTTAGTAGGAGCATGTATCTCCCAAGTGAGAGGCGCAAGTTCGAGTCCTACTGTGGCTATATTTTTATTTAGAGGGAAGGCTAAATAATACATATTCTAAGAGGAAAATATGTATATATGCACATATAAGGAAAATTATACATAAAAGTAAAATATATGAATATATGAAAATGTAAATATACGTGCAGGTGTGAGAAAAAAATATACATATGAAAGAGAAATACAAAATGAACCTGCAATTAATAGAAATCGGTAAGAGTTTAATGACGGCATAACGCCGTTTAAATTTTGAAAAAGAAACAAAGGTTGCACGTATATATATACGCACAAATTCAAACGATGAAATAAAAAAGTGCAAGATAAGAGAAGAAAGAAGTTAATGCATAATAAATGAATAATGGGTAAGAAATCAGCTGCATCTGAAATAAGATTACATAAAAAGGAATAAAACAAAGCGTCATTAATTGCATTAATTAGCGGACTAAGAATGGAAAGATTGTATGTGTATATACACGCATAAATTCAAAATTCAAACATAAAGATAAGTTATAACTGGAATATTATAATTTAGATGTATATATTAAGTAAGGAGTTAAAGGTCATTAATCAACATTGAAACGTTAAGATCTGTTTTATGTGACGTGGAATTTTTACATGCGCGGTTTCGGATTTTAATGGATTAAATCTGATGGTCCAAACTTTCTTGCACACCTACAAATAGACTAGCAGAGCCAAGCTTTAAACTCAAATTTTTTTAGGTGCTACCTAGGCTCTATCATTCTCTTCTTCCTCCAAATCTTTTCAGAAAAACAAAATATTAGTTTTAGGTAATTCTTATTCAAGATTTGAAGATAAGAGACATAATAAATCTACAACATAGGTGTGGAATCCTGATCAACATGAGGTAAGTTCCTTAATCTGATTTATTTCGGTTTCTCTTACTTTTTCCCTCTTCTTTTAGTATGAGAATTGTAAATATGTGGTTGTTTAATATTAGAATCAATTAGGGAGGCCACAAACTAACAAATCTGGATCAGATTAGTGGTTTGGAAAGCTGTTAGGTGAATGAGTTAAATTATACCTTTTTAAATAATGGAATATCTATCATTTTCGTTCACCATTATATTTATAATGATGAACTAATGATAATTCTAGAAATTGTCTATCAAACCTGTTTAGAATATGTTGAAATTGTTACTATTGTATAAAACGTATTTCCATTAGATATTCTATGTGATTTGGGAATTACTGTAAACATCGAAATTGAGGAACTTGAATTAATCATGAGTATATTCTTGAGAATTGATTTGCCTAATTAGCAAAGTAAATTTACAGTAAGTATGAACAGTACATGGAATAGGAAATCAATATCTAACTTAGAAATAAAAAGGAAAAAATTGGTAGTGGACTGAGTTAGCTGGATTTGGAGAAAATGATATATTTCTATAACGACAAATTACTGAGGACTTAGTTGCAAGAAAAGGAAAAGAAAAGGGGATTAGTGTGAAATAGGTATTCTTTTACCGTATTGCATACTAATCGAATAAAGTGCATATATATATATATATATATATATATATATATATATATATATATCCATAACTAAAATAAAGAAAATTGCTTGCAACTATGGATCAAGTCGGTGTGCGTTATGAAATTAAACCATTATGTCTTTCTATAAACAAACTAAACGAGGTGCGTGAAAGGTTGTCCTAAAATAAAGGAAATGTACATGACAGCAATTAAAGAATAGATATGCCATAAATACATGGAAAATTTACAGTAATTGTGAAATTGTAAATAACTGCACTAAGGCACGAGGATAATTACAACTGGTGGTAGAAGTCTACTCGGAACGGCCCGACAAATCCATCATCCACAAGTGGTCGGCTTAATGCGAGAGGTCTGGCACATAAACATTCATATATGAGTATATGTATATAATAAGAAATAAATTGTGACGGCCCGCCCGCACCAGCCGACATTTCCAAGGAAAGTGCGCTGTGCCAATGTCTAACCAGCACAGGACGGTCGCCAAAGAAAAGAAAGAGAAGGAAACTTAATAGTGGACTAACAGAGAACCTGTGGCATATCTCACAACGCATGGAATAAAATATAATAATAACATACTTTGATATAAAACAGGCGAGCCAGTGCATAAGCTGAAAACTAAACATCTCAGTAGCGGAAAATCCAAATACAGCTTATGTTCCCTTTTTTCATTATTACAACTTTAAAACTGTCTCTAAAGCAAAAGAAAGGAAAGGTACACTACTAACGCCCGAAATAGTGACCAGCAACGACACAGGGAGAATATATAAAAATAGTACGTGTAAGCCTCTTGCTCATCTCCGGACAGCTACTCGTGCACAACCAGCTAACTTGTCTCTAGTCTGCCCATTTAAGAGTACCCAGAGTAATAAGAAGAGACATAAAACTCTGGGTCAGACAAAAGTCTGGTATGAGCGATAAGCAGCAAAACAGAATAATAACAGGTATACTAAACCATACCTGAACTTGGACCTGCAACCAAAGAGTTAGCACTACATACTGTACAATACTCTAAGGTGCCACTAACATATGGTGTAAAGATTAAGGAGGTGGGGTGTGCATGTCATATGTCAAACAATCAAGCACAACAACCATCCTCACAACTCTCACTCAGTGCGTAAAGCATGCGATATCCACTACTTTGATCACCCCAATCCTTGCTATGATCACTCTGCCCTATGGAGTCATGGCGACTCCACTGCACTGATCCATAGCCACTAGTCCTTGCTATGTCCACTCTGCCCCCATGAAGTTATAATAACTCCACTGCACTGGCTCATAGCCCTGCTACAATCACTCTGTCCCATGAAGCCATGATGACCTCACTGCACTGATATGTAGCCTAACATTCGTCTTTAGGTGGTGGATCAAAGTTATGGACGTTGATAACTCCTTAGCACATGCCACGCAGCAAAGCCCAACTATGAAGTTAACTCGTTGGTTCTCAACTGGATCCTGAGTACAAACTTCCCATTTGGACTACCTTTGTATCTCGGGTTTTGGTCTCCTCTGAATCGGTTCGGTCCTTCATCTCACTTTGCTTCGGGTCATACCCCCTAAAATAGTTCGGTTCAGATACTTCCTCTGGTTCGTGAACTATAGTGCTCACCAGCTCGATTTCCTGCCTCAGATCGGTTCGTGCATTGCAACTTTTCCCCGGGTCGGGTCGTGATACCCTCATTGGGTTCGGATCGAATGAAGCAACGGTTCGCAGTTCGTACTCTTCTTCCATTCAGCTCGGTTCGTCGTGTATGCTAAAGTTCATGAGTGGCATCGGGTCGGGGTTCCTTCTCTCAAGCGGGTCGGGTCGTGGTGCCAACTCCAGAGCATAGGGTCGTGACTTGCTTCTCCAGGTGGTTCGTGGTGCTCAAGTTGGAGCGGTTCGAATCGGTCTCCATCAGCACGAGCAGGTCGGTTTGGTCATGATCTCCCCAGTTCCCAGGATTGGCTCGTGATGCAACAGTTTGGGGGGAGCGGTTCGGTTCGTGCTTCTCCTCCGATCCGATCCGGTTCGGTTAATTTCCTGCACTTCTTTACACCGACTATTTTACGCCATTCAACGGCGTTTTGGACCAATCTAACTTTTTAAATCAATCACAAAGCATACCCTACAGTCATAACAACATATAAAATTGGCCATTAACACAAAAATAACAACTTAGCATGTTTATACGTATCAAACATAGCTGAAATTCCATATTTCCCTTAAGCATGTTTAAGCAAAACTAGTGATAGGATTAGTAAAACTTAACCAAATTAACCGAAATTCCTAACAGAGGCCTAAAACAATATTTCAAAATTTATAAATATTTTTCCACAATTTAATCATGTTTAAATTCTCTAATTAACATTAATTACCCTTAATTAACCATAACTAGTGAGGAACTATGCAAATCACTCACCTTAGCCACAAACAAAATACCAAATATGAAAGTATCCTCTATTTGGCGCTGTTCCCAAGGCTATACAGCAGTTCCGGCCTTGATTTGGTGCTATTTCTCTTTGATTTGGTGAAGGTTAGGCTAATACTTGATTACAAAGTGATTAGAGGTGATTCTTGATGTTAGAGGCCATTGTTAGGGTTCCTAGGAGGTAAATAGCGGCTAGAAAACTGAAATGAAATGAAAGCCTAACTCATTTCAGCCTCCCCATAACCCTAATCCCGAAATGGGTTATGGGCCCATTCACTAATCACCTTATTTGGCCCGGTTAAGCAGTTTTTCGCCTTCCAAACGCTATTTCAGCCATATCTCCCAAATGGTAAGTCCTTTTTTCACATGTGACCACTCTACGGAAAGGTAAATCATCATCCAGATCTAATGGAAGTGGTTTCAGGTCAAAGCTCCTTTCCAATCAAAAGATAGAGTCGAAACAAGATCAGCTAGGGGCAATATGGTCATTTAAAATCGGCAAAAATCATGGACATGGGAAATGACCCCGATAGTCATCTCCCAAAGTTACATGACCATACGACTTCGTATGTGAAAGAAATAAATATTCTATGATCCTTCGATGCGTAGAATGCGGGTCGTTACATCCCCCCCCCCTTAAGAAATTTCGCCCTCGAAATTCCTTAACTAAGAAACAAGCAAAGGATCTCGCATGCTTATACACCATTCACAACAATCAAACATACAAAACAACAAACAAATATATCCTAGCATGCGGAAAACTAAGTCGCAATTAAAATCTTATCAGGCAAAGAGTTCTGGATACGTCTTCCTAATGTTCTCCTCTATCTCCCAAGTACAGTCATTCTCATTCTTGCCCCACTGAACTTTGACCAGATTCACCACTTTCCTTCGAAGTTGCTTTGTATCGTGCTCGACAATACGAATCGGCTTGCGGTTCCCAACCGCCTCGGGTTCTACTTCAATATCATCCAACTGTTCAGGTGAAATAGCCATATCGGGGTCGTGCACGAATTTCCTTAACTGGGAAACATGAAATACGTTATGAACTCCTTCCATCTTCTCTGGTAATTCAACTTCATACGCCAAATTCCCAATTTGCTCGAGAACTGGGAATGCTCCAACAAATCTTGGTGTTAACTTGCCTCTCCTGCCAAATCGAATCACGCTCTTTAACGGGGAAATCTTGACAAACACCAAGTCACCAACGGAGAATTTTAAATCTCTTCTCCTCTTATCAGCATAACTCTTCTGCCTATCTTGGGCAGCCTTCATTCGTTGTTGAATAATCTTGATCTTGTCTGAAGTTTCTCTTATCACATCTGGTCCAAGCACAAACTTCTCACCAATTTCTTACCAACATGACGGCGAGTTGCACGGTCTTCCGTTCAAATGGGGCCACACCAATACTGGATTGATAACTATTATTATACGCAAACTCTACTAAATGTAAATGGTCTTCCTATGATCCACCAAAATCCAATATACAAGCTCTTAAGAGTTCTTCTAATATATGATTCACCCTCTTTGTCTGACCGTCGGTTTGAGGATGATACGCGGTACTGAGATGTAATTCTGATCCTAACGCCTCTTGCAAGCTCTTCCAAAACCCACTAGTAAACAACGGGTCTCGGTCACTCACAATGCTTTTAGGTACTCCATGAAATCTCACTACCCACTTTACATATAGTTCCGCTAGCTCAGATGTCGTTCTATTCGACTTGACGGGTATAAACCTTGCACTCTTAGTCAATCGGTCCACAATCACCCAAATGTTATCATGGCCCGACCTAGTCCTTGGTAACCCATCAATGAAATCCATTGAGACTTGTTCCCATTTCCATTATGGAACTTCTAGTGGTTGCAACAAACCACTAGGCTTCTTTTGCTCAGCTTTAACTAGCTGGCAATTCATGCATTTGGATATAAACTTCCCAACGTCTCTTTTCATCCCTTCCCAGTAGTAGGTATGCTTCATGTCTCGATACATCTTTTTACCACCGGGGTGTATAGTTAGTTTTGAGTGATGACATTCTCTAATCACTTCATCTCTCAATCCCTTGACATTGGGCATAACTAGTCTTCCATTCTTTCTAAGCCATCCATCTCGATCAAGCCCATACTCGTTCATCTCTTCGTCGATACACATCTCCAACTTGGAGATGATTTCCAATAGGTTAGGATCGTCCCTCTGACTGGAACCAATCATCTCAATCAATGTGGGTCTGATCGTCAAACTTGCTAATACTTCTGGATCCATTTTGCACTTTGGTCTGAAATCATACCCAGCGATGTACTCCAGTTGCTTCCACTGAAGAAACATAGCCCCTAAACTGGTATGCCTTCTACTCAATGCATCAGCTACCGCATTTTCCTTTCCTGGTGTGTATGCGATATCGAAATCGTAGGAAGCCAATAATTCTTACCACCTTTGCTATCGGAGATTTAGATCCTTCTGAGAGAAAAAATACTTTAACAATTTATGATCGGTAAAAAACTCGAATCTTTCTCCCAAGAGATAATGTCTCCACATCTTCAATGCGAATACGATCGCTGCTAATTCCAAATCATGGGTAGGGTATCTTCTCTCATGTGGTTTCAATTGCCGACTTGCATAAGCTACAACCCTACCTCCTTGCATCAGTACAACACCTAGTCCGGTACCACATGCATCTGTATATACTCTCATCTCTTCACTCCCCTTAGGAATGACTAACACTGATGCACATATCAAATTTTCCTTTAGACTTTTAAATGCATTCTCGCACTTTTCGTCCCAGACGAAAGCTTGATTCTTCTTGGTCAACTGAGTCAACGGTGCTGCTATCTTGGAGAAGTCTTGGATAAACTTACAATAATATCCAGCTAATCCCAAGAAACTTCTTACGTCTGTTGCATTCTTGGGCGTAGACCAATCTTGTACCGTAGCCACCTTCGCAGGATCCACGGCAATACCATTCTCTGAAACAACATGGCCCGAGAATCTCACTTCCCTCCTCCAGAAGTGACACTTAGAAAACTTTGCTTTCAATTGGTGTTTTCTCAACACCTCCATCACTATCCTCAAATGTTCCTTGTGTTCTTCTTCTGTCCTCGAATAAACAAGTATATCGTCCATGAACACAAGAACAAACTTATTCAACTGATCTCTGAATACCCTACTCATAAGATCCACAAAATATGATGGTCCATTGGTTAACCCGAATGGAATGACCAAACACTCATAAAATCCATACGACGTCCGAAAGGCCGTTTTAACTATACTCTCAGCTTCCACTCTAAGTTGATGAAAACCTGTCGCGAGATCCAACTGGGAGAACACTCTCGCGTCACTCAACTGATCAAATAAATCATCTATCCGCGGTAGAGGATACTTATTCTTCCTCGTTACCTTATTCAATTCGCGGTAGTCTACACACAATCGAAGGGAACCATCTACCTTGGTAGCAAACACAACTGGTGCTCCCCACTCAGAAACACTTCTTCTGATAAATTCCTTCTTCAAAAGATCGCTTACTTGCACCCCGAGCTCTCGCTGCTCCCTTGGCGCCATACGACGAAGTGGCATCACTATAGGTCTTGCATTTTTCACTAAATCATTACGGAACTCAATCTCTTGGTGTGGTGGAAGTTCGGTCACTTCCTCGAAGACGTCCGGATACTGACCATCCACGGGCACATCTGACAACTCATCATGCAGGATGTCAAGGGAATTTAGAAAACTAGTCATTACCCCATCATTAGGTAGACCACCAAACACTACCCTCGGCCCATCATCCGCTCTAACTGTCACCAAAAATCCCTTACAGTCTACCACCACCCCATATCTCTGGAGCCAATTGACTCCCAAAATAATGCCAAACACAGTAAAGCCCAAAACAAAGCAATCACAAACAAACATGCATCCATGACTCGATAAAACCAAATTTCAACAAATCATGCTAAGGCTAGTCGAACCACCAATCGGGTTCGTCACCGCTAAAGGTCTATCGACTACCTCAGGTTCCAATCCCAACCTATCTACCAGGTCATTAGATATGAAGGAACGAGAAGCTCCAGTATCAAACAGTACACGAACAGGAACATCATAAACAGAAAGCATACTTTGAGTGACGACATTCTTTCCCTTCTCCGCCGCAGTTGGGGCATTCGACGAAGAGGGAACAATATTAATAGCATATGCTTTCACAATTTTCTTTTTTTTAGGGTGTTGCGGACACTTGTCCTTGTGATGTCCCACTTGGCCGCAGTTAAAGCACTTCCTATCCGCTGGCTTGGCCGGGCACTCTTTAGCATAGTGGCCTTTCTTACCACAACTGAAGCACTCAACATCTTTCTTACTCTTTTTCTAGCTATCCTTGGTCTGATTCTGCTTTATCTTATTCTGAGAACCATTCTTGCCTCCACCGCTGACTTGTGGCTTTGGTTCTTCTGCAGATGCAACCTCGGTCTTTGACTTAGGGTATAGACTCTCCGATCTCAAAGCTTTCCCCACAGTCTATTGAAACGTCTCATCGATGTGGTTAATAACCCTTTCCCCCAAGTACTGATCCAAGCCAGTTATGAACTTCTCATTCTTCTTCTCGAGAGTGTCAATGAGGGATAATCCATACTTTGATAAAGTATCGAACTCAGCAATATGCTCCGAGATAGCTCTACCATTTTGCTTTAGCTCCAAGAACCTCTTAAACAATATTGACTTCTGGGCAGCTGGGATGAACTTATCACTAAATCGGCCCTTAAACTGATCCCATGTAACTTGATCCTCTGGAGTACCTGCCTTAATAGCATTCCACCAATTCATCGCCCGTCCTTGCAGCTGACGGGATGCTAGCTTTCTCTTCATCGCATCCTCGATACCTAAGTCTTCGAAGATACGCTCACAGCTATCCAACCAATCCTGAACTTCTGTAGCCGATTCCGTTCCGTAGAATGGCTTACCACCAAGGCTAGTGTAATCCTTGCAAAGCTTGGCAAAATCGGCCCTAGTTGCCTGCACCGTTGCACCACCACCATTTGCAGCATTGGGAACTGATCCTTGCACATTTCTAAGCATCTCTCTCATGAAGTCAGTGAACATCGTCCTCATATCAGGAGCATTCCCATTATTAGATCCTCTACCAGTACCCCTAGCATATCGGCTCATCGTTCAATCTGTAAGGAGAAAACGATTAACCATCTCTTCAATGGTCCAGTGCAATGCGACCTCATCCTTAAACATACTAATAGTATATATATATATATAACTTTTGAAAACAAAAATATAACAAATACATTTGCTCATATATGTACTATCTCTCCCTGGTGTATTTCCCTAGGTTAACTATGCAACCTAGAGCTCTGATACCAAATGTGACGGCCCGCCCGCACCAGCCGGCATTTCCAAGGAAAATGCGTTGTGCTAATGTCCAACCAGGATGGAACGGTTGCCAAAGAAAGGAAAGGGAAGGAAACTTAATAGTGGACTAACAAAGAACCTGTAGCATATCTCACAGCGTATGGAATAAAATATAATAATAACATACTTTGACATAAAACAGGCGAGACAGTGCATAAGCTGAAAACTAAACATCTCAGCAGTAGAAAATCCAAATACAGCTTATGTTCCCATTTTTCAATATTACAACTTTAAAACTATCTCTAAAGCAAACAAAAGGAAAGGTACACTACTAATGCCTAAAGTAGTGACCAGCAGCGACACATGGAGAATATATAAAGAATAGTACGTGTAAGCCTCGTGCTCGTCTCCGGATAGCTACTCATGCACAACCAGCTAACATGTCTCTAGTCTGCCCATTTAAGAGCACCCAAAGTAAGAAGAAGATACATAAAACTCTGGGTCAGACAAAAGTCTGGTATGAGCGATAAGCAGCAGAACAGAATAATAACAGGTATACTAAACCATACCTGAACCTGGACCTGCAACCAAAGAGTTAGCACTACATACTATGCAATACTCTAAGGTGCCACTAACATATGGTGTAAAGATTAAGGGGGTGGGGTGTGCATGTCATAGTGATGTCAAACAATCAAGCATAGCAACCATCCTTACAACTCTCAGTCAGTGCATTAAGCATACGATATCCACTACTTTGATCACCCAAATCCTTGCTCTGATCACTCTGCCCTCATGGAGTCATGGCGACTCCACTGCACTGATCCAGAGTCACTAGTCCTTGCTATGTCCACTCTACCCCCATGAAGTTATAATAACTCCACTACACTGGCTCATAGCCCTGCTACGATCACTCTGCCCCATGAAGCCATGATGACCTCACTGCAATAATATGTAGCCTAACATTTGTCTTTCGATGGTGGATCAAAGTTATGGATGTCGATAACTCCTTAGCACACGCCCCGCAGCAAAGCCCAACCATGAAGTTAACTCATTGGTTCCCAACTGGATCCTGAGTACAAACTTCCTATTTGGACTACCTTTGCATCTCAGGTTTTGGTCTCCTCCGGGTCGGTTCGGTCCTTCATCTCACTTTGCTTCGGTCATACCCCCTAAAGTGGTTCGGTTCGGATACTTCCTCTGGTTCGTGAACTATAGTGCTCACCAGCTCGACTCATGATTTCCTGCCTTAGATCGGTTCGTGCATTGCAACTTTTCCTCGGGTCGGGTGGTGATGCCCCCATTGGGTTCAGATCGGATGAAGCAACGGTTCGCGGTTCGTACTCTTCATCCATTCAGCTCGGTTCGTAGTGTATGCTCCCGTTCGTGAGTGACATCGGTTTGGGTCGAGGTTCCTTCTCTCAAGCGGGTCGGGTCGTGGTGCCAACTCCAGAGCATCAGGTCGTGACTTGCTTCTCCAGGTGGTTCGTGGTGCTCAAGTTGGAGCGGTTCGGATCGGTATCCATCACCACGAGTGGGTCGGTTTGGTCATGATCTCCCCAGTTCCCCAGATTGGATCGTGATGCAATAGTTTGGGGGGAGCGGTTCGGTTCGTGCTTCCCCTCCGATCTGATCTAGTTCGGTTAATTTCTAGCGCTTCTTTCCAGTGACTGTTTTACGCCATTCGATTGCATTTTCGACCAATTTAACTTTTCTAATCAATCACAAAGCATACCATACAGTCATAGCAACATATAAAACTGGCCACTAACACCAAATAACAACTTAATATGTTTATACGGATCAAACATAGCCGAAATCTCATATTTTCCCTTAAGCATGTTTAAGCAAAACTAATGATAGGATTAGTAAAACTTAACCAAATTAACCCAAATTCCTAACAAAGGCCTAAAACAATATTTTGAAATTTATAAATATTTTACCAGAATTCAATCATGTTTAAATTCGCTAATTAACACTAATTACCCTTAATTAACCATAATTAGTGAGGAACTATGCAAATCACTCACCTTAGCCACAAGCAAATTACCAAATCTGAAATTATCCTCTGTTTGGCGCTATTCCCAAGGCTATACAGTAGTTCCGACCTTGATTTGGTGTTATTTCCCTTTGATTTGATGAAGGTTAGGCTAATACTTGATTAGAAAGTGATTAGAGGTGATTCTAGATGTTGGAAGCCATTGTTAGGGTTCCTAGGAGGTAAATAGCGGCTAGAAAACTGAAATGAAATGAAAACCTAACTCATTTTAGCCTCCCCATAACCCTAATCCCGAAATGGGTTATGGGCCCATTCACTAATCACCTCATTTGGCCCAGTTAAGAAGCTTTTCGCCTTCCAAACCCTATTTCAGCCATATCTCCCAAACGGTAAGTCCGTTTTTCACATATGACCACTCTACGGGAAGGTAAGTTTCAGGTCAAAAATCCTTTCCAATCAAAAGTTACGGTCGAAACAAGATCAGCTAGGGGCAAAACGGTCATTTAAAAATCGGCAAAAATCATGGACATGGAAAATGGCCCCGATAGTCGTCTCCTAAAGTTACATGACCATATGACTTCGTATGTGAAAGAAATAAATATTCTACGATCCTTCGATGCGTAGAATACGGGTCATTACATAAATTAGTGGCATTAATTGTAATGAATGGATGTTACAAATGTAAAAGTTTAGTTAATGTTAAAGAACCAAAGAAAATGTGATGAACGGGGAATACAACCTATTATAATTAATTATATTAACGAGGATGCAATATAATAGGTAGGCTTGTCCTAGGGACAAGTGGAATTATAACATGAGTTATAATAAACAAAGAGGGAACTTATTAGTAAACCTTAGTTAAGGGAACTAAGCTAATAATTAAACAACAATGATAAGTTGTGATGACGATGCATGATTCGCGATTAAACAAAGAAAAATGAGGTAAGAATTGTTGAAAGGAATAAGTAGTACTTAATTATATACATTAAGTAACATGTTAATAGAAAACATGAGGATTGGAACATTGAATTACATGGTAATTGAACAATGAATTACATGGTAATAATGTAAAGATAGTTGATTATTTTCGTTAATTACAATCTAGGGAATAACATGTTATGGGCTTATTAATAAACTTAAATAGGTAAAGTTATATCATTGAATTAATAAGCAAGCGGGTTCCATTCCTTCGAGATATAAAGGGCTCATAGAAAACCAATAATTTGAATAAAGTTAACATGTTGATAATCAAGTCATTTGGTAAGATGATAAGATAAAACAAGCGTGTGATTAAACGATTAGACATAGGGTCTAATAAAAAGACGGTGTGACACGCTTTGATCAGTCCGCACGTCTGAAGGTGAAGAACCCAACAAGGTAGATCATTGAGGTGTCTCGAGGCATGAGAGGAGCACGTCCATATGATTTTTCTACTTGATATTCTGCTTGCTGGCTCTACGGGACTGAAGGAAGCATGTGACTTCCAAGGGATGTGGTAGGGTACTCCCTGGTGTTCCTTTGTTGTGGTGCATGCTTAGGTTGTACTCGCAAAGGTTGGGTCTGTGCGTTACCACCCGGTGAGTATATCTTGACTACAACATTAGTTTGGAAGTCAGAAGGCCGTGGCGGTATGGTATTAGGGTGATTCGATGATTTTCCTAAAAATAGGCTGGTCGGGATTAAATAAACGATAGTAATCATCGGGTACCTGTCATCGGCAGTCAGTGGGATGCAGAAAGACTAGAGCTAAACCTATAGACCTTTTATCTTTCACTATCGAGACTTTCGTTGTAGACACGCCAATTTAGATGTAGATTGTTTGCTAGGGGAACGTCGCTTAGCTCTTGATGTAGTCTTTCACTAGTTGAGGAAGGGGTCGAGGTGGGACCATAGCCCCCATGAAAATGCAGACCATGGTTTAGATATTTGTACTTTACGTCCCTTTAGCAGATTTATACAAATATGGAAAGGCTCCCGACCAAGTTCCATGCATTTAGATGCATCCCTATTATGGAACTCTGTGTACAGTAAATAGTATGTACGTGTGAGCATCTCCGTACATGCATGCTACACCTGGTAGTGTATCGTACACACTGGGGCATTACTCCATGTTGAGATTTGTTTCAAGTGAGGATTTCAGATATGGAAGTCCGTACGCTTACGTAGCATGGTGATGGTAGTTTTATATGGAACATGGTGTACTAATATAGAGGTATGTACATTGTTCGGCATAGGACGAGAATTACAAACGCTTTCGAGGCATGACGACGGAGATCGTATGAGAAGGGTACCATATGAAGTACCTTGATATTAGGGGTAACTACATATATGCTATATTCAATTAATCAACTGGGTTGTAGATGGGTACGATGTGTGTGTAAAACCTTGAGTTCTATTAACCCAATCTAACCTAATAAAAAAGAAACATAACTGAACGATATATGTAAGGTTATTTCAGAATGTGTAATTTAGTCGAGTGACTAGGACTTGTGTTCTGACCCCCTTCTCATAACACACTCATAGGTTAGGTTTATGGAAGGGATATAATAGCTTTGGATACTGGTTCGACAATATTATTACTTTGGTAAGGCTATATTTGATTATATTACATTTTATTCCATTCCGTTGTGAGATGTTTTCTGAGCTCTGATATATTTTATATCTCTGTCTTTTCTATAGGATACCAGAAAATCCAACTCGAGTTTCGATAGATTGGGATTTCGAAAAATATCATCTGTCAGAATTCGAGTTGTTACACAATGAAAATCTCATTTGCTAGACTTCAGTGCATATCGGTCAAACGCACTCGTGGTGCTTATGGATTGTGTGCACAAGGACGATGGACTTGAACGGATAAGATAGAATCATGAAGGAGTATCGGTATGTGAAGATAGTGTGAAAATGAAGGAGTTTTGGAGCATGCATATATATATATATATATATATATTTGATAATTGAGCAACACTAGAGCTTGACGACTGGTTATAAGATGGAGCTACACTGGAGTTTAGAGACGAATCTAAAGACGGAGGATGGACTTGGTGACGAGCTTAGATCTTGCGATGAATGCAATATGTTTTTGTTAGAGTTTGTGCCTAGAGGCAATCCATTTGATGTGATTAATAATACTGTTGATGTTATATTTTAGTTTGAATAAAAAATTCTATTATGTTATATTTATTGTGTAATATAAATATTAACATAATAGAAGTCCTTAGAATAATAATACAAAATTATATTGTTTCAAGTAAATGACGTAAACACGAGATTATATAATATAATAGTATTTGTTAACCCCGTTATGAAAATGCGGTTATGAGAATAATGCAACGATTGATGACAATGATTCAGATGCATCTCAGAGCGTATGGCACTAATCTGGTCAAGTGCAAGATGGTCGTGCAACATCTGCTCAGTCACAAGTGATCGGACACTACAGGTTGGTCATGCAAGCTTTAAGCGATCAAGCACCACCGATCGCACACTACAAACTCAGTCGCACAATGCGACTCAGGTGCACATCACGACTCGTTCGAGCCTACACACGGTTAAGCACAATAGCTCATTTATACAATTCGCGGTCGAGCAACACCTTATAGGTCGGTCGAACAATGTTACACGGCTCGTTCATTGAAATGCTGAAAGGAATAATGCAATGGCACTCTTCTAATAATTGCACCCTTATCCGCAAGAGGACAAAAGAGCAAACATTAAAGTATCAAATGGAGTCGCACATCCATTATCTTTTACATTAATATGGATGCAAGAATTGTTATTTGATATTGAGGATGGAATTCATGAATCCCACGTGAAAGAAATAGTGATCAGTTTGTTTTGTTTTACATAACACGTAACAAGTAGTACAAACTGATTTCAAAACAAATGTAGGGGCACAGACAAGCAATACTGTTGAGAAGAGGCTTGCACATCACATTTCCTAGTCACAACAATATGATTGCCATGCAAAGGCTATTTGTAAATTATATAATTCATTGGCATAGTCGTAATTCTTAAACCCACATTTCGTATAGGACAAACACAATAAAGGATGGAAAATAGACACGTGGCAAAGTAGTCCTTCATTTCAGTGTAAGGGGTCATTCATTATTGCCCAGTCACACGCTTCTGCTCATACATAGATATTTTGGTTCGCTCGTGCAAGATACATCAGGACATAATCAAGCAAAGTGTCCTGGTCGCACACAATATTCTGCTCGAGCATGATATGTCTTGGTCAGCCACCACTTTTTAAGCATAACGACGATATACGTATGAACTACACATAGCGATATAAAAGGATAAGAAAATGCAGAGGTCAGAAGGATTCACACAACGGAAAATTATCAGTTGGCACGTAAATATGCAACGACAAATGTGTGGATGAAAGAACAAATAATATTCTTTTCGATAAATAGACATACGGCTTTATGTATATAAGAAAAGAATGAATATAAATGGGAATGATTTGTTGCATGGAGTTTAGAACACGTGGCATGAAGGATCGTGTATACACATAACATGGATCTGGTAATATATAGTATGATGGATACACGGCATCCAAAAGTTGGTCCGTAATATATGTGAATTGAAAGAATACAGTGCACATACTGCTTTGCATACAGATCGATCATAATGTGATATGAGGTCGCTCATTCTTATGGGAAGAGTTTGTTCGCGCATCCAATTTGGAAGGACGCTCGCGCAGCAACTCCTGTTCGTGCATTACAGTGTACACAACAGCTAGTTCAAGCTGTAAAGTGCGCTCCACTAGTTGTCCGATGGCATTTTTGTAAATACAGGTGTGTGCGACCCAAACTCAGTTGACCATATTTACAGCTTTGCCACTTGGTCTAAACTTCTCTTATAAATACCCTATTTCACCACACTTCAAGGGACCAATTCTTCGAGCCCGAAGGGTTGCCCAAATCACTTCTCCACCGTTATCAAGCATTCCAAGCCCCAATAATGGCTTCCTTAGCTCACTCCTTCTTCATCCAACATCAAGTGGATCTCATATTCTCCAAACACCATTAATTCTCACTCTAATTCAATCGAAGTGATCTCTAACTGCCATTTCTCCTCTTTTAAAGCTCGGATCTAACACTAATTTCATGATGAAGTCAAGGAAGATCATCTAATCATGAGATCTAATCCATTTCTTCCCGAATTCAAGTGAGATCTAAAGTGGAAAGAGAGTGAAAAGTGGGAGATCATCATAAAGAGTGTGAATAAGTGTAATAAATGAGATGTATGAAATGATGCTCTATGTAAATTTCTTCATGATAATGAAAATCCTTGCTAAAGTGGACATAGATCTATCCTAGATCGAACCACTACAAAATTTCTTGTGTTTTCTACCTTTTTTACTATTTGTGGCCGCATTTTCATTTTGCATACCGTTTGGTAAAGTGTGATTTCACTCCTTTGGTATTTGAACTATTTTTGATTCAAATATTTGGCGTCCACTGTGGGGCCGCATCCGCACTTCCTTCTCTCACACTCTCTCAAGGTTGAAGGCCTTGCATTGAAGTTCTAAGACCTATCCAACATAATGGAGAAATCTAAGAAGACCATAAGTAAGAATGTTGGAAATGCCGATAATGTTGCTAACGAGGAAACACCATTCGCTAACCGTTTCGAAGTTGGCGTCAACTCAGTAAGTCGAGCCGGTGTGACTAAAAATGAGTTGAATGCCGCTATTGCCAATGTGAACCAAAGAGTGGATGCTTCTACTAAATCTATGATAGAGAAATTTGATGCCATCCTTAATGCTCAACCAAATTCAGCCCCTCCGAAAGTCCATGTTGATCTCGAAGAAAATGGCAACTCGTCCGCTTCTGGTCTTAAACACAATGACGACATGGAAAACGATAATGATTGGTTGAGTGACAAGGACGAAGCTAATGTCGAAAACTTGAAACCAAAAGCTTAGAATCATTTCTGAGATGAAAGTTCAAAATGCTACTAGTCTTTCCATGAGGGCAATCTCCTCATCTAGAAGGCAAAGGACCTAAGATCTCTAGTCAAAACTGTTTGCCTAAACGAACATTTTATAAGGAACTCAGCTTCACAGAGCGACGTAACACTGAAGAATACATCTAGGATATGATAGAGAAAATCATGAAGAGACATCAAGCGGGCAATGGCGATGAAAGAGAATGGAACTTCTCTCCCGATAGGACTCTGTTCACTGAAAGAATCCTTGAAGCAGAGCGTCCAAAGAAGTTCAATCCTCCAACTTTGCCTCCGTACAATGGCCTTGTTGATCCTAACTACTTCCTATTCAAATACGAGTGGCATATTAGTGCGGCCAAGGCGACTGATGATATGGGATGCACATATTTTCCACTCTACTTAAAAGGTGCTACATCATTATGGTTCACAAAGATGCCACCTAAATTTATCGACCGGTTCTCTGGTCTAACCAAAAAGTTCAAGGAGCAGTTCCGCTTGTATGCTACCAAAGCCAAGGATGTTATAACGCTCTCGGCAATGAAACAGAAGCCAGGGTAAACTGTAAAATCCTTTCTCGACCGATTCAATGTTGCGTTGTCTGAAGTGAGGAGTCCAGAGCCATGTATGATTCTCATGGCTTTACTCCACGCTATAGACAAAACAAGCGAATTTGGGAGATGGATAAAGATGAAGAAACTAAATACGCTTGACAAGTTCTATAAGAAAGCAGAGGAGTACATGAGAGTGGACGATAATCCCGTGCCCCTTCAGATCATTCGTGGTAACCAACTTGTTGAAGCTCCCAAAAATGCCGCTATTTAATGTAATCAACAGAAAACTCAGAGGCAAAAGCGAGAAAAATGAAGGGAACAACAAAAAAGCTAATAAAAAGTTCCGTCTTCTAGGCTCGTCTGAATTAACCCCTCTAAACAACACTCCTGAGAACATTTACCTTGCCACAAAGCATGTAGAAGATTACCCGAAGCCTCGGCCAATGAAGATGAATGACCATCTAACCAAATCTGGGAAGTTCTGCTGGTTTCATAATCAGCCAGGCCATAATACCAATTAATGTAGTCATCTAAAATCACTAATTGAAGAGCTGATTAGGAAGAACCGCCTGCAACAATATGTGAAGAATCCCCGAGAGGCAAATCTTTCTGCAACTCGCCAAGGGCAAAGGGCATCAAATGACCAATCTGGTCCAAGCAACAGAACTCCTGCTCAAACTATTCCAAGGCTAATAATCAACTGATGACCGTTGATGATGATCTAATATCTGCGGCTCAGAATAAGCGATCACTATCGCCTTTACTATACTTTTTGCATTACTTTACTCTCTGTTATATTCTACTTTCTTGTAAAAAGTCTTTAATGATTTACATGCATTGTACAAAACAATAGCTTTATGAATGAAATCATACCTGCATGTATAAATCTATTATTTGCAAAATATACAAAATTTTCTAAAGATGATTTTCTCATCGTAGGTTGTTCCATAAACCTTCGCTTCCTCAAATTCCGACCAAGTGAGACAGTCCTAATAACATCAATTCAAATGCCAAGTGCTAGAACTGTCGATATGCATAATGCAAGGATGAAAAGCACCACTTTAAACAGTGAACAGGAAAAGTCCCAATGAGTCAGATGACGAAGAAGGAAGCGAACAACCACGGATCCGGAATCCCAAAGGTTGCAGGAATTTGTTGCGCAAAAAAAAGCGCGGGAGTTCCTATAAGTGAAATGAAGTTGTGGGAGTTTGTAGCGCGAAGCGATGCTACCCTCCAAGATCGCGTGAATTCATTATGCGAAATGAAGCACAGGAGTTCACTATAAGTGAAACAAAGCTTTGGAGTTCGTAGCGCGAAGCGATGCAACCCTCTAAAGTCGCGGGAATTCGTTGCACGAAACGAAGCGCGGGAGTACATTATAAGTGAAACAAAGTGTGGGAGTTCGTAAAGTGAAGCGATGCAACCCTCCATGGTCGTGGGAATTCGTTGTGTGAAATGTAGCGCTGGGGTTCACTATAGGTGAAATGAAGCATGGGAGTTCGTAGCATGAAGCGATGCTACCTTCCAAGGTTGCAGGAATTCGTTGAGCGAAACGAAGCACGGGAGTTCACTATCAGTGAAACGAAGCATGGGAGTTCATGGGATGAAGCGATGCAACCCTCAAACGTCACTGGAGTTCGCACTGCGAAACGATGCGACAACCAAAAATCCTCTCCCTAGAGAAAGCAACTTCTCCACAGAAGAAATCAACAACGCTCGATGAACTCTATAATGTTGATTCAATCGACAAGAAAAGACGAGCATTGGATAATAACAACCTCTCCAAAACACGGGGCATCCAATGAAGTCTCTGATGTCAAAACTGATTGGCAAAGCAAACAAACATCGACGAGTTCCAAACCGTTGAATTAAACAGTCCCGAGTAAACTCTTTATTCAATTCAAAATAAAATTCGCTATAATTTGTTTTTAAATGATTAACTAACTTGTTATTGATTTGGATGATCAATGACAACGTATAAGTCCAAATAGGTGGCGCGGAGCATATCCAACTAATAAGTTCTATGCTTTGATCACACGGATTCAACAAGTCAAAGCGTTGACGTGTGGTTTGCTACATCAAGAAAAAAGCTACGAACTGGGTCACGACACAAGTTGTATTAACAATGTCTAGTTCGAACCCCACATTTCTTACAAATGAAAAATACAAGCTTCGAGGGAAAATGTTAACCTCGTTATGAAAACGCGGTTCAGAGAATAATGCAACGACTGATGATAATGATTCAGACGCATCTCAGAGCGTATGGAACTAATCTGGTCAAGTGCAAAATGGTCGTGCAACATTTGCTCAATCACAAGTGATCACACACTACAGGTGATCACACACTACAGGTTGGTCGCCTAAGCTTCATGCGGTCGAGCACCACCGATCGCACCTACAAACTCGGTCGTGCAATACGACTCGGGTGCATGTTATGACTCGTTCGAGCTTACACATGGTCAAGCACAGTAGCTTGCTCGTACAAGCCACGGTCGAGCAACACCTTGTAGGCCGGTCGAACAATGTTACATGGCTCATTCATTGAAATGCTGAAAGGAAGAATGCAGTGGCACTCTTGTAATAATTGTACCCATATCCGCAAGAGGACAAAAGAGCAAACATTAAAGTATCATATGGAGTCGCACATCCAGAGTCTCTTACATGAATATGGATGCAAGAATTGTTTTTTGAAATTGAGGATAGAATTCATGAATGCCACATGAAAGAAATAGTGATTAGTTTGTTTAGTTTTACATAACACGTAACAAGTAGTACGGACTGATTTCAAAACAAATGCGGGGGCACGGACAAGCAATATTGTTGAGAAGAGGCTCACACACAGCAATATGATTGCCATGAAAAGGCTGTTTGTAAATTATATAATTCAATTGCATAGTCATAATTCTTAAACCCATATTTCATATGGGACAAACACAATAAAGGATGGAAAATAGACACATGGCAAAGTGGTCCTTCATTTCGGTGTAAGGGTTCGTTCATTATGCGCGGTCGCATGCTTCTGCTCATACATAGATGTTCTGGTTCGCTGTGACGGCAAGGAATTTCGCTCGATCCGAACCAGTCGCTAAACCGACCCAGACCGTTCGAAACGCCCTATCGTTTGAGAACACGACAAAATAGAACGCAAACAGAAGAACATTTCTCTGTATATTACAACAATGCATCAGATTACAAGAATGTACAGAGTATAAATGAATATTTATACAGAAATATCAGAGATTTAAATTACATTTAAATACATAGCAGCGGAAAATAATACAATACACAACTAGAAAGAGATATACGGATACAAAGCTTTCCGGATATCGTTCCAGCTGTAAACCAGGATCCTGTGAATATAAATCTGCAAAACCAAAACTACTAGCTGCCCGTGTCGAAAATAAGGGCACCCAGAGTTTAGGTTAAAACAATAAACTCCAGGTCAGTCATGGGACTGGTGTGAGAACTAAAACAGTTAATCTTTATTTTTAAAGTTAAATCAAGGGACCACGCCGTATAACACGGAACGGGTTTCCTCCCAAGAACACCAGTGCATAAAACAACAGCGCGATGCTAAATAAAGAAAAATGAAGCTGTTATAAGACCCAGGTCCTATCACACAATGCAACGCAAGCCGGGGGATAGGGTTTTCCCTTATAACAGCCAAAGAATGCTTGATACGTTTAAAACAAATCATTTGATACTATAATAAGTGCATAGTGTATAAAATAACTTCAAATCATAAGTATCAATCATAGGCGGCATGAGCGTCCCATGCCACTATGTCGCCATATATAGGTTTACAAATAAAACCGCAAAGTCACGTATTTGGAAATTGGATTTCCGTCTATGAACCGAGGCAAAAGATAGTCCTCAACCGATTCGAGACGCTCTAGCCCGTGTCTCAGGATCAGAGCTCGAGTGACCCTTGGAGCGACAGGGCCGGTCCACCGATGTGGATTAAACTTAAACCCTGAACACTGCGTTTCCCCACTCTTTGGGGTGTCAATGAGCCAACGAATGACTCCATCGGTTCGAGAACGACCGATCAATCCGAGGCGCCTCGCAACAGCAACAACCACATAAGTCAAACTCGTCAGGGCGTGTAAAACCACTGACGCCACTTCTAACTAGAAAGAAACGCATGCCCTCCCTGAGGTCCGTCTCCCGTTTTTGGTTCATACCGGGTGTGAAACTCGCGAAGTAAGCGTTACACAAAGCTACGCCACAAAGGCCGTGCTTTGATCATCACCACAAGACTTTGCTTTTCAACAGAAGCCCCGATCAATTGCCACTTAGGCATGCCACACAGGCAATTCACTCCATGCGTTTGATATCCATCAATATATAACCCCTGAGCTTGTACGTCTCAGAGAAGGGCGTTAAGCAAGAGAATAAATTCTCCGCCGCCAAACAGATATATATTTAATAGAAATCAATCACACAGACTAAATTCCAATGTCAGACACACAGTCCATTTACAAGTCCGTTCTGGGGCTGAACGAGACCGGAGGCACCTAGTACCCCGCATATCCATCGATCTCCAAGTACGTCTGGACGATCACTAACTGTTTCCATCTTCTTGGGTGTACAGCCCAATCAAGATCATCAGTTATCACCCAAACGACGTGAAGACCTCCGGTCTTCGACCATCGTCTTCATCTTCGACTTATCGTCGTATCAGTTATTCAGAATGGGATAAACCCGGTCTTCCCGAATAACTCGCGTATATTTTAAATAAGTGTTACACAAACACAACATACGCCTCATTCCAATTCATCAGTCACTAACCGTAAATTAATCAAGAGAATAATTCCCCAAATATTAACCCCGAAGGCCGAAACCAACATCAGATCAATATCCAGAAAACCATTCTGCTTAGTTAACCGACAGTTAGTTTCTGAATTTCACATTCATAGGGAAAGGTTCCCATTAATCTTATCAAAGATAAATTCTTGAATTTATTCTTTAATCTATTTTTGAATATCAATTCAAACTAGTCGGGATTAGCGAACCTTACCGAAGTAACCATTTGTTTTAATTTCCCAATCCCAACCTATTCATCCCATGAAGTAAAACTGGTAATACTTCATATCTAACACCACGGTGTTATCGGTAAATTCAATTACCATTTCACGTTCAAATCTAATTAAAGATTTGACTATCGCCTGGAGCAAAACTGGTGATACTCCATTCTCGACCATTTCAATCTAATTAAAGATTCATTAAAACTCCACTTAGTTTTAATCGTTAACTGGGTTAAAGAATCAGTGTCATTTAAAACACAGTTCACGATAAACCCAAAATCACATTCATTAATTATCGGGTTAAAGAACGAGTATTATTTAAAACACTGTTCACGATAAACCCAAAAATCAATATCAATTCAATTCCAATTAAATATCATTTAATTGGTACACTTCATTAAATCTAAATAAAAAGATTTAATCTTTTCTCAACTGGGTTCAAGAACAGTGTTAATGAAGACACCATTCACGACATACCCAAATCACATTTGATATTCAATACAAGGCCCTGAATAGAAAATATCCCGGCTTATATTCAATATCCAATTCTACGATTAACAAATGTCGTATTGGAAATAACGATATAAATATCTACATCTTTCAAATTTCCATAACAACATCTGTATAATCCCGAATTCCAACATCGAAATATTCCGAAGACAACTTCGATTCAAGTCCACTCCAATGCAATCATTGGAAATTCTGGTTATTTTTAAAACCCTTTTCAAATTCAATTTATTTATTTAAAAATAAATAGAATTATATTTCTAGTTCAAAACTAGTTCATTTCGATAAAAATCTATTTTTATCTTTTCAAATATGGAGTTTTTCATCCCAATTCTTTCTAAATCACTTCTTATGATTTTACACAAATTATCACTATTTTTAATAATTTTATCAAGGCCCGTACAGTCGATTTCCAACAATGGCCATCGAACTGCACTTACAGCGACCTTTTTCGAATTTGATTTGGACGTATCTCCAAATCCAACCGTTAGATTTTGAATTTCTAATATTCGTTAGAAAGCTCTTTTCGATACGAACCCAACGGTTCCGGTTTTAGGAGAATCCGACGGTCGGATCTCCCGTAATGTCCGTTTGAAATAAATGGTCGAAATTCACGAACTGCCGCGGCGCGGCGCGTTCTATTCAGGCCATTATATTATATATATAATATATATAATATATATTTCGTTGATTTCTATTCAAAACGAATTATATAAATAGTTTTAAAATCGTTTCAAAACCTATTTCAATTCAAAGCAAAATTGAATTCTTCTTTATAAATTCGTTTCAAAATTCATTTCTATTCAATTCAAATTTCAATTCAATTTGAATTCATTTCGAAATCGTTTTCAATTCAATTCATTTCGAAATCGTTTTCAATTCAATTCATTTCGAAATCGTTTTCAATTCAATTCATTTCGAAATCGTTTTCAATTCAATTCATTTCGAAATCGTTTTCAATTCAATTCATTTCGAAATCGTTTTCAATTCAATTCATTTCGAAATCGTTTTCAATTCAATTCATTTCGAAATCGTTTTCAATTCAATTCATTTCGAAATCGTTTTCAATCGATATAAATATCGTTCACGTCAAAATGGCGTCAATCTAATCATCACGGCTTCACATATTTCTATTTTCAAATATTCTATTTCAAATATTTCTATTATCAAAATCTTTGTTATTATCAAAATATTCTTTATTTTCACGATTGGAATGAGGCCCAATCAATTACCATATAAAGTTAATTATATGGATTTTCATACAACACATGTATATAATAGCAACGATAAATAATCAACCATCAACCAAAGTGCACTACACTGTATAAGCATCAAATATAGATATCTAATGCTTATAACAGCCTGTCAATCAATCGATCGACATATTTAATCAATCAGGATGAGTGAACTTCAAATTTCATCCCAACACCCGTGTGGGGTTTCAAACAATCAAACACATATTTTATTTATGCAGTTGGGCGATGTGTAAAATTTATCGTCCCAATCAATGTCATTCAAATAGGTGTACATAAACAAACCGTTCGGTTTATAAATGAATATTTTATTTTATTCACTTCACGTTAAAAATTATATTTTTAACGATAAAACATTTTATTTCAACCTATGAATTTCTATTCAATTCATTTACACAATAAAATGATATTTTTATTTTTCTAACATATTTTAGAAAATTTCGGCGGCATAACGGCACGATACTAGAAACGGGACAAGGCCTAGCCTTATCCCCGGTCTATTGAAGGCCCACACCATTCACACATCAATCAAATCAATTTCATTTTGCAAACCACAAAATTTGGAGTAAGGGTCTAACCTAGCCTTACTCCTACGCCTTATAACGGTGCACGTCTAATCCTAACCAATTTATCGATTCGATTTTTTTCACACCACAAACCACATTCAAACCAATATCGCAATCAATCACCAAACAGTCAAACAAACAAGTCCATGGTCTATGGACGATTGTGTCGGGTGCTACTAAGCACCGTCTGCATCCTAGTATATATATATAACTAGAAAAATAAATTGAAAGGTGAGAAATTCTCACAGATAGCTATCCTAGCTCCACGGCACTTCATTGTAGAGATCTTCGTCGTTCCCGCCTTTTGGTCACCTTCGTTGTCCGCTTTCACTACATATGTAAAAATTGAATTTTTATTTCGCTTTTCAATATATAAAAATCGAATTTTTACTTCGATGCTCAATATATAAAAATCATATTTTTCTATCGAAGTTCAATATATAAAAATTCTATTTTTATGCCGAAGTTCAATATATAAAAATCATATTTTTATGCCGAAGTTCAATATATAAAAATCATATTTTTATGCCGAAGTTCAATATATAAAAATCATATTTTTATGCCGAAGTTCAATATATAAAAATCATATTTTTACTTCGATGTTCAACATATAAAAATTTCGCCTTTTCAATAATAAAGATTTCGCCTTTTAAATTTAAAGATTTCGCCTTTTAAATTATAAAGATTTCGCCTTTTAAATTTAAAGATTTCGCCTTTTCAATAATAAAGATTTAATCTTTTCTATTACTTTTTAAAGTCTAAATCTTTTTCCTTTTAAAATTTAAAAATAAAATCAGTTTTTAAATGTTTTTTTCAAAATCAGTTTTTACTTCTAATTAAAATTCAGTTTTTATCTTTTCAAATAATAATAAAAAAAAAATCAGTGTTTTTTTTCCTAATTAAAATCGGATAAAACTATATAAATAAAATAAAGAAATAAAATAAAAATAAAATAACTTACAGGGGGGAGGTTTAGCGTCGGCGAGGTCTGGAAAGGGAGGGTAGCGTCGGTCGAGAGGAGGGGGGGACTGTGCTGGTGGCGGCTCGCAGGTGGGGGTGCGGTTCGTGGGTCTCGCGTCGGAGCTGAAGATGGACGGAGGGGAGGGATTCGGGGCTAGGGGAAGATGGAGAGGATGGTCGGGAGGTGGAGGCGCCGGGGCACGTTCGGCCTCCGGTGGCGCGCGACGTCCAAGGGCGGGGCTCCGCCCTCTTTCTTTCTTTTTTTTTTTTTCCTGGAGAATGAAATTAATCTGGGGGGGGGCAGAACGAGGTTAAAGGAGAGGAGGTTTTTTTTTTAATTATTTTATTTATTTTATTTTCAACCCTAAATGTTGACTTTTAATTCGAACACCTAACGAGACCCAACGACTGTCGCCCCTAGCTAAATACCCCCATTCCGAACACAATGGGATATGTATCGCAAGTTGATTCGATCATTTGAATTAGTTTCCGTTGAATTTACATTTAAATCTCTATATTGAATTTCAAACGTACATTTCAAATTACCGGGGTCACATACTAACCAGAAAAATTCCCGAAAAATATTTTCTAGCTTCGTATTGACGATACGGTCCTAACAAAACTAGTTTCGCCGAATTCTGAGACCGTTTGAAAAATGGCCAATTTCCAGTCGATTAAAATCAACTGAAAATGGTCAAACGCATTTTCCTTTGCCACGCTCACATATTGATTCGAAAAATTATGAAATTTGAAACCTAGCAATAACTTAACATCACGGACCCAACAAAACTGGTTTCGTCGAAATCCGAGGTCGTTTGCAAAACGGCTATTTTTAAGGGCCTTATATATATAAAAATATATATAAATTCCACAGCGACTATTTCTAATTTTAAACTGGACATATCTTATCATTTCTAAGATGAAATCCCAGTTTGTTAACTTCGTTACAAAGATATAGTTATACAGATTCAAATATTTCTTGTTTCGTTCAATTCTGACTTATATTGAATTTTGTATATTCATTTGAAATTAGAAATCGAATTTTCGAACTACCGCGCCATTTTCAATTCCTTTTATAATTATATATAATTATTATATATATTCTAACGACGACGTATATAACATATACGTTCGAATTCTATTCAAAATAAATTCCTCGTCGATATTATTTAAAATAATCTATTTTAAATATTCAAAATTCGCTAAAATTGCCAAAATAAAAATTTTAAACTGGCCCAGATTTTGCGGGTTATTACAATCTCCCCCACTTAAAACTTTTCGTCCCCGAAAAGGAACAAAGTCGAAAGTGGTTTGATTAATCGACTCTACGCTCGATCAGGCTTCCCTTCTCAAACTTTTCAGTTTCTGAGAATTTTCTAAAATTTCAAAAATTTGGCTAACACCCTAAATTTTTGAAAAATTTCGCCATAACCTCCCCTGCACCGGGAGCATCGGGGAATTTCAAATAGCTTCCCCGGTCCTTCAGATCTCAAAAAGAAAAAGAAAAAGCCAAGCGGCTAGCCAATAGGCTCACAAAATCATCATCACCCAAACAAAACAGGAAATTATGTAGTAAACATGTACTTATTTGTCGGGCAAACAAATTTTATTCTCTGCTCTAGCCTCCTTGCTATGACCTGTTCAAAGATATATATGTGTATGCAAGCAAATGCAACCAATTTTCAATATAATTCAATATTTGGTTCAATTAGGCATAATGGTTCAAAATTAGCAAACAAATGAACAAACAACACAAACATCAATCAATTAGTGAATTTAACGTTTCAAATTCATAATTTTGATACATATACAGAAAATCTTGTTTTTGATGCCAATTCACAACAAAGTGTTCTAGCTATATAAGATTTGGTTCTCACACCAGTCTAATGGAAATATATAGATATCACACCTTCGAAACACGAATATAAATACTGATGATGTGGCCACATCATCAGAATTATCCCCGAGTGTCTAGAATGTGACTCTATATCTATCCAGTATATTAAAATTTCAAATACACGTGGATCAGACGTATATGCAAAATCTTTATATACTGGACTGTCCAACTCAATATAAAGAGATAATCAAATACGAATAATTGATTTAAATTTTCAAAACAAAAATTTGTTTTCATTTGAAAAATATACTCTTCACACTCATTCTAGGATACTACTGATCCCATCTCTAACGAGTCATCCCCATTGGATATTACTAATCCAATGTCTGATGAATTCTTTCGTATGGTTCTAATGTGCCTTGTTCTCTGAGCTTTGTAAACCAAAGCTCTGATACCAAATGTGACGGCAAGGAATTTCGCTCGATCCGAACCAGTCGCTAAACCGACCCAGACCGTTCGAAACGCCCTATCGTTTGAGAACACGACAAAATAGAACGCAAACAGAAGAACATTTCTCTGTATATTACAACAATGCATCAGATTACAAGAATGTACAGAGTATAAATGAATATTTATACAGAAATATCAGAGATTTAAATTACATTTAAATACATAGCAGCGGAAAATAATACAATACACAACTAGAAAGAGATATACGGATACAAAGCTTTCCGGATATCGTTCCAGCTGTAAACCAGGATCCTGTGAATATAAATCTGCAAAACCAAAACTACTAGCTGCCCGTGTCGAAAATAAGGGCACCCAGAGTTTAGGTTAAAACAATAAACTCCAGGTCAGTCATGGGACTGGTGTGAGAACTAAAACAGTTAATCTTTATTTTTAAAGTTAAATCAAGGGACCACGCCGTATAACACGGAACGGGTTTCCTCCCAAGAACACCAGTGCATAAAACAACAGCGCGATGCTAAATAAAGAAAAATGAAGCTGTTATAAGACCCAGGTCCTATCACACAATGCAACGCAAGCCGGGGGATAGGGTTTTCCCTTATAACAGCCAAAGAATGCTTGATACGTTTAAAACAAATCATTTGATACTATAATAAGTGCATAGTGTATAAAACAACTTCAAATCATAAGTATCAATCATAGGCGGCATGAGCGTCCCATGCCACTATGTCGCCATATATAGGTTTACAAATAAAACCGCAAAGTCACGTATTTGGAAATTGGATTTCCGTCTATGAACCGAGGCAAAAGATAGTCCTCAACCGATTCAAGACGCTCTAGCCCGTGTCTCAGGATCAGAGCTCGAGTGACCCTTGGAGCGACAGGGCCGGTCCACCGATGTGGATTAAACTTAAACCCTGAACACTGCGTTTCCCCACTCTTTGGGGTGTCAATGAGACAACGAATGACTCCATCGGTTCGAGAACGACCGATCAATCCGAGGCGCCTCGCAACAGCAACAACCACATAAGTCAAACTCGTCAGGGCGTGTAAAACCACTGACGCCACTTCTAACTAGAAAGAAACGCATGCCCTCCCTGAGGTCCGTCTCCCGTTTTTGGTTCATACCGGGTGTGAAACTCGCGAAGTAAGCGTTACACAAAGCTACGCCACAAAGGCCGTGCTTTGATCATCACCACAAGACTTTGCTTTTCAACAGAAGCCTCGATCAATTGCCACTTAGGCATGCCACACAGGCAATTCACTCCATGCGTTTGATATCCATCAATATATAACCCCTGAGCTTGTACGTCTCAGAGAAGGGCGTTAAGCAAGAGAATAAATTCTCCGCCGCCAAACAGATATATATTTAATAGAAATCAATCACACAGACTAAATTCCAATGTCAGACACACAGTCCATTTACAAGTCCGTTCTGGGGCTGAACGAGACCGGAGGCACCTAGTACCCCGCATATCCATCGATCTCCAAGTACGTCTGGACGATCACTAACTGTTTCCATCTTCTTGGGTGTACAGCCCAATCAAGATCATCAGTTTCGCTCGTGCAAGATACATCAGGACCTGATCAAGCAAAGTGTCCTGGCTGCACACAGTGTTCTGTTCGAGCATGCTATGTCTTGGTCAGCCACCACTTGTTAAGCATGACGGCAGTATACGTATGAACTACACATAGCAATATAAAAGGATTGGAAAATGCAGAGGTCAGAAGGATTAACACAGCAGCAAATTATCAGTTGACACATAAACATGCAACGACAAATGTGTGGATGAATGAACAAATCATATTCTTTTCGATAAATAGACATACGACTTTATGTATATAAGAAAAGAACGAACATAAACGGGAATGATTTGCTGCATGGAGTTTAGAATACGTGGCATGAATAATCGTGTATATATGTAACAAAGGTCTGCTACTCTATAGTATGATGGATACGCGACATCCAAAAGTCGGTCCATAATATATATGAATTGAAAGAATACAGAGCACATACTGCTTTGCATACATATCGACCATAATGTAATATGAGGTCGCTTGTACATATGGGAAGAGTTCGCTCGTGCATCCAGTTTGGAACGACGCTCGCACAACAACTCCTATTCGTGCATTACAGTGTACGCAACATCTGTAAAGTGCGCTCCACCAACTGTCCGATGGAATTTCTGTAAATATAGGTGTATGCGACCCAAACTCAGTTGACCATAATTACAGCTTTGCCACTTGGTCCAAACTTCTCCTATAAATACCCTATTTCACCACACTTCAAGCGACCGATTCTTTGACCCTGAAGGGCTGCCCAAATCACTTCTCCACAGTTATCAAGCAATCCAAGCCCCATTAATGGATTCCTAAGCTTACTCCTTCTTCCTCCAACATCAAGTGGATCTCATCTTCTGCGAACACCATTAATTCTCACTCCAATTCAATCGAAGTGATCTCTAACCGTTATTTATCCTCTTTAAAGCTCGGATCTAATAGTAATTTCATGTTGAAGTCAAGGAAGATCATCTAATCAGGAGATTTAATCCATTTCTTCCTGAAATCAAGTGAGATCTAAAGTGGAAAGAGAACAAAAAGTGGGAGATTATCATAAAGAGTGTGCATAAGTGTAATAAATGATATGTATGAAATGATGCTCTATGTAAATTTCTTCATGATAATGAAAGTCCTTGCTAAAGTGGACGTAGATCTATCCTAGATCAAACCACTATAAAAATCCTTGTGTTTTCTACCTTTTTTACTTGCATTTGTATTTGTGGCCCTATTTTCATTTTGCATACCGTTTTGGCGAAGTGTGATTTCACACCTTTGGTGTTTGAACTATTTTTGATTCAAATAGTATTATAATTCTTAAATGTCACTTGTTAAGTTTTTTTTTGTATATAGGACAACAATAAAACATTGAGACTAATATGTTGACTGAATGATGATCATATCTCATTGATCATTAATATATGTGACATTAATGTCAATACATAAGTACATATTAGAGAATAGTGTATTGGACTGACCCAACATGAGAAGACTTCATGAAGCAGGAGTAATAGTGTCATAAGTAATTCTCATAGTGACAGTGATAAAATGGTCCTCTGACAAGAAATCATTATATATTTTATTCGAGGATATTTTTGTTTTGATATCATCAAAAGTTATTTTAATCAATTAAACGATAAAGGTGATAATCAGATAAATCTCGAATCGATTAAATAGTATATATGATCTTGATGAAATTTAACCCTACAATATAAGTAGAGATGTCTATGACCCCTTGACTGAGTGAGATTATAAAATGCATGGTCGTACACAAATATTGATTTATTTTATATAATATGCTCATCGATCAAGATAAAAGGATAAAATTATAAAGAGAATGACGCATTCCATGCCTCGAGTTTAATCTTGGATATAATGGCTAAAAGGATTAAATTACGTTTATAGATTGCTTACAAAAGGTTGTATTGAATCGTTGATTTTACTATAACTTGGGTAATAGCGATGTACTACTAGATGTCGTTGACTGGTTATAATTTAAATATGATTTAGATTATTGTCCACTTTATAATAACCTACATGGTCACATAATAGAAAGTTTGAAAAAAGGTAGAACCGTTCTTAATAAAAAGGAAATATCAAACATTGATATTTCATTGTCGTTTGAAATGGAATAAACCAGGTATCTCACTGTTTCCTTTTTTTCTCATATATAAAGTGTAGCGCTAAAAGCACCCAGAAATATGCTGCCTAATACCATAACTAAAAGCCACCTTAAAAATAACTCAACTATGCTACACAATACCATAATAGGCTACCACAAAACCTAAAAAATAATTTCCCGCTTCTTTATCTATCGTTCCTAAATTATCGTCCTCACTTCTCATTCAATAACCTTCAAAGCATCGCCATGAATATAGGCATCTTTCTTCTCATTGCTGACCCATCACCCAAACTTCTCATCATTTATAAAAGTTCATAAAGAAGAACCATTTTTATAATCAGGGTCGTCTTATTTATGATTTCTCCAACCCAAAGCAATTGTTTTGGAACCACTAGTTGTCTTTTAAATAAGTGGCAATAGGTCATCAAAACAGGAAAATGAGAGCATTTACCTGCAAGTTATACATAATCAAATATAGAAGGATATACTAAATTTCATGAAAAAAAATAACACTTTTACAACTCAGAAGGAATTATACTCGGATAAAGAATGCTATTTTTTATTGAGTTAAACACTAATTTTATAAAGGAAGTCTGTAAAATGTTTTAGTTGTGATTTTTTTGAAAGCTGTGTTTTGACCATTAGACCGTCTAGCATGTGCACATTTATCAGGTATCATTTACAAGAGTCAGGTACACATTTAGCAATATTAATGGGTAAAATATGAATGACCGGTGCACCGAACAACTAATCGGTTATAAATGGTCATGGTTATCCTAACTGTCCGGTGGAAAAAGGCCGCACTTTCTGTTAATTTTTTATTTAATATATCCAATACTTCCATGGTTATAAACAGCCGTCGGTTTCATTTCTGCTCGGTCAATTATGGCCGTGGTATACTGCTATTCACGGTGGTAAATGGCCGCACATTCTATTTGAGACAATTCATATGATAAGACATAAAAATCACACTTAAAAACTATGTTAAGATAGTTGGATTTAGGGTTTTATGATTTTTGATGGAGAAACAAAGAGATTTTAATAGAGAGATCACGTAAAAATTAGGGTTTTATGATCCGAAAATTTGGAACTTACATGAATGAGAAGGAAGAGCAAAGGTTTTGTTTAGTGATTAGGAACTGAATGGAGAAATAGATGTGGTATTAAGAAGCATATGAATTAATTAGCACTAATTAAAAAAATTAATGGTATTAAGTAGTATGTTTCTGGGTGCTTTTAGCGTTACACTGTATAAAACAGTTCCAACCTTTTATTCTTTATCATAAGAAATACGAGATAAAATAAAAAAGGGGAATCGAAATCCATTGTTTTCGGCTAATACCAATGTCTTCCTTTCATCTTCGATTCCGTTTGACGATGTCAAAGTATCATTCGTGGATTAAGTAGAGGCACCACCATCACCAGGAGCGCTCAATTCGATTCAGATAGATCCGGTTTTCGTACGAGTTCGAGATTCACTCGAAATTCATGGATTCAAAGTATCATTTTGTCTTACGTCTGTTTAATTTCTTGAATAAACGATAGTATTGAAAACATAGATGCGAGAATTTAATACAATCTCATTTCTGAAGTAAAATTGTTTCACTGTAAGTAAAATTTGTGTTTGATACAAAGTGTAAAATAAATTGATGTGTTAATATTGGATATTATTTTTGTCTTACATCTTAATATCAATCTGTTTTAATATTGAATCCTCATTCAATGCTTTTGATTTAATTGCAGGATGAACTTAAATATAATGGGTTTGTTCCCTGTCATGAAAAGATTATTTTAAATTATACACAGTTTAATCATTAATAATTGTGTATGTTTAAGAATATTCATGATTTTATGGAAACCATATGACTGGTTTTATATTGATTCTGTCATATGCACATAGCTAAAATCTATAAATCTGTAGATATATTTAAGATGAAGAATAAGTTCTTATAGTTAGTATTAATGGCTGAATGCGGTTATTAATTTTGATCTGATATAATAAAAGTTTACAAACTACAAACAACAAAGTCCATAAGAATTTTGAACATGCAGGGCCGGGGCTAGGCAAGCCGGGCGGCCGCCTGGGGCAACCCCTCGGAAGGGGGCAATGATCATCAGAAACTGATGGTACTGAATGAATTAAATAGAAAAATGTTGATGCAAACTTTGTTCAAATTTGTTTGTGGTGCAGTTGGTAGTGCGCGGGTGGGGGAAACATATGAGGTCTGGACTTTGATACTTGTTGCAGTATATTTTTATGCTTCTTGACCTCTATGTCTTACTGCTAATATACTTGTGATTACTTTGCCTTTTCATACTTCTTGCATGTTTTGCTGGAAGCTTGTTAGTTTGCCCTTTTATATTTCTTGTGTATTTTACTGGAAGCTTGGTTGTTTTTCCTTCTATACTTCTTGTGTATTTTACTGGAAGCTTGTTTTTTCTAACCATGACCTGAATTGAAGGATGCTACCGGGTAGTGACAGTTGATTCCTGTTTCATGCCTGATGTCTGTGGGAACATTCCTGGCCACTCTTTCTCAAGTTGTGAACTGTTTTCTCATTTACAACCCATTTAGCTAGTTATATTTGTCGTAGTCTTTGATAAAATGAAATTGTGTTTTTATATTTTTTTTTTCATTTCCACCTATATTTACATCAAATTTTGGGTAATAGTTACAATTGTAGTAGTGAACTTGTACAGATTTTTTTGATGCTTGTGATCATTTTGCTTTATATTAACCAAACAAATTTTTCTTCGTATATTTTGTATCCATTTTGATTTTGCTGCAAATTGCAATACCCAACTTTTTTTTTTGCCTTTCTCATTTTCTACTTGATAATGTTGCCTAGGGCAACCCAATACATAGAACCGGCCCTGTGAACATGCATGATATATATATATATATATATATATATATATATATATATATATATATTTTGCTTTACTGCGACATACTAGATTGTTTTCATTAAAAATGGTTTACTATTATATATGTATATAACTCTTTCTCAAGAATAACTAAAATGTTGTATGAATACACATGTCTCATAAGTATGCTATATATTGGTATTCACATATTGCAAAGGTGATTTGCATATAATAACTATGCTTTGGAATCTCACCTTATGTATCTTATCAATGTAACACACATACAAAAACAAACTTAAATTGCTATTTGTCTTATTCAAAAATTGGTTTTGTATAGGACATGGTTCACATATATAGGTATACTATTAATTTAAAAAGATGACCAGACAAATGCCGTGATATCATGTATATATATGTAATTTCATATCTCATGTTGATATATGAAGATTAGGGGATCAATTTTTCTGTACCCAACTCCGATGTTCCCGTGTGCCCGACAAATCACCACCACACATATTATTAATAATCTAATAAACGGGTCCTACAATCCACTCAGGAATAAAAATCACCGTATTAACTTATAGGCTGATGCGAGCACTCAGGAATATGTGTGTGTGTGTTTGTTTATATATATATATATATATATATATATATATATATATATATAGAAAACTCTATTTAGACACAAAATGAGAACACAAAATTGCACACAATAAATCTCAATCATTGAATCCACCCATGAATTGCACTCTCCACATAAAGACAAACAAGTCCAATGGTGGAGGCTTTGTGTCTCTTTTTTTGTTTTTAATTTTATGTCCAAATAGCCAGCCATATATATATATATATATATGTGTGTGTGTGTGTGTGTGTGTGTGTGTGTGTGTGTGTGTGTGTATGTATGTATAAGTTATATAAAACATATTCTTACTGTTGTATATAACATGCATATAGTATAGGCTTGCTGATGCTATTTTTGTCTGTTATACGTTGGAACAAGTCTCATACTTGATGAAAATAAAAGGATGGCCCTATCATGTTTAAGACTAATATGATTCTAGCTTTATCTATTAAATTGGTTTTAAACTGATTTATAAATTATAATAAATATTAAACAAGCTACTAGTAATTATATATTAATACCTACATATTGCAATTATGTTTTGACTGACACAGCAAGTATGACTTGCTTTTACTATATATATATATATATATATATATATATATATATATATATATATATATATGGGAAAGTCTATAGGGACACAAAATTTTGACTTAAAATTAAACGCACAAAATCTGGATCATTAGATCTTCCTATGATTTGCACCTCTCATGTAAAGACAAAAGAATCCAACGGTCATGATTCTATGTTTTATTTTGTGTCCTAATAGCCGCTTCCTATACACACACACACACACACACACACACATATATTAGTATTAAGATGATGAATAGTTCTAAGTTGGTTTATGTAATGCTACATGGATATTTGTACCTTCATAAGAATGTCATATGAACACACTTATCTGTCAGTTTGCACATAAATATCTCTGACACAGAAATAAATTATTATAAAATAGTTAGTGAATTCTATAGTTATTGTATGGTGCAAACTAGATATAGATGGCTATGTCTCCTATCAGTTACTGTGTATATGGGATATGTACACTAGTGCTAGCATACATTTTAATTCCTATAGGCCATCATATGTCTAAATATAATTTTATGTCTTTGCTAGCATGATAGGCCACCTTGCAGTTATGAAATTGTTATCTTATGCAGACATATGGATTTCGTATGCACTTTTATATGTAGTTATATATATATATATATATATATATATATATATATATTGAATTAGCGTGCCATTGTATATCAATAGTTAATATATGAATGGTTACATGAAAAGTAACCATATCAACAAGACTTATGCTATTCCTATTTGTTCATCTCCAGCTCACATATATGCTAATACGTGTACATATATGTATCTTGTATATATATATGCAGAACTAAAGTAAATATTATTTTATTATAAGCATGCTCTGAAATATTTTTTGTAAATTTTACACTATAGGCACTGACTGCTATATATAATTATATACGACCTACATGATTGTATATATATGTATATTTTATTGCGGGCTAGTCTCAACCAAAATGTAGCTTGATTTGTATCAGTCATACTGAAATGAGACACTCTTATCCAAAGGTATTGCCTACACCAATTATTATTTTTGTTTCTGCTGTACAGATAGCTTGAACTTAAGCTTGTCATTAGGCATATATTCATATGCCTTTTTATGTGATTATATAGTTGTATATTAATAGTTCATACATATTTAAACACAGAATCCTGACCGTTGGATTCTTTTATCTTTACATGAGAGGTGCAAATCATGGAAAGATCTAGTGGTCCAGATTTTGTGTGTTTAATTTTATGTCAAATTTTTGTGTCCCTATAGACCTTCCCTATATATATATATATATATAGGAAAGGGTTCAATGGCACCCCAAATAGTGAGCACCCCTTTAGCCTACCACTTTCAACTACACATTTCCTCCCTCTCTCCTTCAACTCATTCTCTCACCTCCCACTCACTTTCTTTAATATAAATGAGAGGAGGAAATTAGGGGGCATTTGAGGTGCTACATTTTTTGGGGCCTCCTTGATTCTATTATATATATGAGGAGCGATCGGGGGCACCCCTGTTTGTGAGCACCCCTTTAGCACCTTTGCCGGTCCGTGAGCAACGACGATCCAAATCGAACGAGAATTTGTAGATATTCAATCCACATATATTTAAGGACCTATCCAAAATTTGAGCTCGTTCCGACATCCGTAGCATATTCAAAATCTTATCTCAATTATTCACTGTTTAGACATTTATTCAAACCATTAAATTTAAACACCAATTATATTATTTTACGGATGTCGGAACGAGCTCAAATTTTGGATAGGTCCTTAAATATATGTGAATTGAATATCTACAAATTCTCGTTCGATTTGGATCGCCGTAGCTCACGGACCGGCATGGGTGCTCATAAACAGGGGTGCCCCCGATCGCTCCTCTCTCTCTCTCTCTCTCTCTCTATATATATATATATATATATATATATATATATATATATATATATATATATATATGGGATAGGATCAGGGAGCCCCCCTGAATTTCAGCCTCTCATTTGCACCCTAGCCACAACCACTCATTTATATTAATGAATGTGAGTGGGAAGTGAGAGAATAAGTGGAATAAGAGAGAGTGTAAAATACTTGGTTGTGGTTGAGGGGCTTTTGGGGTGCTGCACTGTTTGGGGTGCTCTTGAACCTGTCTATATATATATATATATATATATATATATATATATGATTTTAAATTCAATGAGATGTATTGGCATATGCCAGTGAATATGGCTACAAAACCTTTGCAAATAAAGCACCAACATGCAATTTATTATTTCATGTATAAACTATGTTTGACAAGGACAAGGGATGTTAGTTGCATATACTTGTTGATATTATCTTGTTTGACAGGTCAGTATGAAGATGCTAAAATGTTTTAAAAGACCGAGGGATGAATCAATATGATTGAACTACTGTTTCACATTGATGGACATTTTGGTGCAAAACGTTTTACAGACTTTGAAGCAAGTATGCTTTTATCAATTTGCACAATATTAATCTAAATTGTTTGTATAAGTTTTATACAAAATTTACATAACACGGTTTATAAGTGTTTGTATATTTGCATGTATGTATGATTGCAAAGAAAAGGAAGCTTGTAGTGTTTTGTATTAATTATTGCTGCAAAAGATTTTGAATTTTCGTGCAGTATGTTATGTTTAACTGATAATAATGTTTATATTTATATGTTTGGATCTAAAAATAGTTAGGCCTTAAGATTTGATTGTGCCAAGGCATGTACTATTCCAAAAGTAAAGAATGCGTGCATTTATATATATGCGTGTATAATTTTGTGAAAGTTGTGTTCATGATAATAATACTCCTGTATATATAACTGATATTAAGCATGCAAGAGCATTATACAAGTGTTTTGATGCCCTGTAATTTGAAATTTTCAATAAACAAAAGTAGGCACATCAACTTATATAACATTCAAATAATTGCATTATTGTATTTATATGCAATTAAAATTACTGTAGTAATATATAATCTACATTTCTTAACTTCTTTTTCCAAAGCTTTTTATCCGTACTTGCTTATGTCATTAGAGTATATCCTCTTGATCGAATCTTCGACCTTTAGATAGAAACCCAATGGAGTAAACATGTGTTTGAACCATGGTTTGAAATTCCGGTCGGCACGCCGGAATTCCGACCATTTCGGTCTGGTTCCGACGGTGACCGGACCATAATTCAAACAAAAATCCACTTTTGGCGCTTAATTGAGAAAAAGCAACTGAGGAGAGGAAGAGAAAGGCGGAACTGAGCTGAAATAGGGAGGCAAGAGCTGAAAGAGGGAGAGGAAAAGAGGAACAATCGAGAGAGAGGAAGATATGAGGGAAAGTGAAACTGAAGGTGGAAAGGAATGAGACGCCGATTGAGGAAGAGACGAGGGTACGTGAAATTGGGGCCGGAAAAGAAAGAGACGCCGATTGAGGAAGTAAAAGGAGCAGTAGTCTTATTGTACTCGGATCCCTAATCTCTTATTGGACCTTGTTATAGGGCTTTCATCTGTATATATCTATGAATGGCTATTTGATTAGTGTAAATTAAATATTTTGATTTACTGTTTTACGCTAATCTTTAACTTTGTTTAAATTAATTATTTTTAGTAATTCAGGCAACTCATTACGCAAAACTTGAGTGTAACACCCCACATCCGTTAGAGTCACTCACCAATGGAATGCACTAAGTTCTGTGGAGCATTTAAGGTAAAAGATGCAGATAAATTACAAGACAGACAAAATTAAAACAGCGGAAAATAAAACTTTACTTTATTGATAAAATAGTTTGTACAACAATTGCTTTCCAATACCAGAGTATCATCTGTCTTACAAAATAAAGAAGCATAAAATAACATTTATATTCCCCAATGTAGCATAAGTAGCCATAGCAGCAGAAAAGAGAGTCTGAAGCGATATATTTAAGAGTCTTTAAGCTTGGAAAGAGTAACAATCCATACTAAGCAGAGTTATTCCCTCCCTGACTACCTAGAGGGGGGAACGGAAGAAAAGAAGATGAAAGAAAAACAGAGTCAGACATAAAGCCTGAGTAAGTCTAGTGGCTTTTAGCATGTGAACAAGATAAAGTTCATGACAGGAGTAAACTGGAAAAATGGGACAGTACCAGAATAACAGACTAATATAAACTAAAGCAAGATAGTTTAAGCCGAATATACTATCACACCCCATTCTATATCTCTGCACCGCCTAACTGGTATCCCAACTAGTAATCTGTATAAAGATGATAACGTGATCCCAATCCCTGTAATTGCGGTTGCCTTTAGGTGTACATCTATTATTTATTACCTAGATCTAATCTAGGGTTTTCTTATCGAGTGCTTCGTAGATTCAACTAGGGTTTATGCGACTTGTCTAATACTTCTCGGATTCAGGATTTATGTCACCTAGGTCCAACTAGGGATTATGCTACCTGTCGAACGATGCCCCTACTCTAGGACACACTACCTAGAGTGGTATATGTTCCTAGACTTTCCCCACGTATGTGTCGCGAATCGTTTATCGCTGTCTAGATGCACATGTCCTGAAATGTGCGACCCGAGTCCCGTGGCAGGGCTATTCTAGAAACACGGAACTCGGTCTGGAGCTTTCAGATATCTGCCGATGCAGATACTAAGGTCTGTTTTTCCAGTGGCTATGGTCCCACCTGACCCCTCCCTCAACTAATGAAAGGCAATCCAAGAAAATCAAGCACGAGAACTATACTCCTGCCACATATGCCCCACTTTCCTATTGGCCAGCCTCACCCATAACTAGATAGCAAGTATATGGTTTGTTGGGAGTTCTCTGCCTTTCTGCATGCATATCTCGACTGACTCAAGATGGTAGGTAGTCGACGACGTGCTATCATAGGGCTAAACAAAGTATCGCCGACCCACGCTGATCCACCCTAGCCTTTAGGTTTCTCATACTGCAACCAAGGCATACCCTTGGTTCTTCTACCGTAGACCTTAACCTCTGTGAGCCCAGGCGGATCATCTGCAACCTCACAGAGGGATACCAAGAGTACCCTCACGTCCCCCGAAGCTACGTGCTTCTAAACCCAGTCCGCTGGAGCCTTTTTCGAAATCAGATAAACGTTTGCTCCTCCTCATGTACTTGTTAAGCGATGATTTACCATATCGGGTTATTCATCTATTATGGACCGGCTCAGTTTTCTTGACTAAGAATTATTTCTTAGTTGTTCTCAACTAAGGTTTACCACTTAGTTTCTTTTCGCATAAATCTTGTTAACTAAGGTTTATCACTTAGTTTCTTTAACTGGGGATTTCAACTTAGCTCCCGTTCTCGATTGTTTCTTAACTAAGGTTTACTAGTTAGCCCTCTTTCTCGTCAAGTTGGATTGGTTAAGTGTCATTAGTCAATTCAAGTTAGCTTAACCCATTCCTTTGTCATATTAAACTGGCTAAGTGTTATTAGTAGTTCATGTTGACTTAACCCTATCACAAACCAAGTTATATTGGTTAAATATTTCTTATTACTTAACCCTACCCATTCATCTTGTATTGGTTAATTGTCCCTTTTAACCTAACCTTGCCCATCTGTTTTAACTAACATGTTATAACGGTTAAGTGTTCCCTTAGTTAACTTAACCCTAACATCCGTTTAATTAACATGTTCTAATGGTTAAGTATTGTCCGTTCATGCTTTAACTTAACCCTATTCATTTATCACACTATGATGGTTAAGTGTTCTAAGTTTACTTAACCATACGCTCTAGTCCAGCTAACATACTAATTTGGCTAAGTGTATTAATTTTACTTAACCCCAACCTCTAGCCTAGTTAACATGTTAAATTGGCTAGGTGTATTAACTTTACTTAACCCCACCTTTTAATCTAGTCAACATGTTAATTTGGCTAAGTGTATTAAATTTACTTAACCCTACCAATCCTAGCTTAGCTTTAATTGTCTTATTAAAGCACCAACCACTCACATTAGACAGGTATTGTTGTGGATGCCTGTATGCCGGTCGGTTCCGGGCAGTCTTACGCCACAACTCAGTCTAACCTCGGGCCTTTATTGGGCTCAATGCCTTAACCTCTCACATTGGATATGTATTTTTGTGATTACTGGACAGCCGGGCAGGTCCGGGCAGGTTTACATCACAACTCAATCCAACCTCGGGTTAAGCATATTCGTATTGTCTAAATTTACATTTTAATTATGTAAATTATTCATGTCACATATTTTATTTCAAAACTAACAATGTATAAATTTACACCATTCATGGCCTTAACCAATTTCATGGTTTTGGGCCCACCTATGTATTAACATGTTTTAAATTAATAATTTATATCGTTTCATACCATAAATCACCTATGTGATTATTGGCCAATTTATGTCAAGTTCCCTATAATTAAGTTTTTACCCAACGTTACCCCCATCTAAATATTAGGCTAACAACTTAGCCTAATTTACCGTTCGCATGATTTCACATAAAGAATTAGGCTAATAACTTAGCCTAATTTAACGTTCACAAAATTGGCATGAAATCAACATTAACTATGAACTTGCAATTTTTGACAAAATCAACATGAACATAAATATATAGGTGTGAACTTGCAACTTTAACATGTACATAGGTGTGAACTTGCAACTTTAACATAATCAGCATAAAACATGTACATAATTAGCAACTTAATTAACGACTTGCATAGGTTCATGAATCTCAACCTAACAACTTGCATAGGTTCATAAATCTACAACATAATTAAGTTAACATATAGGAACATGTATGAACTTGCAATACATATGTATAACATAGATCTAACAATAAACTTTTATAAATCATATGAATTATAAATGGATCTTTTAACATGGATCTAATTATAAGTTTTCACTTGCATAAGAATTTGTGAATATTGATCTATTCTAATCATGTAGGTACAATTGATTTAACATAAACATATATACATAGAACCTACATGAATCATATACATATATGTGTAAATCTAACTTGCAACCTATAACTTGCATAAGAACATATATCGATCTAATAGTATACATACAATTCGCATAATAGATAATGGATCCAATCACCACAAACATTCAAATTATCACGATAAACAAAACCAAAACAACATCGTCTATATTTTACAATACTGATATAATTTCATATTATAATTTATATCAAATCATGTCTTAATCATATTCTCATCTAAAGTGTCACTATACTTACAACGATCGATGAACTTGAGTTCTGGATTCTGAGTTCTGGATTCTGAGTTCTGAAATTGGGATGCTTTCCTTTGGGTAGATAAACGTTGTTTTGATTCTTAGTTTTGAATTAGATTTGTTCTAGCTTTGTTTGTCTTTAAGCTTTAGGCGGCAGCCATTCCAAGCTATCTTACAGCAGCGTGACGGCTCCAAGTTTAATTGTGTGAATTAGGTTAAGAGCTAGGTTGTATATATAGAATTTTAGGATTAATTTAGGCCATTTGATTAACCCTAGAAATGACCACAACCGTTCAGTCAAGATAGAATTATCCTATTGACTCAGCAATGAGTCAGAAATGACTCAGTATTGACTCAGCATATTAAATGTTCATTTTTTTCATAAATAACACATTGGTTCTTTCCTAACATATCATAACGAAAAGGACATTTTTTAAAACAAAACATTAGCTAAATGAACATTTCTTAACTGAAATGTCAATTTAATCTGAATAAACATTTTAATCTAAATATACATTTCTTAACGAAATGTTATTCGAATGTTAACATAACAAAAGTGATATTCTAATGTTCATCTTTTCTTTTTATTATTTATTGTCAATCAATTCAAACGTAAATACATACTTAATAGATACATTTTCCCTTTACCGTTTACATTAATTACCCATATATATATATATATATATATATGAATAAATCTTTTCTTACTTTTAATTTGTCATAAATCCAATTGGGGAAGGCCATTTAAAAAAACAATTCTTGACAACCAAAAATGCGCAACGTACGCTACATGATGCGTACACGTCATATATATATATATATATATATATATATATATATATGTGTGTGTATATATATATATTTATATATATTCATTTTTTTCTTTTTATCTATCTTCCCAATTACCCATTTTCACACTAAACCTCTTTTTGAACTGCGTTCACACTAGGCTATTTTAAGTCATTCCCCTAAAACAAAATAAGGGCGCTGGCGGGGATCAAACTCTGTACCTCTTGTATGCAAGTCATGTGTTCCAACCAAATAAGCTACTAAGTCTTTAGCTTACAAAAGTTCGAACAATGCTAAACATTATTCTTTTCTCATTCCTCTTTTTTCATGTTTTGCTGCAATATTTAAATTAAGGATATCTTTTACATACGGAGTCCAATTTACGCAAACTCGGACTCTATCTCAAGCAGAATTTCGAGATGAACGCAATGGCGTAACCCGTTTCCTTAATTCTTCTTCTAAAATTTAATTATACTTTAATTTGTGAAACTTAATGTTACAGAATTACGGGGTGTTACATTGAGGCAACTTAAGTAGAAACAATGCTGAAATTAAAATTGAATTTCTGAGATTTTCGAAACCGAACTGAAATATCAAAATTTCTCAATGGCTGAGATGAAAACAGAAAGTGAAATTCTAAACCTTAATTAGTACTACATATTTATTTATGTATTCATAAAAATAAACACCGGAATTGTCAAACCGGAATTTCCGGACCGGGACCGGATTTTTAAATTTTCTTCCTGACCGGAACGGAACCGGAAACCGGGATTTCGAACCTTGGTTTGAACCATGTTATGTTTGATGGATGCAAGTGTTAGCTAGTGGTTGCCCGGGAATGCATATACACACACACTAGGCACTAGATTGGCTCAATCACCTACATATTGCATATGGATTGTGTGCATTTTAAATTTTATGGATGGAAATGATTGTATCATCATATGGATGTTGCATTTGGATAGATGACTATGCATAAATATAAGGTTTTACATGATATACTAGAACTATTTACATACATGTTGAATTCATTGCACTAACATACACTACATTAAGGAGGTCAACTGAATTGGTAGACCATCTGATCTTTCACATTAGTATAGGGACACATACACACACCTTGCATATGTTCATATAAATGTTAGAAATATTTTATGGACAACGGATGTCTGTGATTGATGGATGAGTAGATGATTGATGGATGTTAGGGTATACATTCTTTTTAACTTGGAGATTTCAGGGAAGAAATCCTTTAAGTAGGGGAGAATGTAACACCCCGTAATTTAAAAGAACATTATAGTGACAAAGTATAGAATACTTAATCAAATATGGGGAATTAAGTAAAATGGACTGCACCATTGCATTCGTCTCGGAATTCTGCTTAAAATAGACTTCGAGTTTGTGTAAAATAAGCATCGTATGAAGAAGTTATTAAGCTTAGAAGCTTGTATACGTATAAGATATATATATGTATATATCTAAACAAATCAAGTCCAGAAATTCAAAACAGTTCAAAAATCAGAGCGTGAAGTTGATGCAGGAGTGTGACCTGTTGGGGGTCGACCCATGGGTCGACCAACTAAAGGGGTGTCGACCCTAGGGTCTACACCGGGGTCGACGCACCCGAGATTCATCCAGGTTCGTTTCTGAACCTGGACTTGTTTCTGAATGAGATTTGTTGGCGGTAGGCTATATATAGGACCTTATTTCTATTGTTTTTAAACATAAAAACAATGGAGAACGAGATGTTGCCGCTACTTGGATTGAGTTAGCCTATTTTTCTTCAACAATAACCTATTCGCATATGAGAATTTCTTCTACAACATCTGCTTGTTATTTTCTGTCCTTTAGATCCAGTCTCTATGAGTTCATGTTATTTTTAGATATAAAAATTTAACAATTAATCCTGACATGTTTATAAATCTAGATCAAAACCTACGCCTGCTAAGAATCTAATTCATACCTAAACAGATCTGTCATTACATGTACACCTGGTCTATTGTTCAATTATTATATGCCTATTTCTAATATGCATATTTCTGTTATCATATATCTATTTTGTTACTATGCCTATTTCTATTCTTTTCTCACCCTCTTTCCCTTTTTGTTTTTATAGCCTCGGCCACCTTCAAGCCTAGGCTTATCGCTTAAATACGGGAACGAATGAAATTGGGAATGGTTAGGAAAGATAAATTAGGGCATACCATGGGTTATGAATCATGACTAGGGTTTGGGAGCATAATCTATACTGTGATATATGAATAAAATTTAGGGCATATCTTACACTGTGAATTATGACCTGAGGGTTGGGGCATGCGAATCTGTAGGCTTAATAATTAGATCGAGCGAAACATGTATTGAACCTATAAAACTAAACTTGTTTATTTTTATGGGGGTTATATAAACCTGTTAAATTGTGTAGGGGTTAAGTAAACCTATTTGAATCTGTGGGAGGTTATACGAACCGATAAACTTTAATTCATTTTATAAGTTGGGTTATGCGGGCCTATTAAACTATTAGGCATAACCTGTCAAAATCCTAGTAGCTGGGGATACGAGCCTAAGGGGTGGCTTATGTCATCTGTTGCGTGGGACCCGTATTAGTCAGTAACCCATTCTGGTATCATGGGGGGGCGAACTAGGTAGGGGTCAGGGAACGCTTACTGAGCTGATTGTAAGAGGTTCATATAGGTGGAGGTGTTCTGATGGCGCGTTCTAACAGGGTCATGTGCGTGCATTAGTCTGGCTTGCTCAGGAAAATAAGACGCTGTAACACCAGCAAATAGTTATGTGTCCTTCTTGGGTTTGCCACTTTAGGGAGTGATACATCCTACTACACAAGGTATTTATGGGATAGGGAGCTGATCGATTGGGGGTAGTAATTAGGGTACATGTAGTCCTGCTTGTTTAGGTGCCTGTGGTTTATGGTTGGGGTAACACCCGTTACTTTTGTTGGGGATACCTATTATTATTGTTTGGGACAAAACCCATTACTAGAAGTACACCTATGTCTAGCATATGTTTCTGTTGGGATCATATCCGTTATGCTAGTATTAGTGTAGAGAAAAGTATTTGAGAAGCGTAATTTGTTCAGTACATTCTGCTTATCATGTTCATACCTGTTTTATTATACTGTTATCTCTCATCCAGTTTATATGCCTGTCATGATGTTTTTACCTATTTATATGCTAAAAGTAACTAGACTCGCCAAACTTTATGTCTAATCTGTTTTTTTTCTTTTCTCTCTCTTCCTCCCAACCGGTTCTCAAGGTGGGAACACTTGGGCTTGATTAGTAATCTCTCTCTTTTGTTTCTGCTTGGAGATGCTTAGTTGCATCGCTTTGACTATTTGTCTACTCCGTTATGGCTCTTTTTGGGGACTATGATTTTATATTACCATGTTAGGGATTGCGGAAAGGATTGTTAAGGCAAAACAAACACTAGAGCGGGGTGAATATTGTTTTTGGGAATTTAAACAAAATCTAAAACTTGTGTGATAAACTATATGAATCAAACACCACAAAAATAATCATAGACACAGAATCAAACACACATGCAAAATAATCAGAAATAAAAATGCAAGAAAGGAAAGAACACACCGGATTTTATACTGGTCCAGAATTGTTGCTCCTACGTCCAGTCCCATGCAGCGCTGGATTGCGCAAAGTTTTATTACTATATCAGTATCCAATTACAATCCTCCTTGATTTCATAGCTATAAAGGATACCACCGTTTCTACCCGCACACTTGATCAAGTATACGTTTCTTGATTTCACAGCTATAAGGGATACCATCGATTACCTGTCCTTGATTTCACGGCTACAAGGGAAACCATCGATTCCTTTAAACAACCCAAACTAGTACAAACAGCCCTACAAGTCCTCAATGGCACTTGATTCAGAGAGTAATGAGTAGAGAGTGTAGAGAGAATAAGATTAGTAAAAACAGAATTGAATTTGGTAGAGTATAGGTGCAAAAATCATAAAAATGATAAGAAATAATGGTGTAATGAAAGAGAGTGAAAGTGGAAAAGAAGGAGTGATTAAAAATTCGAATTTAGGCCCTTTTTATAATGTGTGAAAGGTTGCAACACTTCAGAACTGTCACAATTAGTGAAAAGACACTTCCATTAAAATTGAAAAAAATGACAATTATATGTCGTTTTTTCTTATGTCGACATATACCTAGTGTAAAATTATTTTTTAAGCACTTTTCAAGTGTTTTGATATAAATATAATGCTGGAAATTCTTGAACTAAAAATAGTGTTATAAATTAATACTAAAGTAGGAAATCATATGAAAACATAAATATAAACTATATAAACATATTTATAAAATTATAAAGTTTAAAACTATATAAATATAAAATATAAATATAAATATGTAAAACTTATAATCCTTGAGTTTGAACACAAAAGTAATAAAGAAAAATAGAAAAGATAGAAAATAAAATAGAGAAGATTGAAGATAGAATTTGGAAACAGAAGTTGAAAAACAGAATTTGAATTTGAACCTGGAGTGCTATTTAGAGTCTTACATAATCTAGACTCTATAACTAGTCTTGAATTCTTCAAATCTTGAATACTAATGATTCTTGAAATATCTCTGTATTCTGAATCTCTAATATCTTTAAACTGTACCGTTTTCAGTGATATTTCCTGTATATAAATCCTGCATATGTGTATATATATTCTATACAAAAGTGTTAGTACATATTTTATAATCAATTAATTTTGAAATAAGGTTGTTGTCATCAAAACTCCATTCTCCAAAAATCTCCCCCTTTTCGATGAAGACAACCTTAGTTTATAAAATATCATACATGTATATACCTGTTGATGATGGTCCTTCAAATACTCCCCCCTGTCTTTATGAATCCTACAGACTATATCTATATTTTATAATTTCTCCCCCTTTTGCATTATGAAAAAGAAATTCTAAAACAACTCCCCCTAAATCATATAACTATCTAAATAAAATATATAAGGCAATGACTAACTAATGATATCACCCCTTAATCCAAAACCAATTCAAAGTAGAATACATCCCCTTAATCTATACAATAGTAATTCCCAGCAATATGATGATTAAGGACAAACCGATCCAAGTATTATAATTACATATGATTGTTTGTTACAAACAAAATCAAATCAAATCAAATCATACCACACCATATGTCTTAATATATATACAAGTTTCAAATCATAAAATCCAAATCAAACAAATCAATCAAATCATACCGAATAATTAAACATTTCTTAGGACTTCAACCCATTCATCTCGTCCAGTGATTGGGTTCTTCTTGATGTCCTTCCACTCTTCTTCAGTGTTATGTGATGTTTTTTGGTTTTCATCTTTGAAATGAGAAGAAATTTCCCAACGAATTACATCAAAATGTTTTTTTTTGATATTCCCATCCTCATTTGAATCAGCTCTAGTTTGCGCTGATTATGTAGTACCGTGGAGAGAATTTTCTTAAAAGAATTCAAAGAATCATCAAGATTTTCACTTGTGTTATGGATAGGATTTGCCATGGATTTGATAAGAAATGAATAAGGAAGAAGGAGAAATAGAATAATGATTTTTTCTAGAAGAAATAGGCTTAAATAAGGTCTGGATTTCGTTGGATTTTGAATGGATGTGAGTAGTTATTTTAATTTTAAAATTCAAAACGGTTTGAAAATCTGGCAGTTATATGTCGACATGTACTTATTTGTACGTCGACAATATAGCGAAAATTTTGGAATATTTTGAATTTTGAATTCTTTTGAAATCTATTATTTTATAATTAGTTCTAAAGTTTTTATAGAGACAAAAAGATGATTTTAACATAAGTAAAACTCCATTCATTCCTTAATAGAAAGCAAATTCATCCAATTAATCAAGACACACTTTAAATACAAAATTCGAAAGCAAATACAAGGTAATATAAGTGAATACATAAAGATAGATTAAACACTAGATAAACTAGTTTTCAGATGATGATAAGGGAGGTGAGATTCTAGCTTTCTTCCCATCTTAACCATGATTTTGGATATTTTGGAAAGTTTCTTGTTAAGCGTCTTTTGATTTTTGACAATTTTCACTTAATTTTGAATAATCGTCTCTTTGTAAATGCGTTTAGTATCGGCTGGATACTCAACACTTCTTACAGAAGCCTCTTCTTCTTCTTCTTCTTCGACTTCCATTGGCTCTTGTTCATGTTGCATTCGCTTGTTTGGCTTCGAATGTCTCATGTGGTTTGAAAGTGGAAGGAATTTGCATGAGATGAATGTTTGATGAGTCAAACACTTTTCTAGGCACAAATTCTTCTCCATGAAGATCAACATTAAAGTATTTGAAAATACGAGTGAGGTAAACACCATAGTAGAAATTGTTTTCTCTTGATGATAATTCTATGGGATTAATTTCATTTAAGTTCATTTCGGCCTAATTGATATTATATACACCCATAATAGCAAAGAGAGGGTTTTGGACTTTGAGAGTTGAACTGTTGAAATTTATGGAACGGGTAGTGATGGTATGTTGAAGGAGAAGGTTGACAATTCTTATTTTTGGATGAAAGAAGCGATTTTTAAATTCCATTGGATCACCATCTTCAAATATGTCATGGTAGGTTTCCAAATCCGTTTCGTCGATAACAAAATCCGAAAACTCTGAGCCCGTGCTTCTACAATTTAGAATTGTGCCCAAGAGTTCGGCATCGAGAACAATTTGAGTGCCTTTGACACTACTCCAAATATGGTTTTCGTTGCCTTTGTAAAATCCACAATTGAGATTCGCATAGAACATCTTGACGAGTTTGGGATAACACACTTCGCCGTTATCACTAGAGTCAATTAGACTCAAGACTTCATTGTGTTGAAAGATAGAAGTAGGATCGTAGGAGGGAAATTCGCAAAAGATGGCGAAAGCTCCCATGTTAACTTTGGCACTTGCTAAATAGTTAACGTAGGTTTTGATAGCCTCTTTGTGCCATTGAGTTAATAATTTTGAAGAGAATAGATATGAAGAATATTGTTTTGAGTTGTGAATGAAAGGTAAAGAGAACAGATGTATGTATAGAAATTGAATGGATATGATGAATAGGTATGAATTGAATAGGTACAATATTTCAAACTTAAATGACACCTTTTCAGACCTTAGGAGTTGGTGAAAAGTTGGAGGGAAGTTTGAAAGTTCAAACCTTTGAAATTCAAAATTTGAATTTCAAAACTGGTCTGATATATCGACATAGACATATTTTTATGTCGACATATATGTCTACTTTCAAAGAAAATTAAATTTTTGTGAATGGAAATTTATATTATCAATTTATATTTTAGGTTTAACGATTTCCTGAAATAATTCTAATCCTAATAAACACACAAACAATTTATTTTATTGTTTTATTTGTTATTTATTATTATTATTTTGAATATAAAATTTCAAATTTTAATTTTGAATTTCAAATTTCAAGTTTAAATTTTAATGTTTTTAAATTCAAATCAAAGCAAACAAACAAAACAACCACTCAACCAAATAAAATTAGAAATTAATTAAGGCGTACTTGGTTATTAGATCCTTTTCTTTGAAATTTTCTAAATTCTAATTGTCTAAAGCATATATTCGTATTTTCGGTTTCTGGTTCTTCATCAATTGACGATGAATCTGAATTATCTAATGTTATTGCACATGCTTTCTTTCTCTTTCTTAACGAATTGTTGTTGTCTGTTTGTTGAGTTGATTTATCTGGATATGGACACATTTTCTTGATATGACCTGATTTGTTGCAGTTAAAACATCGACCATCATTACCTCTTGAATTTCCTTGATTATGATTTTTCCTTTTATATCTCAGAAATTTTCTAAAATGACTTATCATAAGAGCTGTTTCTTCATCGTCTACACTACTTGAGTCAGAATCATTTGCTTTTACTTTTAATGAAATAGATTTCTTCTCAATTGGACTTCATAAGACATCAGATTTCTGATTAACTCCTCAATCTTCGTTTCATTCACATCATTGGCTTCTTCAATTGCCAAAGTTTTTTGATCCCATTCTGGACTTAATGAACTCAGTATTTTGCTGACTTGATCAGTTTTAGAATAAGTTTTTCCAATTGTTGTTAATGAATGCATTATCTCTTGAAATCTGCAATACGTATCTGAAATAGACTCATTCACGTTCATTTTGAATAACTCAAACTGATTTACTAACATTGCTATTTTAGCTTGTTTGACTTTCTAGTTCCTTCATGAGTAACTTGTAAAGTTCTCCAAATTTCATAAGCAGTTTTACATACTGACACTCTATTAAACTCATTCCTATCTAATAAATAAAATAACATACTCATGGCTTTAGATTCACTTTGTGCAGCAGCCTTTTGTTCATTTGTCCATTGTGCAAAAGCTGTTGTAGGTTCAACGAATTTATTTTGTATACTATTCCATGTGTCTAATCCTACTAGCTCTAAATATATTTCCATTCTACATGCCCAATATGAATCATTACTACCATTAAACAGTGTTGGTTTGACAGTGGACGAACCCTCTACAAAAGAACTATTATTACTACCAGTGTTGGTTGCCATTATCACTATTTTCAAAAATCAGATTATGAACTTTTTGAAAGACCTTGCTATGATACCAATTGTTAAGGATTGTGAAAAGGATCATTAAGGAAAAACAAACACTAGAGGGGAGTGAATAGTGTTTTTGAGAATTTAAACAAAATCTAAAACTTATGTGATAAACTATATGAACCAAACACCATAGAAACAATCACAGACACATAATCAAACACAAATGCACAATAAACAGAAATAAAAATGCAGACAAGGAAAGAACACACCAGATTTTATACTGGTTCGTAATTGCTCCTACGTCCAGTCCCACGAAACACTGGATTGCGCAGAGTTTTATTACTATACCAATATCCGATTACAATCCTCCTTGATTTCACGGCTACAAGGGAGACAACCGATTACCCATTCTTGATTTCACGGCTACAAGGGATACCACTGATTCCTTTAAACAACCCAAACTATTACAAATGACCCTATAACTCTTCACTAGCACTTGATTCAAAGAGTAATGAGTAGAGAGTGTAGAGAGAAGAGGATTAGTGAAAACAGAATTGAATTTGGTAGAGTATAGGTGTAGAAATCCTAAAAATAATGGTATAATGAAAGAGAGTGAAAGTGGAGAAGAAAGAGTGATTAAAAATTCGAATTCAAGCTCTTTTTATAGTGTATGAAAGGTTGCAATGCTTCAGAACCATCACAATTAGTGAAAAGACACTTCCTTTCAAAATTGGAAAAATTAATTCTTATCTCGACATACACCTTGTGTAAAATTAATTTTTGAGCATTTTTCAAGTGTTTTGATATAAATATAATTCTGGAAATTATTGAATAAAAAATAGTGTTATAAACTAATATTATAAAGTAGGAAATCATATGAAAATATAAATATAAACTATATAAATAGTTTAAAACTGTATCAATATAAAATAAAAATAAAAATATGTAAAACTTATAATCCTTGAGTTTGAACACAAAAGTAAGAAAGAAAACTAGAAAAGATAAAAAATATAATAGAGAAGATTGAAGATAGAATTTGGAAATAAAATTTGAAAAACAGAATTTGAATTTGAACCTTAAGTGCTATTTAGAGCCTTAAATAATCTAGATTCTATAACTATATTAGTCTTGAACTCTTGAAATCTTGAATACTCATGAGTCTTGAAATATGTCTGAATTCTGAATCTCTAATATCTTTAAATTGTACAGTCATCAGTGATATTTCCTGTATACAAATCATGCATATGTATGTATGTGTATATATATATATATATATATATATTGTACAAAAGTGTTAGTACATATTTTTTAATTAATATCAAATAAGGCCCATTCTCCAACATACTGTACCCTGATGGCTTTAGTACAAGGCAGATACTGCTATTTGATGTAGTTGGTTTTCAGTGTGTTAGACTAATGTTGTAACTGGATTTTGGACCAATATTTTTTTCTTTTGGAAAATAAAGTTTAAAATTTTCGCTGCTATTTTTATATATCTGACTTGTGAGATTCTATTTGTGTTTACCTATAACTCTTCACGGAACTTAATGCATTCTGTTAAGAGTGACATTAACGGACATGGGGTATCACATTAACCATATAAGTCTTCATAATCACATCCCCTAATATGATTCAGCGAAGTTGATGTGAACATCGATCTCCATTCCAGAGTCTACATTTTCTTATTGGGTTAGAAGTAGGAGTACAGGAACGTTATTAAGTCATCTTATATACCCTCCTCATCACTTCGCGTTTGAGTTAGGAATCGAGTGGTCATTATACCTGGTATGCCTATCGTACTTGTCCTTGACTTATAATCCTATACAAGTTCTAAGGATCAGAGATAGGCCGAAAAATGGCTAAATCATATTATCCTTGGTGTCACTCTATTGTCCTTACGTCAAAGACAAAATTTGCCTTATGGATAGTCTAGTTACATTCATATTGAATTTATACTCCTTTCGTAAAAATGTGAGATGGAATAATAGAAGCCATTGGGCAATCGATGAAATCATGCTCGCCCTCATCAGTCATGTCTTATTGTGTTTCGAGATATTAATTGATAAAGTATACGGTCAACTCACAATTACTTTTTGGGTTTATACTCCGTTTATTGAGTCATAAGAAAGAGTTTACTAACGAGCACCCAAATCATGCTTTTATGTGTACATAAATGTTAATTGGTTATATCACAAATGTTGTTCTATGTATTAAATCATAGTCATTTGGATATCGAGATTCATAAAATTCAAATGTAGAACCAGCATGTCTTTTCTTATTAAAAAATTTGCAGGAAAAATGCTAAATGAACAAATGAAATAAGCTCTAAGTGAAATAGGACTAAGATGCTCATAATTCCATTCTCTTGGTAATTTTTCACCATCAAAGTCATTATCTTGAATGCTCCATTTTAAAGCCTCTACTAGATGATTTAAGGTCCATCCAACTTCAAGCCTACATGTGGACGGCTAAGGAAGATGCGCTTCAGGATGAGATCGCCAATGTTGAAAGTTCTAGGCCAAACCCTAGTGTTGTAATATTGGATGATTGGATGTCTATACTCCATCACTCTCAAGTCACCTGCTTCTTGCTTTTTAGTGATCATGTCCAAGTGTTCCAAAAGGAGCTCTTTATTTTTTAAATGATCATGGTTTTACAATTGGTGGGAAGGACTTCAAGTTCGGCTAGGATAATGGCTATCGAGCCATAAGGAATGGCATATAGAGAGTGGCCAATTATGAATATATGGTTGGTTCAGTAAGTCCACAAAACTAATGGTAATTCATCAACCCGCTTGCCTTTGGCATTTTCCAAATTTTTCTTCATAATGGATTTTATAATCTTTTCACAGCTTTGACTTGTCCATTTGACTGAAGATGGGCAAATGCCGAATATCACATATTAATGTGATGGCATAAACATATGTATTTGAGTTCGGTTCTGTCGAAATAGGTTATATTGGGATTATGATAGTTTAAAGGAGACAAAGTGACAGATGATGTTCTTTACGATGAAGTTGATCACCTTCTTGGTAGATATAGTAGTTAACAACTAAGCTTTAACCCACTTAGTAAAGTAATCCACTACGATAATGACATACTTTGCGCCACATTTGGAAATCGGTAGAGAGCCAATAATGTCAATTCCCCAAACTGCAAATGGTCATGGGAATTCTATCCGAGTAAGTTCTATCAATAGGGCTCTCTACATCTTAGCAAACTTTTGGCATTTATGACAGCATCATGAGAAATCGGCTGCATCTGATTAAAAGATGGCTAGAAATAGAAGTAACCAAGTATCTTGTTTACCAAGGTTTGCCCGTCGGTGTGAACACCATATTTGCCTTCATGTACTTCAAAAACATGCATTTGGCTTCATTGTGGGCTATACACCGGTGCAATGGAACGGAGGAATCTTTCATGTAAAATGTACCTTCTCGATTGATCTAGCATATGGCTTAAAGAAGGAACACTCATTTATCATACTTTATTAGGAAGGACTCCATCCTATAGAAAGTTCTCGATCAGAGTCATCGATGACTCCACATCAGGCTCCATTGTTGGTAATCTATCAACTTCCATTTGATCGATACTTGGAGCATCCAATGCTTCCATTGGCACCAGGCATATATGTTGTGCATTTTGAGAACTGGCTAACTTTACTAACAAGACTGTCTTCACATTTTGATCACGAAGGATATGCGAGATGATGTGGTTTTCAAAGTTGATTAGTAGCTTACATACCTAGTTAAGGTAAGGAGCAACCTTTCGCTTGAAACAGTCGCTTAACTTGGCATACAAAAATTTGCCAGTCACAAGAGATTTATATGAAATTACCGCTAACACTTTGGAAACTTTTAGCTCGACAATTAGGGAATCATGTTTAGCTTCATTATTCATTGATGGAAAGTTGAACTTCAAAGCATAAGAGATCGAACGATCCTCAGGAGTTATGAGTATAACTCTGGTCTTGAAACCAATTTGATCCATCTACAAGCATCTTCCATTGGATGAGTGGCATCCCTTTGCTTCTTGGAGAGTCGTCGGATGAGTTAACTCAACAATGAAACTCGTCAATGCTTGTCCCTGGATGGCCCTCTAAGTGATATAAGTGATGTCAAATTGGCATGGCTTGATGTTTCACTTGAGTAGCCCTTCAGACGCCTCATGTGGTAACCATGGGACACAAACCCTTAACCTTACGAAAAGCAAGATTACACATTACTACTATACTAAAAGATCATTGTATTAACTATCCAAAAGCGGTGTTATAGACTACCCCTTTTAAAAAGCCCAATACCATCTTGCCTCATTATTAGTTACCATACAGTCTTTGGCATGTAATTCAACCACTGACATCAACAACATTACACACACAATTCTGGAAAGTATAGGCTCTGAAACCAATTTTGACGATCACGAGATTCGGTTTCTTAACTTCTTGGAAAGCAACACCACGTACTAATGATTCTGCTAAAATATCTCTATGTTAAATTTCCGAAGGGGTGTAATATCTCAAGTCGTTGTAGGACATGTCGTAGTTACAGGTCGATGTGAAATTTTATTATGTAAGCCTATAAATAATGGCAGAGCTTCCTAAATGTGATTAGAAGTAATAGGTTAGCTTCCCAAGATTCTGATAGTTGCGCTCATCTCTTGTTAGCATTTTACTAAAGTATTAAATGGGAACTTGGGTATGGTGATCACCGCGCACGAGTGAAGAACTAATAGCGTGCAATGAAACAACAAGACAGAAAAACAAGTCCTTATGATCTACATGCTTTAGCAAGATTTGGGTCTCTCCAAGAATTTCTATAATGCGTCGATGCAGTCCTGCATCCAACTAAAGTTATGTTTCCCTCTTTCGATCAGGTCAATAAGGTTTATGCATTTGTCAGTTGCTCTCAAAATTAACAGACTAAAAGCAAGAACCTTCCCATTCAAGCGTTTCACATCCTTGATTTTCGGAACAATGATATTTTTTATAAAAATAATTTTCTTAGGGTTGAATTCAATTCCATAAGAATGGACAATGAAAACCAATTTTTTTTTTCCTATGTAACACCAAACGAGCTTTACAAGAGATTGAGTTTCATTATATACTAGTGGAGAACACCAGTCATCTATGCTAAGTAAGAGATGTAATCATTTGATGGTCATGACTTCATGGAAACATCATCCACATACACTTCCATGGATTTCCAAATTTGGTCGTTAAACATCTAATTAACTAATCGACGATATGTAGCTCAAGCTTTCTTTAATCCGAAGGGCATGACAATACAACAATACATCCTTAAATTAGTTATGAAATTGATGTGTTCCAGGCCTAGAATATGCAATAGATTTTTCTTATAGCCAAATTATGCATCAAACAAAGAAATAAGTTTGTAGTCCAACTGTTGTGTCCACTAACTAGTCAACCATATGCAGCGCGAAAATATCTTTAGGGCGCACTTTATTCAGATTAAAGTAATTTATACATGTAAACTATTTCCTATTATCTTTTTTTACTATGACTGAAATAAATACTTACTAAGGATTGAGGGCATCACAGATGAAGCAATTGTCTTCATCTAATCCACTTCCCTTTTAAGTGCAACATACCTCTTCAGGCCTACAGTGCATTTACTTTGCTTGAGCAACATGAAATTTGGATTAATATTTAATGTATGGCTCGCATTAGTCATCAAAATATCACATATGTCAGCATGAATCAAGGTGAACATATCAAGAGTTTTCTTAAAGAAACTAGTCAGCTCCTCCTATTGTTTAGATCTGAGATGGGGGTCTGATCTTAGGGATTTTAGAGGGGTCATCCTTATCGATCAGAATCTTAGTAGATACCTCTGTAAGAAAGGCTTTATGATATTCTGGTTCCTTACCTTTCCTGGGATCTAAGTCTATTAGAAGCCTGTTGTGTTGCTAAGGCCTGAATTTTCGTTTTCTTGATATGAGTCATTATCTTTAATACAAAGAGAAATTTATATTATCTTTAACCTTCTTCCTTAAGTGTAATGACCTGCGAGAATTCGACGCTCGAATTCTGACAATAATACACAAATCATGTATCACTTGTCAGAACCCAAGTATCGAAAACATAGGTAGTTATTAGAAAGAAATTAGAGGAAGAGAAAAGAAAGAAAGAAATATTAGAATAGAAGAAGAAAAAGAACCAACACAACACAGAGTCTCAATCGTAGCGGAACAAAATATAATATAGATATAAATCTTTATAGAAAACTTTAAATAAAAACTTACAATCATCAGAGTACATCAGCACATTAGGACAGTTATATTAATCTGTCCTGATATACAACACACAGTGGAATAAATACTAGAAATCATACGTCTTAACACCTTCATCTCGTCTCTAGATTTCACAACATCCGATAACCTGAACCTGTTAAAACCCAGTCTAATCCAAGCACTACAAACACCGGATCAGTCTGGTGATCCAGTGTGAGAAAACTCACTAAGTTTATAGGTATCATCCAACTTGATTATAAATTCAAAATCTTTTCGAAAGAAAAGGATAATCGTAACACCCAATCCACACATAAATACGAACGGTTTTTACCTTACGATAACCCAAAACATTTTCGAAAGTAGTATCTTTTCTGATATTATAATAATATATAAATACGTATAGATAATAATCTAGCGGAATGCTTGCATTTCATGCTCCACATACATAGTATACAATCAAAATCGCGGGCTCTTATTGGAGAATGGATTTCCATAGCAAGGTATAGGCAACCAACTTTCTAATAATGTAATTCTGCAGGTGAATACATTGGGGTTCAACAAGACCATCTTGCAACCCAAGCTAAACATGAATAGCCCCTCACTTCGCTTGCGAGTACCGAATATATCATCACCACGGTTGGAGGCCAACCAACTGCCAAAAGCATACAAATAAAAATAAAAAGGGACAACCGAAGGCATTTGATTTCTCCAGATCAGGTAATAATATGATGCGAACCACATAGCCATGCGTCTTACCCGATTTTATGCCATTTCCGTTTAATGAGGCTTGAGGTCGTACTTACTTTTTAGAACATCTGGCCACTATTCACTTTAAATGTCACATCGTCGGTTCCTCTAGAAATCACAAATTGACGTCCACAAAAATACCCAGGTTGTTAAGCTAAGAGAAATGCGCACTTCTCAGTCGTTAACTATGGTATGTTCAAAGAAATCAACGTTCGTATTTCCTTTGGAAATACTCTGTCATACATCCGTCCATACAAGTCATCCAGGAACAGAATGAATCGAGAGCACTCTCCTACCACATCCTATATAGGTATCACCCAAGGATCAGTAGCAAGTAGTCCTTGCAATCCGTAGATTCCAATCACGGCAAAATCAAAAGTTAAAGTATCATCGGGAGCTACCCTTAGAGATTTAACAAGCAGTTCTTCCACTCATGAAGATCCACGGTCTTCAAGTGCTCCATCTTCAATCAACATCTTTCACTTATTTGCTTGTTCGGAATGGTTTTCGAATATAAATTCGATCTCAGACTTTCCGTACCAACAACCGTATGTGTCAGATTTTGATAATCGGTTATTTAACTATCAAATAAATAATCATGAGAATAAAATGAGTTTACTATTTCAGCACCAGCATTACACAACCTCTTTAATTAAATATAATTAAAGATAGTTAATTTGAAACTCTTAAATTTTTCAACATTATGAATACAGATTTTCATTTCTTATTTAACATAAGGTTATTTCAAAACTATTATATTTTAAAACTTAGGAAAATATCCTATAATCATTTCCAATTTTCTATTTTATTATCATTTTCAAAAATTTGCTATATCATTACTCATTATCTACAATTGGGAAAATCAACTTAACTTATCATTCGTAAAACAATGTTACGAAATCTCTTTTGGTTTCATTACTTGAATGTATTTGTTAGCCTACTTTGTGAACTAGGCTACACAAAGTTAAAGACTCAAACAATGAAGAGCACCCTGCCAGATAACCGGATCGGAACGTAGGTCTCTGGGTAGAAGCAAACCAAGACAAAGCAAGGAAAGACAGGATGCAAGCCGGACCGGATCGGAAGAGACAAGGCTGATCCGACCCTCCTTTTTTACCAGCCTATCCGATCCAAATCCAGAACTGCAACAACACTCTCTCCCACGTTCCCTTGATATTCGGGGTGGTTGTACACACGTTCTACCCATGTTTGCCACTAACCAGATGTGCTGTCATCACCAGAATCCATCCGAACCCGAAAGTGATGGGATGGATGCCATGTGGATTTGAACCGATCCGATTCCAAGAGGATTTTTCATCTATAAATACACCACCAAGAGGCATTTGGAAGGATCTTTTTGGCATTCTCAGAACTCAAGTATTCTTGCAAACCAAATTTCAGTACCTTCATCCCATTTAAAACATTACTTAGAGCATTTCTCAAAGATTATTGAGTGAATGTATGTATTGATTGAGTGAGAATCTTGTTGTAATTGCATTCATATCATTAATCCAAGTGATATAAAGTGGACGTAGGCTCTTTAGCGCCGAACCACTATAAATCTTGTGTCTCTATCTTATTTTTGATTTCATTTTATTAGAATTATCGTTAATTTGGATGTTATAGCCAATTTTGGATCTAACATTTTGGTGCTTTCACTGAGAAATCTTTGAATTCTTCGCTTTTTGGGATTATCATTCTACTATTTGGACTTTCAAAGTTGAAAAAAGTTAATCCTCCGTTTTTTTTGACATCCATAAGTACTTTTTGGTGAATCATTGAAGAATTGAACACTATGGCCAAAACGAAAGGAAAGTGCAAGGCGTTGCGTATAATGTTGCTAGAGAGAATCAACAAGCCATGGTATTGACAAGGTCACGCGGACAAGATTCTGGAGCAGGTCGCTCCGGTCAGGAAGGTCCGATCCGAGCAAGTGATACCGATCCGAGCCGATCAGAAGACGTCGAAGTCACTTACTTCCCCCATCCGAACCGATCCGGTCCTAGTACCTTGCTCCGATCCGATCCAGAGTGAAGCAGGAACTTCTACTCGAGCCCCCTCCAATGCTCCGATTCCAGCCGCTATGACCAATGATCAGCTTGATCCGTCTGCACCTGTCACCCAAGGAGATTTTTCTCGCTTCCTTGACATGCTCCAGAGTACTAAGGAGGCATTGGAAGCCCATAGGCGTGACAGCCTTCACATGCAGGAAAACATGATCACTATGAGTAGAGAACTCCAAGAGCTCCGGAGGCAAAATACACCTTCGCCAACACGCCGCTTTGCTATAGACGATTCATCTTCTTCCGATGAGGGACGTCCTCGTGAAAGAATACCACTAGAGCGACCTCGAAACCTTGATCAGCTGACTTTTGGATCTTTAAGATCCCGCGAAGACTATGCTCGTGTGTTAGGGCCTGATGATTCAAGCTTGAAAGAGCCTATGCTGTTGCCCATGCGTGGATCCCACGTTCTACATAGGGATCCTAACATTACTAATCCTACGCAACAACAACTTCTTCAGCCCCTCCCTCCTGAGATCGACCAGGAGCGTAAGGAGCAATGCAGAGAAGCCGCCGTTAGAAACAGAAGGTTATCCCCTAATCAAGAGCCTAGGGGTAATCCGAATATTAGACCTAGAGAATCGGTGCAGACATTAAGAAATGCCGATGTATGGGAGATGGTGCGTCAGATTATGTCTGAAAGCCGACGGTACAATAATGAGGACCGGGGTATTAAGCGAAGTCATACCCCCTTCACAGATGATATATTGGATTTCCAGTTCCCTCGGCGGTTCAACTTGCCACAGATGGATCAGTATTCAGGAAGAACGGACCCAGGCAGCATCTGATGAGGTATGCATGGTTCATGAATGATGCAACAGCTCCAGATGCTGTAAAATGCAAAGCCTTTCCAATTTTCTTGAAGACGTGGCATTAATGTGGTTCACCCGACTCCCTCCCCGGTCGATATCAAATTTCACAGAATTGAGTGAAAGCTGCATGAACCAGTTTCGACTTCATGCCCGAAAGTCCAAGAGCGTCATAGAGTTGTCACGGATTAAACAGGCCCCAGGAGAATCTTTGAAGTCATATTTAGACCGCTTCAACCTGGTTGTCACCGAAGTTAGTGATCCTCATGAGCCCACTATTCTGATGGCCTTGATAGAAGGGGTAGACCCTGACAAAAATTCGAGGATTACTTGTCTGGGAAATCGCCTCCTACTATAGAATTGTTCTATGAAAAAGCTAATATCCGCTTAAGGTGAGAAGAAGCTCATGCAAATAGGAAGAGAAAGTCCGAAGGGGCCTCGAGGGAAGGTGTCTAGAGTAATGTTGCTGTGAAACAATCTGGTGATAGCTCAGGGAAGGTTGAAGTAAACGTTGGCAACCAGAGCAGGAGTAATAGCAACAGGAATGGAATGGCAATAGAATGAACTGAAACCGAGGGAATAACTCTAGTAAAAGACCTAGATTCCAGACTTTTGAAAACTATACGCTGTTAAATGATACGTTGGGGAATATTTACTTGGATACATATAGCATATTGCAGTACAAAAAACCACCACCCAGAGACTCCATTGAGAAAGAGATCGCAATGGGAAAGTTTTGTTTGTTCCATGGAACCCATGGTCATTCCACCAACGAATGCCGTCATTTGAGAGATATAGTCGAGAGATTGCTGCGGGAAGGGAAGTTAGACGAGTACAAGGTTGCCCCAAGTGACAGGGGGCAAGGGGGACAAGCCCTGGACCAAAAGCAGCCTACTTCAAAACCTACAACCTAGCAGAAAGGTAAGTGGATCGTTATTAATACCATTGTAGGCGAACCCCACCTAGTTGGTCGTAGTTTCAAAGCAATGGATCAGTACGTTAATGCCGCCAAGCATTTTGAGGTAGGAGAATGCAGTAGCCTCGAAGACATTACTCTAGTTAAACAACAAAAGACGATGTCAGACGACGTCATATTCCACAGTAGAGATGATTCCGGAGTTCAATCCCCAACTGAAGATCCACTAGTAATTACCACGACAATTGGCCCTGCTTTAGTCCATAAAGTGTTGGTGGACAACGGAAGCTCGGTCAATATCCTCTTCAAGAAAGCTTTCGAACAAATGAGACTTGAAGCAAAAGATCTAAAGCCATGCTAAGGATGGATACGTGGCTTCAACGGAGCGTCGACGGCTCCGATGGGCTACCTAGAATTACCAGTGCCATTAGGGCAGGGAGATCGCCAGAGAGTGAGGATCCTGCCGTTTGTAGTTTTGGATGTGGCGTCGCCCTACAATGCCTTCCTAGGCCGACCAGCCCTTGCCGAGTTTAGGGCATGTATTGCACCTTGGTGCTTGCTGCTTAAATTCCCGACTGACGCAGGAATTGGGGTGATGAGGGGCGACCAAGCTATGGGACGAGCTTGTTACATGACGGAGTTGAAGATGCTAATGAAGGGGTTGAATATAGAAACTAAGGATGATTGTGCCCCTCCGAAGGAGAACTCAGCATAGCAATTAAGGGGTCCAGCCCCAAGAGAGTCGCCCTCTGATGTGCTCGAGGATATAGATCCCGAGGATGGGCAGGCGACTCCCAACGAGATAATAGTAGATATACCTATTGATGAGTCAGATTCGACAAAAGTACTAAAGATCGGCTCGCAACTAGATCCGGTTCGAGCGAAAGAGTTGGCTGATTTTTTTAAGGGCAAATCTGGATGTGTTTGCCTGGACTCACGCTGACATGTGTGGGATTTCTCCTGCCATTATGAGCCACTCTTTGTGTATTAATCCAAAGCACCCACCAGTCAAACAGAAAAGACGGGTGTTAGGCCTAAAGCGGTCAGCAGCTTTGAAAGAAGAGGTAGAGAAATTAAAAGATAATGGATTCATTAAGGATTCGAAATATCCCGACTGGATATCGAATCCTGTCCTGGTCAAAAAGTCAAACGGGAAGTGGCGTACATGTATCGACTTTTCTGATTTGAACAAGGCTTGCCCGAAGGATAGCTTTCCTCTCCCCATAATTGATTAGCTAGTAGATTCGACGGTCGGGCACGAGCTTTTATCCTTTATGGATGCCTATTCTGGGTACAATCAAATTCTCATGCACATACCGGATCAAGAGCATACATGTTTCATCACAGACTTGGGGTTATATTGTTATGTGGTAATGTCATTTGGGTTAAAGAATGCAGGAGCCACGTACCAGCGCTTGGTTAACCGCATGTTTTATAATCAAATCGGGAAAACCATGGAGGTTTACGTGGATGACATGCTTGTGAAGTCTAAACAATATTCCGACCATACAAGTGACTTAGCTGAAATGTTTGATATTCTTCGAAGGTATGAATGAAGTTAAACCTCCTAAAATGCTCGTTTGGGGTTGCATCTGGAAAATTCCTTGGGTTTATCGTGAGTTCTTGAGGAATTGAGAAAAATCCTAGCCAAATAGCAGCAATAAGGGATATTGAAGAACCACGAAAGATCAAAGACGTTCAAAGCTTGGCCGGAAAAGTTGCTGCATTGAGTAGGTTTATCTCCAAAGCTACAGATAGGTGTGTACCTTTCTTCGATCTAATAAAACGAGGAAAGCGAAATTTTAAGAAGACCCCAAATTGTGTGGAGGTGTTCTAGAATCTATTAGACTTATTAGAAAATCCTCCAATATTATCAAAACCCGTGGAACATGAGGATTTGTTGGTCTACTTAGCGGTATCATCTCACGCCGTCAGTACGACATTAGTACGTGAAGAGGATAAAGTCCAGAAGCTTGTATACTACGTGAGCAAAAAGCTAGCTGCTGCAGAACGTAATTATCCGAAGATAGAAAAGCTTGCTTATAGCCTCCGGATTGCTTCCTATAAGCTTCGCCATTACTTTTAGGCTCACCTAATAGTTGTATATACCGATCAACCATTAAGACAAGTGTTGCAAAAACCCGAAGCATCGGGGCGGTTACTTAAATGGAACATCGAGCTAAATTAATTTGATTTGAATTTTCAGCCACGAAGATCAATAAGGGGGCGGGCATTGGCTGACTTTATAGATGAATTCACAATTCCCGAAGAGGAAACTATGGGTGACAAGGTAGTTACTTTGGACCAAGAGTTAGAGCTTAGTCCGTGGAAGCTATATACGGACGGAGTCAAAAATGATCGAAGGTCCGGCGCCGGAGTTGTTTTAATAACTCCTGAAGGACGATCTATTTACTATGCATTATGATTAGAGTTTCCTTCTACTAATAACGATTCCGAGTACGAAGCCCTGATTTCCGGGATGAAACTCGCCAAAGAATTGGGAGTGAAGACGCTGGATATATATTGCGATTCCAAGATAGTTGTATGCCAGGTTCGGGGGGAATTTACTGCTAAAGGACCTCGACTCGTTACTTGTCTCAAAAAGGTAAAGGAGTTGTTGGGAAGTTTGTAGCATTACAGCATAACGCACATTTCAAGAATAGAAAATCAGAAAGCAGATCGACTGGCGAAGCTAGCAAGTTCTGGTAATCTCAAAGAAACTGAAATGGTTCCGATAGAGGTTTTGGAATCACCGAGTTTCGACCTAATGGAAGCGGAACTAGCCTTGGAAGTTGACCCAGAGAGAGAATCATGGATGACATCGATCGAGAATTTTCTCAAGAATGGAAGCCTCCCGTTGAAAAAGAGCGAAAGACTAGCTATAAGACGCAAGGCTGCAAGACACGTTTTACAGGACGATGCCCTTTATCGCCAAGGGTTTCCAATGCCCCTATTATGGTGTATCACACACGACGACATTAAACGTGTACTACAAGAAGTACATGAAGGTGAGTGTGGAGAGCACACTGGGGGCCAAACCCTAGAAAAAAAAGTATTACGGTATGGATATTTCTGGCCTCCTATGAATAAAGACGCGGCTGATTATTCACGACGCTGCGACAGATGTCAAAGATTTGCCAATATTCCCAGGGCGCCTCCGACTCAGCTCAAGTCGATGGTAAGTCCATGGCCATTTGCCATGTGGGGGATTGACATTATTGGAGTGTTACCTATTGCCAGAGGAGGAGCTAAGTACGCGATCATCGCCGTGGACTATTTCACGAAATGGGTGGAAGATGAACCTTTAACAACGATTAAGGCAAGAAAGATGATCATTTTTGTGGTCAGAAACATCATCTGTCGATTTGGGATACCGAAGACCATCCTAACTGATAATGGGACACAGTTTGACTGCATCGGATTCAGAAACTTCTGCCAGAAGTACAAGATTGATAAATGGTACAATGTTGTAGCTCACCCGCAGTCAAATGGCCAGGTCGAAGCAATAAACAAGATCATTAAATCTATTCTTAAGAAGCGGTTAGAGCGGGCCAAAGCCAGATGGGTAGATGAGCTACCACTAGGTTTGTGGGCCTACAGGACAACCTTTAAGATGGCCACCGGCCATACACCCTATTCACTTTCCTTTCGGTCAAAAGCAGTAATCCCAGTAGAATTGGAAGTCCCTTCTCATCGAGTCGCGTACTATGACCCGATGACAAGTAGAACACTCCTCCTAGAGTCTCTTAGTATGATTGAAGAAAAAAGAGATGGAGCAGACTTGCGTGCCTCGAGACATCGACATCAAGTAGCACGTTATTATGACCGGAAAGTTCGCTTCAAAACCTTTGAACTAGGAGACCTAATACTGAAACGATTCTTCCCGCCTTCGACCCAATTGGGCCCAAAATGGGAAGGGCCATACACCATCCAACGGAAGCTTGATACAGGAGCATTCAAGCTAATAACCGTGGACGGTGAAGAGATTCCCAGAGATTGGAACGCTCAACACTTACGACGATATCTGAGCTAAATATGAAATGTCTTCCTTTTTGTTTTTATAAGCTGTGTAAAAAGGAACGACTTGCCTTAAAAAGTCTGTTTATATAAACAAAGGATATGAAGTGGATGTAGGCTATGACTTAGCTGAACCACTGTAAAAATATCATGTGTCATTTACTTTCCTGCATTATTTATATCTTCGACAATTATTCTATCATCACCATGAAACATGAAACATTAAACTAAATTGGAAAATTGGAGATAACCTATCTGCAGGAACGAACAAAATGACCGCTTGCATGATAAAATGCAAAAGGGTGGGAAGATGACATTCTTAACTCTAACTCTCATGAATTGAGAGAGAGTATAAAGGACGGGAAGACGACGTCCCTTGAGGCGTGAAGTTACACCCCGATAGGAGACCGCCTCAATAATACTCTAACCTGGTTATGAGACATGAGAGTATAAAGATGCTAAAAAGAATAGGCATCAATGACGAAAGGAATATGGCCCTGTTGGAGAATCGGGGGCAATTAGATTTTGAATTTAATCAATCTTGAATAATTCTTACTCAGTTATCCAAGATTGATTGGGGGCATATATGTGCACACATGTTCCCCTAAACAATGACTTTATTATATAACTATAATATGACATGCTGTCCATTTGCATTTTTACTTAAGTGCTAGACTAATAACTATCAGACATTGCAGGAAATAAACTATTTTATTTACAGACACGTGAGTTTGTACAGGGAAATCAAGCAAAGGATGCGAGGGCCGCACTCGCTGCAACAATTACGGACCAATTGAATATCAAAATAAAACAAAGCACATCATCACCTGGGCTTGGGTGCAAACTTGGATTTTTTTGGCAGCCTCATGAGTATTTCTAGCCTCTTTTTCAGCATCAGTCATAAGACGCTTTGGCCTTTTCTTCTCTGTAGTTGAAGTACCAGAATCGGTGGATTTCTTCCCAGGAGTCGGAACACTGGAATCAAGAGAAGATTTTTTAGCAAGCTCTTCTATAATAGACCTAGTTGAAAGCTTAACAACTAACCTTGATCTAGGATCCACCACTGCAAGGGGCTTAAGGCTTTCGGGGTTCAAGTCTTCAACTTTTAGCTGCATGCGTTTGTCTTGTTTGGCTTTCATTTCAGCCAAAGTAATGTCATCGACACTTTTTGAATCCCTAATTATAGCCACATCAGGATCTTCTTCATGCCCCTCATTACCATCATCGTCTTTTAAGGCATCTATCATCTCGTCATCATGAGAAGTGTCGGCCTTAGATAGTTCAGCTCCCCCTCCGGATTCGACGGTGGTAGCCTTATCCTGTCCTTCCTGAGCCTTTTTCACGGATTCGTCTCCAATAGTGGCTCCCCGAGGCTCATTAATCTTCTCGGCTGGTCCAGCACCTACAGAATGAGAAATAACAGTTACCAACTCAGGAGAAAATAAAGGATCCTCGATCGATTGCCCAATGATGTGATGAAAGGTGGAGAAGACCTTGACAAATTGAGGTGAAAAGGTGGAAATACCTTCTGATGGTTTCTCAATTGGGGTGGCTACCATCTCTGATGCTGATTCGGGTATAGGAGATAAAGGAGACACCTTAGGAATTCCCGGGTTCTCGGGATCATTCCCTCAACTTCAGTAGTTTCAGCGATAGCGAAAGAAGAACCAACCTCAGGGATATTCTTTTGTTTGGCTAGGCGTTTCTCCTCCTCCATAGCAGCAGCAATGAGGCTACGCCCCTCGGCCAGGCATGCCAGTTCGTCATCTCTCAGATACTTCTCCATAAGTTTATCTTCATCAATGAAGTCTACCTTAAGTTCCTCTTTCTCCCATTTGATGATTTGACTCCATACGTGAACTAAGGTAGTCGGATAGTCTTCAATCCAAGAGATGTTTCAGCAACGAATTATGTGTGCAAAGAATTCAATTAGTAGTTCGCCAAAACAATGTACTTCTTCCTGAGCCTCTAATAGCTGTTTACGGGTTTCTTCAGCATACTTAATGGCGTTATCCACATTCCCCTCAGCTAGGGCAACCCTATTTTCGGCTTCCATTAACTTGGACTCCAAGTCAGCGTTTCGTTTCTCCAGTTCAGCATTTTTTCTCACTAACTCGGCTTTTTCTTGCTCAAGAGTATTGTAAGACAATTGCATTTTGACACTGTCTAACTTAGCGTCTTCCGCTTGTTTCTTCAACTCCAAACGCTCTTGACTATGAGATTCCAGCAAGTCATGATAACGCTTCTGTAATTCCTCAAATTGCTGTTTGAAGTTGTTGGCATCTCGTTGAGCAATGACGAGTGGAGCCTGTGTGTCTTCCAGACCTTTCTCCAATTTTTTCAAGGCATTCTCATCCAAATCCGCAGCCTTTTTCATTGAATCAATGTCTGTAATTAAAGCCCGAATGATTCTGGAGAGATTGCGTGAGTATTTGTAAATCTCTGAGTATTGCTTTCTCAACTGCGTCAATCTTTGCTTTAGCCTCATCTGCTCACTTTGAAGAAATAGGCTCAAGTGCGGGTAAGAAAGTTAGAATCTCAAAGTAGTGATCTGGGAACTGCTTCTCCAGATATGCCAGCTTAATTTTGGAATCGGCATCCAGTGGTGGAGGCTTGCAGTATGTTAGTTCAACATGTTTTCCCTTAGCCGGGAAGATGGCTGCATCACCTTTTCCAGATCGCTCCTCAGAAACTTTGTGTATGTCTCGCGAATCGGTATGTTTTGGTGGACTTTTTTCCTGACTATGTTTGACTTGAGGGGAAGATCGACCTTTGGATTGTGACGTGTCTTCTCCTCGACGGCTCTGGTAGCCCTTATACCTGTCTGGATTCGACCGGACGGGGGAACGAGAGCGTGAGGTGTGTGGTCGACGAGAATCGTAAGGCCTTCTGTCATCTCTTCCCCGGCTCTCACGGCGATTATGCTCGATATCGGAAGGAGGTTTGGATATGCTACAACACATTTTTCTAACATTATAGTAAGGGCGAGACATTGTACCTGCACAACAATATAAGTTGAATTCAGAGTCAATATACACATAAGACATGAGTGTTGTGACGTGCGATGCTAATGTGTCGTGTGCATCCCAAGTGGTGTTCCCCCCAACAAACCCGAGTCTGAAGCCAGACTAGCATGAGCGGGCTCTTTGGCTTTCACGGGAGTAGTCTCCTCTGAAGAAGTGAAAGTTAAAGGATTTGTGCCAAAGTCCTATGAAGTATAGATGGTTTCAGGCAGAGGGAGATTTCCTAAACCCTCAAGTGTGGAATTGTCGGTAGTAGGAGCATCTCCTTGGGAAGCATCTGTCGGCAACTCTTTTGGGGATGTTGACTTCTCAAGAGAAATAGCATCGTCAGGGACGGTATATCCTTCTCTATGTTTTTCATCTATGTTGGCTAACTCATCGTCCTGAGTTGAAGATGGAGAAGGCGAAGTCCAAAGAGGTATTGTCGGAACTTTCGAGCCGTCGCCCGTCTCAGGAATAATGTCTACCGGGGGTATGTATACATATGGACCCGTCCCATGACCTATACTACGGGTAATAGATAGTAACCCATGATGATGGAGATACTCATCCTTAAGAACTTTGTCGATGGTTAGGAACTTTTGATCGCCATTGAGAAGCTGATGCAAATGATCAAAGTACAATTGATCCGATATTTGCTTTGGGTTATCAACTACGAATAAAAAAGAAAGCATGTTAATGTGTTGGCACGAGCATTTAAAATTGAGATCTAGAAAATCAGTGCTTTGGCGCACCCCGGCTACTGCTTGATATAAAACCATTCGAGCTTAGAATCTCCAGCCTTGCTGCTAAATGGAGCTGTAAATATTTTCCTTTTTGGGACTGATTCAAAATATGAGAAGGAAGGAGTTGACTGAGTCCGATGCTTGAAATTATAAAAAAAGTGGACGTCATCGAAGGTAGGCTCTATACCTAAAACCTCTTTGTATGCTATATACAAGGTGTATAAATAAGCATAAGAGTTGGGATGTAATTGCATGGGGGCAATCCGCATTTGTCTCAAAAAATCGACAACAAAAGGCGGAAACGATGGAATAGCCCCAACCATACACATCAATCGGGTAACTGCCATGAATCCTTCTAGAGGATTGTGGGGGCGATCTGTTTTCGATGGCACCGGGGTATCTCTTTTTAGTATTCCATGCTTTAGACATATTCGAACAAATCTGTCGTCATTAATCGTCGATTCAACAGAATTTTTGGGTAACTCCAATGTAATGGCAGACTCAAACTCATCAGGAGCACGATTATCTCCTATCCCCCCTTTCTCTTCATCGCCAAGAGAAACTTCACTATCAGAAGATATTTCACCATTGTTGTGCTTCTACTTCATAATCTGGTCCCTCATCATCCCATTCAGGGTCTGAGGGAGAGGATATGTCATCAAGAGTAAATTTCTTGGAAGTTATCACAATTTTTCTCTTCTCTGCTAACCTAGATGAACGTCTCTCTGCCATGATCGCTAAACTACTGAAGAAGCAATAACATAAGTTAGAGTAAGATAGCCCGTATTCCCCTGTGTACGTGTGTGAACTAAAGTATGTGCTATGTGTGCAAAGGATGCAAAGTAAACACATGAAAGCGTAATGCAAGGGTTTGATAAAGCAGTAATGTTTGGAATAGTTCTTGATGTTCGTTTATGTTCGTAAGGCACTATCCTAACTGTTCTTTAAGTTGAAGGTTGTGCCAAGTATTGATTTGGCCAGTTGAACAAATTCTTGTGCATTAAGTAGAACTGCTTCGGTTCAGTTCGGATGTAAGTGTTGAGATCGGATCGGAGGGGAGCCATGTTTTGGTCTGAAGCAAACGTTCACAACCAGCCAGCAAAACCGGATAGGTACGGAGGTAGGCATTCAGAGCGGTTCGGATTGACTTGTGTATCCATGCCTCTCTTCCTCTTTGTTTCTTACTCCGACCCGATCCAGTCATAGGAACCTCTTCCCCTTCCCTTCACTCTAACCTTTCTCCACCCGAACCGATCCCAGCTTCTCCTCTTCTCTTTTTCTTCTCCATCTTCTATCCTACTCAACCAACACCGAACCCAACTTCGTGTCAAAAACTCCAATTAAAGCCAAGCACTTATATGCTGAAACATTCAACAATATATGCTAATTCCCTCCAATACCGCCTCAAGATGGCGGTGACGCCATTAACGACGATGGCGGAAGGGGGAGGAAGTCATGACATCGGAGTTAAGCAAACACCATGCCCAAATTGTTCAAATTGACCACAAATCCTAACTAAAAACTACTATTACAAAGTAAATCGAGATTATAAACCTACCTATGTGTTTGATTCGAAAATTAAAACGGGAATTCTAGAGTTTTTTAGAGTTAGGGTTTTTTCGTGCAAAACTAAAAGGACGGCAAGAAGAAAGAAAGAAGGAGAAGGGGTAACGAGTTTATATAGATCTAACGTGGCCCTTTGTATTCCCCGTCATTTCACCCCATTCGGACCGGAGTGTAAGCCCACGAATACATTCTGGCCCATTAATCCAATGTTAAGCAAGGTGAAAAAGAAAGTCGTTCGGGTCGGAGTCCTAACCCGAAGGGAATTATACACATTAACTTGGCATGCAAATTGAATTCAAAGAAAAATAAAGAAAAATCTTACCTGGAAGAGTCACTGGACATCAGTCAAAGTTCCTAAAGCTTGTCAAAAGGAAGGAGAAAATTTGTGAACCTTTTGGTGTATTTATAGGTTGCAAGAGACACGACTTTAGAAAACAATACATCCCTACAAACGAACGGAGATGACTATCTAACGATTCAAATTCAGAGATCAATGAACATGCAATGTCAAAGCATGCTCCATCTTTAATAGAAGCGTCCCTTTGAGGGGGAAAAATGTTAGCCTAGTTTGTGAACTAGGCTACACAAAGTTAAAGACTCAAACAACGAAGGGCACCCTGCCAGATAACCGGATTGGAACGGAATTCTCTAGGTAGAAGCAAACCAACACAAAGCAAGGAAAGACAGGATGTAGGGCGGACCGGATCGGAAGAGACAAGGCCGATCCGACTCCCCTTTTTTACCATCCTATCTGATCCGAATCCAAAACTGCAACAACACTCGCTCCCACGTTCCCTTGATATTTGGGGCGGTTATACATACGTTCTAACCATGTTTGCCACTAACCAGATGTGTTTTCATCACCAGAATCCATCCAAATCCGAAAGTGACGGGATGGATGCCACGTGGATCCGAACCGATCCGATTCCAAGAGGATTTTTCGCCTATAAATATACCCCCAAGAGGCATTTGGAAGGATCTTTTTGGCATTCTCAGAACTCAAGTATTCTTGCAAACCGAATTTCAGTACCTTTATCCCATTCAAATCATTACTTAGAGCATTTCTCAAAGATTATTGAGTGAATGTACGCATTGATTGAGTGAGAATCCTGTTGTAATTGCATTCATATCATTAATCCAAGTAACATAAAGTGGACATAGGCTCTTTAACGCCGAACCACTATAAATCTTGTGTCTCTATCTTATTTTTGATTTCATTTTATTAGAATTATCGTTAATTTGGGTATTAGAGCTAATTTTGGATCTAATAGTATTAACCCGCCCTTATTCCTTTAGAATAAATCTACTCCAAAACTCAACTTTTTAGTTTTATTTTACCTCAAAAATAACATTATAATTTCACACAATCTGCTTTTATTTCCTTTACTTCTGAAATATAATTATATGTAAATATATATCCTCAAATCTTCCCGTTTCGTTACTTTGAACATTGTATATTTTCAGATCTTTTATTTACATTGTGCTATTCATGAGGAAATAATAAATTATTCTAATGCCTTTCCCATTACAAACTAATATCATCCTCAAATAATCCTGAAGTCATTCAAGTTAGGGTATTTATTTACCTCTCAGACCTTGATCAACAACGTTCCCATCTTCAGATAGAAATGAGTTGTAATTCAAAAACCGATATTCATTCTAATACCAAACACATCTCATTTAACTATTTTATTTAAAATATGGTTTTTATAAAACCTTCTTACCTCTGAAAATATCCTTCTCGAGTATAACTATTATTTCTTAATCCATTGATTAAGAAATTATTTACTAAAACATCACCTTTTAATTTTCTTTAAAGAACTCATTTTATAACTTGGATTTTTGTTCCAAAATCCTATTACTCGCTCCTTTACCAAATTCACTTTTAGCAATCCCTTTTTCTAATTCATTCAATAACTTCCCGCTTGAAAATCTTATTTTAATTTACTTTATTTTACTTAATTCTATTATTTAGTAACGATAATAACGCTTTACCTTTACTTTCTTTTTATAAACCTTGTTTGCAAACTCATGTTTAGTATAAAACTCCTTTTATCTTTCTTTCTTAACGACTTAATTCAAATATTAAGTAAACATAATTTAAGCTATCATATTTACTTAAAATCCCCTTATATCTTCATTATAAAAACTCAGGTTTTAGTATAAACCCGTTCATACATTCCTTTCACAATTCATTTATATTTCATTTTAGCTATAGTTAAATTATTATTAATTAAAATAATAATTTACTTCATCATTAACTAGTGTAGAAGTAGTTAACTTATCTATTGACTTATAAATAATAAATTTCTTTTTAAAATCTTATTAAAATTAACATATAATCGTAAAACTATTTTATTAGATTAATTCAAAACAAACCAATTAAGTAACCAATCCCGATTAAAATAGTTGACATAATCAACTCAAAACACGATTAATTCATTTATCAAATTCCAATTATAGTCCTTCCTTTAAATTAATTAATAATATAATTAATTTAAATAATTTCATTTAATTGTTTCTTTAAAATAATTATACAAATTTTAACCGTTAGGTAAATTTCTGCTCATTCGCCTATAAATCTTCTTAACATAAGAATTTGCCTCATAAAATCATCTATTACTCGCTTATAAATTTAAATAATAAATATGAATTTTCTTTCAATAACTTTTATTCAAAATAATATATTTCAAAATCTATCTTCAGTTATAAAAATAAGTTTTATAACTTCATTTCCATCGATTTACTTGATGGTAAATCAATAGTTAGAAAACGATTGCTTTATAGGCCACATACTGCCAATTACTCAACCAATATTACCCATTAGTTTAAACAAAACAAATGTTGAATTTCAGGTCAACGATCAACAACCAAGTTAATCATCCAATCAGAATAGTTCATATAATGATGATATGAAAATAAGTAACATCTAGTATATTTGAGGAATCCAGTTGGATCCCTCCAACTTGTTTTTTCCTGCATCGAAATAGGTTATCTCACATAAATTCATTCGATTCAATTTAACTGATAATTTCAATAACAGCAAATAACGACTATTTAACATCAACCAATTTATTTAATATTAACAGAACAATTCAAAGAATTCATTAAACACATTTATTTTATAAATGTGACCAATAAGGTAAGTTACCTTCATTGGTTGCAATCGTTAAAATAATGATTTGTTGTTTTATTGAAATTATGTTTAATTTCATCAGTTTAATGAATACATGAATATATATATATTTAACAAACAGTCAACCATTAACAACCATAACACACAATTATAAAAAACTGACTTATACAAAATATAAATGGGAAGAACTGAGTGAGTTTAACTCACCTTGAGTTGATTTGACGTTAAAATGGTTTGGTTACGGCTAAATTAAATAGCACTTAATTTAACTGAAATTTCCAGCTATCTCCGTTACTTTCCAAATCAATTCCGTAATGTTCTGCTCGTTGAGACGAGTTCAGCGTCTCTTGTTTTACCCAATTCTGATGCTATATGAATAAGTTATAAATATTTTAATTAAATAACTTAATTAAATGTAATAAATCCTTTATCAATTTAATTATAAAATGGATTAATTACATTTGATATTTTTACACGGCTTGTAACGTCCCAAGGATTTTTGACCCTGAAAATCGACACAAAAACACTATGTCGAACCTTCAAGCACCGAAAATACTGGAACGTTATTAGAACGAAATTAGAGGATGAGATAAGAAAGAAAGAATTATTAGAATAGAAGTAACAAGAAGAAGAAAATACATCATGATCAGAGTCTCACATCACAGCAGAACAAAATATAATATAGAAATAAATCTTTATAGAGAGCTTTAAATAAAAACTTACAATCATCAGAGTATATCAACACATTTGGACAGTTATAATAACCTGTCCTCATATACAGCACACAATGGAGTAATAATATCATACATTTAGACTCCTCCAGCTCATCTCATCATCGTATTTGATAACCTGAACCTGTACGACCCAGTCTAGCCCGAGCATTACAAACGACGGGTCACTCTGGTGAACCAGAGTGAGAAAAACACACTAAGTTTATAGGTATCACACCAGTTGATTTTAAAGTCAAATCTTTTTGAAAGAAAAGGATAATTATATGACCAAATCCACACATAAATATGGACAGTTTTTACCTTACGATAACCCAAAACGTTTTTGAAATCAATATCTTCTCTGATATTGTAATAGTGTCTAGATACAAATAAATGTCAATCTGGAAGAATGCTTAAATCTTACTCTCTACATATATAGTATACAATCAAAACTGCGGGCGCTTATTTGAGAATGGATTTCCTGGCAAGGTATGGGACCACCTTCCCAACAATGTACATCTGGAAATGAATACATTGGGGTTCAACAAGAACATCTTGCAACCCAGTCTAAACATGACCGACCCCTCTCTTCGCTTGAGAGTATCGATATATCATTACCACTGCTGGGGGCCGGCTGAAGCGACCCGAAATCCCCGATCTCCGAAGAGAAGGGAAAACAACAGATTGAGTTGAGGACAAGAAAAATAGGAATGCAAACGACAGAACATTCCATTGCTGTTACAACAATTACATTAGAGTATAGGAATATAATAGAGTATGATTAAATAATATACATCAGAAAAATATCAGAGATTTATAATTACAATGCAGCGGAAAATAATACATAACACAACTGAAAGAAATACACAGATACAGAGCTTTCCGAATTTAACTCCAGCTATAAATCCAGGATCCTATGAAAATAAGTATCTGCAAAAACCAAAACTATTAGCTCCCCATGTGGAAGATACCAGAGTTTAGGTCAAAACAATAAACTCCAGGTCAGTCATGGGTGTGGTGTGAGAACTAAAACAGTTATTTAAAACTTTACTTTAAAATAGAGTAAATCAAGGGACTGCGCCGTATAACACAGAACGGGTTTTCTCCCAAGAATACCAGTGTATAAAACAGTATAAATAGCGTAATGCTTTTCAAAAATGAAGCTATTATAAGACTCATGTCCTATCACACAATGCAATGCAAGCCGGAGGATAGAGTTTTACCTTATAATATCCAGACATGCTTGATACGTTATAAAAAATGATTTTAATATTACTATAAGTATATAGTGTCAAAATGAACTTCAAATATAAATGTATCAATCAAAGACGACATAGTATCCTATGCTACTATGTTGCCATGCTAGTTCTGCAATTAAAACCAGAATGTCACGTATTGGAAATTGGATTTCATCTATGAACCAAAGCAAGGGATCATCCTTACCGAATTCAAGACACTCTAGCCCATGCCTCAGGATCAGAACGCATCGACCCTTAGAGCGTCAGGCCCGGTCCACACTTACGTTAGTGGATTACTAATTCCTGAACAATATGTTTCCCTGCCCTATGGGGCGTAAATCTGGTCAGTATGTCGACCATGTCATCCATCGACCCTGTAGTGACCGATATATCCGAGGCGCCTCGCTATCCATCAAATAATATGCAACATCCACATGAGTAAAATGTCCGGACTCCATACCGTGACACCGCTTCTAGCTAGAAAGAAAGGCATGTCCTCCCTGAGGTCCACTCCCGTTTCTGGTTCACACCGAGGTGTGAGGCTCGCGAATTAACGTTATACACAAAGCTATGCTATTTAAAGTCGTGCTTTGATCACCAATGTGACGGCCCGCCCCAAACCAGCCAACATTTCCTTCGAAATGCGATGTACCGATGTCTAACTAGCACGAAACGGTTGTCGAAAGAAAATAAAAGAAAGGAATTTGAAACTATGAACTAACAAGGAACCTGTAGTATATATCACATCGCATGGAACAAAATATAATAATAACATAACTTGATATAAAACAGGGGAGACAGTGCATAAGATGAAAACTAAATCATCGTAGCAGCGGAAAAATTCAAATACAGCTTATGATCCAAACCATCATTATTACACTTTAAAACTGTCTCTAAAGCAAAATAGGAAGGTACACTACTAATGCCCAAGCAGTGACCAGCTACAACACAGGGAGTACATATGTATATCATACATGGAAGCCTCCTGCTCGTCTCCAGACAGCTACTCACGCATTACCACCTAACTAATCTCTAGTCTGCTCATTTAGGAACACCCAGAATAATAAGAAGAGACACAAAACTCTGGGTCAGACAAAAGTCTGGTATGAGCTATAAGCAACAAAACAAAACAATAACAGGTATAATCCAATCATACCTGAACCTAGACCTACAACCAAAGAGTTAGCACAACAAGATGTACAGTACTCTAAGGTAACACTAACATAAAGTGTAAAAGTAATATGGGGTGTGCATGATATGGTGATAGCAAACATCAAACATAGCAATCATCCTCACATCTCTCAATCAGCTCGTAAAGCATATGATATCCATTAATCGATCACCCAATTCTTTGCTGCGATCACTTTGCTCCATGGAGTCACATTGACCCCATTGCACTGATCAATAGCCACTAATCGATCTCTCAGTGGTGAACTAAAGTTATGGATATCGATAACCCCTTTGCACACGTCCCGCAGCAAATTCCGACTCATGAATTTAACTCATTGATCCCCTTTGGGATCCTGAGTAATAACCTCTCATTTGGACTACCTTTGCATCTCGGGTTTTGGTCATCATCCCCATTCGTCCTTCAGTTCAGTTCATGATCGTCTATATCGACTTGTGGTGCTTCGAAGCTCTGGTTCATGATCAGCTTCCTCGACTCGTGGTTCGCCCCAAGTACAGCTCGTGGTTCCTCCTTTCGCTCGTGACTCATGACACCAAGGCTCGGTTCGTGGTGTGCTCCATTTCATGACACGTGGTCAGATCATGGACCACCTTCGGGTCATGGTACCCACTCGTGATCCCTATCTGTGTCGTGGTCTTCTGGCTCGCCATCCTAGGGGTCGCCCTCCTAGGGTTCGCCCTATTCCTCACGGTCAGGGTGTAAGGGTTCGCCATCTTCCTCACGATCGGGGTGTTAGGGTTCGCCATCTTCCTCATGGTCGCAGTGTGAGGGTGCTTCACGATCCTAGGGGTCGGGTCGTGTGGATACTTCACCATCCTAGGAGTCGGGTCGTGAGGATACTTCACCATCCTAGGGGTCGGGTCTTGGGGATACTTCGCCATCCTATGAGAGGTGTGAGGGTGCTGCACGATCCTAGATGCCATGGTGTGAGGGTGTCGCACGAGCCTAGGGTTCGTGGTGTGAGGGTGCTGCACGATCCTAGGGGTCATGGTGTGAGGTTGTTCCATGATCCTAGCGGTTGGGTCGTGAGGGGCAGGTGCTTCGCGAACGGGACTCTGCATTATTTCCTGCAACTTTTCCAACGAGCTGTTTATCGCATACGACAGCGTTTTCGACCGATCTAACTTTCCTATGCAATCACAAATCATTCGAACAATAATAGCAACATATATAATCAAACATAAACACCAAAACAACAATTTAACATGCAAATATGGATCACATACCCAAAACTATGATTTTCTCCTTAATCCCCTTAATCATGATTTAACCTTACGATTAGCAAAACATGTCCAAATTAACCTAAATTTCTAACAGATGCATAAAATAATATTTTAGAATTTCTAAATATTTTTCCAAATTTTTTGAGTTATAATTTAGCGAATTAACACTAATCACCCCTAATTAGCCGTAATTAGTGAAAAATAATGCAAATCACTCACCTTAGCCACAAATTAATCTTAGATCTGAAAATATCCCTGATTTGGGTCGAATCTCTATGCAACACAGCAGCTCCAACTCTGATTGATGCTATTTTAACTTGATTTGATGTTGATTAGCTTAATCTTTGATTAGAAGATGATTAGAGGTGTTTTTAGAAGGTAGAAGCCATTACTAGGGTTGAATGAATGAAAGTGGCGGCTGCAAAAATGACAAATAAGGGTTTCTCTAGTCCTTTTCAGTCCTTAAGTACCCCTAATCCCGAAATCCCCCAATGGACCTAGCTGCTAATCACCCTATTTGGCCCGATTAAGTTGTTTTCACCTTCTGAACCTTAATTCAGCCATATCCCCCAAACGGTAAGTCTTTTTGATTAATGTGACCAATCTACAGAAAGGTAAACCATCACCCGGATCTAATGGAAGTGGTTTCAAGTCAAAACTCCTTACCAATCAAAAGTTATAGGCGAAACAAGATTCTCCAGGAGCAAAATAGTCATTTAAAAATTGGCAAAAATCGTGAATATGGGAAATGACCCCAATAGTCATCCCCAAAGTTACACGATCATACGACTTCGTATGAAAATGAAATAAATATTATACGATCCTTTGATGCGTAGAATGTGGGTCGTTACATTCTCCCCCCAAGAAATTTCGCCCCTGAAATTCCTTAACCAAAACATACAAAGGTTCCCGCATGCCTATCAATTATTTGCAATCAATCAAACATACATAACAAACACAACAAGCCTATCCTAGCATGCAGTTTACTAACGAGGGAATAACAATCGCTATTAAAATCTTAGCAGGCAAAGGGTTCTGGATGCAACTTCCTTACGCTCTCCTCTGTTTGCCAAGTACAGTAATTTTCCTTCTCGCCCCACTGAACCTTGACCAGTTTCACCGTCTTCCTTCGAAGTTGCTTTGTATCATGTTCGACAATACGAATCGTCTTGTGGTTCCCAACCACCTCGGGTTCTACCTCGATGTCGTCCAACTGATTTGCTGAAATATTCACATTAGGGTCGTGCACAAACTTCCTTAACTGGGAAACATGGAATACGTTGTGAACTCCCGCCATCTTATCTGAAGTTTCTCTTATTACTTCTGGTCCAAGCACAAATTTCTCACATGTTACCAATTAACATGATGGTGAGTTGCACGGTCTTCCATACAAAACCTCAAATGGAGTCATACTAATACTGGATTGATAACTATTATCAAATGCAAGATCAACTAGATGCAAATGGTCATCCCATGACCCACCAAAATCTAATATACAAGCCCGCAAGAGATCCTCTAATACACGATTTACCCAAATTCTATTATGATCCAATCTAGTCCTTGGTAAACCGTCAATGAAATCCACTAAGACTTGTTCCCATTTCCATTCGAGAATTTCCAGCGGTTGTAACAACCACTAGGCTCCTTTTGCTCAGTTTTAACTAACTAGCAATTCATGTACTTCATCTCTCAATCCATTAGCATTGGGTATAACCAGTCTCCCATTCTTTCAAAGCCATCCTTCTCTATCAAGTCCATACTTGCTCATCTCCTTGCTATCGATATCCATTTCTACCTTGGAGATGATTTCCATTAGGTTAGGATCGTTCCTCTGACCGGAACCAATCCGCTCAATCAAAGTCAGTCTAACCATCAAACTTACTAACATTTCTGGATCCAATCCATACTTACGTCTGAGATCGTATCCCACGATATACTCCAGTTGCTTCCATTCAAGAAGCATATCATCTAAACTGTCATGTCTCCTATTCGATGCATCACCTACCGCACCTAGTCATGTAGCACAGGCGTCCGTGTATGTCGTCATCTCTTCATTCATTATTACCAGAATCCTAGAGGTGATAGTCTGCTCAAGGGAACGGAAATAGGAACAAACATAGCAACCATATCATCCACCAACATGTCCTATCTATCACGTGGCAGAGCCATACATATGTCGATACCTACTTGAGTGGTCCAACCAATCCCAAGTCTAATGGAAGCCCCGCCTCCATACATACATCGATTCCTACTTGACTGGTCCAACCAATCCCAAGGCTAATGGAAGCCACGCCTCTATATAGACTACCGTACGTCCAACGTACGTTTATCCTCCAAGGATAACTAGATCACGTCCAATGAATCCAAGGTAACGGGCGTCCCCAGATACCCTTGCTTCGAGTCCGCCTAGAACACTCTAAGTATTGACGATTTCTTGGTGCTCTCATCAGAAGAGCTGCCCACATACTCAGACCCAGTCTCGAGTATCCATTACCCACAAACTCGAGCACAAACTCAAGTCCAACATGAGTCGTCTCTCTATTCGTTGCATCTCCAAGATCAATGAACAACCATTTTTCCTTTACGAGTTCATGTCCAACTTGAATCGTCCTGGCCTTCGTTGTATCTTTACGATCAACGAACACCCTTTTTTTATGAGTTCAAATCCAACTTGAATCGTCCTAACCTTCGTTGTATCTCCACGATCAATGAGCACATCTTATCCCTTCGAAGTTCTATCATTCTTGAACCAATGAGAACATCAACATTGGGTCCTAAACATTTCATTACTTTGCTACTTTCTCGAGTCCCACTCGAGTCATCTCATAACCCTATCAAATCCAACTCGCGACACTCCATACCATTGAACAGTATTATCATGTCACGGCTGCACATCACTCCTCGAGTAAGTCGAGATATCATTCAATGGAAATCACAACAACTATTTATATCTCATGCAAACCATCCTAGTCGAACTCGACATTCCCCAAGCACAAGCCCCAAAGGCCTAAACCAATATCAGACAACCACTCAAGGAACATCTCCTCCGAATTCAGACAATCTACATGAGATAATACTAGCAAATCAACTAAGCAATCACAAGCAAACATACATCCATAACTCGATAAGACCACATTACAACAAATCATGCAAAGACTAGTCGAACCACCTATCGGGTTTGTCACAACTAAAGGTCTATCGACTATCTCAGGTTCCAATCCTAACTTATCTACCAGGTCAGTAGATATGAAGGAATGGGATGCCTCGCTATCAATAAAACTAGAACATAAACATCATAAATAGAAAGCATACCTCGAATAATGACGCCCTTTGCCTTCTTCGCCGCAGTTAGGCATTCGACTAAGAAGGAACAGCGTTGATAGCATATGCTTTCACAATCTGCTTCTCTTTAGGGGGTTGCGGGTGATTATCCTTGTGATGTCCCACTTGGCCGCAATTGAAGCACTTCCTTTCCCCAGGCTTTTCCTAACAATCTCTAGCATAGTGGCCTTTCTTACCACAACTAAAGCACTCTTTATCATTCTTGTCCTTCTTTTTTCTGACCACCCTTGGTCTAATCCTATTTTCTCTTATTCTAAGACTCCTTCTTACCGCCACCGCTTGCTTGCGGCTTTCGTTCCTCTACAAATGCAATAGCAGCATCGGCCTTTGACTTAGAGTAAAGACTCTCCGATCTCAATGATTTCCCCACTATAGACTTGAACGTCTCATCGATGTGGTTTGTTATCCTTTCCCCTAAGTAATCATCTAATCCGGTTATGAACTTCTCGTTCTTCTTCTCGGTAGTGTCGATAAGAGACAATCCATACTTCGATAAAGTATTGAAGTGAGCAATATATTTCGAGACTGCCCTACCATTCTGCTTAAGCTCCAAAAATTTCCTAAACAATTCAGATTTGTGAGCTGTTGGAATGAAATTTACGCTGAAACGAGTCATAAACTGATTCCAAGTAACTTGATCTTCAGGAGTAGCTACTTTAATAGCATTCCACCAATTCATAGCTCGTCCTTGAAGCTGACGCAATGTTAACTTTCTCTTCATGGCATCATCGATTCCCAAGTCCTCGAAGATGCACTCACAACTATCCAACTAGTCTTGAACATCCATAGCCAACTCCGTTCCGTGGAACGGCTTCCCACTAAGACTAGTATAATCCTTGTTAAGCTTTGCGAAATCGGCCCTAGGCGCCTGCACTACTGCATTGCCATCGTTAGCAGTAATCGGAACTACTCCCCCAGCATCTCTCGCATGAAAGTAGTGAACATCGTCCTCATATCAGGGACATTTCTATTATTAGCCCCTGAACCCATACTCCTCATATATTATCTCATCGTCAAATCTGTAAAGAGAAAACGATTAACCGTCTCCATTGTGGTGCCAGTGCAGTGTGAGTTCATCCTTACATATACTAATAGTATATATATATATATAGCCTTTGTAAACCAAAATATCACAAATACACGCTCTCATATACGTATACTTTCTCTCCCTGATGTCTTCCCCTAAATTAACTACGCAACCTAGAGCTCTGATACCAAATGTGACGACCCACCCCGAACCAGCTGACATTTCCTTCGAAATGCGCTGTACCGATGTCCAACTAGCATGAGACGGTCATCGAAAGAAAAGAGAAGAAAGGAATTTGAAACTATGAACTGACAAGGAACCTGTAGTATATCTCACAATGCATGGAACAAAATATTATAATAATAAAATTTCTTGATATAAAACAGGCGAGACAATGCATAAGCTGAAATCTAAATCATCGTAGCAGCAGAAAAATTCAAATACAGCTTATCATCCAAACCATCATTATTACACTTTAAAACTGTCTCTAAAGAAAAATAGGAAGGTACACTACTAATGCCCAAGTAGTGACCAGCTACAACACAGGGAGTATATATGTATATCATACGTGGAAGACTCCTTCTCGTCTTCAGACAACTACTCGTGCATTACCACCTAACATGTCTCTAGTCTGCTCGTTTAGGAGCACCCTGAGTAATAAGAAGAGACATAAAACTCTGGGTCAGACAAAAGTCTGGTATGAGCGATAAGCAATAAAACAAAACAATAACAGGTACAATCCAATCATACATGAACCTGGACCTGCAACCAAAGAGTTAGCACAGAAAGATGTACAGTGCTCTAAGGTAACACTAACATAAAGTGTAAAAGTAATCTAGGTGTGCATGATATGGTGATAGCAAACATCAAACATAGCAATCATCCTCCAATCTCTCAATCAATGCGTAAAGCATACAATATCCACGACTCGATCACCCAATCCTTTGTTGCGATCACTTTGCTCCATGGAGTCACAATGACCCCCATTGCACTGATCCATAACCACTAATCCGTCTCTTAGTGGTGAACTAAAGTTATGGATATCGATAACCCCTTTGCACAAGTCCCGCAGCAAAGTCCAACTCATGAAGTTAACTCGTTGATCCCCTTTGGGATCCTGAGTAATAACCTCTCATTTGGACAACCTTTGCATCTCGGGTTTTGGTCATCATCCCCGTTCGTCCTTCAGTTCAGTTCGTGATCCTCCGTATCGACTCATGGTGCTTCGAAGCTCCGGTTCATGATCAGCTTCCTCGGCTCGTGGTTCGCCCTAAGTACAGCTCGTGGTTCCTCCTTCCGCTCGTGACTCATGACACCAAGGCTCAGTTCGTGGTCTGCTCCAGTTCGTGACACGTGGTCGGATCGTGGACCACCTTCGGGTCATGAGACCCACTCGTGATCCATATCTTGGTCGTGGTCTTCTGGCTCGCCATCTTAGGGGTCGCCCTCCTAGGGTTTGTCCTATTCCTCACGGTCGAGGTGTGAGGGTTCGCCATCTTCCTCATGGTCGGGCTGTGAGGGTTCGCCATCTTCCTCACGGTCGCGGTGTGAGGGCGCTTGTGACACCCCGTATTTTCTGAGAATATTAAAAGTAAGAATTAAAGAATACTTAATTTTTAAAGTGAGAATTAGGGGAAACGGTTCACGCCATTGTGTTTGCCTCGGAGTTCTGCTTGGAATAGAGCCTAAGTTTTCGTAAATCGGACTTCGTATGAAGGAGTTATGGCCTTCGGAAGATTCAAGAGAAATTTAGAAAATTAAATAGTAAAATAACCCAGACAGGACGACCTAGAGGTCGAACTATACCAGGGCAGGTCGACCTGGGGGTCGACCTACCCCAGGCCAGGTCGACCTGGGGGTCGACCTACCCCCTCGCCCAGATCCAAATCTGAGACAATTCTGACTCATTGCTGAGTCCTTTCTGACTTATTGCAGAGTCACTAGGGCTTAGGTGGCAATTCTGGATAACTCTATCTAATCTGGATGGTTGTGATTGCTCCTAAAACAATCTAACGTCTAACATAAGATTTAACTTTTATAAAAGCTACCCCAATCCTCAAACCCTAAATCACACAAATTCATTCCAACGAGCCACCATGCTGTCCATGCTCGTTCTAGCCTATCCACCATTCCTTCTTCAATTAGAAAATGAGTCAAAAGCTACGAATCAAAGCTAATTTAGAGAATTGATAGTCCTCTTCAAGGGATTGCTTTTCAAATTCAGAAAACAGATCCCAGAAAACAAGACATTCTTTTCTTTGTAAGTCCTGTTATTATTTAGATGTAAACGATTAAAAAGTTATGATTTGTAATAAAGTGAAAACTAGCGTAATACCTAGTTGTAAGATAATAATGATGTTGATTTATGCCTATTCTTGTAACAATTATATCATATATGCTTATGAGATTTTTGATGCTGATTCATGCCTATTCTTGTAACGATTCTATCGTATATGCTTATGAGATTATTGTGGTTATTATGTTGATGTAAACCAACCATGTAAAATTGGTGATTTATTCATATTATGTTACATGCAAGTTGTTAGGCTATGTGATTATTATGTTGATGTAAACCAATCATGTAAAATTGGTGAATTATTCATGTTATGTTACATGCAAGTTGTTAGGCTATGTGGTTAGTATGTTGATGGAAACCAATCACGTAAAATTGGTGATTTATGCATGCTATGTTACATGCAAGTTGTTAGGCCAAGACACGTACTATGTTTAGATTTACATTTAGATCTATGAAAATTGGATCCAAGATTAAAGTTCATATTTACATGCCCTGTTAAACTTGTGTAAACCCATATACTTAAGATTCATGTTTGTTGGATCCAAAATAAAAAGTTCATATTTACATGCCTTGTTAAACCTGTGTAATTCCATATGTTTAAGATTCATGATTATTGGATCCAAAATAAAAGTTCACATTCACATGTCTAGATGAAATTGTGAATTCTATATGCTTAAGTTTTATGTCCATTGGACCCAAAATAAAAGTTTACATTTACATGCCTAGTTGGATTTGGGTAATTTCATATTCTTAAGACTTATGTTGATTGGATCCAAAAATGCAAGTATATTGTTTTATGCCAAAATTTATATGACACATGTTTAGTCAGATCCTTATTATGTTGTATGAATGTCACATGTTCCCTTCTTTTCCTTTTTGTATATAAGTTAGGCTATGTTACGAGCCTAACATTTTATGTGAATTTTGTTAACGTATGATGGGGATAACGTTGGGAAAAATCTTTAATTCATATTATTGGCATAATTTGCCCCATAAATATATGAATGATTAGTGGCATAAAAATGGTATAATTTATATACCAAAAATCCTGAATATGATTTTGGAGTAAAATCGGGCATGGCTTGAATGGCAATAATTATGGAAAATTTACATATAACTATGAAAAGTAAATATGTTAATTAAGTAAAAGACGAATGTGGCTAACCCGAGGTTAGATTGAGTTGTGGTGTAAAACTGCACGGAACCGCCCGGCACATCCAGTACCCACAACAACACTTATCTAATGTGAGAGGTTGGTGCATCATGTCCAAGAAAAACCTGAGGTTAGATAGAGTTGTGGTGTAAAACTTCCCGGAACCGCCCGGCACATCCAGTAACCACAATAATACATACCTAATGTGAGAGGTTGGTGCATTAGTAAATCAATTAATGCTAATTAACAAGATGAATGACTAGGATTAAGTTAATAGTAAACACTTAACCGGTATAGCATGATGAACGGGTAGGGTTAAGTAATAAGAAACACTTAACCAATATGACTTGATTTGTGGTAAGGTTAAGTTAAAACAAGAGGAAAACACTTAACCATTATAACTTGATTTGTGGTAAGGTTAAGTTAAAACAAGAGGGAAATACTTAACCAACATAACTTGATTTGTGGTAAGGTTAAGTTAAAACAAGAGGAAAACACTTAACCATTATAACTTGATTTATAGTAAGGTTAAGTTAAAACAAGAGGGAAACACTTAACTAATATAACTTGATTTGTGGTAGTGTTAGGTTGAATCAAGAAGGCAACACTTAACCAGAGTAACATGACGAGTAGGCGGGTTAAGTAACTTGAATTGATTGATGACACTTAACCAATACAACATGATGAACACGTGGGGTTAAGTTAACAAGAAACACTTGACCAGTTGATGGGCGAACGGGGTTAAGTTAACAGGGAACACTTAACCAATCCAACATGATAAGTGAGGAGGGTTAAGTTAATAAGAAACACTTAACCAACATGACATGATGAATAGGTGGGTTAAGTTAACATGAATGAACAACACTTAGCCAATGTGGCATAATGTGCAGGAGGGTTATGTACATATCGGGTTGGTGGGTAATATTAGTAAATATAGGCCCACAAAACTTAACCATTAAATAAACATGCTTGAATCAGTGGGAGGGATAAGTACATCTCATGTAGGTGGGTAATATTTGTATATATAGGCCCACAAAACTTAACCAATAGGAAACCCTAGTAATGGGGACCCATTTCAGCAGTAACCTACATAGATGTATCATGGTACCCTGAACTAGGCAGGGTGGGGCACGATTACTGGGCTGATTATAAGCGGTCAAAACAACAGCAGGGGGTATGTCAGTGTAGGTTCCGACGGATTACGGGCGTGCACGTACTCCGGAGTGGGAAAAAGCAGGCACTGGGTACCAGTAGTTATACACTGTGCATCTTGGATTGTGTCGGGTTGCTATCATAAGGATTGATACACCTTATGGCAGGACCAGCACAGGGTATCTACATGCAAGAGAGGGCCAATTGACACTGACACAAGGAAAAATTAATACGATTAAGGAGCCGATCGATAGAGTAGTAAGGGTACATCTAACATGTTCATGGCAATTAGGCAGATTGAGGTTGAATCCTCACGATAGATGTACACCTGAAGGCTACCACAATTGCGGGGATTGGGATCGCATTACAATATGATCATTTCATATAGATTACTAGTTGGGACACTGGTTAGGTGGTGTAGATGTGACGAGAAGGAATTTCGCTCGGTCCGAACCAGTCGCTAAACCGACCCAGGCCGTTCGAAACGCCCTATCGTTTGAGAACACGACAAAATAGAATGCAGACGGAAGAACATTTCGTTGTATATGACAACCATGCATCAGATTACAAGAATATACAGAGTATGAACGAATAAATATTACACAGAAATATCAGAGATTTAAGTTACATTTAAATACATAGCAGCGGAAAATAATACAATACACAACTAGAAGTAGATATACGGATACAAAGCTTTCCGGATATCGTTCCAGCTGTAAACCAGGATCCTGTGAATATAATCTGCAAAACCAAAACTACTAGCTGCCCGTGTCAAAATAGGGGCACCCAGAGTTTAGGTCAAAACAATAAACTCCAGGTCAGTCATGGGACTGGTGTGAGAACTAAAACAGTTAATCTTTATTTTTAAAGTTTGGTAAATCAAGGGACCACGTCGTATAACACGGAACGGGTTTCCTCCCAAGAATACCAGTGCATGAAACAACAGCACAATGCTAAATAAAGAAAAATGTAGCTGTTATAAGACCCAGGTCCTATCACACAATGCAACGCAAGCCGGGGGATAGGGTTTTCCCTTATAACAGCCAAAGAATGCTTGATACGTTTTAGAACAAATCATTTGATACTATTATAAGTGCATAGTGTATAAAACAACTTCAAATCATAAGTATCAATCATAGGCGGCATGGGTACCATATATCATGTCGCCGTACTAGTTCTACAATTAAAACCGCAAATGTCACGTATTTGGAAATTGGATTTCCGTCTATGAACCGAGGCAAAAGATAGTCCTCTACCGATTCGAGACGCTCTAGCCCGTGTCTCAGGATCAGAGCTCGAGTGACCCTTGGAGCGACAGGGCCGGTCCACCGATGTGGATTAAAATGCCTGAACACTGCGTTTCCCCACCCTTTGGGGGTGTCAATGAGCCAACAAATGACTCCATCGGTTCGAGAACGACCGATATATCCGAGGCGCCTCGCAACAGCAACAACCACATAAGTCAAACTTGTCAGGGCGTGTAAAACCACTGACGCCACTTTTTAGCTAGAAGGAAACGCAAGCCCTCCCTGAGGTCCGTCTCCCGTTTTTGGTTCATACCGGGTGTGAAACACGCGAGGTAAACGTTACACAAAGCTACGCCACAAAGGCCGTGCTTTGATCATCACCACAAGACTTTGCTTTTCAACAGAAGCCTTGATCAATTGTCACTTGGGCATGCCACACAGGCAATTCACTCTATGCGATTGATATCCATCAGTATATAACCCCTGAGCTCGTACGTCTCAGAGAAGGGCGTTAAGCAAGAGAATAAATTCTCCGCCGCCAAACAGATATATATTTAATAGAAATCAATCACACAGACTAAAATCCCATGTCAGACACACAGTCCATTTACAAGTCCGTTCTGGGTCTGAACGAAACCGGAGGCACCTAGTACCCCGCATATCCATCGATCTCCAAGTACGTCTGGACGATCACCAACTGTTTCCATCTTCTTGGGTGTACAGCCCAATCAAGATCATCAGTAATCACCCCAAACGACGTGAAGACTTCCGGTCTTCGACCATCGTCTTCATCTTCGACTTATCGTCGTATCAGTTATTCAGAATGGGATAAACCCGGTCTTTCCGAATAACTCGCGTATATTTTAAATAAGTGTTACACAAACACAACATACGCCTCATTCCAATTCATCAGTCACTAACTGTAAATTAATCAAGAGAATAATTCCCCAAATATTAACCCCGAAGGCCGAAACCAACATCAGATCAATATTCAGAAAACCATTCTACTTGGCTAACCGACAGTTAGTTCCTAAATTTCACGTTCATAGGGAAAGGTTCCCATTAATTTTATCAAAGATAAATTCCTTGAATTTATTCTTTAATCTACTTTTGAATTTCGATTCAACTAATCGGGATTAACGAAACTTACTGAAGTAATCATTTGTTTCAATTTCCCAATCCCAACCTATTTATCCCATGAAGTAAAACTGGTAATACTTCATATCTAACACCACAGTGTTATCGGTAAATTCAATTACCATTTCACGTTCAAATCTAATTAAAGATTTGACTATCGCCTGGAGTAAAACTGGTGGTACTCCATTCTCGATCATTTCAATCTAGTTAAAGATTCATTAAAACTCCACTTAGTTTTAATCGTTAACTGGGTTAAAGAATCAGTGTCATTTAAAACACAGTTCACGATAAACCCAAAATCACATTCATTAATTATCGGGTTAAAGAACGAGTGTTATTTAAAACACTGTCCACGATAAACCCAAAAATCAATATCAATTCAATTCCAATTAAATATTATTTAATTGGTACACTTCATTAAATCTAAATAAAAAGATTTAATCTTTTCTCAACTGGGTTCAAGAACAGTGTTAATGAAGACACCATTCACGACAAACCCAAATCCCATTCGATATTCAATACAAGGCTCTGAATAGAAAATATATCGGCTTATATTCAATATCAAATTCTACGACTAACAAATGTCGTATTGGAAATAACGATATAAATAGATATCTTTCAAATTTCCATAACAACACCTGTATAATCACGAATTCCAACATCGAAATATTCCGAAGACAATTTCGATTCAAATCCACTCCAATGCAGTCATTGGATATTCTGGTTATTTTCAAAACCCTTTTTAAATTCAATTTATTTATTTAAAAATAAATAGAATTATAATTCTAGTTCAAAACTAGTTCATTTCGATAAAAATCTATTTTTATCTTTTCAAATATGGAGTTTTTCATCCCAATTCTTTCTAAATCATTTCTTATGATTTTACACAAATTATTACTATTTTTAATAATTTTATCAAGGCCCGTACAGTCGATTTCCATCAACGGCCATCGAACTGCACTTACAGCGACCTTTTTCGAATTTGATTTGGACGTATCTCCAAATCCAGCCGTTAGATTTCAAATTTCTAACATTCGTTAGAAAGCTCTTTTCGATACGAACCCAACGGTTCCGGTTTTAGGAGAATCCGACGGTCGGATCTCCCGTAATGTCCGTTTGAAATAAATGGTCGAAATTCGCGAACTGCCGCGGCGCGGCGCGTTCTATTCAGGCCATTATATTATATATATAATATATATAATATATATTTCGTCGATTTCTATTTAAAACGAATTATATAAATAGTTTTAAAATCGTTTCAAAAGCAATTTCAACTTTCCTTTCAATTCAAATCAAAATTGAATTCTCCTTTATAAATTTGTTTTAAAATTCATTTCTATTCAATTCAAATTTCAATTCAATTTGAATTCATTTCAATTCGCTTTCAATTCAATTTGAATTCGTTTTCAATTCATTTCGAAATCGTTTTCAATTCAATTCATTTCGAAATCGTTTTCAATTCAATTCATTTCGAAATCGTTTTCAATTCAATTCATTTCGAAATCGTTTTCAATTCAATTCATTTCGAAATCGTTTTCAATTCAATTCATTTCGAAATCATTTTCAATTAAATTCATTTCGAAATCGTTTTCAATTCAATTCATTTCGAAATCGTTTTCAATTCAATTCATTTCGAAATCGTTTTCAATTCAATTCATTTCGAAATGAATAAAATCGATATAAATATCGTTCACGTCAAAATGGCGTCAAACTAATCAACACGGCTTCATAAATTTCTATTTTCAAATATTCTATTTCAAATATTTCTTTTTCAAAATAGTTGTTATTATCGAAATATTTCGTTCAACACATGACCAATCTCAATGGATGAGTACTGTCAACACATGAACCTTTATTTTATATTGATAAAGATGTAAATTTTATTACTAAAATATTTCGTTCAACACATGACCAATCTCAATGGATGAGTACTGTCAACACATGAACTTTTATTTTATAATATTCTTTATTTTTCAAATTGGAATGAGGCCCAATCAATTACCATATAAAGTTAATTATATGGATTTTCATACAACATATGTATATAATAGCATCGAAAAATAATCAATCATCAACCAAAGTGCACTACGCTGTATAAGCATCAAATATAGATATCTAACGCTTATAACAGCCTGTCAATCGATCGATCGACATATTTAATCAATCAGGATGAGTGAACTTCAAATTTCATCCTAATACCCGTGTGGGGTTTCAAACAATCCAACACAGATTTTAGTTGTGCAGTTGGGCGATGTGTAAAATTTATCGACCCAATCAATGTCCTTCAAATAGGTGTACATAAACAAACCGTCTGGTTTGTAAATGAATATTTATTTATTCACATTCACGTTAAAAATTATATTTTTAACGATAAAACATTTTATTTCAACATATGAATTTCTATTCAGTTCATTTATTCAATAAAATGATATTTTTATTTTTCTAACATATTTTAGAAAATTTCGGCGGCATAACGGCACGATACTAGAAACGGGACAAGGCCTAGCCTTATCCCCGGTCTAGTGAAGGCCCACGCCATTCACACATCAATCAAATCCATTCATCTCACCAAACAATTCAATTTCACCAAACAATTCAATTTCACCAAACAATTCAATTTCAAATCAAATCATCTATCTAATCTATGCAACCAAACAAACAAGTCCATGGTCTGTGGACGATTGTGTCGGGTGCTACTAAGCACCGTCTGTATCCTAGTATATATATATATATAACTAGAAAATGAAATTGAAGAGTGAGAAATTCTCACCGATAGCTATCCAACCATCTTGACTCTTCTTTGATATAAATCTTCTTCGTTCTCGCCTTCGTTGTCCGCTTTCACTACCTATGTAAAAATCGAATTTTTACTTCGCTGTTCAATATATAAAAATCATATTTTTATTTCGAAGTTCAATATATTAAAATCATATTTTTATTTCGAAGCTCAATATATAAAAATCATATTTTTATTTAGAAGCTCAATATATAAAAATCATATTTTTATTTCAAAGCTCAATATATAAAAATCATATTTTTATTTCGAAGCTCAATATATAAAAATCATATTTTTATTTCGAAGCTCAATATATAAAAATCATATTTTTATTTTTATTTCACTACATATATAAAGATAATATCTTTATATTCTCTATTATATAAAAATTATATTTTTAATACTTCTACTTTATAAAAATTATACTTTCCTAAGTAAAAAAAAATCAAACCTTTAAACAAATCAAGATCTCGTCTTTCCTTTATATAAAAATCCTATCTTTGTGTGGTAAAAATCTAAACTTTATATTCATAAAAATCTAAACTTTATACTTTTAAAATTGTAATCTTTTTATTTAGAAAAACAAAATCTTTTCATATAGAAAATATAATCTCTTCACTAAACAAAAATCATATGATTTTTGTAAACAAAATTCTTAACACTTATATATAAATTCCAATTTATTTCAGTAGGCTAAAAGATGATTTTTATGCTTTAAAACTAATTACCCTAAAGAAACCAAAATAAGTAACCAAAGAAAAGCACTTACATTGGTATTTTTTGGGGGATGGGGAATCGGTGGTCGGAGTCAGGAGTGCTGAGGGGGGTTTGGCGGTAGGAGATCGCGGTTAGGGTTCGGGTAAGGACGACGGTGGTTTTGAGCGGGCTTGGGCGGGATTCGAAAGGGAAGAGGGAGGAGAAACGAGAGAAAGGAGGGGTGGCCGGAAGGGGTTGATCCGAGAGGGGCGGTGGCGCGCGCAAGCGATGGGGCGGTGGGCTGAGCGGCTCCATCGGTCGGCGCTTCCTCCCACTTTCTTTCTTTTTTTTTCTTTTTTTTGAAAGAATACGGTGGGGAGAGAGTATAAGGGCTGAGGGGATATATATTTATATATTTTATTTTATTTTATTTTATTTCAAAAAAAAATTGACTTTTTTTATTCGATCTCAAAACAAGGCCCACCGCCTGTCGTCCATAGCGTTTTACCCCCATTCCGAACACAATGGGATATGTATCATAAGCTGATTCGATCGTTTGAATCAGTTTCCGTTAAGTTTACATTTAAATCACTATATTGAATTTTAAACGTACATTTCAAATTACCGGGGTCACATACTAACTTGAAAAATTCCAGAAAAATATTTTCTAGCTTCGTATTGACGATACGGTCCTAACAAAACTAGTTTCGTCGAATTCTGAGACCGTTTGAAAAATGGCCAATTTCCAGTCGATTAAAATCAACGGAAAATGGTCAATCGCGTTTTCCTTTGCCACGCTCACATACTGATTCGGAAAATTACGAAATTTGAAACCTAGCAATAACTTCACATCCCGGACCCAACAAAACTGGTTTCGTCGAAATCCGAGGTCATTTGCAAAATGTCCATTTTTAAGGGCCTGAATTCCATAGCGACTATTCAAAATTTTCAACTGGACATATCTTTTGATTCCCGCTATGAAATTTTGATTTTTCGGATTCGTTGGAAAGATATTATCAATTAGATCCTAATGTTTTTGGTTTCACTAAATTCCGGATTGTTTTGCACCCGGTACATTCAATTGAAGTTTGAAATCGAATTATCGAACTACCGCGCCATTTTCGATTCTATTTATAATTATATATAAATATTTATATTCTAACGACGACGTATATAATATATACGTTCTAATTATATTCAAAATAAATTTATCGTTGATATTATTTAAAATAATCTATTTTAAATATTCAAAATTCGCTAAAATTGCCAAAATAAAAATTTTAAACTGGCCCAGATTTTCCGGGTTATTACAATCTCCCCCACTTAAAACTTTTCGTCCCCGAAAAGGAACAAAGTCGAAAGTGGTTTGATTAATCAATTCTACGTTCGATCTGGCTTCCATTCTCCAACTTTTCAGTTTCTGAGAATTTTCAAATTTTCAAAAATTTGGCTAACACCCTAAATTTTCGAAAAATTTCGCCATAACCTCCCCTGCACCGGGAGCATCGGGGAATTTCAAATAGCTTCCCCGGTCCTTCAGATCTCAAAAAGAAAAAGAAAAAGCCAAGCGGCTCATAAAATCATCATCACCCAAACAAAACAGTAAATTATGTAGTAAACATGTACCTATTTGTCGGGCAAACAAATTTTATTCTCTGCTCTAGCCTCCTTGCTATGACCTGTTCAAGGTAAGTACAAGTATACGCAAGCAAATGCGACCAATTTTCAATATAATTCAATATTTGGTTCAATTAGGCATAATGGTTCAAAATTAGCAAACAAATGAACAAACAACACAAACATCAATCAATTAGTGAATTTAACGTTTCAAATTCATAATTTTGATATATATAAAGAAAATCATGTTTTGATGCCAAATCACAACAATGTATTCTAGCTATATTAGTTTTGGTTCTCACACCAGTCTAATGGAAATATATAGAAAATCACACCTTCGAAACTCGAACATAAATGTTGATGATGTGATCGCTATCATCAATACCATCTTCGGGCGACTAGAGTGTGATGCTATATCTATCCAATATATTAAAACTTTGAATATACGTTTGCAAGGCGTATATGCAAATTCTTTATATACTGAATTGTCCAAAATCAAAATAAATAAATAATCAAATACGTATAAAATGGTTTAAATTTTCAAAGCAAAATTGTTTTCATTTGAAAAATATACTCTTCACACCCGTTCTAGGATACTACTGATCCTATCTCTAACGAGTCATTCTAATTGGATATTACTAATCCAATATCTGATGAATTCTTTCGTATGGTTCTAATGTGCCTTGTTCTCTGCTTTGTAAACCAAAGCTCTGATACCAACTGTGACGAGAAGGAATTTCGCTCGGTCCGAACCAGTCGCTAAACCGACCCAGGCCGTTCGAAACGCCCTATCGTTTGAGAACACGACAAAATAGAACGCAGACGGAAGAACATTTCGTTGTATATGACAACCATGCATCAGATTACAAGAATATACAGAGTATGAACAAATAAATATTACACCGAAATATCAGAGATTTAAGTTACATTTAAATACATAGCAGCGGAAAATAATACAATACACAACTAGAAGTAGATATACGGATACAAAGCTTTCCGGATATCGTTCCAGCTGTAAACCAGGATCCTGTGAATATAATCTGCAAAACCAAAACTACTAGCTGCCCGTGTCAAAATAGGGGCACCCAGAGTTTAGGTCAAAACAATAAACTCCAGGTCAGTCATGGGACTGGTGTGAGAACTAAAACAGTTAATCTTTATTTTTAAAGTTTGGTAAATCAAGGGACCACGCCGTATAACACGGAACGGGTTTCCTCCCAAGAATACCAGTGCATGAAACAACAGCGCAATGCTAAATAAAGAAAAATGTAGCTGTTATAAGACCCAGGTCCTATCACACAATGCAACGCAAGCCGGGGGATAGGGTTTTCCCTTATAACAGCCAAAGAATGCTTGATACGTTTTAGAACAAATCATTTGATACTATTATAAGTGCATAGTGTATAAAACAACTTCAAATCATAAGTATCAATCATAGGCGGCATGGGTACCATATATCATGTCGCCGTACTAGTTCTACAATTAAAACCGCAAATGTCACGTATTTGGAAATTGGATTTCCGTCTATGAACCGAGGCAAAAGATAGTCCTCTACCGATTCGAGACGCTCTAGCCCGTGTCTCAGGATCAGAGCTCGAGTGACCCTTGGAGCGACAGGGCCGGTCCACCGATGTGGATTAAAATGCCTGAACACTGTGTTTCCCCACCCTTTGGGGTGTCAATGAGCCAACAAATGACTCCATCGGTTCGAGAACGACCGATATATCCGAGGCGCCTCGCAACAGCAACAACCACATAAGTCAAACTCGTCAGGGCGTGTAAAACCACTGACGCCACTTTTAAGCTAGAAGGAAACGCAAGCCCTCCCTGAGGTCCGTCTCCCGTTTTTGGTTCATACCGGGTGTGAAACACGCGAGGTAAACGTTACACAAAGCTACGCCACAAAGTTCGTGCTTTGATCATCACCACAAGACTTTGCTTTTCAACAGAAGCCTTGATCAATTGTCACTTGGGCATGCCACACAGGCAATTCACTCTATGCGATTGATATCCATCAGTATATAACCCCTGAGCTCGTACGTCTCAGAGAAGGGCGTTAAGCAAGAGAATAAATTCTCCGCCGCCAAACAGATATATATTTAATAGAAATCAATCACACAGACTAAAATCCCATGTCAGACACACAGTCCATTTACAAGTCCGTTCTGGGTCTGAACGAAACCGGAGGCACCTAGTACCCCGCATATCCATCGATCTCCAAGTACGTCTGGACGATCACCAACTGTTTCCATCTTCTTGGGTGTACAGCCCAATCAAGATCATCAGTAATCACCCCAAACGACGTGAAGACTTCCGGTCTTCGACCATCGTCTTCATCTTCGACTTATCGTCGTATCAGTTATTCAGAATGGGATAAACCCGGTCTTTCCGAATAATTCGTGTATATTTTAAATAAGTGTTACACAAACACAACATACGCCTCATTCCAATTCATCAGTCACTAACTGTAAATTAATCAAGAGAATAATTCCCCAAATATTAACCCCGAAGGCCGAAACCAACATCAGATCAATATTCAGAAAACCATTCTACTTGGCTAACCGACAGTTAGTTCCTAAATTTCACGTTCATAGGGAAAGGTTCCCATTAATTTTATCAAAGATAAATTCCTTGAATTTATTCTTTAATCTACTTTTGAATTTCGATTCAACTAATCGGGATAAACGAAACTTACCGAAGTAATCATTTGTTTCAATTTCCCAATCCCAACCAATTTATCCCATGAAGTAAAACTGGTAATACTTCATATCTAACACCACAGTGTTATCGGTAAATTCAATTACCATTTCACGTTCAAATCTAATTAAAGATTTAACTATCGCCTGGAGTAAAACTGGTGGTACTCCATTCTCGATCATTTCAATCTAGTTAAAGATTCATTAAAACTCCACTTAGTTTTAATTGTTAACTGGGTTAAAGAATCAGTGTCATTTAAAACACAGTTCACGATAAACCCAAAATCACATTCATTAATTATCGGGTTAAAGAACGAGTGTTATTTAAAACACTGTCCACGATAAACCCAAAAATCAATATCAATTCAATTCCAATTAAATATTATTTAATTGGTACACTTCATTAAATCTAAATAAAAAGATTTAATCTTTTCTCAACTGGGTTCAAGAACAGTGTTAATGAAGACACCATTCACGACAAACCCAAATCCCATTCGATATTCAATACAAGGCTCTGAATAGAAAATATATCGGCTTATATTCAATATCAAATTCTACGACTAACAAATGTCGTATTGGAAATAACGATATAAATAGATATCTTTCAAATTTCCATAACAACACCTGTATAATCATGAATTCCAACATCGAAATATTCCGAAGACAATTTCGATTCAAATCCACTCCAATGCAATCATTGGATATTCTGGTTATTTTCAAAACCCTTTTTAAATTCAATTTATTTATTTAAAAATAAATAGAATTATAATTCTAGTTCAAAACTAGTTCATTTCGACGAAAATCTATTTTTATCTTTTCAAATATGGAGTTTTTCATCCCAATTCTTTCTAAATCATTTCTTATGATTTTACACAAATTATTACTATTTTTAATAATTTTATCAAGGCCCGTACAGTTGATTTCCATCAACGGCCATCGAACTGCACTTACAGCGACCTTTTTCGAATTTGATTTGGACGTATCTCCAAATCCATCCGTTAGATTTCAAATTTCTAACATTCGTTAGAAAGCTCTTTTCGATACGAACCCAACGGTTCCGGTTTTAGGAGAATCCGACGGTCGGATCTCCCGTAATGTCCGTTTGAAATAAATGGTCGAAATTCGCGAACTGCCGCGGCGCGGCGCGATCTATTCAGGCCATTATATTATATATATAATATATATAATATATATTTCGTCGATTTCTATTTAAAACGAATTATATAAATAGTTTTAAAATCGTTTCAAAAGCAATTTCAACTTTCCTTTCAATTCAAATCAAAATTGAATTCTCCTTTATAAATTTGTTTTAAAATTCATTTCTATTCAATTCAAATTTCAATTCAATTTGAATTCATTTCAATTCGCTTTCAATTCAATTTGAATTCGTTTTCAATTCATTTCGAAATCGTTTTCAATTCAATTCATTTCGAAATCGTTTTCAATTCAATTCATTTCGAAATCGTTTTCAATTCAATTCATTTCGAAATCGTTTTCAATTCAATTCATTTCGAAATCGTTTTCAATTCAATTCATTTCGAAATCGTTTTCAATTCAATTCATTTCGAAATCGTTTTCAATTCAATTCATTTCGAAATGAATAAAATCGATATAAATATCGTTCACGTCAAAATGGCGTCAAACTAATCAACACGGCTTCATAAATTTCTATTTTCAAATATTCTATTTCAAATATTTCTTTTTCAAAATAGTTGTTATTATCGAAATATTTCGTTCAACACATGACCAATCTCAATGGATGAGTACTGTCAACACATGAACCTTTATTTTATATTGATAAAGATGTAAATTTTATTACTAAAATATTTCGTTCAACACATGACCAATCTCAATGGATGAGTACTGTCAACACATGAACTTTTATTTTATAATATTCTTTATTTTTCAAATTGGAATGAGGCCCAATCAATTACCATATAAAGTTAATTATATGGATTTTCATACAACATATGTATATAATAGCATCGAAAAATAATCAACCATCAACCAAAGTGCACTACGCTGTATAAGCATCAAATATAGATATCTAACGCTTATAACATCCTGTCAATCGATCGATCGCCATATTTAATCAATCAGGATGAGTGAACTTCAAATTTCATCCTAATACCCGTGTGGGGTTTCAAACAATCCAACACAGATTTTAGTTGTGCAGTTGGGCGATGTGTAAAATTTATCGACCCAATCAATGTCCTTCAAATAGGTGTACATAAACAAACCATCTGGTTTGTAAATGAATATTTATATATTCACATTCACGTTAAAAATTATATTTTTAACGATAAAACATTTTATTTCAACATATGAATTTCTATTCAGTTCATTTATTCAATAAAATGATATTTTTATTTTTCTAACATATTTTAGAAAATTTCGGCGGCATAGCGGCACGATACTAGAAACGGGACAAGGCCTAGCCTTATCCCCGGTCTAGTGAAGGCCCACGCCATTCACACATCAATCAAATCCATTCATCTCACCAAACAATTCAATTTCACCAAACAATTCAATTTCACCAAACAATTCAATTTCAAATCAAATCATCTATCTGATCTATGCAACCAAACAAACAAGTCCATGGTCTGTGGACGATTGTGTCGGGTGCTACTAAGCACCGTCTGCATCCTAGTATATATATATAACTAGAAAATGAAATTGAAGAGTGAGAAATTCTCACCGATAGCTATCCAACCATCTTGACTCTTCTTTGATATAAATCTTCTTCGTTCTCGCCTTCGTTGTCCGCTTTCACTACCTATGTAAAAATCGAATTTTTACTTCGCTGTTCAATATATAAAAATCATATTTTTATTTCGAAGTTCAATATATAAAAATCATATTTTTATTTCGAAGCTCAATATATAAAAATCATATTTTTATTTCGAAGCTCAATATATAAAAATCATATTTTTATTTCGAAGCTCAATATATAAAAATCATATTTTTATTTCGAAGCTCAATATATAAAAATCATATTTTTATTTCAAAGCTCAATATATAAAAATCATATTTTTATTTTTATTTCACTACATATATAAAGATAATATCTTTATATTCTCTATTATATAAAAATTATATTTTTAATACTTCTACTTTATAAAAATTATACTTTCCTAAGTAAAAAAAATCAAACCTTTAAACAAATCAAGATCTCTTCTTTCCTTTATATAAAAATCCTATCTTTGTGTGGTAAAAATCTAAACTTTATATTCATAAAAATCTAAACTTTATACTTTTAAAAGTGTAATCTTTTTATTTAGAAAAACAAAATCTTTTCATATAGAAAATATAATCTCTTCACTAAACAAAAATCATATGATTTTTGTAAACAAAATTCTTAACACTTATATATAAATTCCAATTTATTTCAGTAGGCTAAAAGATGATTTTTATGCTTTAAAACTAATTACCCTAAAGAAACCAAAATAAGTAACCAAAGAAAAGCACTTACATTGGTATTTTTTGGGGGATGGGGAATCGGTGGTCGGAGTCAGGAGTGCTGGGGGGGTTTGGCGGTAGGAGATCGCGGTTAGGGTTCGGGTAAGGACGGCGGTGGTTTTGAGCGGGCTTGGGCGGGATTCGAAAGGGAAGAGGGAGGAGAAACGAGAGAAAGGAGGGGTGGCCGGAAGGGGTTGATCCGAGAGGGGCGGTGGCATGCGCAGGCGATGGGGCGGTGGGCTGAGCGGCTCCGTCGGTCGGCTCTTCCTCCCACTTTCTTTCTTTTCTTTTCTTTTTTTTTTTGAAAGAATACGGTGGGGAGAGAGTATAAGGGCTGAGGGGATATATATTTATATATTTTATTTTATTTTATTTCAAAAAAATAATTGACTTTTTTTATTCGATCTCAAAACAAGGCCCACCGCCTGTCGTCCATAGCGTTTTACCCCCATTCCGAACACAATGGGATATGTATCATAAGCTGATTCGATCGTTTGAATCAGTTTCCGTTAAGTTTACATTTAAATCACTATATTGAATTTTAAACGTACATTTCAAATTACCGGGGTCACATACTAACTTGAAAAATTCCAGAAAAATATTTTCTAGCTTCGTATTGACGATACGGTCCTAACAAAACTAGTTTCGTCGAATTCTGAGACCGTTTGAAAAATGGCCAATTTCCAGTCGATTAAAATCAACTGAAAATGGTCAATCGCGTTTTCCTTTGCCACGCTCACATACTGATTCGGAAAATTACGAAATTTGAAACCTAGCAATAACTTCACATCCCGGACCCAACAAAACTGGTTTCGTCGAAATCCGAGGTCATTTGCAAAATGTCCATTTTTAAGGGCCTGAATTCCATAGCGACTATTCAAAATTTTCAACTGGACATATCTTTTGATTCCCGCTATGAAATTTTGATTTTTCGGATTCGTTGGAAAGATATTATCAATTAGATCCTAATGTTTTTGGTTTCACTAAAATCCGGATTGTTTTGCACCCGGTACATTCAATTGAAGTTTGAAATCGAATTATCGAACTACCGCGCCATTTTCAATTCTATTTATAATTATATATAAATATTTATATTCTAACGACGACGTATATAATATATACGTTCTAATTATATTCAAAATAAATTTATCGTTGATATTATTTAAAATAATCTATTTTAAATATTCAAAATTCGCTAAAATTGCCAAAATAAAAATTTTAAACTGTCCCAGATTTTCCGGGTTATTACAGCAGAGAAGTGAAATGAGTGCGATAGCATATTCAGCCTTATTATCTTATTTCTAGGGTGTTGTCCTAGATTCAGTTTATTCATGTCATAACTCTTTTTCTTGTTTACATACTAAATAGTCATTGGACTTACCAGACTCTTGTCTGACCCATTTTCTTTCATCTTCTTTTCTTCCGTTTCCCCCCTCCCCAGGTCCGCAGGGAGGGAACACCTCCGCTTAGATCGGATCATTTCCAGCTTGAAGAATGTAGATTAATTGCTTGGAATCTTTTTCCTTGGCTATGGCTTTGGATTCTCTCTTATTGGGGATTTATGCTGCCTTACTGTTGTTTTAATGCTTCTTTATGTTTTAATTCAAGACAGAAGTTCTATGTATTAATTTTAAGTATGATTGAGACAACTGTTGTAAAAGCTTGACTGAACCACATTGTTTATAAAATGATTTTTATTTTCCGCTGTTTTATTTGTCTATCTTATAATTCATCTGCATCTTTTACCTATAATGCTCCACCAAAGTTAAGGCATTCCCTTTGTGAGTGACCTTAACGGAGGTGGGGCGTTTCACTTGGTATCAGAGCTGAAGGTCACCGGATCAGATAAAAGATTTGAAAAATTATTTTCAAAAACGGTTTTAAAAGAAGCATTTTCAAAAGAAAAGTTTTGTTTTAAAGGAATATTCCCCAAAGCCATAAGCACTATCTTTAGATGCTCTGTTTGAATCCTTGTTTCCTTCTTTCCTGAGTCTCCGGAGCTTCTGGCTTTCTGGGAGGTAACCTCATCGCGACATGGTTCCGTAGGCTTGATGAGACTACGACACCTGTCAAAGGGCGGAGAAGTGCCCAACTTTCATCTATAGCCGTTATAGTTTCACCTACGGCTAATTTTCTTTTGAGCTTTGTAGGATTCTCCGTGCGATGGAGGCAGCTTTCGCAAGACTTATCAACGTGTTACACAAGGATGGTAAAGATGAGAATGAGGGAGTTTGGCTAAGGAGCACAACCAAAGGATGAAGAACTCATGGATATAGACATGGTTCACAAAGGAGGCAAAGAGAAAGAGGCCAAAAGGGAAGAATCACAAACAAGGGATTTGAATATAAGAAGGGCGGAGGAAATAATAGATCCCGCAACAAGAGGAAGTATCTTTTCTATGGTATAGCAGGTCATTTAATTATAGGAAGTAAAAGACAAGTGGTTGTTTTCACCATGCGGAGGCAGGGCATCTTATCAAGGATTTCCCAAAGGACAAGGACAAGGAAAAAGGACAGGATTTTCAGGAAGGCAAGTGCATGCTTTCACCGCCAGCGTACCTGAGAGAAAGATAGTAAAGTTCAGTTTTTCTTTTTGATCATCCTGTTAGTACTCTTTTTGATTTCAGTGCTACGCATTCGCTCATATCTTCTTCCATAGTTGAGTCTGCACCTTAGTACTAGTATAATAGAAGATCCCATTTTTTTTTCTCAAATCCAGTTGGTGGTTCGTCTCATTTATCTTTGGTTTGTAAGGATTTGGGAATATCTATGTTAAGTATTGAGTTTAAGTGTAATGCTTATGTTTTTGGTTTCATGGGCTATGGGTTGATTATAGGCATGGATTGGTTAGCTAGTAATTGTGAAAGGAGGGTAGTTAGACTTTTGACTTTCCTCGGGAATACCCTCGAGATTTTGTGCGTTCCTAAGGGATCAGTTTAGCTTAGCTACCTAGAATCACTTGACGCATCTATCGACAATTTGCGATCCGTTAGAATAGTCTGCAGGTGTTTTTGATTAGGTTAGGGATTTTCCCCCTAAAACTCGAGATAGACTTCTGCATATATCTAGTTGACAATGCAAAGCCAGTTGTGCGATCAACGATAGTTTTGGAGTAAGATTGGCGAGGATAGCCAGTGTTGGTTAAGTGCTCAATTGTTTGGTTGTTTTGCTAGTATCATCTCATGTAAATTGTCCAAATTCGGAGGAGGTATTCCTTGGGTGCTTTTCTGATATTGGTTTAGGCCTTTGGGGCTTTTACTTGAGGGATGTCGAGTTCGACTAGGATGGTTTGCGTGAGAAATAAATGGTTGTGGCAGGCGCCTTAAAGTAAGACTGACCTTAAGAGAGGTAAAAAGTACATAACAACCTTTAGCTTTAAACTCTCAGATTTGTGACATTATGGATAAGCTAAGTAGAGGAGAGACCTTTAATCATCTTAGTATATACACTTGGTATCATGGCTCACACCTGTTTATCTTGGAAAGATCGTTCAACTACATTGGATACCCTCTAGCATAGTAAGTAATCGAGGTCCTATCTTTACTAGTTAGTTTTGGAAATGGAGGTCAAGAAGCTTCGCAACTGTGAAGTTAAATTAGTTAAGGTACAATGGAGTGAAGCTCAAGAAGACGCGACGTGGGAGACTGAAGATAAGACACGTGCATCATAACCTTTTTCTTGAGGGTATATCCTTGATCTCATTTTCTAGGAATTCTATGCATGTTTGTTTCTATCTTTGTAGGAATATCCTCTAGGTCATATCTTCAATCCTTACGTAGAAGCCAATGGATGTAAACATGTGTTTGAAACATGTTACGATTGGTGGTTGCAAGTGGTTGCTAGTGGTTGCTCGTGGATGCATATACACACATTAGGCACTAGATCGGCTCAGTCACTTTTATATTGCATATGCATGAGTGAATTTTTGTATATATGAACTGAACCTTGATGTGTTATCATATGGATGTTGCATTTGTATGAATGATTATGCACTCATGTAGAAGTTATGAAGTACGATTAGGAATAATTGCATCCATGATGGAGTCATGGCACTGACATAATTCGCATTGAGGAGGTCAACTGAATCAGTAGACCGCCTGATTTTGCATTAGATAAGGACATGTACACACACTATGCATATGATCATGAAAGCATTAGAAATATTTTTAAGGACAATGGACGCCGTTGATTGAATGGTTGAGTAGATGGATGTTGGATGTTAGGATATGCATTCTTCTAAACTTAGAGATTTCGGGGACGAAATCCTTTAAGGAGGGGAGAATGTAACACCCCGTATTTTCTGAGAATATTAAAAGAACGAATTAAAGAATACTTAATTTTTAAAGTGAGAAATAGGGGAAACGGGTTATGTCATTGCATTTGTCTCAGAATTCTGCTTGGAATAGAGCCCAAGTTTTCGTAAATCGGACTTCATATGAAGGAGTTATGGCCTTCGGAAGATTCAAGAGAAATTCAGAAAATGAAATAGTAAAATAACCCAGACAGGTCGACCTAGATGTCAACCTATACAAAGGCAGGTCGACCTGGGGGTCGACCTACCCCAGGCCAGGTCGACTAGGGGATCGACCTACCCCCCTCGCCCAGATCCAAATCTGAGACGAATCTAACTCATTGCTGAGTCCTTTCTGACCTATTGCTGAGTCACTAGGGCTTAGGTGACAATTCTGGATAGCTCTATCTAGTCTGGATAGTTGTGATTGCTCCTAAAATGATCTAACGGCTCGCATAAGATTTAACTTCTATAAAAGCAACCCTAATCCTCAAACCCTAAATCACACAAATTCATTCCAAGGAGCCACCATGTTGTCCATGCTCGTTCTAGCCTACCCACATTTCCTTCTTCAATTAGAAAACGAGTCAAAAGCTACGAATCAAAGCTAACTTAGAGAATTGATAGTCTTCTTCAAGGGATTGCTTTTTAAATTCAGAAACAGATCCCAGAAAACAAGACTTTCTTTTCTTTGTAAGTCCTGTTATTATTTAGATGTGAACGATTAAAAAGTTATTATTTGTAATAAAGTGAAAACTAGTGTTATTCCTAGTTGTAAGATAATAATGATGTTGACTCATGCCTATTCGTGTAACGATTCTATCGTATATGCTTATGAGATTATTGATGCTGATTCATGCCTATTCTTGTAACAATTCTATCATATATGCTTATGAGATTATTTTGGTTATTATGTTGATGTAAACCAATCATGTAAAATTGGTGATTTATTCATATTATGTTACATGCAAATTGTTAGGCTATGTGGTTATTATGTTGATGTAAACCAATCATGTAAAATTGGTGACTTATTCATGTTATGTTACATGCAATTTGTTAGGCTATGTGGTTAGTATGTTGATGGAAACCAATCATGTAAAATTGGTGATTTATTCATGTTATGTTACATGCAAGTTGTAAGGCCAAGACATGTATTATGTTTAGATTTACATTTAGATCTATGAAAATTGGATCCAAGATTAAAGTTCATATTTACATGCCTTGTTAAACTTGTGTAAAATCATATGCTTAAGATTCATGTTTGTTGGAGCCAAAATAAAAAGTTCATATTTACGTGCCTTGTTAAACCTGTGTAATTCCATATGTTTAAGATTCATGATTATAGGATCCAAATTAAAAGTTCACATTCACATGTCTAGTTGAACTTGTGTAATTCTATATGCTTAAGGTTTATGTTCATTGGACCCAAAATAAAAGTTTACATTTACATGCCTACTTGGATTTAGGTAATTTCATATGCTTAAGACTTATGTTGATTGGATCCAAAAATGCAAGTTCATTGTTTTATGCCAAAATTTATATGACACATGTTTAGTTAGATCCTTATTATGTTGTATGAATGGCACATGTTCCCTTCTTTCCCTTTTTGTATATAAGTTAGGCTAAGTTACGAGCCTAACATTCTATGTGAATTTTGCAAACGTATGACGAGGATAACATTGGGAAAAATCTTTAATTCATATTATTGGCATAATTTGGCCCATAAATATATGAATTATTAGTGGCATAAAAATGGTAATATACCAAAAATCTTGAATATGATTTAGAGGGAAATCGGGCATGGCTTGAACGGCAATAATTGTGGAAAATTTACATATAAATATGAAAAGTAAATATGTAAATTAAGTAAAAAATAAATGTGTCTAACCCGTGGTAAGATTGAGTTGTGGTGTAAAACTACCCGGAACCGCCCGAGATATCCAGTAACCACAACAACACCTATCTAATGTGAGAGGTTAGTGCATCATGCCCAAGAAAAACCCGAGGTTTGATTAATTTGTTGTGTAAAATTGCCCGGAACCGCCCGGCACATCCAGTAACCACAACAACACATATCTAATGTGAGAGGTTGGTGCATTAATAAATCAATTAATGCTAATGAGCAAGATGAATGACTAGGGTTAAGTTAATATGAAACACTTAACCAGTATAGCATGATGAACGAGTAGGGTTAAGTAATAAGAAACACTTAACCAATATGACTTGATTTGTGGTAAGGTTAAGTTAAAACAAGAGGGAAACACTTAACCAATATAACCTGATTTGTGGTAAGGTTAAGTTAAAACAAGAGGGAAACACTTAACTAATATAACTTGATTTGTGGTAAGGTTAAGTTAAAACAAGAGGGAAACACTTAACCAATATAACTTGATTTGTGGTAAGGTTAAGTTAAAACAAGAGGGAAACACTTAACCAATATAACTTGATTTGTGGTAAGGTTAAGTTAAAAAAAGAGGGAAACATTTAACCAATATAACTTGATTTGTGGTAAGGTTAAGTTAAAACAAGAGGGCAACACTTAACCAATATAACTTGATTTGTGGTAGGGTTAAGTTGACACAAGAATGCAACACTTAACCAGAGTAACGTGACGAGTAGGTGGGTTAAGTAACTTGAATTGATTGATGACACTCAACCAATACAACATGATGAACACGTGGGGTTATGTTAACAAGAAACACTTGACAAATTTAACTTGATGGACGAACGGGGTTAAGTTAATAAGAAACACTTAACCAATCCAACATGATAAGTGAGGAGAGTTAAGTTAATAAGGAACACTTAACCAACATAACATGATGAATTGGTGGGTTAAGTTAACATGAATGAACAACACTTAACCAATGTGGCATAATGTGCGGAAGGGTTAAGTACATATCGGGTTGGTGGTTAATATTAGTAAATATAGGCCCACAAGACTTAACCATTAAATAAACATGCTTGAATCGGTAGGAGGGTCAAGTACATCTCGTGCAGGTGGGTAATATTTGTATATATATAGGCCTACAAAACTTAACCAGTAGGAAACCCTAGTAACAGGGACCCATTTCAGCAGTAACCCACAAAAATGTATCATGGTACCCTGAACTAGGCAGGGTGGGGCACGATTACTGGGCTGATTATAAGCGGTCAAAACAACGACAGGGGGTATGTCAGTGTAGGTTCCGACGGTTTACGGGCGTGCACGTACTCCGGAGTGGGAAAAAGCAGGCTTTGGGTACCTGTAGTTATACACTGTGCATCTTGAATCGTGTCGGGTTGCTATCATAAGGATTGATACACCTTATGGTGGGACCAGCATAGGGTATCTACATGCAAGAGAGGGCCGATTGACATAGACACAAGGAAAAATTAATACGAGTAAGGAGCTGAACGATAGAGTAGTAGGGTACATCTAACATGTTCATGGCAATTAGGCAGATTGAGGTGGAATTCACATGATAGATGTACACCTGAAGGCTACCACAATTACGGGGATTGGGATCGCATTACAATATGATCATTTCATATAGATTACTAGTTGGGACACTAGTTAGGTGGTGCAGAGAACTGAAATGAGTGCGATAACATATTCGGCCTTATTATCTTATTTCTAGGGTGTTGTCCTAGATTCAGTTTATTGATGTCATAACCCTTTTTCTTGTTTACATACTAAATAGTCACTGGACTTACCAGACTCATGTCTGGCCCATTTTCTTTCATCTTCTTTTCTTTCGTTCCCCCCTCCCCCTGTCCGTAGGGAGGGAACACTTCAGCTTAGATCGGATCATTTCTGGCTTGAAGAGAGTAGATGTATTGTTTGGAATCTTTTTCCTTGGCTATGGCTTTGGATACTCTCTTATTGGGGATTTATGCTGCCTTACTGTTTTTTAATGCTTCTTTATGTTTTAATTCAAGACAGAAGTTCTATGTATTACTTTTAAGTATGATTGAGACAACTGTTGTAAAAGCTTGACTGAACCACATTGTTTATAAAATGATTTTTATTTTCCGCTGCTTTATTTGTCTGTATTGTAATTCATCTGCATCTATTACCTATAATGCTCCACCAAAGTTAAGGCATTCCCTTTGTGAGTGACCTTAATGGAGGTGTGGTATTTCAGTGCTTTACGATCTTAGGGGTCGGGTCGTGAGGATACTTCACCATCCTAGGAGTCGGGTCGTGAGGATACTTCACCATCCTAGTGGTCGGGTCGTGGGATACTTCGCCATCGGTGTGAGGGTGCTGCATAATCCTAGGGTTTGTGGTGTGAGGGTGTCGCACGATCGTAGAGGTCGTGGTGTGAGGGTGCTGCACGAGCCTAGGGGTCGTGGTGTGAGGGTGCTGCAAGATCCTAGGGGTTGGGTCGTGAGGGACTGGTGCTTCACAAACGGGACTCTGCATTATTTCCTGCAACTTTTCCAACAAGCTGTTTACGCCATACGACGGCATTTTCGACCGATCTCACTTTCCTATGCAACCACAAATCATTCCAAACAGTAATAGCAACATATATAATCAACCATAAACACCAAAACAACAATTTAACATGCAAATATGGATCAAACATACCCAAAACTGTGATTTTCCCCTTAATCATGATTTAACCTTATGATTAGCAAAACATGTCCAAATTAACCCAAATTTCTAACAGAGTCATAAAATAATTTTTCGAAATTTCTAAATACTTTTCCAAATTTTTCCGAGTTATAATTTAGCTAATTAACTCTAATCACCCCTAATTAGCCGTAAAGGTGAAAAACAATGCAAATCATTCACCTTAGCCACAAATTAATCTTAGATCTGAAAATACCTCTGATTTGGGTCGAAACTCTATGCAACACAGCGGCTACAACTCTGATTTGATGCTATTTTTGATTTAATGTTGATTAGCTTAATCCTTGATTAGAAAGTGATTAGAGGTGTTTTTAGAAGGTAGAAGCCATTACTACGGTTGAAGGAATGAAAGTGGTGGCTGCAAAAATGACAAAGAAGGGTTTCTCTAGTCCTTTTTAGTCCTTAAATATCCCTAATCCCGAAATCCCCCAATGGGCCTAGCTGCTAATCACCCTATTTGGTCCGGTTAAGCTGTTTTTCACCTTCTAATCCTTAATTTAGCTATACCCCCCAAATGGTAAGTCCTTTTGATTAATGTGACCACTCCACGGAAAGGTAAACCATCATCCGGATCTAATGGAAGTGGTTTCAAGTCAAAACTCCTTACTAATCAAAAGTTATAGGCGAAACAAGATTCGCCAGGGGAAAACAGTCATTTAAAAATCGGCAAAAATCGTGAATATGGGAAATGACCCCAATAGTCGTTCCCCAAAGTTACACGACCATACGACTTCGTATGAAAATGAAATAAATATTCTACGATCCTCCAATGTGTAAAATGCGGGTCATTACAATCAACCACAAGGCCCTGCTCTTCAACAAAAGCCTTGATCACATGCCACTCAACATGCCACTCTGTCAATCCATAACATACCACTGATTTCCACCAATATATAACCTCTAAGCTTGTACGTCTCAGAGAATAGTGTTAAGTAAGAGAATAAATTCTTCGCCACCAAACAGATATATATTTAGCAGAGATCAACGAATATATTATAAAGGAATACAATGACAAACATACCATCCATTTGCAAGTCCGTTCTGGGTCTGAATGAAACCTGAGGCACCTTATTCCTCGTCACATATGTCCAATACAAGAGAGAGACCCTCACATATCCGGTCGATCTCCAAGTACGTCTGGATGATCACCACTTATTACCTTACCTTGGGATGCCTCCCAATCAAGACATCGGTAATCATCCAAACGGTGTGAAGAACTTCGGGCTTCAACCACCGTCTTCATCGTCGACTTATCGTCGTATCAATTATTCAGAATGGGATAAACCCGGTCTTTCCAAATAACTTGCGTATCTTATAAACAAGTGCTATAAAAACACAACATACGCCTAATTCCAATCCAGAATATTCTTTTATTCAAATATTCTTTTCGCAATTTAAACCAAATTAAGGTTTTCCAAACTAGTCGGGATTAGCGAACCTTACCGAAGTAATCATTTATTTTATTTCACAATCCCAACCTATTCATCCCATGAAGCAAAACTAGTAGCACTCTATATCTAACACCTATGGTGTTATCGGTAAAATTAATTACCATTTCACATTCAAATCTAATTAAAGATTTAACTATCGCCTGGAGTAAAACTGGTGGAACTCCATTCTCGATCATTTCACTAATTTGATAATTTAAATTATCAAATTTACATTTCAATCTAATTAAAGATTCATTGAAACTCTACTTGGTTTTAATCCCAAAAATCATTATGTAATGACTATTCAAATCTAGGAAATAAATCCTGTCTTTAACTGGGTTAAATAACCAATGTCATTTAAAACTCAGTTCACGATAAACCCAAAATCACATTCCATTAATTATGGAATCTTCACGGAAATCAGATCAATATATATAATCGATATAAATTTCCATATCCAACCAGTAATATAAATGGAATAACGACAAAGCCTTTTAAATTCCATATATAGAACGGTCTTCCTTTACAAAAGCTCATTTCGATTATTACCAATCGAATTCCATTCAATTCCAATTTGATATATTAAATTAGAAATCTTTACTTTGGAAAATTTCCATTAAATCTTAGAATAGTGATTTATAAACTCCAAACCATATTCTTCACTGTTAATTGGGTCAAAGAACAAATGTCGTTTAAAACACAGTTCACGATAAACCCATAATCAACTTTTATTTCAATTCCAATTAAATGTAAATTAATTGGTAAACTTCTCTAAATCTTAATTAAAAGATTTATTCTTTTATCAACCGGTTTAAGAAAAGTGTTAATGATGACACCATCACGACAAACCCAAAATCCAATTTAATATTAAATACAAGTCTCTGAATAGAAATTATATCGGCTTATATTCAATACCAAGTTCTGAAACCAACGCATATCGTATGGGGAATAACGAGATATATCTATCTTCCAAATTCCTCAAAATATCTGTATAATAAGGGAATCTAATATCAAAATATTCCTAAGATTATTTCTATTGAAATCCATTCCAATTTATACATTGGAAATTTCTAGTTTCATTAAAACCCCTTATAAATCCAATTTATTTATTTAAAAATTATTAGATTTCAAATCTAGTTAATAACTAGTTCATTTTGATAAAAAAATATTTTTATCTTTACGAATGTGGAAGTTTTCATCCAAATTCATTCTAAATCATTTATTTTGATTTTACACAAATTATTAATATTTTTAATAATTTTATCAAGGTCCGTACCGTCGGTTTCCAATAACGGCCACCGAACTACATCCATAGCGACCTTTTCCAAATTTTATTTGGACGTATCTCCGTATCCAACCATTAGATTTTAAATCTCTTATATTCATTGGAAAGCTATTTTCGATACGAACCCAATGGTTTCAGTTTTAGGAGAATCCGATGGTCGGATCTCCCGTAATGTCCATTCGAAGTTAATGGTTGAAATTCGCGAATGGTCGCAGCGCGGCGTGTTCTTTTTAGGCAATTAATATATATATATATATATATATATATTATGTATATTTCACCAATTTCATTTAAAACATATTTTATAAATTCCTTTATAAATTCATTTCAAAATGATTTCAACTTTATTTCATTTTCAAATCAAAATTGAATATTTCTTAGTAAGTTCGTTTTAAATTCATTTTAAAACGATTTCTACTTCATTTCAATTTTCAAATCAAAATTGAATATTTCTTAATAAATTCGTTTTAAATTCATTTTAAAACGATTTCTACTTCATTTCAATTTTCAAATCAAATTGAATATTTCTTATCATTATAATATTAAAATGATAATATTTTAAAAAAAATATGATTTTGATTATACACTGGATATTATTTAAAAATATTCGTTAATTCTAAATTGGAATCAGGCTCAATCAATTACCATATAATTTCAGTTATATGGATTTCATACATCGCATGTATACAACGTTAATGATAAAAAATCATCAAAAATTCGTACAACATCCAGAGTGCATTTTACTGCTGTATAAGCATTAAAATAAATAAATAACACTTATACAATCTGTCAACCCATCGATTGACATACAGCTAAACAATTTGGATTAGTGTACGTCAAATATCATCCCAATAACCATAAGGGGTTTCAATCAACAAACACAGATTTTTTTTGTACAGTAGGGTGATGTGTAAAATTTATCGCCCCAATCAACTTCAGTTAAATGGGTGTACATAAACAAATCGTCCGATTTGTAAATGAATATTTATTTCAACACATGATTATTTTAAATAGTTTTATTACACGTTAAAAAAGATATTTTAACGATTAAACATTTTATTCAATCATATGAATATTTACAATCACAATACAGTCAATTTCACAACCACAATCAATCCAAACAAACATCCATGGTTTGTACAATAAATAGTGTCAGGAGCTACTAAGCCCTGTCTACAACCTAGTATATATTTAACTGTAAAGGAATTTGAGTAAGAAGGAGTTCTCACCGTCGGTTTTCACTCCGTTAGTTTTATTTCTGAGTTTCTGAACAGTTTGGATTTGAATTTGCCTGAAATCCTAACGTGCTCTAAATTGGACCCTGTTATTCTTGTTGTGAAGCTCTCATCTCCACGATCTCAACGGATCCAGTTTTGCGCGATTTGGATCTCGTATGAAATAGTTACGGGATTTTATACATTTTACTACAATAAATATATAATTAATAAAATAATTACTTTAAAAATAATTAAACCTTTTACCCTCAGCTCCATCATTCCTGTACACGCTTAAAATCATCAACCCCATCTTGCTTGCCGTCGCCACCTCCGTGGATCGTCGGACTGCCATCTGGATGCACCACCTGGAAGAGGTTCGCGCCGCTGCCCCCCGCCTGAAGTTCCGGCGAACTCGACGCTGCCGTACCCTCCAAAATCACCTGCAAGTGGAATAGGTTTGAGACCCGAATTCTCTCCCCCCCACGCAACCATACCTGATCATGGCCATACAGAATTGAAGCGAAGAAAGTACTTCAATGTTTGTTTTAGATCCACAATTTAATTTGCAACAATTTAGGAGATTTTTAAGGATTTGAATTGGGGCTTTTAGGGCCATCGATAAGAAATCCTTAGGATCAGTTTTTTTTAATTAAAATATAAATCAATATATACTAAATTTGAACGTACATTTTAATTTACTGGGGCCACATACTAGCTCCAAAAATCACAGAAAAATAAATCTAGCTATGTTTTGATGATACGGTCCTAACAAAACTAATTTCGTAGAATTTGGAGACCGTTTGAAAAATAGCCATTTTCTGGTCGGTCCAATTCAAACTGAAATTGACAAAACACGTTTCTTTGGTCACACTTACATATTAATTCCCAAAATTATGAAAATTGGAATCTAGCAATAATTTGACATTCCGGATCCAACAAAAGTGGTTTCATCGAAAATGGAGGTCGTTTGCTAAATGGCTATTTTTAAGGGCTATATATTATATTAAATATTTATAAATTCCATAGCGACTATTTTAAATTTTAAACTGGACATAACTTTCAATTTATAAAGTGAAATCTCAATTTTTCACATTCGTTAGAATGATATTATCAAACAGATTTAAATGTTTCTTGTTTTATTGAAATCCGATTTATTTTGAATTTTGTATATTCAGTTTAAGTTTAAAATCGAATTTTCAAACTATCACGCGATTTCAAACTCTATTTATAATTAAAATAAATTTATATGCTCTAATTTTGATTTAATAAATTTTTAGTCGTTACTATTTAAAATAAATCATGTTAAGTATTCAAAATCCCTTGAAATAGCTAAAATAAAAATTGTAAATTGGTTCTGAAAAATCTGGTTTGTTACACCAGCCAATCAAACCGATATCATATAAATAAAGTAAAGGGACAACTGAATGCATTTGATTTCAGCAGATCAGGTAATGACATACCCTTCTGATGGGTGCGGCCCACATATCCATGCGACCTACCCAATTTTGTGCCATTTCCCGGATGATGAGGCTAGAGGTTAAGCTTATACTTTAGAACAGCACATCTCCATCCACTTTAAATGCCCTATTGTCAAATCCATCAAATCACTAATTGAGTTACACAAAAATACTCTGCAGCTGACAGAAGTATGTTTGTAAAAATCAATGCACGTGATTCTTAAGAATTACTCTATTAGACATTCGTCCATACAAGTCATCTAGGAATAGGATGAACCGAAGGCACCCTCCTTCCACATCCTATATAGGTATTACCTCAAGAATTAGTAGCGAGCGGTCCTTGCAATCCATAGATTCCAACCAAGACAGAATCACAAATTAAATAACTTTAATTGCAAGCCAGAGGTATTCGATAAGTAGTCCTTCTGCTCATGAAGATCCATGGTCTTCAATTGCTCCATCTTCAATCTTCACGTATTTGCCGGTTCGGAATGGTTTTCGAATATAAATTCGATCCCGGTCTTTCCATACCAACAATTGTATGGGCCAAATTTGATAGTCGGTTGTTTAACTATCAAATAAACAACTGTGTTAATAAATTAAGTTCATTTATTCCGTACTTGGCATTACTTGGCCTTTTTACTTAAACATATGTTAATTATACTCCTAAAATCTCCCAATATTTGGGGTTTTATCCTTTACTTCTTAATATAAGTAAGAATATTCTTAAAACCCACGTCATTCGCTTGTAAACTTTTCGAATACAGTTTACAATATTATTTATTAAAACCATAACTTATGTTTCCCTTGATTTTTATCTTTTAGAAACTGATACTATTCTTGGATAATCATGAAATCATTCAAGTTGGGGTATTTTATTTACCTCTCAGACCTTGAACAACAATATTCGTATCATCAGAATAAACAGAAGTTTATTGACAACACGTTCTCCTTTGAAATCCTTATTTAAATCTCAACAACTTTTACTTAATTATTTATTAAGTAAACTATTATTATAATAATTCCCTATTAATCTTTAGTGATCCTTTATAACATTAACAGCCCGTAATTTTAAAACATGACATAAGGGATAATTAAAGAATATTTAATTTTTATAAGAAGAATTAAGGGAAATGAGTTGCGTCATTGTGTTCGTCTCAGAATTTTGCTTGGAATAGAGTCCGAGTTTACGTAAATCAGATATCGTATGAAGAAGTTATGGAGCTTAGAAGAATTAAGAATTATCAGAATTTAAATTAAAATAATAATTAAAAATAAAAAACGAGTTAAAAATCAAAATCGGTAAAATCTGGGTGAGTGGGAAATCTCCCGCACTAGGGTGTCGACCCCCCTAAGGGAGTCGACATAGGTATTGACCCCCCTATAGAGGTGTCGACATAGGTGTCGACCCCCATCTGCCCAGATCTGGCAGACGTGTTTTTGAGGTCTAGGGCTGATGTGTCCTTCTGGGATTAGATAGATAACGTATCTTTCTGGTTTGGATAGTTCTGATGGATCCTAATCTAATCTAAGGTCCTAAATCACCTAGAGCATCTATAAAATACCCCTAAACCTAACCCTAATCTCATTGTTATTCATCTGTGGCGCCTCCATGCTGCTCTAGTCTAAATTAAACTAGCCTCTCTTCTCTTCTCCAAAGCAAATCAGAATTAGAGTATTCAGATTCGAAGATAAGAATCAAATTCTACAACAACGGTTTAGCTAATCAAATTCAGAAATCAGAATTCAAAATTCAGATCTATTCTCTCTTCTTAATCATGTCGCTGTGAGTCTATGTTACTTTCACATATAATTAACTAAAAGTTATTGTGAGAGGATTGTAAATTGGATTTTATGAACATGCCTGTAAGATGGATCATATCAAGTTTGTAAATTCATAACTTTTAGATTCATACCCAAATAACTGTTATCATATGCTATTTTATTGTTCTATGCCAGTTCATAATTCATATGCCTATTTTTATGCCAGTTTTGGTGTTGATTCTCTTCTCCTTTTCTTTTCCTTTTTTTATGAGATTAGGCTAACTTCGAGCCTAACATATTACGTTGAATTATACGTACGAATGACGTGGAAACGTTGTGGGAAAATTTTGAAAAAATATTGAATAACATGTAATTAAGCATAAATTTATTTGTAATCACGTAATTGATTTGGGGCATAATTATGTATAACTTGTATACATGTGATTTGGCATAAGTTGGATGTGGGCATAACTGGATATAATTTGTATACATGAGGTTTGGCATATATTGTTAATAACAATAAACGCAAATTAATTTGGGCATAATTCGGCATAACATGTATACATAAGATTATAGGCCTTGTTCGGATTAAAAATTATAAACATAATTTAGATTGGAAATTATGGTTAATGGAATATATTTTAATCCAAGATTTAAAATTTGGAGTTGAATCAAGAAAGTGATAATGAACGCCTAAGACAAGAGGTTAGATTCAAATTGCGGTGTAAAACTGCCCAGAACCGCCCAGCACATCCAGCAACCGCAATTTGGTAATCTAGCGTGAGAGGTCAAAGGCAGAAATTAGATGCGTAATAATGCAAAGACACGAGGTTAGATTCGGATTGCGGTTTAAGCCTGCCTGGAACCGCCCGACATATCCAGCAACCGCAAAACGGAAATCTAATGTGGGAGGTCTTGCAAGATTACGGTTATAATGAATTAATGAACACTTAACCAAGATAAGACATGTAGTAAGACATAGGGGATAAGTGGGTGACATGGGTGACATGTGAAATATAACTAGAAGCACTTAATCAAGGTGTAACATGTGATTAGACATGGGAATAAAGAGGGATTAAGTGGGAATTCCTAGTGGGGGCCAAGCTTAGGAGGGAAGCTTGTGTTAAGTCGGTGGACCCTTTTCAACTAGTAACCTATTTAGTATCTATGTGAGCTCGAACTAGGTCAAGGATAGGACACGCTTACTGGGTTTGATTGTAAGAGGTCAATAAAGAGTTAGCGATGGCAGTGCAAGTCCAACGGAGTCATGCGTGTGTGGGTCCGGGCTGGTAGGTAAGACGCTGTTGCATTGTGTAGATATTAGCCGTGCCTTTTAGTAGTTTCGGGTTGCCACTTTAGGGAGTGATACACCCTACCGTGGGACCAGTACGGGTATCTGCGAGTTAGGGAGCCAATCGAATGGGGAGGGTAGTGGGTACAAGTAGTTGAGATAGGAGCATGCGACACCTATGATAGCAGCTAGGAGTACACGAAACTACCATTATTGTTATTATGTTTAGTAAGAGGGATCAACTTTCAGTATGGAACTAGTATTGGTGCGGTGTAGGAATTATCTTATAGTGATTATAAGCGCAGTCAATGTTATATCTTGTTCATCTTGTTTACCTTATCTTATCTTCCTACGTTACAGACATCTCTTATATCCAGTTTATGTTCTTATCCTGTTACTTTACTGATTATATTGTTAAAGTCACTAGACTTGCCAGACGTATGTCTGACCCTTTTTGTTTCTCCTCTTTTCTTTCCTCCTCCCTTTCCCCAGGTCCTCAATGTAGGACTTGTGGAGTTTGACTTGGATTTCTTTCTTCTTGAAGTGCTTGGAAGTGTTGAAAGTAATGCTCAGCTTTATCTCTTTTCCATTATGGCTATTTGGAGTGGGATTATGGTTTTACTTTTATATACTCTGATAATAATTTTGTACAAGATGGATATTTGTGTACTTGGCTTTAGTATATGGTTTTGATGTTATAACCCGACATGTTTTGCTTTTCCGCTGCAATGAATAAATTTTTAATTTTCTTAAGTACAATTTTACATATCTGTCTTTTGATATTCTGTTCTATACTCTTATAATACTCCATGAAAGTTAATGCATTCCCTTATTGAGTGACATTAATGAACGTGGGGTGTTACATGTGGTATCAGAGCTGAAGGTTACCAGAGCAGATAAAAGATTTTGTAAACCGTTTTCAAAAGCATTTTTTTAGAAGTATTTTCAAAAACATGTTTTAAAGAAGGTGTTTTCAAGGGAAAGGTTTATTATGAAAAATATAATCCCCAAAAGCCATATATCTGTCTTTCGATTCTCTGTTTTGAATCTCTTCCTTTTTCCTTTCAGCATGTCTGGGTAACACGTTATACCCAAGGGCGTACAGATACTAGGTTGGTTCAGAATGTATCTGGAGGCTAGGGTTACTACCGCAGGCCCAGCAGGCGTTCCTCCTCCACCAGCTGCAGCTCCTCCTCCTCCCCGTGTAGATGCTTTTTCTAAGATATGCAAAGACTTCCATGCGATGGGCGGAAAGCCATTTTATGGGACTAAGATGTTTGTGGAGGATCGAAATTGGCTCAAAGAAGTAGAGGAATTGTTTGGTACCTTTGAGATAGACGAGGGAAGGAAAGTTCAGCTAGTTGCTTGGTTGGTGAAGGATGAAGCTTCCTTTTGGTGGGAAGTAACTAATGGAGGACGTCCAGTGGAGACGTGGATAGACTTCAGATGAAGATTCGAGTTGAAATTTCTATCACAAGCAGAGGAGAGTTTATACATGGAGAGGTTCTTGGCTTTGAAGCAAGGGAGTTTGTCTATGAAGGAGTACGTCAACAAGTTTAACCAGTTAGCAAGATTCGGGATGGAATTAGTTAATACACCACATAAGAAGGCCTTGAGATTTGCCAAGGGTCTGAATGAACCATTACATGGGTTGGCGATGTCCCACATTCCTATGGGTGCTATTTTCGAGAATCTTGTGGACATGGCGCTGATGCATGAAGAGGAGAAAGGTGCTAGTGTAGTTAAGGCTCAGGATAAGAAAGTGGATCCAAAAGAAAGTACAGCAACAACAAAAGAAAGGTGGTAAGTATAACAAGGGCCAAGGGAAGAAAAGATGTTATAACTGTGGAACACTGGGACACTTAAGCAAGGACTGTAGGAAGAAGAAGAAGACGGGTTGATTCCAATGTTGTGAGGCAGGACATACGATTAAAGATTGCCCAAGAAGGCAAGGACAAGGGCAGAGGACAGGACCTACTTCTGGAGGGCATGTTCATGCTCTCATGGCACCAGGATAGGAGAGAGATAGAAACATTTCTGTTGAAAGTTTGATTTTTCTTTTTGATCATCCTGTTCAAACTTAGTTTGATTCTGGCGCTTCACATTCGTTTATATCTGCTTCGTTAGTTGAAACATTGCACCTAAATACTAGTCTAATTATGGATCCCGTTGCTGTCTCAAATCCTATTAGGGGTGCGGCTCATCTTTCTATGTTATGTCAGGATTTGAGAATAAATGTGTATGGCATTGAGTTCGAATGCAACGCTTATATGCTTGGCTTCATGGGTTATGGGCTGATTCTAGGAATGGATTGGCTAGCCAGGTATGGCGTCATCCTCGACTGTGAAAAGAGGATAGCTAGACTGTTGACTAGTTTGGGTAATACTCTCGATATTTCTTGTGATCCTAAGGGTTCTGTTATGCTTAGCTACCTAGAATCTCTGGTCACATCTATTGATGATTTGCAATCTGTTCGAGTAGTCCGTGAGTATGCAGATGTCTTTGAGGAGGTTAGGGGCTTACCTCCAAAACGCAAGATAGATTTCCGTATATATTTAGTGGACAATGCAAAGCCATTTGCATTACCTGTGCGCCACATGGCTCCTAACGAAAGGAGGGAGCTTAGTAAACAAGTGAAAGAGTTGCTTGAGAAAGGGTTCATAAGAAGAAGTATCTTGGAGTGGGGTACTCCTGCTGTTTTTGCTACAAAGACTGATGGTTCGCTTAGATTGTGCGTGGACTATAGGAAGCTGAATAAGCTCATGAAGAAAAACAGAAAACCATTACCGAGGATAGATGATTTGTTCGATCAGTTTGTTGGTGCTTCGGTTTTCTCGCAATTGGACTTAGCTACAGGATTTCATCAGTTGAGGGTAGTTGAGGGTAGTTGAGTATAGTATAGATAAGACTGCTTTTAGGACTCCCGATGGTTTCTTCGAATGGCTCGTCATTCCTTTTGGTTTGACGAATGCACTAGCATATTTCGTAGACTTAATGAGTAGGGTGTTTAGGGAGTTTCTAAACAAGTTTGCAGTGGTTGTTGTGAATGATATATTGATATTCTCTAGAAGCGAGGAAGAACATGCCCGACATCTTAGGGAAGTCTTAGAGACCCTTCGAGCACATCAACTCAAAACTAAGTTCTCCAAATGTCTTTTTTGGAGAAAGGAAGTGAGGTTCTTGGGGCAAGTGGTCTCCAAGGAAGGGATAGCAGTGGATCCCGCGAAGGTAGTAGCAACCCAAGATTGGAAAATTCCTAAGAACGCTACAGAAGTAAGAAGTTTTCTTGGCTTGGTAGGCTATTGCAGAAAGTTCATCGAGGACTTGCAAAGATAACAGCCCCATTTACACGGTTGACGAAAATTAATTTGACCTTTTCTTGGGATGTTGACTCTGATGATGCTTTCCAACATTTGAAGAGGGCATTGATGACAGCTCCAATTTTAGTTTTGCCTGATGGGAGTAAACCGTTCACAGTGTATACCGATGCTTGTGGGACAGGGCTTGGCGTAGTTTTAATGCAAGAGGGAAGGGTGATATGCTATGGTGGAAGGCAGTTAAAGGCCCATGAGAAGAATTACCCTACCTACAACTTAGAGTTAGCTGCCATAGTTTTTATGCTTAAGTCTTGGCGTCACTATTTGCTTGGTGAGAGGTTTGAGTTGTATATAGACCATGAGTCACTAAAGTACTTGTTCTCCCAAAAAGATTTAAATTTAAGGAAACAGAGGTGGATGGAGTTCTTAGCATCCTACGATTTTGAGATTGCATATACCCCTGTCAAGTATAACGTTGTAGCTGAAACCTTGAGTTGAAAGAAGTTGACTTTGAGTCATTTGTTTGTCGATTGACAGAGTTTAAAGTATATCTCTACCTTTGACTTTAGACCCTCTATTGATTATGTACTCGGTTTGTTGGCATCGCTAGAGGTACGACCTACGCTTTTGGGACAGATAGGTGCGGCGTAGCGAGATGACCGACAGTTGATAGAGATGATAGACAAACTCATAAGACGGGAGTCTTCGAGCCATCTTAGTAGGTATACTATCGATGACAAAGGTTGGTTGCGTAGGGATGGGAGACTTTGCGTACGTCGAGACGAGAATTTGAGAAAGACAATCCTTGAACAAGCACATCGTTCTAAGATGACCATACATCCTGGTGGTGACAAGATGTATAGGGACATGAAGCGAATTTTCTTTTGGGCTGGAATGAAGAAGGATGTGGCTGAGTTCGATTCTAGATGCTTAGTGTGCCAAAAATTCAAGCCTGAGCAGAAGAAGCCTGGCGGTTTGCTTCACCCTTTAGAGGTTCCACAATGGAAATGGGAAAGTGTTTCCGTGGATTTCATTGATGGGTTGCCGAGGTGAAGGAAGGGTAATACGGGGATTTGGGTAGTAGTAGATAGATTTACCAAAAACGCCCATTTCATTCCCGTTAAGAGTAAAAGAACAGTGACATGGTTAGCATCTGTTTATCTCCAAGAGATAGTTCGTCTACACGGCATACCTTCTAGTATCGTAAGCGACCGAGATCCCATTTTCACTAGTGAGTTTTGGAAGAACTTGCAAGAGACGATAGGAACATAATTGTATTTGAGCACCGCTTATCACCCTCAGACGGACGACCAAACAAAAAAAAATGAATCGAATTCTAGGAGATCTTTTGCGGTTATGCATCTTGGACTTTGGAGGGACATGAGATGAACACCTTTCATTAGTAGAGTTCGCCTACAACAATAGTTATCAGACTAGTATTGGCATAGCACCTTTTGAGGCTCTATATGGACGACCTTGCCGAACACCGACTTGTTGGTGGGAATCTACGGACAAGGTTTTGCTTGGGCCCGAGATGATTAGGGAAACTTCAGAGAAGATAGACTTAATTTGAAGACGCATGAAGACGGTACAGGACTGGCAAAAGTCATATGCTGATAAGTGAAGGACCGATCTTGAGTTCAATGTTGGAGACATGGTCTTTATTAAAGTATCACCGTTGAGGAATGTAGTTCGTTTTGGGTCTGTAGGGAAATTGGCACCAAGGTTCGTAGGGCCATTCCCCATTACAGAGCGAATTGGACAGATGACCTATAGAGTGAAGTTGCCTGAGAAGATTAGTGGTGTTCATGACGTATTTCATGTGTCGCATTTGCGGAAGTTTTTACATGATACCACGGAAGTAGTGGAACCAAGCATGCTTAGGAAGTGGAAGTGGAGCGAGATTCCATGATTAGACGAGCTCCTACATGCATCCTTGGATCGGAGGTCAAGAAGTTACGCAACCGAGAGGTCAGGTTGGTTAAAGTCCAATGGGGAGATGATCAAGGAGACGCTACTTGGGAGACTGAAGACAAAACACGCGCGTCGTACCCTATCCTTTTTGAGGGTATGTTCTTAACTTCTCCTTTTTCTACTGCTTTATTTATACTTGTTCTATTGTTTAGTGTATCCTCTCAATTATATCTTCGACCCTTAGGCAGAAAATCCTATGGTTGTAAGCATGTATTTGAGACATGTTATGTTTGGTGGATGTAAGGGGATATAAGTGTTTGCTAGTGGTTGCTCGTGGATGCATTTACAGACACATTAGGCACTAGATCGGCTCAATCACTTTCATATTGCATATGAATGAGTGTGCATATTTCAGTTAATGGATATGCATTGAATGTATTATCATATGGATGTTGCATTTGAATGAGTGGATGTGCGCTCATATAGAAATGATATGTATCATTAGGATTCTTTTCCATACATAATGGACGCATGGCACTATCATGTTTCGCATTAAGGAGGTCAACTAAATCAGTAGACCGCCCGATCTTTGCATTAGATAAGGAACATATACACACACTTTTGCATATGTTCGTATAGCATTAGAAATCTTTTAAGGACAATGGATGCTTGTGGATGATGAATAAGTAGATGGATGATTGGATGGTAGGAAACATTCTTCTTAACTTGAAGATTTCGGGGACGAAATCCTTCAAGGAGGGAAGAATGTAACACCCCGAAATTTTAAAACATGATAAGGGATAATTAAAGAATACTTAATTTTTTAAAGAAGAATTAAGGGAAATGGGTTGCGCCATTGCGCTCGTCTCGGAATTCCGCTTGGAATAGAGTCTGAGTTTGCATAAATCGTATATCATATGAAGAAGTTATGAAGCTTAGAAGAATTCAAGAATTAGCAGAATTTAAATTAAAATAATAATTTTAAATAAAAAACGAGTTCAAAAATCAAAATCAGTAAAATCTGGGTGAGCGTGAAATCTCCCGCTCTAGGGCATCGAACCCCCTAAGGGAGTCGACATAGATGTTGACCCCCCTATAGGGGTGTCGACCCCCATCTGCCCAGATCTGGCAGACGTGTTTTTGAGGTCTAGGGCTGAAGTATCCTTCTGGGATTGGCTGGATGACGTTTCTTTTTTGTTTTGATGGTTCTGATGGATCCTAATCTAATCTAAGGGTGCTAATTCACCTAGGGCATCTATAAAATACCCCTAAACCTAACCCTAATCTCATTTTTATTCGTCCATGGCGCCTCTATGCTGCTCTAGTGTATATTAAACTAGCCTCTCTTCTCTTCTCCAAAGCAAATAAGAATTAGAGTATTCAAATTGGAAGATAAGAATCAAATTCTACAACAACGGTTTAGCTAATCAAATTCAAAAATCAGAATTCAGATCTATTATCTCTTCTTAATCCTGTCGCTGTGAGTCTATGTTACTTTAACATATAATTAATTGAAAAGTGATTGTGATAGGATTGTAAATTGGATTTTATGAACATGCCTATAAGATGAATCAAGTCAAGTTTGTAAATTCTTATCTTTCAGATTCATACCCAAATCACTGTTATCATATGCCTGATTGGATCTATTTAATCGTTCTATGCCAGTTTTGGTGTTGATTTTCGTCTCCTTCTCTTTTCCTTTTTTTATGAGATTAGGCTAACTTCGAGCCTAACATATTATGTTGAATTATACGTATGAATGATGTGGGAATGTTGTGGGAAAAGTTTGGGAAAATATTGAATAATATGTAATTGGGCATAAATTGATTTGTAATCACGTAGTTGATTTGGGGCATAATTATGTATAACTTGTATACACGAGATTTGGCATATGTTGGATGTGGTCATAATTGGATATAATTTGTATACATGAGGTTTGGCATAAATTGTTAATAACAATAAACGCAAATTAATTTGGACGTAATTTGGCATACCATGTATACATACGATTATAGGCCTAATTCAGATTAAAAATTATAAACATAATTTAGATTGGAAATTATGGGTAACGGAATATATTTTAATCCAAGATTTAAAATTTGGACTTGAACCAAGAAAGTGATAATGAACGCCTAAGACACGATGTTAGATTCAAATTACAGTATAAGACTGCCTGGAACTGCCCGACACATCCAGCAACCGCAATTTGGTAATCTAATGTGAGAGGTCAAAGGCAGAAATTAGATGCGTAATAATGCAAAGACACGAGGTTAAATTCAGCATGCGGTATAAGCTTTCCCGGAACCGCCCGGCATATCCAACAACCGCAAAACGACAATCTAATGTGGGAAGTCTTGCAAGATTACGGTTATAATGAATTAAGGAACACTTAACCAAGATAAGACATGTAGTAAGACATGGGGGTTAAGTGGGTAACATGGGTGACATGTGAAATATAACTAGAAGCACTTAACCAAGGTGAAACATGTGATTGGACATGAGAATAAAGAGGGGTTAAGTGGGAATTCCTAGTGGGGACCAAGCTTAGGAGGGAAGCTTGTGTCAAGTGGGTGGGCCCATTTCAACCAGTAACCCATTTAGTATCTATGTGAGCTCGAACTAGATCGAGGATGGGACATGCTTACTGGGATTGATTGTAAGAGGTCAATAAAGAGTTAGCAATGGCAGTGGAAGTCCAACGGAGTCATGTGCATGCGTGGGTCCGGGCTGGTAGGTAAGACGTTGTTGCATCGTGTAGATATTAGCCATGCCTTTTAGTAGTATCGGGTTGCCACTTTAGGGAGTGATACACCCTAATGTGGGACTAGCATGGGTATCTACGAGTTAGGGAGTTGATCGAATGGGGTGGGTAGTGGGTACAACTAGTGGAGATAGGAGCAGGCGGCACCAATGACAGCAGCTAGGAGTACACTAAACCACCATCATTATTATTATTATTATTATGTTTAGTAAGAGGGATCAACTTTCAGTATAGAACTAGTATTGGTGCGGTGTAGGAATTATCTTATAGTGATTAGAAGCGCAATCAACATTATATCTTATTCATCTTATTTACCTTGTCATATCTGCTTATGTTACAGACATCTCTTATATCCAGTTTATGTTCTTATCCTGTTACTTTACTAATTATATTGTTAAAGTCACTAAACTCGCCAGACGTATGTCTGACCATTTTTTTCACCTCTTTTCTTTCCTTTCCCCCCTCCCCCCAAGGTCCTCAGGGTGGGACTAGTGGAGCATGACTTGGATTTCTTTCTTCTTGAAATGCTTGGAAGTGTTGAAAGTAATGCTCAGCTTTATCTCTTTTCCATTATGGCTATTTGGAGTGGGATTATGGTTTTACTTTTATGTACTCTGATAATAATTTTGTACAAGATGGATATTTGTGTACTTGCCTTTAATATATGGTTTTGATGTTGTAACCAGACATGTTTTGCTTTTCCGCTGCAATGAATAAATTTTTAATTTTCTTAAGTACCATTATATATATCTGTCTTGTGAAATTCTGTTCTATACTCTTATAATACTCCATGAAAGTTAATGCATTCCCTTAGTGAGTGACATTAATGGACTTGGGGTGTTACAGTACCTGAGCTTCAATTCCATTATAAATAGAATATTTTATAAAATTTCTTCAGCATCTTTTTATAAACACTTTTCAACTTGTTTGCAACAACAATACTATATTTGTTTTTAAATCGTATATAATTGTCTTTAACAAATCTTATATAAATATCTTTATAAATCTTAAATAAATATCTTACGAATCCTTATATTTACTTTTATCAAAACAATTCAACTTATCATCTGTAACAAACATTATAGATTTCATGTCAAACCTTTTTATTTTCTTTAATTATACCCTTTCAAATTATTCCGACAACTTATGCGTTGTCTAAAATCACATTGCGCTCTTTTTAACGATCTTCAGTTTATAAATCAAATAGTTCAATTAATTATTTGTAACAATTGTTACAAAATGCATTTTCTCAAAACCCTTACTTCATTTACAGATCCCATTTGTAAATTTTTATCGATAATTAATATTTCGATTTTATTTCTAAACTCTTAACTTCCATTTAAAAAATCATTTGTAAATCATTTATGATGACTTATCTTCTTTTGCATTTCCAAAATCTTTACTTAGCTTATACTCTCGACTTCGCTTAACATTCCAAACTTCGGAACATCACATTTCGAACCTTGGAATAAGTCTCACTTCGTTAGTTCATACCATTTCCCAATTTGTATATTCCCTTTTGCTAACTTCAAATACTAAGTAAATATTTGATTTAAGCTGTTATATTCACCTAAAAATCCCTTTATAACTTCGTTATAAAATTTCGGTTTTAATATAAAACCAGTTCATGCATTCCTTTAACATTTCGATTAGATTCATTTCAACTTCGATCACTTTTTAATTGAATTTCAGTTTAAAAAGTTAATCTCTTAAATTATTATTGAGATAATAATTTTCTTCAATCACTAACTACTATAACAGTAGTTAACTACTTAATTGACTAAAATAAATATTAAATTCTCATTTAAAATCTTATTAAAATTAAACAAATATTTGTTAAGCTATTTTATTAAGTTAATTCAAAACAAATTAATTTAATAACGGTCCCAGTTGAAACGGTTGACTTAATCAACCCAATACACGATTTATTCGTTAACCAATTTCAATTAGTTCTCACTTTAAATTAATTAATAATATAATTAATTTAAATAATTCCATTTAATTGTTTCTTACCAGAAACAATTGTACAACTCTTAACCGTTAGGTTAATTTCTGTTCATTTGCTTATAAATCTTCTTAACATAAAGATTTACTTTATAAAATCAATTAATAATTTATTATAAACTTAATTAATAAATAATAAATATTTATTTTCTTTTAACAAACTTTTATTCAAAATAATAAATTTAAAAAATCTATTTTCAGTTAAAAATAAATTTTATAACTTCATTCCCGTCGATTTACTTGACGGAAAATCCATATTTGAATAACGATTGATTTATAGGCCATATACTGCCAATTACTCAACTAATATTACCCATTGGTTTAAACAAAACAAATGTTGAATTTCAGGTCAACAGTCAACAATCAAAGCAATCATCTAATCAGAACAGTTCATATAATGATAATATGAAAATAAATATCATTAAATATATTTTGAGGAATCCCGTTGGATCCCTCCAACCCGTTATTCCCTGTATTCACATGGTTTACTTCAAATAAACTTATTTAATTAAATTTAACTAATAACTTCAAAAACGGTAAATAACGACCATTTAAATCACCTAATTATCAAAGCAATTCAAACAATTAAACACGTTTATTTAATAAACGTGACCAATAAGGTAAGTTAGCTTCATTGGTTCCAATAGTTAAAATAACTATTTGAGGTTCCATCGAAATTGAACAACATTTAATTTCGTTGGTTCAGTCAATGTATGTATATATAATTAACAAACAATCTACCATTAGCAACCATAGCACACAAATTGTAAAACACGACTTATATAAAAAATAAGTAGGAAGAAGTGAGTGAGTTTAACTCACCTTGAATTGATTTTTTGATATGCGTTTTCAGTTAAATTAAACTCCAGCAGTCTCCAGTCTTGTCAACTAGTTTCCAAAATATACCGTTTCCGGATACAGTCCCCTTGCTTCTTGTTTCATTCCATTCTGTCAATATATGCTTATGTAAAATTATCTTAAATATACGATTTATATTAATCCAATTATACTCTTAATTATAAATTTAATAATTATTACTTAAGGATAACATGTCGACTATTTTTCCAGTTCGTTTCTTCTCATGGTACCGCTTCATTGCAATACCATCACTGTGAATGCTTCCTGATTAAAAAGGGACATAAGCACGGTTTTTATATAAATCATACTTACTCTTCTTTAAATAAATATTAATTAAATTTAAATTACGTTTTTTTATCTATTTACCTAATTATTATACGAATTAATTATAGTAATAGACCGTTAATATCTCGTGGCCAATACACTGCTTCAAGCCATCTTTGTATGCCTTGTTCCAGAGCAAAACTCAACGTCCACCTTTTCTTTTAATATGTGAAATAACGTAGGCCAACTAATATACATTACTAAGGATAACCAGGCCGACCTACTCCCTTTTATTTTACTCTTCACATTGAAACATATAGTCAACCCAATGCCTTCATCCATGTTTTGAGCAGAATTAGGCCGAACATTTTCCCATTTACTTCACTCAAATCTGTTCATGTAACTAAATGTTATAAACAAATTATGTTTAAATAATGTAATTAAAACCTAAATTACTAATTATAATTAACTGATTTACTTCTGATCTCAATAATGCCAATGGTGCCAACATTGCCAAACCTAAGAGAAATGCCGACGATGTTGTAGTTTTCTCCCAACATTTGCTTTCCGGTACCATGCTGCAACACGTTCAGACACAACGTGATACTACCCAATCCAATATCCCCCATACGTTTACTGCTTCCACCATTTTTCACAACTCACTTTCAGCATATACGCTCCTCCATCAGAACACTAGGTTGACCCACTTCCCAATTCTGCACCGCCCTCCACCATAGATCGAAACTCGATCTGCCATGACTGGCTGATGTGCCCAAGCCCACTCCCCTAGCGCCATGAGCTGCGACCCACATAGCTCCCCCTTCCTCCTGCGTTTAACCCATAACCGCAAGTCCTTCCTTCTCCGAATCAGGCTGCCACACACCATGATAATTCATCTCCACTGTCAGAATGCAAGATTTCATTGGCCTCTAAAACATTGCTATTGGATAATTTGTGGACTGAACATCATGTTGGAAGATAATTTGAGAGGAAGGGAGTGTATTTTGGACCGTTCAAAGAATAGGTGGCGGCTCCTTTGAGTATTAATCGCGCAAAGGCCTTTTGGCCAAAAACTAAGGGTTTCATGAACATTATATATAAAGTGTAGGAGAATTAAATAATATTTTATTATCCAAAACTCCGTTGTTAAGTATAGTTCAAATTTCACCACATACGATCTTTGTTATTTACAAAATAATGTAATCCTAGCATAAAAAAATATTCCGGACCCGATGGGACATGTTTCGTCAAATTCCGAGATCATTTATGAAAAGTCCTTTATAATTATCGATGAAAAATCAAGCATTTAAAATTCCTATAATTACAAAAAAAATCAATTAAATTTGAAACCTTGACATTTTACTAGACCTCTTCCTTACAGATGCAATGAAATTTGTTTCATTAAAATTGGAATTCGTTTGGTAGTTATTTATTTCTTTAAATTTACCCCTGTCAAATAATATAACCGATTCGATAAAAACAAGGGCGTTTTTGATGCCGCCACGATCAAACGGTAAGTCCATTTGACACGAAAATTGAAACCATACAATAATTAATTGATACAATTCCAATAGCACAAAGTTCGTCGCATTTCGAGATTGTTTAGTGGTACGCTATTTTGATACGCACCACAATACTATTTTGGACACCAAATTAACATATCTCCAAAAATAACAAATTATATACCCATCCTAGCTCTAAACGTCGATACAGACTCAATGGAACTGGTTTCATGGCTTAATTCAATCGTCCGCTCAAGTTACACACAAATATCTCCTTATTAAATTAAATTAATTTAATTTTGCGTTATATAAAATGATTGGGTGTTTATGGCTGTCGTGGTCACATACGACATCGTTTTCCCCGAAATTTAATACCGTACAACAATTTGATGTTACGGTCCCAATGAAACTGATTTCATCGAAAACAGTCTCAGTTTGCAAAATTACCATTTTAAAGGCCAATAATAATATAAATAAAATATTATTAAATTCCAGAATAATCAAATAATATAATAATAAATTATTATTATCGTAAATACCCAACTAGAAATATCATATAGCTTCAAATATAAATTATACAACTCAATATCATTAATTTTGAGTTAAACTATGTCCAAATTATATTAAAACACTATTATTTAATAAATAAACATTATATTTTAAATAACGATTTCCATAGCGACTATTTTAAATTTTGATTTTGGACATAACTAACAATCTATAACATGAAATCTCGATTTTTCTCTCCTATATGAAAACTATACTCAACAAGATTTCAACGTTTTTTGTTTCATAGAAATCCGACTTATATCGGATCATGTACATTCAATTAAAGTTCAAAATTCAATATTACGCACTACAGCGCTATTTCGAGCTTGATTTATATTAAATATAAATTTAACATTCAAACGTCGTTTTAAATAAACGAATTCAATATTAAAGTCCATTAATATTCCAAATATAATATTTAAAATAATAAATTAAATTGAATATTTGAAAACAAAAAATACGGGACATTACACGGTGGATCCTTAATCCCGTCATTCCTTTTAACTCTTGTAACCTTGTTCGTTCCAGTCTTGTTTTCCTTTATCACGTTTATGCCTACACCCAAACGCATTTTAGTTAATTAATATATAAGTTTAATATGATTTAATCATAAACTAATTATTACTTAATCATAGTTTAATGTTAAATTAATTACAGGGTTTTAAAAATATCGTCCGATCCTTCCTTTTATTCTATGTTCAATTCCAGGCACCTCGACTTCACAAGCCGCATTCATCCATAAACCGTTACGCCAGCCTAGCGATCGCCAGAGTTCGATTAGATGGTGTCTAAAGAAGCGGCTAATCTCTCTTAATGCTCACACCATGTTGCACCTCGTTCGATTTCCCTTTTAGCCAGCAGTTCTTCCACGATGATTGCACCTTTCAGAACAATTTCGAGCTGCCTTGGTTGCCTAAAATAGATCATGGCCATTCAGATCACAGAGCTCATCGAGATCAACATTTTTATATTCGGAAATTTAAGAATTGAGTGGTGGATTTTGCGATTAAAGAGGGAGATGGTTGGAATGCTTAAGATCATCAAATTTTTGATGGAGGAAGAAAGTAGATATTGACCAGGCATGAAGAAAGAAGGTAGGGCTTGACTGATCCAAGGATATACATACACATCATACGATCTAAAATCAAGATGAAACTCCTAATCCTAGCATAAAAAAATTCCAGACCCGATGGGACAGGTTTCGTCGAATTCCAAGGTCGTTTGTAAAATCCCTGTATAATTCACAGGTGAAAAATCACGCGTTTAAATTTCCCACGACCACAAAATAAATCAAATCAACTTGAAACTTTTAAATCCTACTTGTCCTTTTCCCTATGGATATAATGTAATTTGTTTCGTTACAATAGGAGTTCGTTTGGCCAGTCATTTATTCCTTTAAAGTTACCCCTGTCTAAAATGGTCAAATAATATAAACGATTAAATAAAAATGTAGATGTTTTTGGCTACCAAAGTCACATACAACATCGGTTTGCCACGAAATTTAATATTATACAATAATTTAACGTTACGCTTACAATGAAACTAATTTCATTGAAAACTAAGACCGTTTGCAAAATGACCACTTCAAACGCTTATAAATAATATAAATAAAATATTATATAAATCCCAAAATAATCTAATTAAATACTAGTAATAATTTATTATTATCATAAATATCCAAATAAAATTATCATATATCTCTGAATATAAACAAATATGGATTTCACAACTCGATATCATCAATTTCAAGTTAAAATGGTATCCAGGTTATATAGAAACCCCATTTAAATTATTAAATGAATGTTATCGTTTAATAACGATTTCCATAGCGACTATTTTAAAATTTGATTTGGACATAACTAATTATCTATAACATGAAATCTGGATTTTATTATTTCATATGAAAATTATAATCAACAAGATTCATACGTTTCTTGTTTCACAGAATTCCGACTTATATTGGATCCTGTATAATCAATTGAAGTTCAAAACTCTATATTACAAACTGTCGCGCTCGTTTTTAAATTATATATAAATTATACGTTTAAACTTCGCTTTTGAATAGAGAATTCAATATTAAAATCCACAAACATTCCAAATATACTATTTAAAATAATAAATAAATTAAATATTTGATTACCAAAAATACGGAACATCACATTCTTCCCCCCTTAAAAGAATTTCGTCCTCGAAACTACTAAAGTAGGAAAAATGCTAAAACCCATTCACCATTCAAAAATCAAATTTATTTTAAATCAAAAACCAGTTCATTTAAAAATTTCAAAAATATCTAAAATTTTAAAACAATTAAATTCCTGGAAAATTCGGTAGAGTCTACCCTATATGGAGGGACTTCTGCGATATCGCAGTAACAAATGATATATATACATCGACCCGCACGGTTGGAAAACAAAATTCAAAACCAAAATTTTATATTTTCGCGTAGGTGTACCTTATATGACCGCTACTGAGCATACTTGCTCAACATACATGCAATCTACGCAACCAACTTAATCCTCTTGGCCTTCTGGTACCTGTACTTATCTCGATTAACATATAAGTCACAAAATACATGAAATTCTTAAATGACATTTCATTATCATCAAATGTAGCTATATAGTTCTCAAAACTAAACATGAAACATTCATACGCAAATGTAGGGTTTAATCATTAATTTCAATTCATATGCAATTCGATTCTGATTCATAATACTGAAATTTAGTTTCAATTCATTCAACGCTTTTATTAAACTATTGATAAATTTTATTTCATCCAATCTAACATCCAAATAACACCAACATACAATCAAATCAACCAAGCATTCAATTTATATTGAACATTAATATTTACTTTGGTTTAACATACATCAATAATAATTAATTAACATCAAACTGACTTCCAATTTCAAATTTAATTTACTAACTTATTTACTTAACCCAATTAAGTCTCATTTCAAATTCTTAATATAATTTGAATCTTATTCAAATAAATCAATGTCTCAATAATTTAATAAAATTATTTTATACAAAATATATTTCAGGTAAAATTATTTAATTTACCCTCTTTACAAAACAATATTGTATCCATAACCAGTTCAATGCTTCTCAACACTTGAACCGATCAAACAACACAATACAAAACATTTGTATATAAAATCTACGAATACGCTCTCTCATATAAACACTTAACTCAATCTAGGGTATTACTAACCTAAATTACTCGATAGAGATGGGGTTACTCAACAGAGCCAAGGTTATCACTAAACCTTATGATCTGATACCACTGTAATGGGTCTAGGCTTTGCAACCATCAATCACTAGGCTAACCTCCCAGCGTGGCACTATAGAGATACCTCAAAATTGACTTTACGGCCAGCCTCGCAACTCTCGCACACAGCAATCAACCCAACTTTTCCCATTGGGACGTGTAGCGGTAAGAGTCTTCTACTCGCCACCAAACAACCGAGTTAGAATGCCCTATCACGTTATCCTAACCAATTTTGATACCACTATAATGATATGCGAGAATTCGACGCCCAAATTCCGAAAATAATATGCAAATACTGTATCACTTGTCAGAACCCACGTATCAAAAACACAGATAGTTATGAGAAAAAAATTATAGGATGAGAAAAGAAAGAAAAAATATTAGAATGGAAGAAGAAGCATAGGAAGAACCAACACAACACAGAGTATCACATCGCAGCATAACAAAATATAATATTGAAATAAATTTTTATAGAGAACTATAAATAAAAACTTATAATCATCAAAGTACATCAACACGTCTGGAAAGTTATATTAATCTGTCTCATATACAACACACAACGGAATAAATACTAGATATCATACGTCTGAACACCTCCAACTCGTCTCTGGACTTCGTAGCATTCGATAACCTAAACCTATTAAAAACCGATCTAATCCGAGTATTACAAAGGCCAGATCAGTCTGGTGATCTGGAGTGAGAAAACTTGCTAATTTATAGGTATCATCCAACTTGATTTTAAGGTCAAAATCTTTTCGAAAGAATAGTACAATCATAAGACCAAAACCACACATAAATACGGACGGTTATTTCCATATGATAACCCAAAACAATTTTGAAAACAATATCTTTTGTGATATTATAATAATGTCTAAATAAAAATAAATAAAAATAAATAAAAATATAGCGGAACGCTTGCATTTCATGCTCCACATACATAATATACAATCAAACCACGGGCTCTTATTGGAGAATGGATTTCCATGGCAAGGTATGGGCAACCACCTTTCCGACAATGTACCTTCGGAGACGAATACAGTAGGATTCAACAAGACTATCTTGTAACCCAGGCTAAACATGACCGGCCCCTCACTTCGCATGAGAGTACCAAATATATCATTACCATGGTCAGGGGCCAGCCAACTGCCAAAAGCATACAAATAAAAATAAAAAGGGACAACCGAAGGCATTTGATTTCTCCAGATCAGGTAATTATATACCCTTCTGATGGCTGCAACTCACATAGTCATGCGACCTACCTGATTTTATGCCATTTCCCGGTTGATAAGGCTTGATGGCATACTTACTTTTTAGAACATCTGGTCACTATTAACTTAGAATGTCACATCATCAGATCCACCAGAAATCACTAACTGACATCCTTAAAAATACCCAGGTTGTTAAGCTAAGAGAATTGCACACTTTTCAGCCACCAACTATGGTACGTTTGAAGAAATCAATGTACCTAATTCCTTTGAAAATACTCTGTCAAACATCTGTCCATACAAGTCATCCAGGAACAGGATGAACCTAAGGCACTCTCCTACCACATCTTATATAGGTATCACCCAAGGATTAGTATCAAGTAGTCCTAGCAATCCACAGATTCCAATCACGATAGAATCACATGTCAAAATATCAATGGGAGCTACCCTTATACATTTAACAAGCAGTCCTTCCGCTCATGAAGGTCCACGGTCTTCAATTCTCCATCTTCAATCAGCATCTTTCACGTGTATGCTAGTTTGGAATGGTTTTAGAATATAAATTCGATCTCGGTTTTTCCGTACCGACAATCGTATAGGTCAGATTTTGATAGTCGGTTAATTAACTATCAAATAAATAATCGTGAGAATAAAATGAGTTTATTAGTTTAACACCAGCATTACATGGCCTCTTTAATTAAAAATAATTAATGATAGTCAATTTAAAACTCTTAAATCTTTTAACATTACGAATATAACTTTTCATTTATTATTTAACATAAGGTTATTTCATAACTATTATATTTTAATACTTATGAAAATATCCTATAATCATATCCAATTTTCTATTTTATTGTCATTTTCAAAACATTTGCTACATCATTACTCATTACCTATAATTCCAAAAATTAACTCAACTTATCATTCATAAAATAATGTTACGAAATCTCTTTTGGTTTCATTACTTGAATATATTACCCACCCTTATTCCTTTAGAATAAATCTATTCCAAAACTCAGCTTCTCAATTTCCTTTTTCCTCGAAAATACCATTATAATTTCACATAATCTCCTTTTATTTCATTTACTTCGGAAATATCATTATATATATATATTCCCAAATCTTCCCATTTCGTTTACTTTGGAAATCTCATTGTATATTCTTAAATCTTTTATTTACATCACCTTTTAATTTTCTTCAAACAATTCATTTTATAACTCGGATTTTCGTTCCAAATCCAGTTACTCACTCCTTTACCAAATTCACTTTTAACAATCCCTTTTTCTAATCCATTCAATCATTTCCCACTTGAAAACCCTATTTCAATTTCCTTCGTTTTACTTAATGCCATTATTAAGCAACGTTAATATAAAATTAATGCTTTAACTTCACATTTCTTTTTATAAACCTTGTTTACAAAACTCAGGTTTAGTATAAGATCCCTTTTATCTTTCTTTTATTTTGACTTAATTCAAATATCAAGTAAACATAATTTAAGCTACCATATTTACTTAAAATTCTTTTTATAACTTCTTTATAAAAACTTGGGTTTTAATGTAAACTCATTCATACATTCCTTCCACAATTCAATTATATTTCATTTCAGCTGCACGTAAATTATTATTAATTAAAATAATAATTTACTTCAGCATTAACTACTGTAGAAGTAGTTAACTTCTCTATTAACTAATAAATAATAAATTTCTTTTTAAAATCTTATTAAAATTAACAAATATTCATTAAACTGTTTTATTAGATTAATTCAAAACAAACTAACTTAATAACCGATCCCGGTTAAAATGGTAGACTTAATCAATTCCAAACACGATTAATTGGTTAATCAAATTCCAATTAAAGTCCTTCTTTTAAATTAATTAATAATATAATTAATTTAAATAATTTCATTTTAACAATTATCCAACTTTTAACCATTATGTTAGTTTCTTCTCATTCGCTTATAAATCTTCTTAGCATAAGAATTTGCTTCCTAAAATGTGACATCCCACGTCCGTTAATGTCACTCACAAAGGGAATGCATTAAGTTTCATGAAGCATTATAGGTAAACAGAAACATTATATTACAAGATAGATATAAATAAGGTAGCAGCAAAAATTCAAATTTTTATTTCAAACACAAATCATACATCGTGGTCCAAAAATACCATAAGTCACAAAAACCATTACAACAATATAACTTCTTTCTTTTACCATCAGAGTACATAAATACTTAAAAGAAAACATAATTCCCCAAATAAAAGAGACAAAGCCATAGTACAGATAAGAACTTGAGCCATACTTCGAAAGCAGCTCTAACAAGATGATATCTGATCCTGACTAAGCCTGAGTGCTTCCTCCCTGAGAACCTTGGGGGGGAGGGGAGGGGGAAATGGAAGAAAGAAGGGGAAACGACAAAAGGGTCAGACATAAAGTCTGGCAAGTCTAGTTACTTTTAGCAAGTAAATAAATAAAAGTAGCATGACAGACATATAAAGTGGATAAGAGAGACCACTACATAAATGGATGGTGTAACAAGGAAGATAGGATAAGGTGTATACACTTCTCTAATGATTACTCGGCACTATTACTAGTATAACCAGAATGAGATGATCCCTTCCACTATAAGGTGGTAGACTTAGGCATATGTCCAGATGTATCCTATCTACTACCCTAATCGATCGGCGCCCTAATTCGCGTAGATACTTTGTGTTGGCCCTACCATAGGATGTATCACGTCATAAGGTGGAAACCACTCACAGATGTGCACATCCCCATATCTACAGGTGCACGGTCGTCTTATCCCCTTATGCCCGGCCCATGCATGCATATGGCCCGACCGGTTTGCGCCGCCCACACCGTCCTCCATGTTTGAACCTCTGACAATCAGTCCAGTAAGTGTGTCCCTTCTTCGACCTAGTATGCAATTCATGTTTTGATACCTACTACGGGTTACTGGATGAAACGGATCCCACACAATATGATACAAGCTCTCCCCCTTGTCTTGTATTGCCACTAGGTTTTCTTTGGCTATGTATACCACTAGGTGTCTTTAATTATGTAACCCTATTATTTCTACAAGTTATGCTTACCTTAAAAGGTATCTTTAATTACATAACTTTATTATTCCAACCGGTCATGTATACCACTAGGTGTCTTTAATTACATAACCTTATCGGGTTAAGTTTGTGGGCCTATATGTAAATATTACCCACCCGCTTCCAGACTTTCTTAACCCATCCACTATCCAACCAGTTTTACTTAACCCTAACTTTAGTTCACAATCATATAATCCCTATGGATTAGGTTTGGTTAAGTAGTCCAATTTATTACCACGTCCATTTATGATTCATAATGGGCTAGACGTCCCACATTAAGCCTACAACTTGTAGATGCTGGATATGCCGGTCGGGTCCGGGCAGTCTTATTCCACAGTTGGGTCTAACCTCGTGTCTTAGCCCGATTCGTATTTGCACACTTAGAGCACTCACACTAGATTTAACATTAGTGGCTGATGGATATACCAATCGGGTCCGGGCAGACTTCCACCACTAATGCAACCTAACCTCGTGTCATAAGTGCCATTAAAATTTCTAATTGTAATCCTATGCATTTATTATTAATTATACCTATGTCAATTATGGGTTTTATGCCCCTTTTTCCCAATTATGTCGATAATTGATTTTACGCCAAATTTATTCATATTCATTACTCCAATTAATGACCAAATTAACATTCAAATTTCCAATTATGCCTAAATGTCCAATTATACTCATAATGGATTATATGTCCATATTCATATCAAGTTATGCCAAATCTATTTTTCCCCCCATCCCCTAACTAACGCATTCGCATATATTTGGCGACATACTTAGGCTAGAAAGTAGCCTAGGCATATATAGTAAAAAGGGAAAGGTGAAGGGAAAAGTGACAATAGTGATCATTCTAACAAAGGTGACATGAACATATATACTGGCATAGACATGTTTTGGCATAATAATAAGATGGACATAAAAATAGATCTAGTGAACAAGCAATGATAAATATCGATCTAGCATAATTAGGATGACATTGCAAGCATGTTTAGGTCTAAACAAAGACTTATATGTCCAAATAATGACATATCTAAGTTGGCCACAATATGGCAGGTAAAAGATAATCTACATAAAGGATTAGATCTTAAACATGGTTTTAACTCTCCAAAAATGACAGATTTACATTAACCATAATATAGATATAAACCAAGATCCACAAAGGTGATGTAATAGATTAACCACAATTGAATTAGATCTAGAAAAGTTGATTTATCATGACATAGCTTAGGATCCAATAACAATATAGATTCATAATTTACATCCAAGTCATAGTCTTTAACAAATTACTTTTACTAATTTAAACCTAAAAGTAACCAACTCACAGTGTTTGGATTGTTGATATGATAGAAGAGAAGTTGTAGCTGTTGAATCTACGCTTGAATCTCAGAATTTAATTTGTAGAAGATGAATAGAATTAGGTTTAGTCCAAACACTGACAGCATTTAGCCTCCATTGCATTCGAGGATAGAAAAGATGAAAAATGGACCTTTATTTATAGCTGCCAGCCACCAAACTGACTATGCCACATCAGTCTTAGGGGTGTCTACACCCCTATGGGTGGTTCGACCCTGGTGTCGACACCCCTTAAGGGGGGACGACTCCCTAGAGCGGGAAATTTGCAGCCTTCTGCCATTTTGATTTTTGAATGATCCTGGATAAGGTGCTGACTCATATCTGACTACTATATGAGTCATATATATATTTATTTCTTCTGCGCGTATACAAACTTAAAACCCTCATAACTTCTTCATACGATATCCGTTTTATGCAAACCAAATGTCTATCTTAACCAGAATTTCGAGACGAACGCAATGGCGTTGTCCATTTTCCATAATTCTGAGTATTAAATTAATTATATTTCAATTTATCCTATTTTAGTGTCATTAGAAATTCGGGGTGTTATATTCTCTCCTACTTAAAGGATTTCGCCCCCGAAATCCCTAAGTTGAAAAGAATGTATCCTACCATCCATCATCCATCTACTTATCCACCAATCATAGGCATGCATTGTCCTTAAATCTTTCTAATGCTTATATGAATATATGCAAAGGTGTGTGTGTATGTCCCAATATTAATGCGGAAGATCAGGCGGTCTATTGATTCGATTGACCTACTTAATGCAATGTATGTTAGTGTCATGAATCCAATATGTATACAAATAAACCTATTATAACATGTAAGTTCTATATGTGTGCACACTCATTCGTCCAAGTGCAACATTCGTATGGTAATACATCCATTCCCATCAATAAAAGGAAAAGATAATGCACATGCATCCATATACAATATAAGAGTGATTGAGCCGATCTAGTGCCTAATGTGTGTATATGCATCCACTGGCAACCACTAGCAAACACTTGCGCATCCATCAAACATAACATATCTTAAACACATGTTTACATCCATAGGATTCCTATCTAAAGGTCGAAAATACTATGGATAAGATATATTCAAATGATAGAAAAAAGTACAGGTAAAACTTTTGGAAGAAGGAGTAAAGAACATACCCTTGAATAGAAAAGGGTACGAAGCTTGAATCTTGGCTTCGGTCTCCCAAGTCGCATCCTATGGGGTATCTCCCCATTGAACCTTTAGCAAACTTTATTTCTTTATTGCGTAGCCTTTTAACTTCTGATCCAAGAATATGGGATGGAACTCGCCTGACTATCGCCTCCCATTCTACTTCCATTTCCTCTAATAAACTTGGCTCAACAACTTCCGTGGTGTCATGTAGGCACTTCTGCAGATGAGAAAGGTGGAAAACATCATGAACACCTGATAGATTTTCTAAGAGCTTTACACTATAAGCCATCTGACTAATCCTCTCGGTTATGGGAAATGGTCCCACAAACCTAGGTGCTAACTTCCCTACCGATCCGAAGCGAACCACATTCCTCAAAGGTGATACTTCGATAAAAAATAAGTCTCCCACTTCAAATTCGATGTCAGTCCTTCTCTTGTCTACATAGGACTTCTGCCTATCTTGAGTTGTCTTCATCCGCCGTCGAATGAGGTCAATCTTTTCGGACGTTTTTCTAACCATATCTGGTCCAAGTAATAATCTTTCTGTAGATTCCCACCAACAAGTTGGTGATCTAAAGGGCTATCCGTACAATGCTTCGAAGAGTGCCATGCCAATGCTGGATTGGTAGGTGTTGTTATAGGAAAACTCTACTAAAGGAAGGTGCTCTTCCCAAGTCCCTCTGAAGTCTAGGATACACAACCTCAAAAGATCCTCTAGAATTCTGTTCACCCTCTCCGTCTGCCCATCGGTCTGAGGATGATAAGCGGTGCTCAAACACAACTGTGTACCTAACACTTCTTGCAAGCTCCTCCAAAATTCACTGGTGAAGATGGGGTCATGATCGCTCACAATGATGGAAGGTACTCCATGAAGACGAACTATCTCACGAACATAGATTGCTGCCAACCATGATGTCTTCCTGTTACTCTTCACTGGAATGAAATGAGCGCTCTTAGTCAATCGGTCCACTACTACCCAAATACTGGTGTTTCCTTTCTTTGATCTAGGAAAACCATCTATGAAATCCATAGAGACGCTCTCCCATTTCCACTAAGGAACCTCCAAAGAATGAAGTAGACCACCGAGCTTGTATTGCTTAGCTTTAACTTGCTGGAAACTAAACATTGAGAAATGAACTTTGCCACATCTTTCTTCATCCAAGTCCAAAAGAAACCCTTTTCATGTCTCTATACATCTTGTCACTGCCTGGATGGATAGTCATCTTAGAATGGTGGGCTTCTTCTAGGACTGCCTTTATCAAGCTTCCAGTTTGAGGAACACAAAGCCTTCCATCTCGTTGCAACCACCCCTTTTCATCTATGGCATATCTACTGAGGTGACTAGAAGTCTCCCCTTTTCTGAGCTTTTCCACAATGTCTAAAATCTGTGGGTCATCTTTTTGTAAAGCTCTTATCTGATCCATAAGACTTGTTCGTATTTCCAAGGATGCAAACAAATTTGGAAAAATCTCGATGGAGGGTCTAAAATCAAAAGCTGATATGAACTCCAAGCTCTTCCTTTCCACAAACAGAGGACTCAAGGTCATCCTATGCCTTCTGCCACCACATTACCCTTGCCAAGGGTATAAGAAATCTCAAAATCAAAAGAAGCTAGGGACTCCATCCACCGTTGTTGCCTTAAGTTCAGATCCTTTTACAAGAGTAGATACTTGAGAGATTTATGATCGTGTATAACTTGAACTTCTCTCCAAGTAAATAATAGCGCCACGTCTTAAGCGCGAATACTATGGCAGCTAGTCTAAATCATGGGTAGGGTAGTTCTTCTCATGAACTCTCAACTATCTACCCCCATAACACACTACTTTCCCTTCTTGCATCAGACCACACCAAGCCCTGTACCACACGCATCAGTGTAAACGGTAAACATTTTACTCTTATCAGGCAAGGTCAAGACTAGGCTGTTGTCAAAGCCCTCTTCAGTCGTTGGAAAGCAACATCACAATCTATGTCCCATGAAAATGCCAAATTCTTCCTTGTTAGCCTCGTGAGTGGGGCTGATATCTTTGTGAAGTCCTTAATGAACTTCCTATAATAACCTGCCAACCCAAGAAAGCTTCTCACCTCGGTTGCATTTTTAGGAATCTTCCAATCTTGTACTGCAACAACCTTTGTGGGATCTACATATATCCCTTCTTTAGAGACCACATGCCATAAGAATCTCACCTCTTTTCTCCAAAAATGGCATTTGGTGAATTTCGCCTTAAGTCGATGCGCACGGAGAGTCTTCAAGACTTCTCTCAAATGTTGGGCATGATCTCCTTCGTTGTTGGAGAAGATCAAGATATCATCAACAAAGACCACGCCAAATTTGTTTAGAAGCTCCTGAAACACCATACTCGTTAGATCAACAAAATAGGCGGGTGCATTAGTCAGCCCAAAAGGCATAACCAGCCATTCAAAGAAACCATCTGGAGTTCTAAAAGCAGTCTTATCTATGCTGTCCTCAGCCACCCTTAACTGATGAAACACCGAGGCCAAGTCTAACTGGGAAAATACCGAGGCACCAACAAGCTGATCAAATAAATCATCAGTCCTCGGAAGCGGGCGCCTATTCTTCTTGGTGAGTTTATTCAACTCCTTATAGTCAATACACAAACGAAGCGACCCATCCACCTTATTTGTGAATACCACTAGAGCACCCCATTCAGATATGCTTCATGTGATAAACCCCTTCTCAAGTAGCTCCCCTACTTGCTTACTCACCTTCGTCCTTTCCCTTTGAGCCATATGGCGCACTGGTAATGCAAATGGCTTTGCATTGTCCACCAGATATATACGGAAGTCAATTTCGCGCCTTGGAGGTAAGCCCCATACCTCATAAAAATATCAGAATAATCCCGGACTACTGGAACAGATTGCAGATCATCGGCAGACGCATCAACAGACTCTAGGAAACTATTCATAACCGACCTTTGTGGGTCACAAGAAATCTCGAAGGTCCTCCCATGATAAGTCAGAAGCCTAACGACCCTATTCTAACAATCCAGAATGGCACCATGCGTGGTAAGCCAATCCATTCCTAGAATCAACCCATAGCCCATAAAACCGAGTACATACGCATCACATTCAAACTCAATGCCTAACACAGATATTTTCAAACCCGGACAAATCATAGATAAATTAGACGAACCACCAATGGGGTTTGAAACAACTATGGGATCCACTACCATACTAGTAATTAAGTGCAAAGATTCAATCACAGAACTAGATACAAATGAATGTGAAGTGACAGAATAGAAAAGTGTTCTAATAGGATGGTTTGTAAGAGAAATTAAACCTTCCATGGAAATTTTTCTACCTCTATCAGGAGCACTGACCACGAGAGCATGCACCTTCCCTCCAGAAGTTCCTGCCCTTTGACCTTGTCCCTGTGATCCCTGTTTCTTCGGGCACTCCCTAGCAAAGTGTCCGACCTCTCCGCAATGGTAGCAAGAGTTCTTCCTTCGCTTACAGTATTTCACCAAGTGACCCCCTTTCCCGCAATTTTGACATTTTCTCTTATCCTTTCCCTTGTCATTCTTTCCACCTTTCTTCTGTTGTTGTTGTTACCCCTTCTTGGGCCACACCTTCTTATTTTGCGATGTTTCCTCGGGCTTTACTTCCTTCCTTTCTCCCTTGTCTTTCTCATGAATTAGGGCCATGTTGACAAGCTTTACAAAAGTGGCCCCCAGTGGGATATGGGACATGGCTAACCCATGAAGGGGTTCATTCAGCCCTTTAGCAAATCGCAAAGCCCTTTTGTGCGGCGTATCCACTAGCTCTAACCCGAATCTTGCTAGCTGGTTGAATTTATTCACATATTATTTCACCGTCAAGTTTCCTTGTTTGAGTGCTAAGAATCTCTCCATCTGCATGCTTCTCTCAGCTTGGGAGAGAAACTTCATTCAAATCTTTGTTTAAAATCTTCCCAACTTTCCATCGGACGTCCGGCTTGGGTGACTTCCAACCAAAATGAGGCTTCGTCTTTCAGAAGCCAAACAGCTAACTGATTCTTCCTTCTATCCTCTACTTCAAAGATTACGAACAAGTCCTCGGTCTCCATAAGCCAATACGTGCTTCTACAAATGTCTCATTCCCATGGAATGGCTTCTCTCCTATAGCAAGGAAGTCCTTGCAGGTCTTAGCAAAATTATCTGATCATGGAGGAGGAGGAGGAATGACTGGTGCAGCCAGGGGAGGAACATTTCCTTAGCCTTCGGCAGGCGCCGTGGCCTCCAAATACCTACGGAACCATCCGAGTATCGTGACGCCCTCTGGGATATTAGGAATTTTTGTTCCCTAGATATGCTGAAAAAGGAAAAGGAAGAGATTTAAACAAAGGGTCGAAGGATATTACATATAGCTTTTGGGGGAATGTTTTTCAAAACAAACTTTTCTTTTTGAAAATGCTTTCTTTTAAAATCTTTTTGAAAATAATTTTCAAAAACATTTATCTAATCTAGTCACCTTTAGCTCTGATACCAAGTGTGACACCCCACGTCCGTTAATGTCACTCAAAAAGGGAATGCATTAAGTTTCTTGAAGCGTTATAGGTTAACAAACACAGAATATTACAAGACAGATATAAATAAGATAGCAGCGGAAATTCATATTTTTATTTCAACCACAAATCATACATCGTGGTCCAAAAATACGATAAGTCACAAAAACCATTACAACAATATAACTTCTGTTTTTTACCATAAGAGTACATAAATACTTAAAAGAAAACATAGATCCCCAAATAAAAGAGACAAAGCCATAGTAGAGATAAGAACTTGAGCCATACTTCGAAAGTAGCTCTAAGAAGATGATATCTGATCCCTGACTAAGCCTAAGTGTTTCCTCCCTAAGAACCTGGGGGAAACGGAAGAAAGAAGAGGAAACAAAAGGGTTAGACAAAAAGTCTGGCGAGTCTTGTTACTTTTAGCAAGTAAATAAATAAAAGTAGCATGACAGGAATAAAAAGTGGATACGAGAGACCACCACATAAATGCAGGTGTAAGAAGGAAGATAGGATAAGGTGTATACGCTTCTCTTGCACTATTACTAGTACAACCAAAATGAGATGATCCCTTCCACTTTAAGGTGATAGACTTAGGCATACGTCCAAACGTATCCTATTTACTACCCTAATCAATCGACTCCCTAATCCGCGTAGATACTCTGTGTCGGTCCCACCGTAGGATGTATCACGTCCTAAAGTGGCAACCCCTCGCTAATGTGCACAGCCCTATATCTACAGGTGTCACAGTCGTCTTATCCCTTTCTGCCCGGCCCATACACGCACGTAGCCCAGTGTAATCAGTCCAGTAAGCGTGCCCCTTCTCCGACCTAGTACGGAGTACATGTTTTGATACCTACTCCGGGTTACTAGATGAAACGGATCCCACACAATATGATACAAGCTCTCCCCCATGTCTTATATCCCCACTAGGTTTGCTTTGGCTATGTATACCACTAGGTATCTTTAATTACATAACCCTATTATTTCTACAAGTTATGCTTACCTTAAAAGGTGTCTTTAATTACATAACTTTATTATTCCAACCAGTCATGTATACCATTAGGTGTCTTTAATTACATAACCTTATCGGGTTAAGTATGTGGGCCTATATGTAATTATTACCCAGCCCCTTCCGGACTTGCTTAACCCATCAACTATCCAACCAATTTTACTTAACCCTAACTTTAGTTCATAATCACGCAATCCCTATGGATTAGGTTTGGTTAAGTAGTCCAATTTGTTACCATGTCCATTTATGGTTTATAATGGGCTAGACCTCCCACATTAGGCCTACACTTTGTGGATGCTGGATATGCCGGTCGAGTCCGGGCAGCCTTATTCCACGGTTGGGTCTAACCTCGTGTCTTAGCCCGATTCGTATTTGTGCACTTAGACCTCTCACACTAGGTTCAACATTAGTGGCTGCTGGTTATGCCGGTCGGGTCCAGGAAGACTTCCACCACTAATGCAACCTAACCTCGTGTCATAAGTGCCATTAAAATTTCTAATTGTAATCCTAGGCATTTATTATTAATTATACCTATGTCAGTTATAGGTTTTATACCCCGTTTTCCCAATTATGTCGATAATTGATTTTATGCCAAATTTATTCATATTCATTACTCCAATTAATAACCAAATTAACATTCAAATTTCCAATTATGCCTAAATGTCCAATTATACTCATAATGGATTATATGTCCAAATTCATACCAAGTTATGCCAAATCTAATTTTTTTTCCCACGTCCCCTAACTAACGCATTCGCATATATTTGGCGGCATACCTAGGCTAGAAAGTTGCCTAGGCATATACAATAAGAAGGGAAAGGTGATGGGAAAAATGACAATAGTGATCATTCTAACAAAGGTAACATGAACATATATACTGGCATAGACATGTTTTGGCATAATAATAAGGTGGACATAAAAATAGATCTAGTGAACAGGCAATGATAAAACTAGATCTAGCATAATTAGGATGACATAGCAAGCATGTTTAGGTCTAAACAAAGATTTATATGGCCAAATAATGACATATCTAAGTTGACCACAATATGACAGGTAAAAGATGATCTACATAAAGGATTTGATCTTAAACAAGGTTTTAACTCTCCAAAAATGATAGATTTTCATTAACCAAAATATAGATATAAACCAAGATCCACAAAGGTGACATAATAGTTTAACCACTATTGAATTATATCTAGAAAAGTAGATCTATCATGACATAGCTTAGGATCCAATAACAGTATAGATTCATAATTTACAACATATCCAAATCACAGTCTTTCACAAATTACTTTTATTCATTTAAATCTAAAAGTAACCAACTCACAGTGTTTGGATTGTTAGTATGATAGAACAGAAGTTGTAGGTGTTGAATCTATGCTTGAATCCTTGAATTTGATTTGCAGAAGATGAATAGAATTAGGTTTAGCCTAGTCACTGATATCATTTGGCCTCCATTGCATTCCAGGACAGAAAACATGAAAAATGGACCTTTATTTATAACTGTCCGCCTCCAAATCGCTATGGCACATCAGCCTTAGGGGCATCGGCACCCCTGTGGGTGGGTCAACCCTGGTGTCGACACCCCTCTAGAGGGGTCGACCTCCTAGAGAGGGAAATTTGGCACCTTCTGCCATTTTGGATTTTGAATGATTCTAGATAAGGTGCTGACTCATATCTGATTCCTATATAACTCATATGTATATATTTATTTCTTCTGTGTGTATACAAATTTAAAACCCTCATAACTTCTTCATACAGTGTCCTTTTAATGCAAACCAAATGTCTATCTTGACCAGAATTTTGAGATGGACGCAATGGCGCATGCAGTTTTCCTTAATTCTGAATATTAAATTAATTATTATTTAATTTATCCTCTTTTAGTCTCGTTAGAAATTCAGGGTGTTACATAAAATCATCTATTACTCGCTTATAAATTTAAATAATAACTATTTATTTTCTTTTAATAACTTTCATTCAAAATAATATATTTCAAAATCTATCTTCAGTTATAAAAATAAGTTTTCTAACTTCATTTCCATCGATTTACCTACGTAAATAAGTATCTGGAAAACGATTGATTTATAGGCCATATTCTGCAAATTACTCAACCAATTTTAGCAGTTGGTTTAAACAAAACAAATGTTGAATTTACACCCGTTTTCCTCAAAAAAAACATTGAATTTTAGGTAAATGGTCAACAACATAGTTAATCATCCAATAAGAATAGTTCATATAATGATGATTTGAAAATAAATAATATCTAGTGTATTTGAGGAATCCAGTTGGATCCCTCCAACCTGTTTTTGCGTGCATCAAAATAGGTTATCTCATATAAATTCATTCGATTCAATTTAACTGATAATTTCAATAATAGTAAATAATGACTATTTAACATCAACCAATTTATTTAATATTAACAGAAGAATTCAAACAATTCATTAAATTTAACACGTTTATTTTATAAACGTGACCAACAAGGTAAGTTACCTTCATTGGTTCAAATCATTAAAATAACGATTTGGTGTTTTATTGAAATTATACAATATTTAATTTCATCGGTTCAATCAATACATGAATGTATATTTAACAAACAGTCAACCATTAGTAACCATAATACACAATTATAAAAACTCGACTTATATAAAATATAAGTGGGAAGAACTGAGTGAGTTTAACTCAACTTGAGTTGATTTGACGTTGAAACGATTTGGTTATAGTTAAATTAAATAGCGTTTAATTTAATTGAAATTTCCAACTATCTCCATTACTGTTCAAATCAGTTCCATAATGTTTTGCTAGTTGAAACGAGTCCAATATCTCTTGTTTCACCCAATTTTGATGCTATATAAATAAGTTATAAACATTTTAGTTAAGTGATTTAGTTAAATATAATAAAACCTTTATCAATTTAAGTATAAAACGAATTAATTACGTTTGATATTTTTACACGGCCGATCCTTAATCCCTTCGTTACTTTTAATTCTTGTAACCTTTTCTATTCCAGTATGTTTCCCTTTAGCAAGTTTATGCCTGCACCAAAAAACATTTTAGGTAATTACAATATAAGTTTAATATGATTTAATCATAAATTAATTTTTACTTAATTATAGTTTAACGTTAAACTAATTATAGGGTTTTAGAAATATTGGCCGACCCTTTCTTTTATTCTTCGTTCAATTCCAGGTACCTCGACTTCACAAGTCGCCTTCATCCATCAACCGCCGTGCCACCCTAGCGATCACCGAAGTTCGATCAGTTGGTTTCAAAAGAAGTCGATGACCTCTCTCAATACTCGCACCATGTAGCACCTCATCCGATTTCCTCTTTAGCCAGCAGTTCATCCACGATGGTCGCGCCTTTAGAGAATATTTCAGGCTGCCTTGGTTGCCTAAAACAGATCATGGACGTTCAGATCACAGAGCTCATCAAGCTTGACATTTTTCTATTTGGAAGTTTTAAGAATTGAGTGGTTGATTTTGTGATTAAAGAAGGAGTTGGTTCCAATGTTTCAGATACTCGAGTTTTAGTTGGAGGCGGAAAGAAGATATTGACAATGCATGAAGAAAGAAGGCAGGGTTTGACTGATCCAAGGATATATATATATATATAGTTAAGGTTTAGAATATTAAAATATTAAACGATACTTTTCTCCAAAGTAACGCATTAATACCACATTATACGATCTCCAATCGAAACGAAACTCCTAATCCTAGCAAAAAAAAAATATCCAGGACACGATGGGATAGGTTTCGTCGAATTCCGTGGTCGTTTATAAAAATCCTTTTATAATTCATAGGTGAAAAATCACGCGTTTAACTTTCCCATGATCACAAAATAAATCCAGTCAACTTGAAACTTTGAAATCCTACTTGTCCTTTTCTTACGGATCCAATGAAATTTGTTTCGTTATAATCAGAGTTCGTTTGGCCGATCATTTGTCCCTTTAAAGTTACACCTGTCTAAAATGACCAAATAATATAAATGATTAAATAAAAACAGAGACGTTTTTGGCTATCGAAGTCACATATGACATTGGTTTGCCACGATGTTTAATATCATACAATAATTTAACGTTACGGTTCAAATGAAACTAATTTCATCGAAAACCGAGACCGTTTGCAAAATGATTATCTCTAAAACTTATATATAATCTAAATAAAATATCATATAAATCCCAAAATAATCTAATTAAATGTTAATAATTTATTATTATCACAAATATCCATATAAAATAATCATATATCTCCGAATATAAATAAATATGGATTTCACAACTCGATATCATCAATTTCAAGTAAAATGGTATCCAAATTATATGGAAACCCCTTTTCAATTATTAAATGAACATTATCGTTTATTAATGATTTTCATAGCGACTATTTTAAAATTTGATTTTGACATAACTAACAATCTATAAAATGAAATCTATTTTTTTTTCTCTTTTATATGAAAATTATAATCAACAAGATTCAAACGTTTCTCATTTCACGGAATTCCGACTTATATTAGATCCGGTATAATCAATTGAAGTTCAAAACTCTATACTACGAACTACCATGCCATTTTGAGTCGTTTTTAAATTATATATAAATTATACGTTTAAACTCAGTTTTTAAATAATGAATTCAATATTAAAATCCATAAATATTCTATTCAAAATAATAAATAAATTAAATATTTGATTACCAAAAATACGGGACATTACATTAAGAAGGCATCGTTCCACTTGGCCATGTAGCATTCACTCACAGGCCACAACTACTTGATCTCCTCGTACTATTCTGACTCTACATTGGTCAGAATCTTCAATAAAAACAACATGAGATAATGCATAGCATAAATCAGCACGGTCCGGTCGGCCCAATAAAGCATTGTAAGTAGATTAAACATCTAACACAATAATTTAAGGATCTTTACCCACCAATGTTCTCTTATTCCCTTTCTACGAGTAATTTAACCATCCCTACTAGGTTGTTCGCAGATCTGTTAAAGCCAAAAATGCAAGCAGTGCACGAGTTAAAGTCCTTCCTTTCCAGCATCATCTGATCATAGGCCTTCTTAAATAAATTATTAATTGAACTTTCATAGTCAACAAGGATCTACCATACCAAAGCTAAGCCAATTGAGGCTGAAATTACCAATGGGTCAATAAGTAAGGCCTCCGGTTCATCTTAATATTTGTTATGGGAAATGATATCATCCTTCATCGTCATTCTTTGGTTCGTTGGCACCATTTCCTCTGTAGTATTCCATCCTTTGTAGTCCATGTGTTATATGACGTTAACATTCTATTTAATAATCCTTTAGCTCTGTTTGTCCGATGAAATATGCTGACTGTAGTGTTTATCATAATACCTTTTCCTTTCTTCTAGATGGCAGCTTTAGGTGATACCTAACCTTGACTGCTTTTAGTGTTACTCCACCTCTTTCCCCTCGGGGTAACATAAACTCATCAAACTTATGTTTTCAAGTAAGTTTATCAGCCAAATATCTCAAGTCCTTGAACTTATTAGTTGGTGGCCATGAATCTTATGAGATAAATAGAATTTCCCTAATCGTTCTCCCTTTCGATGCTTCTCATAAAACATCGTATTATAGGTATCTCCGGTGATTCATAAAGAAGAGTAAATCGTTATAAATGGAAAAATTATGTCATTTTCTGGGATTCCTCTGTTTATTTCAACCTTTATCTCCATTGTTGCCTGCCCGTTAATTATTATTCCGCTTATTTTGGTTCTAGAGGTTCGCTTCCGTTTTACCCGAGCTCCCTCAGAACAACATCATTGCAATATTTTCTAAGCACCTCATTGCTAGGTCACCATGCATCTTTCTTATGGGACATCCTTGCTTCATCCTTCTTTAAAATGTAGGGTGCTTTGTTAAAATATAATCCAATGTGAAAGGACGTTTTCTGATTAATTGATATACACATAAATGTGTATATTTTATCCGCTTATTTATCTTATTTTCCTTTTAAAATAATTGATACTTTGTATTTATAGCTGTATTTTCAGATTGTTGACAAGAAGCATGGTTTAGAGCGTTTGATGGATAAAAGCATGAAGAATTTGCTTAAAAAAGAGTGAAGTTTAAAATTGCTAAATGTTGAAGAGTCTAAAGCTTGAAGAACGGTTGCAATTATATTTCAGTTAAGAAGATTTGGCTCAATAAAGACTCAAACTGCATTCACATTAGCTCATTTGGAAGGCCTCTTACTCATGTTGCGTTCACACTAGCCTATTTGCTAGACCACTCACTCTAAAGCTGCGTTCACACTGGCTTATGTGTTATTTGGGTTATTTCTTTAGTCCCACATTATGTAATTAGCTAGCTAGCCTTTGTCATATCAGCTATAAATACCTTGTATCTCATTCATTGTAAAACACATTGGGTTTTATTCTGTAATTCTCTTCTTGGAATAAAATCATTCTTCTTCCTCTTTTCTATTTAGTTTTAGTTTTATTTATGTTCTTGTTATTTAATTTCTGTTTTTCTTCTTCTTTAGCTATGTCTAGCTAATCCCCTTTGATTAGGGGGTGATGACGCTGATAGTATGATTCAATATGAATCACATAGCCAAAGGATGAGGAATTCATGTATATAGATCTAGAGCTGAACCAAGAGTTAGATCTGAACCTTAATATCCTGTGTCGTTTAAGAGCTATGCTCCTTCACAGGGTATATTCGTGTTCGATCTAACGTTTATCAGATCTAGATCTAATTTTAGGGGTTTGGAAATTAATTAGTAAATCTGTCCTGATAGTCTATGGTTGTAGAGCTGAGCTCCTGCATAGGCTATGCTTGTCGTTATTTACATATTTGTTTCTAAAAAACCTATTATCGCTGATTCATGTTTGTGACAGAAACATGTATTAGATCTGGTTAATCTTTTGGCTATTGATGATTATGAATCTGATCTATGTCATTATCCCCTAATTGCTTTCACTTATTGTTAAAACTCTGTTTTATTTAATTTCTGCTATTTTCTTTGTTTTCAACCAATCAAAAGTTAGGGATAACTTGATTGGATTTATTAATAAAATAATTTGGTCCCAGAGTTCGACACCCTCTACAACAATCCTTGTTGTTTAGGAAAGCCGAACGGATTTTACAGTTGTTTACAACTGCATAATTTGTTCGCAAACAAATTTTGGCGCCGTTGCCGGGGACCAAAATAATTTTAAATTTGTAGATCCTTCGGGTTAATTTTTTTTAATTAAAAAAAAACACAAAAATATTTTTATTTTATTTTGTTTCTTTTTGTTTTCTAGTATAGATAGAAAAAAAATCTCTCATTAGTTGATTTGGTATTTGACCTGTGATACCGTAATCTACCAAATAAGAGAAAAAAATATTGTTTGTCAGATTTTGTTTTCAATTTCTTTCCATTTCTTTCTCTATCTGTCATTTACTTCTTGCCGATTTTTCTTCTACACATTCTTTATTTCCTTCTATCTATAACAATAATAAAAAAAAAACTTTTTGGTGATTTTCTTTCCTCAATCTCTGATCTCTTTTACAATTCTTCTAAAAAAAAAAGATCTTTCTCTGATTTCCTTTCTTTCTCGTCTGCTTTTAGTCTCCTTCTTGCTGTTTTCTCCCGTCCATCATCAAATCACCACTGCCTTCATCCCAGTTTCCACAAACAGCCACCTCCATACCTTCAAAACCACCCACTAACCTGAACACAAGCCAAGACATTCTGCTACCAACAAGTGCCGAACCATTTTCTTCCCTAACCATTCAAATCCCCCTAACCAGTTCATACCACTTCCAATCTTAATCCACGTTCACCACAACTTTTCCCGACCATCAATTCTACCCTTCAAATTATCAACCACCCTGCCCCAATTCAACTGCTCCAAGGCAATCAAACCATCTTCTACATCTCACTACAAACTACTTGAAGCACCACACATCCACATCCGCACCATTACTTCGGATCGTCCAAACAGTGACACTGCTGTTTCTAAACCCTGCACTACAAGCCCTCCAAAAAAAAAAAACTTACACCTCAACGCACTCTACCACTACGGTCACAACACTCACCGACAATTCCATCGTTGAACCCCCAACCCGCCGACGACCTGCAACTAGAAAACAGAGCTCGACCCAAAACCACCAAGCACCAAATATTCAATTTAGATCTGAAAACTCACAGATCCGAACTCATTCAGGAAATTCTCTCGGAATCGCAAATCCCCAGTCACCGAAAATCAATTCCGTTCTTGATTTCGAAGGGCCTCCGTTTTCTTTTTTTAGGTTTTAATGTCCGTATTATTCTTTGCTTGAGGGAATATAAGTGTTTTAGTATGTGGCGTGGCCTTCTCCTGTCTTGGACCGGGCTTGTTAGGGTGTGAAGTAGCTTTGGCTTCTGTTAATTTTGGTTTGGTTTTGCTTTGTCTTCCTAATTTCTCTATCTTTCGAGTTTCAAAACACACAAAAAATATATATAAAAAAATGGAAGGTGGCTTGTTTTGAGTGGATTGCAATTCTGTTCAAATCTTGAACTTTGCTTGTTTCATTTTTGTGCCTTTGATTTTTATTTTTCTTTTATTTTCTAAAAAAAAAACCATGGATATGTTCTGTTTTGTTCTTTTATTTCTAGCTTAGTTTGGTTTGTTCTGTTTTAGCTTAGTTTAGTTTTTATTTTTCTTTCGAGTCTGTTTCTGTTTTCGTGTCATCTGTTTTCTTGTATTCAAAAAAAAAAAAAAATTGAAAACAGGTATAATGGTATTTTGAAAAAGGCCTCAAAAAAAAAAAATTCGGGCTCCTAGCCCGAACCCGTGCCGCAGCGCAGTCAAGCGATTAATTAGGAGGAGGCAACAACAACAAAAAGCAGCGGACTATTCAGTGTTCGAGCGGTTGCACACCAAGTGGGGTGTGAACGCGCTAACGCTACCCAATTGCACTGGACGGACTGCCGATCAAGGTGAGTATTTTCTAACTCTACAGGGACCGCTGCTGCAAATAAAAAAAAATTAGAGACATTGCTTGTAAAAATCTTCTGCAGGGCATCGACTTGCTTGTAAAATTTCTTTTATTTATTTTTGCAATTGCCTGTTCTGTGACTGTTCTAAGACTGTTCGTTCTGTGACTGATTAAAAAAAAAAAATCTGCATTCATCGTAGTTTTGTTTTTACTTTCTAAGGACTTCATTATATTTTGACAATTTGGTTTAGTTCAAACGGATTATTTCTCGGTGTCTAGACTACGGCAGAGTAATAACTGTTTATAAATATTACGGTGATTCGTAAATATTATATCAGTTGTTCCTCTGAAGGTACTTAAACCTTCGGCTGCATTGCTAGGGTGATTCCTGGTGCACCGATAACTCCTGTCCGTTAACTGGCTGAGAAATTTTTTGTTGAAATAAATCAAACCGTCATTATATAATTCTAGAAATTGTAAATTGCATTAGGTTCATATATATATATATATATTTTTTTAAAAAAAAAAAATCTTTTGTGTCTAGTTCTTTTTCTCTAAAAAAAAAAAAAAATCGCTCAAATTTGTTTTTCTCGTCTTCCCTTATTCTTTTCTCTAGTGCATGCGTAGTTGGATCCGTGATCCTTCTACTAATCGTTTAGTCCGAACAAACACCCCTTTCACCATGGCCGAAGAAACTCCCCCTCGAACTCTTATGGATAGGTACTTTCCCGAGCGAGTTTCTATTCCTTCCTGCATCATATTGCCCGCCCCAACGGGTAACCATTTTGAAATTCATTCGAATCACATAAATACTCTTCCAAAATTTGGCAATCTTGAACGTGATGATCCTTATATTTTCTTGACCAAATTTGAACAAGTTTGTGCAACCATGAAATTTCAACAATTAAGTGACGATGGAATCAAACTTAGGTTAATTCCATTTGCACTTACCGATTATGCTGAGAAATGGTTGTATAGCTTGCCTTCAAATACGATTGGAACTTGGGGTGAATTTGTAAACATTTTTCTAAAGAAATTTTACCCTCTGGAAAAAACATCTAAAATTCGAAATGAAATCGTCAATTTTCGTCAATTTGGGGGTGAATCCTTTGCAAAATATTTTGAAAGATTCAAAGAGCTTCTAGTCAAATGTCCACATCATAATTTCGAAAAATGGACTCTTTGTCAAATTTTATACGATGGACTAGAAAATAACTCTCGAACTATGCTCGAATCAATGTGCCAAGGAAATTTTCTAGCCCAACATCACGATGCCGCTTGGAAATTTCTCGAAGATTTGGCTGAAAAATCAGCTCAATGGGAAAGATCTAATGAGAAATCAATTTATTCCCGATCAAACGCTCATTCGGTAGGATCCTCAACGGGTTTAGAAGCGAAAATAGACGCAATGTTAACCAAATTTGATAATGTCCTTTCATCAACTCAAGCAAACCAAGCTCAAGCGTCTCAGCCCTCATGTTACAAATGTAACGATCCTAACCACATTGCTGACCAATGCCCACATTCGTTAGAACAACTCAACGCATTTAATAAAGTTAGGAACGATCCATTCTCCCCAACTTACAATCCAGGTTGGAGAAACCATCCTAACTTCTCTTGGGCCCAAAACAATGCAACTACGAATTTGGTTCGACCTCCTTTTCAACCATTTTCGAATAATACCTCGAATCCTCCCTTTCAACAAAGTCAATTCCAAAATCCTGCGCCAACCCCTCAAAATCAAGCGCAACAATCTTTTGTTCCCCAAGATGATAAACGATTGACATCACTGGAGAAAACTCTCGAAGAATTGGGTAAAGCAACAACTCAAAATATCAAATCAAATACCAATCTTCAAAACTTACTGACTTCACACATGCAAACCACGACTCAACAAATGAGTGAACTTCAAAAACAAATGTCTCAACTTAACACTAGATTAAGTGAAAGGGAAAAGGGTACATTTCCAAGTCAACCCATCCAAAACCCTAGAGGACAGATTCAAGACTCGAACGTTAGTCAATTGAATGCTGTCACGACTCTTAGATCTGGCAAGAAGATTGACAACCATGTGGTCGACCCAAATGATTTACCAGACGATATTCAAAACCCAACAGAAAATTCGACCATCTCGGATCAAAACATCGAGCCCAATTCTAATCAGGACCATCCTCAAACTCAAGTAGCTCAACCTACTGAGTTGTCTGCTCCATTTCCTCATAGACTCCGACCTAGAAAAAAGACGGACCAGGTAGAAAAGATCCTTGAAATATTTAAGCAAGTTAAAGTGAACATTCCTCTTTTAGATATTATACAACAAGTTCCACAGTACGCTAAATTTCTAAAAGATATGTGCACCCAGAAACGTCATACACATGTACCTAAGAAAGTGTTTCTAGCGGCGACTCTAAGCGAAGTCTTGTCCCAATCTATGCCAGTGAAATACAAAGATCCTGGCTGCCCCACAATATCATGTACTATTGGGGACAAGAAAATCGATAGATGCCTGCTAGACTTAGGTGCTAGTGTTAACTTGCTTCCATATTCCGTCTATCGCCAATTAGGGCTAGGAGAATTGAAACCCACCAAGGTTACTCTTCAGCTTGCCGACCGTTCAATTAAGAAACCTGTGGGCGAAATCGAGGATGTTTTGATCAAAATAGGAGAATTCATCTTTCCAGTTGACTTCATTGTCCTAGAAACTCAACAGGTAAGCAATCCTGCAAACCAAATCCCTTTGATTCTAGGACGACCCTTCTTAGCCACCTCTAATGCTCTTATCAACTGCAGAAATGGGTCTATGAAACTTTCTTTCGGTAACATGACCGTCGAGCTAAACATCTTTAGAACCGAAAACTCTCCTGCCTCTTATGTGGACCAATTTTCTGAAATCCATGCTGTCCACGATAATGAACCTGAGCTCGACCATTTGAACACTGACATTGAGTCTAATTACGAAAATTTGTTTCAAGATACTCCCGAAAATGTCTCTGATTCGATTCCTGTCGAGCCTCTCACAAATGAGTCTATCCCTCAACCAATTTCTTCGGTTGAGTCGCCCCCAAAATCTGACCTCAAAGTGCTGCCCAGTCATCTTAAGTACGCTTACTTAGGAGACAATGAAACTTTTCCTGTCATTATCGCTTCTGACCTTACTTTAGAGCAGGAACAATTGCTCCTTCCCATTCTTAAGAAAAATAAGGAGGCAATTGGTTGGTCCATGGCTGATATTAAGGGGATTAGTCCTTCGATAGTCCAACACCGAATCCACCTTATAGATGATGCCAAACCCACTCGTGATCCCCAACGTCGACTAAACCCTATCATGAAAGAAGCAGTTCGTGCTGAAATCCTTAAATGTCTTGACAATGGAATAATCTACCCGATTTCTGATAGTCAATGGGTTAGTCCGATTCATGTCGTACCTAAGAAATCAGGGATTACCGTGATCCAAAATGAAGCTAACGAGCTTATCCCAACCCGCACCCAGACTGGTTGGCGTGTTTGCATTGACTATAGGAAACTTAATGCTGCAACACGTAAGGATCATTTCCCTCTGCCATTTATCGATCAAATGTTAGAACGACTAGCGGGTCATGAGTACTACTGTTTCCTTGATGGGTACTCGGGCTATAATCAAATCCCTATCGCTCCTGAGGACCAAGAGAAAACCACTTTCACTTGTCCGTTTGGTACATTTGCGTACCGACGTATGCCTTTTGGTCTCTGTAATGCACCTGCAACCTTTCAGAGGTGCATGATTAGCATTTTTTCTGATATGATCGAGCGATTTTTGGAAGTGTTCATGGATGATTTTTCCATATTTGGTGATTCTTACTCTGAGTGTTTACGTCATCTCGATCTTGTTCTTAATCGCTGTAAAGAGAAACACTTAACGCTTAATTGGGAAAAGTGTCACTTCATGGTTAAACATGGCATTGTTTTGGGACATGTCATCTCTAACAAAGGAATTGAAGTTGACAAAGCCAAAATCGAAGTTATCTCTAATCTTCCCATTCCCAAATCTGTTAAGGACATCCGATCCTTTTTAGGTCATGCTGGCTTCTATCGCCGCTTCATAAAGGATTTCAGCAAAATCACTCGGCCTCTGACCAATCTTCTTGGTAAGGATGTTCCTTTCGACTTCAACTCTGATTGCATTTCATCTTTTGAGCATCTTAAAAATGAACTTGTCTCTGCTCCGATCATCTGCTCTCCCAACTGGACGATGCCTTTTGAAATCATGTGCGATGCCTCGAATTTCGCTGTTGGCGCTGTCTTAGGACAACGTATCAATAAGATTCTTCACGTCATTTACTATGCGAGTAAGACTTTGAACGATGCTCAAATCAACTATACGACCACTGAAAAAGAACTTTTAGCAGTTGTTTTCGCGCTAGAAAAATTCAGGCCTTATCTAGTTGGCTCACACATCACGGTTTATACCGATCATTCCGCACTTAGGTACCTTTTCTCTAAAAAGGATGCTAAGGCTCGTCTCATTCGTTGGATCCTTCTACTTCAAGAATTTGACCTTACCATTAAGGATAAAAAAGGATCCGACAACGTTATTGCGGACCACTTGTCTCGTCTTCCAAATGCCCCATCTTCTTCTCTCCTGATCAACGAGAATTTCCCTGATGAACAGCTGTTTTCTCTATCCACTGATCCTTGGTTTGCTGACATTGTCAACTACTTAGTCACTAAGCAGACCCCTTCTTTTTGGTCTAAGCAGGATAAACACAAATTCTTTTCCCAAGTGAAACATTTTTATTGGGACGACCCCTACCTTTTCAAGTATTGTCCCGATCAAATCATTCGAAGATGTGTTCCTGACACTGAAACTCACAGTGTCCTCTCTTTCTGTCATGACCAAGCCTGTGGTGGTCACTTCGGTCCCAAAAAGACAGCCGAAAAGGTTCTCCAATCGGGTTTCTACTGGCCCACCCTTTTCAAAGACGCGTACGAATTTTGCAAAACTTGTGATCGATGTCAATTCTTAGGGAAAATTTCTAAACAGAATATGATGCCCCTCAACCCCATTCTAGAGGTCGAAATTTTTGATGTGTGGGGTATAGACTTCATGGGACCCTTCCCTAATTCTTTTGGGAACATTTACATTCTCTTGGCTGTTGACTATGTTTCTAAATGGGTAGAAGCTGTACCATGCAAAACAAACGATAACAAGGTTGTTGTGCGCTTCTTGAAAGAAAACATCTTTTCTAGGTTTGGCACACCTCGCACAATAATCAGTGATAATGGTACACACTTCTGTAATCGTTCTTTTGAAGCTCTCATGAGAAAGTATTCGATAACCCACAAGTTATCTACTCCTTACCATCCTCAAACTTGTGGGCAGGTTGAAGTATCGAATAGGCAGATTAAACAAATTCTTGAGAAAACTGTGAATCGAAATCGTAAAGATTGGTCTCAAAAGTTAACTGACGCTCTTTGGGCTTACCGCACCGCTTTCAAAACCAACTTGGGTATGTCCCCTTATCGGTTGATTTTTGGTAAGCCATGTCACTTGCCAGTTGAACTAGAACATAGGGCGTTATGGGCAGTAAAGACTTTAAATCTTGATTTAGAGAAAGCAGGTGAACATAGGAAGCTTCAACTTAATGAACTTGATGAAATTCGAAATGATGCCTATGAAAATGAACGAATTTACAAGGACAGAACAAAAGTTTTTCATGATAAATCAATTTTACGTAAAACTTTCATGCCAGGTCAAAAAGTTCTGTTGTATGACTCAAAACTGCATCTATTTCCGGGTAAGCTAAAATCTAGATGGACAGGACCTTACACTGTACGGGCCGTTTTTCCGTATGGTGCGGTAGAAATTGAGAATCCAACTGATGGATCATCCTTTAAGGTCAATGGTCAACGCCTTAAACCTTACTTGGAACCAATACCCAACCAAGAGGAAGAGCTCATGGTCCTCCATGAGCCACATTACATTCGGTAAGACGCACTAACCCTCTTTTGTACATATGTAAATATTCTCTTATTTGTTTTTCCCTTTCACTAAGATATGTCTGATTAAGACTGTGAGGACACAGTCACACTCAAGTGTGGGGGGAATATACATTACATCAGCAATCAAATTTTATGAAGTAGGTCATTCATTGAACAAGGATTAACTTAAATTCATAAATAACACCTTGGTTCTTGTTTGATAAGTTGAATTGTTGGGTGATGGGAATGAACATTATTTATTCATTGAGTCGTAATGTGTCTTTTTAAGATGCTAGCTTGAGACTGTGCAGACGTTAGTCGTGTTCTGGAGTAAGCGTGTCAACCTTTGTTATACATGTTAGAATGTGCAAGTAAAAATAATCAAAAAAAAAAATCAGGAAATAAAAATGATTTTGCACCTACATTTGTTGGATTTTCTGAGTTCGTTTTCATGCATAATATTTTCTTTTCACTCAAATTTTTCAAAATTGTAAGTTCTAAAATCCACTTGGCCCAATTAAGGAGAAATGACTCATTGTAGCGTTCTTCTTCGATACCCCACATTACTCAAACTCAAGTTTTTAGTCGATTTACATCCATGTTTCGACAAGTTTATCTTATATTGGTATACTCAAGAACCTTTGTTTAAAGGTCAAAAAAAAAACGTCACTTTTTATATACCAATATTACACTACCCACTCCGTACTTGTTTTAAGGTAGGATAACCATATACCACATCTTATTTTATATGGGTTATCTATCTTACAAAACTTTGCTTATCATTCCTTTTAGCTTTTTATATAACATCAATCCAGACTTGTGTGTTGAATTAGGGTTATAGAAATAGAGTAACTAGGGCACAAAACTTTCCTTTCATGAAGTATTGGTTTAGTAGAGGAGGAATCAAATGAAATAATGTATGGCATCATTCCATCTCCATTCATCATTCATCATGCAAAAAAAAAAAAAAAAAAAAAAGAAGGAGAAGAAAAATGAAAAGAAAAAAATGAAAAAAAGGGAGAGTCTCTCTGAATAAAATAGTCTTCATCATTCTTGACTATAAAGCATTCAGTTCCATTCCATCCACATCCATTATACCGTAATTGGAAGTGAGGATTGTAGTAGAGGAGATGAAAGGAAATAAAAATGTTCATATGTGCCTTAGTATTACTTTATCTTTTGTAGCTTGAAGTTCAACTAATACACTTGCCCTCTTATCTATAACATTTTTAGAACTTACAAAATTTTCCTTCATCTATGCATAACTCACATCCAATACATTACAGTTACATTGGTGCAAAAATTATTCAAAAAAAAAAAAAAATAAAGAAATGATTGGGTGCACATTGTCGATGTGTAGAACTTTGGTTGACACCACGCTCTTAACCTTCAAGACAATTACAGTGTTATCAAGGAATTACGATTCAGCTTGAAAATTTTTATTCATTTTTGCACTAATTATGGGATGGACAATTTGGGGCTAAACCGTTATTATTGAAGTTAGGTGAAATCCTTGGAATGTGAAAGACCTTAAATATATTGTTTGATTAATCCGCGTACATAAGACGCTTTGGATTTTGTGGGTAGTATCCGCTGAAAACCCTCACGAGACAACACTCGTCCTACTGGGGACACCCAGAGGTTTAACGGCTTGTTGCATACGCTAAATGCAATCGTGTTTCCTACGAAAGTGTGACATATCTTAGTTTAGTTTATTCGAGGACGAATAAAAAGATAAGTGTGGGGGTATTTGATATACACATAAATGTGTATATTTTATCCGCTTATTTATCTTATTTTCCCTTTAAAATAATTGATACTTTGTATTTATAGCTGTATTTTCAGATTGTTGACAAGAAGCATGGTTTAGAGCGTTTGATGGATAAAAGCATGAAGAATTTGCTTAAAAAAGAGTGAAGTTTAAAATTGCTAAATGTTGAAGAGTCTAAAGCTTGAAGAACGGTTGCAATTATATTTCAGTTAAGAAGATTTGGCTCAATAAAGACTCAAACTGCATTCACATTAGCTCATTTGGAAGGCCTCTTACTCATGTTGCGTTCACACTAGCCTATTTGCTAGACCACTCACTCTAAAGCTGCGTTCACACTGGCTTATGTGTTATTTGGGTTATTTCTTTAGTCCCACATTATGTAATTAGCTAGCTAGCCTTTGTCATATCAGCTATAAATACCTTGTATCTCATTCATTGTAAAACACATTGGGTTTTTGTTCTGTAATTCTCTTCTTGGAATAAAATCATTCTTCTTCCTCTTTTCTATTTAGTTTTAGTTTTATTTATGTTCTTGTTATTTAATTTCTGTTTTTCTTCTTCTTTAGCTATGTCTAGCTAATCCCCTTTGATTAGGGGGTGATGACGCTGATAGTATGATTCAATATGAATCACATAGCCAAAGGATGAGGAATTCATGTATATAGATCTAGAGCTGAACCAAGAGTTAGATCTGAACCTTAATATCCTGTGTCGTTTAAGAGCTATGCTCCTTCACAGGGTATATTCGTGTTCGATCTAACGTTTATCAGATCTAGATCTAATTTTAGGGGTTTGGAAATTAATTAGTAAATCTGTCCTGATAGTCTATGGTTGTAGAGCTGAGCTCCTGCATAGGCTATGCTTGTCGTTATTTACATATTTGTTTCTAAAAACCTATTATCATTGATTCATGTTTGTGACAGAAACATGTATTAGATCTGGTTAATCTTTTGGCTATTGATGATTATGAATCTGATCTATGTCATTATCCCCTAATTGCTTTCACTTATTGTTAAAACTCTGTTTTATTTAATTTCTGCTATTTTCTTTGTTTTCAACCAATCAAAAGTTAGGGATAACTTGATTGGATTTATTAATAAAATAATTTGGTCCCAGAGTTCGACACCCTCTACAACAATCCTTGTTGTTTAGGAAAGCCGAACGGATTTTACAGTTGTTTACAACTGCATAATTTGTTCGCAAACATTAATCACTCACCAAACCTGGAATATGGTTTGATACCCCTAGTCAAAACCATCAAAATAGTCTCATCTTTCAATTCACTAACTTCTAATGCTACTACACTAAATCTTTATGTGACACCTCACGTCTGTTAATGTCACTCATAAGAGAGTGCATTTAGTTTTATGAAGCACAATAGGTAATCATTACAGAAAATTTGCAAGACAGATAAAATAAACAGTGGAAAATTTTAACTTCATTACTAAGAATAAGGCATAGTTTCAAAAGTACATCAAAACTAGTTACAACTAACTGAATGTCTCAAATCAATCTTACAAAACATCTTATGAAATAAATATCAAAGCACATAAAATCATACCCCTCGCCATAAGCCATACTAAAGTTGACAGCAAGTCAAAATGATACATCTCAAGAAATCCAAGTCCAATCTGTAAGAAAAGTCCTAGTCACTATTGAGTGCTCCCACTTCGAGGACCCAGGGGGAAAGGAAGAAAGAGGCTAAAGATAAAGGGTCGGATGTGACTTGACCCCTAGCTAGTACGTGGCCCCCTCAAACAAAATATCAATGAGGATATTGACTGATATGGGTTCCAAACAGCAGATTGACACAAGTCAAAGTGTCCCCGAAACTAGGATTTAAGAGTCCCAAAAACCCGATATAACAACAAGAACCGGGGATCTCTTAGCTTATTATAATCATGTTTAACCTAGCGGGTTTAGATTTATTAATAAGTGTGGTTGTAATTATTACATGTCATTATGTGTGTACGACCCTACCCCAAAACACATGCCCAGATGTATACAATTTCTACAGCATGCAAGCTTATTAACCTACATTAAGAACACGTCATTTACTTAATGTAGTATTAAGTCAAAACTGAAATGTCCAATTCATATGCATACTATTAATCAACTATGTTTCAATTTACAACACATATAGGTCTATGAATATTATCCATTTACAGAAAGTATATACACATTACCCCTTTTTATCAATTTACAGCAAGTCTAAACGTGTGTATAGTATCCTTTTTCCCAATTTATAGTTAATCAATCCCAATTCTAAAAACATGCTAAATTCCTCTTTTTATATTATTCATTATTTCCCCATTATACGCACAATCAAATCGGGTATAGCCAAGGCTTCCAAAGGCCTATGCTTAACATAAAAAGAAAGGTAAAACAGAGGATGAAGAATAGAATCAATTCACTTAGGCATATAGGCAAAACTGGAAATAAACATAAAACATAGAGAATGGGAAAAGAAAGGTGAATACATATAACTTGTTTATTATCCAACATCACAGGCATATGTTTTACTGATTATAATGGAATAGGTGATCAACAGTGAAAACATGTATAATTTTTATCTTACTAACACTGTATATTCTAACTCAATTTTATTTAACCTTTATGTTTAAAGTCTAAGAAATCAGATCTGTAAATGACAGGAACTCACAGTGGTTCTTGGTGAAGAAGAAAATAAATCTCTTATATATATAGAACTAAGTCGTAGAAAAGTCTAATCCAAGTTGTATGCAAGTCCTGATGTTGTCTCTATTTGATATACTCCTCAGCAACATTCCCCCATTGTATGTTTATATTTTTAGAATAGATTTTACGCAGGCAAAAGTTACGAAGAAACAGGTGTAAATTAGAATGGAAAAAGCCACCTATTTACAGATTCATAGAGTCAATCTCGGTCTTTAGATTCTAGGTTTTAAATCTACTCATACATCTAGCGATGAGTTAGCAACGAATACAGTCTGCAAAATAATCCAGGTTCGTACTCAAGATCCACGCAGATCTGTAGTGGGGCGACCCACCTACCACTTGGGTCGACCCAATGATCGAGCCATCCCCCTTAAGTCGACCCTTAATGGGCCTGTTTGCTGCTCGTTTTCCTGCCTCGTTTCATTTTGATTTTCAGGTATTATTTTAACAATATATTTTTATATATTACTCTTATATGTATACAAACTTCTAATACCCATAACTTCTTCAAACGTTATCCGTTTTACGCAAACTTGGGGTGTCTCTGAACCAAACGTCCAAGACGAACGCAACAGTAATGTCGGTTTCACTTAATTCTTAATATTTAATTAAGTTAAAACCAATTTATTATCATAAGGTACAGTTATAGTGTATTAAATTTTGGGGTGTTACATTCTCCCCAACTTAAAAGATTTCGTACCGAAATATCCGAGTTAAGAAGAATGTTATTATCCTAACATCCATCTAATCATTCGTCATCTAAAGGCAACCATTGTCCTTAAGAAATTTCTAATGTTTGTATGAACATATGCAAAGGTGTTGTGTGTATATGTCCTTACACTAATGCGAAAATCATGCGGTCGACTGATTCAGTTGACCTCCTTAATGTAATATATGGTTGTGCTAATCCTAGTATAACATCTATATGTGTGCACAATCATTCACCAAAATGCAACATCCATATGATGATACACTCATTTCCATCCATAGAAGATTAAAATTCACACATCCATGTGCAATATTTAAGTGATTGTTCCGATCTAGTGCCTAGTGTATGTATATGCATCCACAAGCAACCATTAGCATACATTTGCACCCACTTGCAACCATCAATCATAACATGTTTCAAGCACATGTTCCAACCATTGGATTCTACTTAAGGATCGAAAGTTTCAAACATTAGGATAACTGAACTTGAATGATAGAAGAAAATGCAGAGTAAACGCTTGGAAAAGAAGTCAAGAACGTGCTTTCAAAAAGAAAAGGATAAGAATTGTGAATCCGATCTTCAGGTTCACATGTCGCATCTTCGTGGTCTTCTGCCCATTGCACTTTAACCATCTTGCTACGTAGCTTCTTGATTTCTGATTGAAGGATATGAGTAGGAACTCTTCTCACCATTACTTCCTTATCAACTTCCATGCCTTCAAATGCGCTCAGCTCTACTATCTCTACTGTATCATGGAGACATTTCCTAAAATAGTAAATGTGAAACATATCATGTACGCCTGCCAGTCTATCCGGTAGCTTAATCCTATAGGCCATCCGACATGTCCTCTCTACTATAGGGAATGGCCCTACAAATCTCGTGCCAACTTCCCTACTAAGCCAAAGAGAACTACATTCCTTAGCAGTGAAACTTTAACGAAGTCCATATCTCTAACTTCAAATTGTAAATAGGTCCTCCTTTCATTAGATAAGGTTTCTATCTATCTTGAGCGGCTTTCATTCTTCGACGGGTAAGATCTAACTTCTCAGAAGCGTCTTGTATCATTTCCGGTCCAAGTAGAAGTCTGTCTGTAGACTCCCACCAACAAATCGGCGATCTACAAGGTCATCCACACAGTGCTTCGAAGAGTGCCATGCCAATGCTCGATTGTTAACTGTTGTTGCAGGCGAACTCCGCCAATGGGAGATGTTATTCCCAAGTCCCTCCAAAGTCTAGGATACACTGTCTTATAAGATCTTTAACAACTCTATTCACCCTCTCAGTCTATCCATTTGTCTAAGGGTGGTATGTTGTGCTCAAGCGTAGTTATGTACCTAACGCCTCTTGCAAGCTCTTCCAAAACTCGCTAGTAAAGATTGGGTCGCGGTCGCTTACTATGTTGGAAGTTACCCCATGCAATTGAACTATCTTACGAAAATATACTGATGCCAACCAAGCCGTCGTCCTCTTATTCTTAACTGCAATAAAATGAGTGCTCTTCGTAAGTCTAACCACTATCACCCAAATGCTCGTATTGTCCTTCCTTGATCATGGCAATCCATTGATGAAATCCATAGAGAGCTCTCCCACTTCCATTGTGAGACATCTAAGGGGTGAAGCAATTCGCTTGGTTTCTTTTGTTCAGCCTTTACTCTTTGACAAGTCAAGAATCGAGTTACAAATTCCTCCACATCTTTCTTTATGCCAGTCCAATAGAAAACTCTCTTCTTGTCTCGATACATCATGTTGCCACCCGAATGGATAGTCATTAGTGAATGATGAGCTTCCTTTAGTACTGCCTTTAGCAATTCCCCAACCTTAGGGACACATAGCCTTCCATCTCATCTTAGTCAACCTTTGTCGTCCACGGTATATCTAACAAGGTGACTAGAAGTTTCTCCTCTGCCAAGCTTGTCTAAGATGTATGAAATTTGTGGTTCCTCCCGCTTCATAGATCCAACTTGCTCCAATAGAGTAGGTCGCACCTCTAATGATGCTAACAATCCCAATGTGTAATTCGTAGATGGATTAAAATCAAAGGTCGAGATGAACTCTGGGCTTCAACTTTCTATGAATAGAGGAATCAAAGTCTTCCTCTGCATACTCAACGCATCCTCCACTACATTATCCTTGCCCGGGATATAAGCATCTCAAAGTCGTAGGATGCTAGGAACTCCATCCGGCGTTGCCGCCTAAGGTTAAGATCCTTCTGTGAGAATAAATATTTGAGCGATTTATTGTCTGTGTATAGCTCAAATCTTTCTCTAAGTAGATAGTGCTGTCAATACTTCACTGTAAACACTATAGCAGCCAACTCTAGATCATGGATTGAGTAGTTCTTCTCATGAACCCTTAATGGTCTGCTTCTATAACATACTACCCTTCACTCTTGCATCAAAACGACACCAAGCCCTATGCCATAAGTATTTGTGTAGACCGTAAACATCTTGCTTCCGTCGGGGAGGGTTAGAACTAGGTTTGTTGCCAAAGACCTCCTCAATCTCTGAAAGGCATCCTCACAATCGATGCTCATGAAAAAGCCAAATTCTTCTTCGTCAATCTGGTAAGTGGGGACGATACTCTTTCAAAGTCCTTGATAAACTTTCTATAGTAGCCTGCCAACCCTAGACAACTTCCCACCTCCATTTCATTCTTTGCGGCCTTCCAATCTTGAACTACAACGATTTTAGCGGGATCCACTATCATCCCGTCCTTGGAGACCACATGCCCTAGGATCCTTACTTCCTTCCATCCTCCAAAAGTGACACTTAGAAAATTTTGCCTTGAGCTAGTGTGATCTGAGAGTGTTTAGAACCACTCCTAAGTGTTGGACAGCTCCTCCTCGTTCTTTGAGAAGAACAGAATGTTATCCATAAAGACTACCACAAACTTGTTCAGAAACTCTCAAAACACCCTACTCATCAAGTCCACAAAATAGGCGGGTGCACTGGTTAGCCCAAAAGGTATAACTAACCATTTGGAGAAACTGCCTAGAGTTCTGAATGTAGTCTTATCAATGATGTCCTCTGCCATCCTAAACTGATGAAACCCCATAGGCAGAACCATCTGCGAGAAAACTGACGCGCCTACTAGCTGATCAAACAGGTCGTCAATTCTCGATAATGGGTGCCTATTCTTTTTGGTGAGCTTCAGCTCCCTATAATCCACACATAGACGAAATGAGCCATCTTGTTTAGTTGTGAAGACGACTGGAGCTCCCCACTATGAGACGCTTTGCCTAATAAATCCTTTCTCAAATAGCTCCCCTACTTGCTTGCTAAGCTCCCTCCTCTCTCTAGGAGCCATGTGGCGCACTGGTAGAGCAACTAGCTTCGCGTTCTCTACCAATTAAATACAGAAATCTATCTCACGCCTTGGAGGTCCCCTTAACCTCCTCAAGCACGTCCGGATAATCTCTAACTATGGGCACATATCGCAAATCATTGGCAGTTTTATCAAGTCATTCTAGAAAACTGAGCATCATCGACTTTCGTGGGTTGCAGGAAATTTCGAGAGTTCTACCATGACAAGTAAGATGTCTAATTACTCTCTTTTCACAATCAAGAATGGCACCATACATGGCTAGCTAATCCTTGCTTAGAATCTAACCATAGCCCACAAAGCCCAGCACGTATGCGTCGCATTCAAACTCGACCCCCAAGATAGTAATTCTCAAACCCCTACACATCTTGGATAAATGAGCTAATCCTCATATGGGATTTGAGACTACTGTGGGATCAGAAATTATACTAGTATTAAGGTGCAAACTATCTACTAAAGAACTGAATATAAATGAATGTGAAGCGCCAGAACCGAAAAGGGTTTGGATAGGATAGTCAAAAAGGGAAATCAAACCTTTAGCCATGACTTTCCTACCTCGATCAGGTCCACTAGCCTCTAAAGCATGCACTTGTCTAGAAGTTCCTGCCCCCTGTCCTTGCTTGCTAGGGAATTGCTTGTTGAAGCGTCACATTTATCAACAACTGAAACAAGCTTTCTTCGCCTTTTGGCAATCCTTCACAAAATGAACAATAGCACCACAACCATGACAGTTGATATCCTTCTTGATTTGAGCCTTGTTAGGCATTCCACCTTTCTTTTGTTGCTTTCCTTTTTTGGGCCACCATATATGTTTCTCGTCCTTATCTTGTGTCTCCTTAGTCTTATTTTCTTTCTTTTCCTCCTTGCCATCTTCATGCATAAGTGCCGTGTCAACTATCCTTTCAAACGTTGCTCCAATTGTTATATGAGACAAAGCAAATCCTTGGAGAGGTTGACTCAACCCTCTCGCAAATCTAATCGCCTTCTTGTGGGGCTTATTTACTAAGTCTAGTCCTCGCTAGTTGATTAAACTTATTCGCAAACTCCTTAACCAGCATGTCCCCTTGTTTTAAAGCCAAGAACCTTTCCATTTGTAGTCCGTCTTCTTCCTGAGAGAAAAAATTCAGCTCAGAGTTCTTTCTAAAGTCATCCTATGTACCTACTGGTTGTTCCGCTTGTGTTACTTTCCACTAGTAGTAAGCTTCATACTTTAGCTTCCATGCTACCAATTGTATTTTCCTTCGATCGTCGATCTTGAAAAGCCCAAACACATTCTCCGACTCTCGTAGCTAATTTCGTGCCTCAACATACCTTTTGGTGCTACAGAATGGTTATCCTCCCACAACGCCGAAGTCTTTATATAACTTAGAGAAGTTATCTACTCGTGGAGGTGGAGCAATAGCGCCTGCAACTGGGGGAGGGCATCACTTTGACCTCTGGTAAGTGTTGTAGCCTCAAGAGACCTACGAAAACATGTCGGCAAAGGAATGCCCTTGGGAAGATTGGGTGCCACAGGTAGGCTGAAAAGAAATGAAAAGGGATTCAACAAGAGAACGAGAGAATATTGAACATGGCTTGAGGGATATGTCTTTAAAAAAACATATTTTTATTAAAATACTTTGACTTTGAAAACAATTTTTGAAAACTTTTCTCTGATCTTATATCCTTCGACTCTGATACCAAATGTGACTCCCCACGTCCGCTAATGTCACTCATAAGAGAATGCATTAAGTTTTGTAAAGCGCAATAGGTAATCATTGCAGAAAATTTGCAAGACAGATAGAATAAGTAGCGAATTTTTTTAACTTTCTTACTGAAAATAAAGCATTGTTTCAAAAGTACATCAAAATTAGTTACAACTAACCGAATGTCTCAAATCTGTCTTATAAAACATCTTATGACATAAAATACCAGAACAAATAAAATCATATCCCTCACCATAAGCCATGCTAAAGTAGAGAGCAAGTCAAAACGATACATCTCAGAAAATCCAAGTCCAAGTTGAAAGATAATTCCTAGTCATTGTTGACTGCTCTACTCTGAGGAACTGGGGGGAAAGGTAGAAAGAGGCAAAAGAAAAAGGATCAGACATAAAGTTTGGCGAGTTCCACTGATTTACAAATGTGCATAAAATAGAAATGCCAAGGAAGATAAATAAGATTGGATGATAAAAGGTACAGTGTCATGTAAGGTAAAATAAACATAAAGTGAGTAGCAGATAGATAAGAATAACAAGAATAAACTATGATCGAGTAATGCTTCACATTTATATCTTGAACAGGTATGTCTTATGTCTGCACCAATACTAATATAACAAGTTCAACATGACTACACATCAGGAGGATTAACAAAAGAATTAAACAACAGGATTAGGTGTACCCTAATTACATAATCATATTAGGTGTTAATCTAATTACACAACAGCATGATCAGAGGTACCATAATTACTACCTAAGCGATCAGCTCCCTACTACGTAAATACCATGTGTTATCCCTGAAAGCAGGGTGTATGTAACACCCTATAATTTTAAAATAACACTATAATGATAAACTAATGAATACTTAATTAAATAATTGTAGTTAAGTAAAACGGATAGCTCCATTGCATATGTCTTGGAATTCTGCTTAAGATAGACCCCAAGTTTGCATAAAACAGACATCGTATGAAGAAGATATCATGGTTTGAAGTTTGTATACATATAAGCTTTATATATATATATATATATATATACTATTCCAAAATTCAAAATCAAACAGCGGAAAACAAAGGGGGAATTCGGGCCGTTAGGGGTCGACCCCTACACAGGGTGGTCGACCCTTGGGTCGACCCTAGTCAAACCAGGGCAGATCAATTTATGTGAACGTGGACTTGTTTCTTGATCAGATTCATTGACTTTGGCTATAAATAAGACCTCATTTCCATTGTTTTATTCACCAAAAACAATGGAGACAATGAGGGGCTAACCTAACTCAAATTAAACTAGCCTATTCATCTGCAACAACAAGTTATACGTATTCAAGAATCTCTGCTTCAACATTAAGAACCACTTCTCTGTTCTTTAGATCCAATCACAGTGAGTTTATGTTATTTTTAGATGTAAACATGTAAAATGTAATCCGGACATGTTTATAATTTGGATCTAAATCGGTGCCTGTTAATAATTTGAATCATAACTAATCAGATCTGTTATTACTTGCTCAACTAATTTACTGATCAGTTTTCATATGCCGATTCCCGATATGCATGTTCTGTTATCATGCCTAATTTTGTCATCATATGCCCGTTCTGCTATTATGCCTATTTCTATCACCATGCTTATTCAGTGAGTATGCCTATTTCTAACATAGTATGCCTGTTTTGTTATTATGGTTATTCATGTTCTCTTCTCTCCCTCCTTCCCTTTTTATTTTTGTAGCCAGGATACCTTAGACCTAGGCCTATCGCTGAAACATGTGAACGTACGAAATTGGGAATGGTTGGGGATGATAAATTGGGGGCATAACTTATATAGCAAAACATGATTGGGATTTGGGACATAATATACACCTTGATCTAAAACATGAATTTGGGGAATCACTTATCAGATTGGGATTTGGGACATAGTCTTGGATAAGCATGATTTTTTTTTTAATAATGAACATGCCTATATTTGCAGTAATTAGAAACTGTAACCGCACTTAGATACAAAATTAGATTACACTTGTGGTAAAAGTTTGCCCAGAACCGCCTGGCAAATCCAGCGTCCTCAAGTGGTCAATCTAATGTGAGGGTCATGTGCACAAATGTACACGTAACGGTGCTAAGACACGAGGTTGAGTCCGACTTGTGGTAGACGTCTACCCAGAACCGCCCGGCATATCCAGCATCCACAAGTGGTAGACTTAATGTGAGAGGTCTAGTCCATTAACAGCCATAAATGGATGAATTATAATAACTTGTTAACCTGTAATACTTAGCTTATTTAAAACCGTAGGGGTTACATGAACCTGTCAAATTGAGTAGGGGTTATGTAAACTTGCTTGAATTAATGGGGGTAAAGTTAATCTTGTTAAATATATAGGGGAGGGTTATATATATAAAGCTAACAAACTTAACCTGTTTTACATGTTGGGGTTATGAAATCTTTTTAAACTATTAGCCCTAACCTTCCAAAATCCTAGTTGTGGGGATGCAAGCCTCGGGGTATCTTACATCATCTGTTCTGTGGGACCCGTATAAGTCAGTAACCTATCTTGGTATCAAATGGGAACCCTGAACTAGATAAAGGTCTAGGCACGCTTACTGGGTTAATTGTAAGACGTCAGTTAAGAGAGGGTGTCGATGGCGCGGGATCCAACGGAGTCATGTGCGTGCATGGGTCCGACTTGCTCGGGAAAATTAAGACGCAATGACATCAGTAGATGGTTGTGCATCTCGTTAATAAAGGGGTTGCCACCTTAGGAAGTGATACATCCTACTACGGGGCCAGCACCGGGTGTCTACAGGGTAGGGAGTTGATCGATTGGGGTAGTAATTAGGGCACATCTAGTCTTGTTTGTTAGAAGCCCATTATTCTTGTTGGGGGTAACACCTGTCATTTCTATTGGGGGCTGCCTGTTATTATTGTATGGGGAAAAATCACCTCACTAGACGTACACCAAAGTCTACCATCTTGTTCTTGTTGGGATCATCTTGTTCTTGTTATACTGGTATTGGTGCAGAGAAAAGTACTTGAGAAGCGCAATATATCCTGTCATGTTTATTCAGTGTATCCTGCTCAGTCTGTTATACCTATCTTATGATATTATTATCTCTCATCCAGTTTATATGTCAGTCATGATGCTTTTACTTATTTATATGTTAAAAGTAACTGGACTTGCCAGACTTTATGTCTGACCCATTTTGTTTCCTCTTCTCTCTCTTCCATTTTTCCCGCCAGGTTCTCGGGTTGGGAATACTCAGGCTCGATTTGGATTCTCTCTTTCATTCTGCTTGGAGCTGATTTGATGTACCATCTTGATTTCCTGTCTTCTCGGATATGGCTATATTTTGGGAACTATGCTTACATATATTATTGTACTCTGATGATTTTAGTATAAGAAAAAAGTTTTAAATTGATGTAGTGGGTTTTTCGTATTTCATAGTTATGATGCAACTGGGTTTTGGACCATGATGAATTCTGTTTAAATAAAGCTTTAAATTACGATGTTATTTTACATCTGTCTTGTGATGTTTCTATTTCTGTTTACCTATAATGCTTCACGAAACTTGATGCATTCTGTTAAAGTGTGATATTAACGGACGTGGGGTGTCACACATGGTATCATAGTTGAAGGTTACCAGATCGGATAAAAGATTTTGAAAATTGTTTTCAAAAAGGTTTTAAAAGAAAGCATTTTCCAAAGAAAACTATTTTGAAAAACATATTCCCTAAAAGCCATATGAAATATCTTTCGATTCTATGTTTAAATACCTTTTCTTTCCTTTTTTTCTGCATGTCTGGGGAATCTATTCTTCTTGAGGGAGTTACGATACCGTCTAGGTTCCGTAGGTATCTTGAGGCTACGGCGCCTACTGGAGTCCAAGCAAACGCCCCTCCCCCGGCTATAGCCGCTGTTCCTCCTCCTCTGCGAGATGATACTTTCTCCAAAGTATGGAAGAATTTATGTGCTATGGGAGGAAAGCCATTCCAAGGAACAAAGACTTTTGTAGAAGCAAGTAATTGGCTTAAAGAAATGGAAAATTTGTCTGAGATTTTTTAGGTTGATGACCGTAGGAAGATTCAGTTGGTCGTTTTGCAGCTAAAAGATGAGGCTTCATTCCGGTAGGAAGTGACACAAGCAGGGCGTCCACTTGAGACTTGGGAGGACTTCCGACAGAGATTCAAGATGAAGTTTCTTTCTGCCAAGCAAAGTATGCAAATGGAAAGGTTTTTGGCACTTAAGCAAGGAGGCATGTTAGTCACAGAGTACGTTAATCAACAAATTGGCGAGGTTTGCTTTGGAACTAGTGAATACCCCACAAAAGAAAGCTTTGAGGCTTATCAGAGGGTTGAATGAACCCCTCCATGGGTTGGCTATGTCTCATATTCCAATGGGAGCAACTTTTGAGAAACTCGTTGATATGGCATTGATGCACGAAGATAAAGGTGAAAAGAAAGAGGCTAAGATTGATGAAACACAAAACAAGAAAGTATGGACTAAGAAAGAACAATAATAGTAAAAGAAAGGGAGGAAAGAACGGCAAAGCCCGAGAAAAGAGGAAATGCCATAACTGTGGACGCGTGGGTCATTTGAGCAAAGATTGTAGAAAAAGGAAGAATGCATGTTTCCATTGTGGAGAGGTCGGACATCTTATTAAAGATTTCCCTAAGAAGCAAGGACAGTGACAAAGGGCAGGTGCATGCTCTCGTAGCTAATGTACCAGATAGAGGTAGAAAATTACTGTTGAAGGTTTAATTTCTCTTTTCGACCATCCCGTTTGAACTCTTTTTGATTCTGGCGCTTCGCATTCTTTTATATCTGATTCTATGGTTGAGTCTCTCCACCTTAATACTAGTATGGTTTTGGATCCCATTGTTGTCTCAAACCCCATTAGAGGTACGACTCATTTGTCTATGGTTTGTCAGGGTTTGATAATATCACTATTGGGCGTCGAGTTTGAGTGCGATGCATATGTGCTTGGATTTATAGGTTATGATTTGATTCTAGGGAAGGATTGGCTAGCCACGTACGGTGCCATTCTGGATTGTGAGAGGAGGGTAGTTAGACTTTTGACTTGCCATGGTAGGACCCTCGAGATTTCTTGTGACTCTAAGGGGTTTGTCATGCTTAGTTTCCTAGAGTCGCTTTAGGCATTTATGGATGATTTACGATCTGTATTAGTAGTCTGTGAGTGTCCTGATGTTTTTAAGGAGGTTCGGGGCTTACTTCCATGGCACAAGATTGACTTCCATATATACTTGGTGGACAATGCAAAGCCAGTTGCATTGCCTGTACGCCATATGGCTCTGAGAGAAAGGAGAGAGCTCAACAAGCAAGTAGGGGAGCTACTTGAGAAAGGGATTATTATGTGAAGCATATTTGAATAGGGTGCTCCAGTAGTATTCGCCATTATAGCGGATGGTTCCCTTCGCTTATGTGTGGATTACAGGGAGTTGAACAAGCTCACTAAGAAAATTAGGCACCCACTTCTAAGGATAGACGATTTGTTTGACCGACTTATTGGTGTGTCTGTTTTCTCTTAGTTATACTTAGCCATGGGGTTTCATCAGTTGAGGGTGACCGCGGACAGTATAGACAAGACTACTTTTAGAACTCCAGATGATTTCTTCGAATGGCTCGTCATGCCTTTTGGTTTGATGAATGCACCCGCCTATTTTGTAGTTCTGATGTGTAGGGTGTTTCGAGAGTTTCTAAATAAGTTCATTGTGGTCTTTGTTGATGACATCTTGATTTTCTCAAAAAGCGAGGAAGACCATGCCCTACATTTAAGGGAGGTTTTGAAAACTCTCTGTGCGCACCAGATTAAGGCGAAATTCTCCAAATGTCATTTTTGGAGAAAGGAAGTAAGATTTCTAGGGCATGTGGTCACTAAAGATGGGATAGCGGTAGATCCTGTGAAAGTAGTTGCAGTTCAAGGTTGGCAGATTCCAAAGAATGTGACGGAGGTGAGGAGTTTTCTTGGTTTAGTGGGCTATTGTAGGAAGTTCGTTAAGGACTTCGCGAAGATATCGTCCCCACTCACTAGACTAATGAAGAAGAATTTGACATTTTCTTGGGATATAGACTGTGTGGATGCTTTTCAATGATTAAAAAGGGCTCTGACAACAGCCTCAGTCTTGACTTTGCCTGATGGGAACAAAGTTTTTACAGTTTACACCGATGCATGTGGTACAGGGCTTGGTGTGGTTCTAATGCAAGAGGGAAGGGTAGTATCTTATGGAGGTAGATAGTTAAGAGTTCATGAGAAGAAGTATCCTGCCCATGACCTGGAACTGGTTGTCATAGTATTCATGCAAAAGAGTCATTATCTGCTAGGAGGGAAGTTCGATCGAGTTGTATACCGATCATAAATCTTTCAAGTACTTATTCTTGCAGAAGGATTTCAATCTGCGACAACGAAGATGGATAGAGTTCCTAGCGTCCTATGACTTTGAGATTGCTTATACCCCTGGCAAGGGTAATGTGGTGGCAAACGCACTGAGTAGGCAGAGGATGATCTTGAGCCCTCTATTTGTAGAGAGGAAAAGCTTGGAGTTTATATCGACTTTTGATTTTAGACCCTCCACAAAGTTCACACCTAGTTTGTTGGCATCATTAGAGGTGCGACCTACCCTTCTAGATCAAATAGGAACTTCGCAGCAAGAGGACCCAGAAATAGCAGATATCTCAGATAGGCTCAGTAGAGGGGAGACTTCTAGTCACCTCAGTATATATTCCATGGATGATAGAGGGTGGTTGCAAAGAGATGGAAGGCTTTGTGGTTCCCGAGTTGGGAGTTTGGTGAAGACAGTCCTAGAGGTAGCCCATCATTCCAGGATGACTATCCACTCAGGAGGGGATAAGATGTATAGAGTTATGAAGAGGGTTTTCTTTTGGGCTGGGATGAAGAAAGATGTAGCATAGTTTGTTTCTCGATGTTTGGTTTGCCAGCAAGTCAAGGCTGAGCAAAGGAAGCCCAGTGGTTTACTTCATCCTTTGGAAGTCCCACATTGGAAGTGGGTGAGCGTCTCTATGGATTTCATTGATGGTTTGCCTAGATCCAGGAAAGGCAACACCAGTATTAGGGTTATTGTTGATAGGCTTACTAAAAGCGCTCATTTCATTCTTGTTAAGAGTAAGAGGACGGCAACATGGTTGCAGCAGTTTATCTTCGTGAGATAGTCCATCTACATGGAGTACCTTCTAGTATTGTGAGTGATCATGACCCCATATTCACCGGTGAGTTTTGGAGGAGCTTGCAAGAGGCATTAAAAACACAGTTGTGTTTGAGCACCGCTGATCACCCTTAGACCAATGGACAGGCAGAAAGGGTAAATAGAGTTCTTGAGGATCTTTTAAGACCTTGTATCCTAGACTTCATAGGGATTTGGGAAGAACATGTACCATTGGTAGAGTTCGCGTACAACAACAGTTATCAGGCTAGTATTGGCATGGCATCCTTCGAGGCATTATACGGGCGACACTGTAAATCACCGAATTTTTGGTAGGAGTCTACAGAAAGGCTTCTACTTAGACCTGAGATGATTAAGGAAACTTCATAGAAGAATGATCTTATTCGCAGGTGCATGAAGACAACTCTGGACAGGCAGAAGTCGTATGTAGATAAAAGAAGAACTGGTATTAAGTTTGAAGTAGGAGACATGGTTTTCATCAAGGTATCACCTTTGAGGAATGTAGTTTGTTTTGGATCTGTAGGGAAATTGGCTCCGAGATTTCTAGGGCCATTTCCCATAACAGAAAAGATTGGTCAATGGCTTATAGCGTGAAGTTACTAGAAGGACTGGGCAGTGTTCATGATATTTTCCACGTTTCTCATTTACAGAAGTTCTTACATGATACCGCAGAAGTAGTTGAGCCGAGTATGCTTGAGGAAACAGAGGTGGAAAGGGAAGCGATAATTAGACAAGTTCCTACCCGTATTCTTGGATCAAAGGTTAAGAAACTTCGAAACCGAGAAGTCAAGTTGATGAAAGTTTAATGGGGAGATGACCACAAGGATACAACTTGGGATACTAAAGACAAGATTCACGCTTCGTACCCTTTTTATTTCAAGGGTATGTTCTTAACTTCTTTTCAAAGCTTTTATTCGTACTTGCTTCTGCATTTAAGTATATCCTATCAATTGAATCTTCGACCTTTAGGTAGAAATCCAATGGATGTAAACATGTGTTTGAGACATGTTATGTTTTATGGATGCAAGTGGATGCAAGTGGTTGCTGATGGTTGCTCGTGGATACATATACACACACATTAGGCACTAGATTGGCCCAATCACTCTCATACTGCATAGGGATGTTTGTGCATTTTTCTTCTTTTATGGATGGAAATGGGTGTATCATCATATGAATGTTGCATTCGGATGGATGATTGCACACACATATAGTATTTACATGATATATTAGGGCTATTTGCATACATGTTGAGTTCATGGCACTGACATACATTGCATTAAAGAGGTCGACTGAATCAGTAGACTGCCTGATCTTTTGCATTAGTATAGGGACATATACATACACCTTGGAATATGTTCATATAAGCATCAGATATATTTGAAGGACAATAGTTGCATGTGATTGGTAGATGAGTAGATGGGTGATGGATGTTAGTATATACATTCTTCTTAACTTCAAGATTTCGGGGATGAAATCCTTTAAGTAGGGGGAATGTAACACCCCGTAATTTTAAAAGAACACTATAATGATAAACTAAAGAATACTTGATTAAATAATTGGAATTAAGTAAAACGGACTACGTCATTGTGTCCATCTTGGGATTCTGCTTCGGATATACCCCAAGTTTGCGTAAAACGGACATCGTATGGAGAAGATATCAAGGTTTGAAGTTTGTATACATATAAACTAATATATATAAAAACTAATCCAGAATTCAAAATCAAAGAGCGAGAAAAAAGGGGGAATTCGACCAGCTAAGGGTAGACCCCATACCCCATGGGTGTTGACCCCAGTCAAATCTAGACAGATCAATTTCTGTGAACGTAGAATCGTTTCTTGACCAGTTTTGTTAACATTAGGCTATAAATAGGACCTCATTTCCATTGTTTTATTCATCTAAAACAATGGAGAGGTGCTACCCAACTCAAATTAAACTAGCCTATTCATCTACAACAACAAGTTGTATGTATTCAAGAATCTTTGCCTCAACATCAACAATCACTTCTCTGTTCTTTAGATCCAGTCACAGTGAGTTTATGTTACTTTTAGATGTAAACATGTAAAAAGTAATCCTGACATATTTATAAGTTGGATCTAAATTGGTGCCTGTTAATAACTTGAATCATAACTAATCAGATCTATTATTACTTGTTCACCTAATTTACTGATTAGTTTTCATATGCCTATTCCTGATATGCATGTTCTGTTGTCATGCCTAATTTTTCATCATATGCCCATTCAGCCATTAGGCCTATTTCTGTCACCATATGCTTATTTAGTTAGTATGCCCATTTCTGACATAGTTTGCTTGTTTTGTTGTTATGCTTATTCCTATTCTCTTCTCTCCCTCCTTCCCTTTTTATTTTTATAGCCAGGCTACCTTTGAGCCTAGGTCTATCGCTGAAATATGCGAACGTATGAAATTGGGAACGGTTAGGGATGATAAGTTGGGGCATAACTTATACAGTAAAACATGATTGGGATTTGGCACATAATCTACACCACGATCTAAAACTTTAATTTGGGGCATCACTTATTAGATTGGGATTTAGGGCATAATCTTGGATAAACATGAAAAATTGTATAATAATAAACGTACCTAGATTTATAGTAATTAGAAACTGTAACCGCACTTAGATACGAGGTTAGATTACACTTGTGGTAGAAGTTTGCTTAGAACCGCACGGCAAATCCAGCGTCCACAAGTGGTTAATCTAATGTGAAGGGTCGAGTGCACAAATGTACACGTAATGGTGCTAAGACACGAGGTTAATTCCGACTTGTGGTAGAAGTCTGCCCGGAACCGCCCGACATATCCAGCATCCACAAGTGGTAGACTTAATGTGAGAGGTCTAGTCCATTAACAACCATAAATGGATGAATGATAATAACTTGTTAATCTATAATACTTAACTTGTTTAAATCTTTGGGGGTTACATGAAACTGTCAAATTGAGTAGGGGTTAAGTAAACTTGCTTGAATTGTGGGGGTTAAGTTAATCTTGTTAAATCTGTAGGGGCGGGTTATATATATAAACTCGACAAACTTAACCTGTTTTACATGTGGGGGTTATACAATCTTGTAAAACTGGTAGGCATAACCTATCAAAATCCTAGTAGTGGGGATGCAAGCCTAGGGGTAGCTTGCATCATCTGTTGTGTGGGACATGTTTCAGTTAGTAACCCATCTTGATATCAAACGGGAACCCCGAACTAGGCTAGGGTCTGGGCACGCTTACTGAGTTGATAGTAAGAGGTTACTTGTGTGAGGGTGTCGACAGCGCGGGATCCAAAAGAGTCATGTGCATGCATCGGTCTGACTTGCTCGGGAAAATTAAGACGCACTGACACCAGTAGATGGTTGTGCATCTCGTTAATAAAGGGGTTTCCACTTTAGGAATTGAAACATTCTACTATGGGCAAGCACAGGGTGTTGATAGGGTAGGAAGTCGATCAATTGGGGTAGTAATTAGGGTACATCTACTCTTGCTTGTTAGAAACCCATTATTCTTGTTGGGGGTAACACCTATCATTTCTATTGGGCTGCATATTATTATTGTATGGGGAAAAAAATCCCCTCACTAGATGTACACCTAAGTCTACCATATTGTTCTTGTTGGGGTCATCTTATTCTTGTTATCCTAATACTAATGCCGAGAAAAGTACTTGAGAAGAGCAATATATCATGTCAGGTTTATTCCGTGTATCCTGCTCAGTTTGTTATACATGTCTTATGATATTATTATCTCTCATCCAGTTTATATGCCTGTCATGATGCTTTTACTTATTTATATGATAAAGGAAACTGGACTTGCCAGACTTTATGTCTAACCCATTTTGTTTCTTGTTCTCTCTCTTCTGTTCTCCCCTACCCCTCCCGGTTCTAAAGGTGGGAATACTCAGGATTGACTTGGATTCTCTCTTTCATTCTGCTTGGAGCTGCTTAGATGTACCATCTTGATTTGTTGTCTTCTCGGATATGGCTATATTTGGGAACAATGCTTTTTATGTTAGTGTACTCCGATGATTTTAGTACAAGACAAAAGTTTTAAATTGATGTAATGGGTTTTCCGTATTTCAGACTTATGATGTAACTTGGTTTTGGACTACGATGATTTCTGTTTAAATAAAGCTTTAAATTCCGCTATTATTTTACATTTGTCTTGTGATGTTTCGGTTTCTGTTTACCTATAACGTTTCACGAAACTTAATGCATTCTATTAAAGAGTGACATTAACAGACATGGTGTGTCACAGTGTATCACTCCATAACTCAACTATAAAACACGGACCTATTCATTAGTGTTACAACATCTTATATTCCCTTGTCGGACACATGCATGACTCCGCCGAAACGCTCCCGTACCCACCCCAATGTGAACCTCTTACTATACAGTTCAGTAAAGCGTGAACCTTGTACTATCCAGTTCAGTAAAGTGTGCCCTGCCCCTAACTAGTGCGTGGCCCCCTCTAAAAATACCAATTGGGTTACTAAATGATATGTGTTCCAAACAGCAGATTGACATAAGCCAAACCCCCTATGCTTGTGTCCCTAAAACTAGGATTGAAGAGTCCCCAAAACCCGATACAACAACAAGTATGGGGGACCTCTTAGCTTATTAATAATGATGTTTAACCTAGCAGGTTTAGATTTATTAATAAGCGTGGTTGTAATTATTACATGACATTATATGAGTACCCCAAAACACCTGCCCAAATGTATACAATTTCTACAACGTGCAAGTTTATTAACCTACATCTAGTACTTACAATATTCTAACATGTCATTTACTTAATGTCAGTATTCAGTCAAACCTAACATGTCCAATTCATATGCATACTATTAATCAACTATGTTTTAATTTACAACACATATAGGTTTATGCATATTATCCATTTATGCCAAGTATATACGCATTACTCCTTTTTATCAGTTTACAACAAGTCTAAACATGTGTATAATATCATTTTTCCCAATTTATAGTTAATTAGTCCCAATTATAAAAACATGCCTAAATTCGTCTTTTTATATGATTCATTATTGCCCCAATTATACGCATACTCAAATCGGGTATAGCCTAGGCTTCCAAAGGCCTGGGCATAATGGAAACTAAAAAGGGAAAACAGAGGAAGAAGAATAGAATCAATCCACTTAGGCAAATAGGAAAAACAGGAAATAAACGTAAAACATAGAGAATGGGAAAAGGAAGATAGATACATAAAACTTGTTAATTATCCAACTTCACAAGCATATGTTTTACTGATCATAACGACATATGTGATTAATAGTGAAAACATGTATAACTCTTTTCTTACTAAATTATATATCCAAACCCAGTTTTATTTAACTGTCATGTTTAAAGTCTAAGTAATCAGATTGTAAATGATAGGAACTCAGAATTGGTCTTGGTGAAGAAGAGAATAAATCTCTTATATATATATAACACTAAGCCATAGAAAAGTCCAATCCAAGATGTATCCAAGTCCTGATGTTGTCCCTGTTTGATCCATCTTCAGCAACATTCCCCCATTATATGTTTAGAATATATTTTACAGAGGAAGAAGTTATGAAGACATGGTATAAATCAGAATGGGAAAAGCCACCTATTTTGTAGATTCATATAGTCAACCTCATCTTTTAGATTCCAGGTTTTAAATCCAATCGTACAACTAATGATGAGTTAGCAACGAATACAGTCTGCAAAACAATCCAATTCATACTCAAAATCCACCGGATCTGTAGTGGGTCGACCCACCTAAACCCTGTGTCGACCCATCCCCTCTTTGGTCAACCTATAGGTCGATCCGGGCTAAGAGTGGTTCGTCCCTCAACAGGCTTGTTTCCCAATTGCTTTCCTGCCTCATTTCGTTTTGATTTTCTAGAATTATTTTAATAGTATATTTATATATATATGACCCTTATATGCATACAAACTTCTAATGCCCATAACTTCTTTATACGTTATCCTTTTTATGCAAACTTGGGGTCCATCTGAACACGAATTCCGATATGAATGCAACGGTAATGCCGGTTTCACTTAATTCTGAATATATAATTAAGTTGTACTCAATTTATTATCTTAAGGTATGGTTACAGTGTATTAAACTTTAAGGTGTTACACTTTCCAAATAATCCTTTAATGGATCCCCTAGAATTTTCTATGTACTAGAGAGCATCATTACATGCTTCAATCTTTCCATTTAGGCCGAAACCATTGAGAAGCATTCCTAGCAGCGTTTTCTTTATGTATGATGTCCTAATCAATCACATAATGGGTTAGAAGTGTCGTAGTAGCATGATCCAAGAGCACCCTAGTTCAGAACTAGACCTTTAAAGTTTGGAACAGCAGAGGAAAGTAATGTAAGTCGGTGCACACCTAAAGATTAGGTTCTTCTTTACAAGTTTTCTAGGGATCGATATGCACGACTATTCCAGATTCGTATGCCTTGAGATAGTATGACCCGGATCAGCACTGACACAGATGTAACTAAGCAATATTTTCAAGCCAATTTCCTTTATTCTTCGATGCAGACTCCTGCAACTATTTTCTAATGATAAAGATTGTAACACCCCGTATGTTGAATAACTTGTTATAATATAAATCAGGGAAGAATTAAATTTTAAGATCTGAATCAGGGGAAACAGGCTATGCCATTGCGTTCGTCTCGGAAAAATACGTGAAATAGAGTCCGAGTTTTAGAAAATCGGAGTCCGTATGACCCAGTTAAGGCCCAACGAAGTTTTCAGAAAATTCAAATTTCGGAAAACAGATTTCAAATGCAGAAATGGGGCTAGGCGGGAAAATTCCCGCCTGCACCAGGTCGACCCCCGTGTCGACTGGGGAGTCGACACACATGGGGGCATGTCGACTGTAGTGTCGACACCCCTATCGACACAGGTGGCTCGGCCAGTTTGGCTGGGTGCACTGTTTTGGCTTTTGGGCTGTGTTTGATGGCTTGTGACGAAATCTGATGGCTCTAAACTATCCTAGGGTTAATCCTATGGCCTAAAACACTTAACTAATCTATAAATACACCCTAAGATTACCCTAATTCATACTAAAAATAGATACAATGCCATCATGCCATCAAAATGCAACTTAGAAGGAGCCTCCACAAATTAAAGAGGAAGATAGCTTCACAAATCAACTTCTAATCAACTCTAGCAACTTAATCTTCTTCATAGGAGTGCTAATCAACAAGTTGTGAGTTTCTATGCCTTTAGCAAGCAATTGCTAAACTAATTATGATAGGATATAATGAGGTTATGGTTATGTATGTGGATCAATGCAAGTTATGTTATCATATGCTATGTGTTCATGATGTTAGTTATGCAAGTTGTATGCTATATGTTCATGATGCAAGTTATGCAAGTTTGATGCTATGTGCCCATGAAGCTAGTTATGCAAGTTGGGTGTAATTTATGCTATATGTTCATGATGCTAGTTATGCAAATCACTATGATAAACAATGATCCATTATGACACCATGTTATGCAAGTTTGGTGTATGATTATATGCAAGTTCATATATGACATGATATGCAAGTTTGGTGTTTGATTATATGCAAGTTCATATATGACATGTTATGCAAGTTTGGTGTTTGATTATATGCAAGTTCATATATGACATGTTATGCAAGGTTGGTGTTTGATTATATGCAAGTAACATGTGCAAGTTTACACCTTTGTATGATATGCATACATATGCAAGTTAACCCCTTTGTATGTCATACATACATATGCAAGTTTACCCCTTTGTATGACATAAGTAACTTATGCAAATTACCCTCTTTATGACATATGTAATTCATGCAAGTTTGGGTTGATTATTTATGCTAGTTGGGTTTGATGCTATGGTCATATATGCAAGTTGACACCTTTAAAACCCATGTGATGCTAATGTTATGCTAAGTTGAACCCATTGTATTTGTGATGAATCTTCCCTTTTAAGTATGTCATGTTAGCGTATTACGTGGGGAACGATGGGGTTAATATTCATGTTAACAAAATTGTGGTGAAATTGGTATGATGTTGCATACCATGAGTGGATGAACATAATTGAGTCAATTATGTACATCATTAAATTGGAATTAATTAGGGAAAATTAATTCAAAATATGGGGGTGATTAATTAGGTGTAATTAATCGACTAAGACACGAGGTTGGACCCTTTTGTAGCATAAGACTGCCCGGAACCGACCGGCAAATCCAGCGGCTACAAATGGTTGGCCCAATGTGGGAGGTCTTAGGCATGAACTAAATACGTGACAAGTGTAAAGACACGAGGTTACACTCTGTTATGGCGTAAGGCTGCCCGGACCCGACCGGCAAATCCAGCTGCCATAAAAGACAGTCTAATGTGAGAGGTCTTTACAAAGGTTACGTTCTTAATCAATTAAGAAACACTTAACCAGATAAGCATGTAGTGGGGCATGAGGGGTTAAGTGGGTGCCTTGGATGGCATGTGGAAATCAAGTAAGTGCGTTGGGTGGCATGTGGAAATCTAGTGGGTTGCCTTGGGTGGCAATAGAAAATACGATTAGAATACTTAACCAAGTGGAAACATGTAATTAAACATGATTAAAGGGTTAAGTGGGATACATTAGAAAAGGGGACAAGCTTAGGTGGGTAGCTTGTGGTGGCCCATTTCAACCAGTAACCCATATGTATCTTATTGGGCTCGACCCATGTCGAGGACGGGACACGCGTACTGGGCTTGACTATAAGAGGCCAAAACGGGTTAGCAGTGGCAACGCAAGTCCAACGGGTTTCATATGCATGTGTGGGCCCGGGCTGGTAGGTAAGACGTTGTTGCATCATGTAGGTATAAGCTGTGCATCAGTGTTGGTATCGGGTTGCCACTTTGGGGAATGATACACCCCACTGTAGGACCAGCACGGGTATCTACGGTAGGGAGCCGATCGCTTGGGGAGTAGTGGGTACGGTACACCTAGTGGAGATAGGGGCAGACGGCACCTATGTGGTCAGCTAGGGGTACACGAAACTACTAGTTAAATTCTCTAAGTCCTTGGGAGGGATCAACCTTTGAGTAGGAATGACTGGTGTGGTGCAGTGTAGTAATTATCCTTGGGTGGGTAGATGCATCTTTACCGTTATCTTCGTTCTTCCTATGTCTAGTTGGCTGCTTAGTGTAGTCATTTATCCCCAGTCATTACCGTACCAAGTTTATATCATACCCTAATTACTTTAATGATTGTATTGTTAAAGTTATAGGACTCGCTCAAACTTATGTATGACCCCGTTGTTTTTATCTTTTTCCCCCTCAGGTCCTCAGGTTGGGCCTAGCACTAGTGGGCTTTGATCAGATTTCTTTATCTATCTTTTGGAGCTTGGACCGTTGATGTAAAGTCCAGCTTATCTCTTCTATTATGGCTATTAGTTATGTAGTGGGATTATGTACTTATGTTTTTATCAGGATGGATATTTAGTACTTGACTCTTGTTTTATGGTTTTGTAACCAAACATGTTTATCTTCTGCTGCAATGAAATGATGTTTTAGTTAACAATTATTATTTATATCTGTCTTGTTGTAATTTTTCTGTTCTATATTCACTTAAAATACTCCACCGAAGTTAAGGCATTCCCATGGTGAGTGACCTTAGCGGGTGTGGGGTGTTACACGTGGTATCAGAGCTGAAGGTTACCAGAACAGATAAAATTTTTAGAAAAACTATTTTTGTAAAAACATTTTTGAAGGAGTATTTTCAAAAACATGTCTTTTAAGAGAAAAGTTTTTGAAAGAAAAGCATAATCCCCAATTGCCGTATCTTTATCTTTCGAATTCTCCGTTTTGAATCTTTCCTTTTTCGTTTCAGCATGGCTGAAGAACTTAACTTTCTGGAGGGTGTAGCGATACCAGTATGGTATAGGAGATTGATGGAGGCTAGGGCCACCGCTGCGGGTCCAGCAAATGTTCCTCCACCACCAGTTGCACCCGATCTTCCTCCCCCTCCTCCTCCTCGCACGGATACTTTTGCTAAGACTTGCAAGGAATTTAAGGCTATGGGAGCAAAACCTTTTAAAGGATCAGAAACTTTTGTGGAAGCTAGGGATTGGCTTAAGGAAACGGAAGAGTTGATAGACATCTTTGAGATGGAAGAAGGAAAGAAAGTCAAGTTAGCTGCTTGGTTAATGAAGGGAGAGGCCTCGTTCTGGTGGGAGGTCACTAATGGAGAATGCCTATTTGACTCTTGGGCGGATTTCAGGCAAAGGTTTGTGGCAAAATTTCTCTCAAGGGCGGAAGAAAATCTGTATATGGAAAGGTTCTTGACTCTAAAGCAAGGAAACCTATCAGTGAAGGAATATGTCAACAAGTTTAATCAATTGGCAAGGTTTGGCATAGACATGGTGAATACACCAGAGAAGAAGGCTTTGAGGTTCGTTAAAGGCTTGAATGAACTAATGCATGGATTGGCTATGACTCACATCCCTATGGGGGCCACCTTTGAGAAGCTAGTAGATATGGCACTCATGCATGAGGAAGAGAAGGGTCCCAATGCTAATAAGGCACCCGAGAAGAAAGGAGATCAGAAGAGACCTCAACAGCAACAGCAAAACAAGGGTGGGAAAGGCAACGGTGGCAAGGGAAAGAAGAAGTGCTTCAATTGTGGGACACCAGGCCACCTAAGCAAAGATTGTCGGAAGAAGAAGAAGACTGGCTGCTTCCACTGTGGCGAAGCAGGTCATCTAGTGAAGGACTGCCCTAAGAAGGGGCAAAGGACGGGATCTACCTCAGGAGGACAGGTGCAAGCTCTTCTGGCACCAGGTCAGGCAAGGGGGCAAGTTCAGGCTCTCGCGGTTCCACCGATTCAGGAAAGAGGTAGAACTATTTCCGTTGAAAGTCTGGTTTTTCTGTTTGATCATCCTATCCGTACTTTATTCGACTCTGGCGCATCGCATTCGTTTATCTCATCATCATTAGTTGAGTCACTACACTTAGACACCAGTCTAGTAGATGATCCCTTGGTTGTTTCAAACCCAATTGGGGGCTCCACTTATTTGTCCATGATATGTTTGGGTTTGAAGATTTCTATACTTAGCGTTGAGTTTAGATGTGATGCTTTTGTTTTGGGCTTCACGGGCTATGGGTTAATTTTGGGCATGGACTGGTTATCCAGTAATGGTGCCGTTCTTGATTGCGAAAGGAGAGTTGTTAGGCTCATGACCCGCTTGGGTAACACTCTCGAGATCTCTTGTAATCCCATGGATTCTGTTATGCTAAGTTATCTTGAATCGCTTGACGCTTCGGTCGAGAGTTTGCGATCTGTTAGAGTGGTCCGGGAGTACTCGGATGTGTTTGAGGAGGTGAAGGGCTTACCTCCGAAGCGGGAGATAGACTTCCGAATATATCTGGTGGACAATGCTAAGCCAGTATCTTTGCCAGTGCGCCTCATGGCTCCTCGTGAGAGGAGGGAACTCCATAAGCAAGTAGGGGAGTTGCTTGAGAAGGGGTTCATAAGATGAAGTATATCGGAGTGGGGTGCTCCGGTAGTTTTTGGCACGAAGGCGGATAGGTCCCTCAGACTTTGTGTTGACTATAGAGAACTCCACAAGCTCACAAAGAAGAATAGACACCCATTGCCGAGGATTGATGATCTCTTTGATCAGTTGGTTGGCACCTCAGTGTTTTCGCAGTTGGACTTAGCCACGGGGTTTCATCAGTTGAGAGTGGCTGAGGATAGCATAGACAAGACTGCCTTTAGGACTCCGGATGGTTTTTATGAGTGGCTGGTGATGCCCTTTGGTTTGACGAACGCCCCTGCATACTTTGTTGATTTGATGAGTAGGGTGTTCAGGGAGTACCTTAATAAGTTCGTGGTGGTCTTTGTGGATGACATCTTAGTCTTTTCTAAGAGTGAAGAAGAGCATGCCCTACATCTTAGGGAAGTGTTGGAGACTCTTCAAGCGCATAGCCTTAAGGCAAAATTCTCTAAATGTCACTTTTGGAGGAAGGAAGTGTGGTTTTTGGGGCACGTGGTCTCCAAAGAAGGGATAGCTGTGGATCCCGCGAAGGTAGTATCCATCCAAGATTGGAAGGTTCCGAAGAATGCTACCGAGGTGAGGAGTTTCTTGGGGTTGGCTGGCTACTATAGGAAGTTTATCAAGGACTTCGCGAAGATATCAGCCCCATTAACTCGCTTGACGAAGAAGAATCTAGTCTTCACATGCGACGTAGATTGTGATGATGTGTTCCAACGGTTAAAGAGAGCTTTAACCACAACTCCAGTCTTAGTGTTGCCAGATGGGAGTAGGCCATTTGTTGTTTATACCGATGCTTGTGGGACAGGACTAGGCGCTGTCTTAATGCAAGAGGGAAGGGTAATAACCTATGGGGGAAGGCAGTTGAGAGCGCATGAGAAAAATTACCCTACACATGATCTAGAGTTGGCCGCTATTGTTTTCGCGCTTAAGTCTTGGCGCCATTATCTTCTTGGCGAGAGGTTCGAATTGTTCACTGACCACAAATCATTGAAGTACTTGTTTTCTCAAAAGGATTTGAACTTAAGACAGCAAAGGTGGATGGAGTTCTTAGCATCCTATGATTTCGAGATAGCGTATACCCCTGGCAAGGGTAATGTGGTGGCGGACGCCTTAAGCAGAAAAAGGTTGTCCTTGAGTCCATTGTTCGTGGAACGACGAAGCTTGGAATTTATCTCGATGTTTGATTTTAGACCTTCCGTTGACTTTGTACTCGGTTTGCTAGCATCCTTAGAGGTCAGACCTACTCTTTTGGGATGGATTGGCGAGGCACAGCGGGACGACCCACAGTTGGTTGAGTTGGTAGAGAGGCTCATAAGGGGGGAGTCGTCCAGCCATTTGAGTAGGTACACCCTGGATGGTAAGGGGTGGTTGCGTAGAGACGGTAGACTCTGTGTACCGCAAGATGAGGGTTTGAGGAAGGCTATACTTGATGATGCACATCGTTCGAAGATGACCATTCATCCCGGTGGGGACAAGATGTACCAAGACATGAAGCGAGTTTTTTTTTGGGCCGAGTATGTCGCTAGATGCTTGGTGTGCCAACAAGTGAAAGCGGAGCAAAAGAAACCCGGTGGGTTGCTTCACCCATTGGAAGTTCCGTAATGGAAGTGGGATAGCGTCTCGATGGATTTTATTGATGGGTTACCGAGATCGAGGAAGGGTAATACGGGAATTTGGGTTGTGGTAGACAGACTTACTAAGAGCGCCCATTTTATACCCGTGAAGAGTAAGAGGACTGCTCCATGGCTAGCTTCAGTTTACCTTCGAGAGATAGTTCGGTTGCATGGTGTACCTTCTAGCATAGTGAGCGATCGAGATCCCATCTTCACTAGCGAGTTTTGGAAGAGTTTGCAAGGGGCGGTAGGGACTCAGTTGTGTTTGAGTACCGCATATCATCCTCAGACGGACGACCAGACCGAGAGGGTGAATCGTGTTCTAGAATACCTTTTGAGGCTATGCATCTTAGATTTTGGAGGTACATGGGAAGAGCATCTTCCATTGGTGGAGTTCGCGTATAATAACAGCTTTCAGTCTAGTATTGGCATGGCTCCTTTTGAAGCTCTTTATGGAAGGCCTTGTCGATCACCTACATGTTGGTGGGAATCTACGGATAAGATCTTGCTTGGGCCTGATATGGTTAGAGAGACTTCGGAAAAGATTGATTTGATTCGAAGAAGGATGAAAGCGGCACAAGACAGACAGAAATCTTACGCGGATAAGAGGACGGATCTTGAGTTTGATGTTGGGGACATGGTCTTTGTCAAAGTATCTCCATTACGGAATGTTGTTCGCTTTGGGTCCGTTGGAAAGTTAGCACCAAGGTTTGTAGGACCGTTTCCTATTAAGGAAAGGATTGGACAGATGGCATATAGAGTAGCTTTACCCGAGAGACTTAGTGGAGTACATGACGTATTCCATGTGTCACATTTGAGGAAGTGCCTACATGAGACCGCAGAGGTGGTAGAACCGAGCTTGCTTAGAGAAGTGGAGGTAGAGCATGATGCAACGATTCGACGAGCTCCTACTCACATCCTTGGGTCAGAGATTAGGAAGTTGAGAAACAGAGAGGTTCAACTAGTCAAAGTGCAATGGGGAGATGATGAGAGCAACGCTACTTGGGAGACAGAAGCGAAGATGCATTCACTGTACCCATTTCTTTTTGAGGGTATGTCTTTTAACTTCTCCTTTATCGTTTGTCTAGTACTTATCTTATCTTTAGTATGTCCTCTCGTTAGTACCTTTGACCTTTAGATAGGGTAAACCTATGGTTGAAACATGTGTTTGAGACATGTTATGATTGATGGATGCGTATGGATGCAAGTGGTTGCTAGTGGTTGCTCGTGGTTGCATATACACACACTTTAGACACTAGATCGGCTCAGTCACTTCATATTGCATATAACTGTGTGTAGGTAGCTATATTAATGGATGTATAATGGTTGTGTTATCATATGGATGATGCATTTTGGTGTATGGTTGTGCACACATGTAGAGATAGTATGTGTCGATAGGGTTCTTTCGCATACATATTGGATGAATGGCACTATCATTATTTGCACTAAGGAGGTCAACTGAATCAGTAGACCGCCTGATTTTGCATTAGACAGCGAACATATACACACACTTTTTGCATATGTTCATACAGCATTAGAAACTTTAAGGACAATGGATACCAGTGTTTGATGGTTTAGTAGATGGTTGTTTGGATGGTAGGATACGTTCTTCTTGACTTAGAGATTTCGGGGACGAAATCCTTTAAGTAGGGGAGAATGTAACACTCCGTATGTTGAATAACTTGTTATAATATAAATCAGGGCAGAATTAAATTTTAAGATCTGAATCAGGGGAAACGGGCTATGCCATTGCGTTCGTCTCGGAAAAATACGCGAAATAGAGTCCGAGTTTTCGAAAATCGGAGTCCGTATGACCCAGTTAAGGCCCAACGAAGTTTTCAGAAAATTCAAATTTCGGAAAACAGATTTCAAATGCAGAAATGGGGCTAGGCGGGAAAATTCCCGCCTGCACCAGGTCGACCCCCGTGTCGACTGGGGAGTCGACACACATGGGGGCGTGTCGACTGTAGTGTCGACACCCCTGTCGACACAGGTGGCTCGGCCAGTTTGGCTGGGTGCACTGTTTTGGCTTTTGGGCTGTGTTTGATGGCTTGTGACGAAATCTGATGGCTCTAAACTATCCTAGGGTTAATCCTATGGCCTAAAACACTTAACTAATCTATAAATACACCCTAAGACTACCCTAATTCATACTAAAAATAGATACAATGCCATCATGCCGTCAAAATGCAACTTAGAAGGAGCCTCCACAAATTAAAGAGGAAGATAGCTTCACAAATCAACTTCTAATCAACTCTAGCAACTTAATCTTCTTCATAGGAGTGCTAATCAACAAGTTGTGAGTTTCTATGCCTTTAGCAAGCAATTGCTAAACTAATTATGATAGGATATAATGAGGTTATGGTTATGTATGTGGATCAATGCAAGTTATGTTATCATATGCTATGTGTTCATGATGTTAGTTATGCAAGTTGTATGCTATATGTTCATGATGCAAGTTATGCAAGTTCGATGCTATGTGCCCATGAAGCTAGTTATGCAAGTTGGGTGTAATTTATGCTATATGTTCATGATGCTAGTTATGCAAATCACTATGATAAACATTGATCCATTATGACACCATGTTATGCAAGTTTGGTGTTTGATTATATGCAAGTTCATATATGACATGATATGCAAGTTTGGTGTTTGATTATATGCAAGTTCATATATGACATGTTATGCAAGTTTGGTGTTTGATTATATGCAAGTTCATATATGACATGTTATGCAAGGTTGGTGTTTGATTATATGCAAGTAACATGTGCAAGTTTACACCTTTGTATGATATGCATACATATGCAAGTTAACCCCTTTGTATGTCATACATACATATGCAAGTTTACCCCTTTGTATGACATAAGTAACTTATGCAAGTTACCCTCTTTATGACATATGTGATTCATGCAAGTTTGGGTTGATTATTTATGCTAGTTGGGTTTGATGCTATGGTCATATATGCAAGTTGACACCTTTAAAACCCATGTGATGCTAATGTTATGCTAAGTTGAACCCATTGTATTTGTGATGAATCTTCCCTTTTAAGTATGTCATGTTAGCGTATTACGTGGGGAACGATGGGGTTAATATTCATGTTAACAAAATTGTGGTGAAATTGGTATGATGTTGCATACCATGAGTGGATGAACATAATTGAGTCAATTATGTACATCATTAAATTGGAATTAATTAGGGAAAATTAATTCAAAATATGGGGGTGATTAATTAGGTGTAATTAATCGACTAAGACACGAGGTTGGACCCTTTTGTAGCATAAGACTGCCCGGAACCGACCGGCAAATCCAGCGGCTACAAATGGTTGGCCCAATGTGAGAGGTCTTAGGCATGAACTAAATACGTGACAAGTGTAAAGACATGAGGTTAGACTCTGCTATGGCGTAAGGCTGCCCGGACCCGACTGGCAAACCCAGCTGCCATAAAAGACAGTCTAATGTGAGAGGTCTTTACAAAGGTTACGTTCTTAATCAATTAAGAAACACTTAACCAGATAAGCATGCAGTGGGGCATGAGGGGTTAAGTGGGTGCCTTGGGTGGCATGTGGAAATCAAGTAAGTGCCTTGGGTGGCATGTGGAAATCTAGTGGGTTGCCTTGGGTGGCAATAGAAAATACGATTAGAATACTTAACCAAGTGGAAACATGTAATTAAACATGATTAAAGGGTTAAGTGGGATACACTAGAAAAGGGGACAAGCTTAGGTGGGTAGCTTGTGGGGGCCCATTTCAACCTGTAACCCATATGTATCTTATTGGACTCGACCCATGTCGAGGACGGGACACGCGTACTGGGCTTGACTATAAGAGGCCAAAACGGGTTAGCGGTGGCAACACAAGTCCAACGGGTTTCATATGCGTGTGTGGGCCCGGGCTGGTAGGTAAGACGTTGTTGCATCGTGTAGGTATAAGCCGTGCATCATTGTTGGTATCAGGTTGCCACTTTGGGGAATGATACACCCCACTGTTGGACCAACACGGGTATCTACGGTAGGGAGCCGATCGCTTGGGGAGTAGTGGGTACGGTACACCTAGTGGAGATAGGGGCAGACGGCACCTATGTGGTCAGCTAGGGGTACACGAAACTACTAGTTAAATTCTCTAAGTCCTTGGGAGGGATCAACCTTTGAGTAGGAATGACTGGTGTGGTGCAGTGTAGTAATTATCCTTGGGTGGGTAGATGCGTCTTTACCGTTATCTTCGTTCTTCCTATGTCTAGTTGGCTGCTTAGTGTAGTCATTTATCCCCAGTCATTACCGTACCAAGTTTATATCATACCCTAATTACTTTAATGATTGTATTGTTAAAGTTATAGGACTTGCTCAGACTTATGTCTGACCCCGTTGTTTTTATCTTTTTCCCCCTCAGGTCCTCAGGTTGGGCCTAGCACTAGTGGGCTTTGATCAGATTTCTTTATCTATCTTTTGGAGCTTGGACCGTTGATGTAAAGCCCAGCTTATCTTTTCTATTATGGCTATTAGTTATGTAGTGGGATTATGTACTTATGTTTTTATCAGGATGGATATTTAGTACTTGACTCTTGTTTTATGGTTTTGTAACCAAACATGTTTATCTTCTGCTGCAATGAAATGATGTTTTAGTTAACAAGTATTATTTATATCTGTCTTGTTGTAATTTTTCTGTTCTATATTCACTTAAAATACTCCACCAAAGTTAAGGCATTCCCATGGTGAGTGACCTTAGCGGGTGTGGGGTGTTACAAAGATTGCACAAACTCATAGTATTGTGGGGATGTGGCCTTATCACTCATTCCACTCGACATTCATCGTACTGCTTGATTCCTTAAGTCAATATTGTACCTAATTTACCGGCTCAATGTCTCTTGGGTTTTCTCCAACTTCTTCATCATGTTCATGAAATTGGCATGAGTATCTAGGCCAACATACATTGGAGCAACAATGATTGCAGTTGTAGGAGTGTTGGTAGAATTAATGGTGACATTCTAGCTTCCAACTGAGTGCTTACCTCTTTTTGAGCTTGGGTGTATACACTGGACGTAAAGGTTTTTTCTTGTCTTTCATGGCTATTCCTTTTAGACTTTAACAAATCTGAGTAGTTAATAGTTAAAATTTAAATTTTCCCTTAATAAATTGCTATTCACTAGCAGATGAGAAGATCTATCAATTGAGAACTAGACTTTTCAATGAAAGCACCAAAAAATATTAGCATTGAATATGGTACTAACATGCAAAAACATATTTGAATAAAGATTATTGAAGAAAACTAAATGAAAAATGAGTAGAAAAGCAGTAAAACCACATATAGTCATTTACAGTGGTTCAGTGTTAATAAGCACGTGTCCACTCTCTAGATTCTTACCCATTTAATGAATTTTTCTGATATTGTAGTGATTCTGATTGACGAAGATGAAAAGTTCGAGAAATAGTCGAAGTTCTCAAGATCTAAAATGACTTGGTTCCATGGCAACCTATATTAATAGATGTTGGTGAGCTCAGATTGATCGAAAAATTAGTAGAGGAGTTAGAGGTAGTGTCCCTAGTGCGGTGGCCACATTCAAAAAGTTTGGATCAAATCACCCATGGTTGGAGTTTAAATTTGTGCTGACCCAAGTAATTTGGATTGGTACTAATCTAGATTTACTAAACCATGAACGATCAGAATCGGTTATCTTCATGCCTTAACATTGCCTCCAATTCGTCTTTCGATCCGAAGTGATGGTTATTTTGCAAATTCGAATGTAAATTAGGCGAACTAGGGTTGTATAATGATTTATGAAGTATTCTTGCAAATTCGGAGCAAGGTAGTAATTCTTAATCTTGAGAAGGAGCGAGGGTGGTTCAATTGGATCGTGTCGATCTGGTTAGGCTGATCCAAATTCCATATCCTCGTAGACTTGACTCCATGAACCTCATAGTAATGTTTTTCGAAGCTCCCTAACTACTTTTCCATGAATATTTTTTATCTTAATATAGGATTATGGATTGTAATTATGGATCATCCATTGAATAATTTCCAAGTTGCGCCTATATAATATGAGCAGTTGGGACTAAATGTTGGGTAACATAGATCTAGATTACACTGATAAACTTTGAAGAAGAACGAAAAACAAAAAATAGAAAAGAAATTCAAATTAGATTGCGACATCAAAGGTAAACACTTAAATATGGTTCTAATAATAAATATAAATCACTTTCTTCTAATCCATTTTCTAATAGATCTACATAAAAATTATCAAAGATCCAAAAAAAGAGTTAAAATGGAATGCAAAGAAAAATTTTAGATTTGGATTATATCTAGAAATTTGGCAGTGCTAAATAAAAATAAGCGGGAATGTTATATGTTTTCATATAATATTAGAATATATCATTGAAGATCTATTCCTCTTTTCATATGTATTTGATTTATTTTATTTCTTATATATGAATATTTGAAGACTATTAAACTTGCCTATGTATTTATATTAATGATTATATACGTATAATGATAAGATTTACATATATATAATTACTTAATGATTATATTTTTCTATAGAGTAGATTATCTAGTCAGTGTATTAATTGTGCCTGCAACCGCCTCAAACAAATGACAAAATGTACTAGTAGTCAGATATCAATACTCACTTATCTCGTATTCTGAAGAGTGAGAAGTGCACAAAAAAATACAGTTGTTATCAGGGAGTCATGGAAACTTCTAGATAGGTATCCTACATATGAAATGAATTACTTTTGGTTAAAGAATATCTTACTAATTTCTTTGGAACAATTAGGAGATTATCCAGAAGAGACACTGGGTTTTTCTTTTGGTAGCAACAATGAACCTTTATCAAAGAATGACTCGGGTTACTAAATGATTGAACAACCAGGATCAATTTACTCATTTTTATTCCATCTTCTCGGAGTTTATTATTCGGGGAGTTCTTTTTCATTTTCTCAAGCTATGGAACTATAAAAATGATTTAAACACGATATCTGTGCCAAGTGCCATTTTTACTCAAGGGTTTGCCTATGCTATCTAATATTGTATACTAATACTAATATGGGCTTCACATATAAAATTACAATATGTATCGGTCTAACATACGCCAATTGTTGTATATAACGGTGTTGTATACACAATTACATGATTTTTGTTTGATGATAACAACCAAATATATATTATTTTAATGTGTTTGTTACTGTACTGTTCTATATTTAAATCACAGACAGGAATATAATATTTATATTTAAATAGAATACTACTGTACACAAGTTTAAATATTCACACAGTATTTTATTTAAATATAATATTTTATTTCAATATCAAATAGTACAGAATTACAACTCCACTATTTGTACACTTCACTAATATTTTTCATTCATACACTGTTCTTCACTACAACCCTGTCAATATACATTCACATTGATTCATATACAGACACTCAACTCTTTATACAGTCACATATACATTCATTTACACAGACTCATATATATATATATATATATATATATATACTGACACTCTCTTTCACTGTAAACTTCAGTCTTCAGTCTTCACAACACTTCATTATGAGTCCAGTCTTGATACCTGTCATTTACAGAAACACACACACAGTAATCTTGAATAGAAATAATTTCATACTCTAGCAAATATTATTTTAATTTTAAAATTTTATTTTCCTCAGTTTTCTGTTGTATTTCTCATCATTTTTCATGACTTGATCTGATTTATCTGTGTCTAGGCAGACAGTTTTTATATGTACAGGGACAGGAAATTTTCTGAATGGCTGCATATACACACGTGTATATATATATATACACACATGTGCACTGCCACGCCAATTCAGTGTGCAACTGAGAAGTAGCCACGTGGAACTTCTCAACTCAGTGCACATGAAAACAAAGTCAACACATCTCAAAGTACAAAGCAAATATTCAAATGCCAAGCAACAAATACAAGTATAGTTTTAGAAATGACAAGACAAGTGATCAAGACAGTTTAATTTGACAAATGAACATGTGTGGTCAAACACAAGTAAGCGTGGCAGATCAACAGTATGGCAAAGTAGTAATACATGGCAGCACAAAAATGTGACAGCAAGAGCATGCCCAGTTAAACATGTCAAAAGTGGGTGTAGCATGGCAATATTTTTTTTAAGTTTAAATATATGGTGCAACAGCAACAATGACAAGTCAACAAGGGTTCAAGTGGCTAACTATAGTCAAGTTCAACAAGCATGCATGGTCAGGCATCTCAGCAATGATACATTCAAGTCTCGGGTACAAGTGGAAAGTAAAAGTGGTCGACCATACACAAATGGAGCAAGTCAGGTTCACAGTGCATGGTGAACACAAACACACTCAAGCAACTCAGCAGCATTTACAAGTTCATAATTTACGACTATTGCATGGACTAATCAAGTTGAGTTTTCATGATGCAACATAGTTCAGTCAAACAGTGTTTTATTCATGCAGAAAGGAGCAACACAAATGCAGCTGCAAGTGTACAGAAACTTGTCAGTGTACATGTTGCAAGTGATGTACAAGAGCAGAACAAAGTAGCATGGTAGTAGCTGTTGCATTTGGCAGCAGTTCAGCATGTATATGGCAGGAATACAATTAAAGACAGGGTGTAATACTGGATTGAACAATTTTCATGCAAGTGCCAAAGTGCCAATAATACAGCGTGAATGGGTGCAGTGGAAGTGTGCACATTCAAGTAATCAATGCAGCAAATATCAAAGCTCATGTACACATATTCATGGTGCATGTACATGATGCATGACAGTGTGCATAAGTCTGTGCAAACTTGTGTTGCATGATTTCAAATGGTCTGTACATGGTATGGTTTCAAGCAAAATCAATGATGCAACACTCATTAAAATGGCAAAACTGTGTGAATAGCAAATATTCAATTTCAGCAAGAGCAATTCAAGGTAGGAAAGCATTTAAAATTGATTCAAGAAAATCTATGTATATTTGGCATATAGAAAATCGTGCAGGGAAACAAATCAGTGCATTGATAAAATTTCTTTGGCAATGTTTTAAATGCAATATTTTGGGCAAGAAATCTCTGCAAATCAGCAAGCATTTTTGGGAAGAATAATTCAATTTTTATGGCAGTTTTTAAATCGAGCAAGTCATCAAATATCAGCAAGAGCCATTTTTATCAATGCAGAGAATTCAAAAGAGGATTTTACACGCAAGAACTCATTCAATCCGAATTCACAAGTGTGGAAACTGTGTTAAAGATCATTCCAATCAGTCGAAGAATTTGCAAAAGAGGCAACATCAATCATTCAAGCCAAAAGAGGAAACCGAGGCCAACATTTCATTTATCATGCAATATATCAGTGATTTAAAAGCCGAGTTTTTTCATTTCAATAAATGAAATCAAAAAGGGGAAACCGCATGAATCAAATCAATTCATTATCATGAAATCAGAGTGTACTAGGGTTTCAAATTACCCTATAAAATCACACCAATTCATCATCGGCGGGGGGGGGGGGGGGGGGGGGGGGGGGGTTTGAAACCACAAACAATTCAATTGGAAACAAAAACCAAGAATTCAAAGAGAAAACAGTAAAAATTAATTCAGATAAACTCACAAGTTTTTCCATTGTTTTCGATCACAGTATTCCAAATCGATGAACAACAGAGCAGTGTGAATCCAAGGCAAATCAGAGGAACATATTCGATTCAACCAAGCATCGCGATTTGAGGATCTGAAGAAAACCCTAATTTTGGATCTCAGCCGCCATTTTCAAGTAAAAGAGAACGGGCAAAAGCAAAAATATGTGGCCGGCCTACTTTACACTTGGCTAAGCCAAGTTTTATATAAAGGGGAGATTTAAAGTGTTCTATACTAGGGTTTCTTTTGTTGTATTATTTTTGTATTTAAATTTGAGTTGTAAAACCGATTGTCGAACAGTTTTTCTAGTGTCTGTAAAATACTAGAGGAATCAGTCAGGGTGTTGACTGACAGTTGACAGAGTCTGTAAAATTTGGGTTACTAGTTATGGGGTCGTAACTAGGGGAAATCTGATCGAGGGGATATCGGTCAGTCTAGGGTCTTGAGCGTAGGGTTAGAATAGGAGCAGAGTTTTCGAGTGTACATGGTGTTGTATGCGGGAATTGTTCTATCACCTAGTAGAAACCTTAGAAATGCAGCAGTAGGTAGGGTTTTGCCCAAGCTGGGTATATCTATGTGAGATTTATTTTTTGCATTTCTGTTTTTGCTATATTATGTGATCTGTTTATTATTATATATCTTGTTAGATTTTTAATTCAGTTAAAAACTATGATAAACCTTATTCACCCCCCGTCTAGGGTAATCTAGATCCAACAAGTGGTATCAGAGCAGGTATTCTGTTAACTCTAGAGTAATGGTGTTTCCTTGTTGTCAGTCGATAGAGAGTCAGCCCAGTTCATCTCCAACTATTTTCGATGGAACAGATTTTTTAAACTGGAAATCCAAAATGGAATTTTATTTAAAATCTGTTAATATTAAATATTGGGATGTTGTTATCAATGGATTTGATATTGTAGATATTACTTTCAATACTCGTGCTATGAAAATTATATTTGATTATCTTAGTACTGAACAGTTTAATCTTATCTGCCATTGTTTATCTGCACAGGAAATCTGGGATACTCTCAATACGAAGTATGGAAGATCTGACAACGGTAGCTCAAAACCCGAGAAAGTCAACTTAGAATCAGAGTTCTGTTTAATAGGATTTACAAATGAAAATTCTGAAGGATCAGATAATGGAGAATCAACAGATACTGAAACAGAAAATTTCTCATATGAAGATTTAGTTTATATGTGTGTGGATTTAACTAAATTTGTTGACAAACTCCATTCTAAAAATAAATCTTTGAAAATTAAAAATCGTGAGTTGACAAGCAAAATTCATTGTTTGGAATCAAAACTTGAAAATGTTGTGAAATTTGAAAATTCTAATTGTGAAAATTGTTTGAAATTAAAAACTGATCTCGTTTATCTCAATAATAACATTCAAAGGCTTGAAGAAGAAATTCTAATTTTAAAAGATGACGAGATTGAGCTGAAATATGCAAACAATTGTTTACAAGAGGAATTTATAAATTTTAAGGCTACCAAAAATTCCAAACATGAAATTGCTGAAAATGATAGTTTGTTGAAAACATATCTGCTTTTGAAAAAGCTTGAAATCGAAATTGAAAATTTGAAGAAACTTGAATCTGAAAGTCGAAAATATTTTGATTTTGAATTGGCTGAGTCCCAAACCAAAATTAAATCGCTTAATGATGAAAATTTGGTTTTGAAATCTGAGTTTGAAAGATGTAAGATCACTAAAAATCGTTGTTCAGATTTAATTAAAGAAAACAGTGATCTTAAAACTGAGATTCAACAACTTGAAACAATTTTGTCTAAATTTTCAAATGGTGAAAAATCTTTGGATATGTTGTTGAAAAACCAATTTTCTGTTGGAAATAAACGTGGTCTTGGTTTCGGGAGAATGAATGGTTTTGAAAAACGAAATTCAAGTGATTTTAAAAATTCTTCAAACTCCTTTGAAAAGAATAGCCTTGGAAATTTTAACACTGATAATTCTAAAGGGTTTTTAAATCACGAACGAAATGAGAATGTGTTTTATGACAAACCATTTAAAAAATCTTGGATCTCAAAAGAAAATAATACGGGCTTTGTTAAATTCAAACAGATTTGTGTTCCCAAGGGTACAAAGATAAATTCAGATGGTTTGTTATATAGACAGGTTTGGGTACCTAAAGTTCGCTACACAGCTATGAGTGGTAAAACAATCTTTGTTAGACCACTTAACCCTCTCAACTGCTAGGTACCAGTGATGGCTGAGGAACTGCTTTGGAAAAGAAAATTTGAGTTCAAGCTATTCCATATCTTTGATTTATTTAGAGTTCCTTAGCAAAGTCTAATGAGTCAGAAATTCTAGTTTACACTATTTTCAGGTATGATCTTTAAACTTGTCCTTGTAAATATTCTTTGTTTTTATTTTCTTATTTATTTCTTCTTCTATCTCCTTCTATTTATTTTCTTTATCTTTACTGTTTTGTTTTGTCACTACCATATATTTTCATCTTTCTTTTGTACTTTCTTAAACTTCCAATTGTAGAATTCATATTTTCTGGAAATTCACTTTATTGGAATAGAACTCTGATATTCTAATTATTTCCAGATCTTGAATTAAAATTTGTAAATATTTCTGCAATTGTTTTGAAGTTTATTTTCTGATTCCTGAATTTCTAACAGTGCTGAAGCATTCATATCATATCTTGAACACCGTTAGTATAAATTCTAAAATTTTGAAGATCTGAATATTTAATGAAATTTCACATATATCTGCTGTTTGAGTTTCTTCTAATTCATTTTAGAAAAGCTTGAAATATTATACTCATTACAGCACTCTGTTATTTACCAGTTGTGATATTTTCTTATTTTTTCAGGTTGGCTTGGATATTTTGAATTGTATTCAATCATAGTGATACATCTTGAATTTCACCTTTATTCATGATCATTATGGTTAAAATTTGCTTGTTTGAAATCATCTGAAATTCTTGATATTTTGAATATCACACACCTCTTAATCCTGAAATTATCAAACTTGTGTGAATAATTCATTGTATCTCAAAACTTGACATTGACTCAAGTGATTTCAAATAAACTATTTTAAATTGTTTGGATCGTGAATATCTCTTAAGCCTGGTGTAAATGATCTGAAATTTCTTGTATACTTGTTAGAGAATTGCTTGTGAAAAATTATTTAAAAAAAATAAAAAAAATGGTTGTAAATCTCTCTATTATTTCATGGTTATTTGATTTAAATATTTATTTGTTTAAAATCATTTGAAATTATTGATTTATTGAATCACACACATATCTTGAATCTGAAATTTACATTTTGGTGTGACTTATTCATTGAATCTAGAGTTTTTTCATATTCCTCAAATGATTTCAAATAAACGATATTTCTAATCTTGGATCATGAATGATCTTATGTGACCATCCTCTGACAAGTCGGCTGTGATATTGTTTTCTGTGCTGCTCTGATATTGTTTCAAATAACTGCTTATTCTTGTCTGCAGCTTTGAAAAATGTGCAAATTTGTTAATTCTATCTGTTTGGGCTTTGTGATTAAGATTCATTAATTGAGACACCAATTAGTATAAGAAGTGCTGATTTTTTTGCATATATTTTTTCTATTCCTTCTAGCTTTGTATAGAACTTTACAATTTCCTCTTGTAATTGATTTTCAATTTTAAAATTATTTATTTCTTATTCATTCAGAAATTGAAATCAATATCTAAATTGTGCTGTAATTATAATTCATCAAAATTATTATCAGATCTTGAAATTGTGATGAGTTATGACTGTAGTATATTTCACAACAAGAGGAAATTTTATCTGGATTTTCATGATGGTTGAATATTTATTATAATATCTTTGAACTGGCAATTATTTCACGACCATCTTCGTTATCTATCATCCTTCTACCATCCATTATGATTTTATATAAATATGGAGAATTAATATCTTTTAGAATTTTTTTTTGAATAAACAGTGGAAATATTTATGATAGAAATTGGACTATGTTATTATTCAGAATTAGTGATAATTGAAATTTTTCAATGATCTTGGTACAGTCGAGCATATTTCATAATATAATTAATTTATAAATTTATTTCACAGTCCATTTCTGTACCTACCCCATTTTCTATCATCCATATATTGGTTTTATATACCGAGGAGTTTTTCTTTTGAAGCTAAAAACGATAAATATATAATTAATATATAAGTGTGTCTCTAACCTCATTTAAAAATCCAAGCTCTGGTCATGCATGGTTATGAGACAACTTATAATTTAAGCTGCGACTGACCTCATTTAAAAATCCAAGATCTGGTTATGTGTGGTCGGTGTGCTCTTAAATAAACAAAAATAAAGTGCTATAAATAGAAATCTATTTGGAATTTTCCTTGGTGTGTAAAAACAAGTCTATCAATCCATATTCTAATCTATGAAATGTGTTGAAATCTTATGACAGAAATCTATTTGGAATTTTCCTTGGTGTGTAAAAACAAGTCTATTAATCCATATTCTAATCTGTGAAATGTGTTGAAATGTTATGACGTATTATGATCTGTTGATTGATAGGTATTAGGATTTAAGATTATTCGATTTTGTCACTTAAATTGAATTATTAATTATAGTCCAAATCCTTCACTGTTTTAGTGCTTTATTTTTATAAAAAATCTTTTGAAAATAATTGGAAATGATTTGTTTTTAATAACTCTCCCCATTTTATATAAAGTTCATCGTAAATCCATCATTCTCTGCAATGTGAAATATGCCACTAGTTCTTAGAATATTATGATTTTTGTTTGACTGATTGAGATTTATGATGACTGTTCTTCCTCTTAAAACTGAAATTATATTTTTAGTCATTTTTCATCTATATTTTAAATTCTGTACCCTTTTGATGATAACAAAAGGGGGAGAATGGATTGAGATTTTGATTTATGAGTGAATATTTTATAAATATTTTTTATTTTGAAAATTCATTATTTTTTATTTCACTCATGCAAAGTTATAGGGGGAGTCTCTATTGTAGGGGGGCTTTCAAATAGGGGGAGTTATGTTCTTTTCTGTCAAACACATTTATTGTATTCAAAATCTTAATATTTGTTTGTCATCATCAAAAGGGGGAGATTGTTGTATACAACGGTGTTGTATACACAATTATATGATTTTTGTTTGATGATAACAACCAAATATATATTATTTTAATTGTACTGTTCTATATTTAAATCACAGACAGGAATATAATATTTATATTTAAATAGAATACTACTGTACACAAGTTTAAATATTCACACAGTATTTTATTTAAATATAATATTTTATTTCAATATCAAATAGTACAGAATTACAACTCCACTATTTGTACACTTCACTAATATTTTTCATTCATACACAGCTCTTCACTACAACCATGTCAATATACATTCACATTGATTCATATACAGACACTCAACTCTTTATACAGTTACATATACATTCATTTACACAGACTCATATCTATATACTGACACACACTGACACTCTCTTTCACTGTCAACTTCAGTCTTCACAGCACTTCATTATGAGTCCAGTCTTCATACCTGTCATTTACAGAAACACACACAGAGTAATCTTGAACAGAAATAATTTCATACTCTAGAAAATATTATTTTTATTTTAAAATTTTATTTGCCTCAGTTTTCTGGTGTGTTTCTCATCATTTTTCATGACTTGATCTGATTTATCTGTGTCTAGGCAAACAGTTTGTATATGTACAGGGACAGGAAATTTTCTGAATGGCTGCATATACACATGTGTATATATATACACGTGTGCACTGCCACGCCAATTCAGTGTGCAACTGAGGAGTAGCCATGTGGACCTTCTCAACTCAGTGCACATGAAAACAAAGTCAACACATCTCAAAGTACAAAGAAAATATTCAAATGCCAAGCAACAAATACAAGTATAGTTTCAGAAATGACAAGACAAGTGATCAAGACAGTTTAATTTGATAAATGAACATGTATGGTCAAACACAAGTAAGCATGGCAGATCAACAGTATGGAAAAGTAGTAATACATGGCAGCACAAAAATGTGATAGCAAGAGCATGCCCAGTTAAACATGTCAAAAGAGGGTGTAGCATGGCAATATTTTTTTAAGTTTAAATATATGGTGCAACAGCAACGATGACAAGTCAACAAGGGTTCAAGTGGCTAAACATAGCCAAGTTCAAAAAGCATGCATGGTCAGGCATCTCAGCAATGATACATTCAAGTCTCGGATATAAGTGGAAAGTAAAAGTGGTCGAGCCATACACAAATGGAGCAAGTCAGGTTCACAGTGCATGGTGAACACAAACACACTCAAGCAACTCAGCAGCATTTACAAGTTCATAATTTATGACTATTGCATGGACTAATCAAGTTGAGTTTTCATGATGCAACATAGTTCAGTCAAACAGTGTTTTATTCATGCAGAAAAGAGCAACACAAATGCAGCTGCAAGTGTACAGAAACTTGTCAATGTACATGTTGCAAGTGATGTACAAGAGCAGAACAAAGTAGTATGGTAGTAGCTGTTGCATTTGGCAACAGTTCAGCGTGTATATGGCAGGAATACAATTAAAGACAGGGTGCAATACTGGATTGACAAATTTACATGCAACTGCCAAAGTGCCAATAATACAGCGTGAATGGGTGCAGTGGAAGTGAGCACATTCAAGTAATCAATGCAGCAAATATCAAAGCTCATGTACACATATTCATGGTGCATGTACATGATGCATGTCAGTGTGCATAAGTCTGTGCAAACTTGTGTTGCATGATTTCAAATGGTATGTACATGGTATGGTTTCAAGCAAAGTCAATGATGCAACACTCATTAAAATGGCAAAACTGTGTGAATAGCAAATATGCAATTTCAGCAAGAGCAATTCAAGGTAGAAATCTTTTAAAATTGATTTAAGAAAATCTGTGTATATTTGGCATATAGAAAATCATGCAGGGAAACAAATCAGTGCATTGATAAAATTTCTTTGGCAATGTTTTAAATGCAATATTTTGGGCAAGAAATCTCTGCAAATCAGCAAGCATTTTTGGGAAGAATAATTCAATTTTTATGGCAGTTTTTAAATCGAGCAAGTCATCAAAAATTAGCAAGAGCCATTTTTATCAATGCAGAGAATTCAAAAGAGGATTTTACACGCAAGAACTCATTCAAGCCGAATTCACAAGTGTGGAAACTATGTTAAAGATCATCCCAATCAGTCGAAGAATTTGCAAAAGAGGCAAAATCAATCATTCAAGCCAAAAGAGGAAACCGAGGCCAACATTTCATTTATCATGCAATATATCCGTGATTTAAAAGCCGAGTTTTTCATTTCAATAAATGAAATCAAAATGAGGAAACCGCATGTATCAAATCAAGTCATTATCGTGAAATCAGAGTGTACTAGGGTTTCAAATTACCCTATAAAATCGCACCAATTCATCATCGGCAAGGGGGGATTTTTGAAACCATAAACAATTCAATCGGAAACAAAAACCAAGAATTCAAAGAGAAAACGGTAAAAATCAATTCAGATAAACTCACAAGTTTTTCCATCGTTTTCAATCACCATATCCCAAATCGATGAACAACAGAGCAGTGTGAATCCAAGGCAAATCAGAGGAACCTATTCGATTCAACCAAGCATCATGATTTGAGGATCTGAAGAAAACCCTAATTTTTTATCTCAGCCGCCATTTTCAAGTAAAAGAGAACGGGCAAAAGCAAAAATAAGTGGTCGGCCTACTTTACACTTGGCTAAGCCAAGTTTTATATAAAGGGGAGATTTAAAGTGTTCTATAATAAGGTTTCTTTTGTTGTATTATTTTTGTATTTAAATTTGAGTTGTAAAACCGATTGTCGAACAGTTTTTCTAGTGTTTGTAAAATACTAGAGGAATCAGTCAGGGTGTTGACTGACAGTTGACAAAGTCTGTAAAATCTGGGTTACTAGTTACGGGGTCGTAACTAGGCAAAATCTGATCGAGGGGATATCGGTCAGTCTAGGGTCTTGAGCGTAGGGTTATAATAGGAGCAGGGTTTGCGAGTGTACATGGTCTAGTATGCGGGAACTATTCTATCACCTAGTAGAAACCTTAGAAATGCAGCAGTAGGCAGGCTTTTGCCGAAGCTGGGTATATCTGTGTGTGATTTATTTTCTGCATTTCTGTTTGTGCTATATTCTGTGATCTGTTTATTATTATATATCTCGTTAGATTTTTAATTCAGTTAAAAACTGTGATAAACCCTATTCACCCCCCCCCCCCCCCCCCCCCAGGGTAATCTAGATCCAACACCAATTTCATGTTGATCAGAATAATAGGAAAACCAATCACATCTAGTAGAAGTTGGTTGCCTATGTCCATGTCATTACCTTAACCGAAACAATCCTGAAATAGGTTGATCCTAAAAAGTAAAAAGAGACTGAGGCGACCCCAATTAATGTACTGGTTCGATTGGACCAAGGCTTTCCGCCTACTATTCGAGTTCTACTATATCTTTTGTTTCATTTCTTTCGGAACAATTAGTTCAGACTTGCTTAGTATTGAATTGGAATGGAACTGGTACATAAATTGGTGTTTTTTCTACTTTTTATTACCGTTTTTCTACTTTGTTTACCAATGATTTAGTGATATCATGCTCGCAAAATTAAGAACCAATATGGTAGATTCGACCATAGAAGTCAAGAAAGCAGGATGATAAAACTCGTAATTTGGCAAACCCATACTTTGAATGAAGTAAAGGAAACACAAAATATGCATTATTTATAGAAAAAAGTATTCAGCTATAAGCTTTTAGTAAGCCGTCTCATTTATTTGACATTCATCTAGCCAGAACTCGCCTTGTCTTGGATTCTCATTACAGATGTCGCTCTATCCATACAGGGGAAATCCAACATAAATTGATATGACTCCTCAAATTTGAACTGGCCCCTTCTCATAATAAGAATGTACGTATCCCAGATTTGAACTATTGATTTACGTAATTGAAATAGGACATATGCGTTCATAAAGGTAACGGTGGTGTGCTAAGGTTTTCTCGGGACAAAAGGAGATTGGACATCGAATGAGTTATTGATGTGAGATGGACCATGAAAAAGATGGGTTTGCCTCCAGGAATAACTTGGATTGGTCCTCCCATTACATTCTTATTATCTCCTTTCATTGCCTTTTGAAATGAAACTCTAAAATCTCTTTCTTATTTCGTAAAGATAGGTTTGCCTCCAGCGAATAATTTGGATTGGTCCTTCCATTACATTCCGATTATCTCCTTTCATTGCCTTTTGAAATGAAAATCTAAAATCTCTTTCTTATTTCGCAAGCACCTTCCCACAACGATTAGGAATGGGAAAACCAAGAATTTCAAATCAAATTACAGATCCGACGACTACCACATCTCCAAATTCTTCAGCTGGAACTCCACGTTAATGAGTTACTGGGCATTCTACTTTAATACAAGGGGCGCTTCTGATTATATGCATGCTTCAAACAATAATGTTGAAATAATTAGCAGAATATCACATCCATTTAAATTATTAATATAATATTGAATTACCCCCAAAATAAATTGATTCCTTATTTCTTGTTGCTTCATAAGAGAACGATGAGATTTATATTCAAATATTTCTTCTTAGAACTGATTTGAATGATCGGTCTTTCCATAGAGGTAAATTATTGCTTGCTAGGCAAGAGGGAAAGAAGTTACAAATTTAGTCCTAAGTTGTGAAGTCAACGTTCTTCACCTAAGAGGAAAAAATTCTGCATTAGCTATCTCTAGTTAGACAATTCGATCTATAAGCACTTCCTCGAAAATACGAGCAAACTATTCCCATTTGTATTTAATTGAATCATTTTTAAAAAAGAGAAACTAGCAAGCAGAGGGATGTATCGATAAAGATCTTTTGTTCTCGTTAGATTAGAATAAAAGATAGTGTTTTGATCCAAATATGTTTGGTAAAATGAATAATCTTCTCTCTCCAAAAAAAATGTTTTTACAATGCATAAAGAAAATATTTTATTATGAATGAACATGATGTTCATTTGGAATTTTCAGTTCATAGATTCAGATCTCAGACCTATGAGCCAATCTTTAAAATGAAAAAAAGGAGTAATCATATGTAACACCCTGTATTTCCCTGTGATAATTAAAGATTATGATTTCAGAATTAACCACGAAATAATTACGAATGTATTCGTGGTGCTTTTCTGATTCGTTTTGGTATAAGACATGACCTAAACGGAGCACGTATTTAAAAAATAACGATAAATTAGAATGCCAGAAAACTGTATATACACAATACGTATAAGGGAATTCAAAATTGATTGAAAGATATAAAAAGGTATAAAATAAATCAAAGAAAGAAATCAGACTGGAAATAAAAATTTCCAATTAAAACAATAAGCAAAATAAGAAGCAACGACAGAAAAGCACCGCTGGACCTAATAGGGTCGACCCAAGCTTAGATGGGTCGACCCATTAGCAAGTGATCCGACCCACAGGTCGACCCAGGGGGGTCCAGCGCTGCTTTGTGACGTATTTCGGCTGACATGTATGTTGTGGATTTTCAAAACCTGAAATGCGATGGACCTTATTCTTCTAGTGCGCATATAAATAAGTTTGCAAAGCCTAACTTTATTCTGATAATTTCTGAAATGCTGACAGGGTTATTCCATTCTTCGTCCACAAGTCTCTGCTGGAAAATAGAATAATTAGTCTTGGTGAATTATGATTTAAGATCTGGAGGAAAACAATGAATATCTACAAATGGGTGTTCAAAGTTCCGATCAAAGTGAGGTAAATTCTTAGATCTGGTTAATTCAGATTTCTCTTCTTTTTGCCTTTTTCTTTTAGTTTGGGAATTGTGAATCCATGGTTATTTAGATTTTAGATTCAGTTGGGGGAGCCATGGAATGCTAGGACTTGACCAGATTCATGAATTAGAAAGATATTAGGTGAGTGGATTTAAGTTATACCTTTATGATAATGGTATATTTATCATTTCGCATTCCCCGTTAATATGTATAATAAATTTGCTGAAATGATTAATCTGCTGGAACGCTTAACTGGCTGTAACCTACTGAAATGTTTAATCTGCTATGACAATCTGGTGAAATGCTTAACCTGTTGAAATATGTTGAAACTAGTACTGTTGTAATTAAAAATTAATTTTATCCTTCATACAAATGATGGAACTTCTGTAGTACTATAATCCTGAAACCTGAACTGAGAACATTTCTATTGTGTAAAGCCTATTTCCATGAATCACCTGTCAGAATTGGGAATTTATGTGAATGCTATAATTATGAAATTTACATGAACATGAATATTTGTTTAAGAATATTATTATGCCAAAAGATTATAAATAAGAATTATAGTAAAATTTGGAAGGATAAATATGCCTAAATTTATAGTAAATAGAAAATTATAACCGCACTTAGACACGAGGTTAAATTTAGCTTGTAGTAGAAATCTGCCCGAAACCGTCCGATAAATCCAGCATCCACAAGTGGTCAATTTAATGTAAGGGGTCTGGTGTGTAAACATACATATAATGGTGCTAAGACACAAGGTTAAGTTCAACTTGTGGTAGAAGTCTTCCCGGAACCGCCTGGTAAATCCAGCATCCACAAGTTGACGACTTAATGTGAGAGGTCTGAGCATAAACATATATATGAATATATGTATATAACAGGAAAAAAATAAATGGCATTAATTGTAATTAATGGAAATTATTGAATTTTACAACAGTATAAATATTATAATGAACGGGGAATGATAATAACCTATTATGAATCAACCTGAAGGGGAAAAGGAAAGATAATAGGTAGGCTTGTCATAGGGACAAGTGGAAATTATAACTTAGGTTATAATAAACGTAGATTTAATGAGATAACTTATGTAATGAGATAAGTTATACTAATTATAAATTAAGTAATCTTTGAACCTGGAAACTTGAAACTTGTTGTTTGTAATAAGTAGAGAAAAGAAGGGAAAACATATGCAATGCAATAAGTTGTAGTTAACTATAAATTAAGGAAACTGTAAACCTGAGAATCTGAATCCTGATGATAAGAAGAACATTTTATCTGAACACCTGAGAATCTGAATCCTGCTGATAAGAAGAATATGTTATCTGAAAACCTGAGAATTTGAATCCTACCGATAAAAAGAACATGTTATCTGAAAACCTAAGAATATGAAATCTACTGATAAGAATAACATGTTAAAGGCTTATTAATGAATTTAAATGAGGTAAGTTATATAAATGAAATTAATAAGCAAGAAGAACTTGGTAACCTAAATAAGAAGTTAATACGATTTGAAATAACCAAGTTAATTGGAAATCTGATCAGTTAGAGCAAGCGCGTAATTAAATGATTGGACATAGGGTCTAATAACACGTTAACCTAAGGCGCTTGAACCAGTCCGTACGTCTGGAAATGAAGAACCCAACGGGGTAGATTATCGTGGTGTCATGAGGCATGAGGGGAGCGCACGTCCATTTGACTATTCTGCCTTTTCTGCCAGAGTTCTGCTAGCTCCAAATGACTGGAAGGGGAAGCACACGATTTCCTGGGGGGTGGAGAGTACTCCTGGTAGTCATCTGTGCAGTGGCAGCGTTTAGGTTGTGCTTGTAGAGGTTGAGTTTATGCATTACTACCCGGTGCGTATACCATGATGGTCACGATAGTGTGCATTTAGAAGGTTGTAGGTTGGCTTAGGTGATTCGACGAATCTGGTGCCTTGTGACAAGGTGGGGTACGACCATCTCATCTGTTTGCCATAGGCGGGTCTAACCATCTAATTGATAGTAACGTCGCGTACCAGTCATCGGCAGTCAGTTTGATGCGGAAAGGCGGAAAGGTAAACCAAAAGACTATTGACCTTTTACTATCGAGGCTTTGGTTGCATGACACACCAATTTGGATGTAGATTTTTTTAAGGGCATGTCACAAGCTCTCATATCTTTCTGCCTTTCATTAGTTAAGGGAGGGGTCGGGTAGGACCATAGCCACCGTGAAAATATAGACCATAGCATCTGTGTATATAGATATCTGAAAAGGATACCAACCAAGTTCTGTGTATCTGATATATCCTTGTTACGGAACTTGGTGCACAGTAGATAATACATGTGGATACATGCATACCTTTTTCGGATGGTGTATCAACGAGGTTGAGGCATCGAGTATGATTAACGATACGTACGTGAGAAAGTCTAGATACATGCATGTCTGCTCAGGGTAGTGCATCGTAAACAATAGGGCATTACTTTGTGATGGAATCTAATTCGATCAAATGGTTCGAAAGTGGCAATCCTTATGCTTACATAGCATGGTGATGGCGTTTCTATGCATAACATGGTGTTGTTATACAGAGATACGTACGTCGTTCTGGCATAGGATGAGAGACGGCGCATATTTCTGGGGCATTACCGTGGAGACCGTGTGAGTAGGGTACCATGAGGTGTACCTTAATATTTGGGGTAGCTACATGTATATTGTATTAGGTTAATATACTGTGGATTAGGTGGGTACGGCGTGTGTGTAAGCCTTGAGTGATGTTAACCCATGTAACCTAATAAATAAGAAAATGTAACTGAACGGTATATGTAGGGTTATGCAAAATGTGTAGTTTAAGTCCAGTCACCAGAACTTGTGTTCTGACCCCCCCCCCTTCCTCATAACACACTCGCATGTTAGGTTTGTGGCAGAAATATGATAGCTTTGAATACTGGTTAGGCAGTATTATTACCTTGGCAAGGCTATATTTGATTTTGTTATATTTTATTCCATTCCGCTATGAGATGTTTTTCTGAGCTTTGATATATTCTTTATCTCTGCCTTTTCTACAGGATATTAGACAAACCAACACGAGTATTGATAGATTAGAATTTTGAAGAAAAAAATCGGTCTGTCAAAATTCAGGTTGTTACATCATATAACAACCCAAATTTTAATACGAAATAATTGATTAACAAATTAATAAATTAAATAATAAGTAATAAAATTATGGAAATTTGGCAATTGGGATTGCGCCATTGTGTCTATCACGATTTTCTGGTTTAGATGATATTTGGTTTGCGTAAAATAGACTTAAAATGAAAGATTTACAGTGATCAGAAATTCAAAATTACTTAGGACAACCCAGTCCCTGTCCAAGTCGACTCGTGGCTCAACCCAGGCCACGGGTGGGTCGACCCACGAGTCAACTCGGTTGTGTACTAGGTCGACCAACTAGTTTCCAAGCATGATTTCTTGCCTGACATGAAGTCCAATGAATGGATGGATTTTTTAGGCTAAATCAGTTCTTTCGTGTACGCTTCAGAATTGCTCATGTGACCTATCTCCAACTATAAATAAACCGCTACCCCTTCTCCATTCCGCACAACATATCTCTTCTCCCATATGCCAATTTTCTTTCTGAGAGTAATGGAGTTTTAAAATAAAATATTTTATATACACATATTCTAAAAGATTATATGTACTTATATTTTAGAGATTTTACTAAGTCCACGAGGGAAGCAATTCTTGTTGAGATTTTGCGATTGTTTCATTTTTTTGAATAAGTTAGGATAAATTGGAATAATGATAGTTGTAGATGTAATTCTTCTTATGTATATGATTCTTACAGATCTATTTACTGTTTCGGTTTATTCCTACTTTCTATAAGAATTTTTTTTTAATCTTTCTATCTATATTTACAGTTTCTGTAAATTATTATTCTTAGATTCCTTTTCCCTTTTTCTTATTTTGGGTTTTCAGTCAATTTTGGTTATGCCCAATTACGCCTAAAAGTCATATGAATACGACTATAGGCATAAATTTATATGATTAATTACCTACGATGGATTATTATTCTTTTATTCTGCGCACGTTTGGGAAAAATCTATTTGAATCGGAATAATTGAATTTGGGGCTAATTTGATATTTTATAAACCAAAATAAAAAGGGAATGACTAGATTAAATAAAAAGGAAAACTTGATATGGATTGTAAAAAGGCTATGAGACAAAATACGATAGAAAATTGGGCTATAAGTTATATTTGCATAAGTAAGATAGATTGAAAACCATAATAAACCTGAATAGTTTATTTATAGATATGAGCATGACTTGGACAGGAAAATACAAACAATTAGGCTTAACTCAAAATTAAACTAAAAATTGCTATTAAGTTATGAGCCTAAAATATTTTTCCATAAGGCCACATGATTAGGAATAATTATTATTCTATGGGAACAAGTGACTTGGCTTTATTCTATGGTAAATAAAATAACTGTTAGACTTAATTAGATTTGAACTTAAAAAATGACATTAAGTTAAATGCCTAAATTTTTAGTTAATCTACTGTAATGGCCTATGAGGTTAAATCAATGGGAACTCAGATGGAGTATGAATTATTTGTTGGAGATCCATACCATAAAACATACACTTTTTATCACATACAATCTCATATAGGAGGCGAGAGCATGCACTATGCTGTGGGAGGTAGAATGATGGCCTAAAATTTGAGGTATGTACAGGTGTGTTTCGATGGGTCAATGTGCATGCATTAGTCCGGCAAGGGGAAATAAGACATTGTAACGCCTTGGATTATTGCTTTGTATTTTTGCTGATGGGGTAGGCCTAATAAACCTAAACCCATAGTAAGCATAAATTATCACTATATGCTATAGGAAGCTAATCAACGGGTAGTGTTAGGATAAATCTTCCTAATTGTTTTATGATCTGAAATTATAGAAGTGCAAAACAGTCACCAACCAAATTCTGTTGAATGAGAAAAGTCAATCCAATCTATAATCTTTTATGTTCACTTTTAGATGTACATAGACACTTACCCTATATGGCACTAGAACTATTGTTTTACCCATTTCCTTTGCTTATTCAATCGCACTAGTAATCAAAACAGCTCTCCAAACTTTATGTCTGACCCATTTTCCTTCCTTCTGTCTTCCCTCCAGGCTCACGAGAAGTAAGTGCATATTTTAGATTCCTTTGTTGATTCTATTTCGGAGGATTCTTATAGCATATGTATTGCTTTTTGTTTCTTTACCATATTTCAGTTTTTCTTTTGACTACTTGAGGAATATTATCATCATGTACTCTGATGTTGTTTTTGAATGGGATTTTCAAGATGAATTTGTTTTTCCGAAATAAAAGTTTTTTGTTACCATTATTACCTTCTCCTTTTGTTGTTTGCTTATTTATTTATGTCTTGTGAAATCCTAGTCTCTGTGTTGTACTTATGTCTTTATACCTACAATGCAACACATTCCTTGGCAGGAGTCTATTTTGAATAACGTTAAGGGGTATGGATTATTTCATTTGGTATTAAAGCCTAAGGTTACAAGATTACTAAAATTTCATTTTAAAAATATAATATTTCTGAAAAAACATATTTTTTTAGAAACCACAAGTCATTTGAAAAATAAAAATATATCCCCCTAGTCAGTTACAATCTTCTCTTGACTCTTTCAAATTCTAAATTTCTATCTCTTCTTTTGCATAGCATGTCGGGAGCCCCAAATCTTCCATAGGACGTTCCTATCCTCGGTTACTTCCGTTGATATTTAGAGGCTACAACACCAGCTAAAGTACAAGAACATGAACAAGCTCCAGCACCCACTATGGTGGTTCCTCCTAATCCACCTACTACTGTGAATTTTTACAAGCTTTGTAAGGATATCCCGAGCTTGGGTGGCAAGACTTTTTCGAGCACCGAGACATTTGTGGAGGCATTCGCTTGGATTAGAGAAACAGAGAGGATCTTTATGCTATTGGATATTCAGCATAAAATGAGAGTTCGACTAGCTACTTGGTAGCTTAAGAAGGAGGCCGAGTTTTGGTGGGAGACTGCGGAGGCAGAGAGGAGAGTTATGGATTGGGTTGGATTTCGAAATATATTTAAGAGGAATTTTCTATCACCTGCAAAGGAAGGCATGCAGTTGGAGCGGGTACTAAATTCGATGCAGGGTGACCTTTCGGTTAAGGAGTACATCAACCAGTTTAACGAATTATCGAGGTTTAGTATGGATGTGGTTAACATAACCAACAAGTAGTTTGTTAGATTTACGAGGGGTTTGAATCAACATCTCCAAGGCTTGGCGATGACTCATATTCCAATGAGGGCAACTTTTGAGGCTTTGATTGAGGTGGCATTGACACACGAGAATAAGAAAGAATAAGTTAGGGATGTTAAGAGTGGAACTTTTTTGTTTTCTAGTTTTAAAAAGAAAGGGTGGGGAAACAAGAAAAAGTAAGGTGGTAATTGAAGTGCACGTAAAAATGCACATTTATATTCACGTATTCATTCATGTTTAGTTGAATACATGAACATTTTTGGGTATTTTATATGATCAGGCCATGATTTAAATGTTTTCAAAATTATCACTCATTTACGGTGTAAAACAGCAAATTGTGCATGTTTTAATTTTTGATATCATTTGCTTGTTCCTTGTAGTTGTCCCTTGTAGGAATTTAGGAGTAAAAATGATGTACACACATGAAGATATGAAGAAAAACATGCATATACACAAGAGGAGGGAAAGAAATAGTTCATTCTATGGAAAGTGGATGACCCTACCTCTCGACTAACCCACTTACTCTTAAGGCTTCATACTAGTGACTAATGCACTATTTGGATTAGACAAAAAAAGGCTTCATGAATTTTACATGATAGATTAATGACTAAAGACAAAATTCAAAGCTTCATGAAAGGGCGTTTTCATGATGAGTGATTAGGGTTTTTAGATCATGTATATATACCCCCATGTAAATGGATCCTCTCTTTTAGTTAGTTTAGTTTTGAGGATCAAAGCTCTCTTTCTCTTCAATGCTACTTAGCTATTTCTTTTTCTATGTAACTTTCATTTTTCTAATGCAATATTAATCAGTTCTCTTTTATTTCATGCAAGTAGATTAGTTTAGTTTATTCTTGTTCTTTAGTTCTCACATTCCTCTTTGTTTTTGTTTTTATTTATGTTGAAATCTACATTTATTACCATGATTACATACATGAGTAGCTAAACCCCTTCAACTTGGGGGTAATGAAGCTCTCTTGATTATGTAGATGCAACATTATTTGATTTTTATGCTCTTTTTTGTGCTGAAAGGAAATATGATTATTGCAAAGAAGTGAATGTTTAAATTGAAATTTCGTAGCCTATATTTTTAAACAATAGTTAATAAGCCATGCTTAAAATATATTTGATTTTCATCTTTTTTCATTTTCATGAGAGTTAAACAAGTGGGTCGATGGTTGTGTTGAAGTTTGAAGTCGTATGTTGGGCTAATCAATAACATAAATATGCCATGCTTAGGATAAACACATCATCTAATCACACTTATGACCAAAAAAGAGAGATTGTAATTTCATAATTTGTCGAACTATATGATCTAGACCTAAGTTGTCATTTAATCTCATAGTTTTTATCAACCTTAGTTTGTTAGTTTAGTTGTAGTTGTAGTTAACATTTCTCTTAGAATTGTTTTCATTTTGATTAAGCAGAATCTAAAAAAAAAAAATCCATGGATCGACCCTTATTTACCACGTACTACAAGTGTTCGCCATGCGCTTGCGGTTTTATGCACTTCGCAATGATTTTCTAATTAATATAATGTTCGTCGTCAAACAAGTTTTTAGCGCCATTGTTGGGGAGAGAATTGTAATTTTATTCTTCAAATTATTTTTATTGTTTGTTGTTGTTCTAAAAATAATAATTTCTTTGCATATTCGTTGTTGTTCATTTGTGTTTTTGTTGTGTGTTGTGGTGCTTGTTTTGTTTCGTTTTTAGTTCATTTTTTTGAAAAAAAGAGAGATTTTATTTTTTGTAATGTTCTGCCTTTTTGACCGCTCCAAGTCGGTATTTAAACCAACTTTGAACTTTTAAAACGAGGGATTGTTATTTATCTTACAGGTTTTAAACAGAATACCCCCACAGAATCACAGGCACATAAAAGATAACAATATATCTCACAACAGAGTTTTATTGCAAGATTAGAGTTTACAAAATTAATTACACAGTGGAAGATTAATATACATACATTGATTTTTAATTAAAAAAAGGATGAACGAACCAAAGCGAGCGCATCTTCACATGCTTCATGCTTCGATAGCTGAAATCTCTAAAATCCACAACACTCGTATCCGTCCCGAGCGTTCCATGCAAAAACATAGAACAATCAAGTAAGGATTAATCTTTGTTTAAGTAAATCAATTTTAGTAAAATACTAAGTAAAATAGTAAATTCTAATTTGTATGCACTACTAAATTTCGAATGTGTCCAACTTCAATATTAGGCTCACAAAATGATACTGGAATAAACTCAAGTTTTTTCTTCAACAAGGAAAGACATGTAAATATATAGCCTTGGATTTTAGAGCAGGTTACGCATTGGTGAAAAATGTGTCAAATATATATATATATATATAAAGAGAGAGAGAGAGAGAGAGAGAGAGAGTTGTACTACCACAGGAAATTCATAAGTGAAGTTGTTTCGAACTAAATACATGTGCAGGCACTGCAAATTCTAAATTCTAACTTGTAAAGGTTGTTGATAATATTTGAACATGACAAATTTTGCTAAGTAATCACCCAGGCATGTGTTGCATGCTTGTGGTCACGCTAATACATAGCCAAATGACATAAAAATGAGACCAAATGAGAATACATAACAAATCTGTATGAGACCATATGTGATATTGAGCAACTTCATAACAACATAACTACCATGCAACTTCATACATAGCAAAACTCTCAAGCAACTTCACAACAATAACAACAAACATATACAATTCAAGGCCATAATCACTGCAAAATGCATGTGACATAGGAATGATTCGCACCCAATATGGTTCAGTAAGGTGAAATAAAAAATTTAATAGCAAGGCATTTTACCTGGTAAACAAGTAACTGGAAAACATCACGGCAAAGGTATTACATATCGACTCAACCCAAAATAGTAGGGTAAGTGGACAATGATCACTTGCAACTAAACTATGGTGAAGGTGTAACAGCCCGCATTTTACGTATCGGAGGATCATAAAATATTTTTATTGTATTCCCTAAGGGTTGGATCATTCTCATATTTTAGTATGTTGTTTATGGGGATGTGAGATATATCCATAATTTTTACCAAGTTTACTTGTGACCATTTTCCCATTTCAGTCTTGTACAGGGAATAACTTTTGACTTGTGTCGAATCAGGTGGTGAGACCTGTGCCATTGGAAAGGAAATGGTGATTTCCTTTCCATAGAGTGGTTACATTAAACATTTGGTTCAGCGGTTTGGGAGGAATCGCTATTTTAATGTTTAATAGTAGGTTGTTCAGGTTTTTAAGCCAAAACGGGCTGATTTGAAGAGGCCCGTTAATGGGATAGTGGAAGGCTATAAATAGGGGGTGGGAGGTATGGGAAATAGTTTACTTTCCCTATTCTCTCATTTGGAAGAGCCAAGGGATCCTCCATTCCTCCATTTCTCCATCTTTCTACCATTAAAGCTTAGGAAATCGAAGATCTACACCATTTGAGGCTAGAACTACATCGTTTCCAGATCGAGTTCATCAAATCAAGGAGTTTGGGTCCAATTCCTTGCTGTCCGGAATCTTAATTCAGTGTTTTTTCTTTGATTTGGAGAAGTGGTGAGTGATATACATCTCTCACATGGATTCAATCAAGTATATGAATGTTTTGTCATGTTTTTCGTCAAATTCAAGCATTTTCTCATAGATCTACACCATGGTAAGTCCATTTTTATATGAATCACTATAGGGTCTGATTTAGCAAGTTTAAACTGGTACTTCTTATGTTATTTTATATGTTTATGCAAGTTAGATCCGCAATTTAGAGCATATGTTCATTCATTATGATTTTGGTGAAAATTGTACGATTTTGATGAAATTGTCATATTCATGTTGTTGGTGATCTCATAACATGCATATAGTTGTACTGGATGAATTAGACGTGTATGTTTCATCGATTGTATCGATTGGCGAAGTTTTGGTCGAAATTGGACTTGGATTGCAGCTGTACAGGCCGCAGGTCGAGCGGATAGTACAACGAAGTACAATGTGCAGTACAACAGGGGGTCAGACACACGTAGGTGGTCGGTCATGCAGGGGCGAGATCGGGTCGGTCAGTCGAGTAGCCTGAGAGACTGGTCGGTCTGGTTTAGTGCTGGTCTGTCGAAGTAGGTCGGGCCAAGCTTCAAAGCAAGGGATCGGTCTCACATTGAGGGGTCAGTCAGCCAGAGGGGAGACGGGTCGATCAGTCGGTCGTGTTTTAGTGAAAGAGGACCTGGTTGTTCGGTCTCAAGCATTGGGTCAGTCGGTCGTTACATGGGAAGTGGATCGGCTAGTCAGTAGGAGTCGGTCGGTCGTGGTGGCAAGGCACTAGTCGGTCGATCTTTGTTAGGAAGGGTTTTAACAACACTTCTAAACGCCGTGGTTGATGTCTTAAATGTCGTGATTTGCTTCCATAGTCATGGGAAAATGCTACGAGTTGTTCTAAGCCTTATATTTATGTTGTTTGGTTTAGTAAAGTTGTGACTTCGAGATATGCATTCGAAGTGGTGTGATAAGTCCGATGATTGGTGTAAAGCATCAAATGGGAAGACGACTCAAGGGTGTTTTGAGAGCATGGATAATAGATACTCAAGGGGGAATTGAGTTAATGAATGGTCAATGGAGTTGATGGCTAGGAATGCGAAGGTGAGAGATTATCGTTATTGTAAGTTCTAGCAGACTCAAAGCAGGGGTACTTTGGGCTGCCATAAGGGCCTCATATCTAGGGCAGTCATGAAGGGCCTAATTTTTTAGATTTGAGATGAAAAACAAACAAATCATGATAGCGTACGGAGTTTTTTCTAGAACTGGGGTTACCATTAGCCCTTGACATATGGCAGTCATGATGGGCCGTCATACGATTAACGATAGTTTTATAGCAGGATTGGCGGTTATAGCCAGAGTGAGTCACGGGTGATTGGATGCTTTGTTTGTACCGTTTCAGGTAGATTGTCCAACATCGAAAGAGATGTTCCTTGGGTGCTTGTCTGATATTGGTTTAGGCCTCTAGGGCTTGTGCTTGAGGGATATTGAATTCGATTAGGATGGTTTACATGAGACACATAATTTGAATATCAGGGGTGCTTTACCATGATTGAATAGGTGTTCTGTTTTCCATGGATGAACGGTTGAATTGTTTGATGTAAAGGCTATCACGTTCGATACGGGGAAGACGAGAGTTGAGTTCTTCTCTGGTGTTTGGTAGATTGGTTTGTTAATCTACCTAACCTCGCATACTTTATTGATGATGTTTGTTAGCTATTTTATCGCTCATTAAGACTATTGTCTGACTCAAGGTTTAATATTTCCCTCTTATTACCTTGGGTTGTTCATCCGGTTGTGGATGGACATACTAGGTGGCAAGTGACAGGAGATTGCTTAGTTAGGACGATGTAGCTGTTTGGAGGGGAGCAGAGGCTGGCGTACTATCTTTCTAGTATATAGTATTTGGATTTCCGCTTTTTTTATTCTCTGAGTGCTATAGTGAGGCAATTTGTATAATTCAAGTATATGGATATTACTTTCCAGTTGTTATGAAAGTCTAGTGTTTTCTACCTCACTATTAATACCTGTTGTATATATTCTATTATATTTTATCCTTGCGCCATGAGATTTATGACAAGTTCTGAATGTGTTATCATACCATGATGATCGTCCATAGCTGTATGGCACGTCTTTCTGCGCATTATTCTTCTTGTTTATTGCGGGGGTTGTGAGCGGTCGTCACATTTTGGTATCAGAGCTCTAGTTAACGATTTTAGCCAAAGTTCAAGGATGTGATTACGTATGAGAGACTTACTTGTAGATTTCAGTTGGATGCTTACCATATATTAGCATATATAGTAGTAGCAGTTGTATTCCTTTAACAGATTTTCTTGAAGTGGCTAATTATTCTAAATTGCAGATTTAGAATGAGTAGATGAGCATCAGTACCCTTAGTAAAGCTGAAACTGACCATACCAAAAACAATTATGTATGAATGAGAACATAGCTTAAGACAAATCATGCCTGAAATCCCTGAAAGTGCTGAAACTTGGAATTTACAACTATCACTACGTGAGGCTAGAATCAATAACACGTTTGTAGATTGTTTAAAAGAACCGATTTTGCTGGCTAAAGGATGACATCAAAAATAGTTTTTTTTTTAAACTAGTTGTCCTCATTTCACAAGCTACGTGAAGAATATTATTACTGATGTTAACCAAACTTATCCACTTTTCTAATTACATAACCATTGTAAACTGCATAAAATTCCATTTGCCAGGTTCAAAAAGGAAAATATTATTTATTATGAAAAAAGTGAAGCAAAGAAAAAATTGCACGGAACAAAATAACTAATAAATGATTCATAAAGATAGGGATAATATTGGCACAAAATTGGGTGGAAAAAGAAATTCATAGGGTGTAGATTTTTTTCTAAAAATACCGGGGTGAGGAAAGAAATTTGTGAGGTGGTAATAGACTTAGCCATCAAATTTTCTAATTCTTCAATACTCACAAAAATAAAAATAAAACTTAAAAACTTACCCAAGTAAACTCTCTACTTTCTTGTCACCACAATTGAATAGAATGTAATAGTGACATTCCTTACATTGAGAATTTTTAAGATGAATATCTTTTCCATCTTAGTTTCTTCTTGTGCCAATAGGATATTCCAGATTCTGTGGACATGTTTCAAATTGCATTTTTCCTGCTCCATCGCCACCTAAGAACCTTGAACAGATATCAAACATTCTTCTGCAAGATAACCTTTAGCAATGGATGCCTCGGGTTTAGTTTTGTTGCGAACGCATGATTATAGTTTACAAATATAACACTCAATAGGAAACATAAAATGAACATGTGCAAGTCCACCGTATTCAAGTTCCTTGCATAAACGAACTAGCATGTGCACCATTGTATCGAAGAAAGCATTTGCGAATATCATCTCAAATTGACAAAGAATTTCCACAATTTGCTTTTGTACCTCTTGAGATCAGCCAAATTCGATACTTTTACTCCAAAGACTACTTAGAAATGCACCTAATCTTATCATAGGTATTGCAACTTCAGGTATTACAGATTTCTTCACGGCAAACTACAGCAAGTAGTGTCGACATACATTTTGACTCTAATATGATAAATTAAAAAATATTAAATTTTTTAATAGGAGATTCATTTTTATGCTTCTTGACCTCTTTCTTCCCAAAAATATTTTCATAACTAGCCAACAATTCTTCAATGTCAGTCCCGGATAAAATACCAGGAGGTGTTCCCATTTCAATTTCACCCTTAAATTTTTTCTTATCAAACCTCCACTTGTGTCCGGGGTCTAAAAATTTCCTATGATTCATGTAGCACATTTTTTTTACTATGTTTCAAGTAAGTTGAAGAAGTCTCGAAATGGCATATGGGACAAGCTAAATAATCCTTCATGCTCCAGCCATATGACATTGCATAGCCCAAAAAGTCGCTAATCTTCCATAACACGCTTGCACGTAATGTGAAATTACCACCAGTGAAGGCATCATAAGTTTGTATGCCAAGATCCCATAATTCTTTTAATTCTACGATAAGAGGCTGAATGTAGACATTAATGTAATTTTTAAGAAACTCTGGATCAGGGATAAGGGTTGAAAGTATCAAATTTTCTGTCTTCATGCATAACCAAGGTGGAAGGTTATGATTTAACAATATGATCGGCCGTGTGCTGTGTTGTGTAGCCATTGTACGAATAGGACAGAATCCATCAGATGCCACTATTAACTTGATATTTCTGTTTTCTAATGAAAAATGAGGATAATTGGCATCCACCGTCTTCCATACCTAGCAATCAGCTGGATGTTGAAGTCTGCCATCTTTTTTCGTTCCACTTCATGCCATAACATAAGTTCTGCGTAAGCCTTGGTCATGAACATCCTTTGCAACCTTGGTTTTAGTGGAAAATAATGCACTTTTTTTGCTGGTACTTTGTGAATCCGCTTCTCCAAATCTTTGTCAATAGCCACTTTCTCTTCCACTATAACCTAACTTGAAAAACCACAACTTTTGCAGTTATTTTCCTTTTCTGCCTAATATAGCATGCAGTCATTTGGACATGCATGTATTCTTTGATAATCGAGGCCAAAATCTTTAATGATGTTTTTGGTAGCATTGAAAGATAAAGGGATGTGGGCTTGTGGAAAAGCTTCTTTCATCATCTCTAATAAATCGCTGAATGCAGACTCAGTAATTCTATGTAGGCATTTTAAACAATAAAGCCTAGCAATGAAACTTAATCGTTACACCCGGGATATAATGGTTGTTTTCCCTCTTCAGCACGTTGATGAAATTTTCTATCATCGACATCTACTCCATTTGATCCATCAGAAGATCCATCTTCATTTTTTTGCATATTTCCACAAGTATGTTGCAACATCTCATCGAGATTATCTCCAAAATTTATTCCTGCTTCACAATCCATATCGTTTGCGTTCCTTTCAGGATCCAAATAGGAAACCTCACAAATCCATTTCAAATGGACCATTCAAAATCGGATGGTTATAGACTACTTCTTGACAATACCATTTGTGATTATGACACTTTTTGCAAGGGCATGTAATTTCATCACCTATCACAAATCTAGAAAATGTATTTCGAATAAAAAGTTTCACTCCACTCATGTACCCTTCATTGAACTTAGGAAATTATGCCCATAGTTTTTCCTCGTCGTTCATTGAGTGATACCTTTGCGTAATAAATTAGGCACAAGTAAAGCAGTAAACTAGGCAACGCAACAATCAGATCAGAAGAAATTGAAATATACATTGAGTGATACCTTAAGCAGCAGTTTAAATCGAAGCCCTAACTGAAATATGAAACCCAAACGAACCCCAATTGAAGACCTAATTGAAACACCGAAGCGCTAATTGAACTTGAACTCGAACTTGCCCTAATCGAACCCCAATTAAGCTCGCAAACTTGAACTTTTAGTCCTAATTGAACCTGAGAGTGAGTGTTTGAGAGGTTGAGCGGCGGAGTATTCTGTTAAATTTCGATTGAAACTTTCAATATTTTGTTAGTTTTCCCCCTTTATTTTTGCTTCCCGCCATAAACATCATTTCATGCGGATTGCTAATCTGGACTAAACATTATTTCATGCGGATCGCTAACCTGGATTATTGGATCGTGTTGACATGGATTGATAATTTTATTCACACGGCTACTACAACATGTGTTGATATCAAAGAACGATACGTTTATTAGAGACGCTTTCCAATTAGCTATTTTTGCATTAATTATGACTTCATCAATCTTACTTATTAGTGTACCCGTTGTATTTGCTTCTTCTGATGGTTGGTCAAATAACAAAAATGTTGTATTTTCCGGTACATCATTATGGATTGGACTAGTCTTTCTGGTAGCTATCCATAATTCTCTCATCCCTTCAACTTCTTTGGCATTTTCTCAACCCCAAAATGTCATTCTTTCCCCCAATTTTGGATTGTGAGACACATGTAAATTCAATCTGAGTAAAAAAATTCTATGAAATTTGTTATTAGTTATTAATTAACTATTTATATGATTCTTAGTTTAGTTGGAATCTTACTTTTTTGAAGAAGGGGAAGAAGCCCCCGACCCGCAATAGATAGAGGAGGATTTGTTCAATCACATAGTTTGGGCTCCTAGAATATGGTGTCCTTATGGAAATCTATTTGATTGCATCGAAAGGTCCACTGAATTGGGATTTCGCTATTGGGAAGGGTCATTTCGGGGCAAGCGGATCATTTATCATAAAAAGTATGAGCTTCAAGAGAATGATTCGGAGCTCTTGCAGAGTTGAACCATGCAGTACTAGACACAGGATGGATCGTCCAAAGAACAAGGCTTTTTTCGAATAAGCCAATTCATTTCGGATTCTGCAGATTCATTCTTTTCCCTATTCAAATATCGGCCCAATTCTATTGTTAGAACAAGAGTTATTCTTGCGAATTATTTTTGAGTCAAATTATTCAAAAAAGGGGTTTCTTGCTATATCCACTGTAAAAATAGATGGAAAAATTTTGCGTCCAATAGGATTTGAACCTATACCAAAGGTTCGAAGACCTCTGTCCTATCCATTAGACAATGGACGCTTTTTATTCCTATTTCATTCTTTCGCATTTTCCCTTTATCTTTTTTGTAAATGCAATTTTTTTAGGTAAAAAAGAATGCATATTCGAATGGATGATGCGTATAGAATAAGGAATATGGGGCGGGTAGCGGGATTCATATCCGCATCGTTAGCTTGGAAGGCTAGGGGTTATAGTCGACGTTAATTTATCATTCTTAACGTCTCTAATTCAAAATAGAACATGAGAATTTTGTTTCATTCATCTCCTTTACGGAAAATTGATCTGTTCCTAGAAACAAAAATTAGATCCATAACATCTATGTCGGCTTTTCTTATTAAAGACATGTGTTGCAGTAGCCGCGTGAATAAAATTGGATACGTTACATATCTAGGACCTCTAACGCAAATGGATGCGTCTCTAACTCCACACAAATTACTTCTCAATAAAATTTGTTTCAAATTTATTAAAACATGTTCCTTCTATTTCTCAAAGTAAAGCCCTTCGCATGGCAATACCTATGGTATCCGCTTTCCCTTTCATGAGAGGGGACAGAATGAAATGACCATAATAAATACACGTACTGTCTGATTCAACACATTTCCACAATAGTGTTCGAGTGGATCCTGCTATTTCCTCTCGAACCATACTAATATTATTATTTGATCAGATCATTGAATTGTTTATTTCTCTTGAAATCCATTTAATTCTTTTTTTTACACACGTATTTTTTGGGAGGTCTACATCCATTATGTGGCATAGGTGTTACATCACGTACGAAACTTAATAGTATGCCACTTCAACGAATAGCCTGTAATGCCGCGTCTCTTCCGAGACCAGGACCCTTCTAGGCCTATTTCTATATAGACTTAGCTTTGCTTTGTTTATTCTTTAGTTCATTCTTAATTTCGGTTTCTTTAGTAAAATGAATGAAATTTCAATAAAATAAAATAAAAAGGAGTCTTTACTTTATGTCTCGAAACTGAGGACCTCGTTTCAAAAAACTACGCCGTTAGGGGGCTTTACCGGGATTAACTAGTAAAAGACCTAGATCCGGAAGTGATCTTAAAAACCCATTGCGCTCTGGGAAAAGATTGCAATATCATATTCGTTTAGAAGAAAAACAGAAATTACATTTTAATTAATGTCTGGCAGAGCGATAATTACTTAGATATGTACATATAGCAGGAAAAGCCAAAGGGTCAACAGGCCAGGTTTTACTACAACTACTTGAGATTGTTAGAATAAAAAAATGTAAAATTCAGTAAAAATTCAGTATAGTCTATTACTATTAGATACTTATTATTCTATTTATATTTTTTCTAGTAGTCTTATCTTTCCTTTTGTTCTTGTTTCCCTCTCATCCAAAAACAAAAATAGTAATTAATTACTAGTTAACAGAATAAAACAAGACCTAAAAAAAACTTTTTATTTTTAGTGACAAAAAAGATGTTGCGGAGACAGGATTTGAACCCGTAACCTCAAGGTTATGAGCCTTGCGAGCTACCATACTGCTCTACTCCGTGCTAAAGAAGTAGGAACTAATGGGTAAGATTGGATATGCCCTCTACTTATCCGTTGTTGGATTTTCACCAGATTTGGTTCCATTATTCATTCAATGGAATGCATTGTTGAATTTTCACCAGATAAAAGTCGAAATATGGTTCTTATGGGAGGGTTAACAAAATATATTCCAATTACAAGAATTGCCATTTTATTAGGTACACTTTCTCTTTGTGGTATTCCACCTCTTGCTTGTTTTTGGTCGAAAGATAAAATTCTTAATGATAGTTGGTTATATTCACCAATTTTCACAATCATTGCTTCATTTACAGCAAGATTCACTGCATTTTACATGTTTCGAATGTATTTACTTACCTTTGATGGACATTTACGTATACAGTTTCAAAATCATAGTAGCACTCAAAATAGTTTTTGTAAGTAGAGACCTAAAAGATCGAATGGAATGAAACAATATATAGACAAGTAAATCCCTTATGAGTCCCAAAGTTTTTCCTTTAATTTTCATTATTTGAAGGAAAGTAGACTACTCAATAGTTTCACATTTAATTTGTGTTTCGTCGTAAATAATAAATTCAGAAAGTTCAAAAGTGAAAGTAAAAAAACAAAAATGAACTAATAAAATCCTTACTGGATGGAGAACTTGAGGTCATGGGTTCAAATCCTGTTATAGAGCATCTATTAACAAGAAAACCAAATCATGAATGTCAACAAATTCTTGTCTTTTGTGATCTAAGAAACTAAAAAAGGAAATAAAAAACCCGCTTTCTACAATTTAATATATATCGAATTTAAATATTAGAATCGCCAATAGAGCTATGATTTAATGGGTCAGGTCTACTTATTTTTTATTAGTGACCTTTTTATCGTAGGTTTGGTGGGAACAATAGGGAAGTAGAAATATTTTTGTTTGTGATTAATAAATAGGGGTTGGATATCTAGAATATTTATATTAGGCTTCCTGGAATATTTAAATAAATAATATTAAGATATAAAAAGGACTCACTACAGGCTAGAAGCCCCCACCCACTAAGTTCAATTAGTCAATATAATAATAATTAAATGTTCAAAATTTTAATTATTAATTAAACCTCAAAATCAAATAATAAGAGCTCATTATATTATAAATAATACAATATTGTTTTCCTTTTTTATTATAAAAAATATCTATATTTTCCGATGAAAAACGAAGACTGGAGTTTCATGAAAAAAGCCCTTTATTGGATTTGAACCGTAATGGGTTTTTAAGATCACTTCCGGATCTACGTCTTTTACAAGTTAATCCCGGTAAAGCCCCCAAACAGCTTTGTTTTTTGAAACGAGGTCCTGGTAACGAGACATAAAGTAAAGACTCCTTTTTATTTTATTTTATTGAAATTTCATTCATTTTACAGAAGAAATCAAAATTAAGACTGAACCAAAGAATAAACAAAGCAAAGCGAAATCTATATAGAACTAGGCCTAGAAGCTAAAAGAGGGTATCCTGAGCAATTGCAAGAACTGGACTCATTGATATTCCTAGTACAGTGGATGCCATCACACATACAGTCTCACTCCATTCGATGGAATTGTTTGATTTTAAGGGAGATTTTATATAATTTCGAACGTGAGGGATTATTTCTTGGTTTTGTCAGTCATTAATAACTTGATTATTTTTAGATAATAGTAGATGGAAATAATGCTTGTAAGGAGTCTTATTGAAACCAAGAAATATAGGACTGCCTGCCACCCACATTAGAATAGACGGAGTTTTCCCAAAAACCCTGCTAGTGGAGGAGGACCCCTAGGGATAAGAGACATAGGGCTGAAGAGAGAGCCAAAAAAGGATCTTTAATGCATAATCCTGACATTGAAGCGTGCGTTGCAATAGACAAAAAACGGCATAGCAATGGAAACATTGTAGCAAGCAACACCATGAATTTTCGTTGCAATAGGCCATCTATGGCGTAGTGGGATTTGAGTCATCGTGGACCGCTTGACCAAAAGTGCAAGGTTCTTTCCTGTATAATCGACTAGCACGACATCGAAATTGCCTGAACTTTATGTGAAATGGATAGTCCAATTCCATGGTACCTCGAAGAGCATGATGAGTGACCGAGATCCATTATTCACAAGGGGATTTTGGAAAAGTTTGCAAGAAGCTTTGGGAATTGAGTTGTGCTTGAATACGGCATATCATCCCCAAACTGATGGTCAAACTGAGAGGGTTAACCAAGTTTTGGAAGATCTCCTAAGAGCTTGTGTGTTGGATTTTGGGGGATCATGGGAAGACCATCTAAATCTAGTTTAGTTTGCTTATAACGATAGTTACCGGTCTAGCATTGGGATGGAACCATACGAGGCATTGTATGAGAGGCCGTGCAATTCTCCGACATGTTGGTTAGAAACTGGAGATAAGTTGATACTTCGGCCAGGTATGATAAGAGACACATCAGATTGTATCGAGATCATTTGGAAATGAATGAAGGCAGCCCAAGATCGTAGAAGAGTTATGCTGATAAGCGTCGAAAAGATTTGGAGTTCGATGTTGGCAATATGGTCTTTGTGAAGATTTCACCGTTGAAACATGTGGTTTGATTTGGAAACAAAGGAAATTTAGTTTCCAGGTTCGTTGGACCATTTCCGATAGTCGAGCGAATTGGAAAGATCGCATATAGATTGAAGTTACCCGTGAAGATGTCGAGTGTGCATAATGTATTCCATGTATCGTTTATGCAGAAGTTCATGCATGATTTGAATGTGGTGGTATCTCCAAAGTATTACGAAGACCAAGAAGTAGAGACTGTAATTGCAAGACCTCGTAAGCCACTTTATGTTGTAGGAAATGACGAAACAGCTTAGGAGGAAGATGGTTAAGCTAGTCAAGGTACAATGGAGTGAAGATGGTGACGATTGTATGTGGGAGACGGAAGAGTGCATGAAGGCGACTCATCCAGAACTCTTCGTCGGTAGGACCCATTGATATCTTATCATCGTTGTATCTTATTGTTATTTGATAGAATTCTACGTGCTAGGATAAGGCTATGGATGCACGGCTTGATGATTGCTAGTTTGAATGATAAAATTGGCTTCTCATGGATGATAGGCATGTGGAATTGTTGTGGTTGCTTGTGTTTTCTTGGAATTTCGGGGGGGGGGGGGGAAGGGGGGAGCGGGGATTCCTAAGGGGGGAGAATGTAACAACGCGCATTTTATGTATCGTAGGATCGTAAAATATTTTTATTTTATTCCCTGAGGGTTGGATCATTCTCAAATTTTATTATGTTGCTTATGGGCATGTGAGACATATCCATAATTTTTTACCCATTTTATTTGTGAACATTTTGCTCTTATCAGTCTTGTATAGGGAATAACTTTTGACTCAAGTCAAATCAGGTGGTGAGACATGTGCCATTGGAAAGGAAAGGATGATTGTCTTTCCGTAGAGTAGTTACATTAAATATTTGGCTCAGCGGTTTGGGAGGAATCGTTGTTTTAATGTTCAACAGTCGACTGTCCAGGTTTTTAAGCCATATAGGCTGATTTGAAGAGGTCCATTAATGGGCTGGTGGAAGGCTATAAATAGGTGGTGGGAGGTATGGGAAATAGTTTACTTCCCCATTCTCTCATTTGGAAGAGCCAGTTGATCCTCCATTCCTCCATTTCTCCATCTTTCCACCATTAAAGCTTAGGAAATCGAAGATCTACACCATTTGAGGCTAGATCTACATCATTTCAAGGGCAAGTTAATCGAATCAAGGAGTTTGGGTCCAATTCCTTGTTGTCTGGAATCTTAATTCATTGTTTTTGCATTGATTTGGAGAATTGGTAAGTGATATGCATCTCTTACATGAATTCAATCAAATATATGAATGTTTGGTCATATTTTTCATCAAATTCAAGCATTTTCTCATAGATCTACACCTTGGTAAGTCCATTTTTATATGGATCGCTATAGGGTGTGATTTAACATTTTAAACCAGTACTTCCTATGTTATTTCATATGTTTATGAAAGTTAGATCCGCAATTTAGAGCATATGTTCAGTGATTATGATTTCAGTGAAAATTGTCATATTCATGTTCTTAGTGATCTCAAAACATGCCTATGGTTGTATTGGATGAATTAGACGAGTAATTTCCTCGATTATATCGATTGGCGAAGTTTTGGTCGAAAATGGACTTGGATTGGTGCTATACAGGCCATGGGTCGAGCGGATATTACAATGTAGGACAATGTGCAGTACAATATGGGGTCAGACGCACGTAAGTGGTCGGTCGTGCATGGGGGAGGCCGGGTCGGTCCGTCGAGCAGCCTGGGAGACTGGTCTGTCTGGTTTAGTGTTGGTTGGTCGAAGCAGGTCGGGCCAAGCTTCAAAGCAAGGGATCGGTCTCTCATTGAGGGGTCGGTTAGCAAGAGGGGAGACGGGTCGATCGGTCGATCATGTTTTGGTGAAAGAGGATCTGGTTGGTCAGTCTAAAGCGTTAGGTTGGTCGGTCGTTGCCTTGGAAGTGGATCGGTTGGTCAGTAGGAGTCAGTCGGCTATGGTGGCAAGGAACTGATCGGTCGAGTTTGGTTAGGAAGGGTTTTAATAGCCCTTCCAAACGCTGTGGTTGATGGCTTAAACGCCGCGGTTTGCTTCCATGTTCATGGGAGAATGCTATGGGTTGTTCTAAGCTTTATATTGATGTTGTTTGGTTTAGTAAAGTTGTGACTTCGAGATATGCATTTGAAGTGGTGTGATAAGTTCAATGATTGGTGTAAAGCATCGAATGGGAAGACGACTCAAGGGTGTCTTGAGATGGTGGATAATGGATACTCAAGGTGCACTTGTGTTGATGAATGGTCATTGAAATTGATGGCTAGGAATGCGGAGGCCAAGAGATTATCATTATCGTAAGTTCTAGCAAACTCAAAGCAGGGGTACTTTGGGCAGTCATAAAGGGGCTCGTACCATGGGCAGTCGTGAAGGGCCTAGTTATCGAGATTTGAGAAGACATACATATGAGTCATGATGGCATACAGAGTATTTGCTAGAATTGGGGTTACCATTAGCCCTTGACATATGGCAGTCATGATGGGCCGTCATACGATTAACGACGGTTTTAAAGCAGGATTGGCGGTGATAGCCAGAGTCAGTCATGGGTGATTGGATGCTTTGTTTGTACCGTCTCAGGTAGCTTGTCCAACATCGAAGGAGATGTTCCTTGGGTGCTTTCCTGTTATTGGTTTAGGCCTCTAGGGCTTGTGCTTAAGGGTTGTTGAATTCGATTAGGATGGTTTACATGAGATACATAATTTGGATGTCATGTGTGCATTACCATGATTGAATGGTTGTTATGTTTTCCATGGATGAACGATTGAATTGTTTGATGTAAAGGTTATCACTGTCCGATGTGGGGAAGACGGGAGTTGAGTTGTTCTTTGGTGTTTGGTAGATTGATTTGTTAATCTGCCTAATCTCATATACTTTATTGATGATGTTTGTTAGCTGTTTTATCGCTCACTAAGACTGTTGTCTGACTCAAGGTTTTATGTTTCCCTCTTATTACCTTGGGCTATTCATCCGGTTGTGGATGGGCAGACTAGGCGGCATGTGACATGTGATTGCTTAGTGAGGACGATGTAGCTGTTCGGAGGCGAGTAGGAGGTTAGCGTACTATCTTTATACTATATAGAATTTGGATTTCTGCTGTTTGTTATGCTCTGAGTGTTGTAGTGAGGCAATTTGTACAAACACTATTGTTGTAATTCAACTACATGGATATTACTTTCTAGTCGTTATGAAACTCTAGTGTTTTCTACCTCACTATTAATACCTGTTGTATATATTCTATTATATTTTATCCTTGCACTGTGAGATTTATGATAGGTTCCGATTGTGTTATCATACCATGATGATCGTCCATAGCTGCCTGACAAGTCTTTCAGCGCATTATTCTTCTTATTTAGTGCGAGGGCTATGGGCAGTCGTCACAGAAGGCAACCATATACAGCAGTATAAGGCAGCGGAAAACATGACAAACACGCAGTTTTCATTCAAGCCGTTACTATTAATTTCAGTTTAATACTGAAATTAACCACTTGCATAAAGAAAATCATGAGGCGAACTCACTTTTTGTAGCTATGAGCGGAGACACTACAACGCAGAAGGCACAACACGAATCTGAATTGAAGGCAACACAATAATTTAGCGACAAATCAATCCCAACCCTGGCCATGAATTCACACTAACCCTAATTCGAATTCATATAAGCAGTAATTGAGTTTATAAGTTAACGAATCAATACGGTCCATAGGTAAGATCTAGATAATCAAAGATTAACTAATTTTCAACTTTGGAACAAGTACTGTTAAGGACTTGGTTCAGATATAACAAAGCTAAGCAAAGTTGAAGTGATTGCATATTCTAAATCAAATATTTAGGGGTTCCTACTAAAATCTGGTACGAATGGTGCAGTTTAAAAAAACATACCAATGAACAATAGATTAGTTCCAACATAAACAAGCCCACAAAATGCATGTTTCAAATGAAGGCATGCCTTATCGAAAGCAAAAATGGAAAAAGAAAACTCACAAGAACATGGAGGAAGATATGGAAGCAGTAGTAGAAGAACGAAGGGAGGAGGATCTGTCTCAACGATTCCATTTGCATTGCGATTAAACATTGAATCACCACTGCAATTTCAAAGCTCGAACATCCAGATCACCATAAGGAAAACGATACAAGGCGTTATCCCTTCAGTCTCTCCTGCAACCTCAAACCGTTCCTCATCGCAGACCATGGTGGGGTTGGATGTTACTGGTGCTTGATCGAAGGGCTAGCAACTTCGGTGGAGATGGTGATTTCGAACATCGAGGAGCAGGTTCCAGTCTAGAGAGGAGCACGGGTGGAGGATCTCGGTGGTGCGATGGTTGATGTTAGGGAGGCGTTGCAAGGGCATGAAACAGGTGAACGAAGATTTTGAGAAAGAAAATGGTTATGCAATTTGGGAAAACAATTTTGTGACAGAGTGATTTGGGGAAGAATGATTTTAGGGAAGGGAAAGTATTCAGCTGGAGTTAAAGGAAGAATGAAAATAAAAGAACAAGGGGCATGGTTAAGTATGAGGAAGGACGCGTGTAGAAATAAAGACAGGGATACGTTTCTATACTTCAGAACAAATTGAACAAGCGTAAAACTATTTAAGCATACATAATAAGTAGCAACAATAAATTATTTTAAAGAATATATGTACTATACAAAAATACTAGAGTACTCAATACACTACCAAATTCAACTATACAAAATTATTTAAATAAAATTTTCAAACAATATATATCATTTAGTTTAAAATATCATTAACATTTAAATCGAATAAAAAAAATTAAATTTACACTTACAAAATCAATTTAAAACCAAAATAAAATAGACTAGATTTCAAATTTTAATCAAATATTAATTTCCTAAATATCAATTCAAAAAAAATCATATATTTAAAACGTTGAAGAACTGGTTTGTTACATTTGTTGTCTTGATTTATTTCCATTTAGATGTGTTTGGTTTAGTTTGTTTGCTCTCATTTTGTGTTGGTTCTTTTAAAAGACCTTTTTCTACTAGAAAGAGAGAGAAAAATTCTATCAGTGTTCTTGCTCTTGTGTGCATTTCTGTTTTTGCATTTGGTCTGCATTGTACTTGTTTGCATATGGTTTAACTCTTGATGATTTTATTGAAAAAAAAACATCTTGAATCACTCTGTTGTATTCTACATTTGTCATTTTTACACTTTCTTTTACTGTTAATACTTTGTATTGCTTGTTTCATCGCACTGTTACATTGATTTCATATCATTCATTATGTTGTGTTAGATTACATTTGCAATCACAGAAAAGAAAATCATTTCATTTTTGTTGCTCAGTTTGATTTTTGCGTGTTGTTTCTAGCTTTCTGTTATTCTATGCATTTGTTTCTCAGGTTTTCTATTCTTCCATTTCACAATTGTAGTCATCTATCTAAAACAAGATTTCATTTCATTTATCTCTGTTCCCATTACATCTCAAACTAATTCACATTTCTATGTACAGTATTCCAAAAAAAGGGTTTTACAATTCTGTCAACCTCTTCCTCTCTACACTTGAAACTACTATCCATTGGAGCTCCCTTCCTTCTACCACATCCTTAAGCTGCTTACCATTGCTAGTGCACCATCGACAACCGACCACGCTCTTTTGCCTCCCCAAACTCCTCTATACAAACTGAGCACTGACCACCAGAACACCATCATTCACTTCATCTCTTCCTAAACAACTCATTGCATTTTGACCAACCGCAAACAATACTCCAATATCTACATCAACAAACAACAATCACATTCCCATCCAAATTGTCAAGCATCCCATTCCCTCCTTCACATTTGAACATCTGTGCATTTACTTTGCAAGTTCATTTACATCACTTAAAACCTTACACAGCTTCTACCCTTACACCACAAACTACACATATACTACCCACTGTCTATATTTCCTTTACAACTAACCTCCCAGCCTATACATCCACGTTGCATTCTTCCTTCACCAACCATTTCTGCCGTAGTTCATTCACAAACTTCACCAACCATACCAGCTAACACTCCACCAAACACAAATACCCAAATCACCTGCTCATCTACAAGCCTCCTCAAATAAAATTACATCACTTTCACAATCCACACAAAATCGAAGCCACCCTAATTTGAACTACAGCGAAAGAATATGTAAACATTTTTTTTTATGATTTGTCTTTCGAGCTTCTGGAAATCATGATTTTTTTTCTTCTTTTTGGTAATTTGATTTTACAAGGGAAAGGGTTTTAACCCTTAGAAATGGGTTTGTCGGCTTGTGGCTTGCTTTTAAAAATTTGTAGGGCTTTGTTTGGATTAATTTTTTAGACTTTGTGAAGTTTATTAAGTTTGGTTTCACTTTATCCTTCAAAAAAAAAAAAGATTTCTTTCTTGTTGTGATTTTGTGTGATTTTTTTTTTTGTATGATTTTATAAGTTTAGTTTGCTTTAATCTTTTGTAGTGTGTTTTAATTGTGAATTTTGTTTCGTTTTATTTTAGTTTCGGTTATTTTCTAAAAAAATGTAGAAGAGGGAAACACTTTCCTATCAATTGTTTATATATCATCTTCGCTTTTCAGGTTGCAAAAAGTGGAATTGTTTTGCTTAAAACCACGTTGCTTGCTTGCTTAAAAAAATTGTCGCTAAAAAAATAAATTGCTAATAATTATGCATGCTCTGGTATCGTATTCTTACTCGGTTTTTATTTTCCTTGCATTGTTGTTTGCTTGCATTCACATTCACAAAAAAGAGAAAGAAAATCCATATACAAAATAAAAATTCATTTGTAGTTGAATCGTTAATTCATGTTTAATTCCTTCTTGTTTTCATCTTATTTTTGTTTTTATTTTCTAAGGACATCATTATATTTTAACAAATTGATCTATTTTCCAACGTATTTTTCTCTATGTCTACACTACCATAGAGCAATAATCATTTATAAATATTACGTTGATTCGTAAATATTATAGCTGTTGTTCCTCTAAAGGTACTTAAACCTTCGGTTGCATTACTAGGGTGATTCCTAGTGCACCGATAACTCATGTCTATTAATTAACTGAGAAATGTTTTGTTGGAATTAATCTAATGTCATTATATAATTTTAGTAAACGTGTAAATGGATAGTGTTAGACCAAAAATTGGAACTAACACCCAAATGCAGATCACAGATCACAGAATGCAGAAAATAGTAATTAAAGAGGGGACACACGAGGTTTTTATAGTGGTTCGGCTGTAGATGTAGCCTACGTCCACTTTATAATCCTATTGTTATACTGACAGATTACAAGAATCAGTTACATGCAGGCACACAATCCGTGTGTTAATTGAGATTGCAAGGGTTTATACACATTATCCACGTGTTAATTGTGTAGAAAAGAGAAGAATTTGACTATAGGAAAGTGCAAAGTCCTTGCATTTCAGTAATGGTGGAAGCAGTGAAGAAGAATGGCCAAAAGATCCTTGAAAATCCCTCCGAATGGTGTATTTATAGCCATTTACAGGAGGCGGATCGCGGGACACGTGGCACGCATCCTAAAAATCTCGAAAATAGGTGGAAAACGTCCAGAAATCATCTCCAAATCGTCATATGACATGTGTAATAAGATCCACGCAAGTTGGAGTGAAAATAGCCTTGAGAATAGGTCAGAAGAAGTTGCGCAGGAGTAGGTGCGGGAATCAGATCGTGGTCCCCCTATGCACCACGAATAGGGTGACGAGCTGGAGTGGTGAGACCACGAACGGATCGTGGTCCAGGTGCCTACCACGATCGGGTCGTGGTTCAGGGGGCGAGTCCAAAGGGGGCGATCCGACCAGGGGGCGATGCTTCGGTGCTTCACGAGACAGGAGGAGTTGGCGATCTACGATCCAAGGTGGGCCCCACGAGCCGAGCCAATGATGCTTCATCACTTCATCCAAGTGTTCGTCAGTCGATGCAAGTTACACCAGTTCACGGAAACGAGCAAAACTTTCAAACCGTAAGTCCGATTGAGCCAAACTAAAGCTCAAACTGAAGCTAATTCAGACAACTATAAGATTTATATAGCTCAGCTCCGTAATTGCTGTTTTCGGGTCAAAAAAAGGTCATCTGATAGGAGTTTCGGGCCTTTCTTTGTTGAGGATGTGATTTTAACCAAATCTCTCAATGTCTTCTGACGTTGTTTCCATCGCTTGAGCATGTTATCATTCAGGAATTCCATGTGTGAGAGCTTGTGCCAAAAAATGTGTCAACAGATAGTTTGCATTCATATAGTTGCATTAGGTTCATGCATATATAAAAAAACAAAAAGAAAAAAATCAAAAAGAAAAGAAAAGAAGAATTCATTTGTAAATAATCTCTTTCCAATTTTTTAAGCATTTCATTTTTAAAAAAAAAAACCTTCAAAAATAAATAAAAAATCCAAAAAAAGGGGCTTTATCTTTTGTGAATTTTTCCTTTTCTCTTTTAAAACTCAAAAAAAAAACTTTTTTTACAAATGTCTGAATTTCCTTATTCCCACGAATTTTACGATAGTTTTGAAAACCAGTATAATCCATATAATAACAACTATTATAAAAACAATTCAGTTTTTTCACCAAAAAAATTTCAAATGAACGATCAACCCTCAACTTTGGAAACAATTATTGAATCTTTACTTGAACAACGTCAAAGAATGAATGAATGATATAATTCGTATTTGCGCAACAATTCAAGTCAACATTTCAGAATAACCAAAACTCAAATTCAATTCCAAATTCAAATGATTTTGATTATAATCCTTGCCAATTCAACTTCGAACTCCAAAAAGAATTTCAAATTAAAAATGGAAATATGAATTACTTTTCAAATGATTTTAGCAATGGGAATAATTTCAGTTGTGATGCAAATGAAAACTTTTGTTCTCAACAATTTCAAATTGAAAATTCTCATGTAAATAATTATAAATTTGATTTTGTTGAGCAAATGAAAGAAACTGACGATCATTACACGGATTTGTTGTATGAAACATATTTGAATTTTCATGAGAAACAAAATCGAATCCAAATGTGTGACGATTCGAACGTTAATCCACATTTTACCACAATCGATGAGTTTGAAATAACAACTTTCAAAATGGAAAATGACAATCTTAACGAAGTTGTTAGTAATACGGTAGTTGAGTTGGATATCAATTCTTTTGAGAGGGTGGAACAAAATTTAAAATTCAATCTTCCTTTTTCTAAGAAAAACGAATTTCAAACAACAACTTTGGATTTTGAAAATGATACAAGCATTGAAGTTGTTGACAATTCACCAATGGAAGACGAATTTGATGAACATGAATTTTTCGGACTTCTTGAAAATGAGTTGAATTTTAAAGATGTAGATTTGAATCACCATTTGGATTTTGAAATCAATATTTTTGACCAAATTTTCATTGACCAATTTGAAATTCAAATTAGTGAATTTAAACATAAGTTTCAACCATTTATTCAAGTTACCCGAAAACCCAACGAAAACCAACCAAATCATTCGATGTTTAATAAAATGACTTTCGTTATTCCAAATAAACGTTTAATTTCGAATTTTTTTACAATTTGGTTTTTCAAGCTTTAACTATGTCTCTCATACTTGAAGATACAAATGAATTGGTCTTTGGAAGATCATTTCGTCTACTTCTTATCAATATATTTTCTGATATAGTGTAAATAATTAAAAAAATCTTTTAAATATAGGTCATACTTTCAAAAATTTCTTTTCCATTTCTTTTTTCACTTGACTGTGGGGTCATAGTCAATATCAAATGTGGGAGAGTTACATATTTATTTTTTCTTTGCATAGATTTCTCTTTTCTTTTCATTTTTTTTCATTTTTTCATTCACAAAAAAAAATCAAAAAATGCATTTTAATTTACTTTTATCTGGCACGATGAAGTAAATGTACACTTTTGGGCGTACGATTAAAATGTTCGGAATTTTGCTTTTCTTAACGGACAATGAAAGAAAAGTTTAAATTATGAGCAAATTTAGTGTAATTGGTATATAGGGAGATTCGTAGGTGATGAGTATGAAGCGTTTCCTAAATTGTAATCTAATTAAATGAATGGTTGATTTGGACTACTTGTGATAACATTTTAGATCTTTTAAGTGAAGGTGTGCTAAGATATTCTCGCTTTACTCTCTCTCTTTAAAAAAAAGAAAAAAAGAAGGAAAAAAAAGAAAAAGAAGAAAAAAGAAAAAGGAATGTATATATATAATAATAATAATAAATAATCCAAAGGAATCCAACATTACATGTAAATTTAGCGTTAGTGTGCAAACCCGCCAAGCACTGTCCCAACTCTCACGTCAGTCCGCGAGGTAGTGCATGGATCCGATACCTTGGTATCATTTTATGAGTTGGACACCTAAGGATTACCGACATGTTGTTGACGAAGTCAGCATCGGTCTACATAATACGCCTAGCTCTATCCCAAACTCTCACTGGTGGTATACCATGTTCTTTTCAGTTAGATGTTTGTAAATAATAATAATATAGATAATTTCAAAATAAAGAAGAGTAAGCACTTGAAATCCAAGCACTATCTTCATTTATTTGACATAACTTGTTAACCAAAAGGAAATTAAGATGCTAATTTATGATTATTGATAATCGATTATAGAATTCATTTCATAATTGCACTATGTTTCAACCAAAACAACTGGCCAAGCTAGAATAGATTATAGTGATAAGTGGACTTTTATTTGAAATTTTGATTAGTAACAGAGTAAAATTTCATAGTGACGACCCAATGTATTTAACTCACTCATGTTAAATTTAAAAGTAAATTACCTATTTGTAATTATTCTTTTGAAAATTTGCATTCATCTTGTAAATGTTTTGAATCTTGCATTTTAAAAAGATTTTTTAATTTAACATTTGAATTTTGTGGGTAGTATCCGTTGAAAACCCACACGAGGCAACACTCGTCCTACTAGGGTCGCCTAGAGGTTTAACGTTTTGTTGCATACGCTCAATGCAATCGTGCTCCCTACGAAAACGGATTTATCCTTGTTTTCTTGTTTTGTTTATTTGAGGATGAATAAAAAGAAAAGTGTGAGGGTATTTGATGTGCATGTAAGAATGCACATTTATATTCACATATTTATTCTTGTTTAGTTGAATAAATGAACATTTTTGGGTATTTTGTATGATCAAGCCATGATTTAAATGTTTTCAAAATCATCACTCATTTAAGGTGTATAACGGTAAATTGTGCATGTTTTAATTTGTGATATCATTTACTTGTTCCTTATAGTTGTTTCTTATAGGTGTAGTTTCCCGGAAATTTCGATGCTCGAAACCAGACACAAAAACATCCCATGTCCAAACTCAAGTATCGAAAACCCAGAAAGCTAATAGAATGAACTTAGAGGGTGACATAAGAAAGAAAGAATATTGGAATAGAAAAATAAGAAAACAAATGTAACATAGAGTTTCACATCGCAGCGGAACAAAGTATAATGTATAAATAAACTTTATAGAGAGCTTTGAAATAAAAAAATTATTATCATCAAAGTACATCAATACACCGGGACAGTTATAATAATCTGTCCTCATATACTTCACACAACTGAATAATAATAGATAATATCATACGTCTGAACACCTTCAGCTCGTCTTTGGACTTCACAGCATCCAATAACCTAAACCTGTACAACCCGGTCTAACCCAAGCATTACAAACACCGGGTCAGTCTGGTGAACCAGAATGAGAAAAACGCGCTAAGTTTATAATATCATCCAACCTGATTTTAAAGTTAAAACCTTTTCGAAAGAAAAGGTTAATCGTAAGACCAAATCCACACATAAATACGGATGGCTTTTACCTTGCGATACCCCCAAAACATTTTGAAATCAATATCTTATTATGATATTAAAATAGTGTCTAAATACGAATAAATAACAATCTAGCAGAATGCTTGCATCTCATGTTCTACATATATAGTATACAATCAAAACCGCAGGCGCTTATTGGAGATTGGATTCCGACAGTGACAAAGCATGGAACCACTAGCCGATAGTGTATCTCTAGAGGGGAACGCACTAGGTTCAACAAAAACATCTTGCAACCCGGCCACACATGACTGACCACTCATTTCGCTTGAGTGTATTGAATGTATATCACCACCGGTTGGGAGTTACCCATTGTTTCCCGTAAAGGTAAAACATCGAAATAGATTAAAGAATGAAATAGATTTTCTCTAGATAGGTGTACACCCTAATAGGAGCGACCCAAATAGCCATGATGCCTGACCGATTTTTGTCATTTCCCGGTTGTGAGGCTTGAGGTTATAACTCTTCGTTTTAGAACATCTGGCCACTATTTCATCGTCCATACAAGTCATCCAAGAATAGGATAAACTGAAGTCACCCTCTACTACATCCTAGGAATCATCCTAGAGGTCAGAGTGAGTCGTCCTTGAGTCTGTAGATTTCAACCACGTCAGAATCACAATATATCTCTAGGCGTCAACTAGAGATTTTAAGTAATTCTTTCATTTTATGAAGATCACGGTCTTCAAATTTTCTCAATTTCGATCAGAATCTTCTACGTTTACATACTTGCTGGTTCAGAATGGTTTTTCGAATATAAATTCAATATCGGTCTTTCCATACCAACACGCGTTAGGTCAGATTTTGATAGTCAGTTATTTAACTATCAAAATAAACAATCATAAAAATAAAATAAATCCAGTCGTTTAGTATACAACATCACTTGGCCTTTTTAAATAATATATCAAGTGAAATACCAAAAATAATATATCAATTTTGATATATTAATACACTCAAATCATTTTATTTTAATACTTAGAAAAAATGTCTTAAATCATATTCAATTTCCTGTTAACTACTGTTTCAAAACATTTGTTACCACATTACTTATTTTCTAATATTTGGGAAATCGATTCAACTCATCATCATAAAAATAATCGTTACATCCCTTTTTGTTTCGTTATTTGAACACCATAAATTTCACTTACCCTTTTAGAATGAACTCATTCTAAATCTCATTGCTTTGCTTTTGAAAATTTCGTTATATTCTCACCAATCTCCTTTTATTTCTATTATGGGAATATCAATTCATATTCTTAAGCCCCCTTTAAATTCCTTTAAATTTGAAATCCCATCATATATATTCTGAAACCCTCTAAATAACATTACATTTTTATTTCTCAAAATAACTTACTTTTAGCATCTCCACTATTTCAACTGATATCATCCTTTGGCAATCCTGAAGTCGTTCAAGTTGGGGTATTTTAATTATTTCTCAGACCTTGATCAACAACGTTCTTATCTTAAGATAAATATCCATTGTGATACCAAAACCCCATATTCATTTCCAATATCAAAACAAATCCTGTTTTTAGGTATTACTTGACGAAAACTCATCCTTTATTTAATATAGCGAATCTATATCGCATCTTCATAATTTAACTCGTCTAACAACTTTAATTCAAACTTGGGTTTCCATTTGATTTCCACTTTCATACCTTCATCAGTCCCTAATTGTACATCAATAAGAAAATAATTCCCTAAATATCAACCCCAAAGGATGAAATCAATATCAGATCAATACTCAGAAAATCATTTAACTTAACCGATATCTAGTTAGGTTCCAATTCGTTAATTTCGTGTCTTGGACTTTTATTTCCACTCATAAGCCATTTTAATAACTCGTTCCATTTATATTTCAAATAAATCTTGGGTTTTATAACTTCGTCTAACTTGGATTTCATAAAATGCAATTAAATATAATTCAATAATTATTAAATTGAAACTTCGATTTAAACATAACTTATATTATAATAAACCTTAAATTGCTTAAATATTCATTAACTATAAACATGGCTTTAAACTTCATAAATTTCCATTACTAAAGCTTACATCCACATATTATCACTTCGATTATTATTAAATAACTAATAATAAATTTTCAACATTTATTAAAATAAAATGGGTTATTTCACCATTAACTATTCCCATTAAATTAATAAACTAATTTAATAGAAAAATCTCAGTTAACTCAACCTCTAAACATGATTTATTTGTTAATTAGTTCCACTTAGCCCATTCATTTTAAATTACTAAATAACATAATAATTAAAAATAATCCAATTTACTTTGGTTATTAATAAATAATAATCAATCCCAAATACATTCCCATTTTAGTTGTTTCTTAAAAACATAAATCTTGGTTATTAATCATCAGGTTAATACTGTTCACTTACTTATTAATCTTATTAATATAAGAATAGGTTTTTATAAAATCATTTAATAATCACTTACAAACTCAAATAAACAAATTATAAATATTTAATTCCTTTAATAAACTCTATTTAAAATAATAGATTTTTAAAATTTGATCTTCAGTTATAAAAATAAATTTTATAATTTTATTTCTAACGATCCACTTAACAGTAAATCAATCTTTATAAAACTGTGTATATTTGGGCTATCTACTATTAATTCTTCAACGAATAATACCCATTGGTTAATATCAAAACAACATCGAATTTGGATTCAACAATTGGTTAAACAACTCATATAATGATAATATGAAATATGCAATAATTTGAGGAATCCAGTTGGATCCCTCCAACCTGTTTTCCCTGCATCCAAATAGGTTATCTCAAATAAAACAATCAATTTAATACGACAATATACAATTAACATGAATAATTGCTTTAATTGATAACGGTCAATTATTAACAACAATTCAAACATCCAATTTCTTTTAATACGTTTATATTATTATAAACGTAACCAACAAGGTAAGTTACCTTGATTGGAAATCATGGTTAAAATAATGATGTCATTTCATTTAAATTAAAGAACCGTTTAATTTAAATAATAGATATAAAATATTTAACAAACATCTAAACAATCATCAAATCAACCAACAATTAGACAACATAGCAAACATATGTTAAATCCGACTTATATAAGTATATGTGGAAGAACTGAGTGAGTATAACTCACCTTGATTTGATTTGTTGATCAAACGCTTGTTTTAACTAAATTAAACTATCATTTAATTTAATTAAAAATCCCAGTTTCTTCCAGACTTGACCAAACCAGCTCAATCTCATAGCCTTCGTCGCTGCGATTCCAACGATGCTTAAATCTGGTAATGTACGAATTCGTTATCAGATCTACAAATTAATACGATTTAAAATACAACTAATTTATATTTACTTTTATAATTCGACCTCACACACTAGAATATGGCCCAAACAAACCTCTAGCACGCATACCATAACACCTGCTACAATTCCCTTCTCCATCCAGTGTTTAGAACTTCCGAACCTACTGCTTCCTTTTTATTTATTTTTAAATAAATATATATACTTACAACCTAAAGCCCATAACATAACGCACAGCCTAGTCCTTCCTACATCATCTCATTCCCCTTATCTTTACTCTCTCCCATCCCCGCGTCTTCTCCATCGTTCCTCTTTTCTCGACCGCTTTGTACAGTTCGGGTTCACCGCTCCTCCCATCCTTTTTCTTCTTTCAATTTTTTTACTTATGGGTGTCCAAAACCATTCCCCAATCCCACGTTACTGAATATACACGAGAGCCGCATGTTTCTTCGTCTTCCAGATCCACGAGAATATCTACCTCCTTCCATCTTCGTTGTTTAAAAATCGTGACTCCTTTATTCACAAACCCACCACCTGTCTTGACCCCGATCAACTCACCACCCACCTGAGCTTCTGGACGTCACTACTCTGGTCGACTCTTCCTCCGGCAAACTGCACCTCCCCCGAACACGAGAGGACCACCCAACCGCACCAGTATGCACGTCGGTTATATATTGCTTTTTCCCAGACCTAAGCAACCACGCCCACTTCAACTACTACACCCGCTCCCCCTTGTTTCTTTCACCCACTGCCTTCTTTCCCTGTACCATTCTCTTCCACATCCCTCTTTTCTTCTTTACGTATATTTTTCTTCTCTTTTTTTTAAAAAATTACCAAGTTTATCTTGCTTTTGGCGTTGGAACTTCGAATGGCAGAAATGAATATGTTTCCTGTATTTATAATGTGAAAAACTTGGCACCCACGGTTTCAAATAGTACACTAGGAAGGTAGGATTCAGCTTAGGGTATGAAGTTTAAATGGGACTAAGAATGAAGGAAACTTCAGATGTCATTTACTGCATAGGGTAGGTAGGAGAAAACTAATACCGTAGGTCTATATTGATTTGAGTATACAAATGCTGCGTGGTTCTATGATGGCTGAGGTGAGATATCAGCTGCGTGATCAACTGGTGAAGGTAGAAAATAATGTACATTTGCATGTGGATACATAATGGAGAAGGGAATTTTGGTGTGAGATGTTTGATTCGACTGCTATGTGCATGAAATAAATATATGAGCTGTGTATTTAAGTTGCGGTGATAATCTAAGGGCTGCGTGTGTATGTATAGGCGGTGACAAGGCATATGTTGTGTTAAAAAAATAGGAAGGAAGTGTTGATTTAAAGAGATTGAACAGATAACACAGGCTGTACATTGCTTTTGAAGGTATAGGTTTTCAGATAGAAAAATGTGCACTTGTTTTGCTTAAGAGTTAAGTTCGTATTATTTTATGCAGCACCATTAGTTGATGTGATCCGTTAAATTCGCGCCCACAAACACTGACTCCAAACACAACGATAAATGGACGCACTTTTATGTATTAACGTTCTGATCTCAGTGAAACTCATTTTGCCGAAATCCGACTCCGTTTGCAAAAATGAAGTTTTTTTTTGTTTCAATATATTCATCGGTACACCATTTAAATTGCACGTCCATGCAAAACAACTCTGATTGACTTCAAATTGGAAATCTAGCAATAACTAGCTATACGTTTTTCAATAAAATTTGTTTTGTCGAAAACGGAGATCGTTTTGAAAAATAAATATTTATATGGCTTATATAATACCATAAAATTATAAATTAATTACAAAACACAAAAATAAATTGTTATTATCTTATATATATCTAAATAAAATAATATATGCTTCAAATATAATTGATATTGAATTATAACTCAAAATTAACGTATTGGGGTTTAACGATATTCAAATTTATAAAGAAACTCTTTTAAAAATTATAAAATAAATGATATCGTTTATAATCAAAATCTATAGCGACTATTTTAAAATAAGAATTGGACATAACTTACAACATATAAGCCGAAATCTCTTTTTTTCCCTCTTTCATCAGAAAACTATAGTCTAATAAATTCAAACGTTTCTTGTTTTACATAATTCCGACTTAAAACGGATTCTGTATATTCAGTTGAAGTTTAAAACTCAATATTACGAATTACCGCGCCATTTCGAGCATGTTTTAAATTAAATATAAATATAAATGTTTAATCGTCGTTTAATAACGAATTCGATATTAAAATTCATTAATATTCCAAATATAATATTAGAAACCAATTAAATATTCGAATTCAAATGATCGAAAAATCTGGGTCGTTATAGTAGGAATTTAGGAGAAAAAATGATGTATGCATATGAAGATATGAAGAAAAACATGCATAGACACAAGAGGAGGGAAAGAAATAATTCATTTTATGGAAAGTGGAGGACCCCACCTCTCAACTAACCCACTAACTCTTAAGGCTTCATATTAGTGACTAATTCATTAATTGGATGAGAAAAAAAAGGCTTCATGCATTCTTCCTAATGGATTAATGGCTAAAGACAAAATTTGAAGCTTCATGAAAGGGCATTATGGGGATTTCCCATGATGAGTGATTAGAATTTTAGGCTTTTTAGATCATGTATATATACCTCCATGTTTCATGTAAATGGATCCTCTCTTTTATCCTCTGCTTTAGTTAGTTTAGTTTTAAGGATCAAGCTCTCTTTCTCTTTGATGGCTACTTAGCCATTTCTTTTTCTATGTAACTTCCAGTTTTCTAATGCAATGTTAATTAGTTCTCTTTTATTTAAATGCTCTTTTATTTCATGCTAGTAGATTATTTTAGTTCATTCTTGTTCTTTAGTTCTCTTATTCCTTTTTGTTTTTGCTTTTGTTGAAATCTACATTTATTAGCATGATTACATACATAAGTAACTAAACCCCTTCAACTTAGTGGTAATGAAGCTCTCTTGATTATGTAGATGCAACATTGTTTGATTTTTATGCTCTCTTTTTGTGCTTAATGGAAATATTATTATGACAAAGAAGTGAATGTTTAAATTGAAATTTGATGGCCTATATTTCTAAACAAAAGTTAATAGACCATGCTTAAAATAGATTCGATTTTCATCTTTTTTCATTTTCATGAGAGTTAAACAATTGGGTTAGTGGTTTTGTTAAAGTTTGATGGCATATGTTGGGCTAATCAACAGCATAAATATGCCATGCTTAGGATAAGCACATTAACTAATCACACTTATGACCAAATAAGAGAGATCATAATTTCATAATTTGTTGAGCTATATGATCTAGAAAGTGGATATATTATTAAGTTGTCATTTAATCTCATAGTTTTTATCAATATTAGTTTGTTAGTTTAATTGTAGTTGTAGTTAACATTTCTCTTAGCATTGTTTTAATTTGATTGAGTAGAATCTAAAATTATTTCTTTCTCCGTGGATCGACCCGTATTCACTACGTACTACAAGTATACGTCGTGAGCTTGCGGTTTTATACACTTCACAACAATTTTCTAATCGATACAATATTCATCGTCGAACAGTAATGCTCAGAATAGGCAAATCAAGACGGAAGTCAAGTGTCATGGATGTGCGATAACCGGGCATTTCATTAAGGATTGCAGAAAGTCAATGATGAAGAACAAATGCTTCGACTATGGGGAAGCTGGGCATTGTAATAGGCTATGTCCACATAAGGCTGGACAAGGGACTAGTAAGTCGATAGCTCAGGTGCACATGTTAGAGGAAGCTCCGGCTAGTTATGGTCCGGATAGAGGTAGGAAAGTTTCTATAGAAGGTTTGATCTTTATTTCTGACTTTGCTATATGCGCTTTTTTGATTCAGGTGCTTCTCATTCGTTTATTTCTAGTACCTTGGTTGACTGTTTACACCTAGATATCTCTCTTGTTACCAATTCCATAGTAATCACAAACTTCATAGGTGATTTGGCACACTTATCTCTGGTTTATAGGGGTTTGAAATTTTCTATTTTAGGCGTTGGGTTTGATTATGATGCCTGTTTTTTGGAATTTTAGGAGTAAGGTATAATCGTAGGGATGGATGGGTTAGCAATTTACGAGGCTGTATTTGACTGCGAGAGGAGGGTCGTTCGCTTGATAATGTGTAATGTCAGGACCCTTGAGATTTGTTGCGACTTGCAGGGTCAGTCATGTTGAGTTTTCTTTATTCCCCAGATTCTTCTGTCGAGGATATTGATTATGTACCTATTACCGATGAATATCCGAATGTATTTGAGGAGGTGAGAGGGCTTCCACTTAAGTGAGAGATCGACTTCTGGACTTACCTTAGTGAGAATGCGAAGCCTATAGCACTACTTGTTCGACATATATGACTTTGAGGGAACGGAGAGAGCTTAGCAAGCAAGTGCATGAGCTTTTGGAAAAAGATTTTATTAGATGAAGTATTTCTAAGTGGGGAGCACTGATCTTTTTTGCTACTAAGGAAGACCGTTCCCTTCATCTATATATGGACTATCAAGAGTTGAGAAAGCTCACAAAGAAAAATCACTACCCACTTCCTCGGATAGATGATCCGTTTGATCAATTAGTAGGCGCATCTTTATTCTCTCAGTTGGACTTGGCTACCAATTTTCATCAGTTGCGTTTGGCAGAGGATAGCATGATAAGATGGTGTTTCGAACTCCTGATGGCTTCTTTAACTGCTTGGTAATGCCTTTTGGGCTAACCAATGAACTAACATATTTCGTTGACTTGATGAAAAAAATATTTATGCATTATAAATAAGTTTGTGGTGGATTTTGTAGGCGATATTCTTGTCTTCTCAAAATGTGAGGATGATAACACTTTGCATTTGGGAAAGATTCTCCGTACTCTCTAGGCTCATTAGCTTAAGAAGAAAATAGTGTCAAAGTGCATTTTTTAGGGCATATGTTCTCAAAGGATGGGTTAATTATTGATCCCGCTAAGGTGGTGGAGGTACGGGATTAGAAAATGCCTAAGAACGCGATAGAGATGAGTATTCTTTTGTCTAGCGGGTTACAATAGGAAGTTCATTAAGGACTTCACACAAGTCTCAACACCACTAACATTACTTACTAAGAAAAATTTGGCTTTCTATTGGGATATGGATTGTGAGGATGTTGTTCATTGATTAAAGAATGCTCTCACCAATATGCCAATTTTAACATTATCCAATGGTTCCAAGATGTTCACAGTATTTATCGATGCTTTTTGGACTGGTTAGGCACAATGTTGAAGCAAGAGGATAGGGTAGTGTGCTACAATAGCAGCCAGTTAAGGGTTCATGAGAGAAACTACCCTACTCACAATTTGGAATTAGCTACTATACTGTTTACAACCTCAATTCTTAGAGAGATTACCTACTTGACAAGAGAATCGAGCTCTTTACGCACCATAAGTCTCTTACATATTTATTCTCTCAAAGGGACCTCAATTTAAGATAGCAGAGATGGATGGAATTCTTAGCATCATATGATTTCAATATTGCTTATATCCTAGGCAAGGGGAATGTAGTGGCTAATGCTTTGAGTAAGAAGAGGGTGTTGTTGAGTCATTTATTTGTAATGTAGTAGAGTTTGGAGTTTATATCTACGTTCGATTTTAGACCATCTACGAACTATACTCTGAGACTATTGGCATCGTTAGAGGTGCGACTTACCTTGGTAGAGCAGGTCGGAACGAGGCAGAGTCAAGCACACTTAAAGAGCGCAGTACAACAGAGAGTTGTATGCTGCGTTCGGGAAGGTGAATTGCTCCTGAAAAAGAATCTATAGATTCTCTCCCAATTGGTTGGATCATAGGTGTGATGATTTACTTCACGGGCGAGGTCTTTGGTTCAAGTCCAGGATGGCTCAGCTATGCCAGGGAAAAGAATAGAAGAAGCATCTGACTCTTTCATGCATACTCCACTTAGCTCGGGGGGGATATAGCTCAGTTGGTAGAGCTCCACTCTTGCAATTGGGTCATTGCGATTACGAGTTGGATGTCTAGTTGTCCAGTTGGTAATGATAGTATCTTGTACCTGGAGCTTGTGGATATCTTAGTTAGAATAAGTAGAGGAGAGGTGTATAGACTCTCATATATTCTATGAATTATAAAGGTTGGCTTCGATGTGATATTAGACTACGTGTACCCCGCACGGATTATTTGACGAATGTGATGTTAGCCAAGGCTTATCACTCTTAGATGACTATCCATCCGGGTGATGATAAGATGTATCGTGATATGAGACGAGTCCTTTACTGGATGGGCATGAAGAAAGACGTAGCTCAATATGTAGCTAGGTGTGTGACTTGTCAAAGAGTAAAGGAAGAGCGAAAGAATCCCAATGGATTGCTTCATCCATTGGATATTCTATTATGAAAATAGGAAAGTGTTTCTATGGATTTCGTGGATGTGTTACCTAGGTCGAGGAAAGGCAACACTAACATTTGGGTCATCGTGGACCGACTGACTAAGAGCGCTCATTTCATCCCAGTTAAGAGTAAGTGGACAATGACGTGATTGGCTTTTATGTATGTGTGTGAGATAGTCCGACTTCACGGAGTACCTTCGAGTATTGTAAGTGATAGAGACCTTATCTTCACTAGTGAGTTTTGAAGGAGTTTGAAAGAATTTTTGGGGACATAGCTTAGATTGAGCACGGCTTATCTTCCTCAGTCCGATGGATGGACTGAGAGGGTGAATAGAATTTTAGAGGACCTATTAAGGTTATGTATCTTGGATTTCAGGGGAACATAGGAGGGGGGCATTTACCCCATACAGAGTTTGCCTATAATAATAGCTTTTTGACTAGCATTGGCATGACACCCTTTGAGGTTTTTTTATGTATGATAGGTGACTGTGGTTGACAGTAAGCTAATTCGATTTTTAAGATGGACCGTCCACCACGTACAGAGTTTATAGTGTTCCGTCCACTGTACCTAATAGGCTTAGTGCAGTGGAGCTAGCTAATTTACTAGACTACACATTATGGTTTTTATGGTGGTTCATCCACAATTGCTCCATGCAGGGAGTTACAAACTATAAATACACATTACAGTGAAGAATATACATATCAGTTTACAAGCTACAAAAATAAACCTAGTACATAACTAAGTACATAATTACACAACAAGGACCAAGTAGCTCTATGGAGTAGCCGTAAATCCATAGAAGATGTGACCTTACAGAGCAGTTGCAAATAGCTACAGGTAGCTAAACCACACCACCCTATATTGCATTCTCGAGACCCACACCAAAGCTTGACTCTCCAGAATTGGCGTAAGAGAAAACATTACAGTGGTTCGGCATACACCAAAACCATATCATCAGCAGGTCGGTTAGGTGCTCCACGAGAATGTAGGATTCAACTTTCAAAAGAAAGTAGCAAGCTACGATTAGAGCATTAGCTTCACTTGTGTAGCTTTATATCTAGTGAAATATCTTAAACCATCATGCTAGAACTCAAAAAGAACCCAATTGAAATTAGTATAGCATTGAAGAACATGATGAGGATCGAGTACAAACAATGGAGTGGCGACCAAACGCCAATTCACAAAAAATTAAACAACCAAAAAAACACAACCATTGCTGGTTCTACCATCAAGACGATTATAAACAAAACATTGAATACCTAAAACTCAGAAAACCCCATCACAAATGTAGGAACCGCATTGAAACGCGAAAGTAGATTAAAAATTAGGAGTTACTGCTCTGTTACAAACTCCACAATAGTGACAGGACTTCCAACCAAAGCAGATCAACCAGTTGAAGAACTCGGTAGAGTAGTTACCTGAAATCGTTCTACGAATAGCTTGAAGAGACAGCAGTTGCAATTTTGGGTACCAATCGCTGAGAAACAATGAGCAAGAAGATTGAATTGTTTCCTGCACTCAGATCCGATGCTTGATAAAGCTTCAGACGTACGAGATGGTGCAATTTATTCTGAGCAACCACGCATGGCATAAACTAGGGTTAGAGGAGAGGAGATATTGTGGAAGCGAAGTGAAGAGAAGATTGTTTGAAGAGTAATGAAAATGGTAGAGGAAGAGGATTTTCCCTAGATGCCATTTACTTGCCAAATAATTTTGTCCCATTGTGAATGATGTTTGTTTATACTTCACTGGCTCACATGCTATTAATTTTCTCTCTGGCTTTACAGGTACACACACACATACACACACACACATATATATATATATATATATATATATATATATATATATATATATATATATACACTTGCCTGGCCTTGTGTTGTTGCTTTGCATGTCATCCATGATATCGACCTGAGAATGCTTGGACTGTCTTGATTTGTACTTTACCGTGTGAACTTGAACATGACATTTGATTTGCTCGACTTTGAAACTGTCCCGAACTTGTTGAGTTGTTGCTTTGATCACATTCTATCACCTCTGTTTATAACATGATCCTTGCAGTCCACTGGTCAAAAACTACTGCACCATATATACATATATGTGTGTGTATATATATATATTTAAATATAAACATAAATATAAACATGTATATAAATATATGTGTGTATGAGTGGCTTGATCATGTATATTTGCACATGTACACATTGTTGTGGTTTGGCATGATCAATATAGTTCGTTAATGTTGATGCTGTTACATACGACCCTTGCCCATTCTTGTACACTAGTTGGACAGTTGTATGAGAATAAGCCTGTGCATACTGACTTGTCATTTTCTTTTCTTGGGGTTGAGTCATTTCCTTGCATGCATGCTGCCATGCTCCATTTTTGTGTTTACTTGGCTTTGTTTAATCCATGCAGTAGATTTTTGTGACTTGTGACACTTGAACTTATCTTCTTCAAGACTGCAAACTCACGTGTGTGTGTATATATATATATACATTCATATATATATATATATACATGTGTGTGTATATGTATATCAAGTTTTCATGTTGTGCCTGTATATTTACTCGAGCCTGTGTGCATCATGTATATTTGTACATAGCAGCTTCTTTTATTGCACTAATTATTGGGTTGTTCCAATTGTGCCACGCACCTGCTCGAGTTCCTTGAATATATATGTGTATATAAATACACAACTTGTATTTATACGTATATACATATGTGTTTGTGTGTGTGTCATGTGCCATTTTGTAACAACCTCGAGCTATTTAAATCTGTTCATGTTGGACTACTTACGTGCTAGCTGAAACATGGCTTTGTGCCCTTCTCTTTAAGAAATTGCTTACATTTGCATGAACCCATTTTGTTGCCACCCTGTAGCCATTTTGATCTTGTTGAACCATTTGCGCTTTTATGTGTATGCATACACACACACACACACACACACATATATATATATATATATATATATATATTTATGTATGTATATATGTATGTATGTATGTATATGCATAGATGTGTGTGTGTATATGTGTGTGCTTGTATCTGTACTTGCATTGAATTTCTTGGTTCATGCCCACTGATATTTGATCGTATTACCCCTACACAAAAATATATGTATATACATACACATGTATGTGTATACATGTATGTGCAGAATATATATAAATGTGAGCACTAGAGATATTGTCTACCTTGTGGTATTTATAGTGAATCACTGTGAATATCACAAGCTTCCTAGACACAGACGGATATATATATATATATATATATATATATATATATATATATGTATGTATGTATATATATATATACATATACATATCAGATCAAGTCATGAAATATGATGAGAAACACACCTAAATTCCGAGGCAAATAAATTTTAAAATAAAATTATATCTGCTAGAATTTAAAATTATTTTATTCTAGTTTACTGTGCATATTTCTATGATAGGTAAGCAGATGACTTGACTGACTATGCTAACGGACAGAATACAAGTGAGTGAATCTGTATATATATGAGAGAGTGTGTAACTGAGTGTGTCATTGTATGTACATGAGTGATTGAGAGTTGTAGTGAGGAATGGACGTAATAAGAAATTGAATGTGAAATTGAATCATAATCTATCAGTGGAATGTACAAATAGTGGAGTTGTAAAAATATGTACTATTCAGATGTTGAAATAAAATATTACATTTAAATAAAATATTGTTTAAATATTTAAATTCTTGTGCAGTAGTATTCTATTTAAATATAAATATTTAATTTTATAAGTGATGTAGTAGAATAGTACAATTGCAAACACATTTATAATAATATATATATATATATATGTTTGTTATCATCAAACAAAAATCATAGAATTGTTATATACAACAATCTCCCCCTTTTGATGATGACAAACATATAAGATTTTGAATATAGTAAATGTGTTTGACAGTGAATTGTTGAAATCCCCCTATATGTATTCTCACCTACAACAGAACAACCCTAGCTCTGATACCATGAGTGAAAAAGAAAAAACAATAATTGAAACTTAAATATTAAAATATTTAAAGAATATTCACTCATCAATCAAAATCTTAACCATTTTCCCCTTTTGTTATAATTAAAGGGTACATAAATCAAAATAGTGATGAAAAAATTGACTAGAAATATAAAATCAGCTCAAGAGAGAGATGTTCATCATAAATCTCATTCAATCAAACAAAAATCATAATATTCTAAGAACTAGAAGAAAATTTCACATTCTAGAATGATGGATTTACGATGAATTTTATATAAATGGAGAGAGTATTTAAAATAATGAATTTAAATATTTTCAAATAATTTAAAAAAAAATAAGCACAAACAGTGATGGATTTGGACTATGATTATATGTTCAAATCAATTGGCAAAATCAACTAATCTCAAACCCTAATGGCTATCAATCAACAAATCATAATATATCATAAAATATTAGCATATTTCACATATTAGAAAAAAGGGATTGATTGGTTTGTTTTACACACAAAAGAGAATTTCATATAAATTTTTATTTATTTTCCTTTTTCTTTTTATTATTACAAGAGCACACTAACCACGCATAACCAGATCTCGTATTTTTAAATGAGGTCAGTTGCAACTTAAACTATAAGTAATCTCATAATCATGCATGACCAAATCTTGGATTTTTAAATGAGGTTAGAGAAACACTTATGTATATTATATATATATATATATATACATATATATCATTTTTTTGAAATCTCCTCGGCATATAAAACCAATGTGGATGATAGAAATATGGTAGATACAGAAATGATTGTGAAATAAGTTTCTGAATTAATCATATTATGAAATATGCTCAACTGTACCCAGATTTTTGAAAATTTTCAAGTCACATTTCCATCACAGATTTTGACACTATATACTTTAATGGATTTTAAAAAAATATTAAACTCTCCACATTTATATAAAATCATGATGGATGATAAAAGGATGATAGGTAGAGAAGATGTTCGTGAAATAACTCTTAATTCAAAGATATTATAATAACTGTTCAAAACATCATGAGAATTTAAGTAAAATTTCCTCTTGTTGCGAAGTATATTGTAGTCAGAACTCATCACTATTTCAAAAATTAAATAATGATTTTGATGAATTCTAAATACAGGTCAATTTGGTTATTGATTTCAATTTCTGAATAAATAATTAATAAATGACTTTAAAATTGAAAAATATCAATTACCGGAGGGATTTTAAAAGATATATGCAAGATGAGAATTCGACCAATAAAAAAAATTCAACACTTCTAAACAGATACCACTTGGAGTTCCTAATTGATCATGGAGGTCAATAAAAATTAAGCACTGAATTTTTCAGAATAAAATCACAAAGCCCAAGCAAGCAAATCAAGATATTAATTCCATCTACCAGAGCAACAAACAATTTTTACCAAAACAAGCAGTCATCAAAAAAATTTCAAGATTACCCCTTTTATCAAAGTAGCAATATCAATTTCAGATAAGAGATCCACATGAGAAATTTTCAGAATTATTTCTAACAATCACAATAGAGATAATTCATGATCCAGGACTAAAATAATCAGTTTACTTGAAACCACTTGAAGGGATGTCATGACTTCAAGATTCAATGAATCAATCACATAAGATTATTAATTTCAAATCCAAGAAGTGTGAGATTCAAGATATTTAAAAAATGATTTCAAACAATCAAATATCCAACCCAAATGACCACGAATAAGAATGAATTTCACAAAGAATTTATGACATATGATTTTCAATTCAGAACAGACAAGCCAATCCAAAAACAAATGAAATTATCACAATTGAAGATAGTCGTGTGCTGTAAAGAGTATAGTTTTTAAGGTCTTTCCAAAATGAACTAGAAGAAACTCAAAATAGCCGAGATGTGTGAAATTTCACTAATTTTTCAGATCTTCAAAAATTTAGAATTCAAATTAACAGTGTTCAAGATATGATAAGAATGCTTCAGCGATGCTAGGGATTCAGAAATTAGTAAAAAGAAATATTCTTCAAAATAATTGCAGAAATTTACAATTTTGAATTCAAGATCTAAAAATCTTTAAAACCTGAGAGTTTTATACAAATGAAGCATATTTCCAAAAGATCAAGAATTCTGCAATTTGAAGTTAAGATGCTTATAAAAAAATGACAGCGTCAATGCAATCAAACAGAATGAAGTAAAAGAGAAGGGGTAGAAGGGGGAATAAAGAGAAAAAACAGAGAATATAAACAAACAAACAAAAAATGTGAGTTTAGAGATCATACCCAATTTTCAATAGACGTTATTGATTCTCTAACTCAACAAGCTCGGCTAAAGAACCCTGATTAAATCAAATATATGGAGCAATCTGAAATCCTCTTCTCTTTAGTGAAGTGGTTCCTCAACCTTCTTTGGTACCTAACTGTTTATTGAATCGAATGGTCTAACAAAATTGGTAAAACCACTCACTGTTTTGTTCACATGTCTTGGTACCTAGACCTATTTATATAACAATCCATCTGAATCTATCTTTGTACCCTTAGGGACCCAAATTTGTTTGAATTAGATGAATTCATTATGTTTTATTTTGGGATCAAAAATGGATTGTTTCTAAACAAGTTTTCATTTTGTTTATGAGTTAAAATTCCTTTGAAATCATTAGAATTCAAATTCTCAAAACGAACATTTCCAAAGCAATTTGAAGGATTTTTAAAATAATTAGAATTCAGCCTTTCAAACCCGTTGATTTACCCAAAGCCAAGACCACATTTATTTCCAAAAGAAACTTGGTTTTGCAACAACATATTCAACGATTTTTACCCATTAGAAAATTTATCCAAAGTTGATTTGAGTTGTTGAATATTAAATTTGAGAACGCTATTTTCTTTTATCAAATTTGAACAATGATTTATAGCGATCTTCTTTTCAGCATCAGATTGTTTCAAAACCAAATTCTAATTTTCAAGTAATTTTACTTTGGCCTTGGACTCGCAAATTTTAGATTTAAATTGATTTTGTTTTTCAATCTATAATTTATAGAAATTTGAATTTTTCATTCTCCGTTTCAAGCTCATTTGAAACCAATTCTATTTTCAACAAATTTTGATTTTCAGCAAATTCATATTCGGAACTTTTGGTAATCTTAAAATTTTCAAATTCCTTTTGCAAAAATTGTTTGTGCTTTTAAGCTCAATCTTGTTCTCTTTTAAAATCAGGATTTCGTTTTCAAGTTTTTGAATATTTTCATTTTGATGAATAAGATCATTTCTCGAATTCAAACAATTTTTGAGATTAGAGTTTGAAGAGTTCTTAACGTTTTTAAGTTTTGACTCCATAATATTATTTTAGCTGATCAACTCAAGTTTCTCAGATTTCAGAGTTTTCTTTTTAGATTTCAGATTCTCAACAGATTCAATTAAACCATTTAAAAAATGAATCAAATCGTTATAAGAAAAATCTCTTGTTGAGTCTCCATCGCAATCATCATCTGTTTCTCCTTTCAGGAATATTTCAAAATCTGAGTTGACCTTCTAGGGTATCGATAGTACTCCAGATTTCCTATGCAGTTAAACAATCGGAGATAAGGCTAGATTGGGCATCATAAATATAAGAATATAAAATATGTGTAGCACGAGAATTAAACCCAATATCGTTCCTATTAACCATATTATACCCATTTATAACAATATTCCAGCATTTAATATCAATAGATTTTAAATAGGATTCCATTACTTATTTCCAATTTAAAAAACTTGCACCATTAAAAACGGTTGGAATACGACTGAACTGACTCTCACTGGATTGAAAAATAGGGGACACCATGACTCTAGAGTTAATAGAGTACATGCTTTGATACCACTTGTTGGATCTAGATTAACCCTAAAGGGGGGTGAATAGGGTTTATTTGATTAAAATTATCACAGCACAGATTATAATAGAGAAAATAAATGCAAAAAGTAAATAACACTGATTTTACCCAGCTTCAACAAACCCTGCCTCCTACTGCATTCCCCTAGGTTTTTTTACTAGAACAAAAATAATCTCTACACTTACAAAATCCCTATAAACGTGAGATTCCCGGTACCAACTGTTATGATCCTATGCTTAAAACCCTACACCGATCTAGAACCCTATGACAAGATTTTCCCCAAATTAAAATGTAACACCTCACCTCCGTTAATGCCACTCACAAAGGGAATGCCTTAACTTCGGTGGAACGTTATAAGTAAACAGAACAGAATATTACAAGATAGATTAATAAAGTAGTACTTGAAATTTTTTTTAACTTTATTACAGTAGGAACAGAAATAAGTTTGGTTTCATCTTTCAAACCCACAATACCAAAACTTAAGTACATAAATATCAGTCTTGTACAAAAGCCATCAGAGTGCATAATTTTAAAGCCATAATCCCCAATAGAAAATGCCATAAATAAGCAGAATCAAAGCCAAGCAATACATCTTCAACTTCAAGCTAGAAGAAAGTGATATCAGAACTAAGCTTGCGTATTTCCTCCCTGAGAACCTGTGGGGGAAACGGAAGAAAAGATGCGAAACAAACTAGGTCAAACATAAGTCTTGTGAGTCCAGTGACTTTCAGCATATAAACAGATAATAGTATCATGACATGTAAATAAAACTGGATGAGAGATAACCGTAACAGGAGTAGCAATTTAATAGAAGAGACATAATGATATAGGCTAAACTAAGCTTCTTACTTGGTTTTCACTTCTCTGCACTAATACTAGTATAACAGAATTAGGTGTTGTCCTAATGTCTAAACAGAAAACAGAACAATCTCTTCAGAAACACGATACTAGTAATGGGCCTTTACCACCCTAACAGAGACAGACGTACAGAAACAGAAGAAGGAACGAAATCAGAGACAGAAACAAAATAATCCCTACGGAAATAGAATATTAGAATTAGGTCTACACAAGTAATGGGCTTTCACCACCCCAACAGATGGTAACACACAGAAACAGACAGGTGTTACTACCCCAACAGAAATAGACAGTACCTCAACAGAAACAGATAGAACTAAGTGTACCCTAAATTCTACCCAAGCGATCGGCTCCCTAATACATAAATACAATGTGTCGGCCCTATAGAAGGGTGTATCACTCCCTAATGTGGCAACCTACAGAAAGACACAGACCTATTTATAGATGTCACGGCGTCTTACATCCTCGAAGCAGACCGGATCCATGCACCCACATGACCCGATTGGAATGCACCATCAACACCCCTAACCATTATCAGAATGAACCTTTTATAATTAGTTCAGCAAGCGTGCCCTGGATCCCTACCTAGTTTTGGGTCATGGTTTTGACACCAGAAAGGGTTACTGACTAATACGGGTCCCAAACAACAGATGACACAAGTAATTACCCCTCCTAACCATGTGTCCCCAGACTAACAAATTTCAGATTTACTTGCTTATAGATTTCATAAGTACAAAGTCCAGATTAACTAGTTCTCAGATCAGACATACAGGTTAACAAGTTTTCAGACTAACAGATCAGATATACAGATTAACAAGTTTTAAGACTAACGGATCAGAAATACAAATTAACAAACTTACAGATTGTTTCACCTAACCTTGTATTGGGCCTACAGATTTTCAAATGGGTTTATTAGATTCATCAGTCCAGTTGATTTAACCTTATCCACCAACACGTTTTAGGCATCATATTTATCCTAGATTTGCATTAGTTATATATTAATGCACAGAGCTCTCACATTAGGTCGGTAGCTTGTGGCCGCTAGATGTGCCGGGCGGTTCCGGGCAGACTTCTGCCACAAGCCAGACCTAACCTCGTTTCTAAGCATCTTTATGCATATGACCTCTCACATTGGACTGACAGTTTGCGATTGCTGGTTAAGCCGGTTGGGTCTGGGCAGGCTTCTACCGCAAAAAGAGTCTAACCTCGTGCTTAGCATTCTTATTTTTAGCTAAAGTATTCATTCACAAATTATGCCAACATTAGACTAATTATTCTAATTCAACAAAGTAACTTCTTTACAAGTTACAGCAGATTATCCAAAGTTCTATTAACATGTTTTGCTCAATTTTAGATTAAGCCTACAAATTTTCTTACCCAAATTACCATGTTTAGTTTCAATAGATTTAGCAGATTAGGCAATTTAACCGATTTAATCATCCCTTAAAATTCCATTGACATAGCTAGCCTAATCTTAAAATTAAGCCTAATTTTACATGCCCAAATTATGGTCATAATTCACAATAAAACATATGTCCCAAATTTTAGTTAAATTTACACAGTACAGAATATTCTCCAGAAACCTCAAATCACGATATACAATACGAATTATGCCAAATTATAGCCTTTTATTTCAACATATGTCAAATGTCCAAAACTCCCCGTTTAGGCGAGTTCACATTTAATAGTTATCATATTTTAATATAGATCTTTATGCCTAAGTCATATACAAAATAATTCTCCTTCTTCCAAATCACAGACTATCATATATAGTATGCCTAGATCTAGATCTTAAATTAAAACATATGCTCTTTTCTCAAATTAGTCACAAATCAGTCATGTCTAATTATGCATCATTCACTATTTTCCCCAAATTTAGCGTTCGTGCGTCAATCTCTTATGAGACTTGGCTTAGGCTCGTGGTAGCCTGGCTATAGAACAGAAGGAAGGAAGAGATATACATAATAGTTACAATAATATTAATAAGATAGATCTACACTGAAAAACAGATTTGATAAACAAGAATAAGATAGATCTACACAGAAAAACAGATCTGGTAAACAAGAACATGCATAATCTCCAATTCAGATTTATAGCCATGTCAAGATCATAATTAAATTTCATATCTGAAAATAACTGTACTCACCTTGGTTGGATTCTAAAAGAAAAAGGGTTGTGGTTGTTCTCTTTTAATCCTATTCAGATTGGAAGAAGAAGAAGCACTAGTTCTAGCTTAGGTTTCAGCAGAGTAGCGACGCCATTGATTTATTTTAATATGAATTTAGGCAGCATAACATTACAATGGTTTAGTGTGGAGAGGAAGTGGGGTTTGGGGGTGTTTAAATAGCTTAGGAGCAACGAGTCTGGTTAGAACGGGCATCCAAATGCAGAAAAATTTATCTATCCTCGGATATGGAAATAGGGGAGAGGTCGACCCCCTGGTCGACCTATGTGACCCAGGTCGACCCCCAGGTCAACCCCCTGGTCGACCTGGGTCCTGGGCGGGAAATTTCCCGCCCAGCCTGGGTGTGTGTTTTGAATTTCAAACTTTGAATTTTGAATTCGGGCTATTTTTTATTCTAAATCCCTGAAACTTCTAAGTGCCATAACTTCTTCAAAAGGAGTCCGATTTACGCAAACTCAGACTCTATCTCAAGCAGAATTCCGAGACAAACACAATGACGTAACCCGTTTTCCTTAATTCTTCTTTTAAAAATTAATTATACTTTTGTTTTGTTACTTTTATGTTCACAGAAAATACGGGGTGTTACACTCTCCCCTCCTTAAAGGATTTCGTCCCCAAAATCTTCAAGTTAAGTAGAATGTCTCCTACTATCCAATCACCCATCTACTCAACCATCATTCACAAGCATACATTGTCCTTAGAAAACTTTTAATGTTGTATGTACATATGCAAAAGTGTGTGTATATGTCTCTTATCTAATGCAAAGATCAGGCGGTCCACTGATTCAGTTGACCTCCTTAATGCGAATTATGTTAGTGCCATGAGCCCAATTATGTATTCAAGAAATCCTATTTGATGCACATCATTTCTATATGAGTGCATAACCATTCATCCAAATGCAACATCCATGTGATGAGTCAATCATTTTGCATCCACAAAAATTGAAAAATGCGCACACATCCATATGCAATATGTGAGTGCTTTTGAGCCGACCTAGTGCCTAGTGTGTGTATATGCATCCACGAGCAACCACTAGCAACCACTTGCATCCACTTGCAACCATCAAACATAACATGTCTCAAACACATGTTTACACTCATTAGTTTCTACCTAAAGGTCGAAGACTCGATCGATAAGATACAAATGAGTGATAGAAGCAAGTACAATTAAAACAAAAGTTCTGTTCCCATTGGACATCGGTTAAGAGAATAAATCTCTAAGTATCATCCTGAAGACCGAAATCAACATCAGATTGACACTCAGAGAATTACTTCCATTAAACAATGTCAAAACTGGAAAGCTACTTCACGCTTCGAGTAAAAACCCCTATCCTTTTCAGAAATATTCAGATACTTACAGACTACTGGTACAGATCAGATTATCAAAACCCAGAATGTATGCGTCATAGTCAACTTAACGCCCAATACAGATACCCCCAACTTATCACAAACAGATGAGTCATAACCATTATGGGGTTTGAGACTATAGCGGGATCAGAAACAAGGCTAGTATTAAAATGCAGAGTCTCAATTACAGAATCAAAATGCCAGAATCAAAAAGAGTTTTAACTCAATAATCAGATAAGGAAATTAAACCCTCTACAGAAATTTTCCTCTCTCTATCCTATCCACCAGCCACATGAGCATTCACCTGCCCTTCAGAAGTAGGTCTTGTCCTCTGCCCTTGCCCTCTTTTCTTCAGACAGTCCCAAGTGAAGTGTCCCATCTCACTACAGTTGGAGCAAGTGTCGTTCCTCTTTCTGCAATCCTTGTTCAGATGAGTCAAGCTTCCACAAGTAAAGAACTTTTTCTCCCTCTTATCTTCAGACTTTTCATTCTTCTTTTGGGTTTCCTTTTTGGGCCTTGCTTTCTTGTTTTGTGGTCCTTCAAGATTTTCCTCTTTTTTCTCAATTTTGGCTTCCTCTTCATGCATCAATTCCATGTCAACCAATTTCTCGAAGGTAGCCCCCATAGGAATGTGGGTTACAGCCAACCCGTGGTGGTTCATTCAAACCTTTAATGAATCTCAGGGCCTTCTTCTCAGGTGTGTTCACCAAGTCTAAGCCAAATCTCACCAACTGATTGAACTTGTTGACGTACTCCTTTACTGATAAATTCCCCTGCTTCAATGCCAAGAACCTTTCCATGTTTAAATTCTCTTCTGCTCGTGAGAGAAATTTCATCTCGAACCTATGCCTGAAATCCATCCATGTCTCTACTGGACGCTCTCCACTCGTGATCTCCTACCAAAACGAGGCTTCGTCCTTCATTAACATAGAAGCAAATTGTACCTTCCTTCCATTTTCTATCTCGAAGATACCAAACAAATCTTTCACCTCCTTAAGCCAATTTCGAGCTTCAACAAACGTCTCCGACACGTGAAAAGGTTTTCCGCCCATTGCTCAAAATTCCTTACATATCTTCGAAAAAGTATCAATGCGGGGAGGGGGAGGAGGAGGAGCGGCTGCAGCTGGGGGAGGAGGAACGGCTGCTGGGCCTGCGACGGTGGCCCTAGCCTCTAGATACCTTCTGAACCAGGTTGGTATCGGTATGCCCTCGGGTATCTCGGGTACCCCAGATATGCTGAAAAGAAAAAGGGAGATTCAAAATGGAGAATTAAAAGACAGATATATGGATTTTAGGTGTTATGTTTTTCAAAATAAACTTTACTTTTGAAAATACTTCCTTTTTAAAACCTTTTTAAAAATAGTTTTCAAAAACTTTTATCAAATCTGGTAACCTTCATCTTCGATACCAAGTGTAACACCCCACCTCTGTTAATGTCACTCACAAAGAGAATGCCTTAACTTCGGTGGAACGTTATAAGTAAACAGAACAGAATATTACAAGACAGATACATAAAATAGTACTTTAAAATTTTATAACTTTATTACAATAGGAACAGAAATAAGTTTGGTTACATCTTTCAAAACCACAATACCGAAACTCAAGTACATCTTTCAAATTTTACATCCCCAGAGCAGACTGGATCCATGCATGCACATGACCCGGTTGGAATGCACCATCAACACCCCCTCGCCGTTATCAGAATGTACCTCTTATAATTAGTTCAGTAAGCGTGCCCTAAACCCCTACCTAGTGTTGGGTCATAGTTTTGATACCAGAAAGGGTTACTAACTAATATGTGTCCCAAACAACAGATGACACAAGTAATTACCCCTCCTAACCTTGTGTCCCCAGACTAACAGATTTCAGGTTTACTTGCTTATAGATTTCAGATGTACAAAGTCCAGATTAACTAGTTCTCAGATCAGACATACAGGTTAACAAGTTTTCAGACTAACGGATCAGATATACAAATTAACAAGTTTTCAGACTAACGGATCAGATATACAGATTAACAGACTTACAGTTTTTTTCACCTAACCTTGTATTGGGCCTACAGATTTTCAAACAGGTTTATTAGATTCATCAGTCCAGTTGATTTAACCTTATCCACCCAACACGTTTTAGGCATCATATTTATCCTAGATTTGCATTAATTAAATATTAATGCACAAACCTCTAACATTAGGCCGGTAGCTTGTGGCCGCTGGATATGCCGGGCGGTTCCGGGCAGACTTCTGCCACAAGCCAGACCTAACCTCATGTCTAAGCATCTTTACGCCTACGACCTCTCACATTAGACTGACAGTTTGTGGTTGCTGGTTAAGCCAGTTGGGTCCAGGCAGGCTTCTATCGCAAACAGAGTCTAACCTCATGTCTCAGCATTCTTATTTTTAGCTAAAGAATTCATTCACAGATTATGCCAATATCAGACTAATTATGCCAATTCAACCATCTTTACAAGTTACAGCAGACTACCCAAAGTTTTATTAACATGTTTCGCTCAATTTTAGATCAAGCCTACAAATTTTCATACCCCAAATTACCATATATAGTTTCAACAGATTTAGCAGATTAGGCAATTTAACCGATTTAATCATCCCTTAAAATTCCATTGACATACCTCGCCTAATCATAAAATTAAGCCTAACTTTACATGCCTAAATTATGGTCATAATTCACAATATAACATATGTCCCAAATTTTACTTAAATTTATACAGTACATAATATTCTCCAAAAACTTCAAATCACGATATACAATACGAATTATGCCAAATTATAACCTTTTATTTCAGCATATGTCAAATGTCCAAAAATCCCCGTTTAGGCGAGTTCACGTTTAATAGTTATCATATTTTAATATAGATCTTTATGCCTAAGTCATATGCAAAATAATTCTCCTTCTTCCAAATCACAGACTATCATATATAGTATGCCCAGATCTAGATCTTAAGTTACAACATATGCTCTTTTCTCAAATTAGTCACAAATCAGTCATGTCTAATTAAGCATCATTCACTATTTTCCCCAAATTCAGCTTTCGGGTGTCAATCTCTTATGAGATTTGGCTCAGGCTCGTGGTAGCCTGGCTATAGAACAGAAGAAAGGAAGTGATATAGAATAGTTACAATAGTATTAATAAGATAGATCTACAGAAAAACAGATCTGATAAACAAGAATAAGATAGATCTACATAGAAAAAACAGATCTGATAAACAAGAATATGCATAATCTCCAATTCAGATTTATAACCATTTCAAGATCATAATTAAATTTCATATCTGAAAATAACTGTACTCACCTTGGTTGGATTCTAAAAGAAAAAGGGTTGTGGTTGTTCTCTTTTAATCCTATTCAGATTGGAAGAAGAAGAAGCACTAGTTCTAGCTTAGGTTTCAACAGAGTAGCGACGCCATTGATTTATTTTAATATGAATTGAGGCGGCATAACATTACAATGGTTTGGAGTGGAGAGGAAGTGGGGTTTGGGGGTGTTTAAATAGCTTAGAAGCAACGAACTTGGTCAGAACGGGCATCCAAATGCAGAAAAATGAATCTGTCCTCGGATTTGGAAATAGGAGGGAGGTCGACCCCCAGGTCGACCCCTCGGTCGACCTATGTGACCCAGGTCAACCCTCGGGTCGACCCCCTGGTCGACCTGGGTCCTGGGCGAGAAATTTCCCGCCCAGCCCAGATGTTTGTTTTGAATTTCAAACTATGAATTTTGAATTTGTGCTAGTTTTTATTCTAAATCCCTGAAACTTCTAAGTGTCATAACTTCTTCATACGGAGTCCAATCTACGCAAACTCGGACTCTATCTCAAGCAAGATTCCGAGACGAACGCAATGGCGTAACCTGTTTTCCTTAATTATTCTTTTAAAAATTAATTATACTTTGTTTTGTTATTTTTATGTTCACAGAAAATATGGGGTGTTACATAAAAACTCTTAATTCGCAAACCACGGTTATAAATCCTATAACTAGAAAATCATTGTTTTACATAAAACTAGAAAAACAAATCAACGATTACAAATGAAATAAAAATACAATATAAACTAAAATAGAAAACCCTCTATAACAGATATAGCTGGCTTCCTTTTATTTCTTTTATCCCTAAACCATTGCCAGCTGACCCTATTATAATTAAGGTTCTTCTTCCCCCAAATCTTGACGTGATTTCAAACTTATTTTCTGGAAATTTTCTCTAATGATCTTCGAGTGTGATTGTTCTTGGTTGATTGATTTGGCCTAGGCTTTGGATCGAAACATGTGAGTATTCTCTAGTTTGATTCTTCTTTTTGTTCTCCAATTTTTTTGCTTATTTTGGTGTCCCTTATTCCGTTAATGATACGTTGTTTAAATAGGATTAACAAATCCATATATTATCTGACTTCGACGAATGATTTTGGCTGATTTGTAATTGAGTTTCCCTTTTACATCACAGCATTGATGACTTGCGTGATCCAATTGCTGGAATTGTTGCCATCTATCAGCGACTAGATTCCTTGCCGAGAATGACATATTTGATTTATGGGAATCCATTGAAATTGTTTTTCTTTCCCCAAACAAAAAACACCAAAAATCGTGTGTGAATAAAACACATTGGGGGTTGATCGTCATTAGACCAACTTTGACATCAACGTTTTGGCACGCCAGGCATGGGGCGAACCTTTGGCTTTTCTTAATAAAGAAGTGGTTAAACGGAAGAAGGACTCAGCACCTTCTCACGCTCAATCTTGATATGCTGATGTGTCATGAGCAGCAGCAACGGAGGGAAGCCAGGAAGCTTCCTCTCATGAAGACTCCTCCCAATACCTAACTAGGGACGAGATGGATAAAGTCTTGGACGAGTTCAGATGTCAGATGGCACACCAGGATGGACTCCTCAAAAAATAGGAGGAAATGATAAACAACTTCATTGCTCGAATGGAAAAGGGATCTCACATTCCAGTATCATTTCCTGTACCGGGCGAGGCTGGGGCAATAACTGATCTTCAATCTGCTGAGACCCAAGCCCTAAATAGGTCCACACATTTGCTTCCACCTGGTTCTATTTCATAACTCGGTCGGCTATATTAAATGTTGTCACTACCAAAAATTATTGGAGCAGAGGTAGCTACAGCTTCTTAGGTCGACCGTGGCCAAGTTCTGGACCAGTCAACCATTTTGCCTCCGGTTCAGGGTTCAACTCAATCCCCTAGAAAATAGCTCCTGAACTATTACAACCTTGGTTCGATCCAATGTCTTACTGCAAACCCATTATATGCAGCCTTCCCCACAGCCTTCCCAACTTGTTGATCCAAGAACGGCTAGGGCAGCAACCCTCCGTGTCATCAAGACCGCTCTACCATGTCGGTCCCTAACATGACGGAGGGAAATGCTATGCTACTATAAACCACTTTAATGTCTCCCTAGGCAAGGGAAATACCGAGCCCCGGATGGATACTACTCACCTGAATAGATCCCTTCCAATCAGAGTAGACATGGTTTGGTCCAACATTAACCAAGCTACTTTAGCTGCAACCGAACCATGACATAAGGCTGGGTGTAACAACCCATATTTTGAAACCAATTTAAAATTTAATTTTTAATTAATTTAATGGATTTTAAGAATTTAAAATGATTTATTTTGGGAATCAATGATTAAAATTTATTTAAATCGAAGTTAGAACATATAAATTTAAAATTTATTTAGAACGAACCTGAAATGGCGCGGTATTTTGAAAATTCAATTGAATATATAGAATTTAAAATATATCGGATTTCAGTAAAACTAAAGACGATGGAATATTTTGAACTGTAATTTTCTAACGAATGCAAGAAACTGAGATTTCACTTTATAAACTGTAAGTTATGACCGGATTAAAATTCAGAATAGTCGCTATAAAATTCATATATATATTAAATATATTTAATTCCTTAAAAAAGACTTTTTCAAATGACCTCCGATTTCGATGGAACCACTTTTGTTGGATCCGGAATGTCAAATTATTGTCAGGTTTAAAGTTTCAAGTCATTTGGAATTAATATGTGAGCATAGTAAATTTAAACGCATTTTCAATTTTTGTTTGAATTTAAATAAGCTAATAAAAATGCCATTTTTCAAACGGTCTCCAAATTTGATGAAATTAATTTTATTAGAACCGTATCATTAAAACATAGCTAGATTTCAATTTCCATAATTTTTGGAGTTAGTATGTGGCCCCGGTAAATTAAATATGTTCAAATTCAATATTGACCATTATATTAATTTATATTTTAATTTTGATAAAAACTAATCAAAACAATATAATTGGCTTAAGAAACATACACCATCGTATTTGGAATGGGGGTATTTGGTTAGAGGCGACAGTCGTTGGGTATGATTTGAAGTTTGGATCGATAAACAAGTAATTGGAGAATAAAATGATATAAATAATATATATATATATATATTAGTTCTTAAACCCTCATTCTCTCTTCACATTATCAGCGCCGACCCTAAAAAATTAGGTCCCTATTAAGTTTCAAAATATAAAAAAAAACCCGGTCATAAACTTATTGTAAATTAGGTCCCTGTTTTCAAAACTTATAAAATAATAATTAAAAAAAATAAAAAAAATTCGTAAATTAGTAATAAAATATATTACGCATTATAAAAAAAATTCAGTTCAAAAAACAACAAAAATAATGTCAGAAAGAAGAAAACAGCAAAAAAAACAGAAAAAACTACAGTTAAATGCATAAATTTATGCACCTTTTTGATTTTATTGCATGCATATATGCAATTATTGCAGTTCTTCCAGCGGATAGAATTAACATAATTTTTCAGTTCATTTTTATTTGCATCCAAATGTGCAAATTTCTCAAAAAAATGCACACATGTGTGCAACATTTTTATAGGATAAAAAGTAGGGACCTAATTTATAAAAAAAACAAAGTTCTGAAAATTTTTAAACCCGCCCCCTATTTTATTTTTTCCGCCTTTTTGTATTTTTTTAAAAAAACTGTGCGTACGTTCATAAAAAAAAATTCTAAAATATGGAAATAATGTCAGGAATCTACGGAAATCAAAAAAAAATAGTTGCATACATTTATGCAATTATTACTGATAATTGCATATATGTATGCAACTTTTCTGTAAGCTCTTTTCAGATTAAAATCTGAAAATAAACCTGCACAAATGTATGCAAGTATTTGAAATTTTTGCGCACATGTATGCATTTATTTGCATGAATAAAAATCAACGAAGATGTATGTAGTGAAAAATATGCACGGATGTATGCAGGAAAATGATATATGTGCATACTATTATGCATTTAACTGGAAATTTCGTTTTTTTCTGCTTTTTTGATTTTTGACGCCTTCTTTGATGGTTTTTTGTTCTGAATTTTTTAGTGTTTACATGTTTTATTTAAATACGAATTTACGTGATTTTTTTATATTTTTTTTATATTTTTTTATGACTTTTCAAAAAATAGGGACCTAATTTACAATAAGTTTATGACCGGATGTGAGCCTAATTAAGTTTCAAAATAGGGATGTGAGCCTAATATTCACTTATATTAATTTATATTTTAATTTTGATAAAAACTAATCAAAACAATATAATTGGCTTAAGAAACATACACCATTGTATTTGGAATGGGGGTATTTGGTTAGAGGCGACAGTCGTTGGGTATGATTTGAAGTTTGGATCGATAAACAAGTAATTGGAGAATAAAATGATATAAATAATATATATATATATATTAGTTCTTAAACCCTCATTCTCTCTTCACATTATCAGCGCCGACCCAAAAAAATTGATGGCCGATTTTGCTCAATTCTTTCCTCCCTAAAATCTTCAAATCCACTCACTAATTCAATCAACTCTTACAACCAAAATCATAGCCCTCTTCACCCTCTTTCGTTCTATATGAGTATGATTAGTTTTAAGGGCCTGATGAGTTCGGATTTCGGCCTGGAAGCCGGCGGTTTCGATCGAGTTTTGTGGAGCGATGGGGAATACGAGTGGGCCCCGATGGCTGGTAACGGTGGAGGGAGGAAAGGCCGACAAGGTGGCATCGTCTGATCGGAGGACATCAGATCAAGGTAATGGCGATTTGTAAACCTAGGGGGTGAGCTTTTTGGGTTTGAACGGCTTCCTGTATTGAACGGGGTAGAAGATGGATTATGGGTGATTAATTTTGTTAATTATTTAACTAATTAATTATTTGTGTAATTAACATATACAATAGCATAACTCATTCAAATCTTATCAGAATTGAACGATTTCAGTTGCATTGCGCTTATATCAGCGAGCACTACAACATGGAACTGACCAGAATGGAAACAGAGCAAGTTGATTTTTTAGCTAAATTAAACGCGTGTTTAATTTAGTTTAAAAACAGAAATCCTCTAATAAAGACTACGAAGTGGAAACCAATGCGAGAACTCTCTGACCAAAATATTTGTACAGTTATTTATTTTATAACTGAACATACAAATTGCCAATGTTGATTTTTATTAGTTTTAGTTATCATAAAAATGTTCTACAGTGCTTATTAGCTTACTTCACTATTGTTTGAAAACCGATGGATGATCTGATTGACTGTATTGTGTTGTGACTGTGATTTTGAACATATTAAAAGTAATTTAATATTATTTTGTGGCAGTTCAAATTTGATATAAATATCCAATTATAGATTTGAACAGTGAAAAATAGTTAATTTGAAAAATAACTCGAATTGAACTTTTTATGATTAAATTCATTATTCAGTAATGAATTTGAATTTATTATTGTTGTTTGAAAACCCCACACGGGTCTGGGGCTGATAAATAATTCACATCTCACTTGGATTTGACTTTATGTCAACCGATTGATTGAAAGACTATTATAAGCGTTATTAAAATATTTAATGCTTATCCAGTTGTAAATTGCACTCTGGATGTGAATTGACTGTTTAATAGTTGTTTATCACTATTTTTGAATACATGAGATGTGGAATCCATATGAATAAAATTATATGGTAATTGATTGAGTCTGATTCCAATTCAGAAATAACAAATATTTCAAAATATGATTTTGATGTCCGATTTTGGATGGACACAAAAATATTGAAATATGCGAAGCCGAATTAAGTAAATATACGCCATTTTTACTCAAACGATTTTTTCTACCAATTTTATTCATTTTAAAATGAATATCGAAAAGTTTTGACTTCGAAATCTGATATTTTGAAAATATTATGATTTTAATATTATAATGATATAGCATATTCAATTTTGATTTAAAATTAGAAATGAAGTTGAAATCGTTTTAAAATGAATTTATGAATGATTAATAAAATATGTTTTAAATGGAAATTGATGATATATATATTACATATATTTAAATGGCTTGAATAGAACGTGTCACGCAACGACCGTTCGCGAATTTCAACCATTAACTTCGAATTGGGATAACGGGAGATCCAATCGTCGGATTCTCCTAAAACCAGAACCCCTGGGTTCGTACCAAAAAGAGCTTTCAAATTATAATAAGAGATTTGAAATCTAATGGTTAGATTTTAAGATATGTCCAAATTAGTTTTGGAAAAGGTCACTATGGATGCAGTTTGTTGGCCGATATTGGAAACCAACTGTAAGGGCCTTAATAAAATTATTAAAAATATGAATAGATTTTGTAAAATCATAATAACTGACTTGAAATGATTTTGGATGAAATATTCCAAGTTTGTAAAGGTAAAATATATTTTTATCTGAATAAAGTATTTATCGTTTTGAGTAAAGATCAGAAAGGAATTGAAATGTTTTAAAATAACCAAATTTTTCCAACGTATGAATTGGAAAGGATTTAAATGGAAATAATCATCAGAATATTTCGATATTGGATTCCGTGATTATACGGATATTGTTTAGGAATTTGGAAGATATAGATATCATTTTTCCAAATACGATATCCGTTAGTTTCAGAATTTGATATTGAATATAAGTAGATATAATTTCTATTTGGAGCCTTGTATTTAATATCAAATAGGATTATGGGTTCGTCGTGAATAGTGTCTTTAATAACACTATTATTAAACCTAGTTGTGAAAAGAATAAATCTTTTAACCAAGATTTAATGAAGTTTTCCAACTAATTAATATAATTGGAATTAAATGCTAGTTGATTTTGGGTGGATCGTGAACGATGTTTTAAATGACATTAGCTCTTAAACCCGATTAACAGTGAAGTTATAATCTGAAATTTAATTTATAAATATTTTAATTAAGATTTAGTGGAAATTGTCCGAAGTAAAGTTTTTCCAATTTAATATATTAAATTGGAATTGAATGGAATTCGATTTAGTGATAATTGAGATAAACGCCTTCAAAGGAAGACCGTTACTATTTATGGAATTTAATAGGTTTGTCGTTATACCATTTATAGTATTGATTTGATATGGAAATTTATATCGATTATATACTGTTATGAATTCCGTGAAAGTTCCATCTTAAAGGAAGAGGATTTTGGGTTTACCGTGAATAGTGTTTTAAACAACATTTGTTCTTTAACCCAAGTAAAGACAAGATTTATTTCCTAAAATTTGAATAATCATTAAGTAATGATTTTTGAGATTAAAACTGAACTAGAGTTTTAAAGAATCTTTATGTAGACTAAAAATGAGAATGAAATAATTATAATTATCGAATTCATGAAATGAACGAGAATGGAGTATCACCTGTTTTACTCCATGCGATATTTAAATCTTTAATTATATTTGTAACGTAAAAAGGTAATTAATTTTATCAATAACACAGTGGGTGTGAAATATGGAGTACTACCAGTTTTGGCCCATGGGATGAATAGGTTGGGATTGGATAAATAAATAGACGGTTACTTCGGTAGGGCTCGATAATCCGGACTATAGAATAAACCTTAATTTGGTTTAGAATTTTTAAAAGATAAAATAAAATCTTTTAAAAATGATATCCAAAGGAAGATTAAAGAGTAAGTTTTAAAAACTTATCTTTGATAAAATTAATGGGAACCCTTCCCTTAAGATGTGAATATTTGAATAAAAGAATGTTATGAATTGAAAGGAGGCGTATGATGTGTTTTTATAGCACTTGATTATTGATTATAAAATATGCGAGTTATTCAGAAAGACCGAGTTTATCCCATTCTGAATAACTGATACAATGACTAAAAGTCGATGATTTGAAGATGGTGGTTGAAGACCGGAGATCTTCACATCGTTTGGATGATTACCGATGTCTTGATTGGGCTGCACACCCAAGACAAGGTAATAAGTGTTGATCATCCAGACGTACTTGGAGATCGACCGGATATACGAGGACCTCTCTCCTATATTGGACATATGGGATGAGGAATAAGTTGCCTTCGGTTTCGTTCTGACCTAGAACGGACTTGCAAATGAATGGTGTGTCTGACATTGTATTCCTTTATACTGTATTCGTTGATCTCTGTTTGGTGGCGGAGAATTTATTCTCTTGCTAAACACCCTTCTCTGAGATGTGCGAGTTTAGAAGTTATATGTTAGTGGAAATCAGTGATACGGTTTGGATTGACAGTGTGGCATGCTAAGATGCACATGATCAAGGCTTTTGTTGAAAAGCAAAGTCTTGTGGATGATGATTAAATCACGACTTTAAGTGGCAAAGCTTTGTATATAGCGTTAATTCGCATAGCGTTAATTCGCGTACCTTACACCCGGTATAAGTCAAAAATGGGATATTGACTACAGGGAGTGCATGATGTTTATTTCTAGCTAGAAATGGTGTAATGGTATAAAGGCCAGACATTTTTACTTATGTGGATAATGGAATGAGGCGCCTTGGATATTGAGTCTCTAATGGCTCAAAGATAGGTCTGATAGGACCGGGAAACGTGTTTTCAGGAATAACTAATCCACTAAAGTAGGTTGGCCGTGAAATCCAAGGGTTGCCCGTAGTTGTGATCCTGAGGCATTTAAGAGAGTGTCTCGAATCGGTGAGGAATATCCCTTGCCTCGATTCATAGATGGAAATCCAATTTCCAATACATGACTTTTCAGTTTTGATTGTAAACATATGTATGGCGACATAATATGTGGTACTTATGTCATCTATGATTGATACATTTATATTTGAAGTTGTTTTATGAGACTATGCACTTATAATAATATCAAAATGATTTGTCTTAAAGCATATCAAGCTTGTTTGGCTATTATAAGGTAAAACTCTATCCTCTGGCTTGCGTTACATTGTGTGATGGGACCTGAGTCTTATAATAGCTTCATTTTTCGAAAAGCATTTCGTTGTTTATAAATTGTTTTATTTCAGAGTATTCATGGAAGTGAACCCATTTCGTGACGTATGGCGTAGTCCCGTGGTTTACCCTCTTTTAAAGTAAAAGTTTAATAATTCTTTTAAGTTTTCACACCAGTCTCATGACTAACTTGGAGTTTATTGTTTCTACCTAAACACTGGGTGCCCATATTTTCCACATGGGAAGCTAGTAGTTTTGGTTTTCCGTAGATATTTCTTTTCCCAAGATCCTGGATTACAACTGAAGCTATATTTGGAAAGCTTTGTTGTAACACCCCACCTCCGCTAGGGTCACTCACAAAGGGAATGCACTAGGTTTGGTGAAGCATTATCGAGGTAAACATGCACAGAAATGTTACAAGACAGAACATATATAAAACAGCGGAAGTAAAACAAATTTCATTACCTTATAAAATAAGGTCTAAAGCCTTTTACATCAGAATACATCAAAACCTGTCTTGCAATAGTAAAGAAGCATAAAACCTTTTCATAAATTATTCCCCAAAATAAAGCGGTGAAGCAGCCATAGCCAAGAGGAGACCAAGCTATACATGATGACCTTCAAGCATAAGAGGTCCGAACTAAACAACATCATTTCCTCCCTGAAAACCTGGGGGGGGGGAGAATGGAAGACAAAGAGGCGAAACAAAACGGGGTCAGTCATAAAGACTGGTAAGTCCTATCTACTTCCAGTATAAAAACAGGTAAAGGTAACATGACATGCATAAACTGAAAGTAAACATAAGAATGACGACAAGATAGATAAGCTAAACCAAGATAACTGGATGAACTACTGTAGCAAGATAAACTAAGGTATCATGATAAACTACGGTGTCAAGATAAATCAAGGTATCACATCGTCAGGTTTCTATCAAGTATACAATCCCAAGGTATCTATCATGTATAACATCCCACAGTATTTATCATGTATATTTGCTCTGCACCTCTCGTACTAGTATCCCAACCCGCGTCATGTGTTAACTATGAATGTCCCTTGCCCAATGTCATGTAATGGTCCATGTCAACCTAATATATAGCATATGTAGGTTTTTCCCAACTCGTATGTTTCTTTCCATGTATAAGTTCAGTCCTTTGCCGTAGGCCGTACGGGCTTTCCCATGTAAATCTATACCACCTTAACGTAGTACCATTTTATCCTTGAAGTTTTTTTGGACTGCTACCCTTGATCTGGTTATGTTTTCTTACCATGAACTATCGCGTGTTCACTTAGGATTTATGCCACCTAGGACCACTAGGGATTATGCTACCTAATGAACGTTTCTGTGTCTCGGTTTGGATTCATGCCACCTAGGCCACTAGGGATTATGCCACCCGTCAACCACGCCCTTTATCCCACGTATGTACCGTGAATCGTTTTCCATGTCTAGACGCACATGTATCTCAATGTGCCATCTGAGTTCCGTGCCAGGGCAAATCAAGAAATACGGAACTCGGTCAGGAGCTTTAAGTCATCTGCCGATGCAGATTTCAAGTTCTGTTTTTGTATCTGTGGCTATGGTCCCATGTAACCCCTCCCTCCACTACTGAAAGGCAATCCAAGAAAAATCATGTATGAGAACTACATCCCGGCCCCACTATGCCCCACTTACCTGTTGGCCAACCTCACCCATAACTCGATAGCAAGTAGGTCTGTTGGGAGTTCTCTGCCTTTCCGTACGTACACGATTGACTAAAGATGGTAGGTAGTCGACAACGCGCTATCCAGGGCAAAAACAAGAATCGTCGACTCCACGTTAATCCATCCCAGTCTTTAGGTCGCTCGCATAGCAACCAAGGCATACTCTTGGTTCTTCTACCGTAGACCTTAACCTCTTGTGAGCCCAGGCGGATCATCTACAACCTCACAGAGGGATACCAAGAGTATCCTCATGTCCCCCGAAGCTACCGCTTTGTCACCCAGTTCGTTGGAGCCTTTATCTAAGTCAGATAATTCGCTCCTCCACGTGTGTTCAAGCGATGACCTACCGTATCGGGTTACTCATCTATCTGTGAACCGGTCCAATTTCCTTGACTAAGAATAATTACTTAGTTATCCTTAACTAAGGTTTACCACTTAGCTTCTCTTCCGGCTACCCTTGTTAACTACGATTTTCAACCTAGTCCCCTGAGCTAGGGTTTTGTCTAATGCGTTAAGTGTTGTCATTCAAGTTCATGACTTAACCCGCCTACAAATCATGTCAAGATTTGGCTAAGTATTCAAGTCCAAGACCTAGCCCTACAAGTTGGTTAAGTATACCAAGAAGCTCATGACTTAACCCTATTCAATCATCAAGTCAAATTGGTTAAGTATTTGTTTACCTTAACCCTATCAGATTATTATGTTAGATTGGTTAAGCATAGATTATATTAACCTCATCAGATTATCAAGTCGGATTGGTTAAGTATAGGTTAACTTAACCCCATCCACTAATCATATTAGAATGGTTAAGTATATTTAAACGGTCTTGTGACTTAACCCTATCAAGTTCTCATATTAGATTGGTTAAGTATGGTTGCTTAACCTCATCAAATCATCATGTATAATTGATTAAGTATAAGTTACTTAACCCCATTAAATTATCATGTTAAGTTGGTTAAGTATTGGTTACTTAACCTCATTGAATTTCCAAGTTTAGATTGGTTAAATGTTTAACTTAACCCCATCGAATTACCATGTTTAGATTAGTTAAGTGTAGGTTACTTAACCCCATCTAATTACCGTGTTTAGATTAGTTAAGTGTAGGTTACTTAACCCCATCTAATTACCGTGTTTAGATTAGTTAAGTGGTGGTTACTTAACCCCATCTAATTACCGTGCTTAGATTAGTTAAGTGTAGGTTACTTACCCCATCTAATTACCAAGTCGGATTAGTTAAGTGTAAATTACTTAACCCCATCCCCTAATTGTCTTATATGGTTAAGTGTCATTAAGAAATCAAGTCCGGTTCCACTTAACCTACCCATTCGTGTCATATCGGTTAAGTGTCATTAGTCAAAATTACTTAACCTTTTCATGTGGCATTAATTAGCTTAATGCACCCCAACCTCTCACATTAGACTTTGTTGTGGTTACTAGTTAAGCCGGGCGGGTCCGGGTAGCTTTACACCACAACCTAGTCTAACCTCGGGTTTTAAGTGCTATATGACCAACTACTCACATTGGGTCCTATTGTTTGTAGCCACTAGTTAAGCCGGGCGAGTCCTGGTAGATTTATGCTACAAACTCAACCCAACCTCGAGTTGGCCACTTTCATGTTTGGTCTAGTGTCATATTACACTTACAACCCATACGTGTCTAGTTTCAAGTCCCATGTTTACCCCACATGTCATGTCCACATTTAGGTGTATCATGAGTGCCATATTTTCATGAAATCCTATGTCAAATTATCATGTCATAATCACGCACGTCTAACCTACCCCAAATCGTGTTTCCAACCCAAGTAAAAGCGAGTCAACATAGTAAGGATACCATGCTACATATTGGCCTCAAAACATGCACGATGTCAAAAAGGGATTGGCCACAAACATGCATGGTATCATAAGGGGTTTGGCCTCAAAATATGCATAGCATCATAAGGGGTTTTTGGCCTCAAACATGCATAATGTCACAACGGGATTAGCCACAAACATGCATGATATCATAAGGGTGTTTGGGTTCATTTATATGCATAAGCCCCAAGTCATATTCATGTGCATATTTCACAAGTCAAAGTGGTTTCAAGTATTCATGCCAACATTCCGCAAGTAAAGGTTCAATCTTTCATGATGGACTAAGTTAAACATAACATAAGTGGCATAATTTAGTCACTAAGCATAGCCAAAAGTCATAGGTTCAAGCAAAAGAGGCATGACAAGGTTCAAATAGGCTAGCATACTTGGTTTAATCTCATTTTATTCCATGCCATCATTAAAACTACCGTTTAGATCTAGAAGTAGCTAGAACTTACATAGCGAGGCTTAGAGATTTAGGAGCATGAATCGTCTTGTGGAAGAATCCATGTTGAGACGATGATCAAAACGCTTGATTTGGTGTAGAAAGCTTGCACCTTCGTCTTGGATCTAGTTTGAATGCATAAGCTCTTGAAGTTGGAGAAGGAGGCCATGATCAAGATAGATTTTGGCAGCACTTAGTTGCTAGAATGATTTTTAGTGATTTAGGTTAGGTCCTAGGGTGTTTTTATAGAGATTAGGAGTAGTTTAGGCCATAGGATAAACCCTAGGATAGATCTGAGCCCTCAAAATCCGTCACAGGTCCATAAAACCGAGCCAAGACAGCAACACGTGCACCCAGTCCCAAGTGGTCGGACCACCCAGGTCGACACCCGTGTCGACTGGGCAGTCGACCTGCCCCCTGGGCGTGTCGACTCCCCAGTCGACATCCCAGTCGACCTGGGGCTTAGGCGGGAATTTTCCCGCCCAGTTTGTTTGGCTCCAGATTTGAATTTCGAACTGTTTTTGAACTTGAATTTTTCTAAAAACTTTGATGGGCCATAACTGGGTCATACGGACTCCGATTTTCGAAAACTCGGACTCTATTTCGCGTATTTTTCCGAGACGAACGTAATGGCACAACCCGTTTCTCCTGATTCAGATTTTATAATTAAATTATGCCTTGATTCTTGTCTTAGCATGTTGTAAAAATCCGGGTTGTTACAGCCTCCCCAACTTAAAGGATTTCGTCCCCGAAATCTCCAAGTTAGGAAGAACGTATCCTACCATCCATCATCCATCTACTCTAAACATCATCCACAGGCAAACATGGTCCTTAAAAGACTCCTAATGCTTTATGAACACATGCAGAAAGTGTGTGTATATGTTCCCTAGCTAATGCTAATGATCAGGCCTGAATGATCTTTCTAATGCATAATATGTTTAGTGCCATGAGTCCAACATATATGCAAATAGTCCTAGTCATATAAACACTACATGCATGCACAAACATTCATTCATTTGCAAAATCCGCATGATAACACATTAACTTTCAAACAAGTATAAATACTCGTGCATATGCAATGCAAAATGTGAGTGCGTCGATCTAGTATCTAACGTGTATTCGCGCATCCACGAGCAACCACTTGCAACCATTTGCAACCACATCAATCATAACATGTTTCAAATACATGTTTACATCCATAGAGTTCTACCTAAGGTTCCCAAGATAGGATCGAGAATATAAACAAGACAAACTCCTTACGGGGTTTGCAACAGAAACAGGACCGAGAGGATATCCACCAAGCGATAGCATGCAAGCAAGCCCTACAGGAGAACCAGGGATCAACGATATACTCTTAAAAAGAGACATGATGCGCGCGTCTAAGCCGCATTTCCATGAGCTTAATTCCATTGTGCCTTGACCGCCTTTGACTTCATGATTTCGTAGCTCCTTGATTCCTAATTCCAAGGTATGAGTCGGAACTCATTTCATTGTCGCCTCTCGTTCCTTTTTCACTTATTCTTTTCTAAAATACTTGGCTCAACCATAACTTCGTACTCATGGTTTCATGCAAGCTTTCCAACAATTCACTAGCGAATCTTGGATCTCGTTTACCTACTAAGAGGTATTCCACGCAGAAGAGCTTTCCCTTGAAAACAACCGATGCCAGCCATGTTGCCCAGTGTACTTACTAGGGTGATTCCTATAGCCCATGCTTAAGCAGAATGAACCATCCGCCTTATTGGCGAACATTACTCGATCGGATCAGAGATTTCCAATAAATGCATCAAGAGATTCTAGGTAACTAACCATGACAGAACTCATAAGGTTACACAAGACTTCGCGGGTATTACCAAGGCAAGTTAAGAGTTTAACTACCCTCCTTTCAAAACCGAGAATGGCATCCCTTACTGGATAACCACTTCATCCCTAGAATCCATCCATAGCTCAACAATGGAAGCATTGCTTCTAATCTCAACACTTGGCATTTACACTCTCAATTCCAAACAAGTCATGAATAAATGGACCGACTCTCCAACCAGATTTTGGGACTAAAGTGGGATCTTCTACCATGCTAGTACTAAGGTGCAGAGACTTAACTATCGAAGCAGATTTAAATGATGCGATGATCAAAACAAAGTCTGGACGGGATGATAGAAAAGAAAGGCTAAACCTTTAACAGAAACGATACCATCCCTCTTAGGTACGCTAGGAGTGAGAGCATACAATTGCCCTCTCGCTGACCTTGTCCTTGCCTTCCTTCGTTGACTAATCCATACCAACAAGTTGCTTATCCTTACGTCCGTGTCCTTTATCCTTGCTCTTATTACCCTTCCTTGTAACATGGTAACAGGCCTCTCGAGAACCACCTCCATCTCACGGAAAACACTTCGTAGCTAGACAAGGATTAGTCGTAGTTAAAACTACTGTGACCACAGATGGAGGAAAGAAAGGAAAAGAGATTCAATCAAGGAAACAAAGGATAGTGCTAATGGCTTTTGGGGAATAGCCTTTAAAAACTTTTCTTGAAAAATGCTTCTTTGTAAACGGTTTCTCAAATAGTTTTCAGAAGGTTTTAAAAACCTTTGCCCAGTCTGGTAACCTTCTGCTCTGATACCAAATGTAACACCCCACCTCCACTAGGGTCACTCACAAAGGGAATGCACTAGGTTTGGTGAAGCATTATCGAGGTAAACATGCACAGAAATATTAAAAGACAGAACATATATAAAACAGCGGAAGTAAAACAAATTTCATTACCTTATAAAATAAGGTATAAAGCCTTTTACATCAGAATACATCAAAACCTATCTTGCAATAGTAAAGAAGCATAAAACCTTTTCATAAATTATTCCCCAAAATAAAGCGGTGAAGCAGCCATAGCCAAGAGGAGACCAAGCTATACATGATGACCTTCAAGCATAAGAGGTCCGAACTAAACAACATCATTTCCTCCCTGAAAACCTGGAGGGGGGGGGAGAATGGAAGACAAAGAGGCGAAACAAAACGGGGTCAGTCATAAAGACTGGTAAGTCCTATCTACTTCCAGTATAAAAACAGGTAAAGGTAACATGACATGCATAAACTGAAAGTAAACATAAGAATGACGACAAGATAGATAAGCTAAACCAAGATAACTGGATGAACTACTGTAGCAAGATAAACTAAGGTATCATGATAAACTACGGTGTCAAGATAAATCAAGGTATCACATCGTCTGGTTTCTATCAAGTATACAATCCCAAGGTATCTATCATGTATAACATCCCACAGTATTTATCATGTATATTTGCTCTGCACCTCTCGTACTAGTATCCCAACCCGCGTCATGTGTTAACTATGAATGTCCCTTGCCCAATGTCATGTAATGGTCCATGTCAACCTAATATATAGCATATGTAGGTTTTTCCCAACTCGTATGTTTCTTTCCATGTATAAGTTCAGTCCTTTGCCGTAGGCCGTACGAGCTTTCCCATGTAAATCTATACCACCTTAACGTAGTACCATTTTATCCTTGAAGTTGTTTTGGACTGCTACCCTTGATCTGGTTATGTTTTCTTACCATGAACTATCGCGTGTTCACTTAGGATTTATGCCACCTAGGACCACTAGGGATTATGCTACCTAATGAACGTTTCCGTGTCTCGGTTTGGGTTCAAGCCACCTAGGGCCACTAGGGATTATGCCACCCGTCAACCACGCCCTTTATCCCACGTATGTACCGTGAATCGTTTTCCATGTCTAGATGCACATGTATCTCAATGTGCCATCCGAGTTCCGTGCCAGGGCAAATCAAGAAATACGGAACTCGGTCGGGAGCTTTAAGTCATCTTCCGATGCAGATATCAAGGTCTGTTTTTGTATCCGTGGCTATGGTCCCACGTGACCCCTCCCTCAACTACTGAAAGGCAATCCAAGAAAAATCATGTATGAGAACTACATCCCGGCCCCACTATGCCCCACTTACCTATTGGCCAACCTCACCCATAACTCGATAGCAAGTATATGGTCTATTGGGAGTTCTCTGCCTTTCCGTACGTACACGATTGACTAAAGATGGTAGGTAGTCAACGACGCGCTATCCAGGGCAAAATCAAGAATCGTCGACTCCACGCTAATCCATCCCAGTCTTTACGTCGCTCGCATAGCAACCAAGGCATACTCTTTGTTCTTCTACCGCAGACCTTAACCTCTTGTGAGCCCAGGCGGATCATCTGCAACCTCATAGAGGGATACCAAGAGTATCCTCACATCCCCCGAAGCTACCGCTTCGTCACACAGTTCGTTGGAGCCTTTATCTAAGTCAGATAATTCACTCCTCCACGTGTATTCAAGCGATGACCTACCGTATCGGGTTACTCATCTATCTGTGAACTGGTCCAATTTCCTTGACTAAGAATTATTACTTAGTTATCCTTAACTAAGGTTTACCACTTAGCTTCTCTTCCCGCTACCCTTGTTAACTACGATTTTCAACCTAGTCCCCTGAGCTAGGGTTTTGTCTAATGGGTTAAGTGTTGTCATTCAAGTTCATGACTTAACCCAGCTACGAATCATGTCAAGATTTGGCTATGTATTCAAGTCCAAGACCTAGCCCTACAAGTTGGTTAAGTATACCAAGAAGCTCATGACTTAACCCTATTCAATCATCAAGTCAAATTGGTTAAGTATTTGTTTACCTTAACCCTATCAGATTATCGTGTTAGATTGGTTAAACATAGATTATCTTAACCTCATCAGATTATCGAGTCGGATTGGTTAAGTATAGGTTAACTTAACCCCATCCACTAATCGTATTAGAATGGTTAAGTATATTTAAACGGTCTTGTGACTTAACCCTATCAAGTTCTCATATTATATTGGTTAAGTATGGTTGCTTAACCTCATCAAATCATCATGTATAATTGATTAAGTATAAGTTACTTAACCCCATTAAATTATCATGTTAAGTTGGTTAAGTATTGGTTACTTAACCTCATTGAATTTCCAAGTTTAGATTGGTTAAATGTTTAACTTAACCCTATCGAATTACCGTGTTTAGATTAGTTAAGTGTAGGTTACTTAACCCCATCTAATTACCGTGTTTAGATTAGTTAAGTGTAGGTTACTTAACCCCATCTAATTACCATGTTTAGATTAGTTAAATGTAGGTTACTTAACCCCATCTAATTACCGTGCTTAGATTAGTTAAGTGTAGGTTACTTAACCCCATCTAATTACCAAGTCGGATTAGTTAAGTTAAATTACTTAACCCCATCCCCTAATTGTCTTATATGGTTAAGTGTCATTAAGAAATCAAGTCCGGTTCCACTTAACCTACCCATTCGTGTCATATCGGTTAAGTGTCATTAGTCAAAATTACTTAACCTTTTCATGTGGCATTAATTAGCTTAATGCACCCCAACCTCTCACATTAGACTTTGTTGTGGTTACTAGTTAAGCTGGGAAGGTCCGGGTAGCTTTACACCACAACCTAGTCTAACCTCGGGTTTTAAGTGCTATATGACCAACTACTCACATTGGGTCCTATTGTTTGTAGCCACTAGTTAAGCTGTGCGGGTCCGGGTAGATTTATGCTACAAACTCAACCCAACCTCGAGTTGGCCACTTTCATGTTTGGTCTAGTGTCATATTACACTTACAACTCATACGTGTCTAGTTTCAAGTCCCATGTTTACCCCACATGTCATGTCCACATTTACGTGTATCATGAGTGCCATATTTTCATGAAATCCTATGTCAAATTATCATGTCATAATCACGCACGTCTAACCTACCCCAAATCGTGTTTCCAACCCAAGTAAAAGCGAGTCAACATAGTAAGGATACCATGCTACATATTGGCCTCAAAACATGCACGATGTCAAAAAGGGATTGGCCACAAACATGCATGGTATCATAAGGGGTTTGGCCTCAAAATATGCATAGCATCATAAGGGGTTTTTGGCCTCAAACATGCATAATGTCACAACGGGATTAGCCACAAACATGCATGATATCATAAGGGTGTTTGGGTTCATTTATATGCATAAGCCCCAAGTCATATTCATGTGCATATATCACAAGTCAAAGTGGTTTCAAGTATTCATGCCAACATTCCGCAAGTAAAGGTTCAATCTTTCATGATGGACTAAGTTAAACATAACATAAGTGGCATGATTTAGTCACTAAGCATAGCCAAAAGTCATAGGTTCAAGCAAAAGAGGCATGACAAGGTTCATATAGGCTAGCATACTTGGTTTAATCTCGTTTTATTCCATGCCATCATTAAATCTACCGTTTAGATCTAGAAGTAGCTAGAACTTACATAGCGAGGCTTAGAGATTTAGGAGCATGAATCGTCTTGTCGAAGAATCCATGTTGAGACGATGATCAAAACCCTTGATTTGGTGTAGAAAGCTTGCACCTTCGTCTTGGATCTAGTTTGAATGCATAGGCTCTTGAAGTTGGAGATGGAGGCCATGATCAAGATAGATTTTGGCAGCACTTAGTTGCTAGAATGATTTTTAGTGATTTAGGTTAGGTCCTAGGGTGTTTTTATAGAGATTAGGAGTAGTTTAGGCCATAGGATAAACCCTAGGATAGATCTGAGCCCTCAAAATCCGTCACAGGTCCATAAAACCGAGCCAAGACAGCAACAGGTGCACCCAGGCCCAAGTGGTCGGACCACCCAGGTCGACACCCGTGTCGACTGGGCAGTCGACCTGCCCCCTGGGCGTGTCGACTCCCCAGTCGACACCCCAGTCGACCTGGGGCTTGGGCGGGAATTTTCCCACCCAGTTTGTTTGGCTCTAGATTTGAATTTCGAACTGTTTTTGAACTTGAATTTTTTTGAAAACTTTGACGGGCCATAACTGGGTCATACGGACTCCGATTTTCGAAAACTCGGACTCTATTTCGCGTATTTTTCCGAGACGAACGCAATGGCGCAACCTGTTTCTCCTGATTCAGATTTTATAATTAAATTCTGCCTTGATTCTTGTCTTAGCATGTTCTAAAAATCCGGGTTGTTACATTTGTATCCGTGTATTTCTTTCAGTTGTGGTAGTTGATGTTTCCACTGCACGTTATAATTATGTATATAATTTCCACTGTTTTATATTTTAAATCTCTACTCTTTTTCTAATATATCTTATTTGAACTCTGATATCTTGTACTTTGATGAAAATTGTTGTAATAGTAATGAAATGTTCTTATGTTTGTGTTTTGATGCGTCGTGTTCTCATTATAATCCGTCTTTCCTATCTCTTAGGAGGTAGGGTGATTTCGGGGCATTACACGTGGTATAGAAGCTTTGGTTTACAAAGCTCAAGAACAAGACACATTAGAACCAAACGAAATAATTCATCAGAGATAGGATTAGTAACATCCTATAAGAAAGACTCGTCAGAGATAGGGTTAGTAATACCTTAGAATGAGTTTGAAGAGTATTATTTATGAAAACAAATTTAGTTTTGAAATTTTATATCTATTATTCGTATTTGAGTATTCTATTTTATATTGAATTTGGACTATCGGGTTATGAAGATTTTGAATATACGCACAATTAACGTATATCCGAAGCCTCAAATATACCGGGTAGATATAGAATCACACTCTGGTCGCACGGGGATAATTCTGGTGATTGATCGATCATCATCAGCATTTATGTTTGAGTTTCGAAAGTGGGATATCTATATATTTCCAATTGACTGGTGTGAGAACCAAAACTTAGTTAGGGTTTATGTTTGTGATTTGGCATAGACATGTAATTTTCGAGTATATAATATATTCGGAAAGCTAATCACCTAATTGATTAATGATTGTGTTATGTGATTATTAATTTAACTAATAAAATATTGGAATGATCAAACCAATATGATAAAGAATGATAAATAAAACCAAAACAAAAATAAGGTAGAACTGAATTGAAAATTTAGTTCGAATTGGATTTATATATATAGATAGAAATGCATATACATGTGTGTTGAACAGGTTATGGATTCACTGTTGAGTAGAGAAATAAATTGCGTGCCCGACAAACAAGTGCACCTTAATGAGTCGGTTGCGCAATTTTATTTATTATAAACTACTATGAATGGATTTGGATGCGCTGTGATAGTTGCTCTGTGTGAAATACAATGTATGCCATAGGATAGCAACGAATAAATTATGAACTACACCGCACGACACACATCTTGAAGACAACATATCATATTATATTCCATATAAGCATTTGGTGCTTATATGACGAGGTTCGGATTACCATACGAGCGAGACGCTTGTATGGCGATGACTGAATTACAGGTTGAACCGAAGACTATTATATTCCGTATAAGCATTTGGCGCTAATATGACGAGGTTTGGATTTCCATACGGGCGAGATGCTTGTATGGCGATGACAGAATTACAGGCTGAACAGAAGACTGATTATGGACTTAATAACATATAATGGTGAAGGGTAGGATTTAATAAAAACCCTACAAAGGTCTGGAGATGACAAAAATTCACGTCTCTCTTGTTTTTAGTTACGTCACATGGATTATTTTATTATTTCCAACGCTGGGGCAAGGTCTGGGATTTCGACTTTTTACACGTCTCCCTTGGCCATAGATAGGTCACAAGTGTGTGTGTGCTTTTTATAGATTTATTGGGTACCTAATACAGCCCAATAAATTTTTCAGACCCCCCCCCCCAAAGTACAAAGGAGGTTATGGCGAATTTTTTTGAAAATTTAGGGTATTAGTCAAATTTTTGAGAAATTAGAAAGTTCTTAGAAATTGAAAAGTTGAAGAACTTGAATCAAGTGAAGGCAAAGTTGATTAAGTAAACAACCTTCGAATCTATCTTCGCGGGGAAGAAAAGATTTTAAGTGGGGGAAATTATAACAACCCAATTTTGGAACCAATTAAAAATTTATTTTTAATTGATTTAATGGATTTTAAGAATTTAAAATGATTTATTTTGAGAATTAACGATTTAAAATTTATTTAAATCGAAGTTAGAACGTATAAATTTAAAATTTAATTAGAATAAGCTTGAAATGGCATGATAGTTTGAAAATTCGATCTTAAATTTCAATTAAATATACAGAATTCAAAATAAATCTGATTTCAGTAAAGCAAGAAACATTGGAATATTTTGAACTGTAATTTTCTAACGAATGCAAGAAACAGAGATTTCACTTTATACACTATAAGTTATGACCAGATTAAAATTCAGAATAATCGCTATAGAATTTATATATATATTTTAAATATATTAAAGCCCTTAAAAATAGCCTTTTTGCAAACGACCTCTGTTTTCGATGGAACCGCTTTTGTTGGATCCGGAATGTCAAATTATTGTCAGGTTTAAATTTTCAAGTTATTTGGAATTAATATGTGAGCGTAGTAAATTTAAACGCGTTTTCAATTTTAGTTTGAATTTAAATAAGCTAATAAAAAGGCCATTTTTCAAACGTTCTCCAAATTTGATAAAATTAATTTTGTTAGACCCATATCGTCAAAACATAGCTAGATTTCAATTTCCATAATTTTTGGAGTCAGTATGTGGCCCCGGTAAATTAAAATGTACGTTCAAATTGAATATTGACCATTATACTAATTTATAATTTAATTTTGATAAATAAAGATCAAAATCATAGAATTGGCTTACAAAATATATCGCATTGTGTCCGAAATGGGGGGTATTTGGTTAAGGGCGACAGTCGCTGGGTTTGATTTGGAGTTCGGATCGATAAACAAGTAACTGGAGAATAAAATAATATAAATTATATATATACCACATTCTCTCTTCAAGTTATCAGCGCCAGCCCTAGCAAATTTATGGCCGATTTTTTAAATTCTTTATTTCCTAAAATCTTCAAATCCATTCACTAGTTCAATCAATTCTTAAAGCCAAAATCATAACCCTCCTCACACTCTTTCGATCCATATGAGTATGATTAGTTTTGTGGGCCTGACAAGTTTGGATTTTGGCCTGGAAGCCGGTGGTTTTAATCGAGTTTTGGGGAGCGATGGGGCATGTGTGTGGGCCTCTATAGCTGGCGACGGTGGAGGGAGGAACGACCGACAAAGTGGCATCGTCTGATCGGAGGATGACAGCTCGAGGTGATGGCGATTTGTAAACCTAGGGGGCGAGCGTTTTGGATTTGAATGGCTTCCTGTATTGAACGGGGTAGAAGATAGATTAAGGGGTGATTAATTTTGTTAATTATTTAACTATAATTATTTGTGTAATTAATGTATAAAATAGCATAACTCATTCAAACCTTAACAGAATTGAACGATTTTAGTTGCGTTGCGCTTATATCAGCGAGCACTACAATATGGAACTGACCAGAACGGAAATGGAGCAAATTCAATTTTTAGCTAAATTAAACGCGTGTTTAATTTAGTTTAAAAACAGAAATCCTTCAATAAAGACTAACAGAGTGGAACCAATGTGAGAACTCCCTCACTAAAATATTTGTACAGTTATGTATTTTATAACTGAATATACAGATTGCCAATGTTGTTTTTTATCAGTTTTAATTATCATAAAATTTTTGTCATGTTGTAATGACCCGCATTCTACGCATCGGGGGATCGTAGAATATTTATTTCTTTCCCATGTGAAGTCGTATGGTCATGTAACTTTGGGAAACATCTATTAGAGTCATTTCCCATGTTCATGATTTTTGTCGATTTTTAAATGACCATTTTGCCCCTAGTTGGTACTGTTTTGGCCATAACTTTTGATTGGAAATGAATTTTAACCTGAAACCACTTCCATTGGATTCGTTTGATGGTTTACCTTTCCGTAGAGTGGTCATAATGGCCAAACGGACTTAACGTTTGGGAGATATGGCTGAAATAAGGTTTGGAGGGTGAAAATCTGCTTAACCGGGCCAAATCGGGTGATTAGTGAGTAGGCCCATAACCTATTTCGGGATTACGGTTATGGGGAGGCTGAAATGAGATAGAGGATCATTCCATTTCAGTTTTCTAGCCTCCACTTATCACCAAGGAACCCTAAAAATGGCCTCCAACCTGTAAATCACCTCCAAATCACCTTATGGTCAAGGATTTGGCTTAGCAACCTCTAATCAAGGAAGATCTACACCAAAGCAACATTGGAGCTATTGTTTAGCATTGGGATTCACATCAAATCAGAGATTTATTTCAGATCTTAGTTTATTTTGTGGCTAAGGTGAGTGATTTGCATAGTTTTGCACTAATTATGGCTATTAGGGATGATTAGTGTTAATTAGCGAATTTAAACATGATAAAATTCTGGAAAAATGTTTATAAATTTGGAATGACGTTTTAGACCTCTGATATGAATTTGGGTTAGTTTGGTTAAGTTTTGCTAATCCTATCATTAGTTTCACCTAAACATGCTTAAGGGGAAATATGGGATTTTGGGGTATGTTTGGTCCATTTTAACCTATTATATTGATGTTTTGATGTTTGTGGTTGACTATATATGTTTCTATGACTGTATGGTATGCTTTGTGACTGATTAGAATAGTTGGAATGGTCGAAAACGCCGTCGAGGGGCGTAAACAACTCGCTGGACAAGGTGCAGGAGTTCGGGTCGGATGGGGATTGAGGGTCGATCGGATCGCCCTATGGGATCGTGGGACATCACCACGAGTCAAGTCATCTCCTCCGAGCCGAACCATCTGCGCAAGGTCCACGAACACAAACCGTGAACTGCTACCCGATCCGATCCACTCGTGCTTCGTATCACGATCCGACTAGAGGAAAGCAACATCCACGAACTGATGCACTACGAGACGCCGATCCGAACCAGGGTGAGCCATGAGCTGGAGGAGCGCGATCTGACCCGTATGGGGTATTCTGATCCGAACCGAGGAGAGGAGCACGATCTGAAGCAAAGAGAAAGAGGACCGCGATGACGATCCGAACCGTGGCGTGCTGAAGAGCAGATCTGATCCAAATGGGGTATGGAAGGCCGAACCGAACCAATGAAGACTGATAACCCGAGATGCAAAGGTAGTCCAAATGAAGGGTATTGACTCAGGATCCAGATAGGAACCAATGAGTGGACTTCATGAGTTGGACTTTGCTGCGGGACGTGTGCTAAGGAGTTGTCGACGTTCATAACTTCGATTCACCACTGAAAAGGAATGATGGGCTACTTATCAGTGCAGTAGGGTCATTATGACCTGAGGGGCAAGGTGATGGTAGCAAGACTACGTTATCAGTGCAGTAGAGTCATTACGACTCGAGGGGCAAAGTGATGCGTAGTAAGACTATGAGCCAGTGCAGTGGGGTTCTTGTGACTCCATGGGGCAGAGTGGACATAGTAAGGATTAGCAAGGCTATGAGCCAGTGCAGTGGGTTCTTGTGACTCCATGGGGCAAAGTGGACATAGCGAAGGATTTGTGGCTACGTTATCAGTGCAGTGAAGTCATTTATGACTTCATGGGGCAAAGTGATCGTAGCGAAGTATGTTGGGTGATCGAAGTGGTGAATATTGTATGCTTTACGCACTGAGTGAGAGATGTGAGGATGGATGTTATGTTTGATTGTTTGCCATCATTATGACATGCACACCTCCCCCACCTCCGTATCTTTACACCGTTTGATATGGTACCTTAGAGTGTTGTACAGTATGTAGTGCTAACTCTTTGGTTGCAGGTCCAGGTTCAGGTATGTTTTAGTCTACCTGTTATTGTTCACTTTAGATGCTTATCGCTCATACCAGGATTTATGTCTAACCCAGATTTTTATGTCTCCTCTTATTACTCTGGGTGCTCACACGAGCAGACTAGGGACAGGTTAGCTGGTGATGCGCGAGTAGCTGATTCGGAGGCGGGCAGGAGGCTTCCACGTATGATATATATATACACATTCTCCCTGTGTCACTGGTGGTCGCTACTTGGGCATTAGTAGTGTACCTCCTTTATCTTGCTTTTGCTTTGAGATAGTTTGAAAGTTGTAATAAGCTATATTTTGGATTTCCGCTGCTATGATGCTTAGTTCCGTTTTTTTTAGCTTATGCACTGCCTCTCCTGTTTTATGTCAAGTATGTTATTATTAAATTTTGTTCTATGCACTGTGAGACATTCTACAGGTTCTTTGTATGTTCATTTCATTCTTCCCTTTCCTCCTAACGACCCATTCCATGCTAACTGGACATGTGTACAGCGCACTTTTGGAGTAAATGTCGGTTGGTGCGGGGCGGGGCGGGCCGTCACACTTGGTATCAGAGCTCTAGGTTGCGTAGTTAACCTAGGGAAAGACACCAGGGAGAGATAGTACGTATATGAGAGCGCGTATTTGTAATTATTTTGGTTTTCAAAAGCAATGTATATATATACTATTAGTAGTAAAAGAATGAAGTCGCACTGCACTAGCACCACTATGGGGTCGTTAATCGTTTCCCTTTTTCAGATTGACGATGAGCCGAGACACGAGGGGTGCCGGTAGAGGGACCAACCATGGGAATGCCGCTGACATGAGGGCGATGTTTACTAACCTCATGAGAGACATGCTTAGGGAAGTGCAAGGGGCAGTTCCCAATACCGGAGTTGGTGTTGGCCCAGTAGTGCAGGCGCCTAGGGTCGATTTCGCCAAGTTGTGCAAGGATTACACTAATCTTGGTGGAAAGCCGTTCCACGGAACGGAGTCGACCACAGATGTTCAAGACTGGATGGATAGTTGTGACCGTATCTTCGATGACTTGGGTCTTGAGGATGCGATGAAGAGAAGGCTAGCGTCTCGTCATCTGCAAGGGCGAGCGATGAATTGGTGGAATGCCATTAGAACAGCTACTCTAGAGGACCAGGTTACTTGGGATCAGTTCAAGGCTCGCTTTAGCGAGAAGTTCATTCCAGCTGCCCAGAAGTCAGTGCTATTCAAGAGGTTCTTGGAACTCAAGCAGAACCGAAGGGCAGTTTCTGATTATATTGCTGAGTTCGACACTTTGTCGATGTATGGACTGTCTCTTATCGACATTCCTGAGAAGAAGAATGAGAAGTTCATTACTGGTTTGGATGGATACTTGGGGGAAAGGCTTATCAACCACATCGATGAGACTTTTGAATCGATTGTGGGGAAGGCTTTGAGATAAGAGAGTCTTTACCCTAAGTCAAAGACTGAGGCTGCATCTGCAGAAGGGCCAAAGCCGCAAGCAGGCGGTGGAGGCAAGAATAACTCTCAGAATAAGAAGAAGCAGGACCAATCTAAAGGTGGCCAGAAAAAGAGCAAGAAGGATGTTGAGTGCTTCAGCTGTGGTAAGAAGGGCCATTATGCTAAAGAATGTCGGGCCAAGCCAGTGGAAAGGAAGTGCTACAACTGTGGTCAAGTGGGACATCATAAGGATAAGTGTCCGCAACCTCTTAAGGAGAAGCAGATTGTGAAAGCATACGCTATTGATGCTGTTCCTTCTTCGTCGAATGCCCCAACTACGGCGGAGAAAGAAAAGAATGTTGTTATTCAAGGTATGCTTTCTATTTATGATGTACCAGTTCGAGTTTTGTTTGATACTGGGGCTTCCCGTTCCTTCATATCTAGTGACCTGGTAGATAGGCTGGGACTGGAACCCGAGATAGTCGATAGACCATTGGTTGTGACGAACCCGATTGGTGGTTCGACTAGCCTTAGTATGATTTGCAGGAATTTGGTCTTATCGAGTCATGGATGTATGTTTGTTTATGATTGCTTTGTTTTGGGCTTTACTGGCTATGGCACTATATTGGGAGTCGATTGGCTCCAAAGATACGGGGTGGTGGTAGACTGTGAGGGCTTTTTGGTGATAGTGAGGGCGGATGATGGGCGGAGGGTAGTGTTTGGTAGTCTACCCAGTGATGGGGTTATGGCTTGTTTTGTAAATTCCCTCGACATCCCGCAAGATGAGTTGTCAGATGTGCCCGTGGTTGGCCAGTATCCGGACGTCTTCGAGGAGGTGACCGGGCTTCCACCACACCGAGAGATTGAGTTCCGTATTGATTTAGTGAAAGATGCCAGACCTATAGTGATGCCACTTCGTCGTATGGCACCAAGGGAGCAGCGAGAGCTCGGCGTGCAAGTCAGCAATCTTTTGAAGAAGGGATTTATTAGAAGGAGTGTCTCCGAGTGGGGAGCACCAGTTGTGTTTGCCACTAAGGAAGATGGTTCCCTCCGTTTGTGTGTGGACTATCGCGAGTTGAATAAGGTAACGAGGAAGAATAAGTATCCTCTATCGCGGATAGATGATTTGTTTGATCAGCTGGAAGGAGCTAGAGTGTTCTCCCAGTTGGACCTCGTGACAGGATTTCATCAACTACGAGTAGCGGATGAGAGTATTTCGAAAACGGCATTCAGGACGCCGTCTGGATTTTATGAGTGGTTGGTCATGCCATTTGGGTTGACCAATGCACCAGCCTACTTTGTGGATCTTATGAATCGAGTATTCAGAGATCAGTTGAATAAGTTTGTTCTTGTGTTCGTGGACGATATCCTTGTTTACTCAAGGACAGAGGGGGGAACACAAGGGACACTTGAGGATAGTGATGGAGGTGTTAAGGAAACACCAATTGAAAGCGAAATTCTCTAAGTGTCATTTATGGAGAAGGGAAGTGAGATTCTTGGGTCATGTTGTTTCAGAGAGTGGTATTGCCGTGGACCCTGCGAAGGTGGCTACGGTACAGGATTGGCCTACACCCAAGAATGCAAAGATGTGAGAAGTTTATTGGGATTAGCTGGATATTATCGTAAGTTTATCCAGGACTTCTCCAAGATAGCAGCACCGTTGACTCAGTTGACTAAGAAGAATCAGTCCTTCGTCTGGGACGAAGTGTGTGAGGATGCCTTCAAGGGTCTAAAGGAGAAGTTGACGCGTGCGCCAGTGTTAGTCATTCCAAAGGGGAATGAAGAGATGACGGTATACACGGATGCTTGTGGTACCGGACTGGGTGCTGTATTGATGCAAGGAGGTAGGGTTGTGGCTTATGCTAGTCGACAGCTAAAGCCGCATGAGAAGAAGTATCCTACCCATGATTTGGAATTGGCAGCGATTGTATTTGCGCTGAAGATGTGGAGACGCTATCTCTTGGGAGAAAGATTTCAGTTGTTTACCGATCATAAATCGTTGTAATATCTCTTCTCTCAGAAAGATCTGAATCTCCGTCAGCAGAGATGGTTAGAGTTCTTGGCTTCGTATGATTTTGATATCGCATACACACCTGGGAAAGGTAATGCGGTAGCCGATGCATTGAGTAGGAGACATGCCAGCTTAGGGGCAATGTTTCTTGAGTGGAAGCAACAGGAGTATATCGCGGGGTTTGATTTCAGACCAAAGTGCGAATTGGATCCAGTTATGCTAGCTAGTTTGGCGATCAGACCCACTTTGATAGAGTGGATTGGTTCCAGCCAGAGGGACGATCCTAACCTATTGGAAATCATCTCCAAGTTAGAGATGGGTATCGATGAGGAGATGAATGTGTATGGGCTTGATCGAGATGGATGGCTTCGAAAAAATGGAAGGCTAGTTGTGCCCAACGTGAATGGTTTGAGAGATGAATTGCTTAGAGAATGTCATCACTCAAAACTGACTATACATCCCGGTGGTAATAAGATGTATCGAGACATGAGACAGACTTATTACTGGGAAGGGATGAAAAGAGACGTTGGGAAGTTTATATCCAAATGCATGAATTGCCAGCTAGTTAAAGCTGAGCAAAAGAAGCCTAGTGGGTTGTTGCAACCATTAGAAATTCCCGAATGGAAATGGGAGCAAGTCTCGATGGATTTCATCGATGGTTTACCAAGGACTAGATCGGGATATGATAGCATTTGGGTAATTGTGGATCGATTGACTAAAAGTGCAAGATTTATACCAGTCAAATCGACCAGAACGGCAGCCAAGTTGGCAGAATTGTATATGAAGTGGGTAGTGAGATTTCATGGAGTACCCAAAAGCATTGTGAGTGACCGAGACCCGTTGTTCACTAGTGGGTTTTGGAAGAGCTTACAAGAGGCTCTAGGGTCAGGATTACATCTCAGTACCGCATATCATCCTCAGACCGACGGTCAAATGGAGAGGATGAATCGTATATTGGAAGATCTCTTGAGAGCTTGTATATTGGATTTTGGTGGATCATGGGATGACCATTTGCATCTAGTAGAGTTTGCATATAATAATAGCTACCAATCCAGTATTGGTATGGCTCCATATGAAGCTTTGTACGGAAGACCGTGCAACTCACCATCATGTTGGATAGAGACTGGCGAGAAGTTTGTGCTTGGACCAGATGTGGTGAGAGAAACTTCGGATAAGATTAAGATCATTCAGCAACGAATGAAAGCTGCCCAAGATAGGCAGAAGAGCTATGCTGATAAGAGGAGAAGAGACTTGAAATTCTCCGTTGGTGACTTGGTGTTTGTCAAGATCTCTCCGTTGAAGAGCGTGATACGATTTGGCAGGAGAGGCAAGTTGGCACCAAGATTTGTTGGCCCATTCCCTGTTCTTGAATTAGTCGGGAATTTGGCATATATTGTTGGCTTACCAGAGAAAATGGCGGGAGTTTACAATGTATTTCATGTTTCCCAACTAATTAAGTTCATTCACGACTCAGATATGACTATTTCACCTGATCAGTTAGAGGACTTCGAAGTAGAACCCGAGGCAGTTGGGAACCGCAAGCTGATTCGTATTGTGGGGCGCGATACGGAGCAACTTCGAAGGAAGGCGGTGAAGCTAGTCCAGGTTCAGTGGGGCGAGGACGAGAATGATTGTACTTGGGAGACAGAGGAGAGCATTAGGAAGGCATATCCAGAACTCTTTGCCTGGTAAGATTTACTTTGCGATTTAGTTATTCCGCATGCTAGGGTAGACTTATTTTACTTGTTTTGCATGTTTGATTGTTGTTCTATGATTGATAGGCATGCGGGACCTTTGTGTGTGTTTTGATTAGGGAATTTCGGGGGCGAAATTTCTTAAGGGGGGGAGAGTGTAATGACCCGCATTCTACGCATCGGGGGATCGTAGAATTTTTATTTCTTTCCCATGTGAAGTCGTATGGTCATGTAACTTTGGGAAACATCTATTAGAGTCATTTCCCATGTTCATTATTTTTGTCGATTTTTAAATGACCATTTTGCCCCTAGTTGGTACTGTTTTGGCCATAACTTTTGATTGGAAAGAAATTTTAACCTGAAACCACTTCCATTGGATTCGTTTGATGGTTTACCTTTCCGTAGAGTGGTCATAATGGCTAAACGGACTTACCGTTTGGGAGATATGGCTGAAATAAGGTTTGGAGGGTGAAAAACTGCTTAACCGGGCCAAATCGGGTGATTAGTGAGTAGGCCCATAACCCATTTCGGGATTAGGGTTATGGGGAGGCTGAAATGAGATAGAGGATCATTCCATTTAAGTTTTCTAGCCTCCACTTATCACCAAGGAACCCTAAAAATGGCCTCCAACCTCTAAATCACCTCCAAATCACCTTTTGGTCAAGGATTTGGCTTAGCAATCTCTAATCAAGGAAGATCTACACCAAAGCAACATTGGAGCTGCTGTTTAGCATTGGGATTCACATCAAATCAGAGATTTATTTCAGATCTTAGTTTATTTTGTGGCTAAGGTGAGTGATTTGCATAGTTTTGCACTAATTATGGCTATTAGGGATGATTAGTGTTAATTAGCGAATTTAAACATGATAAAATTCTGGAAAAATGTTTATAAAATTCGGAATGACGTTTTAGACCTCTGATATGAATTTGGGTTAATTTGGTTAAGTTTTGCTAATCCTATCATTAGTTTCACCTAAACATGCTTAAGGGGAAATATGGGATTTTGGGGTATGTTTGATCCATTTTAACCTATTATATTGATGTTTTGATGTTTGTGGTTGACTATATATGTTTCTATGACTGTATGGTATGCTTTGTGACTGATTAGAATAGTTGGAATGGTCGAAAACGCCGTCGAGGGGCGTAAACAACTCGCTGGACAAGGTGCAGGAGTTCGAATCGGATGGGGATTGAGGGTCGATCGGATCGCCCTATGGGATCGTGGGACATCACCACAAGTCAAGTCATCTCCTCCGAGCCGAACCATCTGCGCAAGGTCCACGAACACCAACCGTGAACTGCTACCCGATCTGATCCACTCATGCTTCGTATCACGATCCGACTAGAGGAAAGCAACATCCACGAACCGATGCACTACGAGACGCCGATCCGAACCAGGGGGAGCCACGAGCTGGAGGAGCGCGATCTGACCCGTATGGGGTATTCCAATCCGAACCGAGGAGAGGAGCACGATCTGAAGCAAAGAGAAAGAGGACCGCGATGACGATCCAAATCGTGGCGTGCTGAAGAGCAGATCTGATCCAAATGGGGTATGGAAGGCCGAACCGAACCAATGAAGACTGATAACCCGAGATACAAAGGTAGTCCAAATGAAGGGTATTGACTCAGGATCCAGATAGGAACCAATGAGTGGACTTCATGAGTTGGACTTTGCTGCGGGACGTGTGCTAAGGAGTTGTCGACGTTCATAACTTCGATTCACCACTGAAAAGGAATGATGGGCTACTTATCAGTGCAGTAGGGTCATTATGACCTGAGGGGTAAGGTGATGGTAGCAAGACTACGTTATCAGTGCAGTAGAGTCATTACGACTCGAGGGGAAAGTGATGCATAGTAAGACTATGAGCCAGTGCAGTGGGGTTCTTGTGACTCCATGGGGCAGAGTGGACATAGTAAGGATTAGTAAGGCTATGAGCCAGTGCAGTGGGGTTCTTGTGACTCCATGGGGCAAAGTGGACATAGCGAAGGATTTGTGGCTACGTTATCAGTGCAGTGAAGCCATTTATGACTTCATGGGGCAAAGTGATCGTAGCGAAGTATGTTGGGTGATCGAAGTGGTGAATATCGTATGCTTTACGCACTGAGTGAGAGAAGTGAGGATGGATGTTATGTTTGATTGTTTGCCATCATTATGACATGCACACCTCCCCCACCTCCGTATCTTTACACCGTTTGATATGGTACCTTAGAGTGTTGTACAGTATGTAGTGCTAACTCTTTGGTTGCAGGTCCAGGTTCAGGTATGTTTTAGTCTACCTGTTATTGTTCACTTTAGATGCTTATCGCTCATACCAGGCTTTATGTCTGACCCAGAGTTTTATGTCTCCTCTTATTACTCTAGATGCTCACACGAGCAGACTAGGGACAGGTTAGCTGGTGATGCGCGAGTAGCTGATTCGGAGGCGGGCAGGAGGCTTCCACGTATGATATATATACACACACATTCTCCCTGTGTCGCTGGTGGTCGCTACTTGGGCATTAGTAGTGTACCTCCTTTATCTTGCTTTTGCTTTGAGACAGTTTGAAAGTTGTAATAAGCTATATTTTGGATTTCCGCTGTTATGATGCTTAGTTCTGTTTTTTTTAGCTTATGCACTGTCTCTCCTGTTTTATGTCAAGTATGTTATTATTATATTTTGTTCTATGCGCTGTGAGACATTCTACAGGTTCTTTGTATGTTCATTTCATTCTTCCCTTTCCTCCTGACGACCCATTCCGTGCTAACTGGACATGTGTACAGCGCACTTTTGGAGTAAATGTCGGTTGGTGCGGGGCGGGCCGTCACACATGTGCATGTCAGCTCACTTCACTATTATTTGAAAACCCATGGATGATCTGATTGATTGTATTGTGTTGCGACTGTGATTTTGAATATATAAAAATTAATTTAATATTATTTTCTGGTAGTTCAAATTTGATATAAATATCCATTTATAGATTTGAACAGTAAAAATTAGTTAATTAACTCGAACTGAACTATTTATGATTAAATTTATTATTAGTAATGAATTTAAATTTGTTATTGTTGTTTGGAAACCCCACACGGGTCTGGGGATGATAATTAATTCACATCTCCCTTGGATTTGACTGTATGTCAACCGATTGATTGATAGACGGTTAGAAGCGTTATTTAAATATTTATTGCTTATACAGTTGTAAATTGCACTCTGGATGTGAATTGACTGTTTAGTAGTTGTTTATCACTATTTTTGAATACATGAGATATATGGAATCCATATAAATAAAATTATATGGTAATTGATTGAGTCCGATTCCAATTCAGAAATAACGAATATTAAAAATGGTATTCAGTGCAATAATCAAAATATGATTTTGATGTCCGATTTTGGATGGACACGAAAATATTGAAATATATGAAGCTGAATTAAGTAAATATATGCCATTATTACTCGAACGGATTTTTCTGTTGATTTTATTCATTTTAAAATGAATATCGAAAAGATTTGACTTCAAAATCTGATATTTTGAAAATATTATCATTTTAATATTATAAGGATATAGCATATTCAGTTTTGATTTAAAATTGAAAATAAAGTTGAATTCGTTTTAAAACGAATTAATAAACGATTTATAAAATACATATATATATTATATATATTTAAATAGCTTGAATAGAACGCGCCACGCAGCGACCATTCGCGAATTTCAACCATTAACTTCGAATTGGGATAATGGGAGATCCGACTGTCTGGTTCTACTAAGCCGGAACTGCTAGGTTCGTATCGAAAAGATCTTTCAAATGATAATAAGAGATTTGAAATCTAACGGTTAGATTTTCAGATATGTCCAAATCAGTTTTGGAAAAGGTCGCTATGGATGCAGTTTGGTGGACGATATTAGAAACCGATTGAAAGGGCCTTAATAAATTTATTAAAAATGTGAATAAATTATGTATCATAATAAATGATTTGAAATGATTTTGGATGAAATATTCTAAGTTTGTAAAGGTAAAGTATATTTTTTATCTAAATAAATTATTTACCGATTTGAGTAAAGATCAGAAAGGAATTGAAATGGTTTTAAAATAACCAAAATTTTCCAATATATGAATTGGAAAGGATTTAAATGGAAATAATCTTTGCGATATTTCGATATTGGATTCCATGATTTTATGGATATTGTTTAGGAATTTGGAAGATATAGATATCATTATTCCCAATGCGATATCCGTTAGTTTCAAAATTTGATATTGAATATAAGTCGATATAATTTATATTCAGAGCCTTATATTTAATATCAAATAGGATTATGGGTTTGTTCTGAATAGTGTCTTTAATAACACTATTCTAAAACCCAGTTGAGAAAAGAATAAATCTTTTAACCAAAATTTAATGAAGTTTTCCAATTAATTAATATAATTGGTATTAAATGGTAGTTGATTTTGGGTTGATCGTGAACAATGTTTTAAATGACATTAGTTCTTAAACTCGATTAATAGTGAAGTTACAATCTGAAATTTATAAATCTTTTAATTAAGATTTAGTGGAAATTGTCCGAAATAAAGTTTTTCCAATTTAATATATTAAATTGGAACTGAATGGAATTCTATTTAGTGATAATCGAGATAAACGTCGGCAAAGGAAGACCATTACTACTTATGGAATTTAAAAGGTTTTACCATTATTCCATTTACAGTATTAATTTGATACGAAAATTTATATCGATTATATACTGTTATGAATTCCGTGAAAGTTCCATCTTAATGGAAGAGGATTTTGGGTTTACCATGAATAGTGTTTTAAACAACATTTGTTCTTTAACCCAAGTAAAGACATGATTTATTTCCTGAAATTTGAATAATCATTAAGTAATGATTTTTGAGATTAAAACTGAACTAGAGTTTTAATGAATCTTTATTTAGATTAAAAATGAGGATGGAATGATTAAATTTATCGAATTCATGAAATAACGGAGAATGGAGTATCACCCGTTTTACTCCATGCGAAAGTTAAATCTTTAATTTGATTTGAAACATAAAAAGGTAATTAATTTTACCGATAACACAATGGGTGTTAAATATGGAGTACTACCAGTTTTGCTCCATGGGATGAATAGGTTGGGATTCAGATAAATAAATAAATGGTTATTTCCATAAGGCTCGATAATCCCGACTAGTTAATAAACCTTAATTTGGTTTACAATTGTTAAAAGATAAAATAGAATCTTTTGAAATGGCATCCAAAGGAAGATTAAAAGAATAAGTTTAAAAGAACTTATCTTTGATAAAATTAATAGGAACCTTTCCCCTAAGATGTGAATATTTGAATAAAAGAATATTCTAAATTGGAAGGAGGCGTATGATGTGCTTTTATAGCACTTTATTATTGATTATAAAATATGCGAGTTATTCAGAAAGACCGGTTTATCCAATTCTGAGTAACTGATATGATGACTAAAAGTCGATGATTTGAAGACTGTGGTTGAAAACCAGATATCTTTACATCGTTTGGATGATTACTGATGTCTTAATTGGGTTGTACGCCCAAGACAAGGTGATAAGTGGTGATCATCCAGACGTACTTGGAGATCAACCGAATATGCGAGGACCTCTCTCCTATATGAATATGGCATGAGGAATAAGGTGTCCCTAGTTTCGTCCAGACCCAGAACGGACTTGCAAATGGATGATGTGTCTGAAACTATATTACTTTATACTATATTCGTTGATCTCTGCTAAATATATATTTGTTTGGTTGTGGAGAATTTATTCTCTTGCTTAATATCCTTCTCTGAGACATATGAGCTTAGAGGTTATATATTGGTGGAAATCAGCGGTACGGTATGGATTGACAATGTGGCATGCTAAGATGCAAATGATCAAGGCTTTTGTTGAAAAGCAAAGTCTTGTGGATGACGATCAAAGCACGACTTTAAGTAGCATTGCTTTGTGTATAGCGTTAATTCGCGAAACTCACACCCGGTATGAGTCAAAAAGGGATAGTGACTGCACGGAGTATGCGACGTTTCTTTCTAGCTAGAAGTGGTGTCATGGTATAGAGCCCAGACATTTTTACTTATGTGGATGATGGAATGAGGCGCCTCGGATATTGAGTCTCTAATGGCTCAGAAATAGGTCCGATAGGACCGGGAAATGTGTGTTCAGGAATAATTAATTCACTAAAGTAAGTGTGGATGGCCTTAAAGATCCAAGGGTTGCCCGTAGGTGCTATCCTGAGGCATTTGCTAGAGTGTCTCAAATCGGTGAGGAAGATCACTTGCCTCGACTCATAGTTGGAAATCCAACTTCCAATACGCGACTTTTCGGTTTTAATTGTAAACCTATGTATGACGACATAATATATGGTACCTATGCCATCTATGATTGATACATTTATATTTGAAGTTATTTTATGAGACTATGCACTTATAATAATATCAAAATGATTTGTTTTAAAGCGTATCAATCATGTTTGACTAGTATAAGGTAAAACTCTATCCTTCGGCTTGTGTTGCATCGTGTGATGAGACCTGAGTCTTATAATAGCTTCATTTTTCGAAAAGCATAACATGGTTTATAAATTGTTTTATTTCAGAGTATTCATGGGAGTGAACCCGTTCCATGACATATGGCGTGGTCCCGTGATTTACCCTATTTTAAATTAAAAGTTTAATAATTGTTTTAAGTTCTCATACCAATCCCATGACTGACTCAGAGTTTATTGTTTCTACCAAAACTCTGGGTGCCCATATTTTCCACACGGTCAGTTAGTAGTTTTGGTTTTTCGCATATATTTCTTTTTCTAGGTTCCTGAATTACAGCTGGAGCTATATTCGAAAAGCTTTGTATCTGTGTATTTCTTCCAGTTGTGGTAATTGATGTTTTCCGCTGCACATTATAATTATGTATATATTTTCCGCTTTTTTGTAATTTAAATCTTTGATATTTTTCTGCTGTATCTTATTTCTGATATCTTGTACTCTGATGAAAATTGTTGTAATAGCAATGAAATGTTCTTATTTTTGTGTTCTGATGCGTCGTGTTTTCACTACAATCCGGGTTTCCTATCTCTTTGGGGGCAGGGCGATTTTGGGGCATTACACTGGAGGCCACCTTCACGCAACTCTCATAGGTTGAACCCAGCCAACCTCAGGGCATGCATTCACCCGGTCCTCGTACTGGGGTTCTCACCGGTGCCCCCAATGCAGAATTAGATTCGTGGTAGCAACTCCTTGGGGATGGGAGTCAGATTGCAAGCATCATCAAACACTTCACCAGAGGCACGTCTTCTCAATAGAATGTGGAAAACATCCATCGCAATCCGTTCACACGAAAGATCAGGAACTCCTGAATTCCTCCAGACTTCAAGCTTCCGGTCTTGGAGCCCTACAACGGTAGGACCGACCCGACCATACACCTCAGGCGATAAATGCATCACAGGGAAGTACTTTTTGCATCAACCAACATCTTGACCAAGTGCTTTCCTCTATTTCTCAATGACATAGTTGCCATGTGATTTCGGCAGCTAAAAACTGAGTCGATCAACAACTCGAATATGTTGGTCACCTACTTCTCGAGCAATTCAGAGTTCACATCCCGCGATCGAAAAGCTTCAAGATCCTTGCATCCATCAAGAAACGGTCCAGCAAGACCCCATGCTCTTTCTTGGAAAGATTCAATGCAGCTGTAGCATCAGTCGATCGACTCGAGCCATCAATGATGCTTATGGCCGCCATAGCTGGTGTTTAGAGACGATCTGATTTCAGGATCTGCTTAACCAGAGACCCCCCAAGGATATTGAAGATTTTTATGCCGAAGCAGACAAATTCCTTCGGCAAGAGGATGCTATCATCGAAATGGAAAGTCTCGAGGTACTTGCAACCATGGAAGGAGGTCCATCCAATACCACTGGCCAGAATAAGGGAAAAGGAAAAGCCCCAAAGAAGAATGATCGGAACATACGATTCCGGAGAGAAAACAAGTATGATTATTACACCGAACTTAACTCATCCCTGCTAGACATCTACCTCGACGTATGAGGATCTCTACCTTTCCCAAAGCCTCCTAGAAGGGAGCCGACTCAAAAAGAACTTGAATCAAGAAACCACTGCATGTATCATAACATGGCAGGTCACGACACCAATGAATGCAGGCATTTGTGCAATCTCATCGAGGATAGAGTTAGACATTGATAGCTACCTGAGTATGTTAAGAAATCTGCACTGGCCTACCGCCACAACCTTCTTCCCGAGCTCCTCAAAACGGAAAGGACCCTGAGCCTAGCAATCGCGGCATCACCATCAACTGATCTGGCTTGGATCAGTAAGGATACACTTCATTTCTTAGGATATAAGAAATGTACTTTTATTTTTATTTCAAATAATGAGGTTATGTTGAAGTACACACGTACGGGGTTAGGATTAAATCCATAGCTCTGGATTCAATTGTAAACCAATTAGGATTTATTTTAATTTCTGTAATAGCTCCTTAGCAGCAATAAGCTTTCTTTCTCGATCATGGATTATGTTTGATCGATACGAGCATCTTGTCAGGATTTGGCAGGATCCTCAATCTAAGCCGAGTATGGTTAATGCTCGCCAACCCGAGTATGGTCAGTGCTAGCCACCATCTCTAAACCGAGCATGATCAACGCCCGCCACTATATCTAAACAACTTTCTTAGGTCGAGTATGGTTAATACTCGCCAACCTAATTAAGCCGAGTATGGTTAATGCTCGCCCACTTAACAAAACCGAGCTTGGTTTATGCTCGTCCTCCAGGTATGGTTTATACCCCTTTTTTTTAAACCGAGCATGGTTTATGCTCATCACTCAGATATGGCTTATATCCTCTCATTGAAACCGAGCATTGTTCATGCTCATCCTTCTTCAACTCTGGGTATGGCTGATACCCTACTTCACACTTTAAGGCATGGTTCATGCCATTCTTTTAACTTCCACAAACTTTTTTTTACTCGGTAAGATCCCGGTTCTGCTGCGCCAGTTATTTCTTTGGCGCTCTTGAAGACCCGACCTTAATACAATCAGTGAAGATTGTCGGTTTTTCGACCTTAATACGATCCCAACAGTCGTCAGTTTTCTAGCCTTAATACACACATCGGTGATTCTCATTTTTTGGCCTTTTTCATAATATGGTTCAAAGTAGCCACGGCTTCCCAAATAGCAATACAAAGGACTTTTGTTCAATATTCTCCGGAAAATCCAGGACATGTCTTTCTTTACCAAAAATATATAAGATTTAGGGGGCAAAGTGTTGACCAGCTTTTTGGCAAAAGCCGTCACAACTCAAGAACGAAGCTTGTTACTAGAATCGACCCATTCCAGGGATTTAGGAATGATTTTTATCTTTGGTCGATCGATCATAGGTCAACCCGAAGCTATGCCGCAGCAAACAAAGGCTCTCCCTCAAAGGACAAGTCGATCGATCGGGTCATTAATTAATCGGCCGGGCTGTTCCTGAAGAATCGGGTCAAATTCAGAATATCAGATCAAGAATTCCAGATCAAACTTATTTGCTAAAAGACGCAGTCTCACTCCCAAGGCTACAGAATCGGTCAGCTTTAATCAAGCACAACTTTTCATATGCCAAGTTTCGAGCTTCACGTAGGCCATGTTTTCCAGAAAGAACTATTCACCAGTAGTAAAACCAAGCCCGCCGCCTACAACAACTTTTCCGGATCGAATTACACGTGTCTAAGTCTGAAAAAGATATATGTCACGTCGCATACCAACTCAGCACAGATCTTGGCCTATCAATACAACTCTTTCCGGAAATAGAAGATCATTTTGAATCCTCTACTCAAAGTCTTCTATTTGGCATCTAAAAATAGCATGTCATATACTCTAAGCACAACACAAGGATTTTGTGTAAAGATCTCTTCTTTCTCTACTTTCTTCTACTGAAAAAACCACTGTAGCCTTTAATCAACAGTATAAACAAAAATTATAAGTGGACATAGACTTGGGTTAAGTCGAACCACTATAAAATATTGTGTCTTCTGCGTTTGTTTACCCTATTTTCTCATTTTTGTGAATATTATCGTGTGTGAATGCCACACGTTGGGGGATGATTGTCATTAGACCAATTTTTGACGTCAACAATGATATTTTTTTTTAATAATTTTATGGAGGGCCATAGAGATGGGCTTCATTCGTGCAGCAAGGACTACGAGATAATGCAAATGGCACATTCTTTGGTGGTTAATATCGCACATACATAAATAGTTTGTGGGGTTAAATTTTATTTGTGTATACGGAGAGAAATGCAAGTAATGCAAAAAATTATTGGCATATTCGTTTTCTCCTAGTTTTGTTAAGTTTATAATAATGCAAGTAATGCAAAAAATCAGTATTGCCAGTATCTTTATAATAATGTGTTGGACTGGCTATGCTAAAATGAGATAATTTTGTTTGTAACAGTAACGATTTTTAATGCTCAGATGGGTACTTATTTTTTTTATGAGAATGAAGTGTGATTGAAGTCAATAAATAAACTTCCACAAAAAAGAATTTTGGAATTGAGAACCAGTTGATCAAAACAGAGTTGTACGAGTATGTGAAATTATTAAAGTGTGTGCGGGTTATATTTTTTAATTTTGGATTTTCGTACATAAAAAAGTACGAACAACGCATACATATCGTGAAAAACGACCGTTTTACAAAGTGAAGTTAATACATAAAACAAAAACATTTTAATATTTTCTGTATTTTAAGAAACAACGGAAGAATAACAGAAAATTCATCCATCCATCGTCATTTCGTTCCCTCCGTCTTTCGTCATCTCCATTATACTTTAAATCTTCATATCTTTCTTAATCAATATTGAAAACTCAAGACACAAATAAACCAACCACTCTTATTTTTTTAATTGGTTTTGTTTTTCTTTGCTTAGATTGTCTTTTTCCTTTCCTTCATATGTAACTACAGATATTGTCCATGTAAGAGCAGTTAATGTTAAAGCAAATATTTTAAACTTGAATTGTGTAACGTAGTTAAAGTTATAAAGAAGTTTTATTATCTACCAATATAAAGGTAAACGTCTTAAAACGATTAAAATATAAAATGGTTTTCCATAAAATGAATTGAATGTAATGTTAAACTTAACTATGGTAATAACAACAAGCATTAAAGAAAGCGCTTCGCGCTCGAGTTTCTCTTCAGAACATGCACAATATTAAATTAAATTTTGATTGAAAATTTAATCACGGATAGCCAATTGACTTGGTTTTAGTTAAAAAATGAAAGTTATTGAGCAAGTTAAAGGATATAAAACTTTTAATTGTAATTAATGTGACAATATATTTAAATATATTGAGATGTCATTTAAAAGTTTTTTTTTTTTTACAAGTTTGTGTTGACATAGATTCAAAATGATAATGGACTACATCTGTAGGAAGAAAGGAAGCTATGTCAAAATTTGTCTTCACTATGATAGTGGAATGCAATTGCATTGATTTTGATATGCATAAGCTATTTAGTCGAACCGTGTGCGAAGCACGGGTTCACACTAGTTTAATTATAAATAAGTGGTTCTTATCGAGGGGCAAATGGGGTGCCACAAAATATAGGTGCTCTGGAACCCTCCCCAATCCCCATACACACACATTCCAAGGCACCCCTCTTTGGATCGAGCTCAAATTTTGGATAGATGATAATAAATATGTAGATTAAACATCTATAAATTATCACTGGATTTGGCTTGGTGTAGCTCATGAACGGTTAGTGATGCTGCAAAAAATGTGGGTGCCCCAGAATGCTCATACACACACACACACACTATCTCTCCTAATTTGTCCGCAGTAGTAGCCCAACGACTAAGGACTTGCACCGGTGGTGCACGTTCGAAACCCAAAATGACATGCTAAGAGCTTATCATATGCATACGCTAAGATTAGCCAATTATGCGGTGCTCGCAGATTAGGCTAGGTGCATTAGGGAGGGTTTTACGACTCCGGTCGGTTTTTCCTCCTGAACAAATTCAAAAAATACCTTGATTTTCACCCCTCACATAAAGACAAACTAATTTGACGACTTTGATTTTAGGGTCTAGTTCGCCTCAATACACACACATATACATACATACACATACATGTTGTAATATATTGAAATATTAAGGATGAATACACTAATGCAAGTTACATTATTACGATTACTAGGACGTATGGAGTTTATGAATAGAAAACTCATGTGTGTTGTAAATATATCCAGAGCCGGCCCTAGGGCTAGGCCTGTAAGGCCACCGCCCCGGGCAACCCCCCTCGGTTGGGGAAACCATCGTTGGGGAGGAGTAGTTGATAGGTGACTGAGTTATAATAAATAAGAACCTACGTAAAGTTGTGCTTGTAGTTATCTTAGTTTAGTTGGTTATGCATTAGACAATTAAACCAAGGATCCATAGTTTGATCCTAGAAATGCTCATTGTGTTGGATTTTTTTTTCTTTCTATTCTCAAGAAAAAACAAAAAAAAAGGAAAGAAAAGGTTTTGCTTAAGGCAACCCATGCCTTAGGACCGGGCACCTAAGGCAACCCATGTCTTAGGACCGGGCTTGAATATATCTCATTGAATAATAAGGTTTTATCTTCCTTATCTTTTCTGTTCTTATTCTATTTTCTAACAATACAATATATATAAATGTGAACATACACTATGCATATTATTTTGGAGAAAACGTGTCTTATCTAAATTTGGTTGATTTTTAGGCTATTTCCATATTTATTTTCAAACAAATTTAATTATGGTGCAGGCCGAACCAATCGAAACCCATCCATAGAATCGCTAAACTGAAACATAACAATTTTTTTAACTTCAACCGGCCTAGAGTCCAAAGGAATGACTAGTGACTAGGGCTGATAACGGATGTTTTCGGATACGGATAGTGCCGTATCAGTATCCGTATCCGAAATTATTTTCGTGTAACGACCCGTATTATACACATCATAGGATTGTAGAATATTTATTTCTTTCCCATGTGAAGTCGTATGGTCATGTAACTTTGGGAAACATCCATTAGAGTCATTTTCCATGTCCATGATTTTTGTCGATTTTTAAATGACCATTTTGCCCCTAGTTGGTACTGTTTTGGCCATAACTTTTGATTGGAAAGAAATTTTAACCTGAAACCACTTCCATTGGATTCGTTTGATGGTTTACCTTTCCGTAGAGTGGTCATAATGGCTAAACGGACTTACCGTTTGGGAGATATGGCTGAAATAAGGTTTGGAGGGTGAAAAACTGCTTAACCGGGCCAAATCGGGTGATTAGTGAGTAGGCCCATAACCCACTTCGGGATTAGGGTTACGGGGAGGCTGAAATGAGATAGAGGATCATTCCATTTAAGTTTTCTAGCCTCCACTTATCACCAAGGATCCCTAAAAATGGCCTCCAACCTCTAAATCACCTCCAAATCATCTTTTGGTCAAGGATTAAGCTTAGCAACCCCTAATCAAGGAAGATCTTCACCAAAGCAACATAGGAGCTGCTGTTTGGCATTGAAATTCACATCAAATCAGAGAATTATTTCAGATCTTAGTTTATTTGTGGCTAAGGTGAGTGATTTGCATAGTTTTACACTAATTATGGCTAATAGGAGTGATTAGTGTTAATTAGCGAATTTATACACTACTAAATTCGGGAAAAATGTTCATAAATTCTTAAATGATGTTTTAGACCTCTGATATGAATTTGGGTTAATTTGGTTAAGTTTTGCTAATCCTATCATTAGTTCCACCTAAACATGCTTAGGGGGAAATATGGGGTTTTGGGTATGTTTGATCCATTTTAACCTATCATGTTGATGTTTTGATGTTTGTGGTTGATTATGCATGTTGCTATGACTGTATGAAATGTTTTGTGATTGATTTCAATAGTTGTAATGGTCGAAAACGTCGTCGAATGGCGTAAACACTTGCTGGAACAGTTTCAGAAAACAGTGCAGGGTTCGGATCAGATCGGATATGGGGCTCGGATCGGATATGTTGAACTGAGCAAGGAACCCGATCGGATCGGAACCCAGCACTTGGGGAAAATGGCAAAAAGGAAGGCCACGCTAACTGAACTGGGATCGGATCGGATTAGGGAGGACGGATCGGAGCGGAGGCATGAGGACGGATCGGATAGGAGCATGTGAAGGACGAGGAGACGGATCGAAACGAAGGCACGAGCTGGAGGGGAGATGACACCCGACCCGACCCGAGGCGAAGCACCCGACCCGAACCGCACCAGAAGAAGACCCGACCCGAACCGCACCAGAAGAAGACCAGACCCGAACAGATGGAGGATACCCGACCCGAACCGATTGCTTGAGAAGGAACCCGACCCGACCCAGTATTGATCAATAACCCGGGATGCAAAGGTAGTCCAATATGGGAAGTTAGAGCTCAGGATCCAGTTGGGAACCGATGAGTTCACTTCATGGTTGGACTTTGCTGCGGGACGTGTGCTAAGGAGTTGTCGACGTTCATAACTTCGATTCACCACTAAGAATGAATGATGGGCTACTTATCAGTGCAGTAGGGTCATTATGACCTGAGGGGCAAGGTGATGGTAGCAAGACTACGTTATCAGTGCAGTAGGGTCATTATGACCTGAGGGGCAAGGTGATGCGTAGTAAGACTATGAGCCAGTGCAGTGGGGTCATTGCGACTCCATGGGGCAGAGTGGACATAGTAAATATGAGTAAGACTATGAGCCAGTGCAGTGGGGTCATTGTGACTCCATGGGGCAAAGTGGACATAGTAAGGATTAGTAAGGCTATGAGCCAATGCAGTGGGGTTCTTGTGACTCCATGGGGCAAAGTGGACATAGCGAAGGATTTGTGGCTACGTTATCAGTGCAGTGAAGCCATTTATGACTTCATGGGGGCAAAGTGATCGTAGCAAGGTATGTTGGGTGATCGAAGTGGTGAATATCGTATGCTTTACGCACTGAGTGAGAGATGTGAGGATGGATGCTATGTTTGATTGTTTTCCATCCCTATGACATGCACACCTCCCCCACCTCCGTATCTTTATATTGTTTGATATGATACCTTAGCATGTTGTACAGTATGTAGTGCTAACTCTTTGGTTGCAGGTCCAGGTTCAGGTATGTTTTAGTCTACCTGTTATTGTTCACTTTAGATGCTTATCGCTCATACCAGGCTTTATGTCTGACCCAGAGTTTTATGTCTCCTCTTATTACTCTGGGTGCTCACACGAGCAGACTAGAGACAGGTTAGCTGGTGATGCGCGAGTAGCTGATTCGGGGGCGGGCAGGAGGCTTCCACGTATGATATATATATATATATATACACACACACACACATTCTCCCTGTGTCGTTGGTGGTCGCTACTTGGGCATTAGTAGTGTACGTCATTTATCTTACTTTTGCTTTGAGACAGTTTGAAAGATGTAATAAGCTGTATTTTGGATTTCCGCTGCTATGATGTTTAGTTCTGATTTTCAGCTTATGCACTGTCTCTCTTATTCTATGTCAAGTATGTTATTATTATATTTTGTTCTATGCGCTGTGAGACATTCTACAGGTTCTTTGTATGTTCATTTCCTTCTTCCCTTTCCTTCTCACGACCCGTTCCGTGCTAACTGGACATGTGTACTGCGCACTTATGGAGTAAATGTTGGTTGGTGCGGGGCGGGCCGTCACACTTGGTATCAGAGCTCTAGGTTGCGTAGTTAACCTAGGGAAAGACACTAGCGAGAGTTAGTACGTATATGAGAGCGCGTATTTGTGATTACTTTGGTTTTCAAAAGCTATGTATATACATACTATTAGTAGTATAAGAATGAAGTCGCACTGCACTAGCACCATTATGGGGTCGTTAATCGTTTCCCTTTTTCAGATTGACGATGAGTCGAGACACGAGGGGTGCTGGTAGAGGGACCAACCAAGGGAATGCCGCTGACATGAGGGCGATGTTTACTAACCTCATGAGAGACATGCTTAGAGAAGTGCAAGGGGCAGTTCCCAATCCCGGAGTTGGTGTTGGCCCAGTAGTGCAGGCGCCTTGGGTCGATTTCGCCAAGTTGTGCAAGGATTACACTAATCTTAGTGGAAAGCCGTTCCACGGAACGGAGTCGGCCACGGATGTTCAAGATTGGATGGATAGCTGTGATCGTATCTTTGATGACTTGGGTCTTGAGGATGCGATGAAGAGAAGGCTAGCGTCTCGTCAGCTGCAAGGGCGAGCGATGAATTGGTGGAATGCCATTAGAACAGCTACTCCAGAGGACCAGGTTACTTGGGTTCAGTTCAAGGCTCGCTTTAGCGTTATTCCAGCTGCCCAGAAGTCAGTGTTGTTTAAGAGGTTCTTGGAACTCAAGCAGGGTGGCAGGGCAGTTTCTGACTATATTCCTGAGTTCGACACTTTGTCGAAGTATGGACTGTCCCTCATTGACACTCCTGAGAAGAAGAATGAGAAGTTTATTACTGGTTTGGATGGATACTTGGGGGAAAGGCTTATCAACCACATCGACGAGACTTTTGAATCAATTGTGGGGAAAGCTTTGAGATCAGAGAGCCTTTACCCTGAGTCAAAGACTGAGGCTGCATCTGCAGAAGGGCCAAAGCCGCAAGCGGGCGGTGGAGGCAAGAATAATTCTCAGAATAAGAGGAAGCAGGACCAATCTAAAGGTGGCCAGAAAAAGAGCAAGAGGGATGTTGAGTGCTTCAGCTGTGGAAGGAAGGGCCATTATGCTAAAGAATGTCGGGCCAAGCCAGCGGAAAGGAAGTGCTACAACTGTGGTCAAGTGGGACATCAGAAGGATAAGTGTCCGCAACCTCTTAAGGAGAAGCAGATTGTGAAAGCATATGCTCTTGATGCTGTTCCTTCTTCGTCGAATGCCCCAACTGCGGCGGAGAAAGGAAAGAATGTTGTTATTCAAGGTATGCTTTCTATTTATGATGTACCAGTTCGAGTTTTGTTTGATACTGGGGCTTCCCGTTCCTTCATATCTAGTGACCTGGTAGATAGGTTGGGACTGGAACCCGAGATAGTCGATAGACCATTGGTTGTGACGAACCTGATTGGTGGTTCGACTAGCCTTAGTATGATTTGCAGGAATTTGGTCTTATCGAGTCATGGATGTATGTTTGTATGTGATTGCTTTGTTTTGGGCTTTACTGGGTATGGCATTATATTGGGAGTCGATTGGCTCCAAAGATACGGGGTGGTGGTAGACTGTGAGGGCTTTTTGGTGACAGGGAGGGCGGATGATGGGCGGAGGGTAGTGTTTGGTAGTCTACCTAGTGATGGGGTTATGGCTAGTTTTGTAAATTCCCTCGACATCCCGCAGGATGAGTTGTCAGATGTGCCCGTGGTTGGCCAGTATCCGGACGTCTTCGAGGAGGTGACCGGGCTTCCACCACACCGAGAGATTGAGTTCCGTATTGATTTAGTGAAAGATGCCAGGCCTATAGTGATGCCACTTCGTCGTATGGCACCAAGGGAGCAGCATGAGCTCGGGGTGCAAGTCAGCAATCTTTTGAAGAAGGGACTTATTAGAAGAAGTGTCTCCGAGTGGGGAGCACCAGTTGTGTTTGCCACTAAGGCAGATGGTTCCCTTCGTTTGTGTGTGGACTATCGCGAGTTGAATAAGGTGACGAGGAAGAATAAGTATCCTCTACCGTGGATAGATGATTTGTTTGATCAGCTGGAAGGAGCAAGAGTGTTCTCCCAGTTGGACCTCGCGACAGGATTTCATCAGCTTCGAGTAGCGGATGAGAGTGTTCCGAAAACGGCATTTAGGACGCCGTCTGGATTTTATGAGTGGTTGGTCATGCCGTTTGGGTTGACCAATGCACCAGCTTACTTTGTGGATCTTATGAATCGAGTATTCAGAGATCAGTTGAATAAGTTTGTTCTTGTGTTCGTGGATGATATCCTTGTTTACTCAAGGACAAAGGAGGAACACAAGGGAGACTTGAGGATAGTGATGGAGGTGTTGAGGAAACACCAATTGAAAGTAAAATTCTCTAAGTGTCATTTTTGGAGAAGGGAAGTAAGATTCTTGGGTCATGTTGTTTCCGAGAATGGTATTGCCGTGGACCCTGCGAAGGTGGCTACGGTACAGGATTGGCCTACACCCAAGAATGTGACAGATGTAAGAAGTTTCTTGGGATTAGCTGGATATTATCGTAAGTTTATCCAGGACTTCTCCAAGATAGCAGCACCGTTGACTCAGTTGACTAAGAAGAATCAGTCCTTCGTCTGGGACGGAGTGTGTTAGGATGCCTTCAAGAGTCTAAAGGAGAAGTTGACGCGTGCGCCAGTGTTAGTCATTCCTAAAGGGAATGAAGAGATGACGGTATACACGGATGCTTGTGGTACCGGACTGGGTGCAGTATTGATGCAAGAAGGTAGGGTTGTAGCTTATGCTAGTCGACAGCTAAAGCCGCATGAGAAGAAGTATCCTACCCATGATTTGGAACTAGCAGCGATCGTGTTTGCGCTGAAGATGTGGAGACACTATCTCTTGGGAGAAAGATTTGAGTTGTTTACCGATCATAAATCGTTGAAGTATCTCTTCTCTCAGAAAGATCTGAATCTCCGTCAGCAGAGATGGTTGGAGTTCTTGGCTTCGTATGATTTTGATATTGCATACACACCTGGGAAAGGTAATGCGGTAGCCGATGCCTTGAGTAGGAGACATGCCAGTTTAGGGGCAATGTTTCTTGAATGGAAGCAACTGGAGTATATCGCGGGGTTTGATTTCAGACCAAAGTGCGAATTGGATCCAGTCATGCTAGCTAGTTTGACGATCAGACCCACTTTGATAGAGCGGATTGGTTCTAGTCAGAGGGACGATCCTAACCTATTGGAAATCATCTCCAAGTTAGAGATGGGTATCGATGAGGAGATGAATGTGTATGGGCTTGATCGAGATGGATGGCTTCGAAAGAATGGAAGATTAGTGGTGCCCAACGTGAATGGTTTGAGAGATGAAGTGTTTAGAGAATGTTATCACTCAAAACTGACTATACATCCCGGTGGTAATAAGATGTATCGAGACATGAGACAGACCTACTACTGGGAAGGGATGAAAAGAGACGTTGGGAAGTTTATATCCAAATGCATGAATTGCCAGCTAGTTAAAGCTGAGCAAAAGAAGCCTAGTGGGTTGTTGCAACCATTAGAAATTCCCGAATGGAAATGGGAGCAAGTCTCGATGGATTTCATCGATGGTTTACCAAGGACTAGATCGGGATATGATAGCATTTGGGTAATTGTGGATCGATTGACTAAAAGTGCAAGATTTATACCAGTCAAATCGACCAGAACGGCAGCCAAATTGGCAGAATTGTATATGAAGTGGGTAGTGAGATTTCATGGAGTACCCAAAAGCATTGTGAGTGACCGAGACCCGTTGTTCACTAGTGGGTTTTGGAAGAGCTTACAAGAGGCTCTAAGGTCAGGATTACATCTCAGTACCGCATATCATCCTCAGACCGACGGTCAGACGGAGAGGGTGAATCGTATATTGGAAGATCTCTTGAGAGCGTGTATATTGGATTTTGGTGGATCATGGGATGACCATTTGCATCTAGTAGAGTTTGCATATAATAATAGCTACCAATCCAGTATCGGTATGGCTCCATATGAAGCTTTGTACGGAAGACCGTGCAACTCACCATCATGTTGGATAGAGACTGGCGAGAAGTTCGTGCTTGGACCAGATGTGGTGAGAGAAACTTCAGATAAGATTAAGATCATTCAGCAATGAATGAAAGCTGCCCAAGATAGGCAGAAGAGTTATGCTGATAAGAGGAGAAGAGACTTGGAATTCTCCGTTGGTGACTTGGTGTTTGTCAAGATCTCTCCGTTGAAAAGCGTGATACGATTTGGCAGGAGAGGCAAATTAGCGCCAAGATTTGTTGGCCCATTCCCTGTTCTTGAACTAGTCGGGAATTTGGCATATAGAGTTGGCTTACCAGAGAAAATGGCGGGAGTTCACAATGTATTTCATGTTTCTTAACTAAGGAAGTTCGTTCACGACTCAGATATGACTATTTCACCTAATCAATTAGAGGACTTCGAAGTAGAACCCGAGGTGGTTGGGAACCGCAAGCCGATCCGTATTGTGGGGGCACGATACGAAGCAACTTCGAAGGAAGGCGGTGAAGCTAGTCAAGGTTCAATGGGGCGAGGACGAGAATGATTGTACTTGGGAGACAGAGGAGAGCATTAGGAAGGCATATCCAGAACTCTTTGCCTGGTAAGACTTACTTTGCGATTTAGTTATTCCGCATGCTAGGATAGACTTATTTTACTTGTTTTGCATGTTTGATGGTTGTTTTATGTTTGATAGGCATGCAGGACCTTTGTGTGTGTTTGGATTAGGGAATTTCGGGGGCGAAATTTCTTAAGGGGGGGAGAGTGTAACGACCCGTATTCTACACATCATAGGATTGTAGAATATTTATTTCTTTCCCATGTGAAGTCGTATGGTCATGTAACTTTGGGAAACATCCATTAGAGTCATTTTCCATGTCCATGATTTTTGTCGATTTTTAAATGACCATTTTGCCCCTGGTTGGTACTGTTTTGGCCATAATTTTTGATTGGAAAGGAATTTTGACCTGAAACCACTTCCATTAGATTCGTTTGATGGTTTACCTTTCCGTAGAGTGGTCAAATAGCCAAACGGACTTACCGTGTGGGAGATATGACTGAAACAAGGTTTGGAGGGTGAAAAACTGCTTAACCGGGCCAAATCGGGTGATTAGTGAGTAGGCCCATTACCCATTTCGGGATTAGGGTTATGGGGAGGCTGAAATGAGATAGAGAATCATTCCATTTCAGTTTTCTAGCCTCCACTTATCACCAAGGATCCCTAAAAATGGCCTCCAACCTCTAAATCACCTCCAAATCATCTTTTGGTCAAGGATTAAGCTTAGCAACCCCTAATCAAGGAAGATCTTCACCAAAGCAACATAGGAGCTGCTGTTTGGTATTGAAATTCACATCAAATCAGAGAATTATTTCAGATCTTAGTTTATTTGTGGCTAAGGTGAGTGATTTGCATAGTTTTACACTAATTATGGCTAATTAGGAGTGATTAGTGTTAATTAGCGAATTTATACACTAATAAATTCGGGAAAAATATTCATAAATTCTTAAATGATGTTTTAGACCTCTGATATAAATTTGGGTTAATTTGGTTAAGTTTTGTTAATCCTATCATTAGTTTCACCTAAACATGCTTAGGGGGAAATATGGGGTTTTGGGTATGTTTGATCCATTTTAACCTATCATGTTGATGTTTTAATGTTTGTGGTTGATTATGCATGTTGCTATGACTGTATGAAATGTTTTGTGATTGATTTCAATAGTTGGAATGGTCGAAAACGTCGTCGAATGGCGTAAACACTTGCTGGAACAGTTTCAGAAAACAGTGCAGGGTTCGGATCGGATCAGATATGGGGCTCGGATCGGATATGTTGAACTGAGCAAGGAACCCGATCGGATCGGAACCCAGCACTTGGGGAAAATGGCAAAAAGGAAGGCCACGCTAACTGAACTGGGATCGGATTAGGGAGGACGGATCGGAGCGGAGGCATGAGGACGGATCGGATAGGAGCATGTGAAGGACGAGAAGACGGATCGAAACGGAGGCACGAGCTGGAGGGGAGATGACACCCGACCCGACCCGAGGCGAAGCACCCGACCCGACCCGAGGCGAAGCACCCGACCTGAACCGCACCAGAAGAAGACCCGACCCGAACCGCACCAGAAGAAGACCCGACCCGAACAGATGGAGGATACCCGACCCGAACCGATTGCTTGAGAAGGAACCCGACCCGACCCAGTATTGATCAATAACCCGAGATGCAAAGGTAGTCCAATATGGGAAGTTAGAGCTCAGGATCCAGTTGGGAACCGATGAGTTCACTTCATGGTTGGACTTTGCTGCGGGACGTGTGCTAAGGAGTTGTCGACGTTCATAACTTCGATTCACCACTAAGAATGAATGATGGGCTACTTATCAGTGCAGTAGGGTCATTATGACCTGAGGGGCAAGGTGATGGTAGCAAGACTACATTATCAGTGCAGTAGGGTCATTATGACCTGAGGGGCAAGGTGATGCATAGTAAGACTATGAGCGTGCAGTGGGGTCATTGCGACTCCATGGGGCAGAGTGGACATAGTAAATATGAGTAAGACTATGAGCCAGTGCAGTGGGGTCATTGTGACTCCATGGGGCAAAGTGGACATAGTAAGGATTAGTAAGGCTATGAGCCAGTGCAGTGGGGTTCTTGTGACTCCATGGGGCAAAGTGGACATAGCGAAGGATTTGTGGCTACGTTATCAGTGCAGTGAAGCCATTTATGACTTCATGGGGCAAAGTGATCGTAGCAAGGTATGTTGGGTGATCGAAGTGGTGAATATCGTATGCTTTACGCACTGAGTGAGAGATGTGAGGATGGATGCTATGTTTGATTGTTTGCCATCCCTATGACATGCACACCTCCCCCACCTCCGTATCTTTATATTGTTTGATATGATACCTTAGAGTGTTGTACAGTATGTAGTGCTAACTCTTTGGTTGCAGGTCCAGGTTCAGGTATGTTTTAGTCTACCTGTTATTGTTCACTTTAGATGCTTATCGCTTATACCAGGCTTTATGTCTGACCCAGAGTTTTATGTCTCCTCTTATTACTCTGGGTGCTCACACGAGCAGACTAGAGACATGTTAGCTGGTGATGCGCGAGTAGCTGATTCGGAGGCGGGCAGGAGGCTTCCACGTATGATATATATATATATATACACACACACACACATTCTCCCTGTGTCGTTGGTGGTCGCTACTTGGGCATTAGTAGTGTACCTCATTTATCTTACTTTTGCTTTGAGACAGTTTGAAAGTTGTAATAAACTGTATTTTGGATTTCCCCTGCTATGATGTTTAGTTCTGATTTTCAGCTTATGCACTGTCTCTCTTGTTCTATGTCAAGTATGTTATTATTATATTTTGTTCTATGCGCTGTGAGACATTCTACAGGTTCTTTGTATGTTCATTTCCTTCTTCCCTTTCCTTCTCACGACCCGTTCCGTGCTAACTGGACATGTGTACAGCGCACTTATGGAGTAAATGTCGGTTGGTACGGGGCGGGCCGTCACATTTCGGATATCGGATATCAGTATCCGCTTAATTTTCGGATATGGACGAATATCGAATATTTATCCGCTCCGCCTGTAATTAATAAATTTAAGAATATAAAAAAAAATGTTTGGATCAACATAAAATAATTTTTATACCAATGTTTGTAAAAACCAGAAAATAAAGAAATGTGATGGTGAAACATAGTTTTTTTACTAATATCCATAGGCATATCCAAAAATATTCTAGAATTAAACATTAAAACTACCATTTTTCAATAGAAATGGGCAAAAATTTATATCATAAATAACATCCAAAAGTTACAAAATAATTATTAACTCTATTTTCTGTTTTGAGTTATATATATTACATAGTCGGACGTATATTTTTCGGATACGGATACCACTATAATCATATCCGTATCTAATTTTCGGATAATGCCGAATGACAGATATTTTGGATATGGATTCGGACGGATATCGGATTTTTCGGGTATTCATTGACAACCTTGCTAGTGATTACTCCCACAACCCGAGAGCAATTCTTCTGTGTCCACCACCCCTGTCCCGTATGTGTCCACCAATCAAATCTTCTCATTTTCCTTTTTTTTGCATTTAAGTCCTCGGACAATTAAAGGATTTAACTGCAAAAGGCGGAGCCCAGAGGGCTGAGACTGAGATTGACTAGGAACACCAGGCACATAACACGAAAACGGGGACAGAAACAATTGGTGACTCCCAACCCGTAGTTGTGGCGTAGTCGGATAGATGGAAAGCAGCAAAACGATCCATTGTTGAATAGTATTGTCATCTTCCACTCCGTAGCTTAGGAAACACAATAATCTGAAAATAGAGGAGGAAAATAAATCAATTTGCTTCTGAATCCTAAAACCAATTCAGGTTTGCGGCTGCTTCTTCCTATTCCTCCGTTTTAATTTTTTTGCTGAATCGAGATCGGGATGCTGAACTAAATCTCTTTTGTTTTTGTTTCAGTTAGATGTTTAGATTGTGATCTCGATTTAGCATTTTCGTTCCTCCTTTTAATTTGAAATTCGATGTTTCAATTCCTCCCTTTATTTTTTGCTGCTACTTCAATATTTTCGTACATCTTACACGGGTTGCCTTACAATTCGACTATTGGATAGGGAAGGCTGCGATTCCTTATGAATCGCGGTTCCAAAATGTACGATCTCGCGATCTTTGCAACCGCTATTCTAAAGGATTTTATACAGTATGCAGGTTATATATATGGTTGATGATATCCACTAGTCACTGGTCAGCTTACTTTTGGTCAGACCCCTGGACCAATTTTTATTTATTATATAATTGTTTTTTTTTTTTTTGAAAACCCAGGAGAACCCGGCGGGCCGGTAAACTCCTGAGAAGGGTACAGTAAAGCCGTCCGCTAATCCAAGCCCCCATACCCCCGGGTAAATTTATGTAGTATGAGGAAGCGCATGGTAGGAATCGAACCATCGACCTTTTACTAGGAAGTTAGAGGTCTCCTTTCCACTGCGCCGCACCCGCGGACTTTATTATATAATTGTTACGGGGAGGACAATATAGATTAGCCTCCCCTTAAACATATAAATTAAAATTCCGATATTAACCCCTATAATCATCATTAATATAAAACATAAATCTCAATTAATGTTTACAATTTAATGTTGCACATAAAAATAAAAAATGGATATAATTAATGTAATGGAGACATTTTTTTTTTGGATAATCGGAAGGCATCAGATTAGATAATTAATTGTAATTTTATATTGAAATTGGTATGGTTAATTTAGAATAAATGCAGAACGAAAACTTTGATTTAATATGCTGTACCAAATTTGTGTAATTGATATTTTTAGTAATTCGCACATTTATTACTTGCGTTGAATTTAGTAAGTTAGGGTTTAACAAAAGTGACGAACTAGGGGTAGTTAGGTCTCTTTTTCTTTTCTTTTTAAAATAAAGCAGAGCCCCCTTAACAATTTTTTTTATGTTGGAGTCCCCTTAAAATTGTCCTTCTCTTAACCAAATATGGAGTCCCTTTAACAATCCCCCTTTTTTTTTTTTGTTGAAATTGGTACTTTTATGTGCAAGTTTATAGTAAATAATGTATTACATGACAATACATACAGCTGCTAAGGTCATATCGTTTTCTTTTTTTCAATTACCATTACTAAAAAAATATCATACAATTTTATATTAAAGTCTTGCTAATACTAAAATTCTTAAGGGGTTACAAATTACATCAATTTTTTTCCATGGCAAACAACTGCTAACCAACATCATTTTCCACGGCGATCAACCATCGAGCAACTGTAGTTCGGTGGTTGATAACCATGGAAAACAGAGTTGGTTGGCTATTGTTTACAGAGTTGGTCGACTAGGTTGATTGTTGTGTGAAGTATGTTTGGTATTAGAAAAACATATGTTCTATTGTGTTTAATATGTTTATGTATGGCATCATAAAGTGCAAATTTGGGTGCTCTTAGCATCACAGTGTGTGTGTGTGTGTGTGTGTGTATATATATATATATGCGTGTGTGTATTGTATATAAGTTATATAATACCCTTTTTGCATTTGAACCATAGTCACTTGTTTATATTTAAATAATGAGAGAGAGAGAGTTAGTGGGAAAAGAGAGAAAAGCGATTGTGTAATGGAAATCAGAGAAGCATTTATAGGTGTTGTATTGCTTGAGGTACAACGGAACACTATATGCACACATATATACATACCCTCAAATTCCCTTAACTTCAACCACATGTTTTGTTGTAAGTAATATATATTCTCTTCCTTCCCACTTTAGGGGAGAAAGATATATTATTTAAAATGGAACATCAAGTGGATTTAAGGTGTAGAAAAAGGGAGGGTCGGCAATGCTTCCCCCGATATGTGTGTGTGAGAAGCGTTCAACAACATCCCAAAAATGGAGCACCCCTTTAGTCCTCCATTTCCACCACTCATTTATAATAAAATAAGTTAGTGGGAGGAGAGAGAAACATGGATACGTGGAGGAAATTAGGGGCTAAAGGAGTGCTGCATTGTTGAGTTGCTCTTGATCATATCTTTCTACACACACGAGGAGGGTTATATAACACCGATGTTTCCGAATAACATACGAGTGGAAGAGTGTATTAATGAATGGAGAGAGAAACAAGGTCATGTTGTTGAAACCAAGTGGCATTTACGGTTGTTGTATTGTTTTCCCAAACAGGGCAACACCTCTATAGCCCTTTGATTTTCACTATACATTCTCATTTCTCCCTCTTTCTACTAAATTTCTGTCTCTTCTCACTAATATATTTAACTGTAAATTTGTGGTCTAAAATGAGATACAAATAAGGTGCTACCAAAAAGGGATGCCTTGGAGCGCGCGCACGCTCACACACATGTATACACACACACACACACACACACACACACACACACATATATATATATATATATATATATATATATATATATATATGCGCACACACACACACATGCTCGCGCGCACGCTCTATGTCATCCCTATTTCCAAACATCCCAATTGCCCCTCATTTATATTTAAATAAGTTAGTGGGGGACAGAGTCAGTGAGAAGAGAGAAAAATTAATGTGGTGAAAACCCAGGGGGGGGGGGGGGGGGCTATAGGAGTGTTGCACTGTTTGTGGTGCTCATAAATATATATATATATATATATATATATATATATATATATATATATATATATATATATACACACACATATACATATACATACATATAATAAGATATATAGCAACCTTGTTTTGGAGCGTCTCTTTGGCATCCGAGCTACAACAACTTATTTATACTTAAATAATGAGTGAGCAAAAGAGAGTTGTTGAAAAGAAAGAGAAGAGGGATTGTGTTGTGAAAATGAAGGGTATGTAGGGTTGCTGCACCGTTCGAGATGCAACAAAACACTCATATATATATATATAATATTATATATATACATATATGTATACATATAATTATATGTGTATATATATATATGTGTGTGTGCGCGCGTGCGTGCACGCGACCAGGCATGTGTGTGCGCGCCCGTGCATGCATGTGTGTATGCATGCATAGAGAAAGGGAGCCAACTGAATAAACTCTAGAAAGCCTGAACCGAACTCAAACTGTGATATTTTAAAAACAACCTACTTTACCAGTGTTGTGTTTAGAGAAAACCGTAATACAAGCATGCAGGGGTGGTAAGCATTCTTATCTGGAAGTGAATAACAGGTAAGAAATGACTGAGCTAACCATCTCTCACACGACAATTGGTTTTAGTTTCTTGTTGCATAGCATTAGCATGTGATAACTATACAATTAAAACTTTGCTAAATCCCTTCTTTCGACCGCTCTACAATTTAGTTATACTAACACTTAAAGTCTCATATTTTGGTAAGACCATTAAATCATGTTTTTTTAGCAATTGCTTTAGCAATTTTAATATATAAAATAAAGATCAAACTAACAACCAAGTCTAATGTTAAAGTGCACAACATAAGTTAGAGCATTATTTATCATGTTCCAGATTTCCAGTTGCATGGATTAAGATCTTTTTGTTTTTAGTTGCAGGATATTTTTTAGGACGAACTTGTAAAAAATTCAGTCTTTAAGGCATCGAAATTGGAAATTAGTTAAAATGGCAAAACAAATAATGCTTTTCTTTCCCTCTAATAATGTTTCCCAACTTGTTGCCCTTACCGGTGCACCTTCTTCCACCGCTGTCCTTATGATCGCTCTCCTCAGTTTCCACCATATCAACCGTCATTACAGCTTTAATTGCGGCAATTACTCTAGCTGCCGCTCTAATCACCACTTAAGCCTAAAAGCTCCAAATTGTTGCTAATCCAATTTCAATGCAATATATCACCACCCAAAGCATAACTATGCATCGCCAACTCATCTTGACACTGACTCACTTTCTGTTGCCATTTTACTCGCCAATAACCACTGCTGATAAAAAAGAACAACATGGATGGATGTTGTTTTACATTGTCATTATACAAATATTATTAATTTCAATAAAAAAAGAAGCAGCACATAGAAAAGCTATTAGTAGTAGTAGCTTAACATTTTTTTATTTTTTTTTAATATGAGGTTGGAAAATGCTACTATATTATAGCATTATAGAACATAGAAAATGATAATAAATACAATTATGCTACATCAAAACATAACAATGAACATTTAAAAAACAGAAATAAAGTAGCAAAATATAATATCATATCATAGAAAAATAAACAAACAAGGAATTAAAATTGAAATAATACTATATAATAGTATTATAACCAATGTTTTAAAACGCAAAAGGTGTACGCGAGGCGTTTTCCGGTCTGTGAGGCGAGACGTAAGCCTTTCAGGTTAAAAAAAAAGCGCAACACATATACTTAATTTGTAATATGAAATAACGTTAAGCGTCAAGTACTAAGCAAAAACCATGCTATTTGATGGGGTTATAAAAAAGCAGTCCAGACACAACAAAAACCATGCTATTTGATGGGGTTAATTTGTAAAGTCATGCTAGTCATGTAAGTCATGCTAGTCCAGACACACAACAGTTATATTAAAAAAAAAACATTTCTTTCGATTCTCACTGGAATCGGTTTCAGTTCCAGTTTACTGTAATCGAACTCGATTCCAGTATACTGGAATCGAACTCGATTCCTGTTATGGAATCGAACTCGATTCCTGTTATGGAATCGAACTCGATTCCTGTTATGGAATCGAACTCGATTCCATAACAAGAATCAACTTCGACTCTTGTTCGATTACACACACACGCCTTAGATAGATGAGGCTCTGAGGCGTGCGTTTTTGGCTATTTCCACGCCTCAAACCATTGAGGCGTAAGCCTCATGAGGAAAACGCCTATCGAAGCACGCCTCCAGGCGTTTCAGCCTCGCCTCGAGGCATGCCGCCTCGAGGCGTGCCTCAGGCGCGTTTTTTAAATACGTTGATCATAACAAATATTATTCGATACAATCTCGAATTATGCAGCGATTGTATACTACAATCAAAAGCGTTGCTAGTTGCATTGTAACATTAAATGTTATATTCAAAATTTCTAACTTACATAATATTATACATTTACTTCATCTAAAAATGTTGCCACAATTTATAAAATGATATAAATCAACAATGTGATCTAAGATGTGCATTCTTCAACTAAAAATGGTATTACGATTTGTAAAAAAGTTGCTATAACATGAAATCATAAGCAAAAATATGCAGTGTTATTTTTTTCCCCAACAAACATAAAATGATACAAGAAAATATCATTTCTGGATTTTATTTTCTTCTTCTTCTATTTAAAATTGCTTTATAACCACCATTACCACATTATTAGAATGCCCACAGCTGGCAACTTAGTGTCATCGCCATGCAATCACTACTTCCAAAACACTCAAACTTCGAAACGTTACTACAAAAATTGTACTTCAATACAACGTCGTGAACCTAATTACACTCTTTTTTTTTTTAAATTGAGTGTTTATATGATAATACACGGTTGTATATTTAGTCGTAGGTAGTATATAGTTGTTGCAAGTCAACATACGTCCGGTGGTTTGAATCATGCGCTACGCGTGATTCAAACCTATGACCTCATAAACGAATGATATGACGTCTAACCACTAAGATAATGATGCTGGACCAAATATGCATACTTCATATATGAATGCCATTGCGATACATAAAACGGTACTACAATTCACAAAATACTAATACAGAATAGAATATGGCATAAAATAACATGCTTTATTTATAGAATTAAACATAAAAGCACGCTACACTGTATCATTATCAACTATCATCTTGTTCTTCTCTAATTTAAAGCTACTCCTCCATAGTCACTAACACTAGATCACCTTTGCAAAATGAAATGTTATAAACAACATTTATGGAACACTGCTAAAATGTAGAATCATAAGTAAATATTGTACAAAAGAGCTATTACAAAATAGTTCTATAAGCTAATGTACATATAAGTTATATTTAGATATGTTAGTATGGTTCATCAAAATAGTATTGTATAATAGCATACAAGCTAAGATATACGCCTTTCATTTAAAATTGCAGCCCACAATTCATAAAGTCAGTTACAAAATAGCATTGTGAACTAGTATACACACATTGAAACAACCAACCATCTATGCCATCTCGATCTACGTCTAAAACGATATTGGCATCGCGGATGCCGTTGACAACGGATGTTTTTGAGTCAAAATATAAAACAAATCACAGAGCTATATACAATATTGTACACATTATGAAACCCATATTGGGAGGGTGGTCAGACAAAGGCCTAGTGGGTGAAACGCATTATATATGTTTTTAATGTTAATAAGCTAGTAAGGCAGCACGCATGCTCGAAAACCATACCTTAACATGTGCCGACATCCAACAAGTTAACTTAACATAATATAATACTACAGTGCGTACATCATATGTTATTGATTCGCTAAGTTCTAGCTCATCCTTAATCGCATGCTCACAAGTTGACCCCTAAAGTCTCATTCTGTTATCGTTAAATCATATATACTAAGGACTAGGCTCATCTAAACCTGTCGTGATGCCAAATTGACCGATGCCTTAGCTCTTGGGGCCATCCTATATTGATGACTTAGCTTCTCAGACTATTATATGTTGAGTACTCGACTTCTCGGACTATTGCATCGTTAAATACGAATTATGTACAATGAATTTACTAACTAAGAACATTTTTGAACTTTCTCGAACACACGTACTTCATCCACAAATACCACTGCAATTTATAAACTACTGCTAAATCATGAAATGCAACTATAATTCATAAATGCTACTACAAAATAGCATTAAGAGCCGGAATTATGTATAACAATAATTATTTAAAAAAAACACATAAAATGATATTACATGTTACCATTATTGGTTGTTATCTTCTTCTTGTCCAATTTCATGTTAATTCTCCACCACCTCTAGATCAAATAAAAAGTCTCTCTCCCCAGGTGTTGCGGCTCCCTTTATTAAACCTGCCATCTTCATCCATCTCCATAATCACACCGCCCCTTCCTCGATCATGCAGCCTCAATTGACTGCCTCCAACATCGCCAACCACCACACAGTCACAAAAACCTCTTACACCATGGGTGAAAACCATCACATTTCCACTGAAGAACATGGCGCCCGTCCTCCATCTCATGCTTGATTGCATGAAAATTAAGAAACTCCAATTTAACATGAGGAAGTGTCGTGTCCTTTACACAAAATAAATGGATTTGTGCTCTTTAATTTATGTTGTCCTTGTCGCTGTAAAATAAACGTGGTATCCTTGTAGCTAAAAAGGGTTTAGAGTTTTTCCTTTGTAACATTTCCCTGTTTTGTCATGCTACTGTAACCAGTGTTTTGTTTCTCGCATAGATAATGTGTAACTGATAATAAACCCTTTCGGAAATTGGACTTTATCTCAAATATAGTTTTTTTTTTTTTTCCACCTCCATCCTCAACATCCTTGTCTGATCTCCATTGTAGTTTTTTTGCACCTCCACAACCATAGAACCATAAATCGATTTAATTGTACAATATAATAGATTAGATTTAGACCTGACAATATAATTTTTAATTACTTTCGAGGTGTTGCTACTAAGCCATAACTGGGACATATGGAACATCACTTGTTATTCAATAAAGTAAAACAAGTGATCCTTTGTTTTAGGAGGAGAGCACTCACTATATGCTATCTTTCTTAAATAAGATATCGAGGTGATTGTCATAGGAGTACCATTTATTTATTAATCCAATGTAAAATACTATGAAATTTACCATCAAAGAACCAACAAATTGGTCTATTATTCATACAGTTTCAGAAAGTATAATTTTATGTAAAATCCTGATGTAGTTTGATAGAAGTTCCGTGGTCTATAGCTTTATGGTATGCAATGATTTATATGGAAAAAAAGCACACAGATGTACACCAACACATCAGGAATTTGCTATGTTACATTATCCTAAAATAGTGAAATCAATCAGTTTTATGATTTTGATTGGTATTCAAATATCTAAAAATGCCAGTTGACAGCAATTTTACGTAAAAATCCATGCTTTTCTTATGATGTGGTAGACATCAGTTGTCGAACTTAACTGGATTACATTAACCAGAATATCCATGTGTTTTTTCTTTCACTTGCATATTGTTCATTTCATTTGCTGAACTTTAATTGATATGATAATCAGTCTGTTGGGTATGCTGCCGAAATGACAGAGTACCTTGGGAATATATCTATTGAAATTCATTGATATGCAACAGCATGCATTTCACCTTGCTGATAATTTATAGGATACAAAACCATTCTAACTTCAGTATTTTTATTATATTCAATAACATGTTTGATATTTTATATCATATGCAGAAATTGAAAGCAATACTAACACAGTAATAATTCAATGATTGCTTCACTCTCGCTGATGGACGTTAGTCGCTTTTGTTTCTCCAAATTTATTCCAAGAGAGCAAAAGATCCTACCGAAACGTAATTGTTCAAACTACATGGGAACATATTCATTGTTCGTATTCTCATTTTAACTTGCGCTTATTTTGCACAACAGAACAGGCAACCCGCAATCAGGAAATCACTCGATTCGAAGTTCCACTATTATTCTCACTAACAGAAGACCTATTATATTATGTAGTGGAGGTCTGATTCTGTCTATCTTCCATCGATTGCCGCTAAAAGCAGAAGAATTAACTCCCCCATCTCAAGAAAACGAACAAGATAATGGAGTTTTAGGATCAATTAAGACGTTTTTTGATCCTGACGAGAAAACAAAATCCGGAAAAATATTGCCGAAGGCTTATTTGAAGTCAGCAAGAGAAGTAGTTAAGACTCTTCGAGAGTCGTTAGAGGAGGATTCAAAAGATGTTGGTAAATTTAGGAGGACCGCTGATGCGGCAAAAGAATCAATTAGAGAGTACTTAAGTAGATGGAGGGGACAACAAGAAGTTAAAACTGAGGTACTCTCGCCTTCTCCTCCTCTTTCTGGGTATCGTTGCAGTGGGGTGGGGTGGGGATGGTGTAGAGTGTTGTTCATTTCATTTAGTATTACCATTGGAAGTGTTGCAGCCCCTGATATTATGCAATATTTAGTATGTTGTGTGCAGTATTAAACAGCATACCCCAAACAATTAGAACAATGTCCCAATTCGCATGGGGTATGCTTAAAATCTTGTTGTTGTCCATACATTTTTTTTTTTTTTTTTTTTTTTTTAATTTTTTTTTCTTTGCTTTTGCAAAGCTGGATATATCGATGACTTGGGTTCTATATGTAGACCCCGAAGGTCCCTCTATAAACCTTTATTAATGGCGCACAAACTTACAGACCCAAGTTGGTAGTGATTTTTTTTTTTCTTTTAAAAAGAAAAAGAAAAAAGAAACATGCATCATTTGATGTATATGACATATCTAATATTATTTACTTGTCATTTGGTAAATGAATCTTGGTCGGTAGTAGTAACATAGAACCATCTTGGTTGGTAGATGTATATGACATATCTAATATTAATTACTGTTTTCTCAGTAATGATGTTTTATGAATGTTATCTTAGGAGTCATATGCTGCAATAGAGAAAGCAATAAGATCATTGGCTAGCTTCTACTCAAAAGCCGGTCCTTTTGCAACGCTCTCTGAAGAAGCTAAAAAAAGCATCCTTGATGACCTGAATGTTGCTGAAGCAAATCTGTGAAATACCACTGGTATGTAGTCATACATACATGTTTTTCAAATTACTGCTTTTACTTTAGGAGATTTTATTGTTAACCTGCCATTCTAATTGATACTGTCTTTATATGTATTTTTTTGCTTTATCAAGTTGTAAGAAAAATTGGTTAAATTGGGATGCAAAATAACCCAGATATTAATCTCTTCAATGAAATTTTCAGTATCTCACCTCTGCAGCGCTCTCAGGCAAGCTTCCGTTGTTTTCTCTTTGTGAATGGATAGCATTGTCCAGTTAGCAATTTTCTTACTCAAGCGACAGCGGGTTGTATGAGTTAAAATATAGCTGCATTTTGTTGAACTATTGCTATGACCATACCCCTACAGAGCACAATCACTCAGGATATTGCTTACTACAATCACGCCTACCACTCACAGCACCCAACTTTTAGGCATAATGCAGGTATGCCACAACACTATGACCATGATAAACGAACTCTTCTGAAGTGAAAGCTATGACATACAATACATTATGACAAAACCAATCAATGACGCCAAGTTTGAAAAGGAGACTTGGAATTCCAACCAAACAAGTACAAGAGCGTAAATTGCACTGTGACAAACCGATTAGTGACGTTGAACTTGAAATGGAAACTTGCACTACAGGAAAAACTGTATATTCCGACGCTCTTAAACGTCGGTATTTCGTCGGGAATAGCGATTTCCGACGGACTTATCGACGAAATAAAAACATCGCTATATTTAGCATCGTTAAATTTTTCCGATGATTTATCTTTGGAAACGTCATCGTTTACCGACGATTTTACGATGTTTTTTCATAGCTTACAAATGATTTTACCGACGATTTTATGATGTTTTTTTCATAGCTTACCAATGATTTTACCGATGGTTTTACGATGTTTTTCTCATATCTTACTAATGATTTTACCGACGATTTTACTATGTTTTTCTTTTTTATTACCGACGATTTTACGATGTTTTTTCAATAGTTTACCAATGATTTTACCGACGATTTTTCGATGTTTTTTCCATAACTTACCAATGATTTTACCAACGATTTTACGTTGTTTTTTCCATACCTTACCAATGATTTTACCGACGATTTTAGTATGTTTTTCTTTTTTATTACCGACGATTTTACGATGTTTTTTTTTTCGTTTACCGACGATTTTACAATGTTTTTTTTTCATCATTTACCGACGATTTTACAATGTTTTTCCGACGATTTTACGATGTTTTTTTAGTATGTAAACTACCGATGATTTTACGATGTTTTTTCTTTCCATCCCTTACCGACGACTTTACTATGTTTTTTCAGTATGTAAATTAGCGACGATTTTACGATGTTTTTTTTCTCATCCCTTATCGATGACTTTACTATGTTTTTTGGCATGTAAAATATATCATGTTAATTGTCTGGTTTCTTACTTCTTTCCGAAAACAACATACACTAAAGTGTTTTTTTGGTGCAGCAATATTTGTATCAGGTGCAAGGGTACAACCCAAGATAAGAGACTAAGAGAGTTTGCCTCCAGCAAAGATTGGATAAGTTATGCTTAATTCAAACAATATGACCTTATATTATACTCTCTAGAAATATCCCCTTGGAATGCAGATCAGCTATGTAAGATGATCACCTTAAACTTAATTCAAACAATAAACTCTAAAAAAGTAATATGATCTTAAACTATGTAAACCAAAGCCAAGAACCTTTTCAGCAAACCATATATGCATGCTACCAATGTCTTAAATATGGAAGATCGCTAAAAGCAGGAGAAAAGCTCCGGACTCTAAGCAAAACACTTAAATATGGGGTTTCTAAAGCTGTTTTCTGAGAAGATCTCAAAGTTTTAACACAAAAGATACTTGACCCACAGGATAAATTTCTTATAGTTCTCAACAGGCTTATTTACTTATCGTGTATTCTGTCTATGACAGTAGATCCATTGTTTTTCTATATTTTTGCCTTATCATAGAAAGAATTGCGGTTGCAACAACAGTAGAAGGAACTGTCACATGTAAGAAAAAAAAAAACTGTCATTTCAACACAATCATCTCTATCATTTGCTATACATATTTGATCACATGTAAAAAAACTATCACACAGCCACTAGGCTAGAACAAACAAAAGCAAATTCAAGTACAATTTTGACTTAATTGGAACCAGATTGCCTACCGAGAAAAGCAGTCATCATAAGAGACATATCTGATTGCATCTTAGATTGAGAAAGATTTTGTGCTTGCATAAGCTCATGCATTTCGTTCACCTTCACCCGCTCCATATACAATTGCTCCTCAAACTCGGCTCGTTCACGTTTCATCTCTTCTTGTAGCTCTTTGACCATTTTTTCATTTTGCTCTAACATTTTCTTCATGTGAATTGCTTCCTCATTATCCACCATAATAGAAGATGAAGATATATGTGCCTGAATAAATTTACAAATAATATGAGTTTTAGTGTCATGTGATGGAAAACCGATCTTGCTCGTATCAGTATAAAAGGAAGATGTGCAGACGGGTTATTTTTGTTCACATGTATCACTCTAATACACACGTACATACAGAATAAATATACACTATTCATTTTTCTCCACATTTCATGAACTCTATTATTTCAGACCTTATGCATATCTGTTCTATGTGACTATGTTACTGGGTAGAGAAAATATATAGTTAGTCCATATGTCTAGTGCATATGTTCTCACTTCAAACTCAAGTTGAACTGCCCAATCATATGGACATTGACATCTTACATTTGTGCTATACCTACCCAAGAAAGAAAATAAAACTAAAAAACCATACACTAACAAGTACATGCTGTTTAAACCGATACATAATCTTGGTGTCACACCTACCGTATGAGTCGACAAAACGACTCCGTAAGAAAAACAAGCTTAAACGCCTCTCATGCCCGTAGTTTATCATGCCACTAATATTGTAAAATTATCACCAGCTTCAATTTAAAACTAACACCGTACAATCGGTTAATTTTCAATGTCTGAGAATCTTGTTTGCTACACCATAAAGCTGACAAAAGAATATGGCTGTAATACATTTTCAATGGTCTCATGGTGAATGAAGTCATTGACAACTGTTGTATCAAGAATACCCATTCTTGCCACAAACTGTGATCAATAATGTTGGATAAGACGGGGACCATTACTACTCCAATGAGAATGGCAAAATGAGACCATATGACTGCATATGCTCATTCATGCTCATTTATTCTTTTCATTCTATATGAAATAGTCTTTGAACGGCTTTCACTCGCCTATCAGTATTTTAATCCAGCCTATAGGTTGCCCCTTCTCACGGCTCGAACTTTCCGTCGAGCGGTTCTCAGTGAAAGCACCAAATGATACGGCTCATTAGGTAGAACTCACCCCCAAAAGCTAGCTTGTAAGGGGAGGGTGCCTAATGACCTATATACCAGGCAATATTCCCATATTTTATGGTATGGGACATATCACATAGTCTGTATCGCGGGATTATTTTGCTAATCCTAGTAGAGAGTGTTAAAAACATTATAAGGTAACTTAAAGAAGCATGAATCGGGATTTATACTGTTAAGCGTTTTCATCCATCCAGAAAGGATATAGTGATGTGACTCAATACACGCTATTAAATGACTGAAGCAAACAAGTGGTTACCATTTTCATATTGGTGGTGGAGTTGTTTCTTAATGGGAAAAACTATTTTAGCTCAATTCGATTCGGTCTAAGATGATTACATTGATGGTACTTCCTGAAAGTGCACAGAGATCTAATACAAGTGTGCGCTTGCCATATCAAGTTAAATATTATAATAAATGGTAAAGTAAGACAAAACCACATCAAAGTTATTGTAATAATTCAGACCTCTCATCCTACGTCCAAACCCGAATCCTCCTTTTGAAATTCTCATTAATCAACATATCATCTCTCAATGTGGAGGAATAAACAATATACCAGTTATTTGATTTGAAAAACTCGTATTCTTTTAAGATTTTGACTGATGGTGCATTACTTTCTATCCTTTTCTCTTAAGTTTTTTGAGTGTGAGCCTAAGAGTTTAGGATGGTAGGTCACCAAATTCTATAAATCAGACATTGGTGATACATAAGCAAATTACACTGTTCGAAAGCAATAAAGAGTTTAGAGTACAACTGATAGAAAATTAGAGGGAATTTTTTTTAATTATCAAATCTTGGATTTGCTACCAATTTATAGTTGTCAAGAATCTCTTTCAGGAACGTGCAACGGCTAAGACAAGACATTAAAAAATAATGATTGCATCTGATGAAGAAGGACGAACCTGTCTTTTTAGTATATAGGCATAGAAAGATACTCAGACATCTGATTATATTAACAAAACTTTTGATCTTGAACAAATTCAGTCGACCAAAGAAGAAATAGTTTAAAGACATTAGTTTTCAGATGTTTGACTTTAATTATGAAACGTTTGTTTTTAGACATAGCCGTCTGTTTTGGGAAGAACTTAAACTATAGAAGTTCCCATTTAAAGTTGGATGACTTCAAACGTCTGATAAATGTCTTAGATGTTTATAATCTTAACAATTGAAAAAAAAAAATCCTTTTTAAACTTGCTTTGAGGGGTGTATAACTTTTAACGTGAATACATTAACTCCTATTATTCAATAGAGATTGTATAATGTTAGATATGACACAAACACACATATATGACTTTACAATGATTTTTCTTCATGTCGAGCTCTTTGTTGATACTCTACATGGCTTTTTGGTTCTTCGATGCTCGGAGTTCTTTAGTCTTGGTCTTTACATACTTGTACATTAGTTGAAAGATTCTACGGTTTTATTGTATAGATTTTTCAGGCAAAGTCAGCTTGTTTTATCATAACACTTTTATTGAAAAATATATGAAATAGTTGCTTTATGCATGCACAAAGCAGCTATACACAAAATATTATCACTGAGTTTAAGGATACTCTGCCTTAACCAACTAGCATCATGCGAGATAACCATTTTACAAAAAAAAAAAAAAAAAAAAAAGGATCTTCAAAATTTACTGTTTGTTCCATCTGGTCTACAAACTGGGGCTGTCTACAGGCTCCAGTGCTTTAATTTAATAATGCCATGTCGTTCAAGGTTCAATGGCGATTGAATCTACTTAAAAACCACAGGAATTAATTTCTTTAGTTAAAGTCTTCCATAGATAATTGTTAAAGGATCCATTTATCATTTTAGTAAGTTTTAGTAGAACAGTGAAAATTCTGAAGTAATTAGAGCATATAGCAAAACCTACATTTTTGACGACAATTAATCTATTAGCTTAGAGATAATTTTGTTTGGCATATATATAATTCGACCTTGAGATAATCTTTTCAAAGAGTGGATGACAGTGCACCATAGAAATTCTTGAATAACACAAGGAGCCCTAAGATATATAGCATGATCGTCAAGAGGGAGAAGGCCAGATAAATTGTAAATATCATGTTTATCTACCGTAGATAAACAAACAATCACAGTATGAGATTCTCTTTTTTTAATCTCAAGATATACTTACATTTTTTCTGAAACTTACCATAAACATCACAATCATCCATCCTTAAAATATGTATATCGGTATCAACCTTTAAAATAATTAGTTTAACATATGCAAGTATAGTGTATCAGTATTATATTTTTGATCAAGAATGCACTGTTAGTGCATGCTCTTGTTATGACTCTCTGTACTTTGGAAAAGTATATTATTGAATTTTGCATCTTTGGTATTTTGAGGCAAACTATTCAGATTACTGAAATTAAATTAAAGTTTCTTCATTTTGCAGCATACTACTATCAAAAGGGATACTATAATATGATGCAAGCACATGAGACGGATTTTGGACGCTGCTCGCTAAATCGCCCTATCAGAAATGGTAGCGCACATGCTTCTACTTGCAAGTAGTTTGCACATTTTATAATTAAACTTGCAGTCATGAATTAAATCCAATTGAAGAAAAGTTTGAGTGCTCAACTTATCGGTTGATTTCCAAAACCATAATGTCTACTTTGGGTTTTGTTAAGTCGATGGAATATGAAGTCTTCTTGCTCCAATGTCATTTCAACATCCCCAAATTCCTCTTTCATCTTTACGTAATCATCCTGTTGACACACATGTAGGATACATAAATACCCAACTTGAACTCAACATTATATATTGCATAAGTACTTACAAAAAATTCCGCAGATCTCTGATCCACCCACTCATATGTTACGTTTCCATCATCATCCTCTACCTCGACCTTATGAACCCGCAAGTACACCTCCATATAAGTCGGTTCTCGTCCCAACTCCTTACACTAAAATAAAATCAATGCAATGCAAAGCTAAGCTACTTTTAAATAACATATCTAACTGTAAATTAATACGATAGATATCTAACTATAAATTAAACTCTTACCAAATCTCGTCGATGTTGCATATATGACTTTGATCCACCTTTGTGTAATGTGATATTTTTATGTCGATTTCTAGAGTTTATCTTTGATAATTTCTTCACCGCAGGCTTCTTGCAATATTCCTCGAACTTCTTTAAAATCGTTGCACTAAGAAAATGTGGTTTCTTGCCTTTTCTCATGGTTGAAACAAAGTCTCTATAATAGCGTCCTGCCACACGCTTTCATGTGCGCCTAACCATTACGAAATCTGTTCCTGCTGGCCACATAAACTGATCCTGCATATTTAAATAAATATTTGGACTTAGTTTAAAATATATTATAACGTTCCTTGGGCACTAAAACCCTCACATACACGATCAACCCCTGCATCTTAATGCCTAATTCAATTCATGGTTCAGGCTAACCAGTACCTTACATCGCTATATTTTACTAATGAAACTTTCAAACAATATAAATGGGGAGTTACATGGTTAACAAATACAGTTGAGAGTTTATTGATTCCAATATTAGATATCAGTGCAAGTCATAAAGACTAAATCAATAGGCGGACCTTAACATACTTGTATGATTTGTATCATATTTTCACCAAACATTCCAGGATTTTTCAAAATGCAGAGCCACCACCATTAGCATTTCCAAGTAAAATATCATAAATAAGAATTAACTGAATGTAGAATGTAGATTACATAACTTAATGAATTGGAAACAAATATATGATTAAATTCACAAATATATGATTAACAAATATATGATTACGTAACTTCCGCCTCAACAACAGCTCAAATACCAACATCAGACACAGCTGGTGCAGCAGCCCCCTAGGCAAACACAAAATTTGGATTATGGAGAATCATATATGCGTGGATGAGGTAGAAGTCGAGGAAGAGGAAGGGGCAATGGAGGCAAGGGAAGATATGACAACTATGGGAACAGTCAGGGGTATGATAATAGTAGAGGGTATCAAGGCTATGGAAATAGCCAGGGATATTCACAAGGGTATGGGAACAATTGGGGATATAGCAATCAAGGATACAATCAGGGTTATGGGTACAATCAGGGATACAGTTACGGCTATGGGAACAATGGAGGCAAGGGAAGATATGACAACTATGGGAACAGTCAGGGGTATGATATGACAATTATGGGAACAGTCATGGGTATGATAACAGTAGAGGGTATCAAGGCTATGGAAATAGCCAGGGATATTCACAAGGGTATGGGAACAATCGGGGATATAGCAATCAAGGATACAATCAGGGTTATGGGTACAATCAGGGATACAGTAAAGGCTATGGGAACAATCAACCATACAATCAAGGCTGTGATAATAATCAAGGATACCAAGAGAATGGTGGGTATTCAAACTACGGTAGAGGCAGTCGAAGCGGTCGAGGTGGTCGCGATAGAGATGGCGGAAACTATGAAAATGGTGGATATTCAAACTATGGCCGAGCCGGTGGAGGTGGACTGGGTAGAGACGGAGGGAACTATCGTGGTGGAAGAGGGCGGATGTGGGCGGAGTGTCCAAGTGGAGTGAACTTCTGGTGCTGTGATTTATATCCAGGATTTTTATCTTCAATGCATGCTTTATTTGTTTTTCTTATCAAGTTAGGGAAACTGGAATATACCATCTATCCAAGGATTTGTCAAGGTATTATTAGACAACAAGGTTCATTGTCTCTTTAGGGTTCGTATATTTGCTGCTGTCTTTGTGAACTTTTTTTAAACATGTGCGTCCTTGGCTTCTCTGCCACTCTGTTTGCTTTCCCACTCTTGCTTATTCTCAGTAATATATAAGCATGCAATACTTGTTGGAAAAAAAAAACTGAAAACTTGAGAATAACATACAGGTTAATATAGGTCAAAATCTAAGAATAATACATAATTACTAAAAATTAGTCTGAAATCATGTAACTTGGTTTCGAAAATATAGGTTATGGTTAATTACCTTAAAATCTGAAAATAATTTATCCATTGTGTCAGGAGGAATATCGCTCATCCTAGGCCAGAAGTCTGTCATACGTCGTTCGAAGCAACATCTAATGGTGCTTGAGGCTAAATACAAGTTACTAAACTCCCATTTCTTGTATAAACCACACATATTTGATCACGTAAGAGTTTTAATATTGTTAAAATAAAGACTGAATATGCTAAATTACTCACATTTTATTTTGGTGATATATAGACATGGTGGGTGTACCAAAGCGGTCTACATTAGATGTTTGAGTTGATGGTCCTGATGCAGCAATTTCTGTATCATCTGGCTCATCATGAGAGGATAATACATCACTAGTCGTACATGGTGTCGCTCTCACACGGTGGTAATGCGGTCGAGTTGTAGCACGAATATCATGATTAGTCTGAGCTTCTCGACCATGACCTGGCATAGCAGTTGTCTCAGGCTCAGCATGGGTCGATGATGCATCTCTAGCAGGATGTGACATCACTCTTGCGCTGTGATGGTGTGATTTAATTGTTCGAACAATGCGATTGGATTGAACTCCTCGACTACGACCACAACCATTTTCTGTAGTATCCATACTGCTAATATCACCACCTCTTCCTTGACAATGAGCTGTCATATTCTGATCCACCTAAAGAAAAATAAGCAGCCGGTTCAACCATGTATATCTCACTTGTTATATGTTGATGATGTTATGCTATTTGCTATGGTAGACAAAGGTGTACAATGCAATAATAGCATAACCCAGAGATTCAGAAGAGATGCAGGTTTGAGCATAATTCAAATAAAAACCAAATTATACTTCAGTAGCAGCTAATAGAATAAAAATGAATTACTGGACATTTTGCAAGTACAAGAATCATCTTTTCCAGTAAAATATTTAAGGGTTCCTTGATTCAGCGATTATCTATATTATTCAAAATGCACGTGTACAATTTAGAGAGAAATGGATATATTTGATAATTGGTATAGTTAACTACTCTTCATGGCAAACAGAGCAGAGTTAATTCAAGTTGTGGCAATGCCTATAGGGTTGAAATGGTTACTTATGGATCATATGCCTATTGCTGCATTTTTACTCGATAGTCTATGTGCTATTTTTTTAAGGTAGGAAGAATCACAAAATTACATGGACTAAACTGTGACAAAAAATGGACGAAGGTAGAAGCCTCAAAAGTTTTAAAGGAAATAGAATTGAAACAACTTCATGTTTAAAGCTAATCCGGCGACTGCACTTCATAATCAACATATGTTCAACAGGGATCCAGACAAGTACTGTAAAAACTCAAGTTTCTAGCAGCCATGATTTTGCAACATGTCATGTATAATGAAAAACATGATTAGATATGGAGATGAGAGTCCAAGATGCATCTGAAACGTAATTGTTAATGATATTGATACTTTACTATAAACAGAACCATGGATAAACAAAAAGGTCTTGTAGATATTCTAAGTCAGGAGGAGATATCATATCAGTGAAAATAAAATTATCTACGTTTTATGTATTAATCAAGACATCCAGTAAATATGTCATTGGATAAACATTTCATTTTGGCTTACAAAAAAAAATGTTGAAGAAATAATGGTATTCATTTTTTTATTCAAATGCAGCTTATGAATCCAAAACATTTCATTGGATAAACGATATTCTCACCTCTTAATTAGAAAGTTATCAGCCATACACTTATCTTACCAAATGAATTTTAGTGGATCCATGCTCTTTTGGACATTACCACTTACTGTAAATCTTAAAGATAAATCATATGCAAAATTACATGTACTACTAATCCTGAAACAGATGATTCAATTAATGAACCATCTTTCTTTGTTTTAAATTCATAGGGAACATAAGAGTAGTGAAATTTGAGAACCTAATTTGCACAAATTATTGCATTATTACAAAAGTTTGAGAACTTAACTTTATGTAATTTAGTAAATCCCATGCATATTATTTACTACAAATTCAAAAATATACCTAAGCAAATGAATTTTAATAGGTTATTTTATTGTTGAGCTATTTTATAACCTGATATTCATCTCTATTCATGTTAAATTTGTTCCACGTTGATTTGAAGGTGTTGATCAAAATATGGTCCATCAACAATCAAGCACAAATGTTCGTATTATTAACTTCTACATATAATGCATTACATTCATACCTGAACCTCGTTTCAAGTCTGAATATTGCAAAACTGATATTATAAAACCGTTCAAAGAGGATATGAATGAAATAAAGGAAATTACACTGATAGTAGTCTTGTTAAATTTTCAATTCCTGGAGAGTTCTGGATAATCTCTAGCTTGGTAAACCTCTGCAATGATAGAAGCAAATTTAATGAGGTTAGAGAAGGAGACTAAGAATTAATATTATCACACTCAATAATACTCTTAAAAAATTAATCACATTTCAAACTGTTTGCTTGATTGAACACTTCTCGAACCAGATTATTAATTTTAGCATGTATGCAGAAAAAAGGTAACCGTGTAAGTAGTTTTAATGGTTTGGATCTCTGTTTCATTTTTGGTGCCATCAGCTTTGACAATCAATAATGCCTTTTGATCGCTTCATGAATTTTGTTTATTGAAAGGAACTTATTACCGCTGCAATTTAAACATCTGCATTAATGATTTAAAATCACATTTATTTGAAATTTGATTTTACTGCATACAAGTTTAATTGGTTCAAGATGCACAGTTTTTTTGATAAGACGGGAGTCATTATGACCGATCACACACATAACTGAAATAAAAAATGTAAATGATTTTCCCTATTTATAATATATGCTGTATAATAGTTTCTGGATATCAAGGTGTTTGGTATACAAGATGAGCTGTGGATTACGGGCTTTTGTTTAATATTACTAGTTTCTTTGATTCATTCAAAATATTATCATTTATTCTTAGTACTAATTTGCATAATATGTCTAAGGGCACTAATCTAGTGGTAACACCATGGAGTGTGAATGCACATGCCTTAGGTTCAACTCCCGGATATTAATTATCAAACTTCAAGAAAAAAATAGAATTAATAATTTGCTGGAATATAGGAATACATATTATGCAGTTCTATATCACATAATTTGGTTTTTGATAGAATTTGACATGTTTGATCCACAACAAGAGCATGCATTATCCATTGAGAGGCTAGCACCAAGTTTAGCAGCACTAAAAGTTGAACTTTGTCCAAGTTGCATGAGTGAAGGTCTCTTTTGAAAGATCTATTTTGTGTTTCTGCATTCTACACTTAATAGGTCAGATGCAGACGTTCTAACAACACCTGAGGTATTTCTTTTTTCTCTTCTTTAAATAAATAAATTCTTCAACATATGCCTTTGAGGCACACGTTAACAAAACTCAAAATAACTTGCAAATCAGTATAGCCAAGGAAACAAACTAACTAAAAAGACTTAAACTACTCAAAATAACTTGCAAATCAGTATAGCCAAGGAAACAAACTAACTAAAAAGACTTAAAACATGATTCAAACTACCACAACAATTGGCATAACATATAACAGTTGATTGACCATGTCAAAATGAATATCATACTACCACAACAACATTTACCATGCTAAAACAAACAACAGTTGGTTTACCAAAAATGGCTTACAAAATGCAGGAATACAAGAATAAAATGATTCAGACCTAGTAATTTCACTAAAAACATATAGGAATTGCAGACTATGCTGAAACCCATTTGGCATGGGCTTTCGGTACATATTTAAAACTTTCTGAACTCTACCAATCTTCATCGGAATCATCTTCTGATTCAATATCGGTATCAAATTCATGCTCGACCTCTGTATCTTCTTCTTCTTCATCTTCATTTTCGAAGAGTTCCACAACAACATTAGATTCTTCATTAAGAGGTCCAACATCGTCATCGTGTTCTATTATATTTAATTGTTCACTTGCTTCAAAATCAGCTTGGTAAGCTTGGACATTTAGAATATTGGTATCAAAAGAATATCGTGCTTTTGTTTTACAAACAGCCCACCATTCCGACTTACTTGTGTTGATGGATGGATAAGGTGTGTAGTATACTTGAATCGCTTGTCTTGCCAAAACAAACGGATCATACTCTGAATATTTGAGAGTATGATTTACTTCAATAAGGGGATAATCTTTATGCACGCGAATGCCAACATTTGGCTTGTTGTTAAACCAATCACATTTGAACAAAACAACCTTTTGTTCTGGCTTAAGTGAATATGTTAATTCAATAATCTCTTTCAGCACACCGTAGTAATCATCGATATGAGCATTCAGATCATCGCTACCTTTTACACACACACACCGCTATTGAATGTCGATTTATGAGCTCCATATTCTTGTGTGTGAAATTTAAACCCGTTGACAAAGTATGTTGGAAATTTTCAAACTCTGAGTTGTGGCCCATGTGCAAGATATTTCAAGCCAATATCGACGATATTATGTGCACGTACCTACCAATTATTATACAATATGTTAATAATATAATATACGAGCAATATATTAAATTTTCTATAATTAATTATAATAATGATTTTAGTTACATAAAATACTTACATAATTCAAAAACCAATCCACAAATTTCTTGCCGAGCTCGAGAGTTGATTGTTCCTCTTCAAAAATTCTGTTTCGTCATATGTCGATGTAAGCAAAAACTTTATACAAGTATCTAGGTAAGTCGTTCGATATATAACTAGAAAATATTACCTAATAAAAGGGGCTACTTCGGCACAATTGAGGAGTATGTAAGTTCTGATAGTATGAAGATCTTTATCATTCAACCAGTCTTCTTTACATTTACCAGAGGATCTTCCATGTTTTTTAAACACGGATATAAGATTCTCAAATGAATCATCCATGGTAACTTCAATGTTACGAGGAACGCTATTGAGCATTGATTTAACGTGCTCCTCAAAGTAATGGTTAAAAAATGTAGATGCTTCTTCCACAATGTATGCCCTGCAAATTGACCCCTCCACACGTGCTTTTTGTTTTATTTTTTTCTTCAAATGACCCAAGTACCTATACATGAGTACTTTATGTGATACATGATATAACATATTTAATTATAAGGGCCGTTAGTTTTTTAATTACCTCTCAAAAGGATGCATCCATCCATACCGAACTGGTCCTCGCATCAATGCTTCACTAGGTAGATGTATGGGAAGATGTTCCATAACATTAAATAAGCCTGGAGGGAATATTTGTTCCATCTTGCAAAGTAATATTGGTATGTCTTCTTTAAGTTTTTCAAGTGTTCTATTTTCAATGAAGTCGAACACAGATCTTTGTAAAACATGCTAAGTTCAGTGATGACTTTCCAAACTTTAGCTGGTAATAATTCTTTAAAAGCTATTGGAAAAAGTGTCTCAATAAAAACATGGCAATCGTGAGTCTTCATTCCCGACATTTTCCTAGATTTTAAATCAACGCATCTTCTTATAGTTGAAGCAATACCATCTGGGAATTTTAAAGTACTGATCCATTTCAATAATTTCTTACAACTATCATGATCTAACTCGTAACAAGCTAAAGGTTTAACATTCTCATGAGCTGGGTCGAGTTCAAGTTCAGGTCGCTTACAATACAATGCAATATCTCGTATTGATTTCAAGTCATCTTTTGTCTTTCCACTCACATTCAACACCGTGTTAAAGACATTGTCAAACATATTTTTTCATTGTGCATTACATCGATATTGTGTCGAAGCAACAAATGTTTCCAATACGGCAATTCCCAAAATATGCTTTGCTTGCACCAATTATGAGTTTTTCCTTTACCCAAATTTTTTTCTTCTTTACCAACTTCATGAATCTTTGGATAATCTTTAATGATTTCATAAATTTCTTCGTTAGATAAATTTGGTGGCGACGATCTTCTTTCAACCTTGTTCGCATTAAAATTCTTCTTATTATATCTATAACGGTCATCACTATGCAAAAAACAACGATGACAATCAAACCATGATTGTTTTCCACCATTTTGTAGTCGAAATGCTTGTGTATGATCCATACAATAAGGGAAAGACAGTCGACCACTTGTACTCCAACCAGAAAGCATTCCATAAGCAGGAAAATCACTTATGGTCCACAATAAAGAAGCATACATTCTAAATTCTTTTTTTAGATATATCATAGGTATCGATTCCCTCATCCCATAATTTCCTCAATTCTTCGATTAAAGGTTGCAAATACATGTCAATTCCATTTTTTGGATTTCATGGTCCGGGAACAATAAGAGCCAGAAACATATATGGGTTTTTCATACACATCCAAGGTGGTAAATTATACGGTGTCAAAATAACAAGCCATGATGAATATTTACTTCCAAACTGACTAAACGGTGCAAAGCCATCTGTACATAAGGCAAGTCTAATATTACGTGATTCATTTGCAAAGTTCGGATAAGTATTGTCAAAATGCTTCCACGCTTCACCATCTGATGGATGACATAAAACTCCTTCCTCGTGAGTTCTTTCTTTATGTCATCTCATATGACATGCAGTTGCTGGAGATGCATACAACCTTTGTAGTCTAGGTGTAATGGGAAGATAATACATTCAACTGTAAGGAACATCTTTGCCTTTATTTTTCTTCATTATGTATCGTGAACAATTACAAAATTTGCAATTAGCTAGATCTATATCATCTTTCCTGTATAACATGCATCCATTTTTACATGTATCTATCTTTTGATATGGCAAACCAAATGCAGAAATTTGTTTTTTCATCTTATAAAAGCTTACTGCTAACACATTATCAGGTGGTAACATTTCTTTGCTCGCTTGGAGAAATGCATCAAATTCATTTTCCGTAGTATTATATTTAGCTTTTATTGCTATAAACCTAGCCGTCACTGATAACTCTGTGTGTGTTTTCGCAACCATTCCACAATGGTCGGTTTGCAGCTTGCAACAATTCATAAATTTTTTTTGCTTCCGGGTTAGGATCTTCCTCCACATTATGCTCTTCATCATGATAATCATGTAGCGTTGGACCTACAACATCATAAACCATTTACAACATTCTATTTTCTGAGATGGTTGCTTCAGAGTAATTTGTGGTTTCATTTTCACCAACATTCATTCTTTCAGACTTTCTCTCCATTTCTCCGTGATATTTCCATATATAGTAATCAAGTGCGAACACTTTAGACAATAAATGCTCTCTTACGATATCATTCTTTTGTAATTTCCTATTATCACACTTAATGCAAGGGCAACAGATTACATCTTCGATGTCATTGTTAGTTGCAAAATTCATGAATACATCCAAACCATCCAAAAAAGATTTTTTTTATCCATCCTTTCTCCCCTTTTCTTTTATACATCCATCTACGCTCACTTGAGTAGTTCATTGAAACTGCAACAAGAAAGGATCGTATATTTAGTTATGGTTGATCAATTAAATTGCTAATACAATTTACATGGATAGTACTATGTTACCATATTATTATAACCAAATTGTGGCTCTTAAATCCACTTATTTTCAATTGGTCATTTTTTTCCTTTTTATATCAAAACAGTAATAAATTAGCAGCTATAATTGTCGAATTTCACCACATTTGTATAAACTAGGAAAATACAAGTGCCATCTAAAATAGCTTAACAAGTCATTTATTTATTACGTGAAGAAAAGGAAGAAATAAAGTATGAGAATAGAACAGTCTGTAGCTCATAATATCAAGATTCAAGACGTCAAGTTCAAATTCAGTACATTGTGGTCCTTTATTCACGGCATCAACGACGCCAACTCAACATGATGCAACTTCGGATTTTCTATGATTTCGATTCACTACAGCGCTACATCGAATTTTCTTTGATTTTGTATCAACTTTCATTTTAATAATTGATTTTTTTCCTAAATTTAATTTGCTTGCTTATGCTTGAACACGTTATTATATAGAAATTTTTCGGTAAATGCACTGTGCCTAAATGTTACAGTCTAAAGGACAAATTAAGCACATCTTTTCCAGAAGTGGATTTAATTAGGGCTGTCATTGGATATCCGAAAAATCGGAAATTCGTCCGCATCGGTATTTGAAAAGCGGATAAATATCTAACATTCGAAAAAATGGATGCGGATGCGGATACATAGATATCCGCATCCGAAAATTATCCGTCCGACTTTTTTTAATATTATGCTCAAAATTATATGTATTTTAGTACGATGAATGAGATTTATTTATTGCTTTACTAAGTCGAAAGTTTATATTGTATGCACTAAATGCATATTAACTACTCAAATCTATTTAATTTCATCATAAATGTTTATTTTTAATACTTTTATGATCAATTGTATTGAAAAAGATTTGTGTTAAGCTAAAAAAATTCATCTATATTTGTTGATGTCGAATTGCTTGGACATGTAATCAGGATGAACACAACTGCTAGCATATCATCAACATAATCCACAACTGCCAGTGTATTTCCAACATCACCTATATCAATATCTTGTGCATTTTCAATGACAATATATTTCATCACAATTTCATCAGTGAGCTCATAATCCTCCGTCTCTTCTGATTCTTCATCCATCGGTACATCCTCATCAATAATAATGGGATTGTGCCTCTCATTCCCACTAACTTGGCCATGTTTATTACCAGTCTCCTCATGACTTTGCTGTGATTTGCTTGCTAAAGTAGAAGCAAATTGCCTTGTTATTGGTCTTCGAGGTATAACACTATCATTACTGCCACAAATGACTTCTTTTAAATGTCTCTTATTAGCCGCCAAGGATAAGAAGGCGCGTCAACAAAATTCTTAATGGCCAAGAATAAGAAGGTGTATACATCTTGGCAGTACATGTATGGACATGGATACACTCGTATGATGCTACACGAGGATCTCACAACTAAAAATTACGCTACATGTATGCCTTGGAGATGTTGATAATTCTGTGATTCTTTTAGAGCGATTTAACATTTTAAATTTTTTCATAAATCAATAGAAATATTCCCGTAAGTAATCATATTTAACCATAGTGAATACAAACAAAATTTTCTTCTAAAATCAATTGTTCATCTTCCATGTAGTATTAATCTATCTTCCTAAACAAATCATCAAAAAAGTCCAAACGTTCTCTAATATTTTTTTAGTTTTAATAAAATATCTTAAATATAATCAAATGTTTTAGTGCAAGTATCCTTAAATATCAAAGCTGTTGCCGGTATGTATGCAAATCTTTAGAATGTGCCGAATGTTTATCCAAATGTCAACAACGTACATTGTAATGATTTGCATATCCAGTGCTTGTATTCCTGCAGGTATCCATGCTGCTTGTCATTACATAGACATAGTAATGGAAGGTAGTAAATCAACAGAAATCATTTAGGTTAAAATAATTAGGGGATGTTCATTTGAAGAATACACATGTTAATACTCATGAAAACTATATGAAATCAACTAATTTTTTTGGGAAATCAAGTATATATATTTTTGATATATGTATATATTGAGATTTTTATGCACTATAAATTTATGTAATTTATACATCTAGTATCGTATACAGCAAAACATTCAAAGCCACACGCTCATTCATTAAAAGCTTGTGTAGCTTTTTATATGGAAAAGGTCCATATATATAGGAAACTTTACCTTTTCAGAAGCGCAATGTATATGAGACTGGAACGATGCAGTCATGGAGTTGTATTATGCATTTCCGTAACCCTGGAACATTTAGAAGTCGGTATATATATTCACATGCCAAGTCATTGCATGTTTGAGCCTTAAGCTGAAAGATCATTTATATAGGAAAAACACTATTCACCTGTATATTTTATCAAAATATATTTCCATGATGAGAAGATTACGGACTATGTCGTCAACTTATTTGCCTAAAGGTCCATAAATTATATATATTTTATCAAAATATAGGAAAAACCCCGGAACATTAAGTTATTAAATGTTTACAGGAAAAAACAGACTCTTAAGCTGAAAGATGAGGAGATCCATGATCTTGAAGAAGTGGTAAAAAGAGTTTGAATGACAGTTTTGAGTAGAGGAAGAATCACTTCTTAACTCTGAAAGTTGTAAGTAAAGTAGGCAATGGCGATGCGATGCAAGGTGGAACTGTGTATTGCCACCACCATCACCTCCACCTTCATCAACCAGATCTAAGTGGTCTTCAAAATCTAACAGAAAGAGGAACTAAGCCTTCCGTTCTATTTTATTACCAGAAAGGGAAAATAATGTACTGGCACCTTTTACACCTGGTTGTGGCTTTGTGCAAGGACAGAGCCAGGATCATACTCCGACCCGGGCTAAATATAGGAGGCAAAATACAAAGAAATGAAAAAAAATAGAGCTAAATAATATCAAAAATTGCAAGTAATAGTCCGTGAATGGATCAAAGGAGCAGCAACTTGATAAATGGAGACTATGATGTTGCATTCTTTTCTGTTGCTTTAGTGAGAAAGAAGAGATGAAACATCTTGTAATTTTTTCTTGTTGGACAATATGGTTTCTAATTTTGTGGGCTGAAATATAATACTTCTTTTTATCTAGACGGTTTTGTACGATTAATAATTATATAGTTAATAGGAAGTGTCAGTCACCGATAGCCACACAATAAGCGGTGATTTAAAGTTTAAGTGGTATCAAGGCTTCATCAAAACAAAGAAACCGACGACACTTGATTATGAAAATTAGTTGAAGCAAAGTGATATCATTCTACAAAATCAAACAAAAAATCAAAGCACCCAAACACTTCTGAAAAAATTCAAACGAACAAATGATTATTCATAATGCTGAATGCTGAATGAGTTGTTTTTTTCTTCTTATTTCTTGTTATTTCTTCGTATTTTTTTCTTCTTATTTCTTGTTCTGAATGTTGAATGAATTGTTTTTTTAACGCTTAATGTAATCAAACGAATAAATGATTATTCAGAACTCAGACAGTAGAATTCAGCAATCAAAATTCAGAATTTAGCACTTTAAACAAACAAATCGTAAGTTTAATTTTAGTTTATATAAGTTTAATTTACTATGCAAATAATCGGTTGGAAAATATGTCATGATAGCAACAGTTTTCACGATGCTTTTTTCTTAATTTAGTTGGGTGGTATGAATCATTGCTAATGCATCGGTGTTACGTTGCGATTTCCGATGTTTTTTCCGTCGACGTTTATGCGTCGCTATTAACAATGTTTCTTCCAGTCAGTCGGGAAAAACGTCACGATACCAACAGTTTTTGCGATGATTTTTCTCAATTTATTTGGATGGTATTAACCATCGCTATTATGTCGGGATTGCGTTGCGACTTCCTATGATTTTTTTTCGTCGGCATTTAGGCGTCGCTATTGACAATCTTTCTTGTAGTGTTGGAATTTCAACCAAACTAGTATAAGAGCATGACATTCAAGACACAAATTAACTATGACAAAGGAATCATCGCGATGACCAGTCGGACCAAATGCTAGTCTAGAGACAATACAAAGGTGAGAGGGAAATTGAAAGCAACCAACCATATTCCCCAAAAGAAGCACGACATTGTCATCAAATGTGAAACCTCCATTGCTGCACAATTGCCAAGGTATTCATAAGAGAAAGAAAAAACGGTATGGCAAGGTAATCAGCGACCAAATGTCCTGCTATTACCCCACTGTAATTATACCATATTCCCTAGTGGATTAGTGCCACAATTTTCCTCCCAAATAGCCTCTAATATGGTCATTCTGATTCCGCAGCTACACTATATTTTACTATTTTTGATATATTCCGTTATTTGCTATGTGGTATGTTATTCATGCTATATCTTTGATGAAAGAAATAAACTGAAAAATAACATTTATATATTATAAAAATTATGCAATTAGGATTTTTAATTGATTTTTTAAATATATATTTTTAGAAACAAAAATACCAGTATTCTACTAAATTTAATTAAGTTAAATCGTAATTTACATTTTTTGCACATATTTTTATTTAAAATAAAAATGTACTAATTATAGTTAAATTGAGTGTTAGTTTTTTATTTAGTTATTGTTTATATATTTATAAAAACATTAGCGGGTTATATGTGTTATTTTAGAGTCATTTATTATGTCCTATTATTTTCTTGTTTCATCTTCATTATGACTTTTTTAACCATCGACGCGTTGAATCCGCTAAGCGTTTTAATTACGTAGCTCCACGGTATCAAAATCAAACATGGGGGCATGGATAAAGTCACAACCAACATGCACTCAAATAAGCATATTGCGCCACATTAAAGCAAGCATAGCGGCTGATGAAGTACAATTCGATACTTTAAAAGCGATGTTAAATAACCATCCAAAATTTCGGAATAACAGGAAGGATCACGAGAAAGAAGAGAGACTTACGATGCCAGATTTAAATAAAAGGTGACAATAGGACGATCAAAGAAGAACACATAATCGTTAGGGAAGTGGAGCACAAATGTTGTGATTGAGGTAACTTAAGGCTGTCAATGGACACTTGAAAAATATGAAATCTTATTCGCATTCATATCCAGAAAATTGGTGTAGATGCAAATATATAAGCACATAGTTGTGAAAGGTGCGCGCCATGTTGCATGGTGCGGTGTAGCGTATGCGCCTTTTTTGCTTGCGGCGGGATGCATATGAAAATGTGCCAAATGGCGCAAATTGTGCGCCTTTTCTTTGTAAATGGTTTTTATGTTTTATTTCGCATTTCAAACTACAATAACTGTCACTACAAGTACTTTAGCATCGGTACAACCACCATCGTTGCTACTATTACTATTATTATTATAATGGCATGAAATATAAATAACTTTGTTAATATCTTCTTTTCAGTTATATGAAAACATAAATACATTATTATTATTTTCAATTCGATTATCGTCATCAAGTTAATAACCTTATAATTATGTAATTGGTCGGCCTTAGCATGCTGACATTTAGAATTGACATATATTTTATTATGCAACATAGTTTAGATTCTTTTTAATATTGTCAGATGTATATAAGATCATAAAATATTGCCTAATGTAGATGCAAAAGCAAATGAATGAGATTGAGAAACTGTGAACGATAATTCAAGAGAAATTGCTTTGGAGGAAGGAAAAACATTCTCAGAAAATAAGCATTCAAGCAGTTTTGAAACATATTCTTGGATATATTGTTTTTGCATATGTGTTTATATGCCCAATATCTTTGTACGATCTGTTCGCAACATAAAAATATTTCATGGTTTGGTATTTGTTGAATACAATCGTTTTATTATCCAACGTAGTTTAGATTCTTTTTAATATTGTCAGATGTATATAAGATCATAAAATATTGTCTAGTATAGATGCAAAAGCAAATGAACGTGATTGAATAACCGTGAACGATAACTCAAGAGAAGCTGCTTTGGGGGAAGGGAAAACATTCTTAGAAAATAAACATTCAAGCAGTTTTGAAACATATTCTTGGATAGAATTTTTTTTTTTTGCGTATGTGTGAATATGTCCAATATGTTTGTACGATCTATTTGCAACATAAAAATATTTCATGATTTGGTATTTGTTAAATACAACAGGGCATTAAAAAGACGTATAATATTCGTGACATCGTTGATCTAATATCTTTGAATGATATTGATAATTGTAATGAATGGTTAACCGAAAACATGGATGATGTATCTGATGCTGAAGATGAGCTTGTATTTAACGAGGAGGATGCATGACCTGACTTGGGGTGTTGTTGTTGGAGCATGAGGAGTGGAGAAAGCTAGATATGAAAGTAGAAGAACATCAACATCGAGAGGTTTTTCAGCACCTGTGTAACACCCCGTGTATTCTATAACAGTGAAATTCACAAATTAAAGTATAATTAATTTCAAATCAAAGAATTAAGGGAAACGGGATACGCCATTGCGTTCGTCTCAGAATTCTGCTTGGGATAGAGTCCGAGTTTGCGTAAAACGGACTCCGTATGAAGAAGATATGGCCTCCGGAAGTTTCAAGAATTCAGTTTAAAATTCAAACAGCTCAGAAAACCAATTCAAATTTCAAAAATCGGGCCAGATTGGCTAGGGCGGGAATTTTCCCGTCCAAGGCACCCAGGTCGACTGGGTAGTCGACCTGGGTTACCCAGGTCGACTGGGTAGTCGACCTGGGGCACCCAGATCGACTACCAAGTCGACATGGGGGTCAATTGGGGAGTCGACCTGGCCCCTGAGCCAGGTCGAACCCAGCCCCCCCTGGCTGGCCTGGTCTGTGCTTGGCCGAATTTCTGAGCCTTGCCTTGTCACCAGGGCTAGGTGTCAGCTCCTGATTGGTCTCTCCTTCAAACGAACGGCTATTATTAATCCAAGCTCCATCGACGGTTCTAATCAATTCACAAACTCTATAAAAAGGACCTAGGACTCCACCTAATTCATACAAATAAAATTGAGAATGAGACCGTCATGCTGCTGAGGAGAGACTAGGAGTAGCGGTCAAAATTGAGAGACGATTAGGAGGCAATTCGAAAGCTCAAAGCAACGACAACTAAATCAAAACAATGCCTACAACAAAGGATAGCATCTCCAAATTCAGAATTCAGAAACCTGAATTGAAGATTCGTCATACGTTGTAAGTAGAGTGCTATTCCGATGTGAATGAATAATTGTGTTTTGATTTGTGTAAAATGAGAAATAGAATTGTACTTAATTTGTGGTGATAATAATTCATAATTGTATGTTGCTATGATTCTAATCGATTTGGGATGTTGTGGTATAACGATTGGATATTTGCAAGTATGTGATTCATGTTGAAAGTTAACAACTACATGTTTGTGGTAGTTTATTACAACACCTATTGGATAATTGCAAGTACATGATTCATGTTGAAAGTTAACGACTATATGTTTGTGGTAGTTTATTTGAGATTCATGCGAGTATATGGTTCACTATTATGCCAACATGATGTATATTTTTATGATCATTTTTAGTGTAATTGGATCCATTTGAGTATTATGATTCATATGAATTTATGTTGGAATTGGCATCATGATTCAAGTGTAAAACCATACTTTTGTGTTAGTGACAAAAGTAAGCACCCTTGTGAACTTGTGTTGACTTTATGAACATGGCTAGTTTATGTTTGACTTTATGCCCAAACAAAATATGTTTTAGGCCTATGTTGTTATCAAAATCATATGACAATATATGCGACACATAATTAAGTTAGATTTACATTTCAATTGAAAGTTCACATGAATAGATTAAAAACAATGATTCATGTTTAGGTATGTTTTATGTCATGATTATATGCTATTACAATACAAGTTCACAAGTACCTAATTTATGTTAATTAGATCGTTATGTTGCAAGTTCATGCGTTCACACTCCCCTTTTTATGTTACTTAGAATATATAAACACCATGTTCTAAGCCTCCCCTTTTTCATGTGGCTAAGTTGGGTTTAAATGTTAAACCCAACATATGTTATATTGTAGCGAACGTATAAAACGGGGGTAATGACGTTTGGGTTAAAATATAAACATATGTGTTGGCATGTTTGACGCATGCCAACGACCTTGAAAACAATTAAGTGGTATAAATTAATTTTACCCAATAAAGATGAATTTGAATAATGGGCCGCAAATATTTACATATAAAAAGAAAAGAGACAAAATATGTAAATCTAGAAAATACGATGTGTTTAACCCGTGGTTGGATTGAGTTGTGATGTAAACCTGCCCGGAACCGCCCGGCTGTCCAGTAGTCACAACAATACCTATCCAATGTGGGTGGTTAAACATTGAGCCCAATAAAGACCCGAGGTTAGACTGAGTTGTGACGTAAGACTGCCCGCAACCAACCGGCAACAGGCAGTCACAACAATACCTGTCTAATGTGAGAGGTCGAGGCTTTAATAAGACAATTAAGGCTGAGTCAGGATTGATAGGATTAAGTAAATTGAATTAATACTTAATCAAAATTGAACATGTTAAACTATACAGACTGATTGGGGGTTAGGTTTACAGAACACTTAACCAACTTAGCATGTTGGCTAGAAATAGGAAAACCTAGTAGCGGGGGACCCTTTTCAGCAGTAACCCTACAAGGTGTATTAGGATACCCTGAACTAGGCAGGGTGGAGCACGATTACTGGGCTGACTGTAAGAGGTCAAATAGACGGCGGTGGTGCAACAGTGTAGGTTCTAACGGGGTGCGGGCGTGCACACACTCCGGCGCAGAAAAATAAGGCACTGGGCACCAGTAGTATACCTGTGCATTCTAGAATTGTGTCGGGCCGCCACCATGGGACTTGATACACCCCATGGTGGGACCAACATAGGTAACTACAAAATCGGGGGCCGTAAGACACATGTAACTATGCGAGTAGGAGCCGATCATTAGAAATAGATCACTTCACCCTGATTATGGGGTGCCTGTCGGGAACTAGTTTATATGGATGCAGAGATTAATATGGGGTACGATAGTATATTCGACTCTAGACAACTTAACTTAGTTTATAGTGCTTTCTCATTTCCAGTTTATACTTATCATGCCCAATTCTTTATTCATAGACTGAATAGTCCTAGACTTACTCAGGCTTTATGTCTGACTCTACTTTTCTTTCGTCTTCTTTTCTTTCGTTCCCCCCCCAAGGTCCACAGGGAGGGAATACCGCAGCTTGACCAGTTTTTACATCCAGCTTGAAGAGAAAGAATGTATTGCTTGGATCTCTTTCGTTTTGGACTATGGCTTTGGACAACAATTATGGGACATATGCAGTTTACTTATGTTTTTATGCTTCTTTAAACAAAGAAATCAAGACAGTTATGAAAATGTAATGTTTTTGGAAGTATTGTAAGACAATTATGACATGGTTTGTGTAACACGTATTTTGTTGAAATGAAAAGTTGCTGTTGTTTTCCGTTGTTTCAAAAATATGTGTACTTATATCTGTCTTGTGCATCTGTGACTTATACTTATAAACCTCCACCAAAATTAGGGCATTCCCTTTGAGAGTGACCCTAACGGAGGTGGGGTGTTGCACTTGGTATCAGAGCCAGGTTTACCAGATAAGATAAAAAGTTATGAAAATTTATTTTCAAAAGAAAATTTAAAGAAGCATTTTTAAAGATAAAATAGTATTTTAAAAAAGGCATAGTCCCCCAAAGCCATAGGTACTATCTTTTATCCTTCGTTTTGAATCTATCCTTTTTGTTTCAGCATGTCCGAAGAACTTAACTTGCCAGAGGGTATACCAATACCTGGTTGGTTTAGACGATTCTTAGAAGCAAGGGCCACTCAGCTAGGTCCTACCGTTCCTCCTCCCCCAGCTGCAGGAAATCATCCAGCTGCAGCAACACCTCTTCCTCCACCTCCTCCGCGGGGTAATACTTTTGCTAAGATATGTAAAGATTTTAAAGCTATGGGAGGAAAGGACTTTCATGGAACCGAGTCCTTCGTGGCAGCCAGGAATTGGCTGAAGGAAACCGAGGACTTATTCGTCATCTTTGAGGTAGAAGATAAGCAGAAGGTACAACTGGCAGTATGGCTACTTAAAGGCGAGGCTTCCTACTGGTGGGAAGTCACCAATGCAGAAAGACCAGTGGAAACATGGGAGGACTTTAGGGCAAGATTTGAGGCTAAATTTCTCTCAGAAGCTAAAAGGAGTCTTCAGTTGGAAAAATTCTTATTTCTTAAGCAAGGGAATATGACAGTCAAAGAGTATGTTAATCAGTTCGATCAGCTGGCTAGGTTCGGATTGGATCTAGTCAACACTCCGCACAAGAAGGCTCTCCGCTTTGTCAAAGGATTGAATGAGCCATTACACAGTTTGTCCATGACCCATATACCCATGGGAGCTACGTATGAAAGGTTGGTGCAGATGGCATTGCTGAACGAAGAGGATAAGGGCAAGAAGGAGACAAAGGCAGAAAGCTCTCAAGGGAAGAAAGAGGGTTTATAGCCTAAGAAGATAGACTTTAAGAAGGGCGGGAAAGACAACAAAGAGAAGAGGAAGTGTAATTTCTGTGGCAAAGTGGGGCACTTAGTGAAAGATTGCCGGAAAAAGAAGGCCAATATGAATGGTGGGTGCTTTTCTTGCGGTGAGACAGGCCACATGGCTAAGGATTGCCCAAAGAAACGAAGGCAGGGGCAGAGGGCTGGATCCACCTCAGGGGCACAGGTTCATGTGCTAGAAGCGCCACCTCTGCAACAGCGAGGTATAAATACTTCTGTAGAAAGTGTAGTTTATCTTTATGATCACCCAGTTCGCACTTTATTTGATTTTGGCGCATCACACTCCTTTATCTCATCTGCTTTAGTAGAATCTCTGCACCTAGAAACTAGTATGGTAGAGGACCCCTTAATTGTTTCAAATCCAATTGGGGGCCCGGCTCATTTGTCTATGATCTGTGTGGGATTGAAAATTTCTATTCTAAGCGTAGAATTTAGATGTAGTGCCCTTGTTTTGGGCTTCTCGGGATATGGTTTGATTTTGGGCATGGATTGGCTATCCAGTAATGGTGCCATCCTTGATTGTGAGAAAAGGGTGGTTAGGCTACTGACCCAACTCGGTAACACTCTGGAAATTACTTGTAATCCCTCGTATGCGGTTATGCTTAGTTATCTTGAATCGCTAGATGCTTCTGTTGAAAGTTTGCAATCGGTTAGGGTGGTCCGGGAATATACGGATGTCTTCGAAGAGGTGAAGGGCTTACCTCCGAAGCGGGAGATAGACTTCCGCATATATCTTGTAGATAATGCAAAGCCCGTTACGTTGCCCGTTAGACACATGGCTCCACGGGAAAGGAAAGAGCTCAGTAAACAGATTAAAGAGCTTCTAGAGAAGGGGTTCATTAGAAGGAGCATTTCAGAATGGGGCGCTCCATTGGTGTTCGCCACAAAGGCGGATGGTTCACTCCATCTATGTGTTGACTATAGGGAGCTCAACAAGCTAACGAAAAAGAATAGGCACCCTCTCCCCAGAATTGACGATCTGTTTGATCAGCTTGTAGGAGCATCTGTTTTCTCCCAACTCGATTTGGCGACCGGTTTTCATCAGCTAAGGGTGGCTGAAGATAGCATCGATAAAACGACATTCAGAACCCCAGACGGCTTCTTTGAATGGCTTATCATGCCTTTTGGCTTGACAAACGCACCCGCTTACTTTGTGGACCTGATGAGTAGGGTGTTCAGAGAATTCCTCAACAAGTTCGTGGTGGTCTTCATAGACGATATCTTGATCTTCTAAAAGAATGAAGAAGAGCATGCTCAGCACCTAAGGGCAATCATGGAAACTCTGCGAGTCCATCAGCTAAAGGCCAAATTCTCCAAGTGCCACTTTTGGAGAGAGGAAGTGAGGTTCCTTGGGCACATAGTATCCAAAGAAGGGTTAGCTGTGGACCCTGCTAAGGTAGTAGCGGTACAGGATTGGAAGACACCAAGGAATGCAAGAGAAGTCCGAAGCTTTCTCGGGCTAGCAGGCTTCTATCGGAAATTCATCAGAGACTTTGCAAAAATATCAGCTCCGCTCACAAGGCTGACAAAGAAGAATCTAGTGTTCAATTGGGACTTGGATTGCGAGTTTGCTTTCCAATGACTAAAAAGGGCTCTTACAACGGCCCCAGTTCTGACGTTGCCAGATGGAACCAAGATGTTCACAGTTTATACAGATGCATGTAGGACAGGGCTAGGCGCTGTCTTAACGCAAGAAGGAAGGGTAGTAGCTTATGGCGGGAGACAATTGAAAGTTCATGAAAAGAACTACTCGACCCACGATCTTGAGTTGGCCGCCATCGTCTTTGCACTCAAGTCTTGGCAACACTATCTCCTAGGTGAGAAGTTCGAACTTTACACTGACCATAAATCGTCGAAATATCTTTTCTCGCAGAAAGACCTTAACTTGAGGCAACAGAGGTGGATGGAGTTTCTTGCCTCGTACGATTTCGAGATCTCCTACACTCCGGGCAAAGGAAACGTAGTGGCAGACGCGTTGAGCCAAAAGAAACTAACCCTAAGCCCGCTGTTTGTTGAAAGGCAAAGCCTAGAATTTATAGCCATCTTTGACATTAGGCCCTCCTCCGATTTTGTACCGGGCTTGCTAGCATCTCTCGAAGTACGCCCGACTTTAGTGGACTCAATAGGGACAGCACAACGCGAAGACCCTCAGCTTGTGGAGACGATTGATAGGCTAATTAGGGGTGAGACTTCAAGTCACCTCAGCAGATACTCCATCGAAGATAAGGGTTGGCTAAGGCGAGACGAAAGACTATGCATCCCACAGACAAGGGATTTAGTAAAGAAGGTTCTCGAGGAAGCACATCACTCCAAGATGACGATCCACCCAGGCGGAGATAAAATGTACAAGGACATAAAGAGAACTTTCTTTTGGAACGACATGAAGAAGGACGTGGCAGATTTCGTTTCTAAGTGTATGGTGTGCCAACAGGTTAAGGCGGAACAGAAAAAGCCTGGCGGCCTGCTCCATCCTCTAGAGGTCCCACAGTGGAAGTGGGATAGCATCTCAATGGACTTCATTGATGGGCTGCCTAGGTCTAGAAGAGGCAACACTAGCATTTGGGTAATAGTGGATAGGCTTACTAAAAGCGCCCACTTTTTACCTGTCAAAAGTAAAAGAACTGCCTCATCCCTAGCATCTCTTTACCTCAAGGAAATTGTTCGACTCCATGGAATACCATCCATCATTGTTAGTGACTGAGACCCTATCTTCACAAGTGAGTTTTGGCGGAGTCTGCAAGAAGCGGTAGGCACCCAGTTATGCTTGAGCACAGCCTATCATCCCCAAACCGACGGCCAAACAGAAAGAGTGAACAGAGTTTTGGAGGACCTTTTAAGACTGTGCGTCCTTGACTTCGGAGGGACGTGGGAAGACCATCTCCCTTTGGTGGAATTTGCCTACAAAAACAGCTACCAAGCAACCATCGGAATGGCGCCCTTCGAGGCTTTATATAAAAGACCGTGCCGATCTCCCACTTGTTGGTGGGAGTCTACTGACAAGCTCATACTTGGACCAAATATGATCCGAGAGACTTCAGAAAAAGTAGACTTAATACGGAGAAGAATGAAGACAGCCCAAGACAGACAAAAATCCTACGCCGACAAGAGGAGGACCGACCTTGAATTTGAGGTTGGAGACAGGGTTTTTCTTATGGTATCCCCTCTAAGGAACGTTGTTCTTTTTGGAGCCACTGGAAAGCTGGCACCGAGATTTGTAGGACCATTTCCTATCATTGAGAAAATTGGGAAAATGGCCTATAGATTAGACCTACTCGAAAAACTAGCCGGAGTTCACAACGTCTTTCACGTTTCGCACCTCCGAAAATGTCTACATGAATCTGCTGAAGTGGTAGAGCCAAATATCCTAGAAGAAGCTGAAGTGGAACGCGAAGCAACCGTGAGGAAAGTTCCAACCCGCATATTAGGAACGGAAGTGAAAAAGCTACGCAACCGCGAAGTTAAGCTCGTCAAAGTTCAGTGGAGCGACGCCGAGGAAGATGCAACTTGGGAAACTGAAGCTAGAATACACGCAGCATACCCTTTTCTTTTCGAGGTTACATCTTTGATCTCTCTTTTTCCCTAAGTTATGCTTTTATTTATCTTTTTAGGTATATCTCCTCGACCTTATCTTTTAGGTAGAAACCCTTTGGATGAAAACATGTAATTGAAACATGTTATGGATGATGGTTGCAAATGGTTGCAAGTGATTGCTAGTGGTTGCTCGTGGTTGCATATACACACACAGTTTAGGTTTTAGATCGGCTCAGTCACTTCATATTGCATATGCATATATGTATTTATATTCGTATATGGTTGAAGTTTAATGTGTTGTCATATGGATGTTGCATTTATATATGAATGATTGTGCACTCATGTAGAATCATGAATAGGAAAATTTGCATACATAATGGATTCATGACACTTGCATAATTTGCATTAAGGAGGTCAACTGAATCAGTAGGCCGCCTGATTTTGCATTAGATAAGTACATGTACACACACTTCGCATATGATCATGAAGCATTAGAAGTATTTTAAGGACAATGGATGCTCGTGTTTGATGGATGAGTGGATGGACGTTTGGATGTTAGGATATACATTCTTCCTGAACTTGAAGATTTCGGGGACGAAATCCTTTTAAGTGGGGGAGAATGTAACACCCCGTGTATTCTATAACAGTGAAATTCACAAATTAAAGTATAATTAATTTCAAATCAAAGAATTAAGGGAAACGGGATACGCCATTGCGTTCGTCTTGGAATTCTTCTCAGGATAGAGTCCGAGTTTGCGTAAAACGGACTCCGTATGAAGAAGATATGGCCTCCGGAAGTTTCAAGAATTCAGTTTAAAATTCAAACAGCTCAGAAAACCAATTCAAATTTCAAAAATCGGGCCAGATTGGCCAGGGCGGGAATTTTCCCGCCCAAGGCACCCAGGTCGACTGGGTAGTCGACCTGGGGCACCCAGGTCGACTACCAAGTCGACATGGGGGTCGACTGGGAAGTCGACCTGACCCCTGAACCAGGTCGAACCCAGCCCCCCCTGGCTGGCCTGGTCTGGGCTTGGCCGAATTTCTGAGCCTTGCCTTGTCACTAGGGCTAGGTGTCAGCTCCTGATTGGTCTCTCCTTCAAACGAACGGCTATTATTAATCCAAGCTCCATCGACGGTTCTAATCAATTCACATACTCTATAAAAAGGACCTAGGACTCCACCTAATTCATACAAATAAAAATGAGAATGAGACCGTCATGCTGCTGAGGAGAGACTAGGAGTAGCCGTCAAAATTGAGAGACGATTAGGAGGCAATTCTAAAGCTCAAAGCAACGACAACTAAATCAAAATAACGCCTACAACAAAGGATAGCACATTCAGAATTCAGAAACCTGAATTGAAGATTCGTCATACGTTGTAAGTAGAGTGCTATTCCGGTGTGAATGAATAATTGTGTTTTGATTTGTGTAAAATGAGAAATAGAATTGTACTTAATTTGTGGTGATAATAATTCATAATTGTATGTTGCTATGATTCTAATCGATTTGGGATGTTGTGGTATAACGATTGGATATTTGCAAGTATGTGGTTCATGTTGAAAGTTAACAACTACATGTTTGTGGTAGTTTATTACAACACCTATTGGATAATTGCAAGTACATGATTCATGTTGAAAGTTAACGACTATACGTTTGTGGTAGTTTATTTGAGATTCATGCGAGTATATGTTTCACTATTATGCCAACATGATGTATATTTTTATGATCATTTTTAGTGTAATTGGATCCATTTGAGTATTATGATTCATATGAATTTATGTTGGAATTGGCATCATGATTCAAGTGTAAAACCATACTTTTGTGTTAGTGACAAAAGTAAGCACCCTTGTGAACTTGTGTTGACTTTATGAACATGGCTAGTTTATGTTTGACTTTATGCCCAAACAAAATATGTTTTAGGCCTATGCTGTTATCAAAATCATATGACAATATATGCGACACATAATTAAGTTAGATTTACATTTCAATTGCAAGTTCACATGAATAGATTAAAAACCATGATTCATGTTTAGGTATGTTTTATGTCATGATTATATGCTATTACAATGCAAGTTCACAAGTACCTAATTTATGTTAATTAGATCGTTATGTTGCAAGTTTATGTGTTTACACTCCCCTTTTTATGTTACTTAGAATATATAAACACCATGTTCTAAGCCTCCCCTTTTTCATGTGGCTAAGTTGGGTTTAAATGTTAAACCCAACATATGTTATATTGTAGCGAACGTATAAAACGAGGGTAATGACGTTTAGGTTAAAATATAAACATATGTGTTGTCATGTTTGACGCATGCCAACGACCTTGAAAACAACTAAGTGGTATAAATTAATTTTACCCAATAAAGATGAATTTGAATAATGGGCCGTAAATATTTATATATAAAAAGAAAAGGGACAAAATATGTAAATTTAGAAAATACGATGTGTTTAACCCGAGGTTGGATTGAGTTGTGATGTAAACCTGCCCGGAACCGCCCGGCTGTCCAGTAGTCACAACAATACCTATCCAATGTGGATGGTTAAACATTGAGCCCAATAATGACCCGAGGTTAGACTGAGTTGTGACGTAAGACTGCCCGGAACCAACCGGCAACAGGCAGTCACAACAATACCTGTCTAATGTGAGAGGTCGAGGCTTTAATAAGACAATTAAGGCTGAGTCAGGATTGATAGGATTAAGTAAATTGAATTAATACTTAATCAAAATTGAACATGCTAAACTATACAACTGATTGGGGGTTAGGTTTACAGAACACTTAACCAACTTAGCATGTTGGCTAGAAATAGGAAAACCTAGTAGCGGGGGACCCTTTTCAGCAGTAACCCTACAAGGTGTATCAGGATACCCTGAACTAGGCAGGGTGGGGCAAGATTACTGGGCTGACTGTAAGAGGTCAAATCGACGGCGGTGGTGCAGCAGTGTAGGTTCTAACGGGGTGCGAGCGTGCACACACTCCGGCGCAGAAAAATAAGGCACTGGGCACCAGTAGTATACCTGTGCATTCTAGAATTGTGTCGGACCGCCACCATGGGACTTGATACACCCCATGGTGGGACCAGCATAAGTAACTACAAAATTCGGGGCCGTAAGACACATGTAACTATGCGAGTAGGAGCCGATCATTAGAAATGGATCACTTCACCCTGATTATGGGGTGCCTGTCGGGAACTAGTTTATATGGATGTAGAGAGTAATATGGGGTACGATAGTATATTCGACTCTAGACAACTTAACTTAGTTTATAGTGCTTTCTCATTTCTAGTTTATACTTATCATGCCCAATTCTTTATTCATATACTGAATAGTCCTAGACTTACTCTGGCTTTATGTCTGACTCGACTTTTCTTTCGTCTTCTTTTCTTTCATCCCCCCCCCCCAGGTCCACAGGGAGGGAATACCGCAGCTTGACCAGTTTTTACATCCAGCTTGAAGAGAAAGAATGTATTGCTTGGATCTCTTTCGTTTTGGACTATGGCTTTGGACAACAATTATGGGACATATGCAGTTTACTTATGTTTTTATGCTTCTTTAAATAATGAAATCAAGACAGTTATGAAAATGTAATATTTTTGGAAGTATTGTAAGACAATTATGACATGGTTTGTGTAACACGTATTTTGTTGAAATAAAAAGTTGCTGTTGTTTTCCGCTGTTTCAAAAATATGTGTACTTATATCTGTCTTGTGCATCTGTGACTTATACTTATAAACCTCCACCAAAATTAGGGCATTCCCTTTGAGAGTGACCCTAACGGAGGTGGGGTGTTTCAACCTGCTTCAGTTCCTTTACATATTCACGAAGAAAAAACAAATCTAAATGGCATGGATGAGGAAGAAGCTGAAGCTTATGAATCTGATGATACTGACATTGATTTGTAAAATATATTTGTTGGATCAAATTCAGATTTCTAGTTTATCGATTATGTGTTATTATTTTGGATTTGAAAACTATTACGTTTGAAATTTTATGTTTTATGTTTTTTTTGTAAGATGCATAAAATCGTTGTTGCATATGTTTTAACAAAAAATGTTGTTTTTTTTTCAATTTTTTCGTTAAAATATTAAATTTTTTTAAAAAAATTAAACATGCACAGTAAATTAAAATGACGCGCATCATTTGCCGCTCTGTGCGCTAAGGCTCTAGAGAGGGTCTGTGTTTTTTTGCGTTTCTAGGGAGGGTCTGCGTGTTTTGCGTCGTGCATGAATTAATAACAATGCATAAGCATTTGCAAGCGTTATCGAAGCACGCTCTATAACGATAAACAATGCATAGCGCAAAACTTGCGTTATTGGACTTAGTTATAATAGTGCATCCCTTGTAACCTAAAAATATCACGCTATTTCATCAAAAGCCCAAAGTAAAGCATAGCATTGAATAATGTGCTATTTTGCTTTGCTTTTTAAAAGATTGGGCTTAAAGTCCAGTTTGATATGTAGGTCTATCTTGTTTTTTGATTCAACCAACAATTCACGTGATCTTGTAGCTTCCAATTTAGAGCAAAAATTCTTTCTTCTACAATTTGATACCAGCTACCGAAAAGTTGATGCCATCTCAATTAAATTTACATGTGTATTTATTCATTTCTTAATTGGTTTTTCTTTTTATTTACTCTTTCTTCTCAAATTTGATGTTTAGAGCCATCCACCATTGTTTATATAGTTTCATTTCCCAAGAACCCAGGCTTTAATATAGTTTCTATTTCCTTTTAGTAACATTGGTAATGAAGATAAAATATTTGTTATTGACGACACTAGCATTTGTACCCTAAACACTATTTGTTTCGTTTTTCTAAACGTTATGTGTTAATTTGTTTGTAATTTAATAAAATGAATGATACGCGTTTGTTGTTCTATCGAGTTAATAGTTTATATTATATGTATTGAATGCATATTATGTGCTTAATGCTTAAAACTATTTGTTGTCATCATATTTATTGATCTTGCATACATTTATAATCATTTTGATTGAAGTCAAATCAATTTAAATTAAAAAATAATAATTTATGTTTCTTGATTTATTGATCGTTAAACGGTAAAATAATTATCTTATATCTGTTTATATCCGCGGATGCAGATATTTGAAAATGGTCTCAAATGTTGATGTGGATATGACGTTATTTGTACATGAACAAATCCATGATAGACCTAAGTACTACAAGAAAACACAAGTTTATCGATGCCAATACGTTATTGGACTTAGTTATAATAGTGCATCCCTTGTAACCTAAAAATATCACGCTATTTCATCAAAAGCCCAAAGTAAAGCATAGCATTGAATAATGTGCTATTTTGCTTTGCTTTTTAAAAGATTGGGCTTAAAGTCCAGTTTGATATGTAGGTCTATCTTGTTTTTTGATTCAACCAACAATTCACGTGATCTTGTAGCTTCCAATTTAGAGCAAAAATTCTTTCTTCTACAATTTGATACCAGCTACCGAAAAGTTGATGCCATCTCAATTAAATTTACATGTGTATTTATTCATTTCTTAATTGGTTTTTCTTTTTATTTACTCTTTCTTCTCAAATTTGATGTTTAGAGCCATCCACCATTGTTTATATAGTTTCATTTCCCAAGAACCCAGGCTTTAATATAGTTTCTATTTCCTTTTAGTAACATTGGTAATGAAGATAAAATATTTGTTATTGACGACACTAGCATTTGTACCCTAAACACTATTTGTTTCGTTTTTCTAAACGTTATGTGTTAATTTGTTTGTAATTTAATAAAATGAATGATACGCGTTTGTTGTTCTATCGAGTTAATAGTTTATATTATATGTATTGAATGCATATTATGTGCTTAATGCTTAAAACTATTTGTTGTCATCATATTTATTGATCTTGCATACATTTATAATCATTTTGATTGAAGTCAAATCAATTTAAATTAAAAAATAATAATTTATGTTTCTTGATTTATTGATCGTTAAACGGTAAAATAATTATCTTATATCTGTTTATATCCGCGGATGCAGATATTTGAAAATGGTCTCAAATGTTGATGTGGATATGACGTTATTTGTACATGAACAAATCCATGATAGACCTAAGTACTACAAGAAAACACAAGTTTATCGATGCCAATATATCGCCAGCGCTACGTAAGTAACATAATACCGACGCCATATGGCGTCGATAAAGAGAGCTTCATGGTTTTTTAATCTAAAGTTGATGCCTTTCATGAGATATTTTGTAACAACCCGCAAAATTAGAACCAATTTAAAATTTTTATTTTAGGAAATTTTAATGAATTTTGACAATATAAAATAGTTTATTTAAATAATAATGATCACAAATTTGATTCAAATCGAAGTTAGAATGAATGATTTAATTTTAATTAACAAAAGAGTTAGAAATAACGCGGTAGTTTGAAAAATCAAACTTGAAATTTGACTGACCATACAGGATGAAAAATTTAACGGATTTTAGTGAAACCAAAAATATTAGAATCTATTTAAAAATATCTTTCCAATGAATCCAAAAAATTGAAATTTCATAGCGGAAATTAAAAGTTATGGCCCATTCAATATCTAGAAAGGTCGTTATGAAATATATAAGGTCGAAATGCTACTTTTTGCATACGAAGGAATTTGAACTCGAAACCACTTCCATTGAGTTCAGAATGATGTTTCTACATTGAAAAACAGTAAACACTTATATATTATGAGTTTCGGGATTTATTTGTTTAAAAATATATTTTTAATATTAAATATATTGGCCTTGAAAATAGTCATTTTTCAAACGACCTCTGTTTTCGACGAAACCACTTTTGTTGGATCCGGAATGTCAAAATATTGTTAAGTTTAATTTTTCATAATTTTTAGAATTAATTTGTGACCGTGGCAAAAAGATTTCTGTTTTGTCAATTTTCAGTAAATTTTAAACGCCTTAAAAATAGCAATTTTTCAAACAGTCCCAGAATTCGATGAAATTAGTCTCGTTAGAACCGTATCGTCATAAGAAAGCCAAAAATATTTTTTTTTAGAATTTTTAGAGGTCGTATGTGGCCCTGGCGTATTTAAATGTACGGTAGAAATTAAATAATTAATTTAATATCGTATTTTCAAGTAAAACCGAAAAAAACTGATGTATATTTCGGAATTGGACCTTGGGACATAGCCCATCGCGTTCAGAAGGCCTCAAAACGTTAAGATCGACAGTAAGCAGGCCCAAATCCGAGAAAGTCCAAAAATCCACTTTATTTCACGAAATTCGGAATTAAACATTAAAATAATATTAAAAGAAATAAAAAATCCAAAACCCTAATTCTCTAATGGCCAGCCGCCGCCCAGGATTCGATGGCCAGAATTGCTCCAACTTCAAATGCTAAGATCTCTCAATCCGTTCGTCGAAAATTGACGTATGACCTACCAAATCGAAGAGAATTCAGAGAGCTACAAATCTATATGGTCAAGATCGGGTTTTGGTTCACGGATATCACGAATTTTGAGGCCAAAGCCGCTGTGTTCGGGCTCGATTTCTGGAGCATGGGTCCCACCGAGATGGTCGTGGGTATGGGCGAGGATGGAGGCGAGGTAGGTGGTTCGGGTGGTGGTCTCGGATCGGTGAAAGGTGGCTCGAAGCGAGGTGGCGCGAGGAGAGAGAGAACGACGGTGGATGGGTGTTCGGCCGTGTGTCTTGCGTGAGGAAGAAAGGTCCCGATTTTTTTTAATATTATTTTATTATTTAAATATTTAAATTATCCAATGTTTAAAAATCCATAACTTCTTCATATGAGAGCCGATTGACGAACCGTAAATTGCGTTGGAATCACAAAATTAAGAGCTTCGCGATGACGCAGAGCGCAGCTGAATAGAAGACAGTAAAATTTTGGTCAAAAATTCAAGGCGAGGATTCTAATTTTATTTGTTTAATTAATTATAAATTATTTTCTTGCATTAAAAATAATTGTTTGATCATTTAATTCTGACCTGAAAAGTTGGGTGTTGTTTGGAATGATAATTGTTGCTTGTTGAATGATTGTTGTACATGATTTGCAAATCCGCTTGGAATTATATATATCTTATTTGCGGTTCGAGAATTGGATCCAAAATGAGATCATAACATATTTTATTCATTATTTGTATATATATGTTAAGATTGGATTAGAACTTGTAAAACAAATAAAATCCTCTTTTATTTTTAGAACATGTACACAAATGAATTTCTTTTTGTCCTTATAAAAAAAACAAGTTTTTATTTTTATTTTTATTTACATTTCTGTTATTAATAAAAGAACAAGTTTTTATTTACATTTCTTTTGTAAATAAAAGGACAAATTCAGAAAATACGTTTTTATTTACATTTTCTATGGTAAATGAAAAGAATAAAATTATGTTAATCATTTTATTTTCATTTTCTATTGTAAGTAAAAAGAATAAAATATGCTAATCATTTTATTTACATTTCCTAATGTAAAATAAAAAGAACAAAATTTGTGAATCATTTTTATTTTCATTTTCTATTGTAAATGAAAAGGATAAATGTGTGAATCATCATATTTACATTCTCAGATGTAAAATCAAAAGAACAAAATATGTGAATTATTTATTTACCTTTTCTATTGTAAATAAAAAGAATAGAATTTAGAGATACATTTATTTACATTTTCTTATATAAATAAAAAGAATAGAATTTAGAAATATATTTATTTACATTTTCTATAGTAGGAAAAATAGAATTGTTAATGTTGAATATTTTATCGTCATTTTGAATGCGGCAAAAATAGAATTGTTAATGTTGAATATTTTATCGTCATTTTGAATGCGGCAAAAATAGAATTGTTAATGTTGAATATTTTATCGTCATTTTGAACGCAGTGAAAATAGAATGGTTAATGTTGTCATTTTTATCGACATTTTGGGTGCGATAAAAATAGACAATGTTAGTGATTCATTTTTATCGACATTTTTGGGTGCGATAAAAATAGACAATGTTATTGATTCATTTTTATCGACATTCTTGGTGCGATAAAAATAGACAATGTTAGTGATTCATTTTTATCGACATTTTTGGGTGCGATAAAAATAGACAATGTTAGTGATTCATTTTTATCGACATTTTTGGGTGCGATAAAAATAGACAATGTTAGTGATTCATTTTTATCGACATTCTTGGTGCGATAAAAATAGACAATGTTAGTGATTCATTTTTATCGACATTTTTGGTGCGATAGAAATAGACAATGTTAGTGATTCATTTTATTCGACATTTTTGATGCGATAAAAATAGCGATGTTAATGGTACATTTCTATCGTCATTTAGATGTGATAAAAGGAACAGTAACATGAGAATCATTTATTTACAACTCCTATTGTAAATGAAAAGAGTAAAAATATGAGGACCACTTTATTTACAACTTCTTTTGTAAATGAAAAGACCAAAATATGTTGATCATTTTATTGGTATATCTATGGTAAATAAAAAGAACAAGACATGTGAATCCTTTTTATTTTCATTTTCTATTGTAAATGAAAAAGAACAAAATAATGTGAATCCTTTTATTTACAATTTATATTGTAAAGAAAAAGAACAAAATTGTGTGAACCATTTTATTTACATTTCCTATTGTAAAGAAAAAGTAAAAAGAGAGTTATATTTCTTATTTGCATTTTTAGATGCAAATAAAGCATAGAAAGAAAATTATACTTTTATTTGTCATTGTTTTGTTAAATAAAAGTAAAAGGGTTAAAAAGACATTTTATTTACCATTGTTTTGTTAAATAAAAGTACAAGATATAAAGGAACATTTTTTTTTATTAACATTGTTTTGTCAAATAAAAAGACAAATACATGAGATACACTTTTATTTGTGTTTTATGTACAAATAAAAGTACAAGATTAGAAACACACTTTTATTTACATTGTATTTGTTGAAATAGAATTGTTAACAAAATGAGTATATCTCATCTTTGTAGGAAACAGAAATTGTGTGAAAATATAAGAATCACTTTTATTTGCATAATATACAGTAGAATTTATACGCAAATATAAAATCCAATTTTTATTTGCAAAACTTGCATTAGAATTTATATTCTAATATACAATTGTATTGTTGGTCAAAATATACACTGAAAAGTATTGTTAAGAAACTTCATACAAATAAAGAATAATGGAATTTATATTCCATTTGTCATCCGCAATAAAGCTATATAAATAAATTACTGTTTATGTAACTTTAGGAATATATAGTGAGATCATACGAGTAAAATATATTTTACTCGATATAAGTGACATGTTTAGTGATATTGAAATTGGTTAAACCTATTAACCAATTATTTATTTATTTATTTATATGAATTGTTGTTGGCTGAAAACCCCACACGGGTATTGGGACGATACTTGACTGACACAAATCCCAAAGTTTAATTATATGTCTATCGATTGATCGACAGACTGCGATGAGCGTTATTGTTTCATTTTAGCGCTCACATAGTTGAAATCGTCACTCTGGTTGTTAATGGATGGATTGAGAATTATTTCCTGTTATTACCCTATACATGAAATGTATGAAACCCATATGACCCAAATTATATGGTGCATGGTTGAGTCGCATTCCAATGCAGAATTTCTTTTTAAATAAAGAATGTTTACATAATAAATGAATTTTTGTAAAATAAAAGATTTTGTATTATAAAGAATATTTTACATAAATAATATTTTATTGATTATTTTAAAATATTTTTTTAATATTTTTAGGATAAATCTTTTATTTAAGATCATTAGATCTTAACATTTATGTTTGGTGTTTGATATGTAGATTGGATTTGTAGTGGACGACGTTTTAAATAACATTTATCCTTTACTCCAATTTACATTGAAATTATTATTTGAAATTTATAAATCTATTTTATAAATTTAAAAGAAGATTTTCTAAAATTAGAATTTTCCAATTTAATATATTAAATTGGAATTAAGTGGAAATTCGATTGATAATAATCGAGATGGGCTTCTGTAAAAGAAGACCGATATTATATGGAATTTAAGAGGCTTTGCCGTTATTCCATTTATAATGTTAGTCCAGTACAGAAATTTATAACGATTATTTGTTGATTTGGTTTCTGTAGAAATTCCATATTTTGAAAATTGGTTTTGGGTTTATCGTGAACTGTGTTTTAAATGACACTAGTTCTTTAACCTAATTTAAGACAAGATTGGCTTATTAAAATTAATAATCTTGTAATAATGATTTTTGTATTAAAAATCAAGATTGGAATATTAATAAATCTTTTTAGAAAGATTAAAATGTAATTTATTTTATCTTTGATATAATTAATGAGAATCTTTTAATATAAACAATATTTTTATTTAAAAAAGAATGTTCAGAGTTGGAATGTGGCGTATGGTTGATTTTAATTACGAATACGCGAGTTATTCAGGAAGACCGGGTCTAACCCATTCTGAATAATCATCACGACGATCAAGAGTCGAAGATGAAGACGGTGACTGAAGACCGGAGAGCTTCACATCGTTTGGTTGATGGTGACTGATATCTTGAAATTGGGACTGATCCCCCAAGGCAAGGTAAAAAGTGATGATCTTCCAGACGTGCTGAAGATCGACGGATACGTTGTTTCGTTCAGACCCAGAACGGACTTGTAAATGGATAGCATGCCTGACATTGAAATTTATTTCATGTAATTAAATTGGTTTTTATTTAATATATAAATGCATGGTGGCGGAGGATTTATTCTCTTGCTTAACACCCTTTTGTATGTTAAATAATTACCGATCGCATGATATGAGTTGTTGATGTTGTATGCCAAGTTGCACTTGAACAAGGCTTATTGTTGCAAAGCAGAGCCTTGTGGGATGATCAAAGCATAGTCTATTTAGGCATAGCTTTGTGTAACGTGACTTCGCGAGCCTCACAGCCCGGTAGAGTCTAAAACGGGAGAAGGGAACGCAGGGAGTGCACACGTTTCTCTCTAGCTAGAGTGGTGCCAGGGACCTACCAGCGCTGGCATTTATTCATTGTGGTTGTTGGATTTTTCGAGGCCTCGGTTTATGCGGTCGCCACTGGCCGTATTATAGGTCCAAAAGGACCGGGGAGCGTGTGTTCAGGAATTGCCAATCCATTAAGCATTAACGTATGGACCGGCCCTGCAGGATCCAAGGGTTGGACAGAGTACCAATCCTGGGGCATTTGCTAGAGTGTCTCGAATCGGTAAGGATCTCCTCCCTACCCTTGACTCAGATGGAAACCCAAATTTCCAATACGATATCACGCGGTTTTGATTGTATACCTATATATGGCGACATAGTGGGATGGGGCACTCATGCCGTCTAGGATTAATACATTTACTTTGATGTATTTCAAGTTGGTTGCACACTATTATTATATAATACCGTGTTTATCGTATCAAGCATCTTTTGATCATTATAAGGTAAAACCCTATCCTCCGGTTTGCGTTGCATTGTGTGATGGGACTTGGGTCTTATAATGGTTTCATTTTTCTAAAAAGCATTGCGTTATTTTGACGATTTACTTTAGTCATGCACTGGCAATCCATAGGAGAAAACCCGTTCTGCGAAAGTGGCATGGTCCTGTGATTAGCCTTATTATATTATATAGGTTAAGTAGAATTCTCACACCAGTCCCATGACTGACCTGTAGTTTGTCCACTGGCAAACTCGGGTGCCCATATTTTCCACACGGGCAGTCGAGTAGCTATTTTTGCAGATATATTAAACAGGATTCTGGGTTGAAGCTTAAAGCTATGTCCAGAGATAGAGAGTCTTCCCCTGTGTTCTTCCGTTGCAGTATATTACATTTTTTGTATTTATCTTCCACTGTAATTATATTCCAATGTACTCTGATATGTATATTCTGTACTCTGATGTAACATTATATGATATGTTATAAAAGTCTTCTGTTGTTGTTTTAATATGTTGTATTCCCAAAGTTAAAGTATTCGTAGATTTTCACTTTTTGGGTCAGACCTGTGTGGTTTATGGTCGATTCAAAGGGTGGGGATTTGCGGGTCTTTACATATTTACTAATGTCATTTAGCGATATCACGCGGACTGCAAATTTCTAATGCCATTTTGCCACCTTGGTCGTGCGATTTTGCCCTAGCTTTAGCTACGACATGCGGACATAATGTATATCCACATATGCCATTCCAACACTAATGTGTTTGCGGATGTTGTGTTAGTCCATACTGATAGTGTGCTTAAACTAGTATAACTGTATAATTATGGAAAATTCGACCTTGTTATATCACATAGTTGATAGAAAAAAAATCTTGTTGCAATCTTTTATTTTTTGAAAGCACATACAAATAATAATATGTGAAAGAAAAAGTACATATATTACTAAAAATCAGGAGCAATTATTTTATACTATCATGCCAGCTTAGACATCAAATTCACAAATAAATATTTATGGAAATAGTCAACAAAAGGTAGATATTTTGATGTATTTATCAAATTATTGCAATAGTAACATAATTATTCGAAGAAGTTGCATTCTCTTTTGACATTCATCCAAATGGGTACATGTGAAGCTCTCTAAAATCCTAAAAGTTAAAATAAGAGAACTGGAAATTAAATATTTACAGGAATAGACAAAATAGAATAAAATGAACTGAGAACTTATAGTATGTACAAAAGCAAATGCATGTAGAAGATTACTGTTGAAGAGAATTGCCATTTTTCGTTACTAGTGGAATTAACAATTAAGAAAATTATGCATTAGCTGAACTAGCCACAACAAGCTGACCCGGATGAAGCCTCAACTATTGATAAAGGTGATTCAAACTATAGTAAGGTTTTGACTGCTGAAGGTAGTGCTTTAGATTTTTGTAGGGATAAGATAACAATCACATATTGGTTTTCATAAGATCAAAAATGAATTTTTGAAGAAGCTTGATTCATGCATTGAAACAATATATCAATAGTTCATGTACGAAATTTGGAAAACTTATCCTGCAATGTCGATCTCAATTAACGTAATTAGCCCTTCCCACGATTCCTCCATTCAATTTGACCACTCAAAACACTTTCGAAAATATAAAACGAAAACTGAAAATTGAGGAGTCATATTTCAAGCTGATTCACTAATTTCTTTAAGAGCTGATGCAAATCAAGTAATTTTAGAGGTAATATTTTATGTTATATTTGAAAAAGCATATTAATTAATACCAAATCCATTGAAATAAACACCAACTCATTTAAGTTAAACACATTTATCATTATCAGTATCGAGTTTTAATCTTTGACATACTCTTATTTGCCAGAAGTGCATAGATAAATAATCCCAAACCAAACTTAAAACGAACAAATTGCAAAATTATATTTTGTAAGATCTCGTAAAGCTTACGTGAATTTGGATAAACGGAGACTACAATCGTAGATTTTGGAACAATCAAAAAAAGAGTAGCCAATTGAAGATATGTGCTCTTTAAGAATAAGAGAGGAAAATAACACGTGATTTGGGAGAGGGATTTTTTTCGACTTGGAGAAGAGGTTGGAAGGTCATCCGCTACTAAAGAGACGTAGCATATGAAGAAAAAAAAGGCTGGGTTTGGTGAAATATATAGCGTCCATGAGAAACATATTTGGGGAAGGAAAGGTCACCTCAACTGCGTTCAATCATTTAGTTACCTGTCTCTTTTCCAAACTGCGAATTGAAATCGCGTTCAACGAAATACATCATTGCGACATCTAGGGCTGTAACGGTAACGGTAAATTACCGTTACTTAAAACATTAAAATGTTGCAGTATTTTTTTATCTTAAAGTTTCAGCACTAAGCTTCACTACATTAGCAGCCTTTTACATTAACCTAAAAACACAACTTTACAAGCCAAAACCTGATCAGTTTCTTAATATCATTCATATAATGAAATAAAATAGAAAATAAAACAAATTTTTACAGAAATCAAAGGGCGAGAACATTACAAAAATCATATGAAATAATAAAGAACAAACAAGGTCAAATAAAAGGCCTTAAAAGTAGACACATGGTGTCAATAAGGAGAGCTTTAAGATGGCAAACTGAAGGAGCTTTATCACTCTGATCTGCAAAAGGCCTAGAATGCTGTATGTATAATAATTAAGATGCAAATTTTCGGTAATTTACCGATACCAACGGTTTGAGGAAAAGCTTACCGCCATTTTTACCGCTTCGAACGGTAATATTACCGTTACCGTACCGACTGTATCAGTACACCATTTTGCTATATTATTGGTAACAAATTTGTCGGTAACGGTATGGTAACGGTAATTTTACCGTTACCATAACAGCCCTAGCGACATCCCATTGCACATCCTGCTTCGAATCAAACATGTCATAGTTCACCTGCTTAGCAACATCGTACCAAGATCCCATAGCGTGAGTCACAGTTCTAACTCCGGATCTCATAGCCTGACCAACCAAAACATTACGAACCACGCTTCCATCGAGATTTGGGGAGTTTCCCCCTAGCCTAGCCGGGTCCATACCGATCCCGAGATCGGTATTGACTCGGTGCCGATTAGGGGGAACTGCTCCCAAGTCCTGCAAAACTTGAGCACCTTGTTCATTTGTTCCAGCCAGAGTTCCTTGGTCTATCGGTCTTCCAATTCCTTCCATCCGAGTTAAAAATGTATTCATAATTTCCTCTTTCCTTCTAAGGAATTCTTATTGTCGTTGTATGCGTGCATGCAATTCCTTAATCATCTCCTCCATCTCTTTCCGAGTTAGATAGATGGAAGAATTCCCAATAGAGGAAACTACTGGCTTTCTTCCAAACCAGCTCGTTTAGCCTAAGTTGTAACATCAGTCTTTTTCCTTTTCACCGTTGTTAGAATCCAAGTGTAATTCAAATCCTTAGCAATCCAAATTCTTAACAATCCAAAGTTGTTCGCCCTTTCCTGGCGTACCTAAAAATTTCTTATGTTAACACCCAAGTCCAAATAATCCGGTCATAGAATGCGGAAAAAGTAAAAAAAAACACCAAAGATTTATAGTGGTTGGGCAAATGTCTCTATGTCCACTGTGAGGTAACTTCATATATTTATATTGTATGGTTACAAGTATAGTTCTTTTTACATAAAAGAAATGAAGAGAAAAGAAAGTGAGTTATTGGCCATGGAAATGTCCTTGCTTTGAGCCTTCCAATCATCTTCAATGTCCAAAGGTCCAAGATGATATCTCAATGTCCAAAAGAGTCCAAGTAGCATGTCAATATCTCCAAGCCATATCCTAATTAGAAGTTCACGTGTCCAAAAATAATTCCAAAGTCCATGAAGCTATGAGAGAAGTCGTTAAAAGTCTTCAAGGTCCAAGAATCCCAAGTCTTCAAGGTGAGGATTCGGAGTCGAGACGTATTTTATGGTATTAATTTATTTCCGGTGTGCGTGTTGTATTTATCTGCATTGCATAGGCTGATCTACTTCTGAACTCTGATTGTATAATCATATATATACATATATATATATACACACATCTTTATCTTTGTGTAAAGAGTATTGATATATTATACTTTTATTCGTTCCGTTGTGAGATTCTATTCTTTTTCTTATTATATTCTACTATTTCTTTCTTTCTCCTTCTCACCCTCTAACTTTTTTCCCCTAACTATCCGCTTTCCTATGCATTTTGAGTTTGACATGTATGGTTAAATGTCATCTTAACCTATACGGAAAAAGTTGGGTCGTTATAATTAACTTAAAGGTTGTTTGGGATTCTCATCCTCTTAGCATCTGTGAAACTATATATATAATATCGTACGATGTTATATTAGTGTCTACGGTATGACTTTTGTGTCTCTAATGACCAATGTTTTTCTTTCACACGTGGTCATTTATAAAATATATTTAATATAGATTCTTAAATTATCATTTAAATAATTTCAAATATTAACTTCAATATATTTCAAATTATTTGACTTAAATAGTTCAATGCAATTACATTAACAGAATCAAATCATTAGGTTTTATTATCAAATCAAATTTTGCATTTTAAAATATCATATCTTACAATCAATTTAACAATAAAACTTAATAGATCTTAACCTTAACTTTTATCTTTAAAATTAATTATATTATAATTATAAAATTAATTTATATTTAATTTATAAAGTTAAATTCTAGACATTAAACAATTTATAATCAAATTTTAAAATTAACTTATTTTATTTATTAAGTATTAAATTACTATTTTCACAAATATTCACATTTTATTGATTTGTTAAAATTTTACTTTTTAGAACTAGTTAATCTTAGTTAAAGTTAAAGTTAGCTTTTATTTCAATAATCTTTAATTTATCTTACAAACTTAACCTTTTAATTGAATTTAAAAAGATTACATTTAAAAACCTTTAAAAAGAATATTTGACTTAATTTCTTTGAAATCAAATTGACGACGACATTCGTATATAGTTTTCTACCTAGGTCAAGTGATATGAGTATTTTTCATTTCAACCCATAATTTAATTATCGAATATTTATCATTTCAAGACGAATCCCAAGTCACTTCAAATTTGATTTTCCTAAATTTATACAATGTCACATATCATACAGATCATTTCATCATAAATCATATATCACTTATGCATAATTTGTGTCATTTATAGGTCGTGTCAAAGCGGGACTTATGTGAACCATACACATATCAAATAATATGATTTACTATTAACAATACTACACATTTCATAACATTTCGATTGAATTGAATTTCACATTTTCAAATATCTTAGTCAAGTATGAGATAAACTCATCTTTCGTGATTGAGAGAAAATGGTAATGCAAATCCCAAACAAACAACACCATCTCTAATAGTTTTAAAAACCGCAGAGTTTTGTTAGGGAAGATGGATTTTGATTTTCACAAAACTATACAAAAATAGAACAAAATTTTAGATATTTTAAAATAGGTTTCTGGACTTGTTAACCATAGAAATGGAAAAGGTGGTTGATAACAAAGTTGTTGCAAATTCTTTTATATTCAATTTTAAGAGAAGAAAAACTAGTTTTTGACAAAATTTCAGGGAGAAAAGGCTGAAACAGTGACTGACAATTTTCGGGTTAGAAATCTAGTCCGACGACGTATCTAAAAATTTCGCTATTCCAACGTAGAAAAACAAAAAATATGAAAAATTTGTATACATGAAAGTTGTAGCTAATTCTGTTTCATCCAATCTGAATACAAGAACAAGTGGATTTCCGTTGCGTATGGGGGAGTTATGGTTGTGGGAACATAGGAAATTTCTTAAAATGGAAAGAAAATGAAAAAGAGAAAGGCTAGGGAAGGAAGACCTTTCGGTCCGGGTCCAAGTCCAAGGTTTTGGTTCGGGTCAGTGGTGCGGGTGGTGGAGGTAGTTGCCAGGGCTGTGGTGGTGGTTAGTGGTAGGGTGCCATGGTAATGGTTACTGTTACTATTTGGAAAATACTGTTACCGTACAATTTTTACTGGTAAGCTAGAATTGTTTACCGTTACCGATCGACTGGTATATCGAAGACTAATATACCGATAATGTAGTAACCGTTACACTGGTAATGGTAAACTACTGTTTGTCCATCAAAGTTTATATCTTGACATGTTTTTTGTACATAATGCACCTTTATTATACTATTTGTAGTGTTAATTTATAAAAAAACATAAATAAGAAAGAAAATAAGTGTACTTAGAATTATTTCTCCTAATTATCGAAATAAATATAATCATTTATTTGGTTCTAAATGGATGTAATAAAGGTATCATCTGAATATACATATATTTTAAATTAATTGGTAAAATTACCACTATCGTTGGTATTGAAGAAATGTTACCGATAATTTACTGTTATCATACCGTTTTAACTGGTATATCGATTTCAATTAAAAATGATTATCATTCACCTGGTAATGGTAAATTTACCGTTACCATAACAGCCATAGTTAATTAGTGGTGGTTAGGAGCGTTGTTTTAGATCTCGAAAATATCGTTTGAGATTTAATTTTGGGCTCCTCCTGAAATGAAACAGCAAATATCATTGTAACTCTCATTTCGAATATATCATCCAAGATGTTGCAATATCGATCGGTATATCAACCGAGATGGGATACTAGAATATCGTCTGAGATCTTGTTTTTTTTTTAGTTAAAATTTAAACCGTGCCTAAATCAAAAAAAGAAAACTCAAATTTATCTACGATAATCTCCTACAATTTTGTATTTTGCATCTTAAATGAACGTATCGCATATTCATATATGTTCTGCAATGCTTATGATTTTCATATTCATAATTTTTTTAACTAGTATGTTATCTATGAAATTATGTATTTTATGTTCCACTTATGCTACATCTTTTATTATTTTGGAACTTGTTTATGCTCTTTGTCTAACAATAATTCATGTTCATGGGTCATAAGTTGTAAGCACTAATCTGTTTGTATAGTGTTATTTTTATTATTTTAAGCATATTATGATTTATGAATATGAATGTTCTTTCGTAAAGTAAGAACAATGAAGTGATTTTGCAATTCAAGTCTAAATTATTGTTTTTATAATAGCATCCATGAAAATTATAGTGCAAGAATATATGTTTTTAACATACCGTATATCCCAAGATTGTTCTGATATGAGCAATCAGAGCCAAGATGGAAATTTAAGACAAATCCCAAAGTTAGACTCATCTCATTCGAGATTTCTCAAGATACGAGATCATGTCTCTAAAATCGCCATGACGAAATGCGACCGATATCCTAGATTTAAGACCTTGGCCAGGAGGGAGGAGAAGTCAGGATTTTATATGAAGAGGGAAAAATGGGATCAAGGTTTTGTGATACAAAAAAATTAGAAAGAGAGGATTAGAGATTCAGGTATTTGTTTTGATTTTGTGAATCTAGATGGAGCGGGAAGCCATGGTAATATTCAATAAGAGTTTACAAGAAAGATTTGTAGAGGAAGATAAAGTTTTGAAGAAAAGAAATGGCAATAAGGTTTAGGATTTTAATCAGAGGAGAGAAGAGAGATGGAGTTGGTTGGGTAAATTTTACAGAGAAATGAATTGGGGAAGAAGAAAGAGGCAAACGGAAAATAGTTTTAGGATTTTAGAATTTGATTTTGGAGTTTTGGAATTAGGAGGAGAGGAGATGTAGAAATTCTCAGAGGAATAAGAAGACCGAGGAAACACCAAGAAGAGAATAAGGAATCTGAGAACTACGTATTTTTCTATAAAGCAGAAGTCCCTTCAAATTTCACAAACACGTAACCCCTCTCTTTGAAATGACAATTTCAAATTTGGGCCCAATTAACACAACAATACTACCCAAGAAGCAATTCAAATTATACTATGGATGCAAAGAAAATATAGATGAGCTACAAGTAGAGAATACACATGGAGTTCAACGTCTGTTTTGCATGTTTTTATAGAGAAAAATGCAAATTCCAAGCAAATAGGAACGGATTTTGACCAAAAAAAAAAATCTAGATGACTTATATTTCATTCTGGATTTTTTTTTCATGTATAAGTTTTTAAATTTGACAACTTTTGAAATATCAATTCAAATTAATTTTTTTATCGAATTTGACGAAAACTCAATTTTCGAGAATTATATTATTTAAATTAATCTGGTCAAGTAAAATATTCAACATTACCAATTCATTTTTTTAAATTTAAAATTTTAATTTACCTTAAATTCTAATACATTGTTTAAGTTAGATCAAAACAAATAAGTTATGTATCAACGACCATTTTAATTTTATTCAAATTAGATGTACGAATTCAAATTTATATTCAGAAATTGAATTCATACATTCAAAATAAATTAAAATTAGATTCCAAAGTTAAATTCAATTAACAACATACATTTTAAAACATTAAAATGTGTGAGTCGTTACAATGATTTATTTTCTTATTTCGGATGAACATATTTTCATCAAAATATTGCGTATTACGGACTATGGTAGTTCACTATATGACATTTATATGTGATTGTATGTGGATCAAATATCCATAGCGTTATAATTCTTTTGAGTCAGAAATTTGATGAATGCATTATATGATCTTGACAAATAAACAGTCAAGCAATCAAATTACAAATGTAATAATCAAGCGCTTGCATCGGTGTCAAAACATTAACATTCATAAGAATTTATTAGTAAGTATATTACATTTCTATTTACATGTTAGTTCATTTGTATATATTGGTTGATTAATGTTTAATCAACATTGTAAATACACAAATTTATCAATACATATTACTATAATATTATATAGATACGTTCTTACAATATTAGAAATGTTAAATGTTATCATTTTATTTTTATGATATAATTACTACTAGTATTTTATGTTTCCCCAAACCTTAAGATGAAACATGGATGTCTTTCGACTTCACTAGTGGATGTTAGAACTCATATGCATTGGGATTTGACCATGAGGAAAGCTCAACAAATCATTAGCCCACATGTGATGGATAATTCCTTTCTGGTTGAATTGCATACAACTACTAACAATTGCTTTTTTATCCTTGTTATGCTTTTACCTTGAGGAAATCTCAATAAGTAAAATGGAATTATTTATTCGGACCAATCATTTTCACAAAGGCTTCAGTAAATGCTCTTACCTTGAAAAAATTTCAACAAATATGGCAGTTTTCTTACTTTACATACTAAATATATAAATATACTGCACATTAACATCCATAGCTTGATGAAAGCTTAACAAATTGAAAATGTCTTCATTGTTTCTCCTCTTGCATCGCTTCCATTTACGCCTCTCCCACTCTACCCTCCCCTCATCTTTTCTAATGCTCGTGCTTCTTAGGTGCATCGTCCAATGGGGTGTCATTCCTATCATCTATACCCTATTCATGCTAAACCAGCCTCTATCACAAGACCTAGAACAACTTTGTTCATGCTTCAACGATCATTCTCGCTTTGGTGCTTTCTAATGAAGTTGTATTCTCTGTCCTTGTAATTTTGAAGTTACGTCACCCTTTAATGGGTTCACTCTCAGCCACCTCATCTTTTTTCCATGAACTTAAAAGAAATCACAAACCAATCAATATTAACGATACTTGTGATGTCCTTCGTATTGTGATGGGTTTTGATGAAACTATTATTATTGTAGGAAATTTGTGTGAATTATTAAAATATTTGAATAAGTGTATGAGTGGCTCCTTAATGTGAATAGTCCCACATCATGGGATTATATGAAAGAAGCAAGTATTTATACTTGTTTCTAAGAAGCTTTGATGGGGCCTTGGGGCTCCCAATACATGCTTTGTTGTGAGGAGGGAGCCCATGCATCATGACCACCACACACGCGCGACCGACCGACTCGACCCGACCCGGCCCGGCCCGGCCCGGTTCGGTTCGGTTCGGTATTGGGCTTGGGCCTTGGCTATGTGGTGTAGACACTTATATTTTTAGACCAGAAAAACTTGATTTTTTCGAACTGTTTTTTAATTACGGAAAATATTTCTGAACTGAATTTAATTTGAAACGGTAAACTTTTGACCAAGTATTTCGCAGATCCTATTTTCCTCCACTGACCAGTATTTTCAAATAACATAATCCTCGTCTATATATTATTATCTTCAGATTAGACGAGATTAAGATACATAAAAAAAAGAAAAAAAACTGTTTTTCTCTTCCACCGCCATTAAAATATTCTTACAGAAATTTTCGAGCAGTTAAATCAGAAAGTGCAAATCTGCACTGATCTGTTTGTGCAAAACAGATCAGTTATTAATTTCAGAGAGGCTGTTTTATCCTAGAGGCGGCGGCGAAAGTACGAACTGGTTTTGCACCATCGACCAGATCGCCGAATCGTCTTCAAGAAAGCGACCTGGTCCGCGACTCAGCCATTGTTTCCCAACAATTTGAAGACGAATCTCGAAACAATGGCTGGAACTCTAAAATTACATGAACAGTCTCCGTTCAGCCCTAAATCAGAAGGCGCAAATATGACTTACAAAATTTGCTGCTGGTTGTCGATCAACGTTGTCATCGATGGACGCGAAGCTTCGTTGGCTGTACTCAGCGTAAAATAGAAGCGGAAAAAGCACCGAATTGATTTCTCCGTTGCAAAATTGAAGCAAGAGTTGGATGCCTAACATGACAATCTCGTGGCGAAGGTATGTTCATGAGATTTACAATATTTAATTGAAGTTTCAGTGCATGAACGTGTAGCGTGTTTAGTCTATCACGCAAATCACTTTGTAAGAACACGTAAATGAACATTGCACGAAAAAAAATATAGCTTAAAGAATGCTTATGTAGACTTTGATTTTCTGACTTAGATCGAGATTGGGTTCTAAGTAACTATTAAGATTGACAACGAAAATACTAGATTATAATTAATGTTAGGAATCTAGTGTTGGACTCAAATATTAGATTATTGATATTTTGATCATGGTGTCATTATGAACGAAAATAACTGAGAGATGATTGCCTGTTAATATTGCAATTATGATGACAACGCAATAATGGTCACTCAGAGGACAAATTATATTCTGTGTGCCAATTTAAATGATTCTTTTCACCATGATAATTCTGTTGAATATGTGTATTTAAAATAAATTATTATGAAAATCTATGGCACATATATGCATCTTATAGGAAATGTCATTGACATTAATAGAACACATATATTATTGGAAAATGTCACTAAAAATTTGGCATTAATAGAATGTGTATGTTATTTGATAATGTCATTGAGAATTGACATTAATTGGATGGATAGATTTTTTTTTGCATCAAATAAATTGACATAGTTTATATGCATACAAGTGAAAAGATAGAATATAGAACACCTTTGTTGCATACATGTGATTCACTTTTGTTAGTCTCTGAGTTTATGAATATTTTCCTATCAGAAAATATAAATTCTCAAACATATGAACATCTTTAAAAATAGTAAGCATCAACAACCGACCAGTAAATAACAGAATGGAATCCGCAAGGAAACCATAAATGACAGCAGCAATCAACTCAAATGAATGATTTTGGACAGTTATTCTATAATACAACTATAGAAAACCAGATCATATGACACGAATGTATAGGAACAAGCCAGGCCCTACACCGCAGGCTAACCCGACTGAGAAGCCTCTTATGGCTATGGTTACTGAGATTCGCCTTGTTGGTGAATCAGAGGGTTGGTGGGTAGACATTGGTGTTTCTCGCCATGTTTGCTATGATCGTGATATATTCACAATATACACGGTTGCTGACGATCAGAAAGTGTGTTGTGAGATCTTCGCACCACTTAAGCTGTAGAGACTGGTAATATGAAAATAAAACATATGATTGGAAAGACATTGATTCTTAAAGATGTGATGCATTTGATATGTTTGAAAACATTCAAAATTGAAATCAAGCAAATAAGAAAATTAAGAGACTACATAGTGATAGAGGAACAGAATATGAATCAAATTCTATTCTGGATTTTTTATGTGATATATTGTACATAAGAGAACTGCACCCTATTCACCTGAAATGAATGGTAAAGCTGAAAAAAAAAAAAAAATTAGGACCTTTACCGAATTAATAATTGTCATTTTATTAAATTTAGGTGCAGCAAAGCATTAGTGGGGGGATATTTTATAGACTGTACGTTATGTTCAGAATAGAATCCCCATATCTAAGAATAAAATTTCACATTATGAAATTTTAAAAGAAATATAAATCCAATATGTCATACTTTAGAACTTGGGGTTGCTTAGCATATGTTCGCATTCTAGACCCTAAGAGAATAAAATTGGCAAGTAAATCATACGAATGTGTATTTATTAGCTATGCTGTTAATAGCAAAGCATACAGGATTTATGATCTAAATACACATAATATAATCTGAATCAAATGATGCCAATTTTTTATGAAACGAAATTTTCTTTTAAATTAAGGAATAGTGGGGGCACCTCAAATATGCCTATTAGAACAGAACTTAATAAAAGTTCTGAAGTTGAACCTAGAAGAAGTAAAAGAGCGAGAACCATAAAAATTTGGTTCGGATTTTTGTGCTTTTACTATAGAGGAGGATCACTTAAACCTCCAAGAGGCCTTATTTTATTTAAAACGCCGATTTTTTGGCGAGAGGCTATAAATGATGAGATGGATTCTCTAGAATCCAATAAGACTTGGCATTTGACAGATTTACCCTCTGGTTGTAAATTTATAGGCTGTAAATAAGTATTTAAAGGAAAATTAAAACCTGATGGCACTGTTAATAAATATAAGGCACGATCAGTAGCTAAAGGTTTTAAACAAAAAGAAAATATAGATTTCTTCGACAATTTCTCACCTATGACTAGAATAACATCCATTCGGGTATTAATTTCACTTCCATGCATTTATAATTTACCAAGACACCAAATGGATGTTAAAACCGTTTTTTTTAAACGGTGAATTAGACGAAGAAATTTATATGGACCAGCCTGAAGGATTTGTAGTACATGGTCAAGAACATAGAGTATGCAAATTAGATAAATCATTATATGGTTTAAAACAAGCATCTAAACAATGGCATGAAAATTTGATAACTTTAATCAATTCACATGGTTTTAAAGTTAATGAAAGTGACAAATGCATTTATAACAAATCTGAGAATGACATTTGCACTATTATATGCCTTTATGCAGATGACCTACTCTTTTTGGGTCAAATATTCATGTCATAAATTTAGTCAAATCCTTATTGAGTGCCAATTTTGATATGAAAGATTTAGGTGAGACGAGTGTAATCCTTGGTATTAAAATTACTAGGTTAGAAAAGAGAATTTCTTTGGATCAATCTTATTATATTGAGAAGATTCTAAAGAAATACAATTGTTTAGACTGTAAATATGCAAATACCCTATATGATCACAGTGTAAAGTTATTTAAGAACACTGATGAAGGTGAAAGACAGTCTGATTATGCGAGCATCATTGGCATGCCATTGATTTTACTAGACCCGACATTGCCTATGTCATGGGATAATTGTGCAGGTTTATCAGTAGACCTAGTATAAAGCATTGACATGATATTGAAAGTTTCATGAGATACCTTAAACGAACCATGAACCTTGGATTACATTATGAAAAAGTTTCAAGCTGTACTTGAAAGATATTCCGATGCTGACTGGAATATTTTATCTGATGATTCTATTGCGACCAGTGGCTATATATTTAGCATTGCTGGAAGAACTGTTTCTTGGAAATCTAAGAAACAGAATATCTTGACTCAGTATACTATAGTGACTGAGATAATAGCACTAGCCAAAGCTAGTGAAGAAGCAGAGAACTAAAGAAATCTGCTAGTTGAGATCCTTATACGGGAAAGATAGACACCTGTGGTGTAATCGATTGTGATAGTTCCGCGGCTATTACAAAAAGTATAGAACCGTTATAACAACGGCAGAAAACGACGTCGTAAGCACAATACTGTAAAAGAACATCACATATATAGTGATGAAAGATTTGACGACTATTGAAAGAAAAACAGAACCGATAATACAACGGTAAGAAATGACAGTCGTATGCACAGTATTGTTAGAGAACATCACATATGAGGTGATGATAATTTGGCAGATCCTTTGACGAAAGGACTGACCAGAAAGAAAGTCCTTAATAATTCTAAAAGAATGGGACTACTGCCTGAGATAGTGGAATCACGCACAATGGTAACCCGACCTAAATGACTGGAGATCCCAAGAACTAGGTTCAATGGGTAAAAACAAGTTGTGTAGTGATAGTAGATGAACATGCTAAATTTATATATTAAGAAGCATGTATTCCTGAAGTGATTAGAGGATGAGTTAATAGAAACTCTTAATGAGATCTATACTCTATTTGGAGTGGAGTACCTACCTTCAGGAGTACTCTTGATAGACTCACCTATGTGAATGTGGAAATGTGGCCGTTTCCTATGGAGTTTTGGGCAGAACTTCTAGAGCGTTCACTAAACTGGGATAGACGTGCATGGCCATAAACGCACGGGCTTATTTGATTGCACTATGGAAAAGATTGTGTGTGGTTTGATGTCAGGAATAGAGTTCAAGACTACGTGTCACTCTAGTAAAAACTGAATCTTATTCACTACGCAAAGGTTCAAGTCGGATGACACCTTTGTTTATGCACAGTCTTATGTTTTTTAGAAACTGCTCGATAATATTTTAAAAAATTCAAGTGGGGGATTGTAGGAAATTTGTGTGAATTATTAAAATATTTGAATAAGTGTATGAGTGGCTCCTTAATGTGAATAGTCCCACATCATGGGATTATATGAAAGAAGCAAGTATTTATACTTGTTTCTAAGAAGCTTTGATGGGGCCTTGGGGCTCCCAATACATGCTTTGTTGTGAGGAGGGAGCCCATGCATCATGACCACCACACACGCGCGCGCGACCGACCGACTCGACCCGACCCGGCCCGGTTCGGTTCGGTATTGGGCTTGGGCCTTGGCTATGTGGTGTAGACACTTATATTTTTAGACCAGAAAAACTTGATTTTTTCGAACTGTTTTTTAATTACGGAAAATATTTCTGAACTGAATTTAATTTGAAACGGTAAACTTTTGACCAAGTATTTCGCAGATCCTATTTTCCTCCACTGACCAGTATTTTCAAATAACATAATCCTCGTCTATATATTATTATCTTCAGATTAGACGAGATTAAGATACATAAAAAAAAGAAAAAAAACTGTTTTTCTCTTCCACCGCCATTAAAATATTCTTACAGAAATTTTCGAGCAGTTAAATCAGAAAGTGCAAATCTGCACTGATCTGTTTGTGCAAAACAGATGAGTTATTAATTTCAGAGAGGCTGTTTTATCCTAGAGGCGGCGGCGAAAGTACGAACTGTTTTTGCACCATCGACCAGATCGCCGAATCGTCTTCAAGAAAGCGACCTGGTCCGCGACTCAGCCATTGTTTCCCAACAATTATTGTATAAAATACTATTATTGTATAAAATATTAAGAATGGTTGCTGCTCTACTATCCCTATTAATCGATGTACCATAAAACCTTGCTTATATTTATTCTCGAACACGTCATGCAATGCAGTGCCTTATGAAACTCAAAGTTAATTTGATCGACGGTATGTTGATTCCCCCTTTGGAGATTATTGAGGAGTGTTCTATATTATGGAAGAACCAACTTGTGTTCTATATTGCTTGATAAGACCGTTCCTGGGGCCGTAATGGAAAGTAAGATGGTAAATCGATCACTCTAGGGTATGATGAATCTTTGTTCTTCGTTGATTTCTCTAGTCCTGTAGATCATTAGAAAGTCCACGAAGACCATTCGGTTATCGCTGACAATAAACCTTTTAATATAACAATGCTCTTCCTCTACTAGCTCAACTAGAGAATAGGTCATCTCTGTTCATGTTTGAGTCCAATTCTCTAAAATATCTCAACTTTTCAATCTGCTGATGGGATAAATTAGTTAGCTAATATGACTGGGAATCTAGTTTGTTTTGATTGCCACTGTTAGGAGGGAGATGTTAGTTTATACAAAGGCGTTGATTAAGGATAACTTTGACTGCATTTTATTGTCCTTTCTTTCAATTGAACTTGCACCTGACCTTTTGGCTTGATTTTTTGTTGACTATTTACAGAAACTAATGGTCGGGATCCATTGAAAATCCCTTAGTCACACGATTGAAGCATATTTACACTCCTTTTAGCCTCCTCCTACTAATGTCCCTCCTCCTAGGCCTTCTATGAGTTCTTGGGTTCTGAAGCTTATAAATGATTCAATCCCCAAAGATACCATCTTGCTGAAGCCACCATCATTTGTGGTTAGTTTAGCTATAAATCCGGAGAATGTTGTTGATCATGCTATTTCCTTACCCTCTTTCTCGATTGTTTGAGATTCCTTAATGTGAGGTAGAGTGGCTTGCCGGTGATAAAGTTTGGATCCATCATTTTGTTTTGTGTTATAAAATGATACTAAAGCGACTCTTTAAACTCATCTTTAATGAGATTCCAGATCTCTATCACAACCTTGATTGAGATTGCCTGACATAATCTAAAATAATGGTATAATTATCTTGATTAATTTTAAAATATATTTGTAGAATTTTGATCGTTAATTCCCAAATTAAAATGGATTTCGAATCATCGGAGATACAATAGATTTCTATAATAAAATTCTTATATTCAATAATATAAGAATAATCTTGAAAAAAAAAGTCTAATAATAATATGTGAAAATTAATCTTGGTAATTTAAAATGGGAGTATTAATGCTTTATTTATTTATTCTAGGTGGAAAATTTGTAATAAAATATATTTATATGTATTTCAGATCATTAGAATAAAAGTTGGAAATTTTATATAAATGATAATATGTAAATATGTTGTTTAAAATAATATTTTATATTTAGTAGTTCATTTTTACTAAAATGTTGGGACAAAATTTCAACTAGAAAGGTTATATTGAATTGTTTACAGAACATCTTAATATTAATAATAAGAAGATTTTAAATTTTCTGGAGCTTGTTTATAATTTGAGAAATCAAACTTGTAATTTGTAAGCATTGTTTTAAAGTGTTAAGTATGGTTTTTGAAGAGAAAAATAAAGGTCAAATAGTCCATTTCTCTTATTAGGTCTATACTAACCCGACAGGCTCATGTAGGAGATAATACGAGAAGAGAATGTAAAACTTATGTTCATTCCCTTCTCATTGTTTTTAGCCTAAATGTAAAACTAAATGTTTCTACTTTCTTGAACCCTAATTTCAACCTACCCCAGATTTTAAGTGAAAACCAAAGGGCTTTTGGTTGAATCTTATGGTAATTTATTTCATGTAATTTCCCTTATCATCTAGTTTTTCTGTCGTGTTGATTCATTCAATTTTAGTTTAGTGTTTTAATCCCTCATTTCCAATTTCTAAAAGTTCATCGTGGGTTATGGTTGAAATTATTAAACCTTGATGAATTAGATGATTTTTCTTCAATTCAAAGTCCAATAAGGTGAGTAACTCTCACACTTCTAGACTTTAATGGATATTAGTGGCTATTAGTAAAGTTATTCGAATTTATGATGATTATATCTCGGTCATGTGTCTTTTCTTCGATTATATAAATTTCATTCTCAGCTCGCTAGAAACAATTTTCACATTAACATTAATTTGTAATTAATTTTTTTGTCCAATGCTGCTGAAAAAAGTGCTCTAGATGTCAAAATATTCAATGCCAAGGTGATCGTGGCCTATGGACCACCGGCAGGGCACATCGATGCACTAGTGGCGCAATCACCTTGGTTTGTGTTCAACTCCAGGTGAATCGTCGATTCACCCGAATCTTGCATAGATACTTACATTGTTTGTTAATTTTATTTCCTTGCGCTTTGAGTAATTATTTGTTGCTGTATTGACATCTATTTTAGTCCTTTTTCGTCATACAATGATATGTCTGGAGATGAAATGGAAACAAATCTATGAATTCATTATTTCATATGTTTGGTCAAATTGAATTAATTTTTTCGGGCACAATCTAGGTGTTATATTCTAGAGGTGTATTAAATCTATTTCCAAGGTTTGTTTCTTGAGTTGTGAATTCATTTTGGAGTTTATAGATTGCCTTGTCTATCTTGGTTTTTAATCCCTAAAGTTATTCTATGGATTCACGATTTTGTGTACACATTTTATTGCAACAATTTCAATAAAAGATTTCAAAGGAATTGTTCGAAATTAAATGATTTTCTATATATTCAAACATAAGTATCTTTTCTATACAAAGGATAACTAGAAAATACAATTAAATTTATTCGTCTGAATAGTTATAGTTTTATATTTGATTTGGAGCAATAGCTTATTACTTTTATTCATAGAAAAAATACGATATTTTGTAGGAAAAAAAATTCCATATATATAGTAGCTTATTGATTAATATATCCTAATAAGGATTTCAAATAAATTATTTTATACAAAATTGGATGTCTTCAATTTAACAAGGAATTGATTAAAACTGTGTAACAAAATGAGTGTTATGGGGCACTTGTGTTTATTTACTAGTTAATTCGTGAACTTGTTCGATTGAATCTCTTATGCTCTTAAGTAGAATTTTCTAGCTTATGGTAAATACTTAAGTAAACCCATGTGATACAGGGCACGTGATCATTACTTGATCAGTTGTTATTCAATATGACACTTCTGAGCTCATTTATATGGTGTCAGTGACCTAGTTCAAACTATTGTGAGTTGGGTAATTAGCGACCTGAACAGAGCTGCTTTGTAAGACGCATTATTCTATGAACTTTATGCCATAACTTAGACCTACATGCTTTCATTTAGGCCATTGTGCCATAACTCAGACCTTCGTGTTCTTATACAAGTTGTCGTGTTGTTTTCGTGCTCCGTGCCAACTTTTGGTCCTTTTTGCCCATTTAAGGCCTCCGTGACATTTGTGGGCCTCTATGCCATTTTGTCAACCTCCAGGTTCTTCTGTATGGTTCTACCAATTTTGCGCCATTCTATAAAACATTCAGTATTATATTCTATGTGAATCCATGACCATTTCATGTGACATTTGTGTGCCTGTGTGACAATTATGTGATAATATGTGTGACTCGTGACCCTATATGTGAGATTCTATGTAATGTCCTATGTGACATTCTATATGACATTTGTGATTATAGCGCTTTTCCACTATTTGCTCGACTTTTGGAATACTATGATTCATTTCGAGTTCTATGTGGTATTATTTTCACCAAAGTGCTCTTTTTGTATTGCTTTGTAATGTTATATGGTGTATAAAGATTTGACGATTGCATTCTAGTAGAATATTTGAGGTTTCATTATAATAAATTATTATTTGATTTTTGTAACACTAGGCAACTTTAAGCAATTATTTAACGTAAGATTAAACAATAAAATCCAAAAACCATAAAAAATGAATATTTATAAATGTCTGGAATTTGGCCTTGAAACTTTTACCATTATTTTCATGGTGATTTTCTTATGAACTTTCATATACTTTTCTGATAGGAGTTTAAACTAAAAAGTTATGTTTATTTGAATTTTTAACATCGGAAATAATTATAAATGTATGTTTGTATGTATGTATGTATGTGTATATATATATATATATATATATATATATATATATATATATGCATATGTATATGTATAAAAGTTTAGTTAATTATATGTCTAAAATTTAATTTAATTTAAAAGGATAATAAATGTGTAATGTAAGAGGCAAAAAAGGAATGTTAAAATGGCAACGTAGTTAATTTAATAACAATATACGATGTGTAACATATTCAATTAATAAGTAACAAAATTTGATTAATGGTTAACATTCAAAAATTCGAATAATAAATGTTTACACAGTTAAAAATTTACTAACAAGGGTAGTTTATAAGAAGAATGAATGAGAATTGAAAGGAATCAACTAGAATAATTTATGCATGATATATGCATACATACATGTTTGAATTCAAACTGAAGAACAATAATGTAATCAGTAACATACTCTTTTAATAGAAGAAACAAATCAATTGAGAAATGATTTGAAATTAATTGTATTTAATAAACGTTATAATGATAATTGTTGTATATAACAATTCTATGATTTTTGTTTAATGATAACAAACACACACACACACACACACACACACACACACACACATATATATATATATATATATATATATATATATATATATTATAAATGTGTTTATAATTGTACTATTCGGTAGTTTATAAGAAGGATGAATGAGAATTGAAAAGAATCAACTAGAACAATTTATGCATGATATATGCATACATATGTGTTTGAATTCAAACTAAAGAACATTAATGTAATCAGTAACATACTCTTTTAATAGAAGAAACAAATCAATTGAGAATTGATTTGAAATTAATTGTATTTAATAAACGTTATAATGATAATTGTTGTATATAACAATTCTATGATTTTTGTTTAATGATAACAAACATATATATATTATTATAAATGTGTTTATAATTGTACTATTCTACTACATCACAGACATAATAAAATATTTATATTTAAATAGAATACTACTGCACAAGAATTTAAATATTCAGACAATATATATTTTATTTAAATATAGTATTTTAATTCAACATTTGAATAGTACAAATTTACAACTCCACTATTTGTACATTTCACTAATATATTACAATTCAATTTTACATTCAATTTCGTTTCTTACATTGACTACTCACTACAACACTCAACACTCAGTTACATTCACTCAGTTGTACATTCATTCACTTATATATATTCCATCACACACTTGTATTCTGTCTGCTTCTCTGTCATTCCAGTCTTCTGCTTACCTGTCACAGAAAAAAACACAGTAATATAGAATAGAAATATTTTTAAATTCTAGCAGATATAATTTTATTTTTAAAATTTGCCTGTCTCGGAATTTTGATGTGTTTCTCGTCATATTTCATGACTTGATCTGATGTAAATATATCCATTTGTATCTAGACAGCTTGTGATATTCACAGTGATTCACTGTAAATACTACAAGGTAGACATCGTCTGTAGTGCTCACACATATATAAAATGCCTGTGCACAATACATGTATACACATACATGTATGCATGTACATAATTTTTTTTGCCAGGTTTATAGGGGCAATTTGGTCAAAAATTCAAATTTAGCATGGACAAGCAAGTGTATGCAACTCAAGTGCAAACTCATCAGTTCAAACAAATGCAGCGCAAAGTTCACCAAAGCCAAACATACATATACATATACATGATTGTGTGTGTGTGTGTGTGTGTGTGTGTACACACACACACACACACATGCATGTATACACATGGCATGTATACTCAGTATTAATGCAAAAGGAACTAATAAGTAAAATGGTCCGGTCACACAAGTTTGCATGCAATGAGCAAGCATGGATCAAGTCGTGTACAAATTGCAAGACAATGTGCAAAGTATGGTGCAACATCTCAAATGCAAGCCAGGTTCAAATTCAGGTTCACAACAAAAGAAAATGGACATAGCATTAGTTCGAGCAGGCCAGAATTCAAGCTCAACAAATTAGTATGTACAAGAGATTCATGCAACACTTTCATATACAAAAATGCCAACCTGATCATGTCACAAAAGCATGGCGAGTCAATGCAAAAATGAACAAACCCATATACATGCATGAATATATTAAAATGATGAAGCATCGAAGACTCAAGTACAAGTGCAAATTGGATATACATATACACACATATGTATATTTATTTATATACACACACACACACACACTTGTGTTTGTAGTCATAAGGTTTGTCATGCAAGAAGATTTCGAATGGTCTTAGTTTAAAAGAAAATATCTTCCAAAATTCTCGCTGGAATGGAATCAATCTTTTGTTGGAAAATTTTAAAAAGGGCAAGCATATTTTTTGACTTTTCAGAATTCAGCAAGAAACATTTTTGAAAAAAGAAAAAAAAATCTTTCAAAGATTTCCAGAATAATGCATGCTTTCAGTTTAAAAAAGGTTATGAGGACAGCCTTTCATCTGCAATATATATATATATATATATATATATATATATATATATATATATATATACATATATTGTGTATATATATTGTGTGTGTGTGTGTGTATATATATAATGCAACATTCAAATTTACAACGCATGATATCTCACCAGCAGCTAGACATGTGTGCAAGCACATAGTTCATTTCAAAGCCACAACAAAAATCAATTTTGACTTCAAGCCAAGCCCAGAACAAACAAATCTGATTGAACAACTCAATCACGGTAAAAGGCACAGAACAAAACAACCCAGTTTCAACATGTATGGAAACAGGTTCAAGCCATATATAGACCAGGGACAATCAATTCAAATGATTTCCAAGGATATATAGTATGTTTATTCGACACTTTAGAAGACTCATTTAAGGCAAGTCAAAAACATCTTTTTGTATTTGGCAAGTGATTTTTGCAATTTAACTCTAGAAATATCATGGAAACTACAATCTAGAATGTCATGATTCAATGGTGTCACAATTTACACAACTATGCATATATATTGCATTCATGGGACAGAAATTTTTTGGCAAGTTATTCATTTAATTGTTTCCTGAAATCTTTCCAAAAATGTCATGAATCAATTCATCTTTCCAGAAAATCATTGTATGGATTTATAGCAAGAATAAAATGCATTTTTAAGGCAAGGACCTCTCGAATGATTTATAGAATTCAATCAAGCAAATCAGGGAGAAAATATATTGTAACCAAAATCATCAATGCTCGAAGGCAACAATATCACACGCAAGCCAAAGCAACAGTTTTGACTAAGCTTCTAATGGTTCTAGAAAGCCGCAGTTTATTTTTTAGGCATGAAAACAATTTTATTGTTTTCCAAATACACAGTTCATTTTTAGGCAAGCTTTTCATTCGATTATTTCCATGAATAAACAGATTGTTTCACCGGTTTAAATCACTCCAAAGATTAACAAGAACTATTTCCAGGCAAGATATCTGTTCAATTGATTCCAGTTGTTTCCCAGTATATCATCAATGATTCACGACATATATTTCAAAAGTTTCAATAAATCATACAATGCAAAAAATCAATAAATTTATTTTTGCAAGGATTTCACTCAACACCGTGGAAACAAAGGAGCTAAATCACGCAGCAAAATTAGATCAGCCATATATGAAATTTGAGATAGTTTCAAGTTTTAAAAACCTATATAAACTACACCATTTCATCATAGACAACAATCGATAACAACAAGCAACTATTCGAGAACAGAAATCAGTTCAATTCAAAATTATTCACAATTCGTTTTCGATCGCAAGTAGCTCAAATCGTTGATCAAGAGCATTGAAGCATCAAAGAAAGATCTTCGAGAATCACTGAAATCACGATTTGAAGCAAGAGGGACAAAACTCTAATCTTTTGATATCAGCCGACATTGTTTTGGGGGAAAACAATTGAAGAGAAATAAAAAGGAAGGGCCGGCTATTTTTATTTATCGAAGGTTTTTGTTTTGCTTTTCTTAATTATATTTTCTTATTCCTTTGTAACCGATTCAAACGGTTTTCTAGTTTGTCTGTAAAACTAGAGTTTACTAACTATAGGATTTATAGTTAGGGTTTATGGATTATGGGTTTATAATTTGGGAAAAATCTGATCTTGGGGATAAAGGCCAGTCTAGGATTTATGCTTAACAGGTCATACAGATAAAAATTCAGATGGATCAGACGATAGAGACTTAATAAACAATGAGACATAAATTTTGCTTATGAAGATTTAGTTTATGTGTGTACTAATTTAACTAAATCCGTTGATAAACTCCAACGGAAAAACAAATTTCTAAAATATAAAAATCATAAATTGATTAACAAATATAATATGTTGGAATTAAAATGTGAAAACTCTGATTGCAAGAATTATTTCAATCTGAAAAGTGATTTAGATCATCTCAATAAAAATCTTCAGAAACTTGAAAAAGAAATTATGAGTTTAAAATAAAATGAGGATGGGCTAATTTATAAAAATGATGCTTTGCATAAGCTTAATTTCAAAGATAAAATTTTTGAAAATAAAAATTTACAGAAAATTGAATCAATCTTGACTCAACTTGAAAACAGATTCAATTTGAGTCTGAGATCTTTGATTCCATGACTGTAACAACATGGGGAATTCAGCGACTAAATTCCAATAGTAATACATAACTCGAATTACCTGCCAGAACTCAAGAATCGAAAACACCATAGTTAATGAAAGAAAATAGAGGGTAAGATAAGAAAGAAATATTAGAATAGAAGAAAAAACATTAAAGTCTCACATCGCAGCGGAATAAAATATAATAGAAACTAAACTTTATTGAGAGCTTTGAAATAAAAACTTACAATCATCAGAGTACATCAATATATCTGGATAGTTATAATTATCTGTCCTCATATACAACGCACAGCGAAATACATACTAATCTTTATCATACATATGAACACCTTCAGCTCGTCTCTGGACTTCACAGCATCCGATAACCTGAACCTGTACAACCCAGTCTAACCCGATCATTTACAAACGCCGGATCATTTTGTTAAACCAGAGTGAGAAAAACTCGCTAAGTATAAAAACATCACCCAACTTGATTTTTTAGTCGAACCATTTCTTTTTGAAATCATAGCTTATTCTGATATTATAATAGTGTCTAACACAAATAAATATCAATCTAATGGAACGCTTTCATCTCACGTTCCACATATATAGTATATAATTAAAACTACAGGCTCTTATTGGAGATTGAATTTCAAACTATGACAAGGTATGAGACCACCTTCCGATAGTGTATCTCTAGAGGCAAATACACTGGGTTCAACAAGAACATCTTGCAACCCAGCCACACATTACCGACCACTCATTTTGCTTGAGTGTATTGAATGTATATCACCAAAGGTTGGGTGCGACCCACCGTTTCCCGATAAGGGACAGCATCGAAATAGATTAAAGAATGAAATGGATTTTCTCTAGATAGGTGATTATACACCCTACTTAAGAGCTACCCACTTAGTCATGCTACCTGGCCGATTTTTGTCGTTTCCCAGTTGAAGAGGCTTGAGGTTTAACAAAACCTTTAGCACATCACATCACCATTCATTTTGAATGCCACATCGTCAGATCCGTCAAATCATTAATTCATGTCCCCAAAAATATTCTGGGAATTACGCTAAGAGAAGAATCTTCTCTGCAACCAACAGAGATACGTTTGTAGACATCAATATACGTGACTTTTAAGAAATACTCTGTCAGACATTCATCCATGCAAGTCATCGAGGAACATGAGGAACATGATGAACTAAAGGTACCCTCCTACTACATCCTAGGTATCACCCTATAGATTAGTAGCGAGTAGTCCTTGCAATCCTTAGATTTCAACCACGACAGGATTACAGTGTATCTCCAACCGCTAAACTGGAGATTTTAAGTAATTCTAACGTTTTATGAAGATCCACAATCTTCAATTTCTCCATCTCAATCAGTATCTGAAATCTTTAACAGTTCGTATTTGCTGGTCGGAATGGTTTTCGAATATAAATTTGATCCCGGTCTTTCCGTACCAACAATCGTATAGGCCAGATTTGATAGTCGGTTATTTAACTATCAAATAAACAACCATTCACTCATAAAAATAAAATGGATTTACTGGTTCAGTATGCAACATCACTTAGCTTCTTTAATTAAAAAATTTCGTTCAATAAATCTCAAAATCTTTTAATAACTCGATTATAGCTTTTCACTTCTTATTTTAATTAAGAGTATCATCAAAACAATTTTACTTTAACACTTAACAATATCAAATTTCTCCATTTATTTTCATTTGCACCACAATATTCATTATCTAAAACTGGAAACTAGTTTAATTTATTATTCATAAAATAATCATTACCAAAATCATTTTTGTTATATTGCCCGAAAAACAATAACAACCCTTATTCTCTTTAAAATAACCTCATTTCAAAACTCCACTTTTCATTTCCTTTTTCCCTCGAAAACATTGTTATAATTTCACATAACTTACATTTTTTTCATTTATATTGGAAATATCATTATATACGTACATATGTATACACATTCTCAAGTCTTCTCATATCCGTTACTTTGGAAATCCTTATATATATTCTCAAATCTTTGTACTTCAACATTCACTAGCTCCCGACCGTAAACTGGTAAGCGAACAATCCCTAAATATCAACCCTGAAGACCGAAATCAACATCAGATTAATGTTAAAAAATCACTCAACTCAAACAGTCTTCAGTTAGGTTCCAATTCTTTTCTGAACTAGTTATCAACCCATACTATTCCATTTCTAATTTATTTGACCGTTTCCCACTTTGGACATCTCATTTTAATTCATTCACTTAATCTCATTATTAAGTATCGTCAATTCAGATCAACGCTTTAACTTCTCATTACTTTTATAAACCTTGTTTATAAAATCTCATGTTTAATGTAAACCCTTTTTATCAAACCCTTTTTATCTCACTTCTTTTTACTTAATTGAAATGTTAAGTAAATATCTATTTTAAGCTATTGTATTCGCTTAAAATCTCGTTTATGGCTTAGTTATAAAACTGGGTACTAATATATAACCATTCATTAACCCATTTCAAACCTTAACTGTATTTCATTTTGAACTTGATTGCTTCCTTAAATGAATTTCATTTAGAAAGGTAATTACCTAAATTATTATTGTTAAAAATAATAATTTACTTCATCATTAACTATTATAAAATTAGTTAATTGGTTATTAAATAAAATAAATAATAAATTTCCTTTTTAAACTCTTATTAAGATTTAAACAAATATTCGTTAAGTTATTTCAATATATTATTTGACAATAAATTATTTTAACTTGATACTCAAACCCCGGTTGAAATGGTCGACTTGCTTAACCCAAAACACGATTATTTCTTTAACCGATTCCATTAATTCTACTTTTAAATTAATTAATAATATAATTAATTTAAATAACTTCATTAAATTGTTTCTTAGAATAATTAATTCCATACTTAATCGTTACATAAATTTATGCTTATTCGTTTATAATTCTTATTAACAAAAGGTGTTTTATAAAATCGCTTAACAATTACTTATAAATTTAAATATTAAATATTTATTTTCTGTTTATAAACCTCAATTTAAAATAATAGATTTCAAAATATATTCTTCGTTATAAAATAAATTTTATAACTTCATTTCTGTCGATTCACTTGATGGTAAATCCGTATTTCTAAAACGATTGATTATCAAGCCATCTGATGCCAATTACTTAACCAATACTGTCCATTGGTAAATATCACAGCAAACATTGAATTACGATTCAACAATCCATGAACAACTCAATCATTTAATCGGGTTGGTCATACCGTTCATATAACAGTAATATGAAAATAAAAATTAAACTTGAGGAATCCAGTTGGATCCCTCCAACCTGTTTTCCCTGCATCCAAATACATTATCTCAAATAATATTATTCAGTTCAGTAAACAAATATGATATTCATCAATAAATAAATCACAGCAATCCAGTCATCCCTATTATAATTTAATACGTTTATAATATTATAAACGTAACAAACGAGGTAAGTTACCTCATTTGGAAATAATTGTTAAAAATATTGATTGACGTTTAAATTAATCATTTCAGTTCAACGCATATATATATACACACACACACATATGTTACAATATATCTTGTAAAAAAAATGGCGGCTACACCCACTCTCCGTGAAACCCTAACCCAACAAGAAGATGAATGAGGTGGTGGATGGCAAGACATCTGAAGGAAGGGTAAGCAATCATTCGCTAACGTCATACGCCAGGCCCCAAGAACAAATGCTACGCCCTAAATCTCATAACCCTAGCAAATGGGCAGACATGTTCGAATCGAAGCTGAAAATCTCTAGAGAAATGCAATACTTTGAGCTGGAGATGATGGGGAACACCAAATATCAATTGATTGATGACCTAGATTTTGCCGAATCAAATAAAATGTGGATAAATTAACTCTACATCTATATGGCAGGTAAACGCCCATACTTTGTATTCTTTAATGCTTACATCAAGAGAGTTTGGAACCCTAAGGGGGCGTGGGACGTTTACCCAAGAGAAAATGGTTTTTTTTCTGATTAAGTCTCAACTTAAGGAAGATTATGAGCGAATCTTCAAAGGGGGTCCATTGTTTATGGACAGTAGACTCATTTTTTTGTGAAAATGGGTTGTAGATTTCAATTTTGATAAAGCAATGCTCTCTACCTATCCGATTTGGGTAAAGCTACCCAACATTAACCTAGCTCTGTGGAACATGCGTTGCATCAGCAAACTAGCAAGCATTATTGGCAAACCGCTAGACATTGATGACAACACTAAACATGTTAAGAAAATTAGTTATGCTAGAGTTCTAATCGAAATCACAGCTGATGTGGAGCTTCCAAAAAATATCAAAGCAGTAGACAAGAAAGCTAATACGTATGAACAAATAGTAGAGTACGAGTCCATCCCACTTAAGTGCACCAACTGTTTGTGCTTTTGGCACATAGATACATACTGCAATATGACCTTACCAGAAAAAACATGGGTTAGAAAGCAAAAGAGTGATGAAGGCAACACATCCAAAAATCCAGCTACTCCTACTGTACATTCAAGAGCTGGTAACACTGCAGTTAACACTACTAGTCAACCATCCCCAGCGACTAATGTTGTAGACTCTACAGTTGCAGAATCATCTCGTACAAATCCAGATCAAATCCACTCTGTTCAGGTATAGGTGGATAGCCAAAATCCAGTTGATCAACATGTGGAGTCCAATCCAGGGGTAGAGGAGGAGCCGACAACTCTTGAGGATATTCAGAAGCTGGGTATCCAAATTGCGGAGTCTGATGAAGAAAGTTCAGAAGAAATCAGTAGTGAAAACTTGACAGTAGAAAACACCAAATATAAAGAACAATTCAAAGAAATTGGTGGTACTTCAGGTGCGTTGCACAAATTGGTCAGCACTGCTCCAGTTACTCGAAGAAAAATGACCAACAAATAATGTCTATCTTATGTTGGAACGTTAGAGGTCTAAATAAAGACAATCGTCAATTAGATCTCTACAACTTTAGGGACAAGTATAAGCCCTCTATCATAGCTATGTTAGAAAACAAGTTTACTAATGAAAACTTAGAATATTTCAAGTTTCATATGGGTGATCAATGGGATCATAGTGACAACCTACATACCATGCAAAGAGGTCGCATTGTTGTGTTTTGTGTTTTGGGAAGTGATGTACTGGAAATGTTGCATGATTAACAGTGATGAACACCAAGTAACAGTACGCGCATTAAATACTGGAGGATTAGACCTAATTATATCTTTCATATATGCAAGTAATCTAGCTATAGAAAGGGTGAAATAATGGAAAACTATATCTGATATTGCTCGCATTATCCAATCGCCATGGCTGGTGCTTGGTGATTTTAATGCAGTGTTGAGCACTAGAGAAGAAACGTGGACTTACGCTCAAGCTTTCCCAAGTTGCTGAATTCAACAATTGCGTGTTATCCAGCGGATTGTCTGAAATTCCCCACTCTAGGCTGCAGTATACATGGAGATGTGGTGAGGCTAAGAAGATCTCATCAAGACTTGATCGTGCACTAGCTAATGCAAGTTTGCTAAACATGATCAGCGGTCTCAATGTAGCTGTCTTAGCCTCATCAACGAGTAACCACTCCCCTTTGCTTATACGTTTCAATGATACTGTTTGCATCCCCAAAGGGAAACCTTTCAAATACGCAAATCATTGGCATCTTATCCATGGTTACCACGACAACCTCAATTTCAATGACATGCCCATTGTAGAAGGAAATTTCATGTTCAAACTGGTCATGATACTCAAAACATGCAAGTACAGACTCAAACTCTGGAACAAGGTCAGACCAAAAGAGGGAGACCATATTCAAACCTTACAAAACCAGCTTGACTCCACCCAAAATCTCCTTGATGCAGACCCCTTAAATGAAGCCTTAAACAGTGACTGCTTTTCAATGCAAAGACAACTTAAAGATGCTCTGGCCTCCAAAGCTCTTGAAATTAAACAAAAAGCAAAAGAAAAATGGCTTACAAAAGGGGATAAATGCAATAATTTCTTTTATAAGATGTCTCAAAGAAAGCACTTTAATAATTTATTTAATTATGTGAATGAATAAGGGGACTCGAGCAAAGTAATTAAACAACTTGAAGATGCGGCCATCGCTTATTACTCTGAGCTGTTCAACGGCACATATAATGAAGAATTACCTGAAATCATATGCCGAAGACAAGTTACTGTTGAAGGGAGGCTGATTTTGGGTGCTGACATCAGCAAACGGGAACTGAAGATGGCCCTCTTCTCCATCCACGACGATTCCAGCCCCTGCCCTGATGGCATGGGGGCAACCTTCTTTAAATTTCACTGGAAAAACCTAAAAAAATCATGTATTAGCAGCCTTTCAAGGAGTATTGGACACTGGAGAATTCATTCGTGAAATTAACCTCACATTTCTAACCCTTATCCCAAAGGTGACAACCCCACAAGAATCGAAGACTATCGACTAATTGCATGTTGCAATGTTATCTACAAAATCCTCAACAAAATTATTTGTAACAGATTGAACATGGTTTTGCCATTCCTCATATCACAATGTCAGAATGCATTTATTAAAGGCAGATTTATCTTAGAAAATTCCTTAGTGGTGCATGAGTTAGTTTGAGAGTTCAACCAAAAAGGTGCAGATAAAGTATGCATGAAAATAGACCTTCGCAAGGCCTATGATAGAGTAAATCATAAGTTCATCACACACATGCTCAGATCTATGGGCTTACCAGCTAAGCTAATCAACCTAATTGGTTTCTGTTTAGATAGTGGTACTTTCTCTATTTTGATAAATGGTACTCCTAAGGCGTACATTAACAGCTCGAGGGGTATCAGGCAAGGGGACCCACTTTCCCCGTACCTATTTGCAGTGGTGATGGAGTGGTTTACTCTGCAAATGGAGCTAGCAACAAAACATAGACAAATTGAGCCTGTATACATGCACCAGCCTAAAGTCACTCACTTGATATATGCAGATGATTTGCTAGTGGTTTTTAAAGCATCGAATACTGCAATTGATCAGCTAAAAAAGATTTTTGGAAATCTGGAAACGTGGGTAGGGCTTAAAGTCAATGAACTCAAAATGAAATGCTACTTTAATAAATTTTGCAGAGGAAAACAACAATATTTGGAGCAAATTGGGATGCAAGAAGGCAACCTCCTAGTCAAATATTTGGGTGTGCCTTTGTCTAACAATACAATAACTGATGTGGAATGTGGGAAACTTGTTGATGACATAAGAAACAAGTTACAAGGCTAGAGGTCGAAATTGCGTTTTTTTGCGGGAAGAGTTGAACTACAGTTACCACATCCAAAGTAAGATTTTGGCTTTAAACATTTCAAATCTTGGACTGTTCAATCGCAAAAATCAACACGGTGTGTGCCAACTTTATATGGAGAGGTGGGATACACAAAATCAGTTATAAACTACTGTGCAGGCCCAAAAAAGAGTGGGGAGTGGTGCTTAAAAACCTGTTTGAACTCAAGAAAGTGTACGGGCTTAAACAGGCCTGGAATTTAATTTCTTCTAACAATTTATGGGCCCAATGGATGTGGGCCGGATATAATAAGAGTAATTTTTGGACCACTAAAGCAGATAATAATGCTTCAACTATTTGGAAAAACTGCCTAAAGCAAAGAGATGAACTGAAGAAGAAAATACAAAGAGAAATTGCAAATGGTAAAACCACAGATTTATGGTTAGATACGTGACTTAATGGCAAAAGCTTGGTAGACAGATATGGATGGGACTGTTACTCAGCATATGGTGCACCCAAAACGCAAGTGGACTCAATCATAATCGACAATTAGTGGGCAGAGGATAGATATGCAATATGTCGAAATTTACAGGAAGAACTGAAGGAAAAGCAAATTCAACATGATAAAAATATGGACACATGGGTTTGGGCAGAGGAAGGAGGGTTTAAACTTAAAAATGTTCTAGAAGAGATTAGGGTTAAACACCCTACAATGGACTGGCACACAGTGGTTTGGTCAAGGGTATGCCCCCCAAAAATGGCTCATGTACTGCATAAAGCATTACTGTGGCGCCTTCCAACTAAGGATAGGCTCCGGAATTGGGGAATTGTCAATGAAGACAGGTGTCTGCTGTGTAGTGAAATCAAACTCACGCCTGTTCTTTGAATGCAAATACAGTAAAAGACTATGGGCAGTACAGAAACAAAAGTGCTTCAAAACTAATGACGTAGGAAGTCTAGAAGAAGAAGTACAATATCTGAACAATCGGAGAAACGTGTCTAAGCTAGTGATAGAGGTGGGAAAGATTTGCCTTATAGCCACAGTGTGGCACGCATGGAGAGAATGCAACGCCAGAGCTTTCAACAGAAGAAGAACAATGTGTTAGTCAACGCGTGCATCATTAACAGAGAGATTGCGATGATGTTCAATAGAATTAAGAGGAAGAGGATTATCAGTGCAGGGGAACAAGGACAATTGTTATTGACGAAGTGGAACTAGAAGGGACAGATCTCAGAAAATCGAGTAGAGAATCAACGGCCACCATGACTGTGTGCCCTAATTTTTCTTTCCTTTTGGCAGGAATGTTGATGAAAAGCGATATTTGGATGTATTATGTACATTGTATTATACCCGAGTATGCTGGCGAGTTGTAAACGTTTGGGCCGTGAAGTCTTCTGGAATTTAGCAATAAAAATTTATCAAATTTCAATATATATATATATATATATATATATATATATATATATATATATATATATATATATATAGCATCCATCAACAATTAACAAATATAGCACACAAATAATAAACCCGACTTAGATAAATATAAGTGGGTAAACTGAGTGAGTTAAACTCACTTTGATTTGATTTAGTTCAGTTACAGTTAAATTAAACAGTCATTTAATTTAACGGTAAATCCCAATTGTCTCTTGCACTGTCCAGATCAGTTTCATACTATCATGTTCGTTGCCACGATTCTATGGTAGCCTTTTATGTCGGATTCTGTTAGCACATATAAAAGTTATACCATTTTAAACATTAATGATTTAATTATAATTAATTTTTAATTAAATTATTAAATAAGCTTAATTACTTTAGATTATAACCAGATCCATTTTCATTTCTTCACGGTTGCTTACTGTCTTTGCTCGAAGCACTTCCCAATGCCTTGATGACTTCTTTCCCACTGTTCGAATCAAGCCTCCTTATATATGTTTTTGTTTTCTTTTTTCCCAACCTTTACTGTACCCATACACGTATGTTCTTCGTGACTACCCTATACACATATTATTTCCAAACTCATTAACATATATACTTTTCACATTTGCCCAACTTAGTATTGTTTTCAATTTGTTTTATCTTCTTTGAATCCATCAATACTGCTTGTTCACAACCGAAAACCACAGTGTCCATCTTCAACCAGAACAGCACATTTGAACTACCACTTCACTTCCAATTCCATTGTTCACCGCGTCCCATCTATTTGGAGCTGCTGCTCCATTTGTACCCAAGCCAAATGCCCCATTTTCGTTCCATTCTCCATGTTCTGCTACTCACTCTTCCTACCTTCCCCTGCTTCATGCTTAACAAATACTACCCAATCTTGTTTTATGAAATGGGGTTTATTCCATTAAATGTTCCCACTGTAAAATGTTTTTATTTTTATGTCTAGCGATCTTAGTCTCTGCATGTTAGTTTTATACCTAGATGGTCTATGCTCTTTGATATGTCTCGATAGGGGTATGTCAAGGGGTACGCGTTGTCACAATACTACTCGTGTTCCCATAGACTTGAGTTTTAGCATTTTATCAAAAATCTAGGCTAATTAGCGTGTGGGTTGTTAATAGTTTTATGGTTGATATCGAGATTTAATTCATCGTATCCATTGTTTATCTCATATATTATAGTCTAGGCTGTCTTTTTATTTTATTTTATTATACTCGATTTAGAACGGGATGTTGTCGGTTCGGGTATCTTAGATTCTAGATAGGATCTTTCACCAGTTAGTTGTAGCTCATTATCTACTATCATCCAATTAAATGATTATGCTCTTATAGATGTTATATATGTATTGTATCAAGCTTATACTCATTTTGAGGTATATATTATTTAATGGGATGATGAACTTGTGTCTATTTGAGTTGTTTAGACCATGAACTTGTAGTTGGCATTTCGTACCTATTTCATTAGCCCAGTTAGGTATCATACTTTGTTACGTGTATCATTTATACCATGATTTTTTGTATTATGCTGTATCATATGTTTCTCTGAATATTTATTATACCTACCACAGTTTTTTTTGCCTCGATTGTACGTGTTCATTCCATTTAGAAAAAACATCCAACATTCAATTGATGAGTCAATACTCACTTAAAGTAGAAGTAACAGATGGTCGCTTCTAAGTAGCCTTCTTCTCTGCACTAGTATACAATATTACCTAGTGGCATCAATTGCTCGGAATAGGGCGTTATAGCTTGGAATTATAGTTGAGGTTCGTAATGAAATATGAAAATCTGGATAAGAATCTTAACCTATTGTGCCTTGGAGATTGTCTAATGGGATGTATTCTTAGAGTAAATAATAGAACAGTACCAATGGCAAGTTTGGTGATTACAAGGTTGCACTCCTTTTATTTTCCTGTTTCAAATTTCTATTATCTAATTATATAACTTCTAAATGATTCGCTATTCTCTATTCATTTCAATATCTTTGATGGCTGGCAATAGAGGGACTCATTCTGATGTTGTGCACTCCAATGACCCTCGTAAGGATGGGGTATTTATATGCATTGATCATGTTACCAAATTCTTTCATAATACCCAATCTTCGTGTCCTTTGAATTATTCTCCCTACAAGTCAGGATTTGCACTGATGTGCAGTGACTATGAACATCTGAATTGCAAGCACTTTAGGGGTTTTGGGAGTGTTACAGAGGTGAAAACTGGGCTCAAGACATATGAGAAGATCTTCTTTTGCACAAGCCTTTCTAATCAGTAGAGAGACTAAGTTACGTTTAGTTAACTTCAGAAGCAAGCCCTTGTAACAACCCAAATTTTAACCAAACAATAATTAGTTGACTATTATTATTTAGTAATAAGTTGAGAAATAATAGAGAATTAGGCAGCAGGGGTTGGTTCATTGGATCCGTAGTGATTTTCTAGTTCGGATAGACTGTTTGCGTAAAACGAACAAGTTATGATCAGCTGAAGTTTGAATTTTAAACCAGGGATTTAATACAAGTTAAATAAATCAGTCAAGCTAAATTAATGCTGTATTTGGGGCGACCTAGCCCCATCTGTGTCAACTATGTGGTCGACCTAGGACCCAAGTAGGTCGACCCCTATGTCGGCCCACCTGGGCGGATAGGTCGACCCAAATGATGCTGCTAGGCACAATTTTGTGCGTGGCACAAGTTGAATATGATGGTTGCTTCTGGAGATTTCTGCTGACATGGATTTAAGTGTTGTGATTGAAAACCTAATGATCCTAAGGCATAGATTTTTCTTATACACCTATAAATTAACCTGTACTCCTCCCTTCCTCCACACAATTCTCCTTTATTTTCTCGGCCTCCACTTCGCTTCTTATCTAAAATAAAATTTATTGGGGAACGAATCAGAGTACTGTCCATTTGTGGATTTGAAGGATTACTCTAGCAGGGTCGTTTTGGATTTGCAATCTTTAGGTGAGTTTTAGTCATTTTTGGATTTATTTTAATATTGGAATCAAATCTATAAAATAGTAGAAGGATCTGAATTATTCTCAAATCTTGATTCGGTTTGTATAGTTTTTCTAATTCTTTTCCTGAATTCCTCAATTTTATTCAGAATTCTTTTGATTTGTTATTCCAAATCTCTTTTCCCTTTTCTCGTTTTTTGGGTTTTCCAGTTGTGCTAAACATATACCTAAAATGAGAATATGAATACGTTGAAACAGGCATGGACATGTAAGCCTTATATTTCATGATAGATTATTATTTTTCCTTTTCTTTGTTTTGCATTTGGGTTGGGAAATAAGATATATGAAATTGAGATAATCAAAATTAAGGCTAAAATTGGAATATGTTCAAAAACTGTGAATTGAAAGGAATTGGTGGAATAAAGGAAATTGAACTGAATAAATGCATATTTAATTGGATTGACAGAAATAGACTGAAATTTAGAAAAATGACATAATTGGGAGAATCATAAAGTAAGCATGCTTATTTGTAAACATGTTAACCTAGTACTCCTTATTGCCGGTTTTCAGAGCTCAGTACTCCTTGTTGTCGGATTATAAACTTGCTAATTTGTAGCAAGAACCATGTACTCCTCATTGTCGGGTTTTAAAGCTCGGTACTCCTTATTATTGGGCTTTTTTGGATATGAACATAATAAAATAAAATTTAAGCTTAGTACTCCTTGTTGTTGGTCTTAATAAAATAAATTGTTTTAAGGGTCAAATCAAGGGTTGGGGGATTTGAGCCAAGTTGTTGGGATCCATTTCATGTAGCATACCCTAGTTATCATTTCGGTCGCACTTGAGGTAAGGGCATGCACATGTTGCGGAATGGATGCAAGTGGGTCGAAGTTAAGAGGGTGTGAGTGTGTTTTGGCAAGTCAATGTGCGTGCACTGCCTCAATTTGGGGACATAAGATATTTTCACACATATGGATAAAGTTATGTCAAATGGCTGATGAGCTAGGGCATGATAAACCTAAATCCATAGTGGTTATAGGTTATCTGTGATTCGATGCAGCCGATCCTTTGGGTAGTATTAGGAATTTCTTCTTAATTTGTTCTATTTGTAAACAGTTAGTATCATCACCGAATGTCTTTGTATAGTATCCTTATTTTATTTTGTTCACTTTCAGTTGCTTATTCCCTCATTTAGAATACTTTTTTTATTTATTTATTTCCTTTTATGAGTTGGGCTAGAAATTACTACAACTCACCAGACTTTTGTCTGACCCATTTTCTCCTTTTTCTTCTTTCCTTTTTCTCCCCCCTTAGGCTCTTAGAGAGGAAGTGCTTAGCTCAGATTGCTCTTTTTACTTCTCTCGGGAAGATTCCTTTGGAGATGTACTGTTTTTCCTATTTTCTTTCCACCGTTTGCTTGTATTTTCTTTCGGCTATTTGGGGATACTTTTGTTTTATACTCTAATATTTCTTTTGTGATTAAGATTAAGACATGATACTTTTATGACACTTTGGTTTAATTGAAATAATTGAGAGTGGTTAATGGTTTTGTCATTTTGCTATAATTTGTTTATTTCTTTTCCGCTGTGAATTTATTATTTTATTTCTTATGAAATCTCAGTCTTTGTGATGTTTATTGACTTTATACTACAACACTTCGCATTCCTTAACGAGATTCTATGTTAGGATAGCATTAAGGGGTATGGGGTGTTACATTTAGTATCAGAGTCTAAGGTTTTCAAGATAACAAAAAATTTATAAAATAAAAGATTTTTTGAAAGAAAATGTATTTTTCAAAAAGCCAAAAGTTATTTTTGAAATTAAAGTTTACCCCCTCTAGTCAAAGTTACAACATTCCTTTGATCCCTCCAAATTCTAAATTTCTATTTTATCTTTTGCACAGCATGTCAGGAGCCCCTAATTTTCTTGAGGGAGTTCCTATCCTTGGATGGTATTGTAGATATTTAGAAGCTACGACGCTTGCTGAGGGGCAAGGGCATGTGCAGGTTCAAGCCCCCGCTGTAGTGGTTCCTCCTAACCCACAATAGTCGTGAATTTCTTTAAGCTTTGTAAGGACTTCTCTAAGTTGGGCGACAAGACTTTATCAGGTACTGAGACATTTATGGAGGCACGCACTAGATTAGAGTGACAGAGAGGACTTTTGAGTTGTTGGAACTTAGGGATGGAATAAGGGTTTGAATTGCAACATGGCTACTTAAAGAGGAGGCTTCATTTTGGTGGGAAACAGTAGAGGCCGAAGGAAGGAATATGGGTTGGGTCGAATCAAAAATAGGTTTGAAAAGAAGCTTATGTCATCTATTGAGGAGGGAATGCAGTTGGAGTGGTTTTTAAATCTAAAGCAAGGAGATATGTCCATAAAGGAATACATCAATCAGTTTAACGAATTATCGAGTTTTGGCTTGAACTTCGTCAATACTACTCACAAGAAGGCTATTCAATTTGCAAGTGAATTGAATCAACCGCTCCAAGTCTTGGCTATGACTCACATTCCTAAGGGAGTGACATATGCGGCTTTGATGTAGATGGCTTCGATGTAGAAGGATAAGAAAGAAGAAGTCAAAGATGAAGAGAGTGCGGCTCCTAAGTTCTCTGGTTCGAAGAAAAAGTTTTGGAATAAGAAAAACAAGAAGAAGCAAGGTGGAAATCAAGAAAAAGGACCGATAAAGGCTAAGATTAAGTGTCATGGGTGTGGGTCACCATGGCATCTCATCAATGACTGTAGGAGGATGAAGGCAAAGTGCTACCATTGTGGGCAACTGGGACATTTGATAGGGCATGTCCACAGAAGACCGGACATAGTACTGGTACAATAGCAGCATCGTCTCTGGTGCATATATTTGAAGCAATACCAACCGATAGTGGCCCTAGGAGGGGAAGGAAAGTCTCTGTGGAAGGTTTGATCTCTATCTCTAATTTTCCAATTCATACTCTTGTCAATTCGGGAGCTTCACACTTATTTATTTCCACTTCTATAGTTGACTTTTTGCACTTGGAAATCTCACTTTTTACCAATCCAATTATAGTTTCAAAATCTACAGGTGGTTCGGCACACTTATCTATGATTTGTAGGGGTTTGAAAATTTCTGTTTTAGGCATAGAATTTGATTGTAATACTTATGTGGTAGGATTTATGGGGTACGAGATGATTTTAGGGACAGATTGGTTGACCTTGTATAGAGCCGTACTTTTTTTTTAAGACACACATGGAACTTTAAGATTATAGCATACATTGACGCTCACTTAAGTAACCCGCGTCATGTGTCTATCCCGCTTTTGTATAGTCGTCGCACACGGATTCTTAATGTCCTAGCCCCCGAAGTGGTTTGCAGCGGGATTCGAACCTGCCCCTACACAGTGTTGTGATCCCCATCTCTCGACTTCAAACCACCTGAGCTACGAACGATGGGTGTATGGGGCCATACTTGAATGCGAGAGGAGGGTTGTTCGTTTGATGACTTGTAGCGGTAGGACCTTAGAAATTTCTTGCGACCCTCGAGGGCCAGCCATATTAGGTTTTCTTTACTCCCTAGATTCTTCTGTTGATATTTATTCTGTATCTGTCATTTATGGATATCCGGACGTATTTGAGGAGGTTAAAGGATTTGCACCTAGGCGAGAAATTGATTTCTTTATTTATCTTAGTGACAACGTAAAGCCTGTGGTGCTGCCAATTCGGCATATGGTTCCGAGGGAACGGAAAGAGTTGAGCAAGCAAGTGGGTGAGCTTTTAGAGAAAGGTTTTATTAGACGACACATTTCTGAGTGGGGAACACCAGTTATCTTCGCCACTAAGGCCGATGGCCGAGAATTGAATAAGCTTACGAAGAAGAATCTTTACCCACTCCTTCGAAGATGATTTATTCGATCAGTTGGTAGGTGTGTCAATATTTTCTCAAATGGATTTAGCTACTTGTTTCCACCAGTTGTGCGTGGTAGAGGATAACATTGAGAAAATAGCTCAGTGGACTCCTAATGGATTTTTTGAGTGGTTAGCTATGTATTTTGGGCTAGCACCACAATATTTTGTGGATCTAATGAGTTGGGCTTCAGAGAAATTTTGAATAAGTTCATCATAGTTTTTGTGGATGATATTTTGGTTTTCTCAAGGACAGAGGAGGAGCACGCTTTGCATTTAGGATAGGTTCTCAGTGCTCTCTGAGCTCACCAGTTGAAAGAAAAGTTTTCCAAATCCCATTTTTGGAGGAATGAGGTGTGTTTCTTAGGGCATATGGTCTCTAAGGATGAGTTGGATGTTGACCCCACAAAGATAGTAGCTGTACAAAATTGGAGGACCCCCCAATAACACAATTGAGGGAAGGAGTTTTCTTGGATTAGCAGCTTACTATAGGATGTTCATTAAGGACTTCGCTTAGATGTCAGCACCATTAGCCCAACTTACTAAGAAGAATCTGGCTTTCTCTGGGATAAGGAGTGTGAGGAGGCTTTCCATAGGCTGAAAAATGCTCTTACAAATACATCAATTTTGACACAACTTGATGGATCTAAGATGTTTATAGTATATATCGAGGATTGTGGGGCAGTCAATGTGCAGTTTTAACACAGGAGGGTAGAGTAGTGTGCTACGGTGGTAGGCAGCTAAGAGTACATGATGGAAATTACCCTACGCGTGATTTGGAGTTCGACGCCATAGTATTCACACTTAAGTCTTAGAGACCCTGCTTGCTAGGAGAGAGGTTCAAGCTCCTTAAAAATCAAAAGTCGTTCATGCATTTATTCTCCTAGAGGGATATCAATTTGAGGCAACAAAGGTGGATGGAGTTGTTGGTGTCATATGATTTCGAGATTTCGTATACCCCAAGCAAGAGGAACGTGGTGGCAAATGTGTTGAGCAAATGGAGAGCGACACTGAGTCCTTTGTTTGTTGAATGGCAGAGTTTGGATTTTATATCCACCTTTGATTTTCGACCTTCTACAGACTTCACAATAGGATTGTTAGCATCTTTGGAGGTGAAACCTACTTTATTAGAGCAAATTGGGGGCTAGACAAAGAGAGGATCCCGAGCTTTCGGATGTTTTGGATAGATTAGGTACATGAGAAGATTCTAAACACCTCCTTAGGTATACTGTGGATTGTATAGAATGGCTTCATCGAGACGGTAGATTGTGTGTTTCGCGCACAGATGATTTAGTGAGTGCAGTTTTGGCAGAGGATCATCACTCTTGGACGAATATCCATCCGAGTGGTGATAATATGTATCGCGATATGAGGGGAGTCTTCTATTGGTTCGGCATGAAGAAGAGCATGGTTGAGTTTGTAGCAAGATGTATGACTTGCAAAAGAGTTAAGGCAGAACAAAAGAAGCCCAGAGGACTACTTCAGCTTGGATATACCCTTATGGAAATGGGAAAATATTTCTATGGATTTTGTGGATGGATTTCCTAGGTTGAAAAAGGGCAACAACAACATTTGGTCAAAGTGGACCGATTGACAAAGAGCGTCCATTCCTCTCGGTTAAGAGTAAAAGGACGACATCATTGTTGGCTTCCTTGTATGTTTACGAGATAGTCAGGTTGCATGGTATCCCTTCGAGCATCGTCAGCGACAGAGACCCCATTTTCACTAGCGAAATTTGGAAGAGTCTATAAGAAGCTCTAGGAATACAACTCAGGTTGAGTATCGCGTATCATGCTCATATGGATGGGAAAATAGAAAGAGTGAATAGGGTTTTAGAAGACCTACTAAGGATGTGTATCGTAGGTTTTGGAGGGAGTTGGGAAGATCATCTACCACTCATGGAATTTGCTTACAACAATAGCTTCCATTCCATCATTGGTATGGCTCCCTTTGAGGCCTTGTATGGGCAGCCTTGTTGATCTCCGACATGTTGGTTGGACTCGACAGATAGATTACTGTTAGGGGCAGAAATGATCACAGAAACTTTGGAGAAAGTTGAGTTGATTAGAAAGAGGATGAAGGCGGCACAAGATAGGTAGAAGTCCTACTAACAAAAAAGGATTGAATTGGAATTTTCTGTTGGAGATTTGGTCTTCATCAAAGTTTCACCTCTAAGGAACGTGGTGAGGTTTGGCTCAGTGGACAAGTTGGCCCCAAGATTTGTTGGACCATTCCCACTCGTAGAAAGGATAGGGCAGATGGCTTATAGGGTTCGACTACCTGATGGGGTGTCAAGCGTTCATGATGTGTTCACATGCATTGGAGGGTGTGGAGATCGAGCGTGAAGCACCCAGTAGATGAGCACCTCGGAGGATCGTAGATTGGGAAACCAATAAGTTGAGGAATAGGGAAGTAAGACTAGTCAAAGTACATTGGAGGGACGATGATAGAGAGGCAACTTGGGAACCCAAAGAGAGAATGTGGAATTCTTACCCCTATCTATTTGACAGTACGTTTCGATCTTTTTCTTTTTCCATCCATAGTTCATAGGCTCTATCTCTAGAATTCCTTTGAATTTGATCTTAGGAGAAACCTATAGCGAATAGGATATAGTTGAAACATGTTATGTATGATGTTTGTAAATGGATGAAAATGTTTGTAGTGGATGCATATACACACACTAGGCATTATGATCGGCTGAATAAAACACTTACATATGGATATGTGTGCATTTTATTTATTTATATGGTTGTAATACATGGATAACAACATACGGTTGTTGCATATGGATGATGTTTGATGTACGCATATAAAACTAACTACTAGCATTATGGTTTTGTATACATTTGGACGCATAGCACCGACATATTTGCATAAAGAGGAGGTCGACTGAATCAGTAGACCGTCTAATCTTTCGCATTAGTTAAGGTCATGTACACTACACATTGCATAAATACATAAATTTTCATTAGATAAATTACGGGCAATGATTTCTAGTGGACGAAGAATGAGTATACGGATGTGGAGAACATTTATTCTATTCTTCTACCATAGAGATTTCGAGGGCGAAATCCTTTAAGGAGGGAAGAATGTAACAACCTAAATTTTAACCAAACAATAATTAATTAAATAATTTATAATTTAGGAATAAGTTGAGAAATAATTGGGAATTGTGTAATGGGGGGGTGCGCCATTGGATTCGTCATGATTTTGTGGTTCGGATAGACTTTTTGATTGCATAAAACGGGCTTAAAACGAAAAAGTTATGATCAGTTGAAGTTTGAATTTAAACCAAAGATTTAATATTAAATAAATAAGTCTAACTAAATTAATGTGGTATTTATGGCGAGCCAGCTTCATATGGGTCGACCATGTGGTCGACCCAGGACCCAAGTGGGTCGACCCCTGTGTCGACCCACCTGAGCGGATGGCTCGACCCAAATGACGCTGCTAGGCATGATTTCATGCCTGGCATGAGCCCGGTGCGTTGATTGCTTCTGGAGACTTCCGCTAACGTGGATTTAAGCGTTGTGATTGAAAACCTATTAATCTTGAGGCTTAGATTCTCCTTCTACACCTATAAAGTGACCTGTACTCTTCCCTTTCTCCACACACTTTTCCTTCTTTATTTTCTCAGCCTCCACTTCACTATATTTCTAAAATAAAATATATTGGGAAACGAATTGGAGTACTGTCCATTTGTAAATTTGAAGGATTGTTCTACCGAGGCATTTTTGGATTTGCAGTCTTTTGGTGAGTTTTTAGTATTTTTAGATTTCTTTTAAGATTGGAATCAAATCTATAAAATAGTAGTTGGATCTGAATTATTCTCTCATCTTGATTTGGATTATGCAATTGCTCTAATTCTTTTACTGAATTCCTTATTTAGAATTCTTGGGATTTGTTATTCCGAATCTCTTTTCCCTTTTCTCTTTTCTTTTCTTTTGGGATTTTGCAGTTGAGCTAAACATATGCCTAAAAAGAGCATACTAATACATTGAAACAGGCATGGACCTGTAAGCCTTATATTCATGACAGATTATTATTTTTCTTTTTTTCGTTTGGGTTGGTAAATGTAATATATGAAATTGAGATAATCAAAATTAAGGCTAAAATCGGAATATGTTCAAAAACTGTGAATTGAAAGGAATAGGCGGAATAAAGGAAATTGAACCGAATAGATGCATATTTAATAGAATTGACAGAAATATACTAAAATTTAGAAAAATGACATAATTGTGAGAATCTTAATGTAAGCATGCTTGTTTGTAAACGTGTTAACCCATCACTCCTTGCCATATGGTTTTAGAGCTCAATACTCCTTGTTGTTATACTATAAACATGGTAATTTGTAGTAGGAACCTAGTACTCCTGGTTGTCAGATTTTAAAGCACAGTGCTTCTTGTTGTTGGGATTTTTTGGATATAAACATAAAATAAAATAAAATTTAAGCTCAGTACTCCTTGTTGTTGGGCTTAATAAAATAAATTGTTTTAGAGTCCAAATCAAGGGTTGGGGGATTTGAGCCAAGTTGTTGGGACCCATTCCATGTAGCATACCCTAGTAATTATTTTGGCCTCACTTGTGGTGAGGACACGCACCATATTATGAAATATATGTAAGTTGGTCCAAGTTGAGAGGGTGTGAGTGTGTTATGGTGAGTCAATGTGCGTGCATTGCCTCGATTTGGGGACATATGACATTTTCACACCTATGGATAAGGTTATGTCAAATCGCTGATGGGCTAGGGCCTGATAAACCCAAACCCATAATGGGCATAGGTTATCCACGATTTGACATAGCTGATCGTTTGGGTAGTATTAGGAATTTCTTCCTATTTTTTTCTATTTGTAGAAGTACAAAACAGCCAACATCATCACTAGATATCTTTGTATAGTATCCTTTATCACATCCCAATTTTATTATGTTCACTATCAATTGTACATAGACACTTATTCTCTTACATAGATTATTGTTTTATTTATTTGTTTCCTCTTATTAGTTGTGCTAGAAATTACATTAACTCACCAGACTTTTTGTCTAACCCATTTTCTCCTTTTTCTTCCTCCCCCAGGCTCTCAAGGAGGAAGTGCTTAGCTTGAATTGCTCTTTTAACTTCTCTCTGCAGTTGGAGATATACTGTTTATTCTATTTTCTTTCCACGGTTCGCTTGTATTTTCTTTTGGCTATTTGGGGATACTTTTGCTTTGTACCCTGATATTTCTTCTATGACTGAGATTAAGACATGATACTTTTAGGAAATTTTGGTTTAATTGAAATTATTGAGAATGGTTAATAGTTTTGTCATTTCACTATAAATTGTTTGTTTCTTTTGCACTATGAATTTATTCTTTTATGTCTTGTGAAATCTTGCCCTATGTGTTGTTTATTGCATTTATGCCTACAATTCTCTGCATTTCTTAATGAGATTCTATGTTAGGATAGCGTTAAGGGGGTGTGGGGTGTTACATCCCTAGACTAGTTGATTTATTTATTGCAAAATTTAAAGAGTCTACTCTATCTTGGGAATAGTTTAGGGAACGTTTTGAGCTGAAATTAATGCTTGAATAAGAGAAGCTTTATTAGCTAGAAAGTTTATTGACCTTAAATGACAGGAATCTTCGATAATGGAGTATGTGTCATCCTTCTAAGAACTCTCCAAATATGGGGCTGAACACATCAATACCCTATTAAAAATGAATGAGAGGACTGTGTATGGGTTGAGGAAGTCTCTTTGAAAGACATAGTTTTTATAGATAATGGTTGCTTTTCAGGAATTGGTTGATTCATCCCTTAGGACAAACGCAATAGAGAAAGACAGTAATGAAGAGGCTGAAGTAGGAGGAAAAGCTATATTCCGAAGAAGTGTTTGTTTAACAAGTCCTAGAACTTCAACTCTAATATGAATGTCAAAATTATAAGTGGTCACTAACCATCCCATTCCAAGAATATGATAAAAGATATAGTTTCAAGGAGCACTTTTCCAAAGACGGCCCAAATCCTAAAATGTTTTGTTACTTCAAGAAGGAGGGTCACATTATCTTATATTGTCCTAGAGTAGTCGAGAGGCTAAATTCAGGGAAACTCAATGTTGAGGGAACATCTAGTGGTTCTAGTTAGCACAAAGATACTACTCATTACAAATCGTTCCATCAATAAAGCCATATTATTTTTAGTTTCTTTCTTGAGAATTAGAACCTTACCAAGAATAAATAATAGAACCTTGTGGTATTTTGTATTAGAAATCATCATAAGTGATATGAGATTTATTGGGAATAAAATGATCAAAGAATAAGCTTTGTAATTATAAATCAATAAAATGGAAAGGGTAATAATATATTCATTTACTTACATTTATAAATCAAATATATATGTATTTTATACAAAGAGAAATTTTAGAATATATATGAGTTTAAAATTGCCCCTTGAATGATTTAAAAATTTCAGTCGAGTTGATTGGTCAACGTACTCAAGAAGAATTTTTAAACATTGAAACAATATAATTGAATATGCCCTTTTTATGAAAATTATTCTGAATTGTATTTTGGAATTATGAAGAAATTTCTAATATTAAATTCCAATATATTAATAAGTGTTGTACATAATGTAGTTGTATACAGAATTATATGATTTTTGCTTGATGATAACAACCAAATAAATATAATTTTAAAACGTGTTTGTTACTGTACAGTTCTATATTTAAATTGAATATTATATTTCAAACATTCAAACAGTACAACTATTTATAACTCCACTATTTATTCAATTCACATGAGATTGTACTTGTAAATAAACTGAATACAATAGACAACTTTGTTTAACAACAATAAAATAATATTTTATTTCAATAAAATTTGTTTATTACATATATCAGTACAATTCTCTCACAGCTCCTCACTACAGTTCATTCAACACTCATACATTTTCATATACACTACAGTTTACTGACTCACTCATATACAGATATTCTTATATATATTTTTCTCTGTTATCTTCAGTCTTCTGTCTTCACAACTTTCAGTCAGTCCAATCTGCTTACCTGTCACATGAAACACACACACAGTATACTGCAATAAAAATGAAACCGAATACAAGAAAATAATTTTTTTTAATTTTATTTGCCTCAGAATTATGGTGTATTTCTCATCATTTTTCTAGACTTGGTCTGATATGCAGGGACAAGAAAAATTGTCTGGATGACTGCATATACACACGTGTATATTTATACACGTGTGCACTGCCTCGCCAATCCAGTGTGAAAATGAGGAGTAACCACATGGACCATCTCGACTCAGTGCAACAATAATCAAAGTGGTCGAGGCAGTTCAACATACATGGTCGAACCAGTCCAAACAAATCAGATCAGAACAATGTATATCAAATGACTAGCAACAAGTAGAAACAGCAAGAATCACTAAACAAAAATGCTAGGTGTAGTGCTTCATGACACATCAACTCAAACCAGTGAGTATATGGGCAACATGTACAAGGTGAGAAAGACCAAGTTTCTGGTGATCACAACAACATAGTGATTACTTGTACAATGGTTCAAGACACAAGTGGCTCAGTGGTATAACTATAGACATGAATGAGCAAAGCCAGAGCAACTCAGATTATTTTTTTAAACATGTGAACAAGTGCAGTATCAATTCAAATTTGTTTCAGAGCATGTACAAGATTATTCATAACTGAACTGAGCACATGTTAATGTGTACACAACTAAGAAATGAACAGGGTGCGCAGCAACATGGTAATATATTAAGGTTACATTAAGAAGCATGTTCAAGTGTACAATATGCAGTGCACAATTATATGCAGCATATTCAAGACTGTGCAACATGGTCATGGTGAATCAATTTTCACAAGTATACATGTCAGGCCAGACAACATTGTTTCTACAAATACACAAAGCAAGGTGGTACATGCAGCAATGATTTAGCATGGTTCAATTTCAAGGCAGTGAAGTGCAAGATGAACAAATAGTGCATCATGGTTCAAGTAGATGCTAACAACATAATGGATGCATGCAGCAAACTGAAATGACACAATTACTGATGCAATAAGCACAAACATATGATCAGAGAAAATGGTGGTGAAGCATGGCTAAAGCAGAATGGAGCATGAGTAGTATGTGCAGCTCAATGACATATATAGTAGTAATGGAGATAACTTAGAAACTGGTACAAGCATATGTAAATAGTGAACTAATCAGGAATGTATATGTGCATACCAAAGTTTCAACAGCAAAAAGATAAGGAGAAATCAGTCCAACTCAAAGTACCAGAAATTATGAGAATCAGCAACAGCAAAGTTGTCTTGGCAAGGAACACAAATGACCAAGCAATGTCACATAGCTACAACGGATACACACACAAACAACTAAGACAAGCAGTGCATTTATTATGAATAAGGAGTGGTGTGATCAAATGAGGGATCTGTTCTTGTCAGTTCAAATTGATCAAGTTCAAGGTTTCAAGTATGCAATTTTTAAGAAGCTCTACTTGAAATTTTTAAGAAGTTCGAGAAATCAAAGAAACTGCTTTCAAAGTCAAGGAGGACCATTTCAAAATTGAAGAATTCATCACACAAGATGTTTCCAGAAAATTGGATTTACAAATCTGTTATATCGAGATTTTCTAGAAGGAAGACCCAGTCAAAAATCACGCAATATATATTCAAGACCAATTCAAAAATTAAGGAATTAAGTCAAAGCAGAAATCGCAAGAATAATTCAAAGCCAAGGATCTCAAAAAGTCCAATATTTTAGCATATATAGACGACCAAGTCTAATGGGAAATCAGAGACTATTTATGATTTTTAATCCTATAAATGCACGGATTCATCACCGGTTTCAATTCATCCAAGTTCGAACAAGCTAAAAGCAAAAATCCGAATTAAATTCATACCAGAGAAAAGGAGATTATCCAAATCAAGGCTCATCAACGTTCAATCGAAGAAGAGGATAGCTACTGAATAACCAGAGAATTACTTAAGAGAGCGGCGACTGTTAGATTACAAGAGATTCGAAACCCTAGATTCAAATCTCCATCTTCCATTTTTGTCTTCCCGAGAGACAAGAAGATCGGGCCAAAGGTAAAGTGTTGAAGCAATACAAAAGTGGTCGGCCAAGTCTTTACAAAGGGCTAAGGGATTTTAAAAGGGGTATTAAATCATAAACTAGGGTTTTGATTTATTTTAAAGGGGTTTTAATTGTTTGTTTTTATTAGTCTTAATCTCAGTTTGTAATCATGTTGACAGTTTTCTAGTTTGTCTCTAAAACTAGGGAGACGAATTACGGGATTTGTAATTCGGGGAAATCTAGTTTCGGGGATAGAAACCAGTGAAGTGTTTTGAGCGTAGGGTTAAGAACAATTGGAAGCAAGTGTAGCAAGTTTACAGGGGATTGTAAGCGTAGAGATTATTTTAACTCCTAGTAGAAACCTTGGGGAATGCAGCAGTAGGCGGGGTTTTGCCGAAGCTGGGTATATGTGTGTGTTATTTATTTTCCGCATTTACTCCAACTATTATCGGTGATTGTTATTATTTAATTATTCAGCGAAAATCTACGATAAACCTTATTCACCCCCTCTAGGGTTAACTTAGATCCTACAAGTGGTATCGGAGTAGGTATTTTTTATTTTAAATAACTCTAGAGTCGTGGATTTCCCTAACGGTGAGTTTTCTAGTTGTCAATCTAGCGAGAATTTTTCTAGTATAATCCCAACTATTTTTTATGGGACAGATTTTTTAAATTGGAAATTAAAAACGGAAATTTATTTAAAATCTATTAATACTAGATGTTGGGATATTATTGAAAACGGATATGATATGGTAGATAAGAATGACATTATAATTAATTCTCGTGCTACGCACATTTTATATTCTTATATTAATGACGATCAGTATAACTATATCTCCCAATGTTTAACTGCACAGGAAATATGGAAAACTCTCGACGCGTTGTATGGAAGAAAAGAAAACAATAGCTCAAAACACCCGATTGCCAACTTAGTTTCAAAATTATGCTTGACAAGATTTAAAGAAGATGGATCGGATGATTACAGTCATGAGGACTCAACAGATGACGAGCACGGTGAATTTCCTTTTGAAAAGTTGATTTTTCTTTGTGATAAATTAGCCAAAACTGTTGAGAGTCTTAAACTAACAAATAAAAATTTAAAATCTGAAAATATTGAGTTGAACAATAAAAATCATGATTTGGAATTAAATCTTGAAAACTTTAAAAAGGTTGAAAACTTGAATTGCAAAAAATGTTTAGGTTTGGAAAATGATTTTGTTCATCTTAATGAAAAATTTCTAGAGCTTCAAAAGGGAATGGTTTTTCTAAAAATAAACGAGATTGAACTAAAAACAAAAAACGATTTTTTTTTGCAAAAAAGAGTTAGATAGGTTTAAGAAGGTTAAAAATTCCAAACATGAAATTTTAGAGAAAAGGAGTTTATTGAAAACTGAATCGATTTTGAACGAAAATGAAATTGAAACTGAGAAAATCAAAAATCTCAAATGTGATAAATGCACGAATTTTCAAAAAGATTTGCTTGAAATAAAAGAAAATTTGAAAACCCTTGAAAAAGGAAACATGATTTTAAAAAATAACGAACCTAAAATTACTCGTATAAATCACGATTTGGAAAAAGGAATTGAAAAATTCAAGGATTTCGAAAAACTTGAAATTGAAAAGCGTAAACAATTTGAAAGTGAGATTTTTGAGTCCAATGCGAAAATTAAAATGCTTGAAAACGAAAATATGGTTTTGAAACAAAATGATTTTGAAAAGAGGAAGATCACTATAAATCGTTGTTCGAATTTAACAAAAGAAAATAGTGATCTTAAATCTAAAATTCAACGACTTGAATCAATATTGGTTAAGTTTTCTAAAGGTGAAAAATCGTTGAATATGTTGTTAAAAAACCAATTTTTTGTTAAGAGTAAGAAAGGACCCGGTTTTAAAAATTTTGATCAAATTAAAAAGCGAGATTTTAAGGATTATAAAAATCCTTCAAGCTGCTTTGGAGAAATTGATCTTTTTGAAAGGCTATATTTTAATGATTTTGAAAATCCTACAAATATCCTTGAAAAAGGTCAAATTGGAATTTTGAATTCTAATAATTTCAAAAGGTTTTCAAATCATAAACAAAATAAAAACTCATTTAAAAACAATTCAGTTAAACGAATTTGGATCCGAAAAGATAACAAAATGAATTCAATTTAGATTAAATGAATTTGGGTTCCAAAGGGTTCTTTACTGGATAATAATGGATTGTTATATAAATGGGTTTGGGTACCAAAACGTGTAAACGAAGATAAGAGTGGTAAAACATTTTTTGTTAAACCACTCGATCCTATAAACATTTAAGTACCGGGGATAGGCTAAGGAACAATTGTGTTTAAAAGATAAAAATTCAAATTATTCCATTTTATTGAATTATTTGAAGTTCCTTAGCCATAGATTTCAGAGTTGGAGATTCATTGGATCACATCGATTATGGTAAGTCAGGTATGATATCTAAACTCGTATTTTTATTTTATTTCCTTTTTAGTTTATTTTCCTTTTTTAGTTTTTATTCCTTTTATTTTTTTTAATGAGACTGCAATTTTTTGAGCATATCTTGAACACGGTAAATTGAAATTTTAAAATTTATGATGTTCTTGTATGCAAATGAAATTTCACGCATTATTAGTTGTTTTGAGTTTCTTCTTATTCACTTTGGAAAATATTGAAAAATCGAACTCAATACAGTAGACTACTTGAAAGCCAAGATTGACTAGTTGTGAAAATTTCATTTTTTTTACTTAGCTTGGTTTTGAAATCATTTATTATTGACTATTGAATTTCTTGAATTATAAAAAATTTGATTTTTCTTTTCAAGTGATTTCAAATAATTACCTTCAGATTTGATCATTGACTGTTTCTTGTGTCTGTTTTTTTTTAAAAAAATCTCTGAAAAATTTCACTTGTGATTCCTACTTGAAAGTGATCTTGTGCTGCTCTGGTAAGGAAATTGATTTGATTCGTTTGAATACCTTGGTTATTGAACAATGAGTTGAAAAATCAGTGATTAGATTTCTTTAAAATTTGAATTTATATACAAGTATTTTTTTAAAATTGTCTTTGAGCAATCAGTGTTAGAAATATTAGAAAATTCCATATTCTGTTGATTGATTTTTGAAACTGACTTTCAACTTGCATTGATATTTTCAAAAACTCCTCTTGAAATTGATATTTTCAATTTTAAAATTATTTTTGATTATTTATTCAAAAATTAAAATTATTAATTAATTTGAACCGTTTTGTGACTCATCAAAATTATTAATAGATTTATGAAATTGTGATGAGTTATGACTATGATATTATTTATAACTAGAAGAGATGTTATTTTAAATCTCATGATGATTGGAAAGATTTTATAGTAACTTTGAATTAGAGCTTATTTCACGACCATCTTCTATATCTACCATATTTGTAACACCCCGTATTTCTGTTAACACTAAAGTTGCTAATACAAAAATAAATGTGTAAAGGGGAGATGTATCTAATGTGCATAGAAGAATAATAATAAATGTGTAAAGGGGAGATGTATCTAATGTGCATACAAGAATAATAATAAATGTGTAAAGGGGAGATGTATCTAATGTGCATACAAAAATAATAATAAATGTGTAAAGGGGAGATGTATCTAATGCGTACGTATTTATATGGATTGGCAAATAATAGTAAATGTACATTAAGAAAGAAATGATGAACATAATTGGCTTCTCTTTACAACGGACGGCTCTGGTTAACCCTAGCTTCATCGACGGCTCAAATTAACTTGCAACTCTATAAAAAGACCCTAGGTCTCAAACTAAAAATTCACAAAAAAAAAGGAATTGGAGCCACCATGCTGTCTACTGAGAACTAGAGGGAGCCTCCACTTGACAGAGACGAACAACATAGCGAATACAAACTAAAAGATTAAAAAGCAACAACAAATTAGAATCAAAGCAACGTCTTCCCAAAGGAAAGCTTTGCAAATTCAGAATTTCAGAACTCAGAAAACAAGACCATCTACGATTGTAAGTTTAGCTACATTTTTAGAATGTGAATTAATATGAATATCATGTGTTGTGATGAAATGATAATAGTACGATACTCGTTATGTTATTAATATACGTTTGTGATTTGATTCTATTATCATGTTGAATTGGGAATTATTAAGTATGATGTTTATTATGTTTTATAATATTAATCTATGCCAGTGACTTGATTCTATTATCATGTTAAATTTGGGATTATTGGATTAGATTATTTTTATAAGCATGGACTTGGATTGTAACATCTTATGAGAATTGTGTAGTTTATTATGCAAGTTTATGTAGTGAAGTTATGCGACCAATTGTCAAATCTATATGTTCATGTTTATGCAAAACTTATGTCATGTTCACACTTATCATATGTTGGGATTAATTTGCAAGTATGTTTAAATCTATGTTACTAATTAACACATGTGTATGTTGATTAGCCTATGTTGCTAACTCACATATACGTATATTGATTTGCCTATGTTGCAAATTAACATATGTATATGGATTAGTTCATATTGCTAATTATCATGTATGTTGTTAATATGGCATATGTTAAAAAACACATATATGTTGAGTTAGCCTATAAGTGCAAGTTCATACCTATGACATTATAATGTTTATGTTAGTATTTTTGCAAGTTTGTACCTATGACATTATAATGTTCATGTTAGTTATTTTGTAAGTTCACCCCTAAAATGTTCATGTTAGTTATTTTGCAAGTACACCCTATTATGTTCATATTGATTATGCCATCAATACCAAAGTTATACCCTTGTCATGTTTATGCTAATTTATGCCAATTTGCGTATATTAAATTAGGCTAAGTTTTTAGCCTAATACTTTACACCAAAAATCATGCGAACATAAATTAGGCTGAGATGGTTAGCCTAATATTGGACGGGGTAACGTTGGGTTAAAATGATAATTTAAGGAAAACTTGTCATAAATTGGTCATTAATCACATAAGTGATTTATGGCATAAAAAGGCATTAATTACCTTAATTAATGAGATTAATTGGAAATGAATGTGACAGTAATTTGAATATTTTCTAATTTACATATTGGTCATTAATCACATAAGTGATTTATGGCATAAAAAGGCATTAATTACCTTAATTAATGAGATTAACTGGAAATGAATGTGCAGTAATTTGAATTTGAATAATTTACATAATTAAAATGTAAATTAGAAAATACGAACGCGCTTAACCCAAGGTTGGATTGAGTTGTGACGTAAACCCGCCCGGACCCGCCCGGCTGTCCAGTTGTCACAACAATAGCTATCCAATGTGAGAGGTTAAGGCATGGGGCCCAATAAAGACCCAAGGTTAAACTGAGTTGTGGCGTAAGACTGCCCGGACCCAACCGGCATACAGGCAGCCACAACAATATCTGTCTAATCTGAGAGGTTGGTGCTCTAATAAGACAATTAGAGCTGAGTTAGGACTGATAGGGTTAAGTCAATTTAATAAATACTTAACCAAATTCAACATGTTAAATAATTTGGATGGGTGGGGGTTTGGTTCATTCAGACACTTAACCACTTAACATGTTTGACTAGAAAACCTAGTAACGGGGACCCGTTTCAGCAGTAACCCAATTAGGTACCCTGAACTAGGCAGGGTGGGGCACGATTACTGGGCTGATTGTAAGCGGTCAAAAGCGACGGCAGTTGGTGCACAGTGTGGGTTCTAACAGAGTACGGGCGTGCACACACTCTGGAGCAGACAAGTCAGGGCACTGGAGCATTAGTAGTATACCCTATGCATGCTAGAATTGTGTCGGGGCCGCCACCATGGGACTTGATACACCCCATGGTGGGACCAGCATAGGTATCTACCATATAAGGCCGTAGGACACATGTGAATATACGAGTAAGAGCCGATCTTTTAAAGAAAGAGAAAGGGATCACTTCACCCCAATCATGGGGTGGCTGTTGGTATAAGAATTAGTAGGTGCAGAGATAGAGATTTAAAATAGGGTGTGAAGGGATGTTCGTTTTAGGACACCTTATCTAGTTCTAGGATAGTCTATTATCCTGATATCGTTTTGTTCTCAATTTATGCAATTCATGATCTTTTTATTATTAACATTCTAGGAATATAGCTAGACTTACCAGACTTATGTCTGATCCATTTTCCTTTCGTCTTCTTTTCTTCCGTTCCCCCCCCCCCCCCAGGTCCACAGGGAGGAAACACCGTAGCTTAGTCAGTTTTTCATCCAGCTTGAAGAGAGAGAATGTATTGCTTGGATTTCTTTCATTTGGACCATGGCTTTGGATATCATTTATGGGGATTATGCAGCTTTATTTATGTTTCATGCTTCTTTAACTTTTAGAATCAAGAAAGTATTATGGTTGTAATAATTGGAAGTTTGTTTTGAGACAATGTTGGAAATGTTCTGTATAAACACGTATTTATGATAATAAAAGACTGTTGGATTTTCCGCTGCTTATTTATATGTGTTTATATCTATCTTGTGTTTTATCTGTGTCTTTTACTTATAAACCTCCACCAAAATTAAGGCATTCCCTTTGTGAGTGACCTTAACGGAGGTGGGGTGTTTCAATATTTCTGTCATTCATCATGGTTTTATTTAATTTGGAGAGTTCAAATTATTCCTGGAAATAAAAATAAAAATAAAAGAAGAGAAAAAGAATATATATATATATATATATATATATATAATTTATCCTTGCTACTCACTCCCATTTAAAAGTCCTCGCGGTTATGCGTGGGTGAATTACCTTAATCTCTATGTGCTTCCATTCCCACTTAAATGACCTTTGGGCTGTGCATAAATGGAACTCATTAGAGAGGATAAAGTTAAGTTACTACTAACCCGTTTAAAAGACCTTTGGGCTATGCGTGGTTAGCAAGTGCTTAACACATTTTGAGCATATTCAAAATCTTCAAAATTCGTATTCAAATATTCAATTTTTACCGAACTCTCCTTATTTTATAAATCCATCATAAATCCATTCATTCTGAAAGTGAAATTTGCTTCTGATTTAAAGATTACTATGATTTTTGTTTGATTAAATGGGTTTTACAACATGTATTCTCTCTCTTGATTTGAATTTATATTTCTAGTCTATATTCATCACTGTTTCGATCTCTATTATTCTTTTAATGATAACAAAAGGGGGAGAATGGTCAAGATTTTGATTGATGAATATTTAATTCAAAAATATTTTAAGATTGGAAATTAAATATCTAAAGGGAGAATGGTCAATTGGATTTCATCATTCATATTTTCCACATATATAGGGGGAATTCAGTTGTTGGGGGAGCAAACAAATAGAGGAAGCTAATAAGTAGGGGGAGTTCAATGTTCACTGTCAAACACATTTATTATACTCAAAATCTTTTATTTGTTTGTCATCATTAGAAGAGGGAGATTGTTGTATATAACGTAGTTGTATACACAATTATATGGTTTTTGTTTGATGATAACAACCAAATAAATGTTATTTTAAAATGTTTTTGTTACCGTACTGTTCTATATATACATCACAGACAGGAATGTAATATTTATATTTAAATATAATACGACTATACAGACATTCATATATTCATGCAGTATTTTATTTAAATTGAATATTATATTTCAAACATTCAAACAGTACAACTATTTATAACTCCACTATGTATTATATTCACATGAGATTGTACTTGTAAATAAACCGAATATGATAGACAAGTTTGTTTGACAACAATAAAATAATATTTTATTTCAATCAAATTTGTTTATTACATATATCAGTACAATTCTCTCACAGCTCCTCACTACAGTTCATTCAACACTCAGTACATTTTCGTATACACTACAGTTTACAGACTCACTCATATATAAATATTCTTATATAATTTTTTCTCTGTCAACTTCAGTCTTCTGTCTTCACAGCTTTCAGTCAGTCCAATCGGCTTTCCTGTCACATGAAACACACACAGAGTATACTGCAATAGAAATGAAACTAAATACAAGCAAATTATTTTTAAATTTTATTTGCCTCAGAATTACGGTGTGTTTCTCATCATTTTTCTAGACTTGGTCTGATATGCAGGGACAAGAAAACTTGTCTGAATGGCTGCATATACACACGTATATATTTATACACGTGTGAACTGCCTCGCCAATCCAGTGTGCAACTGAGGAGTAGCCATGTGGACCATCTCGACTCAGTGCAACAATGATCAAAGTGGTCGAGGCAGTTCAACATACATGGTCGAACCAGCCCAAACAAATCACATGAGAACAATGTATATCAAATGACTAGCAACAAGTAGAAATAGCAAGAATCACTAAACAACAATGCTAGGTGTGTAGTGTTGCATGACACATCAACTCAAACCAATGAGTATGTGAAACATGTACAAGGTGAGACAGACCAAGTTTCAGGTGATCACAACAACATAGTGATTGTGTATACAATGGTTCAAGACACAAGTGGCTCAGTGGTATAACTATAAACATGAATGAGCAAAGCCAGAGCAGCTCAGATTTTTTTAACATGCGAACAAGTGCAGTATCAATTCAAATTTGTTTCAGAGCATGTACAAGATTATTCATAACTGAACTGAGCACATGTTAATCAATGTATACACAACTAAGAAATGAACAGGGTGCGCAACAACATGGTAGTATATTAAGGTTACGGGAAGGAGCATGTTCAAGTGTACAATATGTAGTGCACAATTATATGCAGCATATTCAAGACTGTGCAACATGGTCATGGTGAATCAATTTTCACAAGTATACATGTCAGGCCAGACAAGAATTTTTCTACAAATACACAAAGCAAGGTGGTACATGCAGCAATGATTTAGCATGGTTCAATTTCAAGGCAGTGAAGTGCAAGATGAAAAAATAGTGCAGCATGGTTCAAGTAGATGCTAACAACATAATGGATACACACAACAAAACTGGAATGACACAATTACTAATGCAACAAACGCAAACATATGATTATAGAAAATGGTGGTGAAGCATGGCTAAAGAAGAATGGAGCATGAGTAGAACGTGCAGCTCAATGACATATACAGTAGCAATGGAGATAACTTAGCAACTTGTACAAGCATATGTAAATAGTGAACTAATCAGGGATGTATATGTGCATACCAAAGTTTCAACAGCAAAAGATAAGGAGAAACCAGTGCAACTCAAAGTACCAGAAATTATGAGTATCAACAACAACAAAGTTACCTTGACAAGGAACACAAATGACCAAGCAATGTCACACAACTACAAAGGATACAAACACAAACAAATAAGACAAGCAGTACAATTATTATGAATAAGGAGTGGTGTGATCAAATGAGGGATATGTTCTTGTCAGTTCAAATTGATCAAGTTCAAGGTTTCAAGTATGTAATTTTTAAAAAATTCCAGAAATCAAAGAAACTGATTTCAAAGTCAAGGAGGACCATTTCAAAATTGAAGAATTCATCACGCAAGATGTTTCCAAAAAATTGGATTTATAAATCTGTTATATCGAGATTTTCTAGAAGGAAGACTCAATCAAAAATCATGCAATATATATTCAAGACCAATTCAAAAATTAAGGAATTCAAAGCAGAAATCGCAAGAATAATTCAAAGCCAAGGATCTCAGAAAGTCCAATATTTTAACATATATCGACGACCAAGTCTAATGGGAAATCAGAGAATATTTAGGATTTTTAATCCTATAAATATAACGATTCATCACCGGTTTCAATTCATCCAAGTTCGAACAAGCTAAAAGCAAAAATCCGAATTAAATTCATACCAGAGAAAAGGAGATTACTTGGATCCAAATCAACGCTCATCAACGTTCAATCGAAGAAGAGGATAGCCACTGAATAACCAGAGAATCACTTAAGAAAGCGGTGGCTTTTAGATTACAAGAGATTCGAAACCTTGATTCAAATCGCCATCTGCCATTTTTGTTTTCCAGAGAGACAAGAAGATCGGGCCAAAATGAAGTGTTGAAGCAATACAAAAGTGGTCGACCAAGTCTTTACAAAGGGCTAAGCGATTTTATAAAGGGTTTTAAATCATAGACTAGGGTTTTGATTTATTTTAAAGGAGGTTTAATTGTTTGTTTTTATTTGTTTTAATTTCAATTTGTAATCGTGTTTACAGTTTTATAGTTTGTCTCTAAAACTAGGGAGACGAATTACGGGATTTGTAATTCGGGGAAATCTGGTTTCGGGGATAGAAACCAGTGCAGGGGTTTGAGTGTAGGGTTAAGAACAGTTGGGAGCGAGTGTCGCGAGTTTACAGGGGATTGTAAGCGTAGAGATTGTTTTAACTCCTAGTAGAAACCTTGGGAAATGCAGCAGTATGCAGGGTTTTGCCGAAGCTGGGTATATCGGTGTGTTATTTATTTTCTGCATTTACTTTGATTATTATCTGTGATTGCTATTATTTAATTATTCATCGAAAATCTGCGATAAACCCTATTCACCCTCCCCCCTCTTGTGTTAATTTAGATCGTACAATAAGGGTAAGTCTCTAGGTTAATGCTTCAATAATAGACTTAATACTTGACACTCGTTTCCGCGAAGAACAACGCAAATAAAACCTGATATTATCAACACCATAGCTGATGATCACGGCTACTTGATATGTATGGTAAAGAAATGTTATGGAAAAATAGTAATCAAATATTACTTTTAACAGACTATAGGAAGCCTGGTTTTGTTACTTAAATCAATGGAAGACAAACCCTAAACAATAAAGAAGAATCAATGTGTCTTATAAAACCTTTTTGGAGTTTAAATATATATTTTATAAATAAGAATATAAAAAAGAAATCACTTACTAGTTTTATATACTATTGAGAAGATTTAATCAATCCTCGTGAGTACCTTAAAGAGAAATAATCTCACTAATGGAATACGTTGTAACTAAAAAGGGAGTTTAGAAAAAACTCAAGAGCGGTATAAATCTTAAATTATTGAAATTCAAGAAAAATATTTTGGGGGGAGATTAATTCATATATTTTGAACTCTAAAAATTAATGAAGGAGAAATCCTTGAAGTAATCCACAACTTTTGCTATGTAATCAACTAAAGATGGTACTTTAGGGAGTTTTGACAACTAAGGACCTCTTTTCGGGTTAGTAAGTATGAATTTATGAATGAGAAAATCTTGGGTTTTAATCTTTTGAATAAGATAAATAATGATTCAATAATAAATGTCAAAATAAGTGAATTAATATAGCAAAGTAATTGAAGAACCTCTAATGGTTTCAATACAAGTAAAATAACGGAAAATCCCTCTCATGTTTGTATTTTTATCTTTGAAGAGAAACTTGAGGGGACTATGCCTATCCTGAGGAATTAGTCTACTAGAACAATTGACGATCTTATATTTGTATATCCTTTCTAAAGTCTTGTAGGGAAGGCTATGTTGATCATCCCATTGTTAATTTGGGTTTGTGATGTAGACCCTTAATTATAGAGGATCATTCTTAACTTATGGGCACTTAAGATCCTATTGCTTACTGCAGTACCTTTATATCCCCATTTTTTGGAATTTATCATGTCTTTCGTGTATGTTTCTATTTAGGTGAAATCTTAGTGAACTTGCTTTTAAAACATAGCCAACAATTCTTGTATTATTGAGATCTCATCAGTTCTAGCTCTTGAGTTAGGGCTTATTCGTGTTGTAAACTCAAAGAATATACTCCTATGAAATTTAAGCACTTTACTCATCTAAGTCCAATGGTCTAATGATCTTATGGACTATTCTTGTTGAACCGAAGAGTTCATCAAGCGGTGTCTTATGTGTTCTCTTGAGTTTATTTGTAATGAGACTCGTGTATTGAATTATTCTTTGTTGATACCAGGTCTTCTTTTTGGAGAAAATAGTCTTAGATATTCGTTATTGCTTTTCCTAAAGAAAATTTTGAGGTGGCAATTTTTGTAAAGAGAGCCTGTAAAAACCTTGTTCGAGAATACCTAGAGTTTAATCAAAAATTATGATTTAAATTATCTTAACTAATTTTAAGATGCATAAGTGGAATATAAATTGTTAATTTCCAATTTAAAATGGTTTTGGAATTCACCAAGTTTGAAAGTTAATAGATATTCTTTTATGTCACCATTTGTCGTCCCAAAAGTGAGGGAGGTCTTGGCCTCCGTAACCCTAAGGATATCTGTTTGGCCTTTGCTTGCAAGCTTTGGGCTCGGTTTGGAGCGAACAACTCCCTTTGGATGACGTTCCTCCACCCCTAGTACCGTACGCTTGTTGGCACGAATTACACCGGTATCTCGTCCTACGCTAGTGAGACATGAAAACTATGCAATCCATGAAGGCCCTAATGGATGCTCATGGGGATGGTACCATTTAGGACGGCAGTCCCCTCTCTCTCAAGGCAGTGTGAGGTTCAGTGCGAACGCCTGGTCCACGTCTCCTTGTTTTCAACTTCATATGGAATGTCCGTATTCCGCCAAAGGTTTCTCTATTTATATGGAAAACCTTGCAAGAGGGTTTACCAACAAATGAGAACCTTCAGCGAATCGGCATCCCTCTCGTCTAGATGCAGGTGCTGCAACTCTGGATGCACTGAGACCTCTTTTCATTTGTCGATCTCCGGTTCTTGTGCCAGGGATGTCTGGAATTACTTCGGGAATCTGATGGGTTGCCGAGGTAATGCCACCTCGCTGGAAGGTTTGCTGAGATTATGGTGGGCCAGCATCTCAAGTAAATCTTTCCGATCTATTCTGCTTCGTTTGGTTCCTTGTCTTGTCTGCTGGCACATTTGGTGCTCTAGGAATAAGGCAGTTTTTGACGACATGGTAATGAATCATCATTCCATTATCCGGAAAGTTAAGAACGATGTGTTCCTTGCATTCCGTGGTCGACCTTTCAAGGGCGTTTTTGGAGTCCGTTCTAGGAGACTGGCTGTTACCTTTGATATTTTACCGGTAGCGGCCAATCTGAGGGTAGGTCGGCTGATTTTGGTTTCTTGTTTTTGATTTTTAATTTTTTTTTTTGCTCCCCCCCCCCCCCTCATCGAGCTTATGTCATTTGCTAGTTGTGTAGACCTTGGTTTATAGGTTGCTGGTTTTGGTCTGCTTGGAGCTTGTTCGGTTCTCTCGAGGACAGATACTGGAGCAGACTCTACTGAAGTTATTGGTAGAGCAAAAGCCTTGTTGCTTTTCTTGGGTTCCTACACACCTTGGAGTTGAGAGAGCACACAGATCATGAGTTTTCGGAGTATCGGGGACGACACATTGGTTTTCCCAGCCATGGACTGTTGCCTACCTTAAGCATGTCCATTGCTCTAGCACTATGCTTTTCTTTGTAGAGCTAAGATCTCATAGCCGCTCCTCCATTCGCTGAGGCTTCATCTGCATTGTCCGAGGCTTTGCTTGGAGATGTATTTATATTGTCTTTTGATTTTAGCTTTTGTTGTTCAGTTTTTTTTCTTTCGTTTATGTATGCACGGTTTCTGCTTTTCGGAAATCGTTTTTGTGAGCCATTTAAGAATGACTAGATTCTCCATTTTGCTATATTATTTTTCTATTATAAAAAAAAGATATTCTTTTATGTAATTAAATTCTTATATTCAATTATATAAGAATAATCTTAGGGAAAATTAAAGTTTGATAAAAATATATGGAAAATAATTTCGGTAATTTAAAATGAGAATCATAAGGTTTAATTTGTTTATTTATTTTAAGTAGAAAATTTATGATAAAATATATTTTCATATTTCAAACTATAAGAATAAAAGTTGTAAATTTGATAAGAATGATAATATGTAAATTTACCGTTTAAAATGACATTTTATGATTGATAGTTTATTTTTGCTAAAATGTTAAGGAATACTTTCATTTAGAAAAGATATATCAAATTATATACAAAACATACTGATATTAATAGAAAGAAGATATCTCAAATAATGCAAGTATTGACATAGCTTTGTGGTACTGCATAGCGAATATAAGCGATGGTAAGCTCCATAATATAGATATATGAAAACACAGCCTCCTACTCGTACTCATACGACTTCATGTGCTATCTTGACTTATTATCCCTAATTTACTCATTTAAGGGTATTAATGTAATAAGAAGTAACGAATAAAATCATCAGGCAACAACATGGTTCCAGCAATACATAATCTCAAAATATATAAGAATCATGTATAGTAAATGGGGGATACAGAGAGTCATACTTGATTGTCCCTGCAATTAATGAATACTGCATTTAATGAATCAGCACACAAATACACTATATGCTAAACTTCTACCTAAAGAGAATTCGGATATATTCTGCTCATATGATTACACAGGCCTACAATCTAACATTGGGCTTAGCCCATTTCTTTACAATGTATATAAATAGACCAGTTACGCTATCTGTATAGATTATTAAGTCTGTACAAGTTACATAATAAATCTGTACAAATAATTCTCTGCAATAAAGAAAATCTTCTTTTCCTCAATTCGTTTTATGGTATCAGAGCCCTTGCCTCACAGCTTCTCTGTTGATTGTCTTCAAGAAAACATTGGACATCCTTCTTCCATTATCAGGGAGCCTTCCATTCACTGTACCATCATCAGTTTTGGACATCAGAATATGATCAAGATTGGGGTATTCTGATTATTACTCCTCAGAAAAGCATCATCACAGGAGCGTAATTCTTTCGATTGCGTATATCTGTTCTCATCAGTTTTTCTTTTTCTTTTTTTGGTTTCGTTACTGCCTTGCCAAGAGGAGATCCGATTATTGTCATCATTTCACCTCTGGCTGCAGTTAGTCCCGGAAAATTCACGGTTACTGCCCCGCCTAGAGGGGATCCGATTTGCATCGTCCCTTAACCTCTGGCTGCAGCTTACTCGTTGATTACCCACTGTTTTCTTCACACCATTCGATTTGAGGCTTCTTGATTCACTTTCTTGGATCACTTTCATCCAAGGTTTCGGTTTCTTTCATTTGTTTCTGCCATCCTTTCATCTTCTTTGTCAAAATGGCTAGAGATGACGATGACATTACATCAGTGAATTCTAGAAGTGATGCCATCGACAGTTCTCTGTCTACCACTGCGCTCATCAAGCAAAAAAGCCAAATTGTTACCATCCCACTCGACGAAGACAACTATATAATGTGGAAGTATCAGGTTGAGACTGCTCTCAAAGGGTATGGCCTGATCGAGTACATCAGAGGTACTCTGTTGATTCCCCCCATAATGATAGAAGATGCTCAAGGCAACTATGTCAGTAACCCAGATCATAGCAGATATTTGAGACAAGATAGCCTATTGGCTTCATGACTTCTCTCTTTAATCAGTGCAGGTCTGCTATCACAGATTGTTGGATCAAACACTTCGCATGAAATCTGGACTCGTATCAAGCAGATTTTCAGTGCACAATCGTCTGCAAGAATCATGCACTATAGATGAGAGCTGCAAAATTCAAGAAAAGACGACATGAGTATGAGAGAATATCTTACAAAAATCAAGAACTTATTTGACAAATTAAGTTCTGTGGGGCATCCAATTTCTGACAGTGAACAAGTTCTAGTTATAACCAATGGGCTTGATCAAGATTATGAATCTCTTGTTACTTACATTGCCACACAACCAATATTACCAGACATCCAGTTTGTTCACTCATCTCTATTGGCCCATGAAGGCAGAGTGGAACAGAGAAAGGCAATGCAAGGAGAGTATTCTGCAAATTTTGCTGCTACATCGAAGGGTAAACAACAACAAAGAAATAACAACCAACCAAAGCAAGACAATCGGGTCCAAAGGGGTGGTCAATCACAAAGAGGACGTGGCAGAGGAACTAACAACAATAACAATCGTGTTAAGTGTCAAATTTGCGATAAATTTGGACACATGGCAAATAGATGCTATTTCAGATTTAATTCTGATTTTAACACTGTTCAACAAAACCAGTCTCAACAAAGGGGACCCAATGCCAATATGGTTTCAACTAAATCAGCAAAACAAAGGCAATAATGATACTGGCCGGGGACAGTGTTCAAACATGGATGATTCTGCTAAAGACGATGATATCAACACTGAAGAATGGTATCCTGATTCGGGCGCTACAAATCATATCACTAGCAACCTTCAAAATCTTAACCTTGGGAACAAGAACTACACAGGTACGCATAAATTACATATGGGCAATGGTGAAGCCATAAGTATATCACATGTTGGATGTGGCTACATAAAAGGCAAGAGGCATCTATATTTAAACAATTTACTTAGAGTGCCTAGGATAAAGAAAAACCTAATCAGTGTATCCCAATTTGCCAACGACAACAATGTATACTTTGAGTTTCACCCTAAGTTTTATCTTGTGAAAGATTTACCAAATAAAACCACATTGTTGCAGGGTAATCTGCACAACAACCTATACAAGTTCAGCCACATCAAGACAAAGAGTGCTATTAATAAAACCATTTGTTGCAGCGATACCCGTATTACTAGTAATAGTGTTGATTCTTATAAGTATAATCATGTTGATGATAATTCTGATGTTAACATTTACAATGATTATAATGAATGTGAGGATTCTGTTGATGACATATGCAATAATGAATATAATGAAACCCATGTTGGACATAATAATGTGAATAGTTTTCACAATCATAATGATACTAATGCATCTCATAAAATTTCTGAAGAAGTGTTTGAAGCATGGCACTATAGATTGGGACACCCCAGCATTAAAATTATGAAACATGCATTGCATAAGAACATTTATTGTAAAAGCATACCTGATTCTCACACATGCACACACTGTCAACTTGAGAAGTGTCACAAACTCCCCTTTGGAGATTCTGAAACCCATTACAGCAAGCCACTAGAGCTTATAGCTGCAGATTTGTGGGGTCCAACTCCAATGAATTCATCTCAGAATTACAGGTATTATCTCTCGTTCGTTGATGCTTGTACCAGATTTACCTGGATATACTTTCTTAGAGCAAAATCTGAAACATATGCTACAGTTGTTCAGTTTATCACTTTCATTGAGAAGCAAACTAATTACAATGTCAAAATATTTCAAACTGACTGGGGAGGTGAGTTCATGTCTCTTAATAATTTTTTTAATGACAAAGGAATTTTATATAGAACCACATGCCCACATACGTCTGAACAAAATGGTTTAGTTGAAAGAAAACATAGACATATTGTTGATATTGGTCTAACTCTTTTGTCTCATGCATCATTACCAATGAAATATTGGTGTGAAGTCACTTCACACAGCTGTATATCTAATAAATAAGATGCCTACTAAAGTGTTGAACTACAAAAGCCCACACGAAATGATGCATGGGAAAAGACCAGAGTATAATGACTTAAAAATATTTGGATGTTTGTGTTTTCCTTATCTTAGACCATATAATAAACACAAACTCAGTCTTAGGTCCAGTCGGTGTACCTTTTTGGGATATGCACATAACCAAAAAGGGTACAAATGCTTGGATGATAAAGGGAGAGTTTTTGTGTCGAGACACGTTACTTTTAATGAATCAATTTTTCCTTTTGTAGGTAAAGGAAATAAATACAAGAAATCAAGTGGCAATAACAATGTGAATATTCCAGTCATACCTGCCCTGTCAGAGATGCCTGAAGGTGTTGAAGTGAAGGCTGGCCAAAGTCAATCTGACATTGGTCAGCCGACCATCTCGACAACAAAATCAAACAACAGCTCCAGTCCATCCAATACTGAAGCATCCTCACAACAAAATGATGACATTCATTTCACTGAAGATAATGGCAATGCATATGCAAGCAGCTCACACTCAAGTAATCAAGGAGAAAACCAACACGGGAATCAAACCAATGTTGGTGGTCATCACATGATCACAAGAGCAAAGAGTGGGGTTTTTAAACCCAAAATATACACTGCATCTGTCAGCAACAAGGAACCTGTCTCATACAAAGAAGCAATTAAAGACATCAAGTGGAAAGAAGCCATGGATGCAGAAATGAATGCACTCAATAAGAATGGAACATGGGCTATTGTGAAGGCACCACAGCATAAAAATATTGTGGGATGTAAATGGACTTACAAAATAAAGCATAAAGCTGATGGTAGTGTTGATAAATACAAAGCAAGACTTGTGGCGGAAGGGTACTCTCAACAATTTGGTTTTGACTTCAATGAGACATTCTCACCAGTCGTTAAACCAACCACTATCAGGATTATTCTAGCTATATCTACGCATAAGTAATGGGGTATCAGACAACTCGAAGTCAATAATGCATTTCTTAATGGGGAATTGAAAGAAGAAGTATGCATGCAACAGCCTGAAGGGTATAGTTCAGAATGTGCTAATGAAGTATGCAAACTACATAAGGCAATTTATGGATTGAAGCAAGCTTCGAGAGCCTGGTATGAAAAACTCAAGCATACACTCACTAGAATTGGTTTTAATGCCGCCAAGTTTGATACATCATTATATATCAAAAGAAAGGAGGGTGTTGTGACTTATATCCTAGTGTATGTTGATGATATGTTGGTTACTGGAAGCAGTAGTGATGAGATTAACAAGGTTATACAATGTTTAGACCGAACATTCGCTATTAAAGATCCGGGCAACCTAGATTACTTCCTAGGAATTCACATAAAAAGGTTATCTAAAGATCAGTCTTTCATGTCTCAAAAACATTACATTTCAGAGATTTTATCAAAAGCAAAGATGGATCAAGCTAAACCTCTACCCACACCCATGACAAGCAATCTCAGATTATCTAAGCGTAAAGGCGAACCAATTGACAACATAAAGCAGTATAGAAGCATTGTCGGCGCTTTACAATACGTTAACATTACAAGACCCGATATATGTTATAGTGTGAACAAAGTTTTGTCAGTTTATGCAAAATCCTAACAACGAACATTGGAAGGCTGTAAAGCGTATTTTACGCTACTTAAAAGGTGCAATTGATTATGGTTTAACAATAAGCTACAACAAAAATTTAAACTTAAACGCTTACAGCGATGCAGATTGGGCGAATGATCCCCATGACCGTAAATCAATATCGGGATACTGCGTTTATCTAGGTTGCAATCCAATATCTGGTGTACCAAAAAGCAGACCACTGTTTCTCGCTCAAGTGCAGAGGCGGAATACAGATCGATTGCAAGCACTACTGCAGAAATTATTTAGATAGAAAGCTTACTGAAAGGACTCGGTTTTGGTCTACAGCAAAAACCCGTCATCTGGTGCGATAATAAGAGCACAATTTCCCTCTCTGTGAACCCAGTTCAACACTCTCGGACCAAACATATCGAGATCGATCTTCACTTCGTTTGTGAGAGGACGAGCAGTGGTAAACTGATGATAAACCATGTGCCATCATTTTACCAGCATGCTGATGTATTAACTAAGGCTTTATCACGAAAGAACTTTGAGAGATTGAGATCTGTTTTGAAGGTAGAGAAGGAGCCGCCATGAGAAATGAAGTGGAGAAAATATAGATCTAATTGACGCTGGATAAAGAGAATTCGGATATATTCTGCTCATATGATTACACAGGCCTACAATCTTACATTGGGCTTACCTTTCAACTTGATGTGGCGGTGATTGTATCACTGGATGATGAACCGAAAGGACGAGTTTTTTGTCATAGCCCGAGTCGTAGAACTAAGGCCATGTTGCTCGTCAGTGGGACAGGGTAGTCTGTGTACCCATATATATCTTGATCTTTTACATATGACTATTCCTTATCCGCCTGTTTGGGCATGAGAGTTTAGCATTCGTAAGGAAGTTCTAAGGTTGGTACATGTGTTAAGGGATGGATGTATAACTCTATAGTTATGATTCTCATTTTGGGACAGTGTGATCTATGTGTTCCAAGAGTAGTCTGCATGTATTTGCATTTTGGATGTCTACATGTGGACAATCCTGTCTTTTGGTGTAGGCAATGAGTTAAGTTTCTGTAAGAGTTATCATACATCTTGAGCACTTTGAGTGAGAGATGTAAGGCTATCTGGAAGTCATCGCGTGTAAATAGCAGTATGTCCTTGCCTTGATCTAACTCCCAAAACTACCCAACACCCCTGAGTCTTGCTTCGTGGTCCATAGCCAAACTTAACCCTCACGTTCCTTCCCTATCGGTCCATCCTATAACCGTGCTCAGCCAAATGTAAGCCAATACCTCTGCATGCCTAATCAAGACCAAAAACATGGACCAGGTTCCTTAACCGATCAACCATCTTAGCTTGATCACCCAACATTCATCCCATTGAGTAAACAACCTTGTTAGACAATCGAGCACATGCCGCTATTGAACCAAACCCCATGTTCGACCACCAAGCATGCTTCTATAGTCGGCTTTCTCTGACCAGCCATTGGGAAGCACTCACCAACCAACCTCCTTAGGCCACCCACCAAAAACCATACAAGTGTTCAAGTATTAAAACTTACAATAATTCATTGCTAATCATTCTATAATATGTCTCTAATATTACCCTAACACATATAAGTCAACTAAGCATCGAATTTACAGGATTAGAGTTAGTGCAAACATTTTAGATTCGTTTTACTTCATGTTTAACTTCGAAATTAGATTTAATTTGATAATTTGACTTCGAAATTAAGTTCAAAAAAATATTAAAACTCATAGATACGTACATATACAAAAGGAAGAGAGATAGTATATCACTCGACGAATACCCAAAAGTGTAGATAAGCCCGTAAACCCCAAAAAAAATCCAAATATCCAAGCTATGATAAGTTTTGCTTCCCAAAGACATTGATTCAAAGCTCCATAATGAATCCCCTTGCTTATGTATGGTCTGGACAAGATTAAATAAGGAAGGAAAGAAGGTAGGTGAAGAGCGAAATACTGCAGGTTGGTGCTGGAATGAGAAGTGGCAAAAAAGGGATTTGTAGGAGGGCTCCTCTCCTATTTGTAGTCAGAAATCCAAATCGTTATTATGACCACTCAACGGAAAATGAAAGCATCTTATTTGCAGTAGTGGTCTCAACTCAAGCCCTAATTTGTCATTTATGCAAAGTTATAGCCGGTATCCTAAAAATAGGAAATATCACCGATAAACATATCCTAAATTACAAAGTCATACGATCTCCTTTAAATTTTAAAATAATACTTTATCATCTTGGTGATACGTAAAATATGGTATGTTATTTGGCTTTGGTGGTATTCATGAGTTATTAGCCATCAAGGTGCATGTGCCTATAAGTAGCGAGGTCGAACAAATCATTTGTTGGGGAAACTAGTGGGATGAAGTTTACGATGGCTTAAGCATATAGTTGTGACCTCAAGGCATGCACTCTGCGAGTCAACTGACTCGCGTTTGAAAGTTATATTAGTAGAGCACACCATATACAGGCCCGGAACTTGCCATAGGAAAGGGATACATTTGCCTAGAGCAACAACCTTCGCCGGGGAAACAAACCAGAAAGCAATTAGTATTCTCTTCTCAAAACTGCAACGCGATTTATCGATCCATGCCCACCAATTCGATCTTTGTTTCATTGCTGCAACTCAACTCAGCTTCTCTCAGCCATCTACATCATCGCAGCCATTAGTTTACAGTATTCTCTTTTGGGCATCAGTTTTCTATTGAATTATTAGACGAGGCTTGTTTTTTAAGTTTACTGATGGTGATACGGTAAATTAGAAACAATTGATCTTCAGCTATTTGATTTAGATATTGCTTTATTGTTTTTTTTCCATAGAAATCCTAGACAAGGTGAGTTTATTTAAGAGAAATTTATCAAAAAGCCTTAATTTCAAGATTAATTTTCCAGATTGTCACTACAGTAATTCGTGTATGATAGCATAAGAGTTGGCTGCTAAATGTTAATTAAATCATGTTTGCTACTTAATAATGTTATGCTATTTGATATTAGTTACTAATTAGCTTGTTAACAGTAAATGGTTAAAATAATTAACAGAATCATTATAGAAATCATTTAAGTTATTGTATTATATTGTTATGCAACTAAAACGTAAATAATGCACAATAAAAAAATGGTTATATGAGCATCGACAATTAAAAAAAATCCTGCCATCGAAAGTTACTATATCAATTGGTATTCTTAATTCCTTAAAGTCTTATCGAGATGTAAGTGGGTTTTCAATGTTTGGATTGTTTATCGAATTTTATTATTGATGATTCCAGTTGAAATTAAATCATATTTGCTACTTAATAATGTGCATTATGCTATTTGATATTAGTTACTAATTAGCTTGTTAACAGTAGATAGTTAAAATAATTGTTTTTTAAATAATTGGCAGAATCATTACTGTAATCATTTAAGTTATTGTATCATATTGTTATGCAACTAAAAACGTTAATAATGCACAATAAAAAGAAATTGTTTTATGAGCATCGACAATTAAAAGAAATTCTACCATCAAAAGTTACTATATCGATTGATATTCTTAATTTCTTAATTCCAGATACGGTTACTACGGCGGAAAGAAGCTTTTTAAAATTAAATTAATAAAAACATATTTAAGAACAACCATGTCACAAAAGAGAATAAGTGGATTAGCGATGATTTCAACTGAGAATGAGTACTTCGATATGCTTAACCATAAAGAGATAATAGACAAGTTCGCTTTAAAAATTATAAGAAGAAGTTGCTTCCGTCAACGTCTATTCATGTATTTTCATATCAAGTTGACATTTAAAATATATATGTTTGGTATGTAGTTCTAATGATTTGATTAGTATTTTGTAATTAACGGTAGCTTTGTAATAGAATTTGCATTTTATTACGTGCATTCAAACTCATAGTTGTTTGTTAAATTTTGGGGAAATAAAAATAGATTCTTTTGTACTTGACTAGGGAATCAAATGTGTTTGGGCCGGTCCTGACAATATATCTTCATTTGATGACTTAATACGACTAAGCAGCACTGGAAAGAGTGTTTTTGCTAGTTTGATACTCATTAGACTTGTTGCCTTCAGGTGTCAAGAGACTATCCATGGTAGCAAATCAGATTGGGTCCTTACGGAGTAGGTTTGGAAATGTGAAAGCATTAGATAGACCTCTTTCTATCACTAAAGAACATCGACTAAATATTTGGCTAAATTTTAAATTTGAGTACGCAAAGATTACTTGGTAGCACTATATGAAAGAAAATCTAAATAACAGCTCGAAAGTAAATAACACAAGATATAGAATGATCAACAATGCTTCCTATATCCACTGTAAATATCAGTGATTATATATCTATCTTATAACTGCAAGTTGTTACAAAAGAATAATATAGCAAGAAACATCTAAGGATATAAAGCTAAATAATCCTAAAGACTATGGTGTCAAAAGCACAGAATTGTGTATATTATTCAAAATCATTGAATGCTCCAGTCAATGAACTGCCAGCTAACCCCTTTGGTCACTCGGGGATTCTTATTGTAGTTGAGATGGATACTTGAGATTGATTTATATAGTTATCAAACAAAATACTCGATGGTTGATTTGGTTGACAGGGAAGATGGACGACGATTGTAAGGTGTCAATAGGTTCGATATATGAAAATATATTTGTTGCTTCTCTGTACTAAGCGTGGATGTCATTGCATATTCACATTAAATACACATTTAATGTGGATGATTGTCAATTGCTCGGCAATATTACTTCAAGTTCAGATAGATGGATGACCAGCTTGTTTATTTAAGCGCTCACATGACAAGTCTTGCTGAGTTGGTTGACCGACTGTCCATAATATAAAAGACATTAGAAATCTTTCTAGATATCATGCTGAGAAGATGGTGCATAGCTAATCGCCAGGCAATCTGAAGGGCGATCTGGGACCAATTTGGGGGGGAGGGGGGGCTATAGTAAAGCCAAGCTATGGACGGGCTACGCTTGGACCTACCATGCTCGATATGTACTCTATTGAGGCGAGCTTAGAGGGGTTTTGGCTGTCAACCGAGTAATGTTGGATGAGCATGTTAACCTGGACCTGCACTGAAAATAGTTTGACATATGAAGTAAATTAACATAAGAAGGTTGGTTCGCAACAGGCTTGGGTGAACTGGGAAAGGTAGGGCCTATCCTTGCAAAGGTGATGGTGTCTAAGGATTAGGCAACCAGGCCTCATCTTGATGCCTTTATAAATGGAAGAGAAGGTTCAAGACTATCATGGGTGTGACACCCAACACCCCTTAGGGCATTCCCAACCTGGGTGGGGTTGGGAGCCAACTGATCCCCAATAGGGAGTCAGTTGGAGCCTGGGGGTTGCTTTGGCAACCACCAAGGTTGCCAGAGCAACCATTCGGTTGTCTGACAATCTTGACCTTAGTCGGCTTTCACAAAGCCGGATAAGGTAGGGGCCACGATGAAAAGTTGACTGTGTCCCCTAACCGGCTTTTATAAAGCCGGGTAATTGGCCGACTTTTATTTAAATTCAAATTAAGCTACATTCTTGTTTATAATTCTATTTTTCTACGTTCGTGCTATATTCCATTGATTTATCTTTGTGTTTATAATTTCATTATGCTATATTCGTGTTTGCAATTCCATTGTGTTATATTCGTGGTTAATTTTTTGAGTTATTAATACTTGTATCATCAAATTATTATCGGTGTTGAGAGTAATCATGTATAAGTAAGTTCAACTTTTTAAATTCAAATTTCATTGACTTCCAACATGATTCAAAAACATACAAACATGATTTAAGAACAGAAAATAAAAATACTTAATTTCTCTTCAAGTTTACGATTGACTTCCAACATGATTCCAATAATGCTCCACCAGATTTTCTCTAAGTTGAAGATGAGCATGCAGATCCCTGACATCCACTACTACAAAACAGGTCTGTTGCTTCGCTTCAATTGCTTCAGTTGTCCTTACAACAGAAGCAAATAGTGTTATTTGCTTCTGTTGTCGTTGTAACCGAAGCAAATGCATAGAAGCAAATAGTGCTAGTTGCTTCTGTTATGCTTGCAACAAAAGCAAATAGTATCATTTGCTTCCGTTGTCCTTACTACTGAAGCAAATGCACCGAAGCAACAACTTTCGTTTGCTTTTGTTGTCCTTATGACTGAAGCAAATGCACCGAAACAACTACTGTCATTTGCTTCTATTTCTTAGAAACTGAAGCAACTAATGTGATTTGCTTCGGTTTCTTAGCAACTGAAGCAAATGCATCGAAGCAAATAGTATTATTTGCATATGTTCCTATGGAAATGAAGCAAACACAAATTATTTTAATTGAAGCTAATGCGTGTATGAATAATCATACACAATAACTTTATATGTTACTATTAATGGTTGATTAACAATTATCAATTTATAATTGGTAATTACTATTAATAAATCATTATTTTTTATATTTAATAAATTAGCATAGCAAATTATTGTTAACTAGGAAATTATATGTACTGCTTAATAATTACATTTACGAAATAGGAACTAATGTTAAATAAATAATATTGAATAATTTATATAATAATTAATGTTTAACATTTATTATTTAAGACTTCATAATTTAAAAATAATGCTTAATATTGAATAATCAGTAATCACTAGTAAGTAATTAATTATTAATAATTAAGACTAAAATTTACTAGTCAATAATATTAACAAAATATAAAATTTATGTAGTTATATTTTGAATTTTATAGTTAATTTTAAATATTTATTGATTAATAATGACTATTAAAAATTAATAATGAATAAATAAACATTAGTTGAGAAAATATATAATATTTCATAATTAGTAAAAAAATATTAATAATTGGTAAGTAACATTTGGGTTTTTATATTTCCTAATTATAATTAAGAATTATATTGATATTCAATATTAAAAAGCTAAGGTTTTTGAAATTTTCTAAAATAAATTTAAATAACTAATGTTTGTTTATATCGTTCTTTTCGATAATTGAAGAAACATGGAACAAAGGCAAGTAATAATTAGTAAACAATAAATAAGTAATTATTTAGACATAATACTTTTTCTTATGGTGGTATTCAAGGTTTGTCCTTCTCCCTAAAATCCTCTTTTACAGTCAAATGAAAAGAATGCATTTCTATTCAACTATTACTAAAGAAAACAAATAATTAGCAAATAGTAATTAACAATTAAGAATTAAATAATATTTAATATCTTTTAGCTAAAATTTAATAGTTAATAATCTGTTGCTTAAACAGGAAAATAATAACTCTATGTCCTTATCTCCACTCAGAATTACAAAATACTACTGTTATTCGCTGTCCACTGTATTTCCTCCCTACACATTTTAGGGTACGTCCATCGGGTACATTTTACCCTCGCCCATTTCCCTCGATAGATTTATCAACTGCATTGTGTTTCTTTTTCTCCCCCAATTTGTTTCCCTTTCTCCTACGATAGAGTAATCAACTACCGTCTATTCCTTATTTCAAAATGAGGGCTTCCTATTCCTTTATTTATTTTCTCTTCCAACGTTGTAACACCCCGTATTTTCTGTGAACGTGTAAGTAACAAATCAGAGAATAATTAATTTTTAAAATAAAAATCAAGGGAAACGGGTTGCTCCATTGCGTTCGTCTCGAAATTCTGCTTGGAAACGAGTCTGAGTTTTCGAAAAACGGAGTCCGTATGAGGGAGATATGACCCTCCGAAGTTTCAGAGATTTTCAGAATCGAAAACAGCTCGAAAATTCGAATTCGAATTCGAATTCAAAATCCCAGAACAGGCTGGGCGGGAAAATCCCCGCCCATGGACCAGGTCGACCTGGGGGTCGACTATAGTGTCGACCTCCTACGGGCCAGGTCGACCATAGTGTTGACCTGGGGGTCGACCTGCTCCCGAAACCCAGTTTTTAAACCTGGTTCATTCTGATGTATCCGGTCTCGTTTTCTGTCTAGATTCGTCCGCCTAATCCTATATAAACAGCTCCCTAGCCTCATTTTCTGTACACAATTTGATTTTGTCTATACTCTGTCTCTGTTCTAAATAAAAAATAAAAAATAAAAATGGCGTCGCTACTCTGCTGGAATCAAAACTTGGACTGATGCATCTTCTTCCAACCTGAATAGAATTAAAAGCTAAATCAAATCTCAAATCAAAGTTTAGAGCCACAACAACAATTAAGGAGGAGTAATTCAGCATTTCTGCATCAACAACAGTTTATTATCCTTTCTTAAAACCACGAAAGGCAAGTACAGTTATTTCCCGATATAAACTTTAATTATAATTGTGACATGATTGTAAAACTGAATTTGAGGTTGTGTACGTTCTGTTATGATATATATATATATATATATATATTGTTCTGTATCTCTTTCTTCTTTTTGTTCGATAGCCAGGCTACCACGAGCTTGCGCCACATCTCAGATTAACGCACGAACGCTAAACTTTGGGATAAATAATGAATGATGGCATAATTGGACATGGCTAATCTGTGACTGATGTTGTAAACTAGATTTAGATCTATGCATATTCTGTGAATTGGAAGAAGATGAACCATTGTATGTTAACATGTGACTTGAGACATTGGACATAACGCATACTTTGAATTAAGATCTGTTATAATTTAAAGTACTAGATTGTTGGGTATATTTTTATATAACGATTCATGACTTGACATAAAAAGAGAATATGACTTAGGTGTGAAGATCTATATTAAGATTTGATAACTATTAAATGTGAATAACACCTAAGTGGGAGATTTTTGAACATATGACATGCATTGAAATCGATGGCTATATTTAGTATAATTTATATGTGGATCTTTTGTACTAGGCAAGTTTAACTAAATTTGGGACATGTGTTATATGGTAAATTATGACCCTAATCTGTGCCATGTAAATTCAATGCAAACGTGGGGTATATGATCATATTGTGAATCATGACAACTATTTAGGCATGCAAACTTAAGCCAAATTTATAATTAGGCAAGATATGTCTATAAAACTTTAAGGAATGACTAGATCTGTTATATTGCCTAATCTGCTAGTACTGTTATATTGCCTAATCTGCTGGTTCTGTTATATTGCCTAATCTGCTAGTTCTGTTATATTGCCTAATCTGCTAGTTCTGTTATATTGCCTAATCTGCTAGATCTGTTATATTGCCTAATCTGCTAGATGTGTTCATCTGCTAAATCTATTGAAAACTGAGTATTGAAATTTGAGTATGAATATCTGTAGGCTCGATTTAAAATTGAGCAAAACTTGTTAATAGAATCTCGAATAATCTGCTGTAACTGGTATAAAAGTTAATTTGTTAAATTAGCATGATTAGTCTATATTAGCATAGTCTGTGAATGAATGCATTGGCTAAACATGAAACATGGCTAACTCGAGGTTGGAATGAGTTTGCAGCGTAATCCTGCCTGGAACCGCCCGACACATCCAGTGGCCGCAAACAATAGGTTCTAATGTGAGAAGTTAGTCATAACGTGCTTGAAACCCGAGGTTAGACTCAGTTTGCGGCAGAAATCTTCCCGGAACCAACCGGCCTAACCAGTGGCCGCAAACTGTCAGTCTAATGTGAGAGGTCTGCGCATTAATTTTTAATTAATACAAATCTAAGATAAATATGATGTCTAAAACGTGTTGGGTGGATAGGGTTGAACCAATTGGACTAATGAATTTAACAAACCCGTTTCGTGAATCTGTAGTCCCAATTACAAAGTTAGACAAATCTGTAAATCTGTTAAATCCGTATATCTGATCCGTTAGTCTGAAAAACTTGTCTGATCTGTGAACTAGTTGATCTGAACTCTGTATGTCTGAACTTGTAAACAAGTTAATCTGAAATCTGTTAGTCTGGGGACACAAGGTTAGGAGGGAAATTACTTGTGTCATCTGTTGTTTAGGACCCATATTAGTTAGTAACCCTTTCTGGTATCAAAACTTTGACCCAACAGTAGGTAGGGTCCAGGCACGCTTACTGAACTAATTATAAGCGGTTCATTCTGATAATGGCGAGGGGTGTTGATGGTGCGTTCCAACCGGGTCATGTGCGTGAATGGATCCCGGTCTGCCTCTGAGGATGTAAGACGCCATGACATCTGTAAATAGGTCTGTGTCATTTAAAGGTTGCCACTTTGTGGAGTGATACACCCTTTTGTGGGGCTGGCACAGGGTATTTATGTATTAGGGATCCGATCGCTTGGGGTAGGGTTTTAGGGTACACTTAGTTCTGTCTGTTTCTGTTGGTACCGTCTGTTTTTGTTGGGTGGTAACACCTGTCTGTTTCTGCGTGGTACCGTCTATTCGGGTGGTAAAGGCCCATTTACTAGTGTACACCTAATTCTACATTCTGTTTCCGTAGGGATTAATCTGTTTCTGTACCATCTATTCGGGTGGTAAAGGTCCATTATTAGCATTATTTTTCTGTCTGTTTCTGTTGGGGTGGTAAAAGCCCATTACTAGCATTCTCTTCTGTGGAAATTATTCTGTTCCCATTTCTGTTTCAGTTTAGACATTGGGGTGACGCCTAATCATGTTATACTAGTATTAATGCAGAGAAGTGAAAAGTAATAGCTTACATCATTCTGTTGCTTCTGTTTAACCTAAGTATATCTGCTGCTCATGTTCTGTTATCTCTTATCCAGCTTATTTTCATGTCATTATTATTATTATCTGTTCATATGCTGAAAGTCACTGGACTTGCCAGACTTTATGTCTGATCTTGCTTGTTTTCGCCCCTTTTTCTTCCGTCCCCCAAGGTTTCCAAGGAGGGAATACTTTAGCTTAATCCGGATTTCTTCTGCTTGAAATACTTAAAGCGCTTAAAGTATGGCTTGACTCCTTATGGCAGCTTCTATGGGGATTATGATTTTAAAAACTATGCATTCTGAAGGCTTTTGTACAAGACTGATATTTTTGTACTTCAATTCTGATATTGTGATTTGAAAAGATGTAACCAAACTAGCTTCGGTTTCTGTTGTAATAAAGTTATAAAATTTTCAAGTACTGTTTTATCTGTCTTGTAAATTTCTGTTCTGTCTACTAAAACGCTCCATCAAAGTTAAGGCATTCCCTTTGTGAGCGACCTTAACGGAGGTGGGGTGTTACAAACGTGGTTATAACCGCCTCATGTCCTCTATCTCCGCCTTCTATTCACCTTCTCTTCGTAACCGCCAATCATCGGAAATCATTTTTACTTTCTTCCACGATTGAATTTGCTACCAGACACCGTGGATGCTTAAAGGTAATTTTTTCTTCCTTCTCCTCCTTGGTGCGCTCCTCCTTTAATAGTTTTTCCTTCCAAACCCAATTTCACGTCCTCTGCTTCAATCTCTTACAATTGATCCATCGGCTGCTCAAATCTATGATTAATAACTTAGTATCCAGATTGCAGCAGCAATTTCCTTAAGGTACAATGATTTCAACATACACTTTCTTATAGTAGTATAAATCTCTGCTTAGGTTAGGTAACTACCAACTGCTTTTCTTTTATTCATCAAACGTTGGATAGTTAAACCCCATCTAACTTGGTTTTGGTTCATTTCCTTCACATTTATTTTCGGTATCGATCACTGTATCAAGTATTTATTTTCCCTTGCTACGAATTTAGTTGGATTACGTTTATTTTATTTATATTTTCGTACTTTGCTTTGATTGTAACATTTACAACCTTCTTCAGTTTTAGCCTAATTTATTAGTTCTTCCTTCAAATTGAGTAAGTTTTGAAGTTCTAAGTTCATAACCATAGTAAATATAACATCATGTTCCAACTATTATGATCCAGCATGTTGTAGCATTGTTATCCTTTTGAAATTAAAGCGACCGAACTCTTATTGCTCAATTTTCCCTTCACTGGTGTATGCAATTTCAATGTATATATGGAGTTAAGATGCATTGGATTGTATGTTTCCTATTTTGTTTTTGGTTGTAATGTAGATTATGACCCTGTATGAATCTCAAATCCAACTATTCTAGGGTTTGAAATAAAGTTTACCACACTACATGCCTACTCGGCATGTTTTTGCAAGCTTTGTATAATATTACTTTGGGCATGTAATGTTTTATTGACTTATATTTGAACTATGATTACTATTTTTGATTTTAATATTATGTACCTTTTCTCTATCATATGATGATGGAAAAGACATACCAAATTTTAAATGAGGGTTTTCTTTTAAAAGACAAACTTTGAAAAAAAATTGGTGAAAAATATGGAAAGTTTTAAAATTAGGGAGGAAGACACATTTACACTAAAGGTGGAATTCAGGGGGTCCACTAACATTTTTCCATTTACATATCATTTGGCCTTCTCACTAAATTCTAAACTTTCCATATTTTTCACCAATTTTTTTGTTAAGTTTGTCCTTCTCCCTATTTTCCTCATTTTAAATTGTTTCTCCATGAGTTTTCTATGTTCTTAGGTTAATGAATATAGGGAAAATTCTAAGTAGCATATGGGATAATTTTTTGAGAATCAGTGCTCCATCAACTGTTATTATCATGCATAATATATGATATAAAATTTATTTATCATTTTCTTCTGTATCTTTTAATTAATTATTTGTTCATAAATACGTATTTTTTCAAATAATGGAAACTTTTCTTGTTGTTATTTATCAATCAAAATGTATGCTTTCAATATTTTGTTTTGGAACCTATCATGTATTAGCAAAATAAAAAGACTATCATAGATATATCAACTCTTTTGTAGCTTTACCAAGTTTTTTCCAAGTATTCTATAAATGTACGATATTTAGAGAATGATTCCAATCAAATAATACTAATGATATGAAAACAAAGTGGAAAAACTAAACAAATCAGCAATAACTTATCTTATGAATCAACAAAATTGATTATGTTATGTGATTTTGATAATATAAGTAGAACCTAGCAATGAGGTTATATTGCTAATTCTTTCATTTGTTGGCCTTTTTTGTTATTAATCCTAATTAGCCAAAAGTTAAATAATTCATAATGATTGACCACTATCTATCTGTTATCAAACTTACATTATAACCGATGACATCATATTTTTTTTAGTCACAAAACTGGAATTTTAGTTTATACCATGTTATAGTTAGAATCTTTTGCATGAATGTTGTCTTTAAGCGCTAAATGTTATTAGATGACAGCGTGGGGATAATACTTGATTCTGCATATGTACGAGATATAGGTACATTTGTGCATAAAAATGCACATGGCTCAGATTCAGGTAAAAAATTACTTCATCCTTACACCCGAATTAGATTAATACTCCAATTTCATGTCTAACTCTTTTACAGTCTTTTCTACTGAATTACCAACTGATAGAATCGTAAATTTTCATCATAACTGAATTTAGGATGTAATTGTACTCTAGCAGACAAATTTCATATTTATTTATAAGTATAGCACTGAACCTAATTCATTTCATATTATCTTTAAATACTAATTATGGCACATAAATATTTGTGGGGTATGTACTGCTATAATGTGCTCTCGGTCCAAGATGTTAATTTTGCAACATGTAAAGCATTGCTTATACCAGGATCTAATAAATTTTGCAAGTTTGTTGTAAAGGGAAATTAATATATCTACAAATTAGTCCATAAATCCTTTTTTCAACTGTAAGTTTACAATTATCATTTTTCTACTACTTGCACAATAGAAGTTTGAAATCAATATATTTTTGAATAATGGGAACATTTTGCACTATGTATGTTGACATTTGGTTTTTGCATCGTTGATATAATAATGAAAAATAAATAATTTTTATCTTTTTATATTATACGGTTAAATGACAACAACACAAGAATTATCAACAATATTTTTAAATTGTGGCAGTTAAACTTTAAGATTTGATTTTAAGTTTATTAAGTTATGGCCATCAATTTTTTTTCTTTAAATTTGTTAGAAAACAGTATATGTTATGTACTTCCATGTTGAATTTAATATTATTTATGAACATGCATCAAATGTTGTTTTTAAAGAAAAAGAAGGAATTTCATTTTGAGTTCCATGCCCTTTACGAGATGATTCCACATTCTTTTGTGCTAGAATGTAAGCGGTTTGTTGATTCCTAACCTTACGTCTGTACTGTGTTTTCCAAGTTAATTGTACATTATATATTGGCTATTAAATTACTGATACAAAAAATTGGATCTAAACTAACATGCATTCGTTTGTACACATTCAATTCTTATATGGTTTACCTCCTTAAATCTTAATACATGGGCATGCACGGTTTTCAAAATTACTCATAAAAATTGGTGTCATCCACATGATCATTGTAAAATGCAGGAAAGATGGATCAAATTGCATATAACACGTTAATATAGAAGCAAACAACTTAATGGAAGGAGTATTTATGTTGCATAAAAACAGTATTCTAGTAGCCAACTCTCAAGATGCAGGTGCACTGGTAGAAATTATAAATTATCAAGGTTACATATTATAAACTGTTATATTTTCTTGCACTGTGAATGAATTTTTGTAATCAAGAGTATACGAAATTGATTTGCAATCATTTACCCTGTTTCCTAATATCAATTTTATTTTATTTTTTAGAAAAAGCACATTGTACTTATCAAATTTTTGTTTTCCATAGTTAGCGATATACCTACTATGTTAAACCATCACTTCCATCCATGGCCATTGTGTATCAGTTCTAGCAAAAACATGAAAATATAGTTCTAAAAAGTTCACAACTAACAACACTGCTATAACACGCTTGGCCATTCAGAACAAGCAGCCTTCTTTTATAAGAAGGATTTGGAGAGGATGGAAGTAGATGATAGACAAGGGCCTAATATGATTGAGGCTTTGATGTATTTAGCAAGGCATTATAAAGATGTAAAAAGATTCGAGGAGGCTGAGTTGTACTGCACAAGACTATTGGATCATACTTGTCATGTAAGTAAACTCTTATTTTCTTTTCTTTATTCTTATTTGTGTAATGGCAGATTTTGTATCTTTCAATTTGTCTTTTTTTTTGGACCTAAATAGCCGCTTCCGTGTGTGTGTGTATATTATTGTTATAATAATAGTAACAACAACAAGAAGATAATGAAGAAGAAGATGACATTTTCGCTATTTTTTTCCATACTTGTATATTTTGTGTAACTGCCTGATTTGTCTCGGTGAACATGAATAAACAAACAAAGATCCTAATAGAAATTGAGACATCAATATCGAATTGAACCGAAGAGCTTGCAATATCCAATTGTTTCAATTTGAAGACACTCCATTTGTGTTTCCATTGCATAAAAGTTCAATGGGCTCTCTCATTGATGTATCGGGTTGTTCTAACTCGGTCAGGACTTGTTTTTTGTTTGCCTTGCACTCCACAAGGAGCTTTACTGTTATTAGGATTTTCCAATTATTATGATTTCCGTGTTCATTTGTATTCAGATTTTTAGAAAAACATATATTTTCTGGCTATTGATTTGCGTGCATTTGTGCTTTTGTAACTACATGTACTTTCCTGTTTTTACTATGTGAACTAATAGTGGATATTTTGTTACTATTACTACTCCCCACTAACTCATTTATAATTGAGTTTGTACCTGAACAGTCAGAACTAACGTTTTCCACATTCAGTTACCCTTCAAACATTTATATTGAATATGTGGGTGGCTTAATAAGTATGTGTATCTGTTTATTTACACATATTAACTAAATTAAATTTTAATGTCTAATTCATGCATATAGGTTTTGGTGCATCAATGTGCTAAGTTTACTATCAGATGGGAGGTTGGACTGTAACGAGTACGCACATTGTTGATGGGAGCTCTATAGAAAAGCAGATAATCCAGAACAAGTATGTGCTAATTTTTTGTAGTAGTTCTTAAATGATTGTCTATTTACAGATAATGATTGTAACGAGTACATTGGAGGTGTGTTTGTCTATTTACAAATAATAAATGACTAACTAAGAATGTTCTAAATTTCTATGAGTATCTGAAGAAATATTGTTGTAGATATATAGTGGCATGTAGATAACCTATTCCATTATCTCATTTTTTTTATATGTATTTGTTTCCTTTTTGTGTCTTAAGCTAATAATCTATAATTGTCCATATTTTTAGGGATACTCTGAAGTACAATGGACTCTGGGCACTGTACACAATAAGACGTTGGGTTTGTTTTTAAGATATTGCCTCTAGTGAGTAATTGCATTTAGTAAATAATGCACTCTCGTCTTTTTGAAGCCGTGATTTAGTAAGTTACTATCTGTAACTTGTATTTGACTCTTTCTTGTATTAAGACCAGATTATTAACATTAACTATGAATTATATTGTTTTATAATATGTTGCTCTTAAATGTATGAATTATTATTAATACTATCAATGAAATTATTGCATTTATTTTTGTAATGTTCAATTTGAATTGTTTTATAGTTTGATTATATAAATGCAAGCAATAATTATTTGGTTTGATATATATGTTTATATTGCTGCATGTTTGAGAATGATAATGATTTGTAAGGAGATATTTTTTTTAGTCAAAGAGGATTTTTCGCTCTTGTTGTAAGCACAACCGAAGAAACAAGTAGGGTGGTAGGTGATATGAGAAAAAACGAATTTTTTTGTTGCTTCAGTTGTTTATCTAAAGAAACAATTATTTTTTTGTTGCGTCTGCTGTATTTGCTTCGGTTGTTGAACCGAAGCAACAGAGGGTAATCAACTGAAGCAATTAAGTCTATTTGCTTCGGTTGTTTATTCGAAGCAACAAATTTGGTCTATTGCATTTATTACATTTGCTTTGGTTGTAGAACCGAAGCAACAAGGGGTAAATAACCGAAGCAACATACCTGTTTTGTAGTAGTGATCTTTAATTCTTTTCATATACTCAGCAAATGTATAGTGTCTTTGTACGGTTTTTTCTGAAAGGCGGCAGCAATATCGGGATAGTTGCGAAGTTGAAGCTCATATCCACCACATTCTTTTTCGACAATCATATTATGTAAAATTATAAAACAATACATGATGTCAGCTAACACTGCAGGGTCGTGGTAGTGTGATTCCTTCCTTAATATATGAAATCTGCCTTGAAGCACTCCAAAAGCTCACTCAACATCTTTTCTCAAACTTTCTTGTTGTTTTGTGAATAGAGCTTGTTTAGCATTATTAGGGCTTTTATAAGCTTGCACGAGTGTTTTCCACTTTGGATAATTGCCGTCCACCAAGTAGTAACCCGTATTATAATCTACACCTCCTAATTTGAAGTTGCATGGAGGTGCTATATTGTTGTACAAGTCGTTGAATAAATAAGACTGCCGTAGCACATTTATGTTATTTAGGGAACCAGGTGCCCCAAAAAACGCATGTTAAATGTACAAGTCAAATGATGCAACAACTTCCAATACCATAGTCGGCTTCTTGAAGTGTCCCGAGTATTGGCCCTGTAGTGCAGTAGGACAATTTTTTCACCTACAATGCATATAGTCTAAACTAGCTAACATACCAGGAAATCCATGTTGTTCTCCCATCGCCAATAATCGTTGAATATCGAGTGGGTTGGGGTCCTTAGATATTCAACAGAACAACGGTCTTGCAAAATTCTTTCATGCTTAAGATAGCGGTTGAATGCCTTGTCTTTATTTTGTCGTCTAATGAATCTCCCGACACACCGTATGATAGCATCTGTAGCGCTGTCGTAACCTTTTGTAGTGGAGAAAGTCCAAATTGGTTGATCGCATTTAATCTGTGAGTAAAAATGACATTTGTTTCCATTAGTTTGTTGAGAACTCTATTAAAGACGTTCTTGGACATGCGAAACCTCTTTCTGAACTCAGAAGGCCCATATACACAATTTTCCACAAAATAGTCTTGAATTAGTTGGTTGTGAGCAGCAGCGTAATCACTTCCATATCTAATATGTCTCCATCCAAAAAAACTACCTCCTTGGGTCGAATGATTGCTTTCTTATTCGATATTCATTAACTCGAGCATTTGCGTAGAAATAACATTATGCTATTCAACTTGAGTTTGAACGAAATCATCAGAAGAGGAAGAGGAAGAGGAAGAAGAAGATGCAGATCCACACCATAACCTTTTAAGTTTGTTCATTTTGGAATTTATTTTTGAAATGAAGATGAAGAATAAACATCCATAGACCAATATTTGTAGTAAATGGGAGTTCAGAAAATGACAATACATACAACTGTAGCATTGATTCTCTGTCTCGTTTCTGGTGTTGATATCGACTCAACTATGCATTTTGGACTGTAGCATTGATTTGTTGCCTCGTTTATATAGGTGATGTCGACTTGACACTACACCATTAAAGACACAAGCATTGATTGTTTTGCCTCATTCCTAGCGCTGATTCATATTTTAACCCTTTATTATTGATTTTAGTTGTATATCGTAGACGTGGACGGCCCATATTTTTAACTCCTTAAATTTGATTTTTTTTATACATTATACGTGGACGACCCATATTTTTAATTCCTTATTATTGTTTTTTGTTGTTTACTTTAGACGTCTCTCATGCTTTACGGATGGCTCTTTCTTTAATGAAGTTGACGGGAGCTTTATTGCAAGCTCGTTCTTTATTGAGGAAAGCGCTTTCTTTATTGCAGGCGCATGCTTTGTGGCTGACCGACCCTTTATTGCAGGCTCTTTAATGCTTGCACATACTTCAATGAAAGTGGCCCCTTAGTAAAGAATCCTTTTAATCGTTTATAGTGTTGATGACATAAAGATACAAATAAAATTTCGCATAACGATACAATTAACAATAAGCATAAAGCTACAACAGGTCATAAAGATAAAAAAAATTAATAATACAAGAAGCCAACTAAAACATCAAAGCAGACGTAGGAAATAATTGCTTAAGCCAACTACACTTAACGTTCAATCTCAAGGTAGTCTCATTATGTTCAATCGAAACTGTTCAAGATCATTTTGGAGACGTCTAATCTCTCATTCGAGTTCGTTTGCATATGTTATTCCCCTTAGGCACAACGATTCGTCTATCCATTCCGTGTAATTGCTACCATTCGGATAGGATGGACATTTCTGAATGCGCCAACCTATATTGTTGCCCTATACTCGAACCACTACTTCAACCACAAACCGTAGTAGCAACAAACTGTATAAGAATCAACTTCATGTTCATACGGTGGTACTTGATATACCTCTACTTCTTGTCATTGTTGATCGACCGACTATTCATACGATAGTTGAACATGTGGTACTTGTGCATCATGTGGAAGTTGAACATTCCTTTGTTCATGTGGTTCTTCCTGAGGTCTTATTTAGTTTAGAAACTGGAATTCGTCCTCAAGCTCCTGAAGTCTCATCTGTTTATAAGCTTGTTCATCGGAGTCTGTAGCTGATGGCCAAGAAGGCATAGTTGTGGGAATGCAAATGAGATTACGAAGAGTAGTTGGAAAAAAATTTGTTTGAGTGAGGTAAGTTGTGAGTAATTTGACAGAGATATGAAGCATAGTGTTCAATTGAATAAAAACAAGTAATGATTCGACCGACCACTGTTACGGCTGATGTAATACTATAGGGAATTGCTTTACGTCCTGCCATGATGTGATCAGTCACTGTTTCGACTTGGATATCGTGTAGAGCAGTCACATTTAATGGGCAATGATAAACATGCCAAGTACACATACCAATAAAGTAGAGCAATCGTGATGTTAGTACACTCTGCTATGCAAACACGCTTTGAAAAAGTGACAATGTGACAGAGCTTGTCCAAACGATATGAATAAAGCTGAGTTGACAAGGCTTAATGATTAAAACTACCTGAGTACGAAATGATCAATGTTGCCAACCTCTCTCCCTTATTAAAGACCAACCAGCTTTGGAAATCTAGTCCACCTTCAAAATGGATAACTAGGAATTAGATGACGATACCATGGTTCAAATGTATGATGAGTACTAAGCAGTCCGTCGATGATGTCGAATTCGTACCCGAGACGCAAATGGGAGTCCAAGTAGATGCTGCACAAATCGAGTCTGAGCTCTTTCATGCATCGCAACAAACCTTGCAGTCCAATGCATTGGGTCGGTTCAAAAAACCCTAAATTCTCAGTTGAGAGAAGTTCTTGCTTGACAGAATCCCGATAGGTCAAGCTCCAACATGACCGGTCGTTCAGTCCTTTGTTATTGCAAAGTTGAATGTAATGTGCTTGTTTCTAAAAGTCAAATGAATGCAGATCGTCGCTTTTATGGTTGCAAAGCGTACATTGATGCATAGAATTGCCAAGGATTGCAAAGTTGATTTTTTTTCATGGATCAAACCACCGTTAACAGAGAGGGGTGTCCAGTATGCACTTGAGATGCAAGCTAAGGTTAATCGCTTGGAAAGAATGAATGTGGCAGTTAAGAATGAAATCTTCATGGGTTCCGAAACTAAGGGTTGTAGTTATGTTGTATTGGGTCGTGATTATGTTGTATTGTTGGGTCTTAGTTATGTTCTATTGTTGGATCGTGGTTATGTTGGGTCTTATTTATGTTGTTTAAGTAATATATGATCATTTGATCATTTGTATCTGTATCCACTGTATCCTAAGTTGTAGTCCATATATCTTATGTATTTTGTATTTCCTATGGTAAAAATATACTATTATTTAGTTAGGGAGTAAAATGATATAAGTAAATATGTAATCACAACATCGTTAACAAACAAACATTACAAATCACAATATGCATTACAAAGACTAGTACAGTAGTTGACATAACTTGACACTACGAGGAAGTACGTAAACACTGCTGAAAGGAAGAACAAAACACCACATATATAAACATAATACTTACCCCATCGCAAGAAAACCAACACAAAGAGGCACGCATAAACATCAACTAGTCAGAACCGTGGCGCGTAAGCAAGCTATAATGAAGTTCGTAAGCTTCATGGCTGATGAATTCTTATCCATGTTCGGATAGGTAATGCGAATCAAAAGTGGAACGAGTAGCTTTGAATACATCTTCATCTTCTACCTCCTCGATAATCTCGCAGTATCAGGCACAATCTTTGTACGATAAACGGATATTCTATTAAATTAGAAAACCGTTAACATGAAATATCGTGATAATAACGCAAGCGCACGATGTACAATTGTTAGTACGTGGTGAATACGAGTCGATCGGCAGGGAAAGAAGTAATTTCAATTATATTCAATCAAATTAAACCAAAATTTGGATGATGATTTAACTACAACTAAACTAGTGAACTAAAATTAATAAAAACTATGAGACAAATGGCAACTTAAGAATAAATCCACTTTCTAGATCATATAGTACAACAAGTTATGAAATTACGATCTCTCTTCTTTTTTGGTCATTTGTGAATTTAGTTGATATGATTATTATAAGTATAGCTTATTCATGCTATTAACTAGTATAATATAAACTATCAAACTATATCATGCCCACTAAATTACCTTACTAGATCTAATGAAAAATGAACCAGTTGAAATTGAAATTTACTTTAAGCATGACCTATGAACTATTAATTAGAACTATAGACCATCAAAATTTTGATTTCAATCTCCACTTGACCACCATGACATGAAAAACAAAAAGAGAGAATGAATAGATAAATTGTGTTGCAACTACATAATCAAGAGAGCTTCATTACCCCTAAGTTGAAAGGGATTAGCCTCTCATGTTTATTATTCTAACAACGAACGTAAACTGCAACCTAGAACAAAAAACAAGAGAAAAAGAAAATAAAAATAAAATAAAGGACAATCTAATCTACTTGCAGAAAAGAAAATAACATGTAATTAAAAAACTAAAGAGAAAAGGGAGAAGACTAATTTTGTTCTGATAGAAGAAAGTTACAGAATAAAACCTAAGATTGAATGAATCCAAATGAACTAAATACAAGTGTATTTATAGTTGCCCAGGCCAAGACTAAGCGGCCTATTACACAATGTAGAACAAAAGCCCCTTTTCAGAATAACACATAAATCAACTTGCTAAGTGTGAACGCGTATGAATGGCTTTGCAAATGTCATAGCTTACAGACATCAAATGGCATCAACTCTAAATGTTTTGAGCATGAATAGGAACTCCATAACATCCGCGACAAGCTATCTTTATGAAAAGGCATTGAATCATTAAAATATGCGACAGAGAGTGATTGAACAACAACATTTCTTCAAGCTTTATTCTAGTTTTCAAAATCAACACTCTTCTTACACCAATTCTTCAAGCTTTTCAACAATTAAGTGCATCAATTCCGTTCATCATAAATAGCCTGAAAACACAACTAGAAATACACAGTATAAATTATTTTTAAGAGAAAACAAGATAAATAAGCGGATGAAATATACACATTTATGTTTATATCAAATACCCCCACACTTATCTTTTTATTCGTCCTCGAATAAAGTAAAAAAAACTAAGATAAATCTGTTTTCGTAGGGAGCACGATTGCATTGAGCATATGCAACAAGCCTTTAAACCTCTGGGTGTCCCCAGTAGGACAAGTGTTGTCTCGTGAGGGTTTTTAGCGGATACTACCCACAAAATCCAAAAGCAAAAAGTATGTACAAAATGCAAAATTCAAAAATATTTACAATATGAATGCATGTTTTTAGAGGAATATTTACAAATGGACAATTTACTTTTAAATATTACACGAATGAGTTAAACAAATTTTGGTCGTCACTATGAAATTTGAGTCCATTACAAATCAAAACTTCAAACAAAAGTCATGTTATCGTCACAAACTCCTCCAGCTTGGCCAGTTGTTTTGGTAGAAACATAGTGCAAATATGAAATGAATTCTATAATTGATATCAACAATCACAAAACAGAATCTCAACTTCCTTTTTGTTAACAAGTTAGGTCAAATAAGTGAAGAGTGTGCTTGGATTTCAAGTTCTTACTCTCTCTTTATTACAAAATATTTACATTATTACTATTTACAAACACCTAACCGAAAAGACTAAGGTATACCACCCATGAGAGTTTGGGACAGAGCTTGGCGGATTGTGCAAACCGACGCTGACTTTGTCAACAAGATGTCGGTAATCCTTAGGTGTCCAACTCATAAATTGAGACCAAGTGACACTGACATTGTCAACAAGGTGTCGGAAAGAGCTTGGCGGGTTTGCACACCAACGCGAGATATACTAGCAATGTTGGATACCCTTGGATTATTAATATATACATACATTCTTTTTTTTTCTCTTTTTTTTTTACATAAGAGAGAGAGTTAAGAGAGAATATCTTAGCACAACTTCAATTAAATGATCTAAAATGTTATCGCAAGTAGTCTAAATTAACCATTCATTTAATCGGATTACAATTCAGAAAACATTTCATACTCATCACCTACGAATCTCCTTATATACTAGTTACACCAAATTTGCTCATTATTCAAACTTTTCTTTCGTTATCCGCTAAAAGAAGTAAATTTCCAAATATCTAAATCGAACGACCAAAATTATATGCTAACTCCATCATGTCTTATTTAAAAGTTAACAGAAGTGCGAAACTCTTTTTTAAGAAGAAGGAAAAAAAATACAAAAAGAGAAAGGAGAAAAAAAATTTGCAAACTTAAACTATGCAAAACAGAATGAAAATGAGACTTCCCCCACACTTGATTTTGACTGTGTCCCCACAGTCAATGCATGACATAATGAGTGAACGAAGAGAAATATTTACTTATTTACAAAAGAGAGTCAGTGCGTCTTAGGAAATGTGCGTGTAGAAAATATGCAGTCATCGAATAGATGAACCAGTCCACAATGGACCAATGGATCAGCCTCGTTAAGATTATGAGACACAGCCTAAGCACAGAAAACCAAATCATGAAGGATTGTATATTACATGTCAGATTTGGAAAAACAATTTTTTTTTTTCAAAAGTTTGAGTTGTTAATCTTAAAATTTTGAGCTTACAATCGATCCTAAAATCGAATTGAATTTCTATAGCAACTATAGGGAGGTCTTCAAGCCAGAGTTCAATAAAAGTTTCAAAAACAAAATTTGATTTGTTTAGGTGATGTATAAATTGAGATACGTGTGCACCACTCTCACCCCTACACTTGTTTTGAGAAATACTGTTCGGTTTTAGTTTGATATTGGAAATTTTGTTGACTAAAGGTTCATTCGTAAACCTAAAGTTAAAACCAAACAAGTGAATTTTCAGTAAATTTCGAAATTGCGCTTTCTTAAAAGCCGTGTTATTACAGTAAGAGTTCATATACTGCAGAAATTTATCAATGAAAAACAAGTGATCACAGTGAGGTTCAGTTGAAACGACCAAGTCACAAGGAGTTTCAACAGTTTCAGAAAAAATGTCATTGTGTTTAAGATAACATTCAGCAGTTTCGTTGTTTTCACCCTCAAGAATTTCAAAGTTTTGAAATGTTTCATTTTTCATTTTTAGTTTCAAATCCAACAACATTATCGTCAATCAATTCAAGAAGTTTTGGCTCATCAAAGTCGTCCTCACTTAAACAGTTGTTAACAACTTCATCATTTTTTTCATATTGATAATCTACAGTTGCTAAATTTTCAAAAAATCCAGAGTCTAAGACAGGAAGATCAAATTGAAGATTGACGTCTTCGATTTCAAGAGAATTTAAATTCAAATCAACCACAAAGCTTTCAACAACTTCATTAATATTTCATCAATTTCAAAAGTTGTCAGTTGAAGATCGTAAGTTGTAGGCAAAGGTGGATTTCTATTTGAAAGTCACACATTTGGATTTGATTATTTTGTCTTTTACGAAAATTCAAGTAGTCTCGCAACAACAAATTCATGTGATTATCGTGAATTTCATTCATTTGCTCAACAAAATCAAATTTATAATTATTTACATTAGAATTTTCAACTTGAAATTGCTGAGAACAAAAATTTTCAATTGCACCACAATTGAAATTATTCCCATTGCCAAAATCATTTGAAAGTTGATTTACATTTCCATTTTGAATTTGAAATTTATTTTGGAGTTCGAAATTTAATTGGCAAGGGTTATAATCAAAATAGTTTGAATATGGAAGTGAATTCAAATTTTTATTATTTTGAAAATTTGGCTTGAATTGTTGCACATTAATTCAATTAATCGTTGACTTGATTCATTAAATCTTTGACTTTCTTCACGTAGAGCTTGAACACTTATTTCAAGACTTGAGGGTTGATCATCATTTTGAAAATTTGATGGTGTACAATTAGGATTATTTTGAAAATTTTGAGAAGTTGGTGGTGTAAAATCCGAATTGTTTGTATAATAGTTGTTATTAAAATATCCATATGAATTTGGTGTAAAATTATATGGATTATATTGATTTTCACAACTATCGTAAAATCCGTAGGAATAAGGAATTGAGACCTTTTCAAGAAAACTCTTTAAAAAAAATATGTTAAAATTAACAACTTCGGATTATATGAATACCAGTCCAGGCCATGTTCGAACAGGGGTTATCAGTGTGCCACGAATCACCGTAGAAACACGACTAAATGTTTAAGAACCTGTTTGAATTCGAGACTCTACCGTTCCTTAGACACCTCAGAGAGTATCAATCCTAATTGTCAATTTAACGAATATTTTGTCATATGATGTTTGGAGAATCCTTGATTCGATTTGAAAAATAATTTATTTCAAAAACAAGCTTTTCAATTTATCCTACGTTCGTCTTAAAATTGCCAACCACACATCAATAGGCAGAATAATCAATCACTGAACAATCACTGAATAATAAATCGCAGAAATAAAATTTTACAAGCAAACCGCGGCACCTACAGAAGATTTTTACAAGCAATTTCTATTTTTTTTCAAGCAGCAGCAGTCCCTGTAGAGTTTAGAAAATTCTTACCTAGATCAGCAGTCCGTCCAGTGCAACTGAGTAGCGCTAGCGTGTTCACACCCCACTTGGTGTGCAACCGCTCCAACAATTCAAATTCTATGATTGATTGTTTGACCTCTGAAATCTTTTGTCTAATTGCTTGACTGTTTCTCTCACTCTTTTCTTTCTTTGCTTTTTTTTAGGATAGAAATGAGGAAAAGACAAGTTTATACAAAAGCAGAAAACAAATCAAAGAGAATCAAATCTTAAGAGCAATATTTTATTTTTTATTTTTTAAGAATGGAGGAGGAAGAAAAAATATTAAAAATAAACTATGAACAAAATATAAAAGAAACAAGTAAAAACAAATAAAAATTAAACAAAAACAAAACAAACTTCATGCAGCCCAATTAGTAAAAGACCAAAAGCATATTACAGGCCCAAGTGTGCCCACAAGCTTAGCAAAACCGATTCACTATCGCACCTCTCAATTTTTCTTATCTTTCCGAAGTTCGAACCACAAAGAAAAAGAAAACTCAGACAAATCGAACTGCAAATTCCTCTTTTTTTCGATTGTAATTGGGAATTCGCTTCGGGTTCGTGGTGCAATTGGGGTTTCAGCGGTTTTGAGCAAGACTGGTTTAAAGGATTGAGGGTTTGTGCTTCGGATCTGAGTTCGATCGCGGATTTGGGTCTGCTATGCTTGGATTCAGGGGTGTCGGTTGGGTTTTGTGTGAGTTGAGGAGGGCGTTCAGGGTTGTTTCGAATTGGTGTAGAAGGAGTTATGTAGGAACTGACGGTGGTGTTTGCTGTGTAGTGATGGTTGCGGATGGTAGATGATGTGAAGGGGACGGTTTGCACGAGGAGTAGATGTGGCAGAACTCGTTTGTAGCAGTAGTCTTTTTTATTTTTTTAAGGAGAACGGTATGTGGTGATGGCTTGAAGCTTGGTTGAAGTCGATTGTTTGTTGAAGTGCAGGTTGTTTGGTTGTGGTGTATGTGATTGGGTAAGAGGGAGACGTGTGGCTTGAATTGGATTAAGGGATTGCTGTTGTTTCGTAGAGGTGAGTTGCTGATTTTGGGTTGAACTTAAAGTGAAACTGAATGTGATGAAGGTCGTGGTTGATTGTCGATGTGGTTTGAGAGAACTGGAGTGCAGAGTTTTGGCGGTGGTTTCCTGTTCGGAATTGGAGAGGGCGAAGGCAAGGATGCTATTGTGTGGTAAGGGAGCTTTCAGTGTAGTTGGTGAAGTGGGGTAGTGGAAGTTAGAGGCTGGTTTGAATAGAATAGAAAAGAGCAGTGTGGTTTGGAAAACCAGATATGTGGTTGGTGAATTAGTGAATGAAGGAGATATTGATGAATGGTTGAAGAGGGTCTGATGGATGAATTGAGGAAAGAAGTTTTTTTTAAGGTGGAGTGACGTGATTTTTGGTGACGATGTTGGGGTATATTAAGGCAGAAAGGGAAAGAAATTACAGAGGAAGGAAGGAAAAAAAAGGAAAGCAATAAATTGGTGTTTTTTTAAATTATTTGTGAGAATTGTAAAAGGGAGAGTAATATATGAGAGAGAGATAAAGGGAAAGAAATAAAGTAAATTGGAAACACAAAAAATGTGAAAGAGACTGAACAGAAGGCTAGTGTTTTTAAAAAAAAAAAGAATATACACGACACACAAATATGGCAATGCCAACAGGGGTGGAAAAACAGAGCGCAAATTCAAATGCAAAGAGGAATGATCAGTGCAAAATTGATGGTAGGGATGGTGAAATATACAAAATGCAACTTTTCTTTTTCTTCTTGTTTTTTTCTTAAACAAAAGAAGATAGCACAAATAAACAAAAACAAGCACACAAATCGACAAGAAATGCAAATAGAACAAATGATCAAACACAAATGCAAAAAAAATTTGTTTGTTTTTTTTAAGAAAGAAAAACAACAAAGAAAATTAATTCGAATAATAAAATTACAATTAAATTCTCTTCCCGGCAACGGCGCCAAAAAGTTGTTCACTAAATGGATATTCTATTGAATTAGAAAACCGTTAACACGAAATATCGTGATAATACTACAAGCGCATGGCGTACAATTATTAGTACGTGGCGAATACGAGTCGATCCGCAGCGAAAGAAGTAATTTCAATTATATTCAATCAAATTAAACCAAAATTCGGATGATGATTTAACTACAACTAAACTAGTGAACTAAAATTAATAAAAACTATGAGATAAATGGCAATTTAAGAATAAATCCACTTTCTAGATCATGTAGTACAACAAGTTATGAAATTACGATCTCTCTTCTTTTTTGTTCATTTGTGAATTTAATCGATATGATTATTATAAGTATATCTTATTCATGCTATTAACTAGCATAACATAAACTATCAAACTATATCATACCCTCTAAATCACCTTACTAGATCTAATGAAAAATGAACCAGTTGAAATTGAAATTTACTTTAAGCATGACCTATGAACTATTAATTAGAACTATAGACCATCAAAATTTTGATTTCAATCTCCACTTGACCACCATGACATCAACATGACATGAAGCACAAAAAGAGAGAATGAACAGATAAATTATGTTGCAACTACATAATCAAGAGAGCTTCATTACCCCTAAGTTGAAAGGGATTAGCCTCTCATGTTTATTACTCTAACAACGAACGTAAATTGCAACATAGAACAAAAAACAAGAGAAAAAGAAAATAAAAATAAAATAAAGGACAATCTAATCTACTTGCAGAAAAGAAAATAACATGTAATTAAAAAACTAAAGAGAAAAGGGAGAAGGCTAATTTAATTCTGATAGAAGAAAGTTACATAATAAAACCTAAGATTGAATGAATCCAAATGAACTAAATACAAGTGTATTTATAGTTGCCCAGTCCAAGACTAAGCGACCTATTACACAATGTGGGACAAAAGCCATTTTTCAAAATAACACATAAATCAACTAGCTAAGTGTAACCGCGTATGAATGGCTTTGCAAATGTCATAGCTTGCAGGCATCAAAGGGCATCAACTCTAACTGTTTTGAGCATGCGTAGGAACTCCATAATATCCACGACAAGCTATCTTTATGAAAAGTCATTGAATCATTAAAATATGTGACAGAAAGTGATTGAACAACAACATTTCTTCAAGCTTTAATCTAGTTTTCAAAATCAACACTCTTCTTACACCAATTCTTCAAGCTTTTCAACAATTAAGTGCATCAATTTCATTCATCATAAATAACCTGAAAACACAACTATAAATACATAGTATCAATTATTTTTAAGAGTAAACAAGATGAATAAGAGGATAAAACATACACATTTACGTGTATATCTATCTTCCGTAAAACTACTATGTTTTTTATAAATTTCGTCTGTAGACCTCCACTAAGGACATTTGGGGCTGTCGTTGTAAGTTTTTTGAATCAACTGCTAATGCATTTCATGGGTTACTCCTCCACCCCCTTGTAGCATTTTTTCATGTCTTCGTAGAAGTCGATATACGATTCCACCAGTATTAGTAACTCAGACGGAGACCATTTATCAGTTGTTAGATCCAAAAGTGGGTCTAACACCCAAATTATCTGAATTGGTAGAGATTTATATCTAGAAATGCAAGAAAACAGAGAAAACACATAAGATTTATTATGGTTCGGCGTTAACGAGCCTACGTCCACTTTATATCTATGATTATACGTGAGATTCGAGTACAACCAATGGACTTTCTTTCAATATCACTTTTACAATGTTGATTCACTCAATGATTTTGAATTAATATTGATAAGAAATAATGCAGAGACAGTAATGGTGGAAGCAACACTCAGAACTGCCCAAAAAGATCCTCCAAAATGCCAAGTCTGGGGCTATTTATAAGTGATATTTGCAGACGGATCGTGGTCACACGTGGCACAAATCCCGAAGATCTCGGACTGGTTCGTGGCTTGATGGAGAAACAGTCAATATGGCCATTATGGACAGATGTCACAAGATCCTTCATCTTCGGATCGTGGATGACTTGGTCGTGGCCTTCATCTCTCAGCTTCAGGGATCAGGTCATGGGGGCTCTTGAGAGGACGGATTGGATCGCCTAGGATGATCGCGATCGAGGGGGCATAGCAGTAGTGTCACGATCCGGCAAGGGCTTGGTGACTACGATCGGGGTTTCATGGCTTTCGTGAGTAAAACTCCATATATGTGAATCTTGGTGGCTTGATCCGAAAGCTAGCCAACATTTTGCCCCCTCGAAGTATGTTTTATCAAGGATGGAACATGCTTTGAAATTACTGAGCTATCTTTTCGCGAAACGATGTAAATCAGTGGTCGTATCTGTCTAAAATGTCGTATTGCTTCAGAAAGTTGCGTTCTTTGACTAGTATAAATATCAGATTAGATCATCAATTATTTCTCTGTTCATCGAGTGACTTTCATCTCTTGAATTCCTGGATATATTGCTATCAAATCCCCAAGTAAGTCTTTAAAACTTATTGTAAAAAGTAGCATTAATAACTTTCGTGTTTTTGTGTAAGTACGGAACCCTATCATTTCCGATCCATTAGTCACACTTGGGCTCAGATCGCCATTTCTCACTACCATTTACTGTGGATCATTCAACGTGTTCGTGTAGAGCAGTTTGATACGTCATGGATCGTCGCCCTGGATGGCCCATGCATGAACCATGGTGGGCTCCCTTAGCATTTACGGCCCATCAGGCCTCACGAGCCACATAGAACAAAAAGGGGAAGGCCAAGAGTTTTCTCTTTAGCCATATAAACTGACTTACCTCCCATTTATTTATCTTTTACCTTTTCTATTTTCTTTAACTGTCGTTGCTTTTCCTACTGTCCAGCCTTGAAGCCCTAATTTGCTAAATCAATTCGATTTCCGGATTTCACTTCAATTCAATTAGGTAATTGATGGGTGGTTTTGACTATCGTTGTTAATTAGGGTTATCATTTGTTCCATCCCATCAATGTCCTTTCTAATACTGATACGGTTGTGAGCTTCGTGGCATGGGAAATTGAAAATGATGGGCGTGAGATGGGTTCGGTTGCATTGGCTGGTGGATAGAGGAAGAAAACGACGAAGGAGAAGATGTGGGAAAGCAGATCATTTTGTGGATGAGGATACAGCTGGGGTCGAGGTGATAGTCAAATGGTGGGATACATGATAAAGATAAGGTGTTAATTTGACTAGCGGATCGGGTCGTGGAATGGAGGGGCATCGGTTCATGGAAATATGAAGTAAAGTGGACTGTGGGGGGTTATCACGATCCGTTCAGATAAAGCGTGAAAGGTCAAGAACTCCAGCGTTCCATGATCCGAAGTTTCTCCACGATCCAGCACATGCTTCACGAACCGTCGATTCATAATGATCCGAACCCTGTCTCATGAGCCAATTCAATGAACGATCCGATGCGCATGTTGACAAAATAATGCAATTTAATTCTGATATTCCAATGGATAGTTAGGTTAGAGCCTTCAAGATGAACTTTCTAGACTGGAAAGCCGCATAACTTGACAGCATACAACGACCAATATCCCGTTCATTTAACTAACTTTATGCTTTTCTTATTGCATGCACATGCACACACTTGCACTTACACACATAGGGATCAGGTAACCGTGTTCTAATTTTTACTTGCCAACACAGCTATGTCTGATAAACAAGCGACTGAGACACCAGAGAAAGGTATCGAGCCAGAGACATCAAAGCATTATGATCCCAATGTGCTTCCCTCAGACTCGGATTGGGATAATTCTGACTCTGATTACGAGACAGATACTGATGTAGAATCAACATCTTCTGAAAGTACATCTCTTGAAGATGAGGATGATCGAGCCACTGATGAGATTCCGAGTGTCAATGAAATAGAAGAAGAGAAACTCACGGATTCACTAGCTTCCAAATTATATGATATAAAGCTTAAGAAAATATGTTTGAGACACGGGATCCCTTGGGACGATGTGAAGACTCCGGAAGGGGGAGATAGACCCCATTCTGCCCCCGAAGGGTATATGGCTGTCAGTAGGCTAATGTGCTAGGTAGGCACTATTCCTCCATTTCCACCAATCGTCGTTGAGACCTTAAGACGGTTGTGCATTGCCCCCATGCAACTTCATCCTAATGCCTATGCAGCCTTGTACACTTTATACATTACGTATGCAGAAATTCTACAGACTGAGCTTACGTTCAGAGATTTGAAATTCTATTATCTCTTCAAACAATGTTCCACAGCGACTCCAAACTTTTCTTTCTATGAATCAATAGTGAATAGGAAAGTTTTATCGGAGGGTCACAGTAGCATATGGGATCCCAAAGCTGATTGGTTCTATATAAAACACCAAGCCAGGTGTGCAAGGAAGTGGCTAAAATCAAGTAAGCTTTAAACCTCTAGACGCATGATCCGATTATGTAACCAAAGTGCTGACATGTTTCTTTCCTTTATACAGATCATAGCTTCCCGAAAACGGAAGGCTCGGTATATGATGATCACTATCCCGCCTCCTCCAAAGCAAATCAGGCTTCTTAAAATCAAGAAATGTATCACGGACGAGAATCTTCACAAGCACCGTCTTCTGGATATAAGGTTCGGACTTAGTGCAGGTGGCATTCCTTATAAATATGTGCCCCCGACTGAAGGTGAAGGGACCTCGGGGGTCACGAAAACCGTTGAACTTCGCAAGAGCCCCTCACCAATGATCAATCGGGATGATGAGGATTTGAATGTGTATAAATGAGGCGAGGTCCGACCCGATGAGTCAAAGGAAATCCCGGATTCTGAGGGAAAATCTCCCATAGGGACTTCACCACCAGCTGAGCCTCCTGCTCATGATGAATTAACAGAGGAACAAATATTCAGAGAACTGGGCAAAATCCCTCTACCAGACGACATTTATATACAAAAAGATTTCGAAGAGGAAGCATTTTTTCCCATCTCTGAGGAAGTGAATGTTGCGGTCGGGGATAAAGAGAGCACACAGACGAGCCAGACTCTGGGCCTTAGTCTGTTAGGGGGGGATCATACGGGATGCACGAATCACATGCACCACTCATCACAACACATCTACATCACTAGTATTCATGATTCTGATACACATTTGTTTTCTTTGCAGGGAAAATGCCTCGTAAACAATCCTATTCTTATCGCTTTCTCCGAGCGAGCACACCGAGGCTTCTTTCTGATTCCGAACATGCTCGCAGTGAGAGCCGGGGGAGAGATAGTTATCGACCCCGTGATCCTTATCAAACTCATTCTACACGGTCTCGTTCTCCATCAAGGCAAGATGCTGGGAAATCCCATAGTCATCCAGCGCCACCGGCGGGGGGTAAGCAGCTTCCCAAAGACTTGACTCCTCTGAAAAGCACACCTTCTCATAGCAAGTCTTCCACGAAACATCATGAGCCAAAAGATAAAAACAAAGATCCAAGCAAGGATTTAGAAAAGGAAAGAATAGCTATTGTCCCTTGTAGCCAGCGCGATTTGGATACTACCACTACACAAGATGTTGTTTACGCCTCCGAGAATCAGATCAAGATGGAGCGTTTGCGGAAGCAGTTTCCCGACATCTTCGAGAGAGACTGATGTTTGTTCCAAACCTTGAACCGGTTCCCGAGGACTGGGATGTGGAGGTCATAGGGCGAGTGACTCACGTAGCCAAACAATACAGGGCGATAAAGAAGCATGCCGCCACTCTTTCTGCTACCATTCGCCACATAGAGACGGAAGCAGCCAGAACCAGAGTGAAGATTGACAATGACAGTAGGGCCAGGAACAAAATGGAAAAGGAACTAGAGGATACACAAGCTCAACTCGCTTTGGCTCGGCGGGATTCAGAAAATTACAAATCAGAGCTTGAGAGTGCTAAAAAGCGCTTTCACATTGAGCTCAACTCAAATAGCCAAGAGCATTTGGCTTTGAAAAAAGAAGCGGAAGACCTCAGGTCAATCAACACCGAACTAAAAACAACACAGGAACATTTTGCTGCTAAGAAGGCCGCCTGGGAGAAAGAGAAAGCGAGCTTAAAGGACAGTCTTGCTCTTGTTGAAAAAGAAAAAGCATCCTTGAATGATCGGCTCATCCAAGCCGAAGAGCGTGCAGATCTCGTTGAAAGTAATGTTAATAGCACTCTTGAATCGGCCTCCACCACTGCTGATGAGCTTGCTACAACCAAAAAAGAGATAGAGGGATTCGAAGAACTGCTATTCGACTTCTTTGGCCAAGTTATTAAGACCCGGGACATCTCGTGGATTCAGGATTATCACGATACTTTGGCCAATGTGTGGGATATGATCGTTGAGGGAGAAAAGCGTCGATTGAAAACCAAGGAGGTTGATGAAAAACAGCTCATTCATACTTATCTCAAAGGTGAAGAACCTGAGGCTTTAGAGATGGCCAGACGTCTGATCCACGAGGAGATTGAAAAAGAGAAAACAAAGCTCAAGGCAAAGATAAAATTGACGAAGGCTCTAGCTTGGTTGTGGATCCCAAGGCCTCCGAAATCGAGGAATACAATCCTGATGACCCTTTGATCCCCTTGGCTCCTACTCCCTCAGTTGTCGGTGCTGCTATTACAAATCTGGGTGAGGAGTCGGCTGAAGGTATTTCCATATTCTCTCCACAACTCGTCAAAGCAGTTATAACTTGTCCTACCACGGGACAGACAACTGAGATGACCACGTTACTCCCAAATTGCTAACATTCACTTCTCATGACATAGGTGGCAAGCCGATCGAGATGGATACGGAAGAGAAACCAGAGGTAGAGAAAGCCAGTATCCCTTCAAGTACTGGTGCTAGAGTCCCTGAGGTTCCAAAGAAAACTGAGGACGCAACAAGAGAGAAGGTTATTATGGTACATAGCACCGACGCTCCCGCGGATGCCGAAGTTATTGGGGCTTTGCAAGACACTGACGGTGGTCATGGAGATGAAGAGGATAATGTAGTCATCACAGAAGAAATTAAGGATGACGATAGCGAGACTTTGGCTGATATGCAGGCTAAGAAAGAGAGACAATTGTTTTTAAAGAAGGAGGAGCAGGACCCTCTGTATGTTCCCCATATTTCGGAGGTTGACCCCAAAACCGGGCTGATCATAAAGTTCTCCTCCAGATCAATAACTTCACAGCTTGCCTCCCAGCCTTCTAATTCTCCCCGGAGTCTCTTGTCAATAAGAGGAAGAGGAAGAAGAGTGAACGCACTGATGCCAACAGAGAGGAGTTGGAGAAACAGAAAAAGGAAAAGAAATCAAAATCGTCTCCCAAGCGTAAATAGAGTGCATTTATTAGTCCATATTTTGCTTTTAGGCTTCCACTGGCCAAGAGATGTAGTTGTGAGAATGGCCCTCACTTTTGTTTAGCTTCACTCTTGTAATTCCGCATTTAGTTACTAAAAATTCGTTTCTTTTGTATCTTCGCATGCCTGCAAGTTTACCATGTCTAAAGAGTTTATTATTTTGAATCAAAAACTTAAAAAATAATCATAACTGAAACAATCGTAACTAAATACTGGAGTCATGAATGATAATCAATGAAAAGTTCGTGCGCTAAGTAAACGCGTAGTGTTCATGAATGCAAAGTGTCGTATGTATATGCCCCCTAATCAATCATTAATATGGTGCCTGGCCAGGGCTTATTGAGGATTGATTAGAGTCATATGTGTGCTGCCCCCCATTCCCGGAAATGAGGGGTTCGGGCCCCTATTTCACTCTTGTCCCCAGTCGTGTGACGGGGTAGGAGCCCTTGAGTGGCATGTGTCACTATGCCTTTATACTCTCCCAATCCTTCAGCGGGGTAAGAGTTCTTGTGGCGCTAAGTCTCTAGCGCCTTTATACTCTCCCCATCCTTCAGCGGGTTAGAGTTCGTGTGGCGCTAAGTCTCTAGCGCCTTTATACTCTCCTTATCCTTCAGCGGGTTAGAGTTCGAGCTCGGTTCTCAGCCTGCTCACCGATCCTTCAGCGGGGCAGGAGTTCTGGGGGTGCTAAGTCTCTAGCGCCTTTATACTCTCCCGATCCTTCAACGGGGTGGAGTGTTATCAAGACGGTTTCATCGCGGTGCACCTGAACGCCTTGGGGATGTTATCTTTGCGTCCTTTATACTCTCTCCCTAATCTCGAGAGTTAGAGTGCAAGCAGTAGTGTCATTTACCTCGCCGCACCTTTTGGAGCTTTAGTTACCATTAGTCTTCTGATCTGATAGATGGCGTTTTGAATTAGGTGTATTGTGATCGCTGCCTACTTTAAAACAAATCTCAAAATGGTAATGATCTATTTTAATTAAAATAAAAGAGCAGACAAGAAACAGTGCAGAAAAGGTAAATGACACGCGATATTTTTATAGTGGTTCGGTCGAATCATGACCTACGTCCACTTTATAATCTTTTATTCAAGTAACCAGACTGTTCTAGGCAAGTCGAGCCTTTTTACATGGTTCTAAAAACAAAAGAGTAAAACTGACAATTTCATGTCAGATAAGGCCGTAAATGCTGGGCATTCCACACTCTGGGGATTTCATCTCCATCCACGGTTGCTAGCTTGAAGGTTCCATTATCAAGCCTTCGTAAAATGGAGTACGGTCCTTCCAATTTCGGGCCCATATGAACTGGGGGTGGAAAGACGCGCTTCAGAACCAAGTCTCCGGGTTCACAGGTTCGAGCTTCGACTTTCTTGTTGTAATACTGAGCAACCTGTTGCTTGTGCCTCAAGGCGCGTAGGTCGGCCTCATCCCTCTTTTCTTCAACCACATCCAGAGACTCAAGGAGCAACTCATTGTTGGTCATTAGGTCATAATAAGTGATTCGATGAGATGGTACTTCTAACTCGACCGGAATGACCGCTTCATCTCCAAAAGCGAGTGAAAATGGAGTATGACCTGTTGCCAACTTGTACGTTGTCCTGTAGGCCCATAGTGCCAAGGGTAATTCATCAACCCACATGGCTTTGGCTCGCTTCAACGTTTATTTCAGAATAGATTTAATCACTTTGTTCGCCGCTTCGACCTGTCCGTTCGATTGTGGATGTGCCACAGAGGTATATCTTTTCTCAATATGATACTTCTGGCAGAAATCTCGGAACTCGGTGCTATCAAACTGGGTTCCGTTGTCGGTTATGATGACTTTGTGTGTCCCAAATCGGCATATAATGTTCCTGACGACAAAGTTGATCACTCGCTTGGTTCTGATCGTGGTCAATGGCTCAGCCTCGACCCATTTGGTGAAGTAATATATGACCACTATGGCGAATTTTGCTCCGCCCTTAGCTATGGGGAGGCTTCCAATAATATCGATTCCCCAAATAGCAAAGGGCCACGGGCTCGCCATTTTCTTTAACTGGCTAGGAGGTGCCTTAGGAATCTTGGAAAACTTCTGACACGCATCACAACGTCGTGCATACTTGGCTGCATCCTTATTTATAGTGGGCCAGAAATAGCCGTATCGCAATATCTTCTTTGCCAATGTTTGCCCTCCAGTGTGGTCGCCACATTCACCTTCGTGGACCTCTTTCAGTACACACTTGATGTCGTCATGGGCGATGCACCGAAGGAGGGGCATCGAGAAACCTTGTCTGTACAGAACTTCGCCCTGCAACACATATCGGGAAGCCTTTCGGATAACTGCACGCCTCTCACTTTTCTTTGTTGGAAGCATTCCATTCATCAAAAAATTCTTTAGAGGGGTCATCCACGACTCCCTCTTAGGTTCAATCTCTAGTACTGGATCAATTTCCATCTATAGGAGACTGTAACACTTCAATCGGGACTAGCTCCGTATCTTCAGGGTAATCAGAGCTAGCCATCTTCGCTAACTTGTCTGCCTTTTGATTCTCCGATCGAGGAATATAAGATATGCTTTGGTGATCAAAACCGCCCAACAACTTCCTTACACTTTACAAATATGATATCAGCCTCGGACTCTTGGCCTGAAACTCTCCAATGACTTGATTCACGACTATCTTCGAATCGCAAAAGATGTCCAGCTTCATGATCTCCAAATCCTTTGCGAGCTTCAGCCCAACAATTAGGGCTTCGTACTCGGAGTCGTTATCAGTGGCGTGGAACTCCAATCTAAGAGCTTAGTGCATTAGCCGTTTCTCTGGGGTTTCAAGCATCACTCCGGCACCAGATCGTCTATCGTTCTTAGCTCCATCAATGTATAATTTACAGGCACTGGGGTCAAGGAGTAGCTTTGGTGGGTCAGCTTATTCACTTACTACATCATCTTCTGGGATGGTAAACTCTGCTATGAAGTCTGCAAGTACTTGCCCCCTTATCGATCGTCGGGGATGGAAGTTCAAGTCGAACTGACTTAGTTCAATATTCCACTTAAACAGTCTTCCTGATGCTTCTGGCCTTTGCAGAACTTGTTTGAGCGAGTGATCGGTGTACACAGTAATGGGATGAGCCTACAAGTAGTGGCGAAGTTTTCTAGATGTGATTAGTAAGCTATACGCAAGCTTTTCTATTTTTGAATAATTTCGTTCTGCGGTCGCCAATTTCTTACTCACATAGTAAACCGGTCTTTGCACCTTATCTTCCTCTCTTGTCAAAGCTGAACTGATCGCGTGGGATGACACCGCCAAGTACACAAACAAATCCTCGTGATCCACAGGCTTAGACAGTACCGGGGGTCTTTCCAGATGATTCAACAGATTATGGAATGCTTCTATACAGTCAGGAGTCCATTTAAAGGTGTGCTTGCCTCGCTTTATCAGCTCGAAAAACGGGATGCATTTATATGTAGCTTTGGAGATAAATCTGCTCAGCACTGCCACTTTTCCAGCAAGGCTTTGCACATCTTTAATCTGCTTTGGTTCTTGAATATTTCAGATTTATGTAATTTGATCTGGATTGATTTCAATTCCACGTGAGCTGACAATGAACCCTTAGAATTTTCGGGATGCTACCCCAAATGAGCATTTCAAAGGATTTAGCTTCATCCCGTATTTCCGGAGAATCTCAAACATTTCCACTAAATCAGCAGTATGGTCGGATGATTGTCTGGACTTTACCAACATGTTGTCGATGTACACCTCCATCATTTTCCCGATTTGGTTGTAGAACATCCTATTCACCAATCGCTGATACGTAGCACCGGCATTCTTCAGACCGAAAGGTATCACTACGTAACAGTATAATCCCAGATCGATAATAAAGCTAGTATGCTCTTGGTCCGGGACGTGCATGGGGATTTGGTTGTACCCGGAGTAGGCATCCATAAAAGAAAGAAGCTCATGACCCGCCGTCGAATCTATGAGCTGATCGATTCTAGGTAACGGAAAGCTATCCTTTGGGTTGGCTTTGTTTAGATCTAAGAAGTCAATGCATGTGCGCCACTTTCCATTGGCCTTCGTCACCAAAACCGGGTTTGAAATCCAATCAGGGTATATGGAATCTTTAATAAACCCATTACTTCTCAGCTTTTCGACTTCTTTCTTCAAGGCAGCAGACCTCTCTAGGCCAAGCATCCGCCTTTTCTGTTTGACAGGAGGATGTTTCAGGTTGATGCTTAATGAATGACTCATAATCGAGGGAGATATTCCACACATGTCCGCATGGGTCCAGGCGAATACATCCAAGTTAGCTTTCAAGAAATTTGTTAATTCTTTGGCTCGAACGGGATCCAACTGGGATCCAATCTTCAGGACCCTCTCTAGGTCACTATCATCGATTGGTATGTCCACAGTCGCTTCATTGGGAGTCGTCATTCTGCCCCCAGGCTCTTCATCCTCTCTGGGATCTATATCCTCGGGCAACCCTCCTAGAGTTACTTTCTTTAGTTGCTATGATGTTTCCTCCCTTGGAGGGGAAGAAGCACCCTTTGTTTCCACATCTCTCCCTTTGCGGAGCAACTTCAGCTCCACTATGTAGCATGCTCGTGCAACCACTTGATCTCCTCTGACTATACCCACACCGACATCCGTCAGGAACTTCAACAATAAGCACCAAGGTGCGATGCGGGCTCTAAATTTAGCTAGGGTCGGTCGGCCCAAGAAGGCATTGTACGGCGACTCAATATCCAGAACCACAAAGGGGAGGATCCTCACTCTATGGCGTTCTCCTTCCCCAAGGGTTACTGACAGTTCCACGTATCCTATCGGAGCGGTCGAAGCTCCATTAAATCCACGTATCCAACCCTCACATGGTTTCAAATCCTTCGACTCGAGTTTCATTTGGTCGAATGTTTTCTGAAATAGAATGTTAACCGAACTTCCGTTATCCACTAGAACTTTATGGACTATAGCTGGGTCGATGGTAACGGTGATTGCTAATGGGTCTTCAGTTGGGGAGTGGACTCCAATACTTTCTCCATCGCGAAATATGACGTCATCAGACATCGTCTTCTGTTGCTTAATCGTGGAAAGATCCTCGGGATTGCTACATTCCCCTACTTCAAAATGCTGTTTAGCTGCATTCACGTACTGATCCATAGCTCTGAAACTGTGCCCTGCCAGATGAAGCCCACCAACTATGGTATTGATAACGATATTTTTCCTTTTTGCTGAGTCGTTGGTTTGGCAGCAGGTTGGCTTTGGTTCGGGGCTTGTACGACTTGCCCCCTGTCCCTAGGAGTCACCTAATATTCATCAAGCTTTCCTTCTCAGAGTAGCTTTTCGGACACATCTCTTAGATGACGACATTCGTTTGTGGTGTGACCATAAGTTTGGTGAAAAAGGCAAAATTTCTCAGTCTCACGTTCCTTCTCCGTCAAATCTCTTGGAGGAGGCCTCTTATACTGGAGAACATTATACGTATCTAGAAAGATATTTTCCAGGGTATCGTTTAACGGTGTAAAACTCTCAAATGGCCTAGGCCTGGATCTTCTCTGCGAGTTATTTCCTCGATTCCTCTTTCGATTGTTGTTATCATCGTTCCCCGATTGGTGACCATTGCCTTGATTCTTGTTCTCGACATTAACTTCAAATTTTCCTGAGCTATCTCCCATCTGCTTGATGGCCACATTACTTTGGACATCCTCCTTATTAGTAGCCTTCCTCATTCTGTTGGCGTAAATTTCCTCTCGACGCAGGCAGATGTTGGCCTTCTCGTAAAATATTTCTCTGGTTAATGGTGGTTTACCGGCCAGGTATCTTCCAAACTCAGTATCCTTATCCACTCCGTCAATCAAAGCCATCAAGATAGTTTGTTCATGGGGATCTCTGACCTCCGTGACTTCTAAATTGAAGCGATCTAGATAGGACCTCAAAGATTCGTCCGGACGTTGCTTAATGAGGGATAACTCAATGACATTCTTAGATCTCTAGGCATGTAGCCGGAACTGGTTTACAAACTGTTCACTTAATTCCCTGAAACTGAAGATCGATCGCGCTGGAAAACGGGTGAACCACATTAACGCCGCATCCTCCAGGAATATCGGAAATGCCTTACACTTCACAGTCGGAAGCGGCAGCTGCATTCATGTACCATGAATATCTCATCAGGTGTTGGACTGCATCAGCCCTTCCCGCATAACGGTTCATAAGTAGCATGTTAAATTTTCTTGGGAATCGAACCTCTAAAATATCATCGGTATAGGGCGAATGACTGCGGCCTATACCCCAATCTTCGGTTCTTTGTCCGCGACTTTCCCCCATCACTTGCCTAATCATGGCTTCGACATCTGCATGGGTCAGGGTGGACTCGGGGCAACACTCCTTGCCCTACGAGCCTCCCCAGCATTTCTCTGACGTGTTGCTGCGAGGTCCGAGTCCTGAGCAGAACTCCCCTACCCCCTATTGCCGCGATCAATCGCGTGGCGAGCAGGAGGAATGAGTCGATTCTGAGCAGGTTCAACAACGTCTCCATTCCTAGGCGGTAGGACGGGCTCATTTGAGTTACGGTTATTGGTTTCCTGATTAAGCGCCTCTATATTCTCATCCCTTTCCAATAGGGGCCATCGTCGGTTTCTGCGAGGTTCTTCAGACGAGGATGTGTGTTCTGGGGATAAAGGGTGAGCTGGAGGTGGTGAAACCTGCCTTTGAATATTGTCAATGCGTTTTCCTAGGGCAGTAATATTCTGACGCAACAACGAGCTCTCCTGCCTTTGAGCTACCAATTCATCAGTTTGCCTGTCCAATGCTTCAAGTATGCGGGCCAGATGTCCTTCGATAACTGGAGCAGAAGGGTCAAACTGGTTATCTTCATCTTCTCTTATACGCAAGAAACTCGAACCAAGTTGAGTAGAAGTACCAGCACGAGCGAAACGAGCCATAATTCCCTTCCCAGGTCGGGTAATAGTCTGATTGTCATTTCAGATCGTGGTCCCCATAGGCTGCGGGCTCATGGCTCCCTCTTGGCATCGGTTCGTGGTGGTTCCCTGGGATCGGATCGTGGATGGATTAGCAGGAGGGATGGTGACGTTATCTTAAGATATGGTAACAACGACTTCAATGGATCGGATTGCTCCCTCCTGTCCGTGATCCGGAGATATAACTTCGACCTGCTCCTGAGCGTTCTCTTCCACAACTTCGTTTGCAGCTTCATTTGCTTGTGAAACTCCCACTTCTTTAGACTTCTTTCCAGCCATGATATCTGGCCTTTACTAAAATTTTCAAAAATTGAAACAATGGAGTTTTGACTGTTTTCTTCGGACTTGAATATCCAAACAATAGAGCAACAATCCAATATGCTGAGACTTCGGTTCTCAGTGAAAGCACCAAAAATGTTAGATCCAAAAGTGGGTCTAACACTCAAATTATCTGAATTGGTAGAGATTTATATCTAGAAATGCAAGAAAACACAGAAAACACACAAGATTTATAGCGGTTTAGCGTTAACGAGCCTACGTCCACTTTATATCTATGATTATACGTGAGATTCGAGTACAACCAATGGACTTTCTTTCAATATCACTTTTACAATGTTGATTCACTCAATGATTTCGAATTAATACTGATAAGAAATAATGCAGAGACAGTATTGGTGGAAGCAACACTCAAAACTGCCTAAAAAGATCCTCCAAAATGCCAAGTCTGGGGCTATTTATAAGTGATATTTACAGACGGATCATAGTCACACGTGGTAAAAATCCCAAAGATCTCGGACTGGTTCGTGGCTTGATGGAGAAACAGTCAATATGGCCGTTACGGACAGATGTCACAAGATCCTTCATCTTCAGATCGTGGATGACTTGGTCGTGGCCTTCATCTCTCAGCTTTAGGGATCGGATCATGAAGGCTCTTGAGAGGATGGATCGGATCGCCTAGGATGATCGCGATCGAGGGGTCATAGCAGTAGTGTCACGATCCGGCAAGGGCTTGGTGACAATGATTGGGGTTTCATGGCTTTCGTGAGTAAAACTCCATATATGTGAATCTTGGTGGCTTGATCCAAAAGCTAGCCAACATCAGTAGACATGGAGGAAGAACGGGATGGGGAGGGGAGGGTTTTTTTAACAAAAAATTAAACATAGCCGGCTTATTTATAGCCGGATCATTTATAGCCGGCTATATAGACTTAGCTGACTTTTAGAAAGCCGGCTAAGTGGATGATCTGGGTTTAATTCCAGACCATCACGCGGACTACAATCCTACGGTTGGAGGATTGTAATCCATGTAGCATCCTTAGCCGGCTTTTACAAAGCCAGCTAAGGACGAAACAACAACCCCTGTTGGGGTTTCTGTGTTCCTCCCATTGGGCTGAGTTGGGTATCAACCCACCAAGATGGGACACCCGACCCAACCCAGTGTTGGGAATGATCTTAACGTCACCCATATAAGGATGTATTAAGGTTTATGAATCGCTTAAGTATAAAGTAAAATCACAGGGACTAAAATTCCCAAGACATAAATGTAAAAACTAGCGGAAACTTTAAAAACATTTATTAAATAAGAAAGTCAAAGCCTAGTAGTTATTATATTTCAAAATACCAGCAAACCCCGTGGGGAGGAAGAAAGAAGGAGAAAACAAACTAGGTCAGACATACATCTGGTGAGTTCTAGTAATTTCTACCATGAGCACAAAATAATGAAGCATTAAGACAGATGAATAGTTTTAAGAGAAATATATATAAAACATAAATGAAACAGCAGGAAGAGATAAACACGAATAAAGATAAGCTTCTCATTCATATCCGAAAATTGTTGCACCAACTACCAATATATCACAATTAAGCTTTACCTAATTTCTACCCGTCGATCGGCTCCTATACCCATCATGTGATAACCTATGTTAGCTATGGAATTCAGGGTTAACAATCTCGAACCCATCAACTAAAAGGACATAGCCGTTAATCATAGGTGTTACAACGGATTATCTTCCATAATCGGAACGATGCACACTCATCCTTCCACCAAAACACACCCGTACCCACCTCGTTTGTACCACCCTAGCCTCTACTTAGTATGTGACTCAATGATAACAAAGGGATACTAACTAATATGGGTTCCCGACCAAAAATGCAATTGACACAAGTCACTCATATACTTAGTCCCCATTCATTATTTTATTATGCCTTTTACTTTCCCCAATCAGCCCCATGTTGTCAGAACGAACCTAAACTAGGATTTAATTATATCATTAGGCCTCTTATCTTCCTCAATCAGCCACATGCTGTAAGAACAAACCTAATCTATGAGCCACTCATATCCCTTAATTATCCCCATGCTACCGGAACAAACCCCTCTATCTTAGCTTATTAAATTCATCAATTTTAACTTAACACAATTTAATTTTATTAATAAGCCCAATATAATATCATGTTATACCTTAGGTTATATTAACATTTCTAGTTAATGTTATCCTTTGAGTAAAACCCATTCCCACGTTATTTAACATCCAATTAATTTCAATATATTCTCATTTACATGTTCTCCAATTACATGTTAAGGTCTTATCTCCAATTTACAGTCCAATCTGATTACACTATTTAATCAGTTTCAGTATGCCCAAAAATCTTTGTTTATTCAATTTCAACATTATTCTAATTTAACGCACAAATAAAGATAAATGCCTAGGCTCTTTTAGGCCAAGGCTCTGCGCTAAAAGAAATAGGGAAACGGTCTAGGCCACTCATAAGACCTAGACTCAAAACAAACAAAAGCAAACAAAATAGGCATAAGCCTAACTGTAAATAAACTATAACCAAGAAGGGGATAAGAAGAAAAAGAATTACTTATAAACAATAAACAACTGGAAAGAAATAGACACAGACAATAAATAAATTATAGTAACTTATAGAAATATTAAATATATAAATACTGTATATAACCATGAACATAAAACATGCAAATTAAAACTATCCAGCTATTTAAACTTTCCTAAGCAAATAACTAATCTAAAATTTATATAAAAACTCATATATCTGATGATCAAACTTCCCCTATGGTATTCTTATTAGATCTAGCAGAACCTCCACCTCCAGAAGTGTTTATAAAAATAAATATTTAAAACTTGAGAACCACTTCACCCCTTAAATTTTTTATTTTTTTGGCCCTTCCTAATTTTGAGGATAGGACTATGGAAGAAGAAGAAGAGAGAATGGATGTGAAGAAATGAAAGAGGCTCTGCTAGTTTATTTATAGAGTTAACTGGATTCCCTCAGCTGTTCAAATCTAAGATTAAATCTGGTCTAACCATGTCAACGGACCAGCAAGAAAGCGCCATGTCAGCCCTTGGTTCAAGGTAAACCAATGCCAACTCGGTAAAACAACGATGGAAAAATAATAATCGTATGTTGCCTTCCATGCCAGGCAAGGCACGTAAATTCCCTGATTTGGGTCAACACACCTGCTTTCCTCAGTCAACATAGAGGTCGATCCATGGGTAGACATACGTGTTGACCCAAGTGAGTTGGGTCTCCTAATGGCTGTTTGTTCCACCTGTTTATTTATTTAATTTTTTGCATTCTTCTTTAATTAATAAGTAATTCATTTAAATTATGTTGTAGCAAACCAAGTGCCCATTTTGATCATAAAATTACAACGGACCCAATGGTTCTAGTCCCATTGTCTAATTTTGAATATCATTTTGATTAATATTTAGTTTATTAATATTTTACATTTGATTATTGTTAGTTAAATATCGGTGTGTTACATTCTCCCCTCCTTAAATGATTTCATCCTCGAAATCTCTTAGGCTAGAAGAATGTTACAAATACCATCAACTAATATCTACACCCATCTACTCAACCATCGACCACTGGCATCCATTGTTCTTAGATTTTCTAATGCTTTTCATGAACATATGCAAAAGGTTTTGTGTATATGTCCCTAAGCTAATGCAAAATTCAGGCGGTTTACTGATTCAGTTGACCTCTTTAATGCAATTCATGTTTGTGCCATGCGTCTAATATGTATGCAAAAGAACCCTAATGATACATATAAAACTCTATATGCGTGCAACAACCACTCATCAAAATGCAACATCCAAGTGATGATCCAACCATTTTTCATCCATATAAAATAAAACAAAAATTCACACTCATCCCTATGCAATTATGTAAGTGTCCAAGTTTAGCCGATCTCTAACTAGTGCCTAGTGTGTGTATATGCATCCACTACATCTACTAGCAAAGACTTGCATCCACGTGAATCCAATCAATAATAGCATGTTATGCTAACATGTTTTAAACCATTTCCTACCATCCATAGATTTCTACCTAAGACTTATGATTCAAATGATAGGAAAAATAGATTTAAATTCAAAGCTTAAGAAAAAATTAATACTCTCAAAGAGAAATGGAAAAGAAGCGTAAATCCTATCTTCTGGTTGCCAAATCACGTCATCACTGTCTTCTCCCCACTAAATCTTAACAAGCTTGATCTCTTTATTCCATAGCCTTTTCACCTCAGATCCTAATATCCGAGTAGGAACTCTCCTGACTGATCCCACCCTCTCTACCTCGATATCCCCTAGAAACTCAACTTTACTACTACCGAGGAATCATGTAAGCACTTTCACAAGTGGAAAACAAGTAATAAATCATGAACTCTTGCCAATCTCTCTGGTAGTCTAACTTTGCAGGCCATTTGACCTATCTGCTCTACTATAGGGAATGATCCTACGAACCTCAGCGCCAACTTCCCTACTGAGCCGAACCGAACAACACTCCTCAAAGGTGACACTTTAACAAAAACCATGTCTCTTACCTCGAACTCTAGGTATGTTCTTCGCTAATCCGCATACAACTTATGTCTGTCATGAGATGCCTTCATCTGTCTCGTAATCAAAACTAACTTCTCTAAGGTCTCTCTAACCATCTCAGGTCCAAGTAGAAGTATGTCCTTATACTCTCACCAACATGTAGGTGGTCTGTAGGGTCGTCCATATAATGTCTCGAAGGAAGCCATACAAATACTCATTTGATATCTATCATTATATATGAACTTTACCCATGGAAGATGCTCCTATCAAGTCCCTCCAAAGTCTTGGATACACAGCCATAATAAATCCTCAAGAATTATATTAACTCTCTTTGTATGTCTATTTGTATGAAGGTGATAGGCAGTACTAAGTCGTAGTTGTGTCCCCAATGCCTCCTACAAGCTCCTCCAAAACTCGCTCGTAGCGATGGGGTCTCGGTCACTAACAATACTAGAGGGTACTTCATGAAGTTGGACGGTCTTTATAAGACACACTGATGCCAACCAATTTGTCGTCCACTTATTCTTAACCAAGATAAAGTGGGCGCTCTTAGTCAACCTGTCGACTATAACCCAAATAATAGTTTGCCCTTCTTCGATCTGGCCAACCCATCTATGAAGATCATCGAGACGCACTCCCACTTCCACTATGGCATATCCAAAGGATGAATAAATCCATCAGGCTTCCTCTGCTCAGCCTTCACTCGATGACAAGTCATATATTGAGCTACATACTCTACCGCGTCCTTTTCCGTCCCTATCTAATGAAAACCCCCCTCATATCTCTATACATATTATCACCGCTTAGATGGATAGTCATCCGAGAGTGATGAGCCTCCTCTAAAACTAATCTCAATAGATTATCAACTCGAGGAACACACAATCTCCCATCACGATGTAGCCACCCTCTATCATCCATATAATACCTAGCAAGGTGACTAGATGTCTCTCCTCTACCGAGTGTCCATGATATCCACTACTGGTCCTCGCGCTAATTAGATCCAATGTGCTCTAAGAGAGTAGGTCGCACCTCCAACGATGCCAATAATCCTGATGCATACTCCGTGGATGGTCTCAAATCTAACGATGAGATAAACTCCAAACTCCATCACTCTATGAACAATGGACTCAAAGTTATTCTCTGCCTACTCAGTGCGTCTACTACTACATTCCCTTTCCCCTTGGTATACGCAATCTCAAAGTCATAAGATGCAAGGAACTCCATCCAATGCCGCTGTCAAAAATTAAGATTTTTTTTAGAACAAGTACTTGAGAGACTTATGATCTGTATAAAACTCGGACCTATCACCTAATAAATAGTGTCTCTAAGAATAGAGTGTAAATACTATCAGTGCTAACTCCAAATCATGGGTAGGGTATTTATTCTCATATATCCTCAACAGCCTACTCCCGTAGTAGACAACCTTACCCTACTGCATAAGCACCGCACCTAAATCTTTGCTGCAAGCATCTACATATACAGTGAACATCTTTGTACCGTCAAGAAGAATCAATACGGGAGATGATGTACGAGCCTTCTTCAGTCTCAAGAATGCATCCTCGTATGCCACATCCCAAGCGAAAACGAGGTTCTTCTTTGTTAGGTGGGTAAGAGGAGCTGAGACCCATGCAAAATCTTTAATGAACTTACGAAAGTATCCCGCCAAACCCAAAAAGCTCCTCACTATTGTCGCACTCTGGGGAATTTCCAATCCTGTACTGCAGCAACTTTAGCGGAGACCACCGCTAACCATCACTAGAGACCACATGACCCATGAACCTTAACTCTTTTCACCAGAAATAACACTTAGAAAACATCTCCTTCAGCTGATGTGTATGGAGAGTAAGAGGGACCTCTCCTAAGTGCAAGGCATGCTCTTCCTCGCTCCTCAAGAATATCAAAATATCATCAATGAATACCACCACGAACTTATTCAGGAACTCCCTAAATATCCGGCTAAGCAAATCCACAAAATATGTCGGTGCAATGGTTAACAAAAAAGGCATAACGAGCCACTCAAAGAATCTGTCGGGAATCCTAAAAGCAGTCTTGTCTATGCTATCATCCGCCAACCTAAGATGAAGAAAACCTGTAGCTAAATCCAACTACGAGAAAACTGAAGCGCCCACTAACTGATCAAACATGTCATCTATCCGTGGGAGTGGGTGTCTATTCTTCTTTGTGAGCTTTTTAAATTCTTTGTATTCCACACAAAGACAAAGAGAGTCCTCCGCCTTAGTCGCAAAGACGACTTGTGCTCCCCACTCGGAAATGCTCCGTCTAATAAAATATTTCTCGAACAAATCACCCACTTTCTTACCAAGCTCCCTCCTCTCTTTCTCTCTCGAAGCCATGTGGCGCACAGGCAATGCAATAGTCTTAGCATTCTCCACCAAGTATATCCAAAAATCTAACTCGTGCCTTGGAGGTAACCCTCTAACCTCCTCGAATACATCCGGAAAGTCTCTAATTAAGGGCACCAAACTGAGATTGTTGACAGAAGGATCTAGGGAATCCAAGAAAGTAAGCATGATTGACCCTCGCAAGTCACAAGAAATTTTGAGAGTACTACCATGGCATGTCATAAGCCTAACAATTCTACTCTTATGGTCAAAGATGGAACCATACATGGCTAGCAAATCCATCCCTAGAATTAATCCCATAATCCAAAAAATGCAGTACATAAGCGTCACACTCAAACTCGGCGTCAGTAATAGAAATCTTCAAACCATTACACATCATAGATTGGTGACTTGTACCTCCTATGGGGTTTGAGACAACTACTGGATCAGAAACTATAGAAGTATCTAGATGCAGACTAATCAACAACAACTGGATATGAAAGAACGAGAAGCAACATAATCGAATAAGGTCCTAATGGGAAAGTCGAAACGAGAAATCAAACCTTCTGTAGCGATCTTCCGACCTCTGTCCTGACTGCTACCACTAGTCTAAGTCGCCTCAAGTGCAATGAACATGTGCTTCGGATGAACCTGCCTCCTGTCTCTGCTTCTGAGGGCACTGCCTATTGTAATGTCACATCTGTCCGCACTGAAAACAAGAACCCTTCTTAGCTATCATCTTACAATATTTGATGAAGTCTCTCATCATACCACAAACATAACATTTCACTTCCTTCTTGATATGTGCTTTATCTGAATTCTCTCCCTTTTTCATTGCACCTTTCTTGGGCCATCACTTTTTCTTTCATGTACCAGTCTTAGCCACTTAAGTCTTATCCTCTTGTTTACTCTCTTTTCCATCCTCATGCATAAGAGACATATCCATAAGCCTCTGCAACATAGACCTCATCAGAATATGTGTCATCACTAGTCCTTGGAGGGGTTGGTTCAGTCCTCTTGCAAACCTCAAAGTCTTCTTATGCGCATTATTAACTAGATCTAAGCCAAATATCACCAACTCATTGAGGCTATTCACATACTCCTTGACCGACATACTACCCTGTCTCAAACTTAAGAACTTTCCAATTGCATCCCTTCTTTATCTTGTGATAAAAAAATTCTCAAACTTATCCTTGAACTCATCCCATGTCTCTACGGCATGCTAAGTCTCAACTACTACCCATAAATACGATGCCTCTCCTTTCAGTTACCAACCGAGCAACTGAATCTTTCTCCTGTTGTAACGACCCGTATTCTACGCATCATAGGATCGTAGGATATTTATTTCTATCACATATGAAGTCGTATGGTCATGTAACTTTGGGAGACGACTATTGGGGTCATTTCTCATGTTCATGATTTTTGTTGATTTTTAAATGACCATTTTACCCCTAGTTGGTACTGTTTTGGCCATAACTTTTGACTGGAAAGGAATTTTGACCTGAAACCACTTCCATTGGCTCCGGATGATGGTTTACAATTCCGTAGAGTGGTCACATTAGCCAAACAGACACACCGTTTGGGAGATATGGCTGAAACAAGTTTCAGATGGTGAAAAACAGCTTAATAGGGCTTAACCGGGTAATTAGCAGCTAGGCCCCAAAGGGGATTTCGGGATTGGAGATGTATAGGGGCTGATTAGGGTTAGAAAGCATTTCTTTCAGCCGCCACTTTCAATCTTGGAACCCTAGCAATGGCCTCCAACACCCAAATCACCTTCTAATCACTTTCTAATCATGTTTTGGCTTAATCTACATCAAATTAAGGAGAGAAAACACGAAAGCAAAGTTAGAGCTGCTGTTAGACATAAGTATTCACCCAAATCAGTGAGGTTTCAGTTCTGAGAATTTTATTTGTGGCCAAGGTGAGTGATTAGCATTGTTTTGACACTAATTACAGTTAATTAAGGGTAATTAGTGAAGATTAGCGAATTTATACACTAATAAATTTTGGAAAAATAACTAAAAATTCGAAAATAATATTTTATGCCTCTGGTAGAAATTTGGTTTAGTTTGGTTAAGTTTTGTTAACCCTATGATTAGTTTTGCTTAAACATGCTTAGGGGAAAATATTGGGTTTTTGGTGTATTTGATCCATTTTGACATGTAATTCATTGTTTTGGTGTTTGTGGTTAGTTTGTTATATTGCTATGACTGTTTGGGATGATTTTGATTGATTAGTATAGTTAGATTTGTCGAAAACGTCGTCAAATGGCGTAAACAAGTTGCTGGAAAAAGTTGCAGAAATTTGTGCAGGGTTTCGGATCGGATCGGGTATGGGCTCGGATCGGGTAGGGAGCTGGGCAAGGAATCCGACCCGAACTGGAATTTGGAACAAGGAAGTTTGGCAAGAAGGAAGGTCATTGCTTCAAGTTGGAGTTGGACAGAGGATCGGATCGGAGCCATGGAGCAGGATCGAATCGGAGTAAGCTAGGGAGCGAGATCGGATCGGAGGAGGCAAGCGAGGGGAATCGGATCGGAGCTATGGAGCAGGATCGGATCGGAGTAGGCTAGGGAGCGAGAACGGGTCGGAGCAGGCCAGCTGGAGCAGGAGGGACGAACCGAACCGAATGGAGCGTGACATCCGAACCGAACCGACGTCTGAAGGGGAGGGATCACCGAACCGAACCGCACTCAGGAATATACCATGGAGCATTGCACCGAACCGAACCGTGTTATACGTATATATCCGAACCGAATCGAATTCAGGATCACTTCTATGCGACGACTCTTTTGAAGACCAACTCCAATTCGATCAAAACCCGAGATGCAAAGGAAGTCCAAATGAGGAGTTTTGACTCAGAATCCAGTTGGGAACCAATGAGTGGGCTTCATGATTGGGCTTTGCTGCGGGACGTGTGCCAAGGGGCTATCGATGTCTATGACTTTGGATCACTATGTATGGGAGGTACGTGATCGGATTCAGGGCCACAGTGGCCTAGGTACGACTAAAGGGCTATAGACCAATGAAGTGGGGTCATTTGTAAAGGTTTAGTCATGACTCCATGTGGTAAGCTTGGTAGTAGCGGTAGTTGTACAAGTTGAACTCCGTCACTACTTCGATGGGTCTAATGATTGACAGTGATGGACATCATACGCTTTACGCACTGAGTGAGAGATGTGAGGATGGTTGCTATGAATGATTTGTTTGCCATCATTATGACATGCACACCCCACCCCCGTATCCTTCACACTATTTATTATGGCACCTTAGAGTATTGTACGGTATGTGGTACTAACTCTTTGGTTGCAGGTCCAGGTTCAGGTATGGTTTAGTATACCTGTTATTGTTCTGTTTAGATGCTTATCGCTCATACCAGGCTTTATGTCTGACCCAGAGTTTTATGTCTCCTCTTATTACTCTGGGTGCTCACACGAGCAGACTAGAGACAGGTTAGCTGGTGATGCACGGGTAGATGATCCGGAGACGAGCAGGAGGCTTCCACGTAATATATATATATAGTATTCTCCCTGTGTTGTTGAAGATCACTGCTTGGGCATTAGTGATGCATCTTCTACTTTAGCTTTCTTTTGTTTAGAGACAGTAAATTTATAAAGTTGTAATAAGTTGTATTTGGATTTCCGCTGCTCTGATGTTGATGTTGGTTTTAGTTATCAGCTTATGCACTGTCTCACCTGTTTTATGTCAAGTATGTTATTATTATATTTTATTCCATGCGTTGTGAGATATTCTACAGGTTCCTCGTTAGTTAATCCCCTTCTTTCCTTTCTTCCGATGACCGTCCCGTGCTAATCGGGCATGTGTACAGTGCACTTTCGGAGGAAATGCAGGCTGGTGCGGGGCGGGCCATCACACTTGGTATCAGAGCTCTAGGTTGCGTAGTTAACCTAGGGAAAGACACTAGGGAGAGATAATACGTATATGAGAGCACGTATTTGTGATTACTTTGGTTTTCAAAAGCTATATATATGTATATACTATTAGTAGTATAAGAATGAAGTCGTACTGCACTAGCACCACTATGGGGTCGTTAATCGTTTCCCTTTTTCAGATAGACGATGAGCCGATATGCTAGAGGTGCTGGTAGGGGAGCCAATAATGGGAATGCTGGTGACATGAGGACGATGTTTACTGACCTCATGAGAGAGATGCTTAGGGATGTGCAGAGGGCAGCTCCCAATGGTGGAAATGGTGGTGGTCCAATAGTGCAGGCGCCGAGAGTCGACTTCGCCAAGCTGAATAAGGATTATACTAGTCTTGGTGGGAAGCCGTTCCATGGAACGGAGTCGGCTACGGATGTTCAGAATTGGTTGGATAGTTGCGAACGTATCTTCGAGGATTTGGGCATCGAGGATGCGATGAAGAGAAAGCTAGCGTCCCATCAGCTGCAAGGGCGGGTAATGAATTGGTGGAAATGCTATAAAGGCAGTTACTCCCGAAGATCAGATTACTTGGGAGCAGTTTAAGGTCCGCTTTAGCGAGAAGTTCATTCCAGCTGCTCAGAAGTCAGTGCTGTTTAAGAAATTCTTGGAGCTCAAGCAGAATGGCAGAGCTGTCTCGGAGTATATTGCTGAATTCGACACTTTGTCAAAATATGGGTTATCTCTTATTGATACTGCCGAGAAGAAGAATGAGAAATTCATAACTGGTTTGGATCAGTACTTGGGGGAAAGGCTTATTAACCATATCGATGAGACGTTTGAATCGATTGTGGGGAAAGCATTGAGATCAGAAAGTCTCTACCCTAAGCCGAAGACTGAGGTTGCATCCGCAGATGAGCCAAAGCCACAAGCAAATGGTGGAGGCAAGGGTGGTTCCCAGAATAAGAGAAAGCAGAATCAGACTAAGGATGGTCAGAAGAAAAGGAATAAGCAAGATGTTGAGTGCTTCAGCTATGGTAAGAAGGGCCATTATGCTAGTAATTGTCGGGCCAAGCCAGCAGATAGGAAGTGCTTCAACTGTGGTCAAATGGGACATCACAAGGACAAGTGTCCGCAACCCCCCAAAGAAAAGCAAATGGTGAAAGCATATGCCCTTAATGCTATTCCTTCTTCGTCGAATGCCCCAACTGCAGCGGATAAAGGAAAGAATGTCGTCATTCAATGTATGCTTTCTGTTTATGATGTTCCTGTTAGAGTTTTGTTTGATACCGGAGCTTCCAGTTCGTTCATATCTAGTGACCTGGTAGATAGGTTGGGATTGGAGCCCGAGATTGTCGATAGACCTTTAGTAGTGACGAACCCGATTGGTGGTTCGACTAGCCTTAGCATGATTTGTCGTAATGTGGTCTTATCGATTCATGGATGCATGTTTGTTTGTGATTGCTTTGTTTTGGGCTTTACTGGGTTTGGCATTATTTTGGGAGTAGATTGGCTCCGAAGATACGGGGTGGTGGTTGTCTGTGAGGGCTTTTTGGTGACAACTAGAGCAGATGATGGGCGGAGGATAGTGTTTGGTGGTCTACCCAGTGAGGGGGTATTGTCTAGTTTTCTAAACTCCCTCGACATTCCGCATAGTGAGTTGTCAGGTTTGCCCGTGGTTGGCCAGTATCTGGATGTTTTCGAAGAAGTGACCGGGCTTCCACCACATCGAGAGATTGAGTTCCGTATTGATTTGGTGAAAGATGCCAGACCTATAGTGATGCCACTTCGTCGTATGGCACCAAGGGAGAAGCGAGAACTCGAGGTGCAAGTCAACAATATTTTGAAGAAGGGATTTATCAGAAGGAGTGTTTCTGAATGGGGAGCACCAGTTGTGTTTGCTACCAAGGCGGATGGTTCCCTTCGTTTGTGTGTATACTACCGCGAGTTGAATAAAGTGACGAGGAAGAACAAGTATCCTCTACCGCGGATAGATGATTTATTCGATCAGTTGAGTGGCGCGAGAGTATTTTCTCAGTTGGATCTCGCGACAGGTTTTCATCAGCTTAGAGTGGAAGCTGAGAGTATAGCTAAAACGACATTTCGGGCGCCGTCTGGATTTTATGAGTGGTTGGTCATGCCATTCGGGCTGACCAATGCCCCAGCATATTTTGTGGATCTTATGAATAGGGTATTCAGAGATCAGTTGAATAAGTTTGTCCTTGTGTTCGTTGATGATATTTTGGTCTATTCGAGGACAGAGGAAGAACACATGGAACATTTAAGAATAGTGATGGAGGTGCTGAGAAAACATCAATTGAAAGCAAAGTTTTCTAAGTGTCACTTCTGGAGGAGGGAAGTGAGGTTCTTGGGCCATGTTGTATCAGAGAATGGTATTGCCGTGGACCCGGCGAAGGTGGCTACGGTGCAAGATTGGTCTACGCCCAAGAATGCAACAGACATAAAAAGTTTCTTGGGATTAGCTGGATATTATCGTAAGTTTATCCAAGATTTCTCCAAGATAGCAGCGCCGTTGACCCAGTTGACCAAGAAGAATCAAGCTTTTGTCTGGGATGAAAGGTGCGAGAATGCATTCAAGAGTCTAAAGGACAAGTTGACAAGCGCACCAGTGTTAGTCATTCCTAAGGGGAATGAAGAGATGACGGTATACACGGATGCCTGTGGTACCGGACTGGGTGCTGTATTGATGCAAGGTGGTAGGGTTGTAGCTTATACAAGTCGGCAATTGAAACTGCACGAGAGAAGATACCCTACCCATGATTTGGAATTGGCAGCGATCGTGTTCGCATTGAAGATGTGGAGACACTATCTCTTGGGAGAAAGATTTGAGTTGTTTACGGATCATAAGTCGTTGAAGTATCTTTTCTCTCAGAAGGATCTAAATCTCCGGCAGCAAAGGTGGCTAGAATTCTTAGCTTCCAATGATTTCGATATCGCGTATACACCTGGGAAAGGTAATGCGGTAGCCGATGCCCTGAGTAGGAGACATGCCAGTTTAGGGGCTATGTTTCTTGAATGGAAGCAACTGGAGTATATCGCGGGGTTTGATTTCAGACCAAAGTGCGAATTGGATCCAGTCATGCTAGCTAGTTTGGCGATCAGACCCACTTTGATAGAGCGGATTGGTTCCAGCCAGAGGGACAATCCTAACCTATTGGAAATCATCTCCAAGTTAGAGATGAGTATTGATGAGGAGATGAACAAGTATGGGCTTGATCGAGATGGATGGCTTATAAAGAATGGAAAGCTTGTTGTACCCAATGTCAATGGATTGAGAGATGAAGTTCTTAGAGAATGTCATCACTCAAAACTGACTATAAACCCCGGTGGTAACAAGATGTATCGAGATATGAAGCAGACTTACTACTGGGAAGGGATGAAAAGAGACATTGGGAGGTTTATATCCAAATGCATGAATTGCCAGCTAGTTAAAGCCGAGCAAAAGAAGCCTAGTGGGTTGTTGCAACCATTAGAAATTCCCGAATGGAAATGGGAGCAAGTCTCGATGGATTTCATCGATGGTTTACCAAGGACTAGATCGGGACATGATAGCATTTGGGTAATTGTGGATCGATTGACTAAGAGTGCGAGATTTATACCAGTCAAATCGACCAGAACTACAGCTAAGTTAGCAGAATTGTATATGAAGTGGGTAGTGAGATTTCATGGAGTACCTAAAAGCATTGTGAGTGACCGAGACCCGTTGTTCACTAGTGGGTTTTGGAAGAGCTTACAACAGGCTCTAGGGTCAGAGTTACATCTCAGTAGCGCATATCATCCTCAGACCGACGGTCAGACGGAGAGGGTGAATCGTATTTTGGAAGATCTCTTGAGAGCATGTATATTGGATTTTGGTGGGTCATGGGATGACCATTTGCATCTAGTAGAGTTTGCATATAACAATAGCTACCAATCCAGTATCGGTATGGCTCTGTTTGAAGCTTTGTATGGAAGACCGCGCAACTCACCATCATGTTGGATAGAGACTGGCGAGAAGTTTATGCTTGGACAAGATGTGGTGAGGGAAACTTCAGATAAGATCAAGATCATTCAATAACAAATGAAGGCTGCCCAAGATAGGCAGAAGAGTTATGCTGATAAGAGGCGAAGAGACTTAAAATTCTCCGTTGGTGACTTGGTGTTTGTCAAAATTTCTCCGTTGAAGAGCGTGATACGATTTGGCAGGAGAGGCAAGTTGGCACCAAGATTTGTTGGCCCATTCCCTGTTCTTGAATTAGTCGGGAATTTGGCATATAGAGTTGACTTACCAGAGAAGATGGCGGGAGTTCACAATGTATTCCATGTTTCCCAACTAAGGAAGTTCGTTCACGACCCAGATATGACTATTTCACCTGATCAGTTAGAGGACTTCGAAGTAGAACCCGAGGCGGTTGGGAACAGCAAGCTGGCCCGTATTGTCGAGCACGACATGAAGCAACTTCGAAGGAAGGCGGTGAAGCTAGTCAAGGTTCAGTGGGGCGAGGACGAGAATGATTGCACTTGGGAGATAGAGGAGAACATTAGAAAGACATATCCAGAACTCTTCGCCTGGTAAGATTTTAACTTCGATTTAGTTTTCCGCATGCTAGGATAGGCTTGTTTTGCATGTTTAATTGTTGTATGTGGTTGTTAGGTTAAGGAATTCCGGGGACGAAATTTCTTAAGGGGGGGAGAGTGTAACGACCCGTATTCTACGCATCATAGGATCGTAGGATATTTATTTCTTTCACATATGAAGTCGTATGGTCATGTAACTTTGAGAGACGACTATTGGGGTCATTTCCCATGTTCATGATTTTTGTTGATTTTTAAATGAACATTTTACCCCTAGTTGGTCCTGTTTTGGCCATAACTTTTGACTGGAAAGGAATTTTGACCTGAAACCACTTCCATTCGCTCTGGATGATGGTTTACAATTCCGTAGAGTGGTTACATTAGCTAAACAGACTCACCGTTTGGGAGATATGGCTAAAACAAGTTTCAGATGGTGAAAAACAGCTTAATTGGGCTTAACCGGGTAATTAGCAGCTAGGCCCCAAAGGGGATTTCGGGATTGGAGATGTATAGGGGCTGATTAGGGTTAGAAAACATTTCTTTCAGCCGCCACTTTCAATCTTGGAACCCTAGCAATGGCCTCCAACACCCAAATCACCTTCTAATCACTTTCTAATCAAGTTTTGGCTTAATCTACATCAAATTAAGGAGAGAAAACATGAAAGCAAAGTTAGAGCTGCTGTTAGACATCAGTATTCACCCAAATCAGCGAGGTTTCAGTTCTGAGAATTTTATTTGTGGCCAAGGTGAGTGATTAGCATTGTTTTGACACTAATTACAGTTAATTAAGGGTAATTAGTGAAGATTAACGAATTTATACACTAATAAATTCTGGAAAAATAACTAAAAATTCGAAAATAATATTTTATGCCTCTGGTAGAAATTTGGTTTAATTTGGTTAAGTTTTGTTAACCCTATGATTAGTTTTGCTTAAACATGCTTAGGGGAAAATATGGGGTTTTTGGTATATTTGATCCATTTTGACATGTAAATTCATTATTTTGGTGTTTGTGGTTAGTTTGTTATGTTGCTATGACTGTTTGGGATGATTGTGATTGATTAGTATAGTTATATTTGTCGAAAACGTCATCGAATGGCGTAAACAAGTTGCTGGAAAAAGTTGCAGAAAGTTGTGCAGGGTTTCGGATCGGATCGGGTATGGGCTCGGATCGGGTAGGGAGCTGGGCAAGGAATCCGACCCGAACTGGAATCTGGCACAAAGAAGTTTGGCAAGAAGGAAGGCCACTGCTTCGAGTTGGACAGAGGATCGGATCGGAGCCATGGAGCAGGATCGGATCAGAGTAAGCTAGGGAGCGAGATCGGATCGGAGGAGGCAAGCGAGGGGGATCGGATCGGAGCTATGGAGCAGGATCGGATCGGAGTAGGCTAGGGAGTGAGATCGGGTCGGAGCAGGCAAGCAAGAGCAGAAGGGACGAATCAAACCGAATGGAGCGTGACATCCGAACCGAACCGACGTCTGAAGGGAAGGGATCACCGAACCGAACCGCACTCAGGAATACACCATGGAGCATTGCACCGAACCGAACCGTGTTATACGCATATATCCGAACCGAATCGAATTCAGGACCACTTCTATGCGATGACTCTTTTGAAGACCAACTCCAATTCGATCAAGACCCGAGATGCAAAGGAAGTCCTAATGAGGAGTTTTGACTCAGAATCCAACTGGGAACCAATGAGTGGGCTTCATGATTGGGCTTTGCTGCGGGACGTGTGCCAAGGGGCTATCGATGTCTATGACTTTGGATCACTATGTATGGGAGGTACGTAATCGGATTCAGGGCCACAGTGGCCTAGGTATGACTAAAGGGCTATAGACCAATGAAGTGGGGTCATTTGTAAAGGTTTAGTCATGACTCCATGTGGTAAGCTTGGTAGTAGCGGTAGTTGTACAAGTTGAACTCCGTCACAACTTCGATGGGTCTAGTGATTGACAGTGGTGGACATCGTACGCTTTACGCACTGAGTGAGAGATGTGAGGATGGTTGCTATGGATGATTTGTTTGCCATCATTATGACATGCACACCCCGCCCCCGTATCCTTCACACTATTTATTATGGCACCTTAGAGTATTGTGCGGTATGTGGTACTAACTCTTTGGTTGCAGGTCCAGGTTCAGGTATGGTTTAGTATACCTGTTATTGTTCTGTTTAGATGCTTATCGCTCATACCAGGCTTTATTTCTGACCCAGAGTTTTATGTCTCCTCTTATTACTCTGGGTGCTCACACGAGCAGACTAGAGACAGGTTAGCTGGTGATGCACGGGTAGATGATCCGGAAACGAGCAGGAGGCTTCCACGTAATATATATAGTATTCTCCCTGTGTTGTTGAAGATCACTGCTTGGGCATTAGTGGTGCATCTTCTACTTTATCTTTCTTTTGTTTAGAGACAGTAAATTTGGAAAGTTGTAATAAGCTGTATTTGGATTTCCGCTGCTCTGATGTTGATGTTGGTTTTAGTTATCAGCTTATGCACTGTCTCACCTGTTTTATGTCAAGTATGTTATTATTATATTTTATTCCATGCGTTGTGAGATATTCTACAGGTTCCTCGTTAGTTAATCCCCTTCTTTCCTTTCTTCCGACGGCCGTCCCGTGCTAATCGGGCATGTGTACAGCGCACTTTCGGAGGAAATGCAGGCTGGTGCGGGGCGGGCTGTCACACCTGTCATCAAGCTCTAATAGTCCAAACACACGATCAATCTCTCTCATCCAATTACGAGCATCAATGAAACTCTTCGGTGCAAGAAATGGATTGCCTCCTGTAACACCCCACCTCCGCCAGGGTCACTCTTGCAAGTACACTAGCTTTGGAGGGGTGTTGGACAAGGTGAACTTGCATAAAGATATCACAAGACAGAACATATAAGTAAAACAGAGTAAGTAAAGCAGCGGATAAAACTACTATTTCAAAACCATAGTCAAGTTACATCAAAGTACTGAGTCATTATTTTCCAACTACTACAAGTCTAGAAAACATAAACTGAAAACTGGAAATAACATAAAGTAAACCATCCCCAAAGTAGACATGGTACAGCCATAGCGAGCTCAAGTCCAAACCGTACATGAGCTATCCAGTAAGCAAGCTAAAGATCCAAGCTAGGTGCTAGTGTTCCCACCCTGAGACCCTGGGGGGGAAACGGAAGAAAAAGGCGAAAGAAAACGGGTCAGTCAAAAAGACTGGCAATTCCTACCTACTATTAGTATAAAAACTAATAAAGTTAACTGGACATGTAAAACAGAGATGAAACATAGGATGATAACTAGCATGGTGAAAGGTTAACAAGATAGATCAAGTGTGGCATCACATATACAAGGTTAAGTTGCACCAAGTGTGTACTAGTATTCCAATCCATGTCAAGTATAAACAAGAAATGATCCCTTGGCCCAAAGCTGGCCCAACATCATGAGGTGACCTAAATCAAGGTCCAACTACTCGGTCTAGTCGATCGGCTCCCTATAAGCCTAACTCGTCGTGTATCGGTGTCATACGGCTTAATCATGGAATGTAGTTAACTGTGCAAGGTCCACCCTAGGGTGTATCCAGCCCTAAGGTGTAAACCACAGACACAAATCAAGCACGCACAGTCTAAACCAACTGGTGCCCATGTTCAACTCCGGACTTAATGTGCACGACCATGGTCCGCCTGAACAACCGGTGCACCATTCAGCCATCTCTTTTGGTCTCTTACAATCAGTCCAGTAATCGAGCCCCACCCTAGCCTAGTCCAGGGTATCCAGATACTCCCAAGTGGGTTACTGCTGAAAAGGACCACGTAACTAGGATTTCAAGCGGGTTAAGTGTGGTTAACCCTATCCTAACCATGTATTGAGTTGGTCAAGTGTATCCAAGCAGTTCATGACTTAACCCTATCAATACATCGTGATTAATTGGTTAAGTATTCAAGTAGTCCATGACTTAACCCTACCAACCCATCGTGTTTAATTGGTTAAGTATTCAAGCGGTCCATGACTTAACCCTACCATGTGGCATTAATTTACTTAATGCACCCTAACCTCTCACATTATACTTTGTTATGGTTACTAGTTAAGCCGGGCGGGTCCGGGTAGCTTTACACCACAACCTAGTCTAACCTCGGGTTTTAAGTGCGATGTGACCAACTAATCACATTGGGTCCTATTGTTTGTAGCCACTAGTTAAGCCGGTCGGTTCCGGGTAGATTTATGCTACAAACTCAACCCAACCTCGAGTTGGCCACTTTCATGTTTTCTACATGTCATGTCCACGTTCATGTTTTCAAGCATAATCACATGTCATATTTCAAAACCATGTTTTTATGTCATTAAATTTACCCATACGCATTCCCATCGCATGTACGTTTCGTCACAACACAAAATGGATTAAAAGAGGGAACTTAGAAGCATGACAAAAATGGGCATAAGGTGATAGGATTTGGCCACAAGTTAAACATGGTGGCATATGAGGCAAAATGTGTTCATTAAACTTGCATATTACACTATAAGCCTCAAAACATGCATGACATCAAACTTAGCAAATAGGTGATACATGGTCATAGATGGCATAGGATGATAACTTGTGATTCGCATATAACATCATATGCAAGTTAACATAAAGGTTATGAGAGTTTCTATGTTGCGTTATGCAACATTTCCAAACAAAGCTCATAGCTTTCAATCCACAAAGTCAAGGTGATAGCTTCACAAACATACATAGAACAAATCTATGCATAACATGATAGATTCAAAGCACAAATCATACTTAGGCCCAAACTCAAACTTGCAACATGTCATATTTAACTTCATAGTTTAAATCTAAGAGTAGAATAGGGCTTACAATGCTATGAAGACTATAAAATAAAACAAGATTGGGACGAAGCCACACTAGCAACACTAAAAACCCCCAAATGACAAGCTCCACATAAAACCCTTGATAAATAAGAAGAAGATCCTTGCTTTGGTGAAGAAAGATTGAACTTTAGCCTTGAATCAAACTTAGAAACTCTCAAACAAGCTTAGAAACTCTCATATGAATGAAGATGGAGATTATGACAAGAGGGTGGAGGCCATGATCAAGAGGGATTTTGGCATAACCTAGTTGTAGGATCAATTTGTGAGGGTTTAGGCTAGGTCTTAGGGTGTTTTTATAGGAGTAGAGACAAGTTTAGGCCATAGGATTAACCCTAGTTTAGATCTAAACCATCAAAAATCGTCACAGGCCAGCAGAACAGTCCAGAGAACCAAAACAGGTGCACCAGGCCAGCCAGGGTCAAGCCAGAAAGCTGTGCAGGTTTCTGGCTCGACACGGGCGCACTTCCCAAGTGCGCCAGTGTATTTTTGTGCTGGCGCACTTCACAAGTGCGCCAGTGCATTCTGGCTTGTTTTCGGTTTTTCTGCCTAACTTCGTTCGTCCATATCTTCTTCATACGGACTCCGATTTTCGAAAACTCGGACTCTATTTCGCGTATTTTTCTGAGACGAACGCAATGGCGTAGCCTGTTTCCCTTGATTCAGATTTTAAAATTTAATTCTGCCTTGATTTATGTTATAACATGTTATTAAAAATTCGGGTTGTTACATTCTCCCCCCCCCCCCTTAAAGGATTTCGTCCCCGAAATCTCCAAGTTAGGAAGAACGTATCCTACCATCCATCATCCATCTACTCAAAACATCATCCACAGGTAATCATTGTCCTTAGAAGACTTCTAAATGATGTATGATCATATGCAAAGGTGTGTGTATATGTACTTATCTAATGCGAAAATCAGGCGGTTACTGATTCAGTAAACCTCCTTAATGCAAAGTATGTTAGTGAAATGAGTCCATATGTATGCAAATTCCTAACATAATTCGTAATCTCTATATGAGTGCACATAACATTCATCCATATGTAACATCCACGTGATAGCATAACAAGTTTCAGCCATGAATAAGTATAAGCACTCATGCATATGCAATATGAAAGTGTGTGAGCCGATCTTAGTGCCTAATGTGTATCATGCATCCACGAGTATCCACTTGCAAACACTTGCAACCACTGGCAAACATCAAGCATAACATGTTTCAAATACATGTTTCATCCAAAGGGTTTCTACCTAAGGTTCTCATGACAAGGTTAACGAGATAACAAGATAAACATGGATAGCAAAGGAAAGATATGCTAACTAGGAAAAGAGATTGAGAATGTACCCTAAAAAAGGAATGGATAAAGCCCACGCATCTTCTCCTCGGTTTCCCAAGTTGCATCTTCATCGGCTTCACTCCACTGAACATTTACTAGCTTGACTTCTCGATTCCTCAGCTTCTTGATCTCCGTTCCTAAGATACGAATCGGGGCTCGCCTCAAGGTTGCCTCTTTCTCTACCTCCATGTCTTCAAGAATGCTAGGCTCAACCACTTCGGCTGACTCATGTAGGCATTTTCGGAGATGTGAGACATGAAAAACATTGTGCACTCCAGCCAGCTTCTCGGGCAATTCCACCCTATAAGCCATTTGCCCAATCTTCTCGATGATAGGGAAGGGTCCAACGAACCTTGGTGCTAGCTTTCCAACTGCTCCAAAACGAACCACATTTCGCAAAGGAGAAACCTTCACAAAGACCATATCTCCAACTTCAAACTCTAAGTCTGTCCTTCGCTTGTCTGCATAGGATTTCTGTCTGTCTTGGGCCGTTTTCATCCGCCTTCGAATCAACTCAACTTTCTCGGATGTGTCCCTTATCATGTCGGGCCCAAGTATAAGCTTATCCATCGTCTCCCACCAACATGTTGGTGACATGCACGGCCTCCCATACAAAGCTTCGAATGGTGCCATCCCTATGCTTGCTTGGTAGCTGTTATTATAAGCAAACTCCACTAGAGGAAGATGATCTTCCCAAGTACCACCAAAGTCAAGAATGCATAGCCTCAATAGATCTTCTAGTACCCTATTCACCCTTTCGGTCTGGCCATCCGTATGTGGGTGATAGGCCGTACTTAGATTCAATCGCGTACCCATCGCTTCTTGCAAACTATTCCAGAACTGGCTAGTGAAGATTGGGTCACGATCGCTAACTATGCTAGAAGGAACTCCATGCAATCGCACTATCTCTCGAAGATAAACAAATGCTAGACCTGATGCGGTCCTCTTGTTCTTTACTGGAATGAAATGGGTGCTCTTCTTGAGTCTATCAACTATGACCCATATCCCATAAAGCCCAATAGTTTGGTCAACTTGACAGACATCTTTATCCCAACTATATATCACAAACAGGCAAGTCATACTCCTTATGGGGTTTGCGACAGAACTAAGATTGAGAATAGGACCGAGATGATATACTTAAAAGATAGTATGCGAGTAAGCTCTACAGAATAATAGGGATCAAGGATATACTCTTAGAAAGAGATATAATGCGCGTATCTAGTCTTCAATCTTCTAAGCCGCATTTTCTTGAGCTTAATCCTATTGTGCCTTGACCGTCTTTTAACTTCACAATTTCGTAGCTCTTAATTCTTATTTCCAAAATATGAGTTAGAACTCATTTCACCATTGCCTCTCGTTCCACTTATTCTTTTCCTAAAATACTTGGCTTCCACATAACTGCGTGCTCATGATTTCATGCAAGCTTTACAAAATTCGTTAGTGAATCCTGGACCTTGTTTACATACTATACGATATTCCACGCAGAAGAACTATCTCTAGAAAACAAATGCCAATCCACGTTGCCAAATGTACTTACTAGGGTGATTTCTATAACCCATGCTTAAGTGAAATGGACTATCCGCCTTAGTAGCGAATACCACCGGAGCACCTCATTCTGAAATGCTTCGCCTAATGAATTTTTTCTCAAGCAACTCCTTGATTTGCTTGCTAAGCTCTCTTCTTTCTCGCAGGGCCATGTGCCTAACGGGCAATGAAACTGGCCTGGCATTATCAACAAGATAAATGAGGAAATCTATCTCTCGCTTAGGGGGTAACCCCTTAACCTCATCAAAAACATCAGGATATTCTCGGACCACCCTCACAGATTGAAGATTGTCAATAGACGAGTCGAGGGATTCAAGATAACATAACATGACGGGATCCAGAGGGTTACAAGAAATCTCTAGGGTATTGCCAAGGCGAGTCATAAGCCTCACTACCCTATGCTCACAATCAAGAATGGCTCCGTAACTGGACAACCAATCCATGCCCAAAATTGACCCATATCCCATGAACCCGATAACATAAGCATTACATGTGAATTCTACGGTCAAGATAGAAATCCTCAAATCCATACAAATCATAGATAGATGGGCGGAACCCCCAATTGGATTTGAAACACTAACGGGATCCTCAACTAGACTAGTACTTAGGTGCAAACTTTCAACAAGATCAACAGAAATAAAACTATGCGATGCGCCAGAATCAAATAAGGTGCGAACAGAATAATCAGAAATGTAAACAAGGTTTTCTACAGAAATACTATCTCGATCAAGAACTGGAGCGATGTTGAGAGTATGCACTTGCCCTTCAGAAGGTCCTGCTCGCTGAGTTTTCCTTTTCCCTTGTCCCCGCTTTTTCGGGCAATCCTTGCTATAGTGTCCAGACTCTCCACAATGAAAGCATTTGTCCAACTTCCTCTTCTTCTTCCTACAATCTTTGGCTATGTGTCCAACGATCCCACAGTAGTTTCACTTCCTTGTGTCCCTTTCCTTGTTGTTGTTGGCCTTGTTACCCTTGTTGTTCTTGTTGTTCTGGTTGCTGTGGTTGCTCTGATTGCCTCCCCACTTGGAGTCCGCCTTCTTGGTTTGAGTCTCATTCGGCTTGACTTCTTTCTTGCCATTCTTATCATCTCCCTGAAGCAATGACATGTCTACTATGCTTTCAAAAGTGGCCCCCATGGGTATATGAGACATGGCTAAACCTTGTAATGGCTCATTCAACCCTCGTGCAAAGCGTAGAGCCTTCTTCTGGGGTGTGTTAACCATGTCCAAACCGAATCGAGCAAGCTGGTTAAACTTACTCACATACTCCCTCACTGTCATGTCCCCTTGCTTCAAAGATATAAACTTCTCCATTTGTAGATTCTCCTCAGCAGATGATAGAAACTTAAGCCCAAACCTCATCCTAAATTCGGCCCAAGTCTCTATAGGCCTAGTAGCGTTGGTGACCTCCCACCAATAAGCATCTTCCTCTTTCAATAGCCATACTGCCAACAGAACTTTTCTACGGTCTTCCACATCAAAGATGGCAAAGAGGTCTTCAGTTTCTTTTAACCAATTTCTTGCCTCAACAAAAGTCTCCGTCCCAATAAAATTCTTGCCACCCATCGCCTTAAAGTCTTTGCAAATCTTTGCGAAATCCGCTTGTGGACACTGAGGAGGAGGAGGAACCTCAGGTACGGTGGGAGTGTTTGCTGGGCCCGCATCGTTGGCCCTAGCTTCCAAGTACCTTCGGAACCATCCGGGTATGGTTACTCCCTCGGGAAGGTTAAGATCGGCCATGCTGAAAAAGGAAAAGATAGATTTAGAACGAGGAAGCAAAGGATAATGCTAATGGCTTTTGGGGAATAGCCTTTTAAAATAAACTAGACTTTTCTTGGAAAATACTTAATTAGTTTTGAAAATAGTTTTTCAAAAGGTAAGTTTTAAAAACCTTTTGCTCAAATCTCGTAAACCTTATGCTCTGATACCAAATGTAACACCCCACCTCCACCAGGGTCACTCTTGCAAGTACACTAGCTTTGGAGGGGTGTTGGACAAGGTGAACATGCATAAAGATATCACAAGACAGAACATATAAGTAAAACAGAGTAAGTAAAGCAGCGGATAAAACTACTATTTCAAAACCATAGTCAAGTTACATCAAAGTACCGAGTCATTATTTTCCAACTACTACAAGTCTAGAAAACATAAACTGAAAACTGGAAATAACATAAAGTAAACTATCCCCAAAGTAGACATGGTACAGCCATAGCGAGCTCAAGTCCAAACCGTACATGAGCTATCCAGTAAGCAAGCTAAAGATCCAAGCTAGGTGCTAGTGTTCCCACCCTGAGAACCTGGGGGGGAAACGGAAGAAAAGAGGCGAAAGAAAACGGGTCAGTCAAAAAGACTGGTAAGTCCTACCTACTATTAGTATAAAAACTAATAAAGTTAACTGGACATGTAAAACAGAGATGAAACATAGGATGATAACTGGCAGGGTGAAAGGTTAACAAGATAGATCAAGTATGGCATCGCATATACAAGGTTAAGTTGCACCAAGTGTGTACTAGTATTCCAATCCATGTCAAGTATAAACAAGAAATGATCCCTTGGCCCAAAGCTGGCCCAACATCATGAGGTGACCTAAATCAAGGTCCAACTACTCGGTCTAGTCGATCGGCTCCCTATAAGCCTAACTCATCGTGTATCGGTGTCATACGGCTTAATCATTGAATGTAGTTAACTGTGCAAGGTCCACCCTAGGGTGTATCCAGCCCTAAGGTGTAAACCACAGACACAAATCAAGCACGCACAGTCTAAACCTACTGGTGCCCATGTTAAACTCTGGACTTAATGTGCACGACCAAGGTCCGCCTGAACAACCGGTGCACCATTCAGCCATCTCTTTTGGTCTCTTACAATCAATCCAGTAATCGTGCCCCACCCTAGCCTAGTCCAGGGTATCCAGATACTCCCAAGTGGGTTACTGCTGAAAAGGACCACGTAACTAGGATTTCAAGCGGGTTAAGTGTGGTTAACCCTATCCTAACCATGTATTGAGTTGGTCAAGTGTATCCAAGCAGTTCATGACTTAACCCTATCAATACATCGTGTTTAATTGGTTAAGTATTCAAGTAGTCCATGACTTAACCCTACCAACCCATCGTGTTTAATTGGTTAAGTATTCAAGCGGTCCATGACTTAACCCTACCATGTGGCATTAATTTACTTAATGCACCCCAACCTCTCACATTAGACTTTGTTGTGGTTACTAGCTAAGCCGGGCGGGTCCGGGTAGCTTTACACCACAAACTAGTCTAACCTCGGGTTTTAAGTGCGATGTGACCAACTAATCACATTGGGTCCTATTGTTTGTAGCCATTAGTTAAGCCGGTCGGTTCCGGGTAGATTTATGCTATAAACTCAACCCAACCTCGAGTTGGCCACTTTCATGTTTTCTACATGTCATGTCCACGTTCATGTTTTCAAGCATAATCACATGTCATATTTCAAAACCATGTTTTTATGTCATTAAATTTACCCATATGCATTCCCATCGCATGTACGTTTCGTCACAACACAAAATGGATTAAAAGAGGGAACTTAGAAGCATGACAAAAATGGGCATAAGGTGATAGGATTTGGCCACAAGTTAAACATGGTGGCATATGAGGCAAAATGTGTTCTTTAAAATTGCATATTACATTATAAGCCTCAAAACATGCATGACATCAAACTTAGCAAATAGGTGATACATGGTCATAGATGGCATAGGATGATAACTAGTGATTCGCATATAACATCATATGCAAGTTAACATAAAGGTTATGAGAGTTTCTATGTTGCGTTATGCAACATTTCCAAACAAAGCTCATAGCTTTCAATCCACAAAGTCAAGGTGATAGCTTTACAAACATACATAGAACAAATCTATGCATAACATGATAGATTCAAAGCACAAATCATACTTAGGCCCAAACTCAAACTTGCAACATGTCATATTTAACTTCATAGTTTAAATCTAAGAGTAGAATAGGGCTTACAATGCTATGAAGACTATAAAATAAAACAAGATTGAGACGAAGCCACACTAGCAACACTAAAAACCCCCAAATGACAAGCTCCACATAAAACCCTTGATAAATAAGAAGAAGATCCTTGCTTTGGTGAAGAAAGATTGAAATTTAGCCTTGAATCAAACTTAGAAACTCTCAAACAAGCTTAGAAACTCTCATATGAATGAAGATGGAGATTATGACAAGAGGGTGGAGGCCATGATCAAGAGGGATTTTGGCATAACCTAGTTGTAGGATCAATTTGTGAGGATTTCGGCTAGGTCTTAGGGTGTTTTTATAGGAGTAGAGACAAGTTTAGGCCATAGGATTAACCCTAGTTTAGATCTGAACCATCAAAAATCGTCACAAGCCAGCAGAACAGTCCAGAGAACCAAAACAGGTGCACCAGGCCAGCCAGGGTCAAGCCAGAAAGCTGTGTAGGTTTCTGGCTCGACACGGGCGCACTTCCCAAGTGCGCCAGTGTATTTTTGTGCTGGCGCACTTCACAAGTGCGCCAGTGCATTCTGGCTTGTTTTCGGTTTTTCTGCCTAACTTCGTTCGTCCATATCTTCTTCATATGGACTCCGATTTTCGAAAACTCGGACTCTATTTCGCGTATTTTTCCGAGACGAACACAATGGCAATGCCCGTTTCTCTTGATTCAGATTTTAAATTTTAATTCTGCCTTGATTTATGTTATAACATGTTATTAAAAACTCGGGTTGTTACACCTCCCATAGTAGAAAAATCCTTACAGAGCTTAAAAAAATTAACCGCTGGATTTGGTGGAACATCCATGGCTACAACTGGAGGTGGGGCATTTCCTTTCCCTTCGGCACATGCCGTAGCTTCGACATATCTACGGAGCCATGCCGAAATGAGAACTCCTTCTGGAAAATTGGGAGACCCAGACATGTTGAAAAGAAAAGAGGCAAGTTTCAAAAAGTGACCATAGAAATATTCTTATCGACTTGAAGGGATATTTTTCCAAAATAAGTTTTACTTGAAAATCCTTTACTTTTGAAAACACTTTCAAAGAAAAATCTTTAATCTTGTAACCTTAGGTTCTGATACCAAATTTGAAACCCCACAGCTTTAATGTCACCCATACGAGGATACGTTAAGATTTATGAAGCGCTTAGGTATAAAGTAACAACAAATAGACTAAAATTTACAAGATAGAAACATAAAACACAGTGAAAACTTTAAAAGCATTTATTAAATAAGCAAGTCAAATCACAACACTTATTACATTTCAAAATACCAGATAGTCATCATCATAAACCAAACATACTGTCTCATGGAAAATATCAGAGTATATAAGAAAAACCATAAAAAACATCTCTCTCATATGTCAGTATAATGATCAGAAAACAAGAAGTGAACTAATACATGAATATAGAAAGAGTCTAGATCCAAGCTGAACCAAATAATCAAGTATCGCTATTAAGACCCTCCACCCTGCGAACCTAGAGGAAAAAAAAGAGAGAAGGAGAAACCAAATTAGGTCTAAAATATGTCTGGTGAGTTCTAGTAATTTCTAGCATGAGCATAAGATAAGGAAACATTTAGACAGATGAATAGTTCTAACAGCAGTAGACATAAAAAATCAATGAAATAGCAGGAAAATGTAAATACGAATAAAGATAGGTTTCTCCTTCTTATCCGAAAATTGTTGCACCAAATACTAAGATATCGCAATTAGGCTTTACCTAATTTCTACCCGTCGATCGGCTCCTATACCCATAACGCAATAACCTATGCTAGCTACAAAATTCGAGGTTATAAATCCTGAACCCATCAACTAAAAGGACATAGCAGTTAGTCACGGGCGCTATAGTGGATTATCTTCGCACATCGGAATGATGCACACTCACCGTTCCGCCAGAACGCACCCGTACCCAACTCGTTTGAACCTCTTACTATCCAATTCAGTAAATCATGCCCTAGGCTCTACCTAGTGTGAGACTTTGTGATAAAAAAGGGATACTGACTAATATGATTTCCAACCAAAAATGCAATTGATGCAAGTCACCCTTAGACTTGGTTGCCATTCATTATTTTATTAGGCATCTTATCTTCCCCAATTAGCCCCATGCTGTCAGAACGAACCTAACCTATAATTTCTTAGTATTATTAGGCCTTTTATCTTCTTCAATCAGCCCTACACTACTGAAACAAACCTAATCTATGAGCCACTTATCTTCCCCAATCATCCCTACGCTGTCAGAACAAATTCCAATTATCTTAGCTTATTAAATTCATCAGTTTTAACTTAACACAGTTTAAGTTTATTAATAAGCCTAATGTAATCTTATGTTATACCCTAGGTTGTATTAACATTCCTAATTAATGGCATCTTTTTAGTACAACCCATTCCCATGTTACTAAACATCAAATTAAGTTCATTCTATTCCATTTTACATGTTCTTCAATTAGATGTTAAGGTTTTATCCCCAATTTACATCCCAATCTAATTAAAATATTTAATCAGTTTCAATATGCCCAAAAATCCCTTTTTATTCAATTTCAACATTATTCCAATTTAACACACAAATAACGATAAAGGTCTAGGCTCTTTTCAGGCCTACGCTCAGCGCTAAAAGAAAAAGGGAAATAGTCTAGGCTACTCGCAAGGCCTGAACTCGAAATAAACAAAAGCAAATAAAATAGACAGAAGCATAACTATAAATAAACTATAAAAAAGAAAGGGATAAGAAGAAAGAGAATTACTTATAAACTATAAACAACTGGAAAGAAATAGGCATAGACAGTAAATAAATTATTGTAACTTATAGAAATGCTAAATATATAAATACTGTAAAGAACTGTAAACATAAAACATGCAAATTAAAACTATCTAAGAGTCTAAACTTTCCTATGCAAATTAACTAATCTAAAAATTATATAAAATCTCATAGATCTGATGATCAAAGTTTCCCTTGTGACATTCCTTTTTGATCAAAACAGAACAGTCGCCTCAAGAAATGTTTATAAAAGTATATATTTTTAAAACTTAAGAAGTTCTTCACCCCTTAAAATTTTTAATTATTTGACCCTTCCTAATTTTGAGGATAGACCTGAGGAAGAAGTAGAAGAGAGAAGAGAGTATAAATGTGAAGAAATGAGAGAGTCTCTGATAGTCTATTTATAGGGTTTGCTGAATGCCCTCAATCGTTCAAATCTAAGATTAGATCTGGCCCAGCCATGTCATCGGACCAATAAGAAAGCGCCGCATCAGCCCTTGGTTTAAAACAAACCAATAAAACAATGCGAACTCAGCAAAACAACGATGGAAAATAATAAATGTATGTTGCCTTGCATGTCAAGCAAGGCACATAAATTCCCCAGTCTGGGTCGACCCACTCGCTTCCCTTGGTCGACACAGGGATTGACCTAGGAGAGCTATATCACCCAATGACCATTCTTACCACCTGTTTATTTATTTAGTTTTATGAATTCTTCTTTAATTCATAACTAATTCTTTTAACCTCTGATTTTGCAAATCAAGTGTCCATTTTGATCAGAAAATTACAACGGACCCAATCGTGCTTGTCCCGTTGTTTGATTATGAATATTATTTTGATTAATATTTTGTTTATTAATCTTTTACATTTGATTATTTTTAATTAAAATTCAGGGGTGCTATAATGGGGTAGTGCAAACATGTGTGAGTTGGTTGCATAGTGAGACTTCAATATGAATGGTGCTTTGTTCGAGCCAGCTCACCATAGCCTAATAAGATCTTTTACAATAAGAGCGCGTGACTCCTCAAATGAATTTTTTTTCATTGGTATTATTCACACCGCACTGGTTCCCTTGGTTGTGAGTTGAGTTTGAATGGATTATTAGATCAGGTAGCCTCAAATCTAGCTACGAGAAACTTTAATAGCAAATGATTTGATGATGTTGGTTGTTGATGCTTGATCGTGGTCAATCGCACACCAGCGCCCAATTCATAAGTGAATTAGGTTGTATTTTCTATAATTAGTCGATGAATAATCACAACGTAGTCACATAGTGGGTAAAAGTAAATGAACATACAAATTTTATAATGATTTGACAAATCGTGTTTACGTCCACTTGTTTCTATTGATTGATTATAATTTTAATTACAAATATAATTCAATTTGTTTGTATGAATGTAGAGAAACATAGTTGTAATTAATCTTCCGCAATGTCCTTGTCTAAAGGGGTTCCAAAGTAGAGAAGAGATCCCAAAAATGGCCTAGAGATAGCCGATTTTTATCTATAGAAGATATAGGTTCATCCAAGAATATAGGCTGAAAAATAGGATCATAATAAGACTTTGTCTAGCAAAACTTAGGATCCGATCCCTCAGGTGGAGGATGTACGACCCTTAGAGGGATCAACATTTTTCAACTTGCGTCCCGATAACTTGTATTTTTTTCGTGTTAACTACATATCCAATATTCATATCTCGATCATCCAAAAATGCGCCAAAACTATATGCCGTTCCAAAGATTTGCTCGGATCCACATGTATCCCTGAAGTCCGATTCGGGTTTCATACCCCAAAAAATCAAAGAATATCATGTTCGAGTTTGTCAGCTCGATCTCTTATTTCCCCCTGATCACCTCGTAGCGATCCAGCTTTTATACCAGATCTGCATTTCCCCAAGCATGATCAATCATCTCTAACACTTTAAATTTGAATCCTAACATAATTTTGGTATCTGAAATGTTTAGCTTGATCACTTACTTATATCAAAATCCAGCATGTTGATCTTATTGTTTCAAATGATCTGATCTACTGTAGGAAGCATGATAAATATCTTCGTATCCGAGCTACAGGATGAATTTATAATCCAAGCACGTCCATTTTTATGCTTGAATCCATTGCACCAATCAAATGTTCTTGGATGATCTTCCTAAGTTTCTGAGATATCGATAATTTCTTAGAAAATACCGATTTGAGTTTTGCCTCATAAAATATCGGTCCGATCATTAAATTATATACTGATCGAAGGTGCTCGGAGTCATACTAATATGATTTCTGAAGGATCAGGCAAAGTGATATGATCATGTCGATCACTATTTTTTGAGGTGATCTGAAGTTTGCTAACTCATACCTCTCAAATCATGTATCCTGATTGGACAAGTTTTCTAAAGTGATTGGCCATGTTGATCCACTAGTATTGAGTGATCAGTCTGTGCCGATCATCATTTTCATGAATATCGATTTGACTTTTCGAAGTGATTGTGCAAGTTGATCAATCCAATCTTTGATTTTTTAGGTGATATCACTGTGTCCACCATGCTCTTTTGAGGTGATTGATCTAATCCTATGCATTATTGATCAAATGAATATGGAGTGATCCAACGAGTTGGTCGGGTTATTTTTAATTGATCGGACGATTCTTGGAGGTGATCGATCCAAGCTAAGTGACTTTTTAATTCCTAAGTGAGTGTCGATTTTGATGCTTAATCGAGTTCGTGCAAGTCTGCGCTCTAGTCATGAGCAATCAGCGTGTCTAAGTTCAATGAGTAACGACTGTGCCAAATAGAAGGATAACACTTACCCCCAAAACATGTCTTCCTGTGGAAAATGTGTTTTGGATTAGTTTAGTTTACCATAATCTCTAAAGATTAATGTTGAAAATTCATGACCATGCCAGGTCAATTTTGTGCCAAGTATAATCCATACTTGAATGTCTAAGTCATGTTTTTACCAACCGTAATCCACAGTTAGTGTTCTAAGCCTCTTCGTTCTTTTCGTTGAGCATAATCCATGAAAGAGGCTATGCAGCGGTATATGATCGTGTAGTATGGAGAATATGATGTAGAATATATAATAGAAGCAAGTAAATTCACACAGTCGATTTATACTGGTTCGGATCACCGTCCTACGTCCAGTCCCAGACACCCTTCTGGAATTTCACTAACGCAACAACCCTCACTTCACCCGGAGGAATATGTTCACAATTACCCGAATAGCCGAACGGGATTTCTTGCCTCAACTGCTGAAGAGGTCTTCACTAGTACAAAGATAAATGTTGACTTAGTGTGTTCTTGATAACACGAATTGTCAAATATTAAGTACACCCTTCCTATAGCCTTTCCTTGATGATAATCGTGAAGTATGTGAAGGATTATAGAAGTTTAAAAATCTCGAGTATGAAAATAGATCACTTTAGAATTTAGAGAGCTTTTGTATAAGATAGATAGAATTAGAATAAAAATCAGTGATTGGAACAATTAATCAACCCTCTATTTATAATATATAAAAAGATACAACTGATCACGAAAGGTTTTGATGAAGAGATATGGATTAAATAGTTGTATCTCTTCATAAAGAATGCAACTCTTCGGAATTCAGATGTCTGAAAATAAAATTCAGATGTCTGTTTATTTTAAAAATCAAATCAGAAAGGAAATAGTGTATTTCGGGGGCATTTCAGACGTCTGAAATATATCAACCAGACGTCTGAATATTGTATTTAAAAACATTCTGTTTCAGCAAACAGACGTCTGAAAATTTTCAGACCAGACGTCTGTTTTCTGTTATCAGACTATTCCTTGCTTAATTTATATAAGAGAAGCTATATACATATAAAATGTGTGTGTGTGTGATCATCAAGGAAGACTTTAACATATAAATCTAGGACTAACAGATTCTTACAACATATTTAATCTTCAATTATAGCTCTTGAATCTGTTGTTGAGTATCTTCCTGCAAGACAAAGTTAGTCGATAATAATATATATGTACATGTATAGTTGTCATAATCAAAACGCCATATAGCGAGATCCAACATTCTCCCCCTTTTTGATAATGACAACTGTATATGTAACTCCCTCTGTCAATATGTCAATATGCATATATTATCATATATTTCTCTTTTTGATATCCATGTACCTGCAAGTTAGCTCAGAATATCTTTGACATAATTGTATAGTTGTTGTCATCAAAATCCAACAATAGAGTTTCTAACATTCTCCCCCTTTTTGATGATGACAACTATACAATTCAAAAATATATTCTTTCTATAACATCTTCTTCTTATAATATCTTCCTCTATCAATATACACCTGAATTTCTCCTCCTTTGTCATTATAAAAAAGAATGAGGAAATGTAATAAATATCGTTGTCTTCTCTTTATTTTCTTCCTCTGAATGTCTGATATATGAATATTTTTCCCCCTATGTATGTGACTATTATTTTCCCAAATTCCCTGATTTAGCTTTAAGCTCAGTTTTCAAAGATATTAGAGATACTGAAATACCCCTTTTTTTTGTTGTGGTGTACCTGTAACAAATATTATATAAATACTTTGGTACCCACTTCTTCCGTTAGGGTCCAGGGGTTAGACAGAAGGTAACCATACCCATGAGGGTTTAATGGTACCTTTGAAAATAAAATTTTTATTTTTAACTACTGAATCAAAATAATCATCTATATATTTTTCTCTGTTTTTCCAATTTACAGGAACCCAAATACTTAGATAGTTTCTAATAGTATTTCCTGTTGTACTTCTATTATAAATATTTCTAGTCATAGAAGCATTTGAATTTCTATAGAAATTTGATCTTCGAGTTACACATGCTTTAGTACTAGCAGTTAAACTTTTGTTATACATGAAAGCATATCTAGTACTAGTTCTATGATTAGTTTTATTATACCCTAAGCCACTTTTATCGTGTAAAGGTCTAGAGCAAGATAAAATATCATTTAAATCATTTTGACCTTTATTAAATTTTGTGAACTTATTTGTACATTTTTCAAATTTGATTCCAAAGCCGTGATTGAAATTTTCAAAAGAAGTCTTGCAATCTTTTAAACCAATTTTCTTATTTAATTCAGAATTCTCCCTTTTTAAAGTACTATTCTCATTTTCGAGATGACAAATTTGAGATCCTGAATTATTAAAAGAAGAGTGTAATTTTTCAAAATTTTCTTTCGAATCAGACATTTCATTTTGCAAAGTATTATTATTAACTTTTAAAAACTCATATTCTTTAGATAATTCTAAATTCTTTTCAGTTAAAGCTCCATTATCTATTTCAAGAGACGAAACTAAAGAATTAGAATTATTTAAAGAATCTTCTAATGATTCGTTTCTATCTTTCAAGAGATCGATTTCCTTTAAAAGAACATTGTTTTTATCTTTTAGTCGCTCATTTTCTTTTTGAAGGAAATCTTTTTGAAAAACAAGCTCTTCTAAGGTATTTTCAAAACATTTGGCTTGTTTGACTAAAAAATTGTTTTTCTTTTATTTTGGAATTTTCTTGCTCACAATTTTTAGACTTGGCTAAAATAATTGCATTAAGTTTACCCAAACTTTTAAAAAAAATTAATAATTTTTCGTGGTCTAATAAAAGATCTTTATACAATGAATCCTCACATACCGATTGTGATCTCACTTTAGCCATTAAACATTTGCTCTCTTGCTCCGTCGCTTCTGCTTTGTTGTTCTTCCACTTTCTAATGCCTTTACTAGATTTCTTTATTGCCATTTATTCTAGGATGTTGTTACGATCTCTAGAATTCCAAGCTCTGATACCAATTGAAAGAGGCTATGCAACGGTATATGATCGTGTAATATGGAGAATATGATGTAGAATATATAATAGAAGCAAGTAAATTCACACAGTCGATTTATACTGGTTCGGATCACCGTCCTACGTCCAGTCCCAGACTCCCTTCTGGAATTTCACTAACGCAACAACCCTCACTTCACCCGGAGGAATAGGTTCACAATTACCCGAACAGCCGAACGGGATTTCTTGCCTCAACTGCTGAAGAGGTCTTCACTTGTACAAAGATAAATGCTGACTTAGTGTGTTCTTGATAACACGAATTGTCAAATATTAAGTACACCCTTCCTATAGCCTTTCCTTGATGATAATCGTGAAGTATGTGAAGGATTATGGAAGTTTAAAAGTCTCGAGTATGAAAATAGATCACTTTAGAATTTAGAGAGCTTTTGTATAAGATAGATAGAATTAGAATAAAAATCAGTGATTGGAACAATTAATCAACCCTCTATTTATAATATATAAAAAGATACAACTGATCACGAAAGGTTTTGATGAAGAGATATGGATTAAATAGTTGTATCTCTTCATAAAGAATGCAACTCTTCGGAATTCAGATGTCTGAAAATAAAATTCAGATGTCTGTTTATTTTAAAAATCAAATCAGAAAGGAAATAGTGTATTTCGGGGGCATTTCAGACGTCTGAAATATATCAACTAGACGTCTGAATATTGTATTTAAAAACATTCTGTTTCAGTAAACAGACGTCTGAAAATTTTCAGACCAGACGTCTGTTTTCTGTTATCAGACTATTCCTTGCTTAATTTATATAAGAGAAGCTATATACATATAAAATGTGTGTGTATGATCATCAAGGAAGACTTTAACATATAAATCTAGGACTAACAGATTCTTACAACATATTTAATCTTCAATTATAGCTCTTGAATCTGTTGTTGAGTATCTTCCTGCAAGACAAAGTTAGTCGATAATAATATATATGTACATGTATAGTTGTCATAATCAAAATGCCATATAGCGAGATCCAACAATCCATACTCATTGCATTCAAACCTTTCTAGGTTTTGGTCAGGTATAATCCATAAATAATGGTTTGAAACCTTTCAAAGATGCCATTATTATAATCCACACTAACGTTCTAATTTCGAGTTGATCCCCTCTAAGAATAATCCGTAATTAGCAATTCATAATTCAGTTGATATCCACTAAGCATAATCCATAGTCGGTGGTTCTCAGTTTGGTTGGACTATCAAGCATAATACATACTTAATTGCCCATTCCTCGGATTCCCACTAAGAATAATCCATACTTGATCGATTCTTGTTCCATCAAGCATAATCCGTACTTGATAATCTTCCGCCGAGCATAACCCATACTTGACCGTCCCTAGCCTCTTCGGGCTCTTTCCATGCATAATCCATACATGACGTCTCATTTAAAGATTTTATATAGTGATCATAATCCATACTCACTAAGTCATTAAAGCTCAAATAAAGTTTGACGTTTGATGAGCATAATCAATACCCACCAAATGATTTGTTTGACATCTGATGAGCATAATTCATACTCACTGAATAGTTATTCTACGTCCGATGAGCATAATCCTAACCTGCCAAATAGTTTATTTAAGTTTCTCAATTGTATATCCCACATATGACGAGCGTAATCCATACATGTCAAATGATCTTATTAAAGTAGCAAAACACAAAATCTATGTCTGACGAGGATAATCCATACATGCAAAACAATTTAACTAGAATGGAAAAAGGTAATTTTTGTGGAAAAATTAATAGGTTTTTCACCATTTAAAGCTTGCCTATGGATCTCACCATTTTATCGTACAGGAATAAATGGCATAGCCATTTTATTACAACTTGGTCAAAAGAATAAACGAACTAAAATAAATAAAGTAAAATTTGGTGGTTTGTCCATTCAAGAGCATACATAGGAAACTCTCTCATCCCATTCTCACTTGTCAATGATGATAAGGCCATGAGAAATAAAGGAATACGTCTCGACTCTAGCTTCTCTCCTATAGGTCAAAGTAAATACAAAGCAAATCTGGAAAATAAACTTGGTCTGATTCGTGCACATTTGAGTAAAAGCCAAACACCCAGATCAATCTGGAATACTTAAGTGGAAAACTCGCATCACAAACAACTTGCTTAATTTTGAAATCATTTTTCAAAAGAACGGAACTCTCGTAATACACAACCACACATAAACATGGTATGTGTTTTCCCCTTACGATAACCAAAACACATTTATTATAAATCCAATGATATTATAATAATATCTAAAATCCATAAATAAAATAGAAATATAGTCGAAAAACTTGCATCTCATGTTTCTACATAGTTGGTTTACATATAAAACCGTACGGGATCATATTGGAGTTTGGATTTCCATACAATGATTGGGCATTGGGGTACCACCCCTCACGGTACCTCTTCAGATAAAATGGATCGAAAGCCTCGCATAGACTTCCTATGAATCAGGACCGACCAAAACATCTTTGGACTGTATGAATATTTTATCCACTTGAATGTGATCAGCAACCAACCGCAGCATACAATAATCAAAGGGTCATTCATTCTAGACTGGTTGGTGATAATGCCCTACTTGGGTGCTACCCACCAATCCCTAAAGCATATCCCATGTTCTAGTAATTACTGCTTGATGAGACTAGAGGCTACGTCTTTACGTTTCATACATGGCAATTACCCCTCTTTGGATGCCACATCGCCATTCTGTTGATCACTTATTGACGTCCACAAAAATGCAACCTTTGAGCTCATATGTCTTAGAGATGGGTATTATGCTAAGAGAAGTTTCCTTTTCCGCCACTAAATAGATGTACATTAGTAAAATTCGATGTATATGATATAAGAAATGTAATGTCAGACATCCGTCCTTACATGTTGTCCAGGAACAAGACAAACCGAAGGCATTACCTCTACTACATCAATAGGATTTGTAGCAGGTAACCCTTGCACTTTTAATACTTTGTCTTTGCACAAGCATACCTGCAATTTCAATTTGAACGCAAAGTCCACTTGAAGTGGTTTTGGATTCCAGTCCAGTCCCCGTTCCTCGAACCAACACGTCATAAGTTAAATGGTAACTTTTCGATAGTTGGTTCTTTAACTATCAATCTATAGTTTCACAATTACGTACATTAGTAGCAAAAGCCCTTTTAATTAAATCATTCATTAAAATTATTTCATTGTTCTTAAAAATCGATTACATATACTTATCTCAACTGGATAAGCATATTCACAAATCTCTTGTTTCCATTATTTTCACTACTTGGAAAATAGTGCTATATACTTAACCAAATGGTAAAGTATAGTCATAAATTATCCATAAGCTAAACAATGTCATGTGGTACACTGTTCACGATAGAACCCAAGTAGTTTTATTTTAACTTCTAAACTTAGCAAATTGAATTTTATTACATCACTTATGAAAATAATAATTTAATTTCCAACATCCACTTTTGTTTTCAAACCAATATCATCTCTAGGATAACAATGAAATCATGCAAGTTAGGGTATTTTATTTACCTTTCAAATTTAGACTCAACAACATTCTTATCTTCAAGATAAGTATAAGTTTGTTAACGCAAAACCTGATATTCAGTGAATTTCACAATAAGTTCCATTTAATATTCAATTTAAATAGGGTTTTTAAAACCCTTTCTTGCACTTGAAAATACCTTGTAATCATTTTAAATTAATTCATTTATTAAGTAAACCCTTATTTAAAACAATCTAATTAGCTTTAAAATTCCTTTAATAAAACTCGTTTACGAAACTTGCATTTACTACAAAACCCTTTCATAAACCTGTAATATCCCGAAAATCCGAGCCAATTTAAAATTTTTATTTTGGCAATTTTAGTGAATTTTGAATATTTAAAATGAATTATTTTAAATAATAACGATGAGAAATTTATTTTGAATAGAATTCGAATGTATATATTTATTCGAATCGTCGTTAGAATATAAATATTTATTCATATACATAAAAGGAATTGAAAATGGCGCGGTAGTTCGATAATTCGATTTCAAATTTCAAATGAATGTACCGAGTGCAAAATAAGTCGGATTTTAGCAAGACCAAAAATATTAGAATCTATTTGAGAATATCTTTCCAACGAATCCGAGAAATCAAAATTTCATAGCGGGATTCAAAAGATATGCCCAGTTGAAATTTCAGAATAGTCGCTATGGAATTTTGGCCCTTAAAAAAATGGGAATTTTATAAACGACCTCGGATTTCGACGAAACCACTTTTTTTGGATCCGTGATGTCAAGCTATTGCTAGATTCTAATTTTCGTAATTTTTCGAAACCATTTGTGAGCGTGGCAAAGGAAAACGCGTTTGACCAGTTTCAGTTGATTTTAATCAACTGGAAAATGGCCATTTTTCAAACGGTCTCAGAATTTGAAGAAACTAGTTTTGTTAGGACCGTATCGTTGATACGAAGCTTGAAAATATTTTTTGGGAATTTTTCTAGTTAGTATGTGGGCCCAATAAATTGAAATGTACGTTTAAAATTCAATATAACGATTTATGTTTTAATTTCAGTGAAAACTGATCGAAATGATCGAATTGGCCTACGTGACATATCCCATTGTATTCGGAATGGAGGTATTTAGCTAGGGGCGGCAGTCGTTGGGTCTCGTTTGGAGTTCAATTGCAAAGTCAACCTTTTTGGGATTAAATGGAGAAAATTAAATAAATAATATAATTATAATAGGCCCAAGCCCTTATCTCCCTCCTCACTCTCCTCCCTCTCTTCTGAATTCAGATCGATCGAAAAAGGAAAAAAAAAGAAAAAAAAGCGGATCTCGTTTGACCCGTGCTCTCCTCCAATCGCCAGACGCCGGAGGTGGATGACCCCCCTCCGATCGACGCTGCGTTGCTGGCCCCGCTTCCCCCTCTTCTGCTGTGAACCGATGGAGGAACCTCGACGCGCCCCCCTTGAGCTGCCCACGCCGCGATCCGTTCACCGCCTCCGCAGCAGGCATCGGACCCGCTCCACCTCGTCGTTCCCCCTTCCCCTTCCAGTCGACAGCAACCATACCCCCTCCTCTGAAAATCAGTAAGTTTTATTAATTTAATTTTATTATAAATCGATGTTTTAAAATCTGATTGTAAGTAGATGATATAGGAAAAATATATATACGGTATTTATATAGATAGATTAGTGTTAAAAATACGATTTTTATGAGAAGAAAAATGTGATTTTTATATAGTAAAAATAATAAAAATGTGATTTTTATATAGTAGAAATAATAAAAATGTGATTTTTATATAGTAGAAATAATGAAGATGTGATCTTTATAGAAGTAGCCATATAAAAATTCGATTTTTATATATTGAATAGCGAAGTAAAAATTCGATTTTTATAAATTGAATAGCAAAGTAAAGAGAATATAAAAATGTGATTTTTATATATGTAGTGAATACGGGCAACGAAAGTCATAAAGACGAAAAGGTGAAGATTTCCTACATAAGAAGAGTCGCGGTGAATGGATTTAGCTTGGGTGAGAACTTCTCACTTTTACTTTAATTTATTTCTAGTTGAATTATATACTAGGATGCAGACGGTGTTTAGTAGCACCCGACACCCGTCGTCCACACACCGTGGACGGCTTGTATGCTAGTTTGTTTGATTTTGATGTGTAGTTGATTATGTGATTTGAAATGAAATAAAATATTTTATAGTTAAAAATAGAATTTTTAACGTGTATTTAAAATAAATATTTATAAACAAATCGGAGATTTGTTTATATACACTGATTTGATTGATATTGATTGGGACGATAAATTTTACACATCGCCCAACTGCACAAATAAAATCTGTGTTTGATTGTTTGAAACCCCACACGGGTATTGGGATGATATATGACATACACCAATCCCAATAATTAGTTGTATGTCGATCGATTGATTGACAGGCTGTTATAAGCGTTAAATATTTATATTTGATGCTTATACAGTGTAGGACGCACTCTGAGTGATGGTTGATTATTTATCGTTGTTATTTTGTACATGTGTTGTAGAAAATCCATATAATTAACATTATATGGTAATTGATTGGGCCTCATTCCAGTTTTGAAATAGAAATATTTGAAAAAGATATATTTGAAATAGAATATTTGAAAATAGAAATATATGAAGCCGTGTTGATTAGATTGACGCCATTTTGACGTGAACGATATTTATATCGATTTTATTCAATTTTCAATGCATATTGAAAGTGTTTTCGAAATTTGAATTATATTGAAAGTGTTTTCGAAATTTGAATTATATTGAAAGTGATTTCGAAATTTGAATTATATTGAAAATAATCGAAATTCGAATTAAATTGAAATTGAAATCGATTTGAAATGAATTTAAAATGAATTTATATAGGAATATTCAATTTTGATTTGAAATTGAATATGAAGTTGAAACCGTTTTGAAAATGAATTTAAAACGATTTATAAAGCACGTTTTGAATTGAAATCGACGAAGTATATATATTATATATATTATATATATAATATAATGGCCTGAATAGAACGCGCCGCGCCGCGGCAGTTCGTGAATTTCGACCATTGACTTCGAATTGACATTGCGGGAGATCCAACCGTCGGATTCTCCTGAAACCGGAACCATTGGGTTCGTATCGAAAAGAGTTTTCTAACAAATATTAGAAATTTGAAATCTAACGGTTGGATTTGGAATTATGTCCAAATCAAATTTGAAAAAGGTCGCTGTAAGTGCAGTTCGATGGCCGTTGATGGAAATCGACTGTACGGGCCTTGATAAAATTATTAAAAATATCAATAATTTGTGTAAAATCATAAGAAATGTTTTGTGAAGAATTGGGATGAAAAACTCCATATTTGAAAAGATAAAAATAGATTTTTATCGAAATGAACTAGTTTCGAACTAGAATAATAATTTATTTATTTTTAAAATAAATAAATTAGATGTGAAATGGTTTTGAAAATAACCAGAATTTCCAATAATTGCATTGGAATGGATTTGAATCGAAATTGTCTTCGAAATATTTCGATGTTGGATTTCGTGATTATACAGATATTGTTATGGAAATTTGAAAGATATATATATATATATATATATATATATATATATATATATATATCGTTATTTCCAATACGATATTTGTGGGTCATAGAGTTTGATATTGAATATAAGCCGATATATTTTCTATTCAGAGCCTTGTATTTAATATCAAATGTGATTTGGGTTTGTCGTGAATGGTGTCTTCATTAACACTGTTCTTAAGCCCAGTTGAGAAAAAGGTTGAATCTTTTTATTTAGATTTAATGAAGTGTACCAATTAAATAATATTTAATTGGAATTGAATTGGTATTGATTTTTGGGTTTATCGTGAACGGTGTTTTAAATAACACTTGTTCTTTAACCTGATAATTAATGTGAAGTGATTTTGGGTTTATCGTGAACCTTGTTTTAAATGACACTGATTCTTTAACCCAGTTAAAGATTAAAACTAAGTGGAGTTTTAATGAATCTTTAATTAGATTGAAAAGATCGAGAATGGAGTATCACCAGTTTTACTCCAGGCGATAGTTAAATCTTTAATTAGATTTGAACGTGAAATGGTAATTGAATTTACCGATAACACCGTGGTGTTAAATATGAAGTATTACTAGTTTTACTTCATGGGATGAATAGGTTGGGATTGGGAAACTAAAATAAATGATTACTTTGGTGTGGTTCGCTAATCCCGATTAGTTTGAATTGATATTCAAGGAAGATTAAAGATTAAATTTAAAGAATTTATCTTTGATAAAATTAATGGGAACCTTTCCCAAAGTGTAAGAATATTTAAATAAAAGAATATTTTGAATTGGAATGAGGCGTATGTTGTGTTTGTGTAACACTTGTTTATTATATACGCGAGTTATTCAGAAAGACCGGGTTTATCCCATTTTGAATAACTAATTCGACGTGGTATCGAAGATGAAGACGGTGGTTGAAGACCGGAGGTCTTCACGTCGTTTGGATAATTACTGATGATCTTGATTGGGCCGTACACCCAAGAGGAGGGAATCAGTTAGTGATTGTCCAGACGTATTTGGAGATTGATGGATATGCGGGGTACTAGGTGCCTCCGGTTTCGTTCAGACCCAGAACGAACTTGTAAATGGACTGTGTGTCTGACATTGGATTTCATTCTGTGTGATTGATATCGGTTGCATAGAGTGGTTTGCCTGTGTTGCATGCTAAGATGCAAATGATCAAGGCTTCTGTTGAAAAGCAGAGTCTTGTGGTGGATGATCAAAGCACAGCCCGTGTGGCATAGCTTTGTGTAACGTTGATTCGCGAGCCTCACACCCCAGTTGTGAACCAGAAACGGGAGTGAACATCAGGGAGGAAATGCGTTTCCTTCTAGGTAGAAGTGGCGTCAGTGGTTTTACATGCCCTAACGAGTTTGACTTATGCGGTTGTTGCTGTTGTGAGGAGCCTCGGTTATATCGGTCGATCCGGGACCGATGGAGTCATTCGTTGGCTCATTTACGCCCCATAGGGCGGGGAAATGCAGTGTTCAGGAATTTTAATCCACATCGGTGGACCGGCCCTGACGATCTAAGGGTCGATGCGCTCTGACCCTGAGGCTCGGGCTAGACAGTCTCGAAGACGGTGAGGACGATCCCTAGCCTCAGCTCGCAGATGGAAATCCAATTTCCAAATACGTGACTTTGCAGTTTTAATTGTAAAACTAGTGCGGCGACATGATATATGGTACCCATGTCGTCTATGATGGATATTTATGATTTGAAATTGTTTTGATACTATGCACTTATAGTAATAATAAAACATGAAATTTCACGTATCAAGCATTCTTTGGCTATTATAAGGTAAAACCCTATCCCCCGGCTTGCGTTGCATTGTGTGATAGGACCTGGGTCTTATAATAGCTTCATTTTTCTTTATTTAGCATTGCGCTGTTTGTTTTATGCACTGGTATTCTTGGGAGGAAACCCGTTCCGTGTTATACGGCGTGGTCCCTTGATTTACCTAACTTTAAAGTAAAGATTAGTAACTGTTTTAGTTCTCACACCAGTCCCATGACTGACCTGGAGTTTATTGTTTTAACCTAAACTCTGGGTGCCCTTATTTTGACATGGGCAACTAGTAGTTTTGGTTTTGCAGATTTATATTCACAGGATCCTGATTTACAACTGGAACGATACTCGGAAAGCTTTGTATCTGCGTATTACTTCTAGTTGTGTATTGTATTATTTTCCGCTGCTATGTAATGTATTGTAATCTCTGATATTTATCGAACGTATTTTATTCATTTATACACTGTGTATTCTTGTATTCTGATGAATTGTTGTAATAAACAATGAATTGTTCTTCCGTCTGCGTCCTTTTGTGGCTTGTTCTCGAACTATCCGCGCTTTCCTCACCAGGGAAGTTTCGGGTAATTACAAAACCATTAAAAAAATCATTTATAAATTTTATTATAAAACTTAATTTTACTTAATTTTAGAAAACTTAAATCGTACTAAGACTTGTTTGATTTTAAAATAAATCTTTTTAGAATATAGTTTAAGAGAAATTTAAATCATTTAGACATTCCTTATAAAATATCTAACTTTCATAAATTTCAATTCTAAAAATCAAGATTATTTCTGCATCATTTTAGAAGTTTAACAAAGCCATTTATTAGCTTGTTCAAAACAATTTCTAAAATCTTCTTTTGTACTTCATAAAACTTATATATAATAAGTTTTAACATTTTAAATCCTCAATTATACTTCATAAAACTTATTATAAAACATGAATTTTGCTACACAAAACATTTCATAATTTCTTTATAAAATCCAATTTTAAATATTGATTCTTTTATAGAACCTTTATTTTATATAGTTTACATAAAATATTATTTAAAACTTTGCTTTACTTATAAAAATAAATTTTATAATTTTAAACTTAGTCAATTCGCCAAATGGCGAATCAACGTCTTAAAAATATGAATTTTATGCCATCTCCTATAAATAACTTAACCAATACTATTATTAACTAATAACACATCAGTGTTGAATTTATTTCAACAATCATCATGCAATGAGAGTTTAATGTTACTTAAGTTAGACAATTCATACGAGTATAACATGAAAGCTTGCATCCAAAATATTGAGAAATCCTATTGGATCCCTCTGTCATGTCCCCGTGCATCACAGCTCATATATCAGTATATATATATATATATATATATATATATGCATAGTAACTATATAATAAAATCTAATTCGTTTAAGATGAATCTTCCTCTCAAGCGGGTAGTTTGAAAGGCCATCCAGTCACATATAGGAATATATAACCATAACCAACCAACTAAGCAATAAATCATCCAAACACACAATAAAATGGATACAATCAACAACTAATATTATTATATGGTAAAACATTATTCAGCAGGATTTCAAAAAGTGTTAGAGTTAACTCACCATCCATTTCATTGACAATTTCATGTCGTTTTATATTGTTTCAAATGCACATTTGAAATTAGAAAATTTTCAAATATCCCAAAATCACTCTAATCCAACTCATGTGCGTAGATTACACAGACATCAACCCAATGCAACTTGTTTCATCCCAATCTGACCTCGTATGACACAGATACATGTTTTATAAGATTGAATTGAATTAAATAATTAAATTAATTAACTAATGGTCATTAACTTAATTAACTACCTGCTAATCATGTATTATCCAAAGAAATTTGCTACAGTCGGTCACTTTAAAAGTGACTATAAATGATACTCGCAGTTGCTATTGGCCAATGTGGTAGAGTGGATCCCGCAATCATATTAAAATATGTTAAACTGCATTGATTTATTAGTGATTAATGAATGAGGGAGCGAGCATTTCTTTTAGTCACTTAAAGCAACCGATTGTAGGAAACCTCTTATCTTAATTAACCACGTTTATAAACGCGTCAACTCCATTTTCAAAACGAAGAAAATCCTACATCTCAAAAACTCCACCAGAAGATCATCGGGCCCTCGCTGACCACCATTAACGATCGCCCAACTACCCGTGCTACATTCTACCAGCACAACGACCACCAAGAGTGAACCAAATAGCCGAAAAATGCAAATATGTTGAAACCCTTCAAAATCAAATTTCTCAGCTCATGGACCACCAGAGCACTTTCGATCCCTTTGGCTGGCTTCAGCTCCCTTTTCTCCTTCATTCTTATTTAAGTCCCCATGCCTAAAATTTCACCTATGGTGAACTATTGCCAAAATAATGTAAATTGCCTACTCATGGTTTTTGGTGTTTTCCAATCACCAACAAGCTCCGATCGACGAATGACCAACATGGATGGGTTTGTATCGTTGATACGAACAACTTCCATGTTAATGGTATTATATAAGTGTGGACAAATTAGAAGACTAAATTCGGACCATTGATTGAAGAAAAATGGAGGCTAAGGTTTATTTCGTTAAATGAAAATGAGTTATGGTCATTATATAGCCTTCTATCATCGAGTCAGAAATTTCCCGAACTCAAAATGAGTCATTCTGTCATCCACAGCTAATAACCCATATTTTGAAAGTATGGAACTTGTCTCGAAATCCACTTCGAACTTATTTAATAGTTATTCTTAAAATTAAATTGTATATTATTTGAATTTCAAGTCATTTATCGATAAGCATTTATCTCACGCACGAACACAAAACAACTCCAATTGACATAAAATTTCAAAACTTACAATGGTTTACTATTCTGGATCCAATGAAACTACTTTCTTTGAAATATGAGATCATTTGAAAAAATGACAATTTTCACATGTTAACGAAAATCAATTGATAATAATTCGATTTCAAAACACTCTACATTATTGATAATAAGTTATTATTATCATATATATATATATATATATATATATATATATATATATCTAAATAAAATAGTACATAACTTCAAAATAAACTTAAGTTGGTTTTAAATTCAAACTTCCAATTTCAAGTTTATTTGTTGTTCAAAATTCTTAATTAAATTTAATTTAAGTCATTAAATCTTAAAATCAATCCCATTTAATATTTAAATTTATTAAATACTACTATATTAAAAATCCAGATTGTTACATTCTTCCATTCCCAAAATCACAAATTAAGAAGTATATTATAAACCGATTAATTTCACTTCGAAAACATTTCTTAGAAAAATTTGTTAAATTTTCCAACACTTGAAATAAAGAATTTTTTCGACAATACCTCTGTTGCACAGCTCAATCCGAAAATTTCACTACATCAAAATAAGACAATATACATCTCATCTTAATGATAAGACATCCTAAACTATGGGAAAATAGTGTGTGTGTGTATATATATATATATATATGTATATATATATATATATAAGACCCATTGTGGTATGTAAAATAAATACCATTTTGTAAAGCAAACAAATCTTTACCATGAAACCCAAAAACTGTAAGCAAATTAGCAAGCTTTTTCTTTCATCTACCTATATATACTTACATAACCCAAATGAGGGTTAAGAAAATAAACAAGTAACATAACAACAACTAATATATGCACAATAACACATCCATTATATGTAATAATCAAATATGATGCAAATGGCAAGAATGACACAAATCAACACTAACATAAATGTATCATAATGCTACATGCGACCACAATCAATCAACACATATCAATCATATAATGTTATAACATTTACAATGACAACTCATGGCTCATTTAGTATAACCTCATCATCATGCAAGGACGATAAACAATCTATTAAGCGTTACCATACACTCAATAGCCTCAAGTTATTACTTAATAGATCATTCATGCTACCTCAAAACAACTCAAAAATTCAAATTCTAAATTCAACATAAGTCAATATACCAAGCAGATATATTTTTATTAATGGAAATTCCTATATTATTTTCTTAAAGTTATTCCATTTAATTAAACTAATCGTTTTAGTTTAAAATTACCAACCGTGATTTTCTTGGGAACTTAATTTTGACATAACTTAAATCTATAGGGTGAAATCTTGATTTTCATCTTTCAATAGCAAACTATAATCCAATTGATCCAGAAGATTCTTCTTTCAAAGAATTCTGACTTATATTGGATCTATTCATTCAACTAAAGGTCAAATCAGAAATTTACAAACTGCCACTGCGCGACGAGCTTGTTTTAAGTAAATTTAATTAACATGTTCAAACTTCATTTAAACAAAATAATAACCATACCCTCTTCTATTTTCACACAAACTAGGCTAAGTTTTCAAATTCAACTAACAAATTTTGATTATCCAAAATCATCGAACATTCCACTTCATCTAGAAATCAGCCTACGAAACATCATATCAAGTATCATGCATAGTCAAACAATTCTAATACTTAGAATATACATGCATCCATACCACGACTTAGTTGAAAATTTTAGAATCAAACTCCCAGATTTCCAAAATATATCTTGGATTCTAAATAAAATTGATTTAATCCAAACAATTTCCCATAGTAGTAAGTTCTTACTTAGAAACTCGAAAATGAACACTGATAATGTTGGAATCATCATTAGAATTATTTTCCAGCGACCAAAGCAAAATCAGTGCTTTTAAATATCTTTAAAATCCATTTATTTTCATAAATACTATAAATTAATCTTAATATTCCTTTTAAAAAAATATTTTCAAACTCACCAGAAATTCTGATCCTTTCATTTTCCAATTCGAATCCACTTCCTGTTTATAAACTTCGTTTGTAGATTACACTTATATAATCCTGGTCTTATATATAAGGTTACTCCCTATATGTTTATCCTCATCTAAATTCATATTAAACACTTCGCATAGGTAATTTTTTTTACCTAACATCGTCATTAAATGTCGTATAGTCAAATCACGAAATTAAATTGACACGGTATTAGTTTTCAATGTTTTTCTAATGATAAACCTAACCTAAGAAAAATAGTTATAATATTATCTTATCTAAACATGGTAGCTAATGCGTATAAACTATTCGGGCACAACTATAAATTAATTAATAATAGCCAATGCTTGAAAGTGGGCATGACTAATTGTAACACCCCACGTCCATTAATGTCACTCACAAAGGGAATGCATTAACTTCTATGGAGCATTTTAAGTGTGTATAGAATAGAAACTTAACAACAAGACAGATATAAACAGTACTAAAACTTTTTTAAAACTTTATTCATTGCAACGGTAAACACATAAGTTTGATTACATCATCAAAAACCAGAGTCAAAGTACATAATATCCATCTTGACTAAATCAAAGTACATAAATTGAAAGATATAACCCAAGTACAAAATAGCTATAAATAAGAGAGGCTGAACTTTACTTCAACGATCCAAGCAATCTTCTAAAAGCAAGAAATACAGCTGTCCAAAATCAATCTCCACTGGTGCTAGTTCCAACCTGAGCACCTGGGGGGAGGGGGGGAGGAAGAAAAGAGGTGGAAATAAAGGGGGTCAGACATAAAGTCTGGCGAGTGCGATAATTTTAACAATATAATTACCAAAATAACTAGGCTAAGGCATAAGTTGGAAAATAAGGAAATGACCGTGAACAATTGAGTATGACAGAGTAAACAAGGAAACAAGATGAACAACGATATCGTTAAAGGCGCACATAAAGCACTATAAGATAATTACTATACTGCACCACCACTACTATACTGCAGCACCACTAGTCGCCCTAAGGTTGATCCCACCTACAAAACTTAATAATGATAATGGTAGTTTCGTACACCCCTAGCTGCCTTCATAGGTGCCGCCTGCCCCTATCTCCACTAGGTGTACCCACTACCCCCATGCGATCGGCTCCCTAACTCGTAGATACCCATGCTGGCCCCACAGTGGGGTGTATCACTCCCCAAAGTGGCAACCCGATACCACCAATAATGCACGACTTATACCTACACGTTGCAACAACGTCTTACCTACCAGCCTGGGACCACACACGCATATGAACCCGTTGGACTTGCATTGTCACCGCTAACCCGTTTTGGCCTCTTACAGTCAAGCCCAGTATGTGTGTCCCGTCCTCGACTTGGGTCGAGCCCACAAAAGATACTTATGGGTTACTGGTTGAAACGGACCCCCATTACTTGACACAAGCTATCCACCTATGCTTGGTCCCCTCTAGTACATCCCACTTAACCCTCTTCTTTTTCATGTTCACTTACATGTTTCAAATTTTGGTTAAGTGTTTCTAATCGTATTTTAAATGCCACCCAAGGTACCCACTAGATTCCACATGCCACCCAAGGCACCCATTAACCCCCTCATGTCCCACTACATGTTTATCTAGTACCTCATAAAGACCTCTCACGTTAGACTGACATTTTTGGCAGCTGGATTTGCCGGGCGGGTCTGGGTAGTCTTACACCACAAACGAGCCTAACCTCGTGTCTTTACAACTGTTACGCATTTAATTTATGCCTAAGACCTCCCACATTAGACTGGCATTTGTGGCAACTGGATTTGCCGGGCGGGTCCGGGCAGGCTTACACCACAAAAGAGCCTAACCTCGTGTCTTAGATGATTAATTATTCCTAATTAATCATTCCCCAATTTGAATTAATTTCCCTATTCAAATTATCAATCAATTCCAAATTTAACTATAGCCATAATTGACTCAATTATGTCCATCTATTTATGGTATGTAAAATCATACCAATTTTCATACAAATTTATTTTATGCCTTTTAAGGCATTTATGCCTATTCTCAATATTAAATCTTTTAATATTATCCCCTTACCCCATGTTGTACGTTCATTCGTTTAACGTAAAGTATACGTTAGACTCGAATAGTCTAACTCATAGAATAAAGAGAAAACATCACAACATACACATATAGATAAAACTAGATCTAAACATAAGGGGTGAACTTGCATGTGTGAATGATGTTCTACATCTAAAACTTGCATAGGCCAAAGTTACAATTTGCATAAAACTACATATGTCATAGATCCAAATCTAAAGGTGTAAACTTGTTTAAATGATGTTCACATACCTGCATAAATCATGTATGTCATAGATATACATCTAAAGGTGTGAACTTGCATAGGCAATAACCACAAACTTACATAACATGATTCATATTCCAAACTCATATGTTTATATAAACTTGCATATGTGATTTATGCAACATAACAATGGTGTAAACTTACATCTAAACATGTAAACTAGCATGTAGAATTTAGCATATAACTCACACATGTCATAGCCTAACTTTAGATCTAAAATAGATGTTGTAACACCCCACACCCGCTACGGTCACTCACTAAGGGAATGCCATAACATCGGTGGAGTATTTTAAGTGAATATAGAACAGAAAAATTACAACAAGACAGATATAAGTAATACTTGAGAATTTAAAACATCATTTCATTCCAGCGGAAAGTAAAACATGTTTGGTTACACCAAAACCATAAATAAGAGTCAAGTACATAATATCCATCCTAATAAAAACGAAAGTACATAATCCCACTACATAACCTAATAGCCATAATAGAAAAGGTAAACTGAGCTTTACATCCACGGTCCAAGCTCCAAAAGATAGATAAAGCAGTCTGATCAAAGCCCACTAGTGCTAGGCCCACTCTGAAAACCTGAGGGTTTGGAAAAAGATAAAGAAACAACGGGGTCAGACATAAGTCTAAGTGAGTCCTATAACCCTAACAATACAATCATTAAAGTAATTAGGGTATGATATAAACAAGGTACGGTACCTCTGGGGATAATGACTACACTAAGTAGCCAACTAAACACAGGATGTACTAAGATAACCAAAAAGACGCATTTATCCACCCAAGGATAATTACTAGATTGCACCACCCCAGATCTACCCACCCAAGGGTAATTCCTACACTGCACCACACCAGTTCTACCCAAATGGGTAATTCCTACTTAAAGGTTGATCCCACTAAGTGTACTTAGTAATTTTACCCAGTAGTTTCGTGTACCCCTAGCTGACTACATAGGTGCCGTCTGCCCCTATCTCCACTAGGTGTACCCACTACTCCCCAAGCGATCGGCTCCCTACCGTAGATACCCGTGCTGGCCCCACAATGGGGTGTATCACTCCCCAAAGTGGCAACCCGATACAACAAATGGTGCACGACTTATATCTACACGATGCAACAACGTCTTACCTACCAGCCTGGGTCCACACACGCATATGAAACCCATTGGACTCGCGTTGCCACCGCTACCCCGTTTTGGCCTCTTATAGTCAAGCCAAATATGCGCGTCCCGTCCTCGACTTGGGTCGAGCCCACAAAGATACGTTTGGGATATTGGTTGAAATGGGCCCCCACAAGCTACTACTTAAGCTTGTCATTTTATCTAGTGCATCCCACTTAACCCCTTTTATAATCATGCCCCCTTACATGTTAAGGTTTGGTTAAGTCATCTAATTATATTTCAATTGCCACTTAAGGCCCCGACAAGCTACTACTTAAGCTTGTCATTTAATTATATTTCAATTGCCACTTAAGGCACCCACTAGATTTCCGCATGCCACCCAAGGCACTTACTTGATTCCCACATGCCACCCAAGGCACTTACTTAACCCTTTAATCATGTTTAATTACATTTTCCACTTTGGTTTAGTATTCTAATCGTATTTTCTATTGCCACCCAAGGCAACCCACTAGTTTCCTCATGCCACCCAAGGCACCCCCACTAGTTACTACATGCCACCCAAGGGACCCACTTAACCCCTCATGCCCCTCTACATGCTAATTTGGTTAAGTGTTTCTTAATTAATTAAGATCGTAACCTTTGTAAAGACCTCTCACATTAGACTGTCTTTTATGGCAGCTGGATATGCCAGTTGGTTCTGGGCAGCCTTACACCATAACAGAGTCTAACCTCGTGTCTTTACACTTGTCACGTATTTAATTATGACTAACACCTCTCACATTGGGCCAATCATTTGTAGCCGCTGGATTTGCCGGTCGGTTCCAGGCAGTCTTATGCTACAAAAGGGTCAAACCTCGTGTCTTAGTAGATTAATTACACCTAATTAATCACCCCCATAATTTGTATTAATTATCCCTAATTAATTACAAATATTTAAGAATATGGGTAGACCTAACTCAATAGGTAAATTCCCAATTCCATAATATGGGTAGACCTAACTTAATAGGTAAATTCCCAATTATGTCCATCCACTTTACGGTATGTTTAATCATACCCACTTCACACAATTTTATGTGTTCATTAATTTTTACCCCATCGTCCCCACATAAATACGTTAACATGACATACTTCAAAAGAGAAGATTCATCATACACACAATGGGTTCAACTTAGCATATCATTAGCATTATCATGGGTTTAAAAGGTGTCAACTTGTATATATGACCATAAACCCAACTTGCATAAATAACCAACCCAAACTTGCATGAATCACATATGTCATAAAGATGGTAACTTGCTCAAATGTTCATGTCATAGACCTATCATAAAGGTGTCAACTTGTATACATGTCATAGGTCTAAAAGGGATGAACTTGCACATGTACTTATGTCATACATAGAGGCAAACTTGCATATGAACTTGCATCATAACTTGCATATGAACTTGCATCATAACTTGCATAGGAACTTGCATAACATGCCATACTTAGAGGCAAACTTGCATATATTATGCATATCATAAAAAGAGACAAACTTGCATATGAACTTGCATCATAACTTGCATATGAACTTGCATCATAACTTGCATATGAACTTGCATCATAACTTGCATATGAACTTGCATCATAACTTGCATATGAACTTGCATCATAACTTGCATAACATGTTACATATAACTTGCATATAATCTCACATATAGTTTGCATAACATGTTACATATGCATCAATGTTCAACATAGTGTTTTGCATAGTGAGCATCACAAAACATAGCATTAAACTTGCATATAGCATAAAACTTGCAAAACACACAACATACACTATACTAAACTTGCATAAGCACATTTATCCATAAACATAGCCATATCTTATCATATCCTATCATAATCAATTTAACAATTGATTATTAAGGCTATAGAAACTCACCACTAAACTCCCATAAGCAAACCCTTGCCAAAAATCACCCAAAAACTCTAGCCTTGAACATAAAGCTTGCAACTTGATGATGAATGCAAGCTAATGATCACTCATACAACTCAAAGATGCTTGTATCACTACAACAAAAAGGGGCTTTAATAGGGTTTGAAAAACGCTATCATATCCTATAATAGCGTTCCAGAGATCGCCATGGAACGACATGCTATGTTAGACCTCCGATTTTAAATAGCAAAACTAAAACGCTATATAAAAGTTATATTCTATAGCGTTTTATCTTTGCTATTAACCAAAAACGCTATATGAAATCACAACCAACTGCTTCCTGTAATAGCGTTTATTCCTTTTTTGTATAGCGTTTATTCATGTTCTATTGTAGCGTTCTTAGGTTTTCCTATAGCGTTTTAATTTAATTGTATAGCGTTTACATGTACATCTGTTATAGCGTTTGCCTTACAATTTGATAGCGTTTTAAAAACCCTATAATTTTACAAATAATTTTATAGCATTTATACACCATAATTTCAGCTCTTTCATTACTTTTATATACATATATATCATTCAAACATCATTCAGATATATCATTATCTATTTCTTAAATGTATACAAACATAACACATTTTCAAAAACAACAAACATGTAAACTACCATTTAATATTTCATACATATCATTCAAACAATGTCAATATATTCAAACTTAATATTTCATACATATAATTCAAACTACTTACACATACCCAAACTTAACAATTCATACATACTGTCTAATCACCTCTTCCATGTCGAATGCTTTGATTGAATCTTGTTTTGTTCTTGATATACATAAGCAATTTGGTCCTGTTACAACAAAAACAAGCAATATTTAGCTCAAAATATTTAAAACTCGCATATATATATATATATATATATATATATATATATCACACAGGCACATATACAAAATTTCTATAAGGTGTGCTCAAAAGCATCAGTGTATAAATAACATTTGCATTTCTAACAAGATTGCAGCCACTAGCAGAAGTCAACAAAAAATACAAAAAAAATATATACTAAAAGAATAAACGAAACCAACAGTTACAAAGATAATTTTATCATATGCATGAAAAAGAGAAGTAAATATTTTTACCTTTGAGACATGCTGCTTGAAGTTAACTGGCTGTACTTGAGGCTAGCACATAGAATAGAGATCTGCATGAAACCACCAAAGCATTTAGAATTGGTTCATAGTACTGTCATAATGCCTGCAATGAGTTTGGAATCAGGGGGTAAAGTGAGTTTGGAAGGACAGGATGGATGCATCTGCATGATATTTCATACTACTGTCATAATGCCTGCAATGAAATTAACAATAAAATGTGCTTCAATCTGCACTTTGTATAATGGTTCCAATACAGCAAGTTAAAATTATATCTGTAGTTTGCACGTGACAAACTCAATCTTGACCAGACGCGGCGTTTCAATAAGTATTCCTTCCGTAAATGTATTGTCGAGTATAATCGAGACAAGTTGCAGCATGACGTAACAAGAATATTTCAGACCATATCTTCTTCAACTTCGCTCGTCAACCACCAAAAATAACTTCGTTTTACTGGAACATCACTTTTACATCACCTATTCAAATCAACGTCAAAATATTCATTTCCCAGACTTAAAAAGTGCAAAATTTTGACATTGGCTTCGACGTTGACAGGCAATCTAATACTAATATACACAGCTAGCAATAAAAACGTGCCTAAAAGCCGTCTATAAAACCCTATTTCTCTTTTCTGTAACCTGCATTCCGTTTCTTCATAACACACCAGTTTTCAATAAACATGTCGTACACAGGCATAACACACCAGTCTTCTTAACACACCAGTTTTCCGTAACCCTATTTCTCTTTTCCGTAACCTGCATTCCATTTCTTCATAACACCAGTTTTCCGTAACCTGCATTCCATTTAATGTGAATTTCATACCAATGGGTTTTATTCAGTTATTATTACCTTATCCTACTAATTTTTATTCCACCCAGTTTTTACATTAATTTCATAAAAACGGCTTTTAAAATTTATTACTACTTTCGACCATTTTTAATAAGGTTTGTTTGAGAAGAGTTTAGCATTCGAGAAGCCGCATCCGCTTTTTTTATTTATTCTCTTTGATTCACTTGGAGGCAACGGCCATTTTTTACTTGGAGGCAACGGCCATTTTTAATAAGCTTCAGATGTCTGCTATTCCAAGTACAGACACTTGCTGCAACTTTGAACCAACATTAATTTAGACCTTCACAAATCTGAGATGTACATGAAATAAATTTGTGGTTTGATGTTTGATTATCTATAGGATTTGAGTTTAGCAACTTATTTCCAGCTTTAAATTGGAATTTAAAGTTTAGATTTAAAGGTTTATAGACAACCTACAAATTTGTTTTTTGTAACTTGAGAAGGAAAGAAGGAAGATGAGGCAACAGGAGAAAAATAACGTACTCATTTTCTCCAGACTATTCCTTTACTAATCCATGTGGGCTTTGCTTAATTAAAGTCCATTTAGGCTTAAGTGTAATTATTTTAGGCCTAAATGGTTTATTATGTTAAGTTTAACATACTTTAACACATGTTTCACCATATTCTACACAACTAAATAACGTACTCATTTTCTCCCCATTGCCCGTAGTCGTCCAGGTCTATCTTGTCCTAACACTTGAGAGACAGCATCTTCTCTCACAGAACTAGTTGAGTTTGATTGCATTTCAGATTCAATTTTTTTCATCTTTTCCTACAAAAGTTAACATTTTGTTACATATTTATAAATACTAGACAAAATGCGAATACATTTAAGAAAAACAATATTGTAAGATTTTTATCGGTATTGTAGTGTCTTACAATGGTATCCTGGACATATGTATTCACCGGTTCGCCATTTTTTCGAATGCGGGATCTAGTCCAAATTAGAGATCTAGAAATGGGGATATTATTGCCACTCTCATTTCTCTATTAGTAAGAATGATAAATAAAATGAATAGTTGTAATGAAAAAAGTGACATGTAAAATTAACTAAATCGACTGTTTTTTCTCACTATATCCTCTGCTAGTCGAGCCATTCCTTTGCGACTAACTGTATGTGGCACTTGAACACTTCTGATAGCCTTGAATTTATCGCTTTTTTCCTAAGATGAAAAGATATGGTAAATTGATTAATTATATTATTACATACAATTGAATTTTATATTTATTTACCTTAAACTTTGAGTCTGTTTTTTTCTTTATAAAATCTCTCCAAGCATTCATATTTTCGACGTTTCTGGGTTTGAGCTAAATCCTTTCCTCTATGTTCTTTGCTTTCAATATTTGCCTAACCAGTCTGCTTTTTGAAGCCCTCCATATGCATCCCATTTGTTGGAAAATAGGTGTCTTTTGCCACTCCTCATCTAGTTTAAATCTTGCCTGCAAAACATAACTTTCAATATGACCAATACTAAAGAAAATAATACCGACTACACATAAAAAAAATAGGTGCTTCATACTTCGTTTCAAATTCTTGTATGTTACTTTCTTTTATTCTTGAATTAATTAAGATTTAGTTAGTCAAGGTAAGAAGTTATATTTGGCTAGGGAATGCTAAAAGATACACTATGTGCGCTTATGATATCTTTTATGATAATCAGGTGAGTTGAAACTGAGATGTCTTATAGAAACTGAGATATCCAAAAGTTGCTTATTTGGCTAGGGAATGCTAAAAAAAATGGACTTAAACCACATAATAAGTGAAGCATAGCAAAAACAGATGAGCGTGCAAGGGTTAAGTAGCATGTGAGTGGTCTCGAAGAATGGTGCAGTGCACCCCATGGTGGTGCAAAGTGACAGAGACACCCAGCACTCAGATTTATCTGCTTTATTTCATCACCCTGTACTGTTTTTTTATTTTATTTATTTAAGTATATAATAAGAGAAGGGGAATTCTTTTTGTGCTATAAAATACCATTTAAATAAGGTGGAAAAAAAGGTGATTTAGGGGATGTCTGCCATGAACTTTAATGTGTTGTCGACCCAGAGCCTAACACTTTTCCATTTTCTGAGCTGTCGCATGGCCCAATAAAGAGCCAGCTGAGATTTTCCTGTTTTCCTTTTCCTACTCAATTTCCAGTTTGCTACCACATGTAACGCTGGCCATTAATTCATGAAATTACGTATGTTTTTAGTCAGGGACATATGAGTAAAATTTCGTGCATTTGCAGTGATGAATGATATGGGAAACAACTGACTGATCTATGTGCAAAAGGAAAGTCTTAAAAATGAAAGCTTTTGAACTGCACAAGGGAGCCAGTAAAAAAAAACACCTTTCAAAATCGATCGGCTTTTAAAATGATCTGTATCGTTTTTTATTATAACAAATAATGAATACATTAGTTGCTGAAGCTAGACAATTTGTCTAACTATTACAAATGTTTTTTAGAGTGAATCGACCATTACTATAGCTATCCCACATGCTGCTAAGATAAAATGAAGTGTTTGTTTTGTTCATTGTATTCTCACATTCCTATCACATTATGTTTTGCTACGTTAATTAGATGCTCATTTTATCCATGCGTACAACCATTATTATGATGTATATATATATAAATTATAATTGATTTGCTTATACCTTAATTTGCAAAATGTTTACTCAAAAAAAAAAAAAAAATGGACAGACACACTTAACCCTTGCACGCTCATCTGTTTCTGCTATGCTTCATTTATTATCATCATTATCTATCATTGAATGTAACGACTACTGAAATGGATTCATATAAAGCATGGAAAAACCATTACTGGTGAAAAAGTGAACTACAATGATATGTGAAGCACATATGTTATAGACAAGCACAAAAGTAGTGATATGTGAAGCTATGTAAAAAGTGAACTTCCAAAGTGAAAAGGAACTGAAACAACAGGTAAGCATTTGCAACATTATGTGAGATCAATTTCAATTCGGTTCTTATATTTCCAGTTCTATTGATCAACATCTGGTTTACTAAGTTTCTGCACATAAAAAATATTTCTGCAGCAATAGAAATAAATTACTGGTCACGTCTAACGATAAAAAATATTTCTGCAGCAACAGAAATAAATTGCTGGAAACAAATATTGATGAATCACAATGTAAAAAAGAAACCATTTCAGCACATAAAAAACTGATCAAAACGAACAAAGAAAGAAAGAAACTCAGTTCAAAATAATTATATGAAAATGATACCTGAATGGAACTCCACAACACAAACTTTAAATCATCATCAATTGACCGCCAATCATCAATTATGACTGGAACATGCTCCCGTACGAGCGGTCCTAAATAAGAAGACAATTTTACAGAACCATCTCCAATTGGTATAGCATTCTCGTTGAATTCAACGTTAATCCGAGATACACGATCTGACGGAAGTCTTTTCATTCTAGTCTGTCCTCTCGTTTTTTTCTTTGCGACCGGATTTTCATGTAGTTGAAGACCAGTGTCATTTTCCACCAAATTATTTTCAGTTTCAAGCTCATTGGTTTCAATGTTTAATTCAGATTGTGTCGCGTTTTCTCTACATGCTTCAAATCCTTGCTTGGTGGTTTCTAAATTTTCTTCATGATACTCACTGGGTTGTACATTTGTGTCATGTTGCACATTGATTTCAACATCTACTTCAGGTTGCTCACAGGGTTCGCTATTTGCTTCGAGTTCTTCTTGGGGGTCCTTGGCTAATTTCTGTCTACGAGTAATCTTCCTCTTTTTCGCCATTTCCTGCATTAACAATATTCACTAATTGTAATCAGTTGTTATATACTAGTCTGAATATAGGAAGAATAGAAACTATATTAAAATAGCCATAACACAGTGATATCCTCAAGGTACTTTCAAAAACATTTTGACAGTACTTGCATATGCAAGATGAAGTAAGTACTTGCATTTCTCGAAGTTCGAAAGAACAAAAATGTAACAAACTATTAAACAAGTAACAATATATATAAGTACCATATATATAAGTACCACATTCAAAACACTAATTTGAATATGTAACAGATCAGAAAGAAAATATATACCAACACATTCAGTAATTTCAATATTCATGAATTGCAATTAGTTGTTTATACTCAAAACCGTTTGAAAATAAGTTATAAAATGGTCGTCGACACACTATCGATGAAGATAAGGAATATAAGTGATATCTTCAAGGTACTTTCGAAAACATTGGAGGCAATATCATCACTAAATAGTGGTAAAAATATAGGAAAAACCTATGAACTAATGTTTTTTAAAAAGTCAATAAACCGATGAAGATGATACTATATAAATGTGGCAGCGAGTCATCGGTCAAAGGCCATGAACACAATATTTTTTTTAATCCAACAACCAACATTAATCATGTATATATTGCTTCTCTTAGCTGCTCAAAATTTAACTACAAGCCAGTATAATCATATTTAAATACCTGCTGATGTATACCAATAAAGTGCATGTGTCAATATAACGAGTAGTTCAATAATTAATATAACACATAAATTTTCAGTTACTTCGGGGAAGATATAGTTGAAATAGAATACGATAGTGAATTAATATATGTACAGTCTATGTATTCAAAAAAAAAACCTTCCAAATTTCTAGCTTTTCAAAATGCAATCTACATTTTATTCATGGTTAAATGAATAGAAAGTGTGCACAATTTTACTATAAAAATGGTTAACTTTTGTAATTGCTGAAATTTTCTTTAGAACGCGATTTTTTTGCATATTAAATGGGTGATGCATATCTATAAAACTATGACATGTTTAGACCATTGTACATGGTTAATGAACTAGGCTATTGCATAAAATTTTGTTTTTTTCATAGCTTCTTCACCAACAAACCATTTAAAACTTGAACATAGGGGCATTCATTCAATCTTAGATTCAAAGCAAAACAAATGCATAAGCAAAAAGTACAATGTTTGCCTTCACAATGTCAAAAGCAAATACATCCCAAAACTACTCAAGTATGCCTTCACAATCTTCTCTAACAAAAGAAACATCATCAACATATCCTTCGACATCCATATTGACTTCTTGACAATCTTCCTCAACATGGCTTACTTCCTCAACATTGTCCTGGATTTCTAGCTCATCAAAAATTCTCGAAGGTGCTTTCATTACCACATACCAATTAGAAGAATCATTCTCTCTTAAATAAAAAACTTGTTTCGCTTGGGATGCAAGTATATATGGATCTTTTGAAAATGAAACTTGGCTTTGATGTAAATTGACAAGAGTAAACCCATCCTCAACCTTCACACCATTTCTTATGTTTGCCCAATGACACTTGAATATCGGAACATAAAAAACACTATAGTCTAACAAAATTATATCGGTAAGTATCCCATAATAAGTGACAATATCAGCCACTTGAGAAACATCTTTTGCACTGGCTCTACACATGGTTGTAGCATCATAAGTCACTCCACTATTTTGAGTTTCTCTCCCAACGTCTTTTGTGTGAAAACGTAATCCATTAATGATGTATCCGGTATAGGACAAAGCATCGTTCTTCGGACCATAAGCAATCCATTTTAGCATGTCGTCATGATCTTTGGAGCTAATAGGTATCTATAAACAATTAATTTCATTTGATAAAGCTACCCATAATACGAATTAAAATAAATTATTAACATACAAAAATTTAATTGACCTTTTTTTTAATCCAACTGGAGAACGTAGCTATATGATTTTTCCAAAGTAATGCTTTATTTCTTTCCATGCGCTTGTCTAAATTTTGTAGCTCCTCCAAATGCAAACTGGGGTGTAGGAACAAAAGTTACGTTATAATTGGAATTACAAACAATCAAAACATTAAAAAAATATGAAGTATGCACGTACTCTAAATATGGTTCTATTATGGCCATATTCCTTAGCACAGCCAAATGAGCAGACTCTTTTTCATTCAAAGACAATGTGATTGTCTTATATGCTGATATTGGACGTCCTTCAAGTATTACATTACTTTGGTAATCTTCATTTCGAACTTCTTTGTCATGCGATTTTCTCAAAAATTCACCAAAAAATTTCATGCATTCTTCTGCAAGATAAGATTCTGCAATACACCCCTCAGGACGAGCATGATTTCTTACGTAATCTTTTAGCTTCCTCATGTATCTTTCAAACGGGTACATCCAACGAAAATGGACTGGTCTACACAGTCGTACTTCCCTTGCAAGATGAATTATCAAATGTATCATTATATCAAAGAAAGATGGCGGAAAGTATCTTTCAAGCTCGCACAAAATCAGAATAATATCATCCTCTAGTTGTTCCAGTTTCTCTCTATCAATAATACGCTGGCATAGTTTATTAAAGGATGAACACAAATGAGATACTGTTTTCCTTGGCTTTTTTGGAAGCAATCCCCTTATTAAGACGGGTAACAACTGTTGCATTAAAACGTGATAATCATGAGACTTCAAACCACTGATTTTGCAATCCTCCATTGATACACATCTTTTAAAATTTGAGCAATAACCATCGGGTCCTGTAAAATCGTATAATCTTTTACAAAATAGTTTTTTTTCAATTTTTGACAATGTATTTGGAGCTGGTGAAAGATATGTCTTGTTCCCACGAGGTTGTGTATGAAGACCATGTCGAATTCCCCAATCCTCCAAATCCTTTCTAGAATTAACTCCATCTTTTGATTTTTTGTCATGCAACATTGTACCCAATAGGCTTTCACCGACATTTTTCTCTACGTGCATTACATCCAAATTATGACGTAATGGAAGGTCCTACAAAAATCAATAATAAAACATTTTACTTATATAATTTCATAATGTTATTTAATGAAATGAAATAAAACGTATGTACTAACCTCCCAATATGGCAATTGGAAAAAAATGGATCTCTTTTTCCATCTTGATAGCTCCATTCTCACAGGATCTATGTCCTCATCATCTTCATTTTTCTTGCTATGCTCAAATTTTCTTTTATCCCCTATCTTATTTTGGTCATTCTTGTTTTTTCCTTTTCTTTTCTTTTTATTTTGGCTCTTCTTTACATTTCCAAAATTATTCGGAAAATCTTTTAGAATGATAGAGATTTTTCTTCCAGTTAGAATTCTAGGCCTATACCCTTCCTCCACAGTGTTATCAAACAAGACCTTATTTTTCCTTAACGGATTTGAAGGGGATAGAAATCTTCTATGACCCATATAGACAGTCTTTCTACTGTGATTTAGCCACCGATGATGAGTGTTAACACCACATAATGAACATGCTTTTTTACCTTTTACGCAACAACCAGCAAGACTCCCATAGGCTGGAAAGTCATTTATTGTCCAAAGCAAAATTGCTTTCATGTTAAAAATTGATTGACTGTATGCATCATAAGTCTCAACTCCAGTATCCCATAAATGATGTAAATCTTCTATCAGTGGCGCTAAGTATACATCAATGTCATTTCCTGGCTGCTTCGGACCAGGGATCAACAGTGTTAACATAATATTATCTTTCTGCATGCACAACATAGGTGAAAGATTATATGTCACGAGCATCACAGGCCAACAACTATATTTGGAACTTAGCATAGAAAACGGATTGAAACCATCTGTTGCAAGGCCAAGCCTGAGATTGCGAGGATCTGCAGAAAATGATTTATATTTCTCGTCCACTACATTCCAAGTAATAGAATCTACAGGATGACGCATTTTTCCATCGGTGCTTCTATTATTGAAATGCCACCTTAAATCTTCCGCCATTGTTTTGGATCTAAACATTCTTCTAAATCTCGGAATTATTGGAAAATAACGCAATACTTTAGCAGGAATACCATGCATAATCTCCTTTGTCCGCTGATTTACCTTCCACCTTGAAAATCCACATTTTGGACAATTATTCAAATCTTTATATTCATTTCTAAAAAGACAACAATCGTTTTGACATGCATGAATCTTCTCAAAGCCCATGTCAAATAGCTTAAGAAATTTTTTCAATTCATATAACGACTTGGGAAGTACATTATTTTTTGGCAACAACATCTGTTGCACATTTAAAAGCTTATCGAAACCACTATCAGACAATCCGGTCTCACATTTAAGATTATACAATGCGAAGATAGCGGATAACTTTGTTTGATCTAAGCAACCAGGATACAATGGTGTCTCCGCATCTTCCAAATTTTTGTGTAAATCATCCTCTCGTCTTTGTGCATCATCTTCACATTTATCATCATCAAAAAATGTATTATTAACAAAGTCTTCATCTTCATAGATGATGGCCTTAAGTAAATCATATGCATCACCCGACTTCGTTTTCTTCCTTTTATCTGTTCGCTCTCCGTGATTATACCACTCACTGCTCATATACTTAGGATCCATTCCTCTTATAATCAAATGTTCAACAACAGCTTCTCCATGAAGAAGAGTAAGATTTTTACAATCTAAACAAGGACACAAAATGTTTTCTACATTTCCCATATTCCTCTTTGCATCATTCACAAAATTCCAATGTAACGACCCGTGTTTTTCGACCATTTGAATATGAATATTTAAATTAGTTTTAAATATTATATTGGAAATATTAATGGAATTAAATATTGAATTCGTTATTTAGAACGAAGTTGAACGTTATAATTTATATATAATATAAATTCGAGCTTGAAAATAGCGCTGCAGTTCGAAAATTCGAGTTTGAACTTCAACTGAGAATACAGGATTCGATATAAGTCGGATTTCTGTGAAACAGGACACGTTGGAACCGTATTGACGATAATTTTCATATGAAAGAGGAAAATCTAGATTTCGTGTTGTTGATAGTATGTTATGGCCAAATCAAATTTTGAAATAGTCGCTATGGAAAATCGTTATTTAATTATAAGCCTTTAAAATAGCCATTTTTCAAACGGACTCAGTTTTCGACAAAATCAGTTTCATTAGAACCGTATCGATAAATTATTGTCAGAAAATCAAACTGCATGGAAAACCGATGTTGTATGTGGCCAGGGTAGCCATAAACGCCCGTATAATTTCTATAACACGTATTTAAATAAATAAAAGGATATTTGAAGGTAACTGGAGCAGATGATCGAATTAGGCCACGAAACCAGTTCCGTTGAGTTCGTATCGTCGATTAGAGTCAGGATATGTATATAGTTTGTTATTTTTAGAGATCGAGAAATTTGGCGTTAAAAAGGGTAGGGCGGTTCAGGGTAAAAACAGCCTACCGGGGCAACAGTCTCAGAATGCGACGAAATTAGTGCCATTGGGTTCGTATCGGAAAGTTATTGTCAGACTTCGTAGTTTCAAGTTAATTTGATTTATCTGGTGATCGTAGAAAAATTAAACGTGTGTTCATTTCTGGTTTTATAAAGGAAAAATTTTCATACGACCTCGGATTGCGACGAAACTTGTCTCATTGGATCCGGAATAACTTTTTACATTAAGATAAGCCTTTTTATCAGAAAACAGAAATCGTTTGTGGTAGTTTTTAACACGATATCTCATACGCAAGTATCGTTATAATTGAATAATATTTAATTCATACTATACTCTTTATGAAAGGAGAAGCAATGCATATTTAAACCATCCAACTGCCGTTCTTTTAACTTGCGTACGCTGCCTAACATGCCAAACTTTGTTAAGGTGACTTACGCCTCACACATTTTACTTTATTCCGTACAAAATTTCTGATTTGCTTGGTCGCAAATTCTTCGAACCGTGCCGACAAAGGGTGTTAAAATCTTTCCCATCACACAGCTATCCTATTCATTTATACAGACCTACGTACCCTAAAGCTTGGATCCCACGTTGTCTTCTCAATATAAATACCTGCTGTATTCTCTCCTTCTTTTCTTTTCATTAACGAAAACTGTGATTCCTCAATTAAAATAAACTTCAAAATGGGATCAGCACCTCTCTTTCGTATACTATAAAAAAAAAAAAAAAAAATGAAAAGCGAACAGAATGCAGAACAAAAGGGGGCTTTGCATGGGTTGCATGGGAGCGTGGTTCGGTGCAAATACTGGAAGGATGAAAGACATAAGCGGTATTTAAAAACAAAGGACGCTGTACATGCGAAGTAGAGGTGGGAAGGTCGCATATGGGAACGCGGTGGTTCGGCGTGGATAAGTGGATGGGAAGTGGAAGCAGGGAGCGGTTTTCTCGTATGGAAGGCGGATGTTTTAAAGTAGGGAGGGGGTTCTGAAGTGGAGACGGGATGAGATGGTGGGAAGAAGCCAACGTGAACGCAGTACCAGGTAGAGAGAAAAGAAGGTGAGTTGAAGTATAGTAATACCGTAATATGCCAATACCCCTTATTAATGCCTAATTAATATTAACTAAAACATGATGTTTAAAGGAATGTTGGAAGGGTTTCGGAATATCTGGGTAATCAAACAAAGTGAAGACGGTGGGCCTAGTTCACTTCTGAAGAAAAATCTATCGACCAATATGAATTAAATAATGAAATTAGTTCAAATTAAACTATATTTAATAGTTTGTTATATAATTAAAGAGCGTAACTTTAAGCGTTAATATCTTGTTGTTGCTAGGGCTGCACTGAGCAAACCAAGAAGCATCGAGATCGGGTTGGCAAACCATACATACTGGACTAATCTGGACAGTGCAGTAGACAGATAAAATTTTCGGTTAAATTAAACAACAGTTTAATTTAACTGCGACGGTGCCATTTCAGAACAAATCAACTCAAAGTGAGTTAAACTCACTCAGTTACCCTTTTTATATTTTATATAAATTGGGTGTTTTTATTTTGTGTGCTCTGCTTGCAAATGGTTGACTATTTTGCTAGTTATACATTGATCTGTTGGTTTAACCGATGAAATTAAACTGTGTTTAATTTCAGTGGAATACCAAATCGTTATTTTTAACGATTGGTTCCAATAAAGGTAACTCACCTTGGTTGGTCACGTTTATTTATAAACGTGTTTAAATGGTTGAATCGTTTGAATTGCTTGTGGTTAATGTTGAATGGTTGCTATTTAGTTAAACAAAACTGAACCGTCTGATTTGAGATAACCATTTGAATACAGGGAAGAACAGGTTGGAGGGATCCAACCGGATTCCTCAAATATAGTATTTATTTTCATATGATCATATATGAACTGATCTGTTTGTGTGATTGATTGGATGGTTGATTATTAATTAAATATTTAACATCTGTTTGGTTTAAACCAATGGGTGATATTGGTTAAGTGTTTGGCAGAGTATGGCCTTTAAAAATCAACCGGTTTATAGATATGAATTCACCGTTAGGTAAGTCGATAAAAGTGAAGTTATAAAGTTTATTTTATAACTGGACTCAGATCTTGAAATATATTATTTGGATAAAGTATAAAAAGGGGATTAAATAAATATTTTTATTTATTTAAGACCTTGATTTATGGTTGGTTTATTTTATAAAGTATATGCTGATTTTCAAGTATGGAGATAAGAAATGAATTGAAAGGGTTAAACTTTGATCATTGTTTTGTAAAGAAAACAAATAATTAGAATCTATTTAAATTAATTATATTCTTAATTAATTTAAAGCGAGGATTGTTGAAATCGGTTAATGAGATAATCAAGTTTTTGAGTTAATTAAATCGACCGTTTGGAATTAGAATTGTTTATCAAGTTAATGTGTTTTGACTAAAATAGTTAAATGAATATTGTTTGAATTTAAATAAGGATTTAAAAGGGGTTGAATATTTAATTTAGTTAATAAAGGGGATTAACTACTAGAGTAGTTAATGTTGAAATAAGTTATTATTTTAATTCATGATGAATTTAGGAATATATTTGTAAATGGGAATTCATTTAAAAAGTTACCGAATGTGAGATGCAAGCCAATTGAATGGTGGAAGGAAATCAACATACCTAATTATATGAATTAAGTGAAAGGAGATTACGATAAAAGGGTTTATTACAAACCAGAGGTTTAAGTGAGATTTAAAGTGTAAGACGTTAATTTTACATTGACGTTATTTGGAAATGAAATCAAGTAACAAGCGAGTTTTGAAATGAGATTTCAAGAGTGGGAAAAGGTTAAATATATTTGAAAGGGGATTGGAAAATGTGAATTTGGGGTTAAATAAGGGGTCATAGGGTTGTATAACCAAACCAGAATTAAATGGAATTTGTTTGGAGATTTGAATGGAATGTTGAGTTCCTGATTACAACTTATATTTATCTGAAGATTTGAACGTTGTTGATTAAGGTCTGAGAGGTAACTGAAATACCCCAACTTGAACAACATCGGGATTATCTGAAGATGGTATTAGTTGGTAATCGTAAGAGAGATTAGCGATAATCGATTAGTTCCATTTGTGAAATAATGAAGCAACATTGGTGGAATCTTGGAGAATATATATTTATATATAACAAGAGATCCAAAGTAAAGTAAATCAGTACGTATGGATATAGTTATTCGAGATAAAATTAGTAAAACATAGTTATTCCGGAGGAGTTGCCATTTCGTACGACTGCTAGCGTAATTCGCAGGGCTGCAGATAGCCTACGGCGGTCGGATGTTTCCTGAGGGATTCAGGCGTAACCATTGTGATCGCTGCGATCTAGAGTCGAGCGAATAGAGTAAGTCGAATGTTAGTTAATTGAAATTAGAATTATTCAAATATCATATTTTTGAATATTAAAAGAATTGGAAGTTTCAATTTAACAAAAAAGAAATTAGATTGTCAAAGGCCAAATGATGCTGAATACTGAACCAGTGAACTCATTGGAGTGTCATGTTTGAAACACTGTATATTTTGATAGTTAAAACACCGACTATCAAACCTGACCAATACGATTGTTGGTATGGAAAGACCGGGATCGAATTTACATTCGAAAACCATTCCGACCAACAAACACGTGAAGATATTTGAAGACGGTCGAGATGGAGCATTGAAGACCGTGGATCTTCATAAGCGGAGGAACTGCTAAGAATCTCCGGTTTAGCGGCCAGAGATAAACTGTGGTTCTGTCGTGGTTGGAATCCACGAGTGCAAGGACTTCTCGCTACTGATCCATGGGGTGATTCCTATATGGATGCGGTAGGAGAGTGCCTTCGGTTCACCCTGTTCCTGGGTGGATTATATGGACGGATGTCTGACAAAGTATTTCCAAAGGGTCACGTACGTTGATTTCTTCAAACGTACGATAGTTGTTGGCAGGGAATTGCCATTCTCTAGCTTTCAGCTAGAGTATTTTTGTGGATATCAATTAGTGATATCTGATGGATTTGACGATGTGGCATTCAAAGTGAATGGTGACCAGATGTCAAGAGTTAATTCTGGCTTCAAGCCTCATCAACCGGGAAATGACAAAAATCGGGCAGGCAACATGGCTATGTGGGTCGCTCCCATTAGGGTGTATGATCACCTATCTAGAGGAAGTCCTATTTGTTTCTTAAATCTATGTTTCGATGCTGTCCCTTGTCGGGAGACGGTTGCTGATCCCAACCGTCGGTGATATACATTCGATACACTCAAGCGAAATGAGTGGTCGGTCATGTGAGGGCCGGGTTGCAAGAAGTTCTTGTTGAACCCAGTGTATTCGTCTCTAGAGATACACGATCGGAAGGTGGACCCATACCTTGTCAAGTCGGAATCCAATTCCCAATAAGCGCCTGCGGTTTTTGATTGTATACTATATATGTGGAGCGTGAGATGCAAGCGTTCCACTAGATTCTATTTACTTGTATTTAGACATTATTATAATATCAGACAAGATATTGGTTTCAAAAATATTTTGGGTTATCGTAAGGTAAAAACCATCCATGTTTATGTGTGGATTTGGTCTTACGATTATCCTTTTCTTTTGAAAAGGTTTTGAACTTTAAAATCATGATTGGATGATTCACCTTATTACTGTGCGAGTTTATCTCACTCTGGTTCACCAGACTGACCCGGTGTTTTGTAAATGCTCGGGTTAGGCCGGGTTGTACAGGTTCAGGTTATCGACTGCTATGAAGAGACGAGCTGGAAGAGTCCAGACGTATGATATTACTATTCCGCTGTGTGTTATATGAGGACAGATTAGTATCACTGTCCAGATGTGTACTCTGATATTGTAAGTATTTCAAAAGCTTTCAATAAAGATTATTTCTGTATTATATTTTGTTCCGCTGCGATGTGAGACTCTGTGTTGTGTTGCTTTCTTCTTCTTCTTCTATTCTAATATTTCTTTCTTTCTTATCTCACCCTCTAACTTCTTTCTATTAATGATCTGGAATGTTCGATGTCTGAATGGTCAACATGGTAGTTTGATGTTGATTTTCGGAGTCGAAAATCCCGGTTCGTTACAGTGGTATCAGAGCTGGTTGCTTAATTGGTACGGATGATAGGGGGTTCTCGCTTCGCGTTAGGTGGCGAACGGGAGACTCTTACCCCTACATCTCCCGACAATGTGGGTTGGTCGAGTCGAGAGGCTGGCCGTAAAAGCAGTTCTGAGGTATCTCTGTAAGCCACGCTGGGAGGTTAGCCCAGTGCCGAGGGAGGAGAGGATGGTTGAAAAGCCTACTCGAATCCCGGTTCGTTACAGTGGTATCAGAGCTGTTGGTTAAGTAATTACCTTGGATCTGTGGCGTGACTCAGTAGAGATGGGGTTAGTAATACCCTAGATTGAGTTTGAGTGTATATATATGAGCGCGTATTTGTAAATTGTTATAAAAACTGTCTTATATTGTGTTGGTTGGTTTGTCGAGTAGTTTATGAATTCTGGTCGATACAGTAATGCAAACTGTGTCGATAAGTGTTTCTAAACTCTTGAACAGAATAATTCGACACAGTATGTTTTTGAAAGAGGGTAAATGAAATAATTTTACCCAAATTATATTTTGATATAAAGAAAATATATATTTGGAAATATTATGGTATATTAGATGTGTTGGTTGATTATAATTGAAATGGTTATATAAATAACCAATTCAAATTCGTATAATATAAAAGCAGATTAATTAAATCTGAATTAAATCAGAACTAGAATTTAAATGCTGAAACTGGGAAAGTGTTCATAAAGGGATTCGAATTGAATATATGAGAATTTTAAAATCCTGGGAGATTTTAAGTTTGCTACAAGCACTAGAAAGGATATTTTGAACTGATTTCAAAATGAAAGTGTTTAGAACTGGGTTTGAAAGTGACATAGTATTGAACTCACTTCAATAGCTGGAAAATAGATTCCGATGATGATCCGGACATCATCGGTGTTCATTTTCGAGTGGTAAGTGACGGATTACTACCAAAGATTTTGTTTTGAATTGTTTTGAGAAAAAAACAAGTTGTTTTGAATCCTGGAAAGAAATATTTGATTTTTGAAAGAACTGAACTGTTTAAAAACTCCCAGGGAAATTGTTCGAACAAAAACAAAATTAGATAAAGGTTTGTGAAAGCAAATATGGATTGAATTGAAACCGATTAACTGGAAATTGAATCGGGAGATAATATATCGAGTAGAATCAGATTTTGAAATTTGTGAAACAAGAATCTGAAATAGTGTTGGTTGAAATTGATGATGGATGGAAATTGAGTCAAGAATGGAATTTGGCTTGGACACGTGAAGAATTTAGTTCGAAGGATGAAACTGGAATTTTGGTTGGAGAATGCATCTGTATATGGTGACAGGGTAGCAGATGAAAAGAATAGAATGATATGCCCGACAAAAAGGTACACATTTATTTTTATATGGGTTTGGTGATTTATGAGCCTATTAGGCAAGCCGCTTGGCTGTTTTATTTTCTTTTGGGTTGGAGAAGGCCCAGAGAGGCGAGTTGTGGTTGTACCGATTGAGCCGTACAGAGGAAGTGCTGGCGAAATTTTTCGGAAATTTAAGGTGTTAGAAAATTTTCAATATTTTTTTGAAATTATTCTATTGAATTGATTCTTAATTTAAACTAAATTAGATTTGAAATTAATGAGTTTATGACGTTCTTTCTTACCTTAGCAATTTCGAGGACGAAATTATTTTAAGGGGGGAAGAATGTAACGACCCGTGTTTTTCGACCATTTGAATATGAATATTTAAATTAGTTTTAAATATTATATTGGAAATATTAATGGAATTAAATATTGAATTCGTTATTTAGAACGAAGTTGAACGTTATAATTTATATATAATATAAATTCGAGCTTGAAAATAGCGCTGCAGTTCGAAAATTCGAGTTTGAACTTCAACTGAGAATACAGGATTCGATATAAGTCGGATTTCTGTGAAACAGGACACGTTGGAACCGTATTGACGATAATTTTCATATGAAAGAGGAAAATCTAGATTTCGTGTTGTTGATAGTATGTTATGGCCAAATCAAATTTTGAAATAGTCGCTATGGAAAATCGTTATTTAATTATAAGCCTTTAAAATAGCCATTTTTCAAACGGACTCAGTTTTCGACAAAATCAGTTTCATTAGAACCGTATCGATAAATTATTGTCAGAAAATCAAACTGCATGGAAAACCGATGTTGTATGTGGCCAGGGTAGCCATAAACGCCCGTATAATTTCTATAACACGTATTTAAATAAATAAAAGGATATTTGAAGGTAACTGGAGCAGATGATCGAATTAGGCCACGAAACCAGTTCCGTTGAGTTCGTATCGTCGATTAGAGTCAGGATATGTATATAGTTTGTTATTTTTAGAGATCGAGAAATTTGGCGTTAAAAAGGGTAGGGCGGTTCAGGGTAAAAACAGCCTACCGGGGCAACAGTCTCAGAATGCGACGAAATTAGTGCCATTGGGTTCGTATCGGAAAGTTATTGTCAGACTTCGTAGTTTCAAGTTAATTTGATTTATCTGGTGATCGTAGAAAAATTAAACGTGTGTTCATTTCTGGTTTTATAAAGGAAAAATTTTCATACGACCTCGGATTGCGACGAAACTTGTCTCATTGGATCCGGAATAACTTTTTACATTAAGATAAGCCTTTTTATCAGAAAACAGAAATCGTTTGTGGTAGTTTTTAACACGATATCTCATACGCAAGTATCGTTATAATTGAATAATATTTAATTCATACTATACTCTTTATGAAAGGAGAAGCAATGCATATTTAAACCATCCAACTGCCGTTCTTTTAACTTGCGTACGCTGCCTAACATGCCAAACTTTGTTAAGGTGACTTACGCCTCACACATTTTACTTTATTCCGTACAAAATTTCTGATTTGCTTGGTCGCAAATTCTTCGAACCGTGCCGACAAAGGGTGTTAAAATCTTTCCCATCACACAGCTATCCTATTCATTTATACAGACCTACGTACCCTAAAGCTTGGATCCCACGTTGTCTTCTCAATATAAATACCTGCTGTATTCTCTCCTTCTTTTCTTTTCATTAACGAAAACTGTGATTCCTCAATTAAAATAAACTTCAAAATGGGATCAGCACCTCTCTTTCGTATACTATAAAAAAAAAAAAAAAAAATGAAAAGCGAACAGAATGCAGAACAAAAGGGGGCTTTGCATGGGTTGCATGGGAGCGTGGTTCGGTGCAAATACTGGAAGGATGAAAGACATAAGCGGTATTTAAAAACAAAGGACGCTGTACATGCGAAGTAGAGGTGGGAAGGTCGCATATGGGAACGCGGTGGTTCGGCGTGGATAAGTGGATGGGAAGTGGAAGCAGGGAGCGGTTTTCTCGTATGGAAGGCGGATGTTTTAAAGTAGGGAGGGGGTTCTGAAGTGGAGACGGGATGAGATGGTGGGAAGAAGCCAACGTGAACGCAGTACCAGGTAGAGAGAAAAGAAGGTGAGTTGAAGTATAGTAATACCGTAATATGCCAATACCCCTTATTAATGCCTAATTAATATTAACTAAAACATGATGTTTAAAGGAATGTTGGAAGGGTTTCGGAATATCTGGGTAATCAAACAAAGTGAAGACGGTGGGCCTAGTTCACTTCTGAAGAAAAATCTATCGACCAATATGAATTAAATAATGAAATTAGTTCAAATTAAACTATATTTAATAGTTTGTTATATAATTAAAGAGCGTAACTTTAAGCGTTAATATCTTGTTGTTGCTAGGGCTGCACTGAGCAAACCAAGAAGCATCGAGATCGGGTTGGCAAACCATACATACTGGACTAATCTGGACAGTGCAGTAGACAGATAAAATTTTCGGTTAAATTAAACAACAGTTTAATTTAACTGCGACGGTGCCATTTCAGAACAAATCAACTCAAAGTGAGTTAAACTCACTCAGTTACCCTTTTTATATTTTATATAAATTGGGTGTTTTTATTTTGTGTGCTCTGCTTGCAAATGGTTGACTATTTTGCTAGTTATACATTGATCTGTTGGTTTAACCGATGAAATTAAACTGTGTTTAATTTCAGTGGAATACCAAATCGTTATTTTTAACGATTGGTTCCAATAAAGGTAACTCACCTTGGTTGGTCACGTTTATTTATAAACGTGTTTAAATGGTTGAATCGTTTGAATTGCTTGTGGTTAATGTTGAATGGTTGCTATTTAGTTAAACAAAACTGAACCGTCTGATTTGAGATAACCATTTGAATACAGGGAAGAACAGGTTGGAGGGATCCAACCGGATTCCTCAAATATAGTATTTATTTTCATATGATCATATATGAACTGATCTGTTTGTGTGATTGATTGGATGGTTGATTATTAATTAAATATTTAACATCTGTTTGGTTTAAACCAATGGGTGATATTGGTTAAGTGTTTGGCAGAGTATGGCCTTTAAAAATCAACCGGTTTATAGATATGAATTCACCGTTAGGTAAGTCGATAAAAGTGAAGTTATAAAGTTTATTTTATAACTGGACTCAGATCTTGAAATATATTATTTGGATAAAGTATAAAAAGGGGATTAAATAAATATTTTTATTTATTTAAGACCTTGATTTATGGTTGGTTTATTTTATAAAGTATATGCTGATTTTCAAGTATGGAGATAAGAAATGAATTGAAAGGGTTAAACTTTGATCATTGTTTTGTAAAGAAAACAAATAATTAGAATCTATTTAAATTAATTATATTCTTAATTAATTTAAAGCGAGGATTGTTGAAATCGGTTAATGAGATAATCAAGTTTTTGAGTTAATTAAATCGACCGTTTGGAATTAGAATTGTTTATCAAGTTAATGTGTTTTGACTAAAATAGTTAAATGAATATTGTTTGAATTTAAATAAGGATTTAAAAGGGGTTGAATATTTAATTTAGTTAATAAAGGGGATTAACTACTAGAGTAGTTAATGTTGAAATAAGTTATTATTTTAATTCATGATGAATTTAGGAATATATTTGTAAATGGGAATTCATTTAAAAAGTTACCGAATGTGAGATGCAAGCCAATTGAATGGTGGAAGGAAATCAACATACTCAATTATATGAATTAAGTGAAAGGAGATTACGATAAAAGGGTTTATTACAAACCAGAGGTTTAAGTGAGATTTAAAGTGTAAGACGTTAATTTTACATTGACGTTATTTGGAAATGAAATCAAGTAACAAGCGAGTTTTGAAATGAGATTTCAAGAGTGGGAAAAGGTTAAATATATTTGAAAGGGGATTGGAAAATGTGAATTTGGGGTTAAATAAGGGGTCATAGGGTTGTATAACCAAACCAGAATTAAATGGAATTTGTTTGGAGATTTGAATGGAATGTTGAGTTCCTGATTACAACTTATATTTATCTGAAGATTTGAACGTTGTTGATTAAGGTCTGAGAGGTAACTGAAATACCCCAACTTGAACAACATCGGGATTATCTGAAGATGGTATTAGTTGGTAATCGTAAGAGAGATTAGCGATAATCGATTAGTTCCATTTGTGAAATAATGAAGCAACATTGGTGGAATCTTGGAGAATATATATTTATATATAACAAGAGATCCAAAGTAAAGTAAATCAGTACGTATGGATATAGTTATTCGAGATAAAATTAGTAAAACATAGTTATTCCGGAGGAGTTGCCATTTCGTACGACTGCTAGCGTAATTCGCAGGGCTGCAGATAGCCTACGGCGGTCGGATGTTTCCTGAGGGATTCAGGCGTAACCATTGTGATCGCTGCGATCTAGAGTCGAGCGAATAGAGTAAGTCGAATGTTAGTTAATTGAAATTAGAATTATTCAAATATCATATTTTTGAATATTAAAAGAATTGGAAGTTTCAATTTAACAAAAAAGAAATTAGATTGTCAAAGGCCAAATGATGCTGAATACTGAACCAGTGAACTCATTGGAGTGTCATGTTTGAAACACTGTATATTTTGATAGTTAAAACACCGACTATCAAACCTGACCAATACGATTGTTGGTATGGAAAGACCGGGATCGAATTTACATTCGAAAACCATTCCGACCAACAAACACGTGAAGATATTTGAAGACGGTCGAGATGGAGCATTGAAGACCGTGGATCTTCATAAGCGGAGGAACTGCTAAGAATCTCCGGTTTAGCGGCCAGAGATAAACTGTGGTTCTGTCGTGGTTGGAATCCACGAGTGCAAGGACTTCTCGCTACTGATCCATGGGGTGATTCCTATATGGATGCGGTAGGAGAGTGCCTTCGGTTCACCCTGTTCCTGGGTGGATTATATGGACGGATGTCTGACAAAGTATTTCCAAAGGGTCACGTACGTTGATTTCTTCAAACGTACGATAGTTGTTGGCAGGGAATTGCCATTCTCTAGCTTTCAGCTAGAGTATTTTTGTGGATATCAATTAGTGATATCTGATGGATTTGACGATGTGGCATTCAAAGTGAATGGTGACCAGATGTCAAGAGTTAATTCTGGCTTCAAGCCTCATCAACCGGGAAATGACAAAAATCGGGCAGGCAACATGGCTATGTGGGTCGCTCCCATTAGGGTGTATGATCACCTATCTAGAGGAAGTCCTATTTGTTTCTTAAATCTATGTTTCGATGCTGTCCCTTGTCGGGAGACGGTTGCTGATCCCAACCGTCGGTGATATACATTCGATACACTCAAGCGAAATGAGTGGTCGGTCATGTGAGGGCCGGGTTGCAAGAAGTTCTTGTTGAACCCAGTGTATTCGTCTCTAGAGATACACGATCGGAAGGTGGACCCATACCTTGTCAAGTCGGAATCCAATTCCCAATAAGCGCCTGCGGTTTTTGATTGTATACTATATATGTGGAGCGTGAGATGCAAGCGTTCCACTAGATTCTATTTACTTGTATTTAGACATTATTATAATATCAGACAAGATATTGGTTTCAAAAATATTTTGGGTTATCGTAAGGTAAAAACCATCCATGTTTATGTGTGGATTTGGTCTTACGATTATCCTTTTCTTTTGAAAAGGTTTTGAACTTTAAAATCATGATTGGATGATTCACCTTATTACTGTGCGAGTTTATCTCACTCTGGTTCACCAGACTGACCCGGTGTTTTGTAAATGCTCGGGTTAGGCCGGGTTGTACAGGTTCAGGTTATCGACTGCTATGAAGAGACGAGCTGGAAGAGTCCAGACGTATGATATTACTATTCCGCTGTGTGTTATATGAGGACAGATTAGTATCACTGTCCAGATGTGTACTCTGATATTGTAAGTATTTCAAAAGCTTTCAATAAAGATTATTTCTGTATTATATTTTGTTCCGCTGCGATGTGAGACTCTATGTTGTGTTGCTTTCTTCTTCTTCTTCTATTCTAATATTTCTTTCTTTCTTATCTCACCCTCTAACTTCTTTCTATTAATGATCTGGAATGTTCGATGTCTGAATGGTCAACATGGTAGTTTGATGTTGATTTTCGGAGTCGAAAATCCCGGTTCGTTACATCCAAGCTGCTTCCTCGTACTCTTTAGTGGTTCTACGAACAAAAAGAAAAAAAGAACAATACCCATTTATATTAAAATATGTTTTAAATTCAATATTATACTTGAGTATTATAATAATTACCTGTTCAAACGTACCCAGTCTTTATCCATCAATTCTATATGTAAGCAAACAAAAATCTAAAATTCAAAGAAACAATTAGTTATTATGTACAAGCAAAGAAACCATTCTATCAAATTATAATTGTATAAGCCATAAAGACATAATTTCATTACCCTAAACACTGAATTGTAAAAGCCAAAAAGACATAAATTTAATACCTTAAACAATGATTATAGCGCTATTGATTCTTGAAGAATTATCAAGTTCTATTTCTGCCATTACTTCAAATATCCATGTCTACTTCTACCGATGTTTCACACAAAAAAAGCCATATATATTGCATTGCCAATGGTAATCTCAATTAACTAGAAATTGTAGTAATCTCAATTTTACCAGTAATTGATATGCTAACATCCCTCCCTATCACTACATCAAGATAAGAATAATTGAATTTTTTCTCTTCATTTATTCCAATATCAATCAAATATCCAAGCCCATTGATAACACCTAATCACTTTTTTCTCTCTCCATCGCCTATTAGATTGCTGCTTCGAGCATAGGACAGAATCACCGAACCCTTTAGTCGAGCTAAAAATCTTCAGGCTGAGCCCATACTGCTTCAGGCTATAACCAACTTTGAGTTTTATTTGCTGAATATTTTGTGCACCTCTTCTAATATTAGCATATATTTATTTAAGTAATAATTGATGATCATTTGTATTAGTACATATTAGTATATATTTTTATGGACAGAAAAATAAGGTGATGATCCATATATTGAAGACAAATCCGATGGATCATACAAAAAATATCTGATCCATCATAATGAACATATTCAAACCATGGATCAAACACACTCGACTCGTTAATTAAAATAATATTGTTCAATCTATGACGTATATTTTTTAACATGTTGTTTTCATACCTCGTTTCTCAACGAGATTAACAACAAGCAAGCTATTTTGTCTTACAGCCATCATAAATACAGTAAATGGTTCATGTAAGAAAATTTAGATTTGCATTTTATGGATTTGCGTTTTTTAAGAATATATTAATGCTGAAAGGTTATTCATTATCATGTACATGGTCCAAACCAAAAATAATATGATTTATAATATGTTAATAATTTCACGTCCGAGTAAAAACTTAAAGCACTACGACAAACAATTATATAGAAATATTAGAAAAGGTAGTTATTTCATTTTATTCTTCTTTAACCTTCACAATATTTGTTTTGTAAGTCTGTCTTGTAACATCGTGTTATGTATCTTAACTTTGATTTACAGTTATACTGCTTCTAAACTAAATTATTATATTTGGCATATTACATAAAACTATTCATAGCCTGAAGCATTTTGACTTAAATTGTGTATAATATTATACAAGTGCTTGCTCTTACTAGTTTTGATTATCCTATCTCTTATTATCGTTTTAATTGCCAAAATACCAGCGGTTTAAAATCTGTGAATGTATTGCATTTCAGTTCTACCAGCAATATTCTTTTAATAAAATGCTAAATTTAATGACATGAGTTAAGTTTTCTTTCAGCAAAAATTAAGTTGTGCAAAATCAGTTTTTACCACCATCAAAATTATGTTTGTTTTAGCAAAATTAAGTTTGAGTTTTGCTTTATTTTAATGGTGGAACCCATTATGTTTGAAATTCTAATTTGCACAAAGCAACGTTGGTACACAAAGCGATGGAGCATTTTCATTTACGATCCACAAATTTAAGGTGTACATATACAATTAACTAAACCTCAGGTGTGTGTGTGTCGGTATAACATACAATTGTTGCTATGTACATATACAATTAACTTAAACCTCAGGTGTGTGTGTGTCGGTAAATGACAAAGTGTGCCTCAATTGTTGCTATGTACATATACAATTAAGGTGTACATATACAATTAACTAAACCTCAGGTGTACATATACAATTAACCCCAGCATGTAAACAAGGTATCAAAGTAAAAAATGCTGATATGGTGGGGCTCCAGATTGTATTCTTTATAACCAGGCAAACAAAGATTTTAAACAAATGTATATTTTATTTTATAATAGGGTAAATATATTTAACAGCATATGTCCCGTTTCCACACTACGACTAACGCCAATATTCTACACAACCCATGTATACATATGTAAATATATATACACCTGTGCTCGCCTACATATAAACATTCAATGCCCGTGTTCACACTACGACTAATACCAATATTCTACACAACCCAATCCTTTTACTCTCTTGCAATTATTATACCTCATTTTTGCATTTGGCAAACTATAAAATGATCAATTTTGGAATGTAGTAGGTTTTTGATTTTATCCCTTATTTTTATTTTCATTTTTCATATGATAATTTAAGATTCTTAATAGTTTCGCACAGATTTTGGAGTTGCACTGGGTCAATGTTTGAGTATTGGGTATCATGTGTATGATTTCCTTTAAGTATGTGAATTTAAGCCTGTTAAACTTGACTATCCAAGTTAGCTTACTTCTACTTTAATTTCTAAATCAGTATTAATTGAGTTTATCAGTTTAGCATGTTCTTATTTAGTGTTATTACGATTAGTGATGTGCAGTGATTAAATTTAATACATAAGGTACCCCATCCATGCACTTTATTATGCGAATTGTAAGAAAATGAATTTGAAAACCACATTATTTTGCAAAGTTATATATTTGGCCTATATTATTTAATGAAAGATACTGAACCAAACAAACATTTTATCTTCTCAAAGACAATAGTTACCATGTGTGTTGTATTTTCTTATGATGTTTGCTGAATATAACAATAATTTTCTTTTTTCTTTATGTTATATTGATATATTTTGTGCCCATCTTTTAGTTGTACGTCCTTTTTTCTTTATCAACAAATTTGGTGTCAGTTTTGTAGATGTACATATCTTCATAAATGATTGTGGGGTTTCTTTGTTATGCAGTCATTGTACATTACGCTGGTTCTTTAAAAATAATTATTCATCTGGTAAAGAATTGTTTTAGTACCAGATTTACAATACAAACAATCAATTGGGTAAGCAAGCAATGAACGTGAACTAACATATATCTTATGCTGAAGCTTTTTTTACTTAAAAATAACCACGACCGGGTGTGTGTGTGTGTACTCGCTCTACCATTCCATATTTTAGTACGCATATAATGACCATACGTTTGACTAAATATTGTACAAAAGGTTAATGTAACATACAAAATTTTAAATAAAAGACATCTAGAATAGGGTTATATAAACTCAAAGCATAGTGCTCTAATGCCATAGATGGTAAGTAAACATTAAATGGATCAACAAACAACGTAACTTGTAAATGGATGAGATAAAGATCAACTTTGGCATGTTCTAATCTGTAGTAAGATTATTACATTCAATACGGGAACAACAATTAATTTACATCTGTGTAACATGAGTACAATTTAAAAACAAAAGAGAATAATAAATATAGTAAGAGATAATATCTGGCCTCAAAATGATGGAATTTTTGGTTACAAATAAGACAGATCCTCTTATCACAAAATTACCAAGATAAAAGAAAATGTGCAACATAACATTAATAAGGAAAAGGTAGAAATAAAGATATAACTTAGGTCTCTATTTTAAAAAAATGAAAAACATAACGTAATTTGCATTTTTCTAACAAAACTGTAAGGAAACCAGCAATTTTCGAAGAAAAATATACAAAATATCATAAATTTTGATAATGATGTGTTGTTTACTGAAATTATGGTAAATAATAATGAATATTATTTAGCAATAAGAAAATTTAATTGTTATCTTTTTTTAAAAAAATTATGTTTACATGTGTTTTTTTTTCAAAAAAGCTGGTTTTTATTTAGACAAATATAAGGATTCAATTTACACTGCTGCGCTAGACTTTAATGCAAACTGCATTTCCAATTGCTATGCAAATTTTTTTATGCACATTCAAAACACACTCTTTCATCTCTCAAGCCTAACTTGAGAGCTCCATCCGTGAAAAAAAAATAGAAATAAAATACCGAAACAGCAACATGAGTAAATTAAATTCTGCATGCTTATTTCTGCTTCTGATAATCGCTGCTTCAATGATATTTCAGAATTCAGAAGCTGCGAAAAGAAGAGTAAGCATTCCTGACGATCTAGAGGATGTGATCGACGACGAAGAAGACGAAGCATGGAAACAATAGGGTCAGAAAAGCCACAACAAAAACAATGAAAAAAGGAATGAATTCAAACCTCCCGATCTTTCGAAAATGGATCCAGCTGAGGTTCAAGCTGAAATGATGAAAACGCATTCTGGTCCTGCTTACGGATTCGTTAAACTCAAGTTGGGTGTTTCTCGCACCAAGGTGATCGATTTTATTGGGTTCAGCATTTGGCTTCTCTTATTGTTAATTTCGAGTAATGGTTTCGTTTAAAATGTAACTTTAATTTTTTATGATTGTTTGATGTCTGTGAGAATTTGGGATACGATGCACATAGTGACATAAGCCTCGAATCAGATCTTTTATTTATTGTCAAATCCTTGGTTTGTCCTGTTTATCATTCCATGGAAAACTATGAAATTTTTTATAGTTGGGGTGCGTAACAAACAAAAGCTGATAATGCTACTTTGTTGTGATGTCAATGGTATTTATCCTTCACAAAACCAATTGACTGTATATAATGTGTGGCATTCAATTTTGACAAAACAGACAATTCGCTAATTCTTGATTAGCTCAACATTTAACTTAAGGTGGTAAACTGTTTTTTTTGGTTATTATCCATGTAACTTATCTCAACATAGTTTCTATTTTGACATGTGATGAATCACATATATCCAAGTAAATTGGTTTGAAGCATATAATATTGATTTCAGGAAGAAGTACCTGAAATTGCCAAGATGAATGACAAAGCGTGTGTGCATATAACTCTATTTAAACCTCAGGTGTGTGTGTGTGTCGGTAAATGACAATGTGTGCCTCAATTGTTCCTATGTACATATACAATTAAGGTGTACATATACAATTAACTAAACCTCAGGTGTACATATACAATTAACCCCAGCATGTAAACAAGGTATCAAAGTAAAAAATGCTGATATGGTGGGGCTCCAGATTGTATTCTTTATAACCAGGCAAACAAAGATTTTAAACAAATGTATATTTTATTTTATAATAAGTTAAATATATTTAACAGCATATGTCCCGTTTCCACACTACGACTAACGCCAATATTCTACACAACCCATGTATACATACATAAATATATATACACCTGTGCTTGCCTTCATATAAACATTCAATGCCCGTGTTCACATACAAATATAAATTATTGAATTCTGAATATGTGCTCGCATACTAATCATACAGTTCAGGGAACATTTGAACAATATTTGTTCTGGGTTCATATAAAAAGAAATTAAGACAGGGAAGCCATTTACTTGCACAAATATATATAAAAAAAGCTAACTGTCCCTTTGTTATTTGTAATTAAATATGTATCACATGTTCATAGTCAGAGTGTCACTAGGTTATAATGTAAAGAATGATACACAAAACAGGTTTAAGCTTAGGTCCAATTCAATATGTGTTGTTCCCATTTAAAGACAGGGATATAAAAACTCCAGCAACCACAAAGATGTTGCAGAGAGTGAAATAAGCCCGAGATGTTACGACAGATGCTGATAAAACCCCTATATTTTTATGTATTCCAGTTTCTAGACCCATGCAACAAGCAACAAGGTCTGCGACAATCACCAACCCCAAACATGAACGGTAAAAAGAAGCAATGAACGGTAAAAAAAATTATTACCTGTAGTGCGATCTGGTGAACTTGGACAACTGCAGGACAAATCAACTATAGTGCGATTTCCGATCTTCTATTTGGACTTCTGATTACAGCGATTTTGGAATGCGATTTAGGGATTTGGTAATGGCAGAAGCTTACTGTCGATTGTGTTGTGCGGTTGAAAAGGGAACTGCAAGCAACATGGTTTGCGACAATCACCAACCCCAAACAACCGATGAACGGTAAAAAGAAGCAATGAATGGTAAAAAAAAAATATTACCTGTTGGTGAACTTGGACAACTACGCGTCAAATCAACTATAGTGGTGAACTTGGACAAACGGCGCGCGAATTCAACTGGAGCGAAGTTACGATGTGGTTGGACTTCTTGAATTCAGCGATTTTGGAATGCGATTTAGGGATTTGGTAATGGCAGAAGCTTCTTATGTATTCCTGTGTTTTTTGTTGTGCGTTTGAAAATGAATTGGATAGAATATTACTTTTACTTGGCAGAAAAAATAAATAATTCCCGCGTAAATTTTCACTGAATAGCGTTTCGTGCAACACGTTTTTGGGAATAGTGTTCTAAAGCCTGAAATTTTACCGTGTGGCCAAGGCTTTGGGCGGGAACGCTATATCATTTAGCTATCTAATGTCCTTTTTGTTGTAGTGTATGAACATGAAAGCCTTCATAGAAATAGTTTTATAAGAGGATGGAGGCTAGGGCTTTGAGTGGAGGCCATGATCATAGAAAATTTTGGCATAGTTTAGTTAGAGTATAGGATTATGATCATTTAGGGCTAGCTTAGGGTCTTATTTATAGGATTAGGCAAGTGTTTTAGGCCATTAGATTAACCCTAAATTAGATTAGGACTATCAGATCTTGGAAGCTTCCAGAAACCAGCCCCAAAACACAGCCCAAACCCTGAAATGGTGCACCAGGCCAAACTGGCCGAGCACCCCCTGTCGACACCCAAGTCGACAGGGCTGTCGACTTGGTCCTAGCAAAGTCGACTGCCCAGTCGACAGGGCTGTCGACCTGGCTAGCTAGGCGGGAATTCTCCACCCCCCCCCCCCCCCGCGCCCAATGGCCCAATTTCGAAATTTGAACCTGAATTTTAAATCAGTTTTGAACTTTGAATTTTCTGTAAACTTCATTGGGGCATAACCGGGCCATACAGACTCCGATTCTCGAAAACTCGGACTCTATTTCGCGTATTTTTCTGAGACGAACGCAATGACGCAGCCCGTTTCCCCCATTTCTCACATCTGAGATTATTTATTCTGCAATTAGTGAATTTTAGCATTAACCGAAATTCGAGGTGTTACATTCTCCTCTCCTTAAGGGATTTCGTCCCCGGAATCTCTAAGCTAAGGAGAATGCATATCCTACCATCCAAACAACCATCTACTCAATCCATCAAACACGGGCATCCATTGTCCTTAAACAATTTCTAATGATGTATGAGCATATGCAAAAAGTGTGTGTATATGTTCCCTATCTAATGTATGAACATATGCAAACCATGATAGTGCCATGCATCCATTATGTATGCGAGAGAACCCTATCAACACATACAATATCTACATGAGTGCACAATCATTCACCAAAATGCATCATCCATATTATAACACAATCATTATACATCCATAAATATAGCTACCTACACACAATTATATGCAATATGCAATATGAAGTGATTGAGCCGATCTAGTGCCTAGAGTGTGTATATATGCATCCACGAGCAACCACTAGCAACCACTTGCATCCACATGCATCCATCAAACATAACATGTCTCAAACACATGTTTCAACCATAGGTTTACCCTATCTAAAGGTCAAAGGTACTAATGAGAGGACATACTAAAGATAAGATAAGCACTAGACCAACGATAAAGGAGACGTTTAAAGGACATACCCTCAAAAAGGAATGGGTATAATGAACGCATTTTCGCTTCCGTCTCCCAAATAGCGTTGCTCTCATCTTCTCACCCTTGCACTTTGACTAGTTGAACCTCCATGTTTCTCAACCTCTTAACCTCTGACCCAAGGATGCATGTAGGAGCTCGTCGAATAGTCGCATCACGCTCTATCTCTACTTCTCTAAGCAAGCTCGGCTCTACCACCTCTGCGGTCTCATGTAGGCACTTCCTCAAAGGTGACACATGGAATACGTCATGTTTCCTATGCAACCGAACTATCTCTCGAATATAAACTGAAGCTAGACATGGAACAGTCCTCTTGCTCTTCACGGGTATGAAATGGGCACTCTTAGTAAGTCTATCTACCACAACCCAAATTCCCGTATTACCCTTCCTCGATCTCGGTAATCCATCGAGACACTATCCCACTTTCATAGCGGATCCAATGGGTGAAGCAACCCACCGGGTTTCTTTTGCTCCGCTTTTACTTGTTGGCACACCAAGCATCTAGCGACATACTCGGCCGCGTCTTTCTTCATACCGACCCAAATGAAAACTCGCTTCATGTCTTGGTACGTCGTGTCCCCACCGGGATGAAAAGGTCTTCTTTGACCGATGTGCATCATCAAGTATAGCCTTCCTCAACCCTCGTCTTGCGGTACACAAAGTCTACCGTCTCTACGCAACCACCCCTTACCATCTAGGGTGTACCTACTCAAATGGTTGGACGACTCCCCCTCCTCATGAGCTTCTCCACTAACTCAACCAACTGTGGGTCCTCTCGCTGTGCCTCGCCAATCCGTCCCAAAAGAGTAGGCCTACCCTCCAAGGAGGCTAGCAAACTGGGTACCAAGTCAACGGAAGGTCTAAAGTCAAACATAGATATAAACTCTAAGCTCCGTCGTTCAACGAACAATGAACTCAAGGACGACCTTTTTCTACCTAAGGCGTCCGCTACCACGTTACCCTTGCCGTGGGTATACGCTATCTCAAACTCATAGGATGCCAAAATCATCACAACTGTCCATCTCTCACGCAGACCACCCTAGTCGAACTCGACATCCCCCAAATGCAAGCCCCAAAGGCCTAAACCAATATCAGACAAACACCCAAGGGATACCTCCTTCGAATTCAGACGACCTACGTGAGATGATATTAGTAAAAACGGCTAAATAATTAACCCTTGTCCAACTCTGGATGTCCTTGCCAGTCTCGCTCCAAAACCACCGTTTATTCCATAACTGGCTTTGCTCAAGCCTATTGAGCCCATACGAAAACTTATTTTGCTCCTAGAAAAGACCATCATGAACTTATTTAGATACTCCCTAAACACCCTTCTCATCAAATCAACAAAGTATGCGGGGGCGTTCGTCAAACCAAATGGCATCACCAGCCACTCATAAAAAAAAACCATCCGGAGTCCTAAAGGCAGTCTTCTCTATGCTATCCTCAGCCACTCTCAACTGTCGAAACCCCGTGGCTAAGTCCAACTGCGAAAATACTGAGGCGCCAACTAACTGATCAAGGAGATCATCAATCCTCGGCAATGGGTATCTATTCTTCTTTGTGAGTTTATTTAGTTCTCTTTAGCCTACACAAAGTCTGGGGGACCCATCCGCCTTCGTGGCCAAAAACTACTAGAGCACCCCACTCCGATATACTTCGTCTTATGAACCCCTTCTCAAGCAGATCGCCTACTTGCTTATGGAGTTCCCTCCTCTCACGAGGAGCCATGTGGCACACTGGCCAAGATACTGGTTTGGCATTGTCTACCAGATATATTCGGAAGTCAATCTCCCGCTCCGGAGGTAAGCCCTTCACCTCCTCAAACACATCCGAGTATTCCCGGACCACTCTAACAGATCGCAACCTCTCGACAGACGTGTCAAGCGATTCTAGATAACTTAGCATAACAGATTCCATGGGATTACAAGAGATCTCGAGAGTGTTACCCAAGCGGGTCATAAGCCTAACAACCCTCCCTTCAAAATCAAGAACGACACCCCTACTGGGTAACCCGTCCATGCCCAAAACTATCCCATAGCCCGTGAAGCCCAAAAAGCATCACATCTAAACTTAATGCTAAGTATAGAAACTTTCAAACCCAAACACATCATGGAGCCCCAATTGGGTTTGAAACAACTAAGGGATCATCTACTAACTAGTGTCTAAGTATAGTGAGTCAACTAACAATGATGAGATAAACGAACTCGATGCGTCAGAATCAAATAAAGTTCGAACCGGATAATAAAGAAATCCAAATTCCAACCTAGACGGTCCTATACCCATCTGGTACACTAGCCGCGAGGGAATACAACTACCCTTCAGGAGATTCCATACCTTGCCCATGCCCCTTTGGACAATCCTAATAAGGTGTCCTATTCCTCCAAAAGGATAACTACTCGCCTTCTTCTTCCCATTCTCCACTCGTAACCTCCCACCAATGAGGTTTCATCCTTCATTAACCAAACAACTATTTGAGCCTTCCTCCCATCGTCTATCCAATAGATACCTACCAGTCCTCCTCCTTCTTGAACCAACTTCTAATCCGACTAATGTCTAAGTCCCTTGAAGTGGTTTTCCATTCTTATCTATCTTAGAAAGATCATCTATACGCGGAGGGGAAACTCAAAACGAGAAAGGAAGAGATTCAAAACGGAGAATTCGAAAGATATAGATATGGCTATTGGGGATTATGCTTTTCTTTCAAAAACTTTTCTCTTAAAAGACATGTTTTTGAAAATACTCCTTTCAAAAATATTCTTAGAAAATAGATTTTTTCTAAAAAAATTATCTGTTCTGGTAACCTCGCTCTGATACCACGTGTAACACCCCACACCCGCTACGGTCACTCACTAAGGGAATGCCATAACATCGGTGGAGTATTTTAAGTGAATATAGAACAGAAAAATTACAACAAGACAGATATAAGTAATACTTGAGAATTTAAAACATCATTTCATTCCAGCGGAAAGTAAAACATGTTTGGTTACACCAAAACCATAAATAAGAGTCAAGTACATAATATCCATCCTGATAAAAACGAAAGTACATAATCCCACTACATAACCTAATAGCCATAATAGAAAAGGTAAACTGAGCTTTACATCCACGGTCCAAGCTCCAAAAGATAGATAAAGCAGTCTGATCAAAGCCCACTAGTGCTAGGCCCACTCTGAAAACCTGAGGGTTGGGAAAAAGATAAAGAAACAACGGGGTCAGACATAAGTCTGAGTGAGTCCTATAACCCTAACAATACAATCATTAAAGTAATTAGGGTATGATATAAACAAGGTACGGTACCTCTGGGGATAATGACTACACTAAGTAGCCAACTAAACACAGGATGTACTAAGATAACCGAAAAGACGCATTTATCCACCCAAGGATAATTACTAGATTGCACCACCCCAGATCTACCCACCAAAGGGTAATTCCTACACTGCACCACACCAGTTCTACCCAAATGGGTAATTCCTACTTAAAGGTTGATCCCACTAAGTGTACTTAGTAATTTTACCCAGTAGTTTCGTGTACCCCTAGCTGACTACATAGGTGCCGTCTGCCCCTATCTCCACTAGGTGTACCCACTACTCCCCAAGCGATCGGCTCCCTACCGTAGATACCCGTGCTGGCCCCACAATGGGGTGTATCACTCCCCAAAGTGGCAACCCGATACAACAAATGGTGCACGGCTTATATCTACACGATGCAACAACGTCTTACCTACCAGCCCGGGTCCACACACGCATATGAAACCCGTTGGACTCGCGTTGCCACCGCTACCCCGTTTTGGCCTCTTATAGTCAAGCCCAATATGCGCGTCCCGTCCTCGACTTGGGTCGAGCCCACAAAGATACGTTTGGGATATTGGTTGAAATGGGCCCCCACAAGCTACTACTTAAGCTTGTCATTTTATCTAGTGCATCCCACTTAACCCCTTTTATAATCATGCCCCTTACATGTTAAGGTTTGGTTAAGTCATATAATTATATTTCAATTGCCACTTAAGGCCCCCACAAGCTACTACTTAAGCTTGTCATTTAATTATATTTCAATTGCCACTTAAGGCACCCACTAGATTTCCGCATGCCACCCAAGGCACTTACTTGATTCCCACATGCCACCCAAGGCACTTACTTAACCCTTTAATCATGTTTAATTACATGTTCCACTTTGGTTAAGTATTCTAATCGTATTTTCTATTGCCACCCAAGGCAACCCACTAGTTTCCTCATGCCACCCAAGGCACCCCCACTAGTTACTACATGCCACCCAAGGCACCCACTTAACCCCTCATGCCCCTCTACATGCTAATTTGGTTAAGTGTTTCTTAATTAATTAAGATCGTAACCTTTGTAAAGACCTCTCACATTAGACTGTCTTTTATGGCAGTTGGATATGCCGGTTGGTTCCGGGCAGCCTTACACCATAACAGAGTCTAACCTCGTGTCTTTACACTTGTCACGTATTTAATTATGACTAAGACCTCTCACATTGGGCCAATCATTTGTAGCCGCTGGATTTGCCGGTCGGTTCCGGGCAGTCTTATGCTACAAAAGGGTCCAACCTCGTGTCTTAGTAGATTAATTACACCTAATTAATCACCCCCATAATTTGTATTAATTATCCCTAATTAATTACAAATATTTAAGAATATGGGTAGACCTAACTCAATAGGTAAATTCCCAATTCCATAATATGGGTAGACCTAACTTAATAGTTAAATTCCCAATTATGTCCATCCACTTTACGGTAAGTTTAATCATACCCACTTCACACAATTTTATGTGTTCATTAATTTTTACCCCATCGTCCCCACGTAAATACGTTAACATGACATACTTCAAAAGAGAAGATTCATCATACACACAATGGGTTCAACTTAGCATATCATTAGCATTATCATGGGTTTAAAAGGTGTCAACTTGTATATATTACCATAAACCCAACTTGCATAAATAACCAACCCAAACTTGCATGAATCACATATGTCATAAAGAGGGTAACTTGCTCAAATGTTCATGTCATAGACCTATCATAAAGGTGTCAACTTGTATACATGTCATAGGTCTAAAAGGGATGAACTTGCACATGTACTTATGTCATACATAGAGGCAAACTTGCATATGAACTTGCATCATAACTTGCATATGAACTTGCATCATAACTTGCATATGAACTTGCATAACATGCCATACTTAGAGGCAAGCTTGCATATATTATGCATATCATAAAAAGAGACAAACTTGCATATGAACTTGCATCATAACTTGCATATGAACTTGCATCATAACTTGCATATGAGCTTGCATCATAACTTGCATATGAGCTTGCATCATAACTTGCATATGAACTTGCATCATAACTTGCATATGAACTTGCATCATAACTTGCATATGAACTTGCATCATAACTTGCATAACATGTTACATATAACTTGCATATAATCTCACATATAGTTTGCATAACATGTTACATATGCATCAATGTTCAACATAGTGTTTTGCATAGTGAGCATCATATAACATAGCATTAAACTTGCATATAGCATTAAACTTGCAAAACACACAACATACACTATACTAAACTTGCATAAGCACATTTATCCACAAACATAGCCATATCTTATCATATCCTATCATAATCAATTTAACAATTGATTATTAAGGCTATAGAAACTCACCACTAAACTCCCATAAGCAAACCCTTGCCAAAAATCACCCAAAAACTCTAGCCTTGAACATATAGCTTGCAACTTGATGATGATTGCAAGCTAATGATCACTCATACAACTCAAAGATGCTTGTATGAACATGAAAGCCTTAATAGAAATAGTTTTATAAGAGGATGGAGGCTAGGGCTTTGAGTGGAGGCCATGATCATAGAAAATTTTGGCATAGTTTAGTTAGAGTATAGGATTATGATCATTTAGGGCTAGCTTAGGGTCTTATTTATAGGATTAGGCAAGTGTTTTAGGCCATTAGATTAACCCTAAATTAGATTAGGACCATCAGATCTCGGAAGCTTCCAGAAACCAGCCCCAAAACACAGCCCAAACCCTGAAATGGTGCACCAGGCCAAACTGGCCGAGCACCCCCTGTCGACACCCAAGTCGACAGGGCTGTCGACTTGGTCCTAGCCAAGTCGACTGCCCAGTCGTCAGGGCTGTCGACCTGGCTAGCTACGCGGGAATTCCCCCCCCCCCCCCGCGCCCAATGGCCTAATTTCGAAATTTGAACCTGAATTTTAAATCTGTTTTGAACTTTGAATTTTCTGTAAACTTCATTGGGCCATAACCGGGCCATACGGACTCCGATTCTCGAAAACTCGGACTCTATTTCGCGTATTTTTCCGAGACGAACGCAATGACGCAGCCCGTTTCCCCCAATTCTCAAATCTGAGATTATTTATTCTGTAATTAGTGAATTTTGGCATTAACCGAAATTCGGGGTGTTACAGATGTCATGAAACATGTAAGGTTACATATAATTTCCCCTAACTTGCATATGATTCATGTCTAAATCAAAATCTAAACTTGCATACATACTCATGATTTATCATATGAATCAACATAACCAAACTAGCATATGAAACACCATTATGACTTGATTATACATAAGCCAATCATAAAATTACAGCATAGATGTTCACAACTTTACAACATAGATGATAGCATCATAGAATTTACAACATAAATGATAACATCACAATTTTACAACATAAATGATAACATGCAGTCAATAATTCACAACATAGCCATATAATCCACATCATAACTCAATCCAATTAAATTGCAAATTATTTTATTAAAGAAATCGAACTCACAACTGAAAGAAGGTCTTGAGTTCTGAATTCTGAGTTTTGAAGTTGAATTAGCTTTCCTTTGAAGAAGATTCATTGTTAGAGTTGAATAGAATTTGATTTGCTTTAGCTTTCTTCCTCTCTAATTGGTGGCGGCTATTCTGAGTTGCTAGGTGACGGCATGGAGGCCATGAATCAAATTTTATTTTGATTTTAGGGTTTGAGTCTATAGGTGTTTTTATAGAGTTTAGGATTAGTTTAGGCTGTCCGATTAACCCAGAATTGATCCCAACCAATCAGAGCAGATCAGAAACCCTAATGAGTCAGCACACAGTCATTAATAGGTCATAAATCAAATCTGCCCAGCGGGGGTGGGGGGGGAGGCAGGTCGACCGTATGGTCGATCTGGTCAGGGTAGGTCGACCTGACCCTGGAGGGAATTGTCCTGCCTACCCCGCCTGACTCTGAAATTTGAATTTTCTGAAATATGTTTTGAATTTTCTGAAACTTCCGATGGCCATAACTTCTTCATACGAAGTCCAATTCACGTAAACTCGGACTCTATCTTAACCAGAATTCCGAGATGAACACAATGGCGCAACCCGTTTCCCTTAATTCTCACATCTGAGATTAGTTATTCTTTAATTTGTGAACACTAATATTAACAGAAATATGGGGTGTTACATTCTCCCCTCCTTAAAGGATTTCTCCCCCGAAATCTCCAAGTTAAGGAGAATGCATATCATAACATCCAAACAACCATCTACTCAACCATCAAACACAGGCATCCATTGTCCTTATAAAATTCCTAATGCTGTATGAACATATGCAAGAAGTGTGTGTATATGTTCTTTATCTAATGCAAAATTAGGCGGTCTACTGATTCAGTTGACCTCCTTAATGCAAACCATGATAGTGCCATGCGTCCATTATGTATGCGAAAGAATCCTATCGATACATATTATTTCTACCTGTGTGCACAACCATTCACCAAAATGCAGCATCCATATGATAGCACAACCATTATACAACCATTAACTTAAATATGCACACACATTTATATGCAATATGCAATATGAAGTGACAGAGCGGATCTAGTGCCTAAAGTGTGTGTATATGCATCCACGAGCAACCACTAGCAAACACTTGCATCCACATGCATCCATCATACATAACATGTCTCAAACACATGTTTCAACCATAGGACTACCCTATCTGAAGGTCAAAGATACTAGCGAGAGGACATACTAAAGATAAGATAAGTACAAGCAAAGCGATAAAGGAGAAATTAAAAGACATACCCTCGAAAAGAAAAGGGTACAATGAACGCATCTTCTCTTCCGTCTCCCAAGTAGCGTTGCTCTCATCATCTCCCCATTGCACTTTGACTATCTTGACCTCTCGATTCCTCAACTTCTTAATCTCCGACCCAAGAATGCACGTAGGAGCTCATCGAATCATCGCATCGCGCTCGATCTCCACCTCTCTAAGCAAGCTCGGCTCTACCACTTCCGCATCTCGTGCAAGCACTTCCTCAAATGTGATACATGGAATACGTCGTGCACATCACTAAGTCTCTCGGGCAACTCCACTCTATACGCCATCTGCCTAGTTCTCTCCTTAATAGGAAACAACCCTACGAACCTTGGTGCTAACTTCCCAATGGACCCAAAGCGAACAACGTTCCGTAATGGAGACACCTTGACAAAGGCCATGTCCCAATATCAAACTCAAGATCTGTCCTCCTCTTGTCCGCATAAGATTTCTGCCTATCTTGCGCCGTCTTCATCCTCCTTCGAATCAAATCGATCTTTTCCGAAGTCTCTCTAATCGTATCGGGCCCAAGCAAGATCTTATCTGTAGACTCCCACCAACATGTAGGCGAACGACACGGCCGTCCATAAAGAACTTCGAACGGTGCCATGCCAATGCTAGACTGAAAGCTGTTATTATATGTGAACTCCACCAATGGAAGATGTTCCTCCCATGTACCTCCGAAATCTAAGACACACAACCTCAATAGGTCCTCTAGAATACGATTCACCCTCTCGGTCTGGCCGTCCGTCTGAGGATGGTATGCGGTGCTCAAACATAACTGAGTCCATACCGCCTCTTGCAAGCTCTTCCAAAATTCGCTAGTAAAGATAGGATCGCGGTCGCTCACTATGCTAGAAGGAACACCGTGCAAGCGAACTATCTCTCGAATGTATATGGAGGCTAACCATGGAGCAGTCCTCTTACTCTTCACGAGAATGAAATGGGCGCTCTTAGTAAGTCTGTCTACCATGACCTAAATCCCCGTATTACCCTTCCTCGATCTCGGTAACCTATCGATAAAGTCCATCGAGACACTTTCCCACTTCCATTGTGGGACCTCCAACGGGTAAAGCAACCCACCGGGCTTCTTTTGCTCTGCTTTTACTTGTTGGCACACCAAGCATCTAGCGACAAACTCGGCCACATCCCTCTTCATGCCGGCCCAAAAGTAAACTCGTCTCATGTCCATGTACATCTTGTCCCCGCCGGGATGGATGGTCATCTTCGAACGATGTGCATCATCAAGAATGGTCTTCCTCAAGTTCTCGTCCCGTGGTACACAAAGTATACCGTCCCTACTCAACCAACCCTTACCATCTAGGGTATACCTACTGAGATGGCTCGATGACTCCCCCCTTTTGAGATTTTCTACTAACTCAACCAACTGTGGGTCATCTCACTGTGCCTCACCGATCCGTCCCAAAAGCGTAGGTCTGACCTCTAAGGATGCTAGCAAACCGGGTACGAAGTCAATAAAAGGTTTAAAATCAAATGTAGAGATGAACTCTAAGCTTCGCCGCTCAACAAACAACGGACTCAAGGACAACCTTTTCCTACTTAAGGCGTCTGCCACTACGTTACCCTTGCCAGGGGTATATGCTATCTCGAAATCGTAGGACGCTAAGAATTCCATCCACCTTTGCTGCCTTAAGTTCAAGTCCTTCTGAGAGAACAAGTATTTTAGCGATTTGTGGTCAGTGAACAATTCGAATTTCTCGCCAAGAAGATAATGACGCCAAGACTTAAGCGCGAAGACAATAGCGGCCAACTCTAGGTCATGTGTAGGGTAATTTCTCTCATGCACTCTCAACTGCCTTCCACCATAGGCTATTACCCTTCCCTCTTGCATTAAGACTGTGCCTAGTCCTATCCCATAAGCATCGGTATAAACGGTAAATGGCTTACTCCTATCTGGCAACACTAAGACTGGGGCTGTGGTCAAAGCACTCTTTAAACGTTGGAACGCATCATCACAATCTACGTCCCACGTGAAAACTAGGTTCTTCTTCGTCAAGCGTGTTAATGGGGCTGATATTTTTGTGAAGTCTTTGATAAACTTCCTATAGTAGCCAGCCAACCCTAAGAAACTCCTCACCTCGGTAGCATTTTTAGGGACCTTCCAATCTTGGATGGCCACTACCTTCACGGGATCCACAGCTATCCCTTCTTTGGAAACCACATGCCCTAAGAATCGCACTTCCTTCCTCCAAAAGTGACATTTAGAAAATTTAGCTTTAAGGCTATGCGCTCGAAGAGTCTCCAATACTTCCCTAAGATGTAGGGCATGCTCTTCCTCGCTCTTAGAAAAGATCAAGATGTCATCCACAAAGACTACCACGAATTTATTAAGGTACTCCCTAAACACCCTACTCATCAAGTCAACAAAGTATGCGGGGGCGTTTGTCAAACCGAAGGGAATCACAAGCCATTCATAGAAACTGTCTGGAGTCCTAAAGGCAGTCTTGTCTATGCTATCCTCAGCCACTCTCAACTGATGGAAACCCGTGGCTAAGTCCAACTGCGAAAACACTGAGGCGCCAACTAACTGATCAAAGAGATCGTCAATCCTCGGCAGTGGGTGTCTATTCTTCTTTGTAAGCTTATTAAGTTCTCTATAGTCCACACAAAGTCTAAGGGACCCATCTGCCTTCATGGCAAATTCTACTGGAGCACCCCACTCCGATATACTACATCTGATGAACCCCTTCTCAAGCAATTCTTTCACTTGTTTACTGAGTTCTCTTCTCTCTCTTGGAGCCATGTGGCGCACTGGCAATGCAACTGGCTTTGCATTATCTACTAGATATATTCGAAAGTCTATCGCACGTTTTGGGGGTAAACCCCTCACCTCATCGAAAACATCAACATATTCACGGACTATGCGAACAGAATGCAAATCATCATTGGATGCGTCAAGGGATTCTAGGTAGCTAAGCATTACTGGACCTCTAGGGTCACAAGAAATATCAAGGGTCTTTCCACAACAAGTCAACAATCTAACTACCCTTCTTTCATAATCTAGGATGGCCCCGTATCTAGTTAGCCAATCCATACCTAGAATCAAGCCATAGCCTATGTAGCCAAGAACAAAGGCGTTGCATTCAAACTCAACGCCCAAGATAAACACTCTCAAATCCCGACAAATCATAGAAAGATGAGCCGAACCACCAATAAGATTTGAAACTACTAAGGGATCTGTAACTAGACTAGAATCTAGGTGCAGTGTTTCAACTAATGATGTAGAGATAAACGATTGTGATGCGCCAGAATCGAATAAAGTACGGACAAGATGATCAAACAGAAAAACTAAACTTTCAATGGAAATTTCTCTACCTCGTTCTTGCAGCGGTGGGACCACGAGAGCCTGAACTTACCTCCTTGCCTGCCCTGCTGCCATAAGAGCCTGCACCTGTCCTCCCGAGGTAGACCCTGCCCTCTGCCCTTTCCTTGGGCAGTCCTTAATCAGATGTCCCCCTTCGCCACAGTGGAAATAACCAGTCTTCTTTTTCTTCCTACAATCTTTGCTTAGATGGCCTGGTGTCCCAAAATTAAAGCATCTTTACTTTCCCTTACCATTGTTGCCTTTACCACCTTTCTTATTCTGTTGTTGCTGTTGCGGCTTCTTTTGATCCCATTTCTTCTCCGGTGCCTTATTAGCATTGGCGCCCTTCTCCTCTTTATGCATAAGCGCCATGTCCACTAGTCTCTCAAAGGTAGCCCCCATGGGTATGTGGGTCATAGCTAACCCATGAAGCAGCTCGTTCAAATCCTTAACAAATCTCAATGCCTTCTTTTCTGGTGTATTCACCAAGTCCAAGCCAAATCTTGCCAACTGATTGAATTTGTTGACGTATTCTTTCACCGATAGATTCCCTTGCTTCAACGCCAAAAACCTTTCCATGTATACATTCTCTTCAGCCCGTGAGAGAAACTTCGCATCAAACCTCCGCCTAAAATCTGGCCAAGTATCAACTGGACGTTCTCCATTAGTGACCTCCCACCAAAACGAGGCCTCATCCTTTATTAGCCAGGAAGCTAACTGGACCTTTCTCCCATCTTCCACTTCAAAGATCCCAAACAATTCTTCCACCCCCGTTAGCCAATTTCGAGCTTCAACAAATGTCTTTGTCCCGTGAAAATGTTTTCCACCCATTGCTCTAAAGTCCTTACATATCTTAGCGAAAGTATCGACATGAAGGGGAGGAGGAGGAGGAAGAGAAGGATTTGCTGGACCTGCGGTGGTGGTCCTAGTCTCCAAATACCTCCTAAACCATCCTGGTATCGTTATTCCCGCGGGTATCTCGGGAATTCCAGACATACTGAAGCGAAAAAAGGAAAGATTCAACACAAAAGAACGGAAGGAAAGATATATGGATCTCGGGGTTATGCTTTCTAAAATAAGCTTTTCTCTTGAAAAGTAATGACCCGCAAATCCGTACTATCTGAGTTGACTAATAACACCACACGTCCAACCCAAATTGCACAGAAATACAAATCATTATTAGAAAGAAGTTAGAGGATGATAAATAGAAAGAAAGAAATAGAAGAATAGAAGAAAACAAAGAAGACAAATCTCACAACGGAACGAATAAAATATATTATATAACATAACTTTTGAAATACAAACCAGTAACTTTATATACATACCATCATCAGAGCACAACGGTTATTACTGGAACAGTTATAGACACCTGTTTCCAGATACAACATAGTACACAACGGAAATATGATAGTATATAGCTAACTGGTGAAGCCTCCTGCTCCCAGCTACCTCCAAAATGAATCAGTAAAATCCCGACTACTTGACTGCCCGTACAAATTTGGGCACCCAAGAGTTTAGGGAAAACAAACAAAATAAACTCTGGGTCAGTCATGGGACTGGTGTGAGTAAACTCCAACCACTTGTTTAACTTTCAAAATCCTTTCGAAAGAAAAGATAATAGTAAGACCAGCCCACACATAAACATGGACGGTTTTTACCTTACTATAACCCAAAACACTTTGATACGAAAATCCAGTGATATTATAATGATGTTTACATCAAATAAATAACTAAATAGCAGAACGCTTGCATCTCACGCTCCACATATATAGTATAAAATCAAAAACCGTAGGGTGCTTATTGGAGATTGGATTCCAACTATGACAAGGTATGGACCACCTTCCGATGATGTATCTCTAGAGGCGAATACACCTGGGTTCAACAAGAACGTCTTGCAACCCGGCCCACACATGACCGACCACTCATTTCGCTTGAGTGCGTCGAATGTATATTACCAACGGTTGGGATCAGCAACCGTTTCCCGAATGAGACAGCATCGAATCGACTAAGAAATTAAATGAATCTCTAGATAGGTGATTATACATCCTAATGGGAGCGACCCACATAGCCATGCTGCCTGCCCAATTTTTGTCATTTCCTGGTTGTTGAGGTCTGAGGCTACGCTTACTTGCCATTCATTTATAACACAATCACTTTGAATGCCACATTGTCAAATCCGTTAATCATCAATTGATTTGCACAAATATATTCTGGATATTATGCTAAGGGAATAAATCCGTTGCACCATATATATATTTATACATACCCACATATTCGATCATTGGAAATACTTTGTTAGACATTCGTCCATATATGTTCGTTCTGGGATTGAGCGAAACCGAAGGCACAATTTCTATTAATAGAAAAAGCCCTTGCACTTTACTCTGTCTTCGATTATCTTCATATAATCTGATTCGCAACGCTACTGCTAATACAGAGTGGTTCACGGATAATAATCCAACCGGTCTCTCTATATTGACAACGATATTGGCAAACACTTCGATAGTCGGTTATTTAACTATCGAAGAAAAACAAACAAACATTCATCCATAACATCCATCAATCACTGGGCCTGTTAATTAATATTTCAGTAATTAATTCACTTCCTCATTTCCCTATCAATATTCGTTAACTAAATAATTTCGATAATCATCTTGGCCTCTTATGCCATCTGGAAAACATTTCCAAATATCAACTTCTTTTTATTTTCTATATCTAGAAAATGTCTCTATTTGCAATTGAAAACAATTTCAATCCCTTATTGTAACAAACCGAAAATCTGGGCCAGTTTAAAATTTTTATTTAGGCAATTTTAGCGAGTTTTAATTATTTAAAATGAATTATTTTAAATAATATCGACGAGAAATCTATTTTGAATATAATTAGAACGTATATATTATATACGTCGTCGTTAGAATATATAAATAATTATATATTATTATAAAAGGAATAGAAAATGGCGCGGTAGTTCGAAAATTCGATTTTCTAATTTCAAATGAATATACAGAATTCAATATAAGTCAGAATTGAACAAAACAAGAAATATTTGAATCTGTATAACTATATCTTTGTAACGAAGTTAACAAACTGAGATTTCATCTTAGAAATGATAAGATATGTCCAGTTTAAAATTAGAAATAGTCGCTGTGGAATTTATATATATTTTTATATATATAAGGCCCTTAAAAATAGCAATTTTGCAAACGACCTCGGATTTCGACGAAACCAGTTTTGTTGGGTCCGTGATGTTAAGTTATTGCTAGATTCCAAATTTCATAATTTTTCGAATCAATATGTGAGCGTGGCGAAGGAAAACGCGTTTGACCAGTTTCAGTTGATTTTAATCGACTGGAAAATGGCCATTTTTCAAACGATCTCAGAATTCGACGAAACTAGTTTTGTTAGGACCGTATCGTCAGTACGAAGTTAGAAAATATTTTTCTGGAATTTTTCTAGTTAGTATGTGGCCCCGGTAATTTGAAATGTATGTTTAAAATTCAATATAAGGATTTAAATGAAAATTCAACAGAAACTGATTGTAACGATCAAACCAGCTTACGATACATATCCCATTGCGTTCGGAATGGGGGTATTTAACTATGGGCGACAGTCGTTGAGTTCAGATTGGGGTTCGTTTGAAAAGTCAACCTTTTAGTAAATTAAAGAAAAATAAAATAAAATTAATATATATATTCTCTCCTTTATACCCCCCCCCCCCGATTCATTTCAGAAGCAAAAAAAAAAAAAACCCTAGATATCGACGGCCGCCCCCCCCTGAAGCGCCGCCGCCCATCGCCGCACCTCCCCCCTCCCTCGACGAGCCCACCGAAGCCCCCCCTCCCTCGACGAGCCCACCGAAGCCCCCTCGTATGCGATGCTGAAGCCGCCGACCCCCCCCCCCCCTGCTGCTGTTCGACGACGAAAGACCCCCCCACCCCTGCTGCTGTTCGGCGACGAAAGACCCCCCCCCCCCCTCCTGTAAGTTTTTTTTCTTATTTGTTTAAATTATTTTTATGTATTTAAAAACTGATTTTTTAGTTATGTAAAAACTGATTTTTAAGTTTAGTAAAAACTGATTTTTTAGTTAAGTAAAAACTGATTTTTAAGTTAAGTAAAAACTGATTTTTTAGTTAAGTAAAAACTGATTTTTAAGTTTAGTAAAAACTGATTTTTTAGTTAAGTAAAAACTGATTTTTAAGTTTAGTAAAAACTGATTTTTTAGTTAAGTAAAAACTGATTTTTAAGTTTAGTAAAAACTGATTTTTTAGTTAAGTAAAAACTGATTTTTAAGTTTAGTAAAAACTGATTTTTTTAGTTAAGTAAAAACTGATTTTTAAGTTAAATAAAAACTGAATTTTATAAAAGTATAAAAACTGATTTTTAAGATGATTTAAAAAAAATGATTTATAAACTAAAAGGAGATTAGAAAGTCGAGATAAAAATATGATTTTTATATAGTGAACTTCGAATTAAAAATATGATTTTTATATAGTGAACTTCGAATTAAAAATATGATTTTTATATATTGAATAGCGAAGTAAAAACTCGATTTTTACATATGTAGTGAAAGCGGACAACGAAGGTGACAAAATGGCGAAACGACGAAGACTTCTGCAAAGGAAGAGCCGTGGAGCTAGGATAGCTATATGTGAGAATTTCTCACCTTTCAATTTATTTTTCTAGTTATATATATATACTAGGATGCAGACGGTGCTTAGTAGCACCCGACACAATCGTCCACAGACCATGGACTTGTTTGTTTGGTTGCATAGATTAGTGATGATTTGATTTGAAATTGAATTGTTTGGTGAAACTGATTGGTTTGATTGATGTGTGAATGGCGTGGGCCTTCACTAGACCGGGGATAAGGCTAGGCCTTGTCCCGTTTCTAGTATCGTGCCGTTATGCCGTCGAAATTTTCTAAATTAAGTTAGAAAAATAAAAATATCATTTTATTGTGTAAATGAATAATAGAAATTCATATGTTGGAATAAAATGTTTTATCGTTAAAAATATAATTTTTAACGTGAATATGAATATAGTGAAAGTGAATAAAATAAATATTCATTTACAAACCAGACGGTTTGTTTATGTACACCTATTTGAAGGACATTGTTTGGGACGATAAATTTTACACATCGCCCAACTGCACAAATAAAATATGTGTTTGATTGTTTGAAACCCCACACGGGTGTTGGGATGAAATTTGAGGTTCACTCATCCTGATTGATTAAATATGTCGATCGATGGATTGACAGGCTGTATAAGCGTTAGATATCTATATTTGATGCTTATACAGTGTAGTGCACTTTGGTCGATGGTTGATTATTTATCGTTGCTATTATATACATGTGTTGTATGAAAATCCATATAATTAGCTTTATATGGTAATTGATTGGGCCTCATTCCAATCGTGAAAATAAGGAATATTTGAAAATAGAAATTTATGAAGCCGTGTTGATTAGATTGACGCCATTTTGACGTGAATGATATTTATATCGATCTTATTCATTTTAAAATGAATATTGAAAAGTAATTTCGAAATCGAATATTTCGAAATGAATTGAATTGAAAACGATTTCGAAATGAATTGAATTGAAAACGATTTCGAAAAGAATTGAATTGAAAACGATTTCGAAAAGAATTGAATTGAAAACGATTTCGAAAAGAATTGAATTGAAACGATTTCGAAAAGAATTGAATATAAAACGATTTCGAAATGAATTGAAATGAAAACGATTTCGAAATGAATTGAATTGAAAACGATTTCGAAATGAATTGAATTGAAAACGATTTCGAAATGAAGTGAATTGAAAACGATTTCGAAATGAATTGAATTGAAAACGATTTCGAAATGAATTGAATTGAAAACGAATTCAAATTGAATTGAAAGTGAATTGAAATGAATTCAAATTGAATTGAAATTTGAATTGAATAGAAATGAATTTTGAAACGAATTTATAAAGAAGAATTCAATTTTACTTTGAATTGAAATGGAAGTTGAAATAGATTTTGAAACGAATTTTAAAACTATTTATATAATTCGTTTTGAATAGAAAATCGACGAAATATATATTATATATATTATATATAATATAATGGCCTGAATAGAACGCGCCGCGCCGCGGCAGTTCGCGAATTTCGACCATTTATTTCAAACGGACATTACGGGAGATCCGACCGTCGGATTCTCCTAAAACCGGAACCGTTGGGTTCGTATCGAAAAGAGCTTTCTAATGAATGTTAGAAATTTGAAATCTAACGGTTGGATTTGGAATTATGTCCAAATCAAATTCGAAAAAGGTCGCTGTAAGTGCAGTTCGATGGCCGTTGATGGAAATCGACTGTACGGGCCTTGATAAAATTATTAAAAATAGTAATAATTTGTGTAAAATCATAAGAAATGATTTAGAAAGAATGGGGATGAAAAACTCCATATTTGAAAGGATAAAAATAGATTTTTATCGAAATGAACTAGTTTTGAACTAGAATTATAATTCTATTTATTTTTAAATAAATAAATTGAATTTGAAGAGGGTTTTGAAAATAACCAAAATTTCCAATGATTGCATTGGAGTGGATTTGAATCGAAATTGTCTTCGGAATATTTCAATGTTGGAATTCGTGATTATACAGATGTTGTTATGGAAATTTGAAAGATATATATTTATATCGTTATTTCCAATACGACATTTGTTAGTCGTAGAATTTGATATTGAATATAAGCCGATATATTTTCTATTCAGAGCCTTATATTGAATATCAAATGTGATTTGGGTTTGTCGTGAATGGTGTCTTCACTAACACTGTTCTTGAACCCAGTTGAGAAAAGATTAAATCTTTTTATTTAGATTTAATGAAGTGTACCAATTAAATAATATTTAATTGGAATTGAATTGATATTGATTTTTGGGTTTATCGTGAACAGTGTTTTAAATAACACTCGTTCTTTAACCCGACAATTAATGAATGTGATTTTGGGTTTATCATGAACCGTGTTTTAAATGACACTGATTCTTTAACCCAGTCGAAGATTAAAACTAAGTGGAGTTTTAATGAATCTTTAATTAGATTGAAATGATCGAAAATGGAGTATCACCAGTTTTGCTCCAGGCGATAGTTAAATCTTTAATTAGATTTGAACGTGAAATGGTAATTGAATTTACCGATAACACCGTGGTGTTAGATATGAAGTATGACCAGTTTTACTTCATGGGATGAATAGGTTGGGATTGGGAAATTAAAACAAATGATTACTTCGGTAAGGTTCGTTAATCCCGACTAGTTTTGAATTGATATTCAAAAGTAGATTAAAGAATAAATTCAAGGAATTTATCTTTGATAAAATTAATGGGAATCTTTCCTATGAATGTGAAATTTAGAAACTAACTGTCGGTTAGCCAAGCAGAAGGGTTTTCTGGATATTGATCTGATGTTGGTTTCGGCCTTCGGGGTTAATATTTGGGGAACTATTCTCTTGATTAATTTGCGGTTAGTGACTGATGAATTGGAATGAGGCGTATGTTGTGTTTGTGTAACACTTATTTAAAATATACGCGAGTTATTCGGAAAGACCGGGTTTATCCCATTCTGAATAACTGATACGACGATAAGTCGAAGATGAAGACGGTGGTCGAAGACCGGAAGTCTTCACGTCGTTTGGGTGATAACTGATGATCTTGATTGGGCTGTACACCCAAGAAGATGGAAACAGTTGGTGATCGTCCAGACGTACTTGGAGATCGATGGATATGCGGGGTACTAGGTGCCTCCGGTTTCGTTCAGACCCAGAACGGACTTGTAAATGGACTGTGTGTCTGACATTGGATTTTAGTCCGTGTGATTGATCTCTATTAAATATATATCTGTTTGGCGGCGGAGAATTTATTCTTTTGCTTAACGCCCTTCTCTGAGACGTACGAGCTCAGGGGTTATATATTGGTGGATATCAAACGCATGGAGTGAATTGCCTGTGTGGCATGCCTCAGTGGCAATTGATCGAGGCTTCTGTTGAAAAGCAAAGTCTTGTGGTGATGATCAAAGCACAGCCTGTGTGGCACAGCTTTGTGTAACGTGAATTCGCGAGCCTCGCACCCCGGTTGTGAACCAAAAACGGGAGAGGACGTCAGGGAGGGCATGCGTTTCTTTCTAGCTAGAAGTGGCGTCAGTGGTTTTACACACCCTGACGAGTTTGACTTATGTGGTTGTTGCTGTTGCGAGGCGCCTCGGTTATATCGGTTTCGGCCGATGCATTCTGGTCGGCTGACGGACCAGACTTACACCCCATAGGGTGGGGAGACGTAGTGTTCAGGCATAATAATCCACATCGGTGGACCGACCCTGAGGATCTAAAGGCTTGCCTGCGCGCTTGCCTGAGACACGGGCTAGAGCGTCTCGAATCGGTTGAGGACTATCTTTTGCCTCGGTTCATAGATGGAAATCCAATTTCCAAATACGTGACATTTGCGGTTTTATTTGTAAACCTATATATGGTGACATGATATATGGTACCCATGCCGCCTATGATTGATACTTATGATTTGAAGTTGTTTTATACACTATGCACTTATAATAGTATCAAATGATTTGTTTTAAACGTATGAAGCATTCTTTGGCTGTTATAAGGGAAAACCCTACCCCCCGGCTTGCGTTGCATTGTGTGATAGGACCTGGGTCTTATAACAGCTTCATTTTTCTTTATTTAGCATTGCACTATTTGTTTTATGCACTGGTATTCTTGGGAGGAAACCCGTTCCGTGTTATACGGCGTGGTCCCTTGATTTACCTAAATTTAAAGATAAAGATTAACTGTTTTAGTTCTCACACCAGTCCCAGGACTGACCTGGAGTTTATTGTTTTAACCTAAACTCTGGGTGCCCTTATTTTGACACGGGCAGCTAGTAGTTTTGGTTTGCAGATTTATATTCACAGGATCCTGGTTTACAGCTGGAACGATATCCGGAAAGCTTTGTATCCGTATATCTCCTCTAGTTGTGTATTGTATTATTTTCCGCTGCTATGTATTTAAATGTAATTTAAATCTCTGATATTTCTGTGTAATATTTATTCATTTATACTCTGTATATTCTTGTAATCTGATGCATTGTTGTAATATACAGTGAAATGTTCTTCTATATGCGTTCTGTTTTGTCCTATTCTCAAACGATAGGGCGTTTCGAGCGGTCTGGGTCGGTTTTGTGACTGGTTCGGACCGAGCGAAATTCCTTGCCGTCACACGTGGTATCAGAGCTTTGGTTTACAAAGCTCAGAGAACAAGACACATTAGAACCATACGAAAGAATTCATCAGATATTGGGTTAGTAATATCCAATTAGAATGACTCGTTAGAGATGGGATCAGTAGTATCCTAGAACAAGTGTGAAGAGTATATTTTTCAAATGAAAACAAATTTTGTTTTGAAAATCTAAATCAATCATTCGTATTTGACTACCTATTTATATTGATTAGGACAGTCCAATATATAAAGATTTTGCGTATGCGCCTAGCTAGCGTCTATTCGAAGTTTTAATATACTGGATAGATATAGAATCACACTCTAGTCGCCCGGAGATGATTCAGATGATGAGGCCTCATCATCAGTGTTTATATTCGAGTGACGAAAGTGAGATTTCTATATATTTCCTATTGACTGGTGTGAGAACCAAAAATTAGATAGGGCCTATTGTTGTGATTTGGCATCAAAAATGTGATTTTTGTATATGGATCAAAATTATGAATTTGAAACTCTAATTCACTAATTGATTGATGTTTGTGTTGTTTGGTTATTTGTTTGCTAATTTTTAGCCAATTAGCCTAACTGAATCACGTATTGAACTATATTGGAATTTGGTCGCATCCGCTTGCATATACATATACTTACATTGAACAGATCATAGCAAGGAGGCTAGAGCCGAAGAATAAAATTTGTTTGCCCGACAAATAGGTACATGTTTACTACATAATTTCCTGTTTTGTTTGGGTGATGATGATTTTGTGAGCCTATTGGCTAGCCGCTTGGCTTTTTCTTTTTCTTTTTGAGATCTGAAGGACCGGGGAAGCTATTTGAAATTCCCCGATGCTCCCGGTGCAGGGGAGGTTATGGCGAAATTTTTCAAAAATTTAGGGTGTTAGCCAAATTTATGAAATTTTGAAAATTCTCAGAAACTAAAGAGTTGGAGAATGGAAGTCAGATCGAGCGTAGAGTTGAATAATCAAACCACTTTCGACTTTGTTCCTTTTCGGGGACGAAAAGTTTTAAGTGGGGGAGATTGTAACAACCCGAAAATCTGGGCCAGTTTAAAATTTTTATTCAGGAAATTTTAGCGAGTTTTAATTATTTAAAATGAATTATTTTAAATAATATCGACGAGAAATCTATTTTGAATATAATTAGAACGTATATATTATATACGTCGTCGTTAGAATATATAAATAATTATATATTATTATAAAAGGAATAGAAAATGGCGCGGTAGTTCGAAAATTCGATTTTCTAATTTCAAATGAATATACAGAATTCAATATAAGTCAGAATTGAACGAAACAAGAAATATTTGAATCTATATAACTATATCTTTGTAACGAAGTTAACAAACTGAGATTTCATCTTAGAAATGATAAGATATGTCCAGTTTAAAATTAGAAATAGTCGCTGTGGAATTTATATATATTTTTATATATATAAGGCCCTTAAAAATAGCAATTTTGCAAACGACCTCGGATTTCGACGAAACCAGTTTTGTTGGGTCCGTGATGTTAAGTTATTGCTAGATTCCAAATTTCATAATTTTTCGAATCAATATGTGAGCGTGGCGAAGGAAAACGCGTTTGACCAGTTTCAGTTGATTTTAATCGACTGGAAAATGGCCATTTTTCAAACGATCTCAGAATTCGACGAAACTAGTTTTGTTAGGACCGTATCGTCAGTACGAAGTTAGAAAATATTTTTCTGGAATTTTTCTAGTTAGTATGTGGCCCCGGTAATTTGAAATGTATGTTTAAAATTCAATATAAGGATTTAAATGAAAATTCAACAGAAACTGATTGTAACGATCAAACCAGCTTACGATACATATCCCATTGCGTTCGGAATGGGGGTATTTAACTATGGGCGACAGTCGTTGAGTTCAGATTGGGGTTCGTTTGAAAAGTCAACCTTTTAGTAAATTAAAGAAAAATAAAACAAAATTAATATATATATTCTCTCCTTTATACCCCTCCCCCCCCCCGATTCATTTCAGAAGCAAAATAAAAAAAAAACCCTAGATATCGACGGCCGCCCCCCCCCCCCCCCCGAAGCGCCGCCGCCCATCGCCGCACCTCCCCCCTCCCTCGACGAGCCCACCGAAGCCCCCTCGTATGCGATGCTGAAGCCGCCGACCCCCCCCCCCCTGCTGCTGTTCGACGACGAAAGACCCCCCCACCCCTGCTGCTGTTCGGCGACGAAAGACCCCCCCCCCCCTCCTGTAAGTTTTTTTTCTTATTTGTTTAAATTATTTTTATGTATTTAAAAACTGATTTTTTAGTTAAGTAAAAACTGATTTTTAAGTTTAGTAAAAACTGATTTTTTAGTTAAGTAAAAACTGATTTTTAAGTTAAGTAAAAACTGATTTTTTAGTTAAGTAAAAACTGATTTTTAAGTTTAGTAAAAACAGATTTTTTAGTTAAGTAAAAACTGATTTTTAAGTTTAGTAAAAACTGATTTTTTAGTTAAGTAAAAACTGATTTTTAAGTTTAGTAAAAACTGATTTTTTAGTTAAGTAAAAACTGATTTTTAAGTTTAGTAAAAACTGATTTTTTTAGTTAAGTAAAAACTGATTTTTAAGTTAAATAAAAACTGAATTTTATAAAAGTATAAAAACTGATTTTTAAGATGATTTAAAAAAATTGATTTATAAACTAAAAGGAGATTAGAAAGTCGAGATAAAAATATGATTTTTATATAGTGAACTTCGAATTAAAAATATGATTTTTATATAGTGAACTTCGAATTAAAAATATGATTTTTATATATTGAATAGCGAAGTAAAAACTCGATTTTTACATATGTAGTGAAAGCGGACAACGAAGGTGACAAAATGGCGAAACGACGAAGACTTCTGCAAAGGAAGAGCCGTGGAGCTAGGATAGCTATATGTGAGAATTTCTCACCTTTCAATTTATTTTTCTAGTTATATATATATACTAGGATGCAGACGGTGCTTAGTAGCACCCGACACAATCGTCCACAGACCATGGACTTGTTTGTTTGGTTGCATAGATTAGTGATGATTTGATTTGAAATTGAATTGTTTGGTGAAACTGATTGGTTTGATTGATGTGTGAATGGCGTGGGCCTTCACTAGACCGGGGATAAGGCTAGGCCTTGTCCCGTTTCTAGTATCGTGCCGTTATGCCGTCGAAATTTTCTAAATTAAGTTAGAAAAATAAAAATATCATTTTATTGTGTAAATGAATAATAGAAATTCATATGTTGGAATAAAATGTTTTATCGTTAAAAATATAATTTTTAACGTGAATATGAATATAGTGAAAGTGAATAAAATAAATATTCATTTACAAACCAGACGGTTTGTTTATGTACACCTATTTGAAGGACATTGTTTGGGACGATAAATTTTACACATCGCCCAACTGCACAAATAAAATATGTGTTTGATTGTTTGAAACCCCACACGGGTGTTGGGATGAAATTTGAGGTTCACTCATCCTGATTGATTAAATATGTCGATCGATGGATTGACAGGCTGTATAAGCGTTAGATATCTATATTTGATGTTTATACAGTGTAGTGCACTTTGGTCGATGGTTGATTATTTATCGTTGCTATTATATACATGTGTTGTATGAAAATCCATATAATTAGCTTTATATGGTAATTGATTGGGCCTCATTCCAATCGTGAAAATAAGGAATATTTGAAAATAGAAATTTATGAAGCCGTGTTGATTAGATTGACGCCATTTTGACGTGAATGATATTTATATCGATTTTATTCATTTTAAAATGAATATTGAAAAGTAATTTCGAAATCGAATATTTCGAAATGAATTGAATTGAAAACGATTTCGAAATGAATTGAATTGAAAACGATTTCGAAAAGAATTGAATTGAAAACGATTTCGAAAAGAATTGAATTGAAAACGATTTCGAAAAGAATTGAATTGAAACGATTTCGAAAAGAATTGAATATAAAATGATTTCGAAATGAATTGAAATGAAAACGATTTCGAAATGAATTGAATTGAAAACGATTTCGAAATGAATTGAATTGAAAACGATTTCGAAATGAAGTGAATTGAAAACGATTTCGAAATGAATTGAATTGAAAACGATTTCGAAATGAATTGAATTGAAAACGAATTCAAATTGAATTGAAAGTGAATTGAAATGAATTCAAATTGAATTGAAATTTGAATTGAATAGAAATGAATTTTGAAACGAATTTATAAAGAAGAATTCAATTTTACTTTGAATTGAAATGGAAGTTGAAATAGATTTTGAAACGAATTTTAAAACTATTTATATAATTCTTTTTGAATAGAAAATCGACGAAATATATATTATATATATTATATATATTATATATAATATAATGGCCTGAATAGAACGCGCCGCGCCGCGGCAGTTCGCGAATTTCGACCATTTATTTCAAACGGACATTACGGGAGATCCGATCGTCGGATTCTCCTAAAACCGGAACCGTTGGGTTCGTATCGAAAAGAGCTTTCTAATGAATGTTAGAAATTTGAAATCTAACGGTTGGATTTGGAATTATGTCCAAATCAAATTCGAAAAAGGTCGCTGTAAGTGCAGTTCGATGGCCGTTGATGGAAATCGACTGTACGGGCCTTGATAAAATTATTAAAAATAGTAATAATTTGTGTAAAATCATAAGAAATGATTTAGAAAGAATGGGGATGAAAAACTCCATATTTGAAAGGATAAAAATAGATTTTTATCGAAATGAACTAGTTTTGAACTAGAATTATAATTCTATTTATTTTTAAATAAATAAATTGAATTTGAAGAGGGTTTTGAAAATAACCAAAATTTCCAATGATTGCATTGGAGTGGATTTGAATCGAAATTGTCTTCGGAATATTTCGATGTTGGAATTCGTGATTATACAGATGTTGTTATGGAAATTTGAAAGATATATATTTATATCGTTATTTCCAATACGACATTTGTTAGTCGTAGAATTTGATATTGAATATAAGCCGATATATTTTCTATTCAGAGCCTTATATTGAATATCAAATGTGATTTGGGTTTGTCGTGAATGGTGTCTTCACTAACACTGTTCTTGAACCCAGTTGAGAAAAGATTAAATCTTTTTATTTAGATTTAATGAAGTGTACCAATTAAATAATATTTAATTGGAATTGAATTGATATTGATTTTTGGGTTTATCGTGAACAGTGTTTTAAATAACACTCGTTCTTTAACCCGACAATTAATGAATGTGATTTTGGGTTTATCGTGAACCGTGTTTTAAATGACACTGATTCTTTAACCCAGTCGAAGATTAAAACTAAGTGGAGTTTTAATGAATCTTTAATTAGATTGAAATGATCGAAAATGGAGTATCACCAGTTTTGCTCCAGGCGATAGTTAAATCTTTAATTAGATTTGAACGTGAAATGGTAATTGAATTTACCGATAACACCGTGGTGTTAGATATGAAGTATGACCAGTTTTACTTCATGGGATGAATAGGTTGGGATTGGGAAATTAAAACAAATGATTACTTCGGTAAGGTTCGTTAATCCCGACTAGTTTTGAATTGATATTCAAAAGTAGATTAAAGAATAAATTCAAGGAATTTATCTTTGATAAAATTAATGGGAATCTTTCCTATGAATGTGAAATTTAGAAACTAACTGTCGGTTAGCCAAGCAGAAGGGTTTTCTGGATATTGATCTGATGTTGGTTTCGGCCTTCGGGGTTAATATTTGGGGAACTATTCTCTTGATTAATTTGCGGTTAGTGACTGATGAATTGGAATGAGGCGTATGTTGTGTTTGTGTAACACTTATTTAAAATATACGCGAGTTATTCGGAAAGACCGGGTTTATCCCATTCTGAATAACTGATACGACGATAAGTCGAAGATGAAGACGGTGGTCGAAGACCGGAAGTCTTCACGTCGTTTGGGTGATAACTGATGATCTTGATTGGGCTGTACACCCAAGAAGATGGAAACAGTTGGTGATCGTCCAGACGTACTTGGAGATCGATGGATATGCGGGGTACTAGGTGCCTCCGGTTTCGTTCAGACCCAGAACGGACTTGTAAATGGACTGTGTGTCTGACATTGGATTTTAGTCCGTGTGATTGATCTCTATTAAATATATATCTGTTTGGCGGCGGAGAATTTATTCTTTTGCTTAACGCCCTTCTCTGAGACGTACGAGCTCAGGGGTTATATATTGGTGGATATCAAACGCATGGAGTGAATTGCCTGTGTGGCATGCCTCAGTGGCAATTGATCGAGGCTTCTGTTGAAAAGCAAAGTCTTGTGGTGATGATCAAAGCACAGCCTGTGTGGCACAGCTTTGTGTAACGTGAATTCGCGAGCCTCGCACCCCGGTTGTGAACCAAAAACGGGAGAGGACGTCAGGGAGGGCATGCGTTTCTTTCTAGCTAGAAGTGGCGTCAGTGGTTTTTCACGCCCTGACGAGTTTGACTTATGTGGTTGTTGCTGTTGCGAGGCGCCTCGATTATATCGGTTTCGTCCGATGCATTCTGGTCGGCTGACGGACCAGACTTACACCCCATAGGGTGGGGAGACGTAGTGTTCAGGCATAATAATCCACATCGGTGGACCGGCCCTGAGGATCTAAAGGCTTGCCTGCGCGCTTGCCTGAGACACGGGCTAGAGCATCTCGAATCAGTTGAGGACTATCTTTTGCCTCGGTTCATAGATGGAAATCCAATTTCCAAATAAGTGACATTTGCGGTTTTATTTGTAAACCTATATATGGTGACATGATATATGGTACCCATGCCGCCTATGATTGATACTTATGATTTGAAGTTGTTTTATACACTATGCACTTATAATAGTATCAAATGATTTGTTTTAAACGTATGAAGCATTCTTTGGCTGTTATAAGGGAAAACCCTATCCCCCGGCTTGCGTTGCATTGTGTGATAGGACCTGGGTCTTATAACAGCTTCATTTTTCTTTATTTAGCATTGCGCTATTTGTTTTATGCACTGGTATTCTTGGGAGGAAACCCGTTCCGTGTTATACGGCGTGGTCCCTTGATTTACCTAAATTTAAAGATAAAGATTAACTGTTTTAGTTCTCACACCAGTCCCAGGACTGACCTGGAGTTTATTGTTTTAACCTAAACTCTGGGTGCCCTTATTTTGACACGGGCAGCTAGTAGTTTTGGTTTGCAGATTTATATTCACAGGATCCTGGTTTACAGCTGGAACGATATCCGGAAAGCTTTGTATCCGTATATCTCCTCTAGTTGTGTATTGTATTATTTTCCGCTGCTATGTATTTAAATGTAATTTAAATCTCTGATATTTCTGTGTAATATTTATTCATTTATACTCTGTATATTCTTGTAATCTGATGCATTGTTGTAATATACAGTGAAATGTTCTTCTGTATGCGTTCTGTTTTGTCCTATTCTCAAACGATAGGGCGTTTCGAGCGGTCTGGGTCGGTTTAGCGACTGGTTCGGACCGAGCGAAATTCCTTGCCGTCACACTTATCTCTTTCCCGACTGCTCTAGTTATACTCAAGAAATATTTACTTCTATATTTCCAAAATTCCACCACTTGGGTTAAAACGAATGTTGTGTAAAACATCGTTACGACAACCCAAAATATTTTATTCAACTAACTCTCATTCAAACACTTCTCTTCGAGATTTGATCTTGCTATATATCAATTAATAATGAAATCAATCAAGTTGGGGTAAAATTACCTCTCAGAACTTGACTGAAAACATCATTAACTTCAAAACAGGAAAAACCACTACTCCTCGAAAAATCAACATTTTTAAAAACCAATTATTCATTTTTAAACGTATATATGTTTCTCTTTCTATTACCAGCTTATCGATTCCCTTTTTGTTTATAATATCCTATTTTAAATTCGTTTTCTTATCGAATTCAATATATATAATGATAAGTTGATTTCTATCTATCAAAATTTCTTAAAAATATTCTAACTCCTTAAATTTCTGGAAAATTTCGGCATAACCTCCTTTGTATCGGGAGCATCGGGATATTTCAAATAGCCTCCCATGGCCCTCACCAATCCAAAAGAAAAAGAAAAAGCCAAGCGGCTTGCCGATACAGCGCATAAAATCTCATATATGAATTTAAACATGTACCTTTTTGTCGGGCACATAAATTAAAATCTTCATATACTTCATCCCATACCTGCCTAACACATGTTCACCTGTTTTCAATTCAACTCAATCCAATTGTTTGAATTCAGTTTCGCTCATTTATTCTTTAATTAGCTATTTTGCCTATTTCACTTCTTTGTTTGAACATAACATGTTCAAATAAAATATTTAACTTGCTCATAACCAAATTGAATTTCAATTTCAATTCTAGTTTCCTTTTCGATTTCGAATATAAATTTCCAAATCGAATTCACTTATTAAAAGCCCAATATCAATTCAAAATCTCATTAAATAATTACTATTCGAATTAGTTAATTTTATTCAATAATCAACAAATTTGATTTCTGTTCATTACTCCACTTGAGTTCACATATAATTTACAACTCAAATATGAAATTTTCTAAAGAGAAATTCGGATTTTATTTGCTGAAAAACCTTTTATAAAATTAAATAAACCGTTATGGTTTTTAAATGGTTATGGCGCTGTTTTTCTGAAAATTTGATTTTGATATAACTCAAAATCTATTCGATGAAATCCAGATTTTTCTCCTCCATTAGAAAACTATTATCAAATCGGTCCTGACGTTTCTTGTTTCAAAGAATTCCGACTTCAATTGAGTTTTGTATACTCAATTGAAGTTCGAATCGCCAATTTACGAACTGCAGCGCTGCGGCGAGCTCGTTTTAATTATATTTATAAATATAAATGTTTAAACTTCGTCTATAATAAATTCAACTTCATTCTTATATATTTTTAATATATATCAAATCAAATTTTCCCAATTCAACATAGTATTTCCGATCTATTTCACTTCTATTTGAAATTCTATATTGAAATTTCAATTCACTTCTATTTTTCAAATTCTATTTGAATTTCTATATTCGAATTTCCTTTATTCAAATCCCATTTGAATTTCTACGTTCAAATTCCATATTTGAATTTCCTTTGAATTTCATATATTCAAACTCCATTTGAATTTCTATATTCAAATTACCTTTGAATTTTCTATTTGAATCCTATATTCAAATTCCATATTTTAAATTCCATTTGAATTCTCTATTCAAATTCCATAGTTTAAATTTCATTGAATCCTCTATTCAAATTCCATAGTTTAAATTTCATTTGAGTCCTCTATTAAAATTCCATTTAAATTCCTCTTATTCAAATTCTATATTTAAACTCCATTATTTTAAAATCTCTATATTTGAATTTCATTTGAACTTCCTTTCTTCAAATCCATTTGAATTCCTTTGAATTCAAATTTATGTATATTCAAATTCTATTCGAGTTCAATATATTCAAATTCTATTTGAATTTTATTTTCGAATTCCATTTTAACTCTATTTGAATCTTATTTTAAAATTCCATTTTTACTCTTTAAATTCTATATCCAAAGTCTATTTCTATTTGAATTTTCTTTATACGTTCTTTAAACAAGTCTCGATTTCAATTCCTTTTGAAATCGATATTTCTATTTTTCTGAAAATAAATTTCCCTTTTCAAATTCACACTTGTATTTTTATTCCTGAATTATCCTATGATAAATTTTTTCACTTCCTTTATAAACTTCGTTTATAAAAGAACTACTTGTTTTATTATTTAAAAACAAGTTAATATCTCAAATCAATTTTAAAAATTCAAATTCTATTTTTCTAAAATAGAATTTCCCTTTTCAATCTTAAGTACCCCTTTCAGGGTATTTTTATAAATTAACACTTAGCCCAGTGATATTTAAAACAGTCAAATCATCCAAATTTCAATCATTTGATTTTTAACACGTCATATATGAGTATATATGAAATCAAGCAAACAAATAAACAAATGATATTTTTTTGAGGAATCCAGTTGGATTCCTCCAACCTGTTTTCCTGCATCCACAGACGTTAGTCAACATAGTAATACCCATCCTGCTTCGTGGCAGGATATCGTGGTATAAAAAGGGAATCCACTTAAATATGTGGGTGCAGGGTCATCCGCTAATGATACTGCGGGCATTCGCTAATAGTATTGCGGGAAATATCCAATAACCACAAAAATTTCAACAATTCATTCATGCACCCAAGCAACCAACAAATTTATTTTACGATAAAAATAAATTTAAATATAAAACTATGAGTGAGATTTACTTAACGGAGTTTTTGATCCATAATTTGTTCCAATCTAAATACCACTGCTTTGTTATCGCTTAATACGAGTCCGGTGTTGCTGGTTTAAAATTGAAATCTATTATCAGACAAGTAATTCAAACTTCTTATAAGTTTGAAAATAATTATATGATTTTAACTAAAATAAAATTTAATCTCACCGAATTAACTTCTCCACTGTTTGAAATCAAACTCACTAATTCTTCCCATACTACTCCTAATAAAATAGCGAACACCATGGTCCTTCACTGAATACTTCGATCTCGTCCATTTCCCCATTTCCAAATTTCGAACTCTGGCTTCATCGAAACCCCCTCTTCATCTTTACCAATAAACTGGAACAGCAAACCTCCTGCCTCACCATCCTAAGAGCAGCGCCACCACTCCTCTGAAATCCGCCCTCAACTCCAAAATGCCTTTGCCAGCTTCGGTTGGATGAAAATCGATCCCTTCTCAAAACAGTACTCGATGCTGCTCTTCCCCCACAGATGCATCGCACCTCCAGACAACCATCGATTTTCCCTCATTGCTTCCTCCAAAACCCCGCGCTACCCTCTAAATCGCGTTGACCCCATTCGAACGCTAAACCCAAATTGAAACTTGCCGAACCACTAATTCCCATCGCGGTCTTCCAGTTTTCATTTGCGAGGCCCACGAGCTCTGGAAGAAGGTCACGATTCCCTTTGAGTTGTCGAGCTTCAGATGCCATCGCGTGCTTCAAATCCTGACCCTCCCTCATTGCGGTGAACCTCCCGTTCCAGTGGGTGGAACGCAACCCTCGAATTAGAAATAGATTTGGATGCCGGCCATTTTTTATTTCTTCTGAGGAGCTCGATTTTGATTTTACTGAGGAGCGGCCATTTTCTTTTATTTCAGAAGCTTTTGGTGTTCGAAGAGGATGGATTTACAGATCGAAATGAAAAAGAAAAGGAGAGGGGGTAGTCACGATTATATAGAAGAAGGAGGGGAACAGGAAGTACACAACAAATCTGTGTATTTATTTAAAAAGATTTTCTAATTAATTTTATTTGATTCTGATTCAATATAAAGAGATCTTTTATTCTTTTTAACCAGATATCGATTTGATTTCAAACCTATCCACAATCAAATATCTTGGGGTCCATTAAATTAAATCACGAACCACTATTCTAGTGTACCGATCGACGTTTCAATATCATTGCGTTATTCTGAATTGAACTGAATATATTTTGATATTTAATTCCAACATATATACCATTTTAAATTAATATAATATAATTTAAATTCAAAACAAATAAATTCTCCAACAATAAATTATTAATATCGTCGGATATATTCAAATATATACATTGATCATCTAAATTGTTCTGATTATGTTTTTAACTTCGATTTCAATTATATTTTGTATTTCGATAATTTAGTATATTTGATACAAATCCAAGAATTTATTTCTAAATCGATAACATACCATAAAAATTGAATTATATTATCAACTCTATATTAATAACCATATTAAATATTTAAAATAAATTGATAAAAATTTCGGGTCGTTACATTCTTCCCTCCTTAAAATAATTTCATCCTCGAAATTGCTAAGGTAGGAAAAATACTATAAACCCATTAACTTTTCAAAACTTCTTTATGTTGAAACTCACCTTTTTATATTTCAACAAATTTGCTCCAACCAAAACTTTTGGTTTTCACACATTTAATATAAATGATTTACACCCAATTCAAATTCCATTCAGTCTTATTTAAATTGAATTTTACTAATTCATTTCTATCTCAAACTCAAAGCATTTGAATTTTCAAACCAATTTGTTTTCCTTCAAACAAATTTCCATCAAAAACTTTTCTACTGTAGCAATTCATCACTTAGAACTCAAAGATGAACACTGATAATGCTGCAGTCATCATCAGAATTATTTTCCAGCGACTGAAGTGAGTTCAATGCTTTATCACTTTCGAAATCTATTCAAAATGATTTTTATTCAAAAATACTTCTAACACAAAGCTATAGTATTTAAATATACTTTGAAAGATATTTTCCAACTTCCTAGGATTTAAAATTCCAAATTCTGGTTTGAATTCAATTTTAATTCATCTTATATGTATATTTCATTCATATACAAATTCTATTTGGTTCTATATAACCATTTCATTTCTTATAATCTCATTTGATTATAATGATATCAATCAACTGTGAAGACCCGTAACTTCCCCGTAAAGGAAAGTGTCGGATAGTTCGAGAACAAGCCACAACAGAACGCATACAGAAGAACATTTCATTGTATATTACAACAATGCATCAGATTACAAGAATATACAGAGTATAAACAAATAAATATTACACAGAAATATCAGAGATTTAAATTACATTTAAATACATCGCAGCGGAAAATAATACAATACACAACTAGAAGGAGATATACGGATACAAAGCTTTCCGGATATCGTTCCAGCTGTAAACCAGGATCCTGTGAATATAAATCTGCAAAACCAAAACTACTAGCTGCCCGTGTCAAAATAGGGGCACCCAGAGTTTAGGTTAAAACAATAAACTCCAGGTCAGTCATGGGACTGGTGTGAGAACTAAAACAGTTATTAATTCTTTATTTTCAAGTTAGGTAAATCAAGGGACCACGCCGTATAACACGGAACGGGTTTCCTCCTAAGAATACCAGTGCATAAAACAAACAGCTTAATGCTAAATAAAGAAAAATGAAGCTGTTATAAGACCCAGGTCCTATCACACAATGCAAACGCAAGCCGGGGGATAGGGTTTTCCCTTATAACAGCCAAAGAATGCTTGATACGTTTAAAACAAATCATTTGATACTAATATAAGTGCATAGTGTATAAAACAACTTCAAATCATAAGTATCAATCATAGGCGGCATAAGCGCCCCATCCCACTATGTCGCCATACTAGGCTCTACAAATAAAACCACAAGTGTCACGTATTTGGAAATTGGATTTCTATCTATGAACCGAGGCAAAAGATAGTCCTCAACCGATTCGAGACTGTCTAGCCCGAGCCTCAGGCAAGTACTCTGTCAAGCCTTTGGATCCTCAGGGCCGGTCCACCGATGTGGATTAAAATGCCTGAACATGCGTTTCCCCGCCCTATGGGGCGTAGGTGAGCCAACTAAATGACTCCATCGGACCCGGATTGTCCGATCAAACCGAGGCGCCTCGCAACAGCAACAACCACATAAGTCAAACTCGTCAGGGCGTGTAAAACCACTGACGCCACTTCTAGCTAGAAAGAAACGCATGCCCTCCCTGACGTCCTCTCCCGTTTTTGGTTCATACCGGGTGTGAAACTCGCGAATCAAACATTACACAAAGCTACGCCACAAAGGCCGTGCTTCGATCATCAACCACAAGACTTTGCTTTTCAACAGAAGCCTCGATCAATTGCCACTTAGGCATGCCACATAGGCAATTCACTCCATGCGTTTGATATCCATCAATATATAACCCCTGAGCTCGTACGTCTCAGAGAAGGGCGTTAAGCAAGAGAATAAATTCTCCGCCGCCAAACAGACATATATTTAATAGAGATCAATCACACGGACTAAAATCCAATGTCAGACACACAGTCCATTTACAAGTCCGTTCTGGGTCTGAACGAAACCGGAGGCACCTAGTACCCCGCATATCCATCGATCTCCAAGTACGTCTGGACGATCACCAACTGTTTCCATCTTCTTGGGTGTACAGCCCAATCAAGATCATCAGTAATCACCCAAACGACGTGAAGACTTCCGGTCTTCGACCATCGTCTTCATCTTCGACTTATCGTCGTATCAGTTATTCAGAATGGGATAAACCCGGTCTTCCCAAATAACTCGCGTATATATTATAAAAGTGTTACACAAACACAACATACGCCTCATTCCAATTCATTAGTCACTAACCGTAAATTAATCAAGAGAATAATTCCCCAAATATTAACCCCGAGGGCCGAAACCAACATCAGATCAATATCCAGAAAACCCTTCTGCTTGGCTAACCAATAGTTAGTTTCTAAATTTCACATTCATAGGGAAAGGTTCCCATAAATTTTATCCAAGATAAATTCCTTGAATTTATTCTTAAATCTATTTTTGAATATCAATTCAAACTAGTCGGGATTAGCGAACCTTACCGAAGTAATTATTTATTTTAATTTCCCCATCCCAACCTATTCATCCCATGAAGTAAAACTGGTAATACTTCATATCTAACACCACAGTGTTATCGGTAAATTCAATTACCATTTCACGTTCAAATATAATTAAAGATTTAACTATCGCCTGGAGCAAAACTGGTGATACTCCATTTTCGATCTTTTCAATCTAATTAAAGATTCATTAAAACTCCACTTAGTTTTAATCTTTAACTGGGTTAAAGAATCAGTGTCATTTAAAAACACAGTTCACGATAAACCCAAAATCACATTCATTAATTATCGGGTTAAAGAACGAGTGTTGTTTAAAACACTGTTCACGATAAACCCAAAAATCAATATCAATTCAATTCCAATTAAATATTATTTAATTGGTACACTTCATTAAATCTAAATAAAAAGATTTAATCTTTCCTCAACTGGGTTCAAGAACGGTGTTAATGAAGACACTATTCACGACAAACCCAAATCACATTTGATATTCAATACAAGGCTCTGAATAGAAAATATACCGGCTTATATTCAATATCAAATTCTACGACTAACAAATATCGCATTGGAAATAACAATATATATATATATATATCTTTCAAATTCCCATAACAATATCTGTATCATCACGAAATCCAACATCGAAATATTCCGAAGGCAATTTCGATTCAAATCCATTCCAATGCAATCATTGGAAATTCTGGTTATTTTCAAAACCATTTCAAATTCAATTTATTTATTTAAAAATAAATAGAATTGTAATTCTAGTTCAAAACTAGTTCATTTCGATAAAAATCTATTTTTATCTTTTCAAATATGGAGTTTTTCATCCCAATTCTTTCTAAATCATTTCTTATGATTTTACACAAATTATTACTATTTTTAATAATTTTATCAAGGCCCGTACAGTCGATTTCCATCAACGGCCATCGAACTGCACTTACAGCGACCTTTTTCAAATTTGATTTGGACGTAATTCCAAATCCAACCGTTAGATTTCAAATTTCTAACATTCATTATAAAGCTCTTTTCGATACGAACCCAACGGTTCCGGTTTTAGGAGAATCCGACGGTCGGATCTCCCGTAATGTCCGTTTGAAATAAATGGTCGAAATTCACGAACTGCCGCGGCGCAGCGCGTTCTATTCAGGCCATTATATTATATATATATAATATATAATATATATTTTGTCGATTTCTATTTAAAATGAATTTTATAAATAGTTTTAAATTCGTTTCAAAAACAATTTCAACTTCCATTTCAATCAAAGCAAAATTGAATTCTTCTTTATAAATTCATTTTAAAATTCATTTTTATTCAATTCAAATTTCAATTCAATTTGAATTCATTTCAATTCGCTTTCAATTCAATTTGAATTCGTTTTCAATTCGCTTTCAATTCAATTTGAATTCGAAATCGTTTTCAATTCAATTCATTTCGAAATCGTTTTCAATTCAATTCATTTCGAAATCGTTTTCAATTCAATTCATTTCGAAATCGTTTTCAATTCAATTCATTTCGAAATCGTTTTCAATTCAATTCATTTCGAAATCGTTTTCAATCGATATAAATATCGTTCACGTCAAAATGGCGTCAATCTAATCAACACGGCTTCATAAATTTCTATTTTCAAATATTCTATTTCAAATATTTATTTTTCAAAATAGTTGTTATTATCAAAATATTTCGTTCAACACATGACCAATCTCAATGGATGAGTACTGTCAACACATGAACTTTTATTTTATAATATTCTTTATTTTCTAAATTGGAATGAGGCCCAATCAATTACCATATAAAGTTAATTAGATGGATTTTCATGCATTGCACACATATAATAGCATTGAAAAATAATCAACCATCAACCAAAGTGCACTACACTGTATAAGCATCAAATACAGATATCTAACGCTTATAACAGCCTGTCAATCAATCGATCGACATATTTAACCAATCAGGATGAGTGAACTTCAAATTTCATCCCAACACCCGTGTGGGGTTTCAAACAATTTAAACGCATATTTTATTTGTGCTATTGGGCGATGTGTAAAATTTATCGTCCCAATCAATGTCCTTCAAATAGGTGTACATAAACAAAGCGTCGGGTTTGTAAATGAATATTTATTTATTCACATTCACGTTAAAAATTATATTTTTAACGATAAAACATTTTATTCCAACATATGAATTTCTATTCAGTTCATTCTTTAAATAAAATGATATTTTTATTTTTCTAACATATTTTAGAAAATTTCGGCGGCATAACGGCACGATACTAGAAACGGGACAAGGCCTAGCCTTATCCCCGGTCTAGTGAAGGCCCACGCCATTCACACATCAATCAAATTCACCAAACAACCAAATTTCAAATCAAATCATCTACTAATTTTTGCAATCAAACAAACAAGTCCATGGTCTGTGGACGATTGTGTCGGGTGCTACTAAGCACCGTCTGCATCCTAGTATATATATATAACTAGAAATAAAATTGAAGAGTGAGAAATTCTCACATATAGCTATCCTAGCTCCACGGCACTTCTTTGATAGAAATCTTCATTGCTATCGCATCTTCTTCATCTTCGTTGTCCGCTTTCACTACCTATGTAAAAATCGAATTTTTACTTCGCTATTCCATATATAAAAATCATATTTTTATTTCAAAGTTCAATATATAAAAATCAAATTTTTATTTCGAAGTTCAATATATAAAAATCATATTTTTATTTCGAAGTTCAATATATAAAAATCATATTTTTATTTCGAAGTTCAATATATAAAAATCATATTTTTATTTCGAAGTTAAGTTCAATATATAAAAATCATATTTTTATTTCGAAGTTCAATATATAAAAATCATATTTTTATTTCGAAGTTAAATATATAAAAATCATATTTTTATTTCGAAGTTCAATATATAAAAATCATATTTTTATTTCGAAGTTCAATATATAAAAATCATATTTTTTGAACAACGCTATATATAAATATAAATGACTTCTTTTATGTTTTCAAAAATCATTGGCTATATATATTTATCTTTCCAAAAGAACACATTTTTATTTCGCTCTCATATATATATTTTTCCTTCTAATCTACACGTACAAAGATCGGATTTTTATTCCTAACCTATCCATATAAAAATTGGATTTTTATTTCGAATCTATCCATATAAAAATTGGATTTTTATTTACCATAACCTTATGCATATAAATCAGCTTTTATTCTTGTTTTAAATTAAAACAACCTGAAATTAAATCATAATATATATAAAAACTTACTGATTTAGGTCGAAGGGATTGTTTGGGGTTCACCGGAGGTTGGAGCACGACCAGGGCGCGCTGCAGGCGTCGGTGGTGAACCAGGGAGGGGCCGCGCAGGTCATCAGGTGGCGGAAGGCTCGCGGTCAGGCGCTGGGTCGATTTCAGGCGGGGGTTCGGGCCTTGGGTGTTGCGACTGGGAAGAGGAGGTGGAGGAGCGTTGATGCGGTGGAAGAAGGGGGTGAGCGTGGGCTTTGTGGGTATCGGGTTCGTAGCCAGGTCGAGATGCAGGAGGGAGAAGAGGAGCGGTGAGAGGAAGAAAGAGAGATAGAGGGGAGGAAGGAGAAGCAGGTCGGAGGTTGGGGGAACCCGGCGGTGGGCGGCGCCGCTAAGGGGGGGCCTGACGAGGTCAACGCAGGTTTTGATTTGGGTTTTTTTTCTTTTTAATTTCAGAAAGTGGAGAGAGAGAAGTGAGGGAGAGGGGTGCTTATTAATATATATAATATTTATTATTTAATCCATTTAGATTTTAAAAGGGTGCATTTCACATTCGAACCCTAAATGAGGCCCACCGACTGTCGACCATAGCTAATTACCTCCATCCCGAACACAATAGGATATGTCACGTAGGCCAATTCGGTCGTTACGATTAGTTTCCGTTGAATTTAAAATATAACTCTATATATTGAATTTGAACGCACATTTCAATTTACCGGGATCACATAACAACTCTATAAATTCCATAAAAATATTTTCTAGCTTCGTATGGACGATACGGTCCTAACAAAACTAGTTTCATCGAATTCTGAGACCGTTGGAAAATTGGCCAATTTCCAGTCGATTAAAATCAACTGAAACTGGTCAAACGCGTTTTCCTTTGCCACACTCACATATTGATTCAGAAAATTATGAAATTTGGAATCTAGCAATAACTTAACATCACGGTCCCAACAAAACTGGTTTCGTCGAAATCCGAGGTCGTTTGCAAAATTCCCATTTTTAAGGGCCTGAATTCCATAGCGACTATTCAGAATTTTCAACTGGACATATCTTTTGATTCCCGCTATGAAATTTCGATTGGTCGGATTCGTTGGAAAGATATTATCAATTAGATCCTAACGTTTTTGGTTTCACTAAAATCCGGATTGTTTTGCACCCGGTACATTCAATTGAAGTTTGAAATCGAATTATCGAACTACCGCGCCATTTTCAATTCTATTATAATTATATATAATTATTTATATTCTAAAGACGACGCGTATAATATATACGTTCGATTTCTATTCAAAATAAATTTCTCGTCGATTTTATTTACAATAACCTATTTTAAATATTCAAAATTCGCTAAAATTGCCAAATTATAAATTTTAAACTGGCCCAGATTTTCCGGGTTATTACATCAACACATCCATAATTTCAGAAAATTATTAGTTTTATATTAAAATAGAATTTTGGGTAAAATAATTTCATTCACCCACTTTAAAACAATATCGTGTTCAATCTTCTGTTCAAGTGTTTAGAAATTCCTATCGACTTTGTGGCGTCCCACTATTCGATCAGAATTCATAAATCACTCAACAGACTAACCAACAGAATATAAAATAATTTTCAAAACAATTAACAAATACGCTCTCTCGTATATATATACACTCAACTCATTCTAGGGTACTACTGACCCTATCTCTAAAGAGCACATGCCACACAAGCCTAGGTATTCGCTCAACCTAAGCTCTGATACCAACTGTAATGACCCGCAAATCCGTACTGTCTGAGTTGACTACTAACACCACACGTCCAACCCAAATTGCACAGAAATACGAATCATTATTAGAAAGAAGTTAGAGGATGAGAAATAGAAAGAAAGAAATATTAGAATAAAAGAAAACAAAGAAGACAAATCTCACAGCGAACGAATACAATATATTATATAACATAACCTTTGAAATACAAATCCGTAACTTTATATACATACCATCATCAGAGCACAACGGTTATTCCTGGAACAGTTATAGACACCTGTTTCCAGGTACAACATAGTACACAGCGGAAATATGATAGTCTATAGCTAACTGGTGAAGCCTCCTGCTCCCAGCTACCTCCAAAATGAATCTGTAAAATCCCGACTACTTGACTGCCCATACAAATTTGGGCATACAAGAGTTTAGGGAAAACAAACAAAATAAACTCTGGGTCAGTCATGGGACTGGTGTGAGTAAACTCCAACCACTTGTTTAACTTTCAAAATCCTTTCGAAAGAAAAGATAATAGTAAGACCAGCCCACACATAAACATGGACGGTTTTTACCTTACTATAACCCAAAACACTTTGATACGAAAATCCAGTGATATTATAATAATGCCTACATCAAATAAATAACCTAATAGCAGAACGCTCGCTTCTCACGCTCCACATATATAGTATAAAATCAAAAACCGCAGGGCGCTTATTGGAGATTGCATTCCAACTATGACAAGGTATGGGACCACCTTCCGATGATGTATCTCTAGAGGTGAATACACCTGGGTTCAACAAGAACGTCTTGCAACCCGGCCTACACATGACCGACCACTCATTTCGCTTGAGTATGTCGAATGTATATCACCAACGGTTGGGATCAGCAACCGTTTCCCGATTGAGACAGCATCGAATAGACTAAGAAATTAAATGAATCTCTAGATAGGTGATTATACATCCTAATGGGAGCGACCCACAAAGCCATGCTGCCTGCCCGATTTGTTTCATTTCCCGGTTGTTGAGGTCTGAGGCTACGCTTACTTGCCATTCATTTATAACACAATCACTTTGAATGCCACATTGTCAAATCCGTTAATCATCAATTGATTTGCACAAATATATTCTGCATATTATGTTAAGGGAATAAATCCGTTGCCACCATATATATATTTATACATACCCACATATTCGATCATTGGAAATACTTTGTCAGACATTCGTCCATATACGTTCGTTCTGGGATTGAACGAAACCGAAGGCACAATTTCTACTAAAAGAAAAGCCCTTGCACTTTACTCCATCTTCGATTATCTTCATATAATCTGATTCGCAACGCTACTGCTAATACAGAGTGGTTCACAGATAATAATCCAACCGTTCTCTCCATATTGACAACGATATTGGGAAACACTTCGATAGTCGGTTATTTAACTATCGAAGAAAAACAAACAAACATTCATCCATAACATCCATCGATCACTGGGCCTGTTAATTAATATTCCATTAATTAATTCACTTCCTCATTTCCCCATCAATATTCGTTAGCTAAATAATTTCGATAATCATCCTGGCCTCTTATGCCATCTGGAAAATGTTTCCAAATATCGACTTCTTTTTATTTTCTATATCTAGAAAATGTCTCTATTTGTAATTGAAAACAATTTCAATCCCTTATCTCTTTCCCGACTGCTCTAATTATACTCAGGAAATATTTACTTTTATATTTCCAAAATTCCACCACTTGGGTTAAAACGAATGTTGTGTAAAACATCGTTACGACAACCCAAAATATTTTATTCAACTAACTCTCATTCAAACACTTCTCTTCGAGATTTGTTCTTGCTATTTATCAATTAAAAATGAAATCAATCAAGTTGGGGTAAAATTACCTCTCAGAACTTGACTGAAAACATCATTAACATCAAAACAGAGAAAACCACTTCTCCTCGAAAAATCAACATTTTTAAAAACCAATTATTCATTTTTAAACGTATATATGTTTCTCTTTCTATTACCAGCTTATCGATTCCCTTTTTGTTTATAATATCCTATTTTAAATTTGTTTTCTTATCGAATTCAATATATATATTGATATGTTGATTTCTAACTATCAAAATTTCTTAAACATATTCTAACTCCTTAAATTTCCGGAAAATTTCGCCATAACCTCCTTTGTACCGGGAGCATCGGGATATTTCAAATAGCCTCCCATGGCCCTCACCAATCCAAAAGAAAAAGAAAAAGCCAAGCGGCTTGCCGATACGGCGCATAAAATCTCATATATGAATTTAAACATGTACCTTTTTGTCGGGCACATAAATTAAAATCTTCATATACTTCATCCCATACCTGCCTAACACATGTGCACCTGTTTTCAATTCAATTCAACTCAATCCAATCATTTGAATTCAGTTTCGCTCATTTATTCTTTAATTAGCTATTTTGCCTATTTCACTTCTTTGTTTGAACATAACATGTTCAAACAAAATATTTAACTTGCTCATAACCAAATTGAATTTCAATTTCAATTCTAGTTTCCTTTTCGATTTCGAATAAAAATTTCCAAATCGAATTCACTTATTCAAAGCCCAATATCAATTCAAAATCTCATTAAATAATTACTATTCGAATTAGTTAATTTTATTCAATGATCAACAAATCTGATTTCTATTTCAAAAACCAATTCATTACTCCACTTGAGTTCACATATAATTTACAACTCAAATTTGAAATTTTCTAAATAGAAATTCGGATTTTATTTGCTTAAAAACCTTTTATAAAATTAAATAAACCGTTATGGTTTTTAAATGGTTATGGCACTGTTTTTCTAAAAATTTGATTTTGATATAACTCAAAATCTATTCGATGAAATCCAGATTTTACTCCTCTATTAGAAAACTATTATCAAATCGGTCCTGACGTTTCTTGTTTCAAAGAATTCCGACTTCAATTGAGTTATGTATACTCAATTGAAGTTCGAATCGCTAATTTACGAACTGCAGCGCTGCAGCGAGCTCGTTTTAATTATGTTTATAAATATAAACGTTTAAACTTCGTCTATAATAAATTCAACTTCATTCTGATATATTTTTTATATATATCAAATCAAATTTTCCCAATTCAACATAGTATTTCCGATCTATTTCACTTCTATTTGAAATTCTATATTGAAATTTCAATTCGCTTCTATTTGTCAAATTCTATTTGAATTTCTATATTCAAATTTCCTTTATTCAAATCCCATTTGAATTTCTACATTCAAATTCTATATTTGAATTTCCTTTGAATTTCATATATTCAAACTCCATTTGAATTTCTATATTCAAATTACCTTTGAATTTTCTATTTGAATCCTATATTCAAATTCCATATTTTAAATTGCATTTGAATTCTCTATTCAAATTCCATAGTTTAAATTTCATTGAATCCTCTGTTCAAATTCCATAGTTTAAATTTCATTTGAATCCTCTATTCAAATTCCATTTAAATTCCTCTTGTTCAAATTCTATATTTAAACTCCATTATTTTCAAATCTCTATATTTGAATTTCATTTGAACTTCCTTTCTTCAAATCCATTTGAATTCCTTTGAATTCAAATTTCTGTATATTCAAATTCTATTCGAGTTCAATATATTCAAATTTTATTTAAATTTTCTATATACAAATTCTATTTGAATTTTATTTTCGAATTCCATTTTAACTCTATTTGAATCTTATTTTAAAATTCCATTTTAACTCTTTAAATTCTATACTCAAAGTCTATTTATATTTGAATTTTCTTTATTCGTTCTTTAAACAAGTCTCGATTTCAATTCCTTTTGAAATCAATATTTCTATTTTTCTAAAAATAGATTTCCCTTTACAATTTCACACTTGTATTTTTATTCCTGAATTATCCAATGATAATTTTTTTCACTTCCTTTATAATCTTTGTTTATAAAAGAACTACTTGTTTTTATTATTTAAAAAGAAGTTAATATCTCAAATCTATTTTAAAAATTCAAATTCTATTTTTCTAAAATAGAATTTCCCTTTTAAATCTCAAGTACCCCTTTCAGGGTATTTTTATAAATTAACACTTAGCCCAGTGATATTTAAAACATTCAAATCATCCAAATTTCAATCATTTGATTTTTAACACGTCATATATGAGTATATATGAAATCAAGCAAACAAACAAACATATGACATATTTTTGAGGAATCCAGTTGGATTACTCTAACCTGTTTTCCTGCATCCACAGACGTTAGTCAACATAGTAATACCCATCCTGCTTCGTGGCAGGATATCGTGGTATAAAAAGGGAATCCACTTATATACGTGGGCGCAGGGTCATCCGCTAATGATACTGCGGGCATCCGCTAATAGTATTGGGAGAAATATCCAATAACCACAAAAATTTCAACAATTCATTCATGCACCCAAGCAACCAACAAATTTATTTTACGATAAAAATAATTTTAAATATAAAACTGTGAGTGAGATTTACTCACCAGAGTTTTTGATCCATAATTTGTTCCAATCTAAATACCACTGCTTTGTTATCGCTTAATACGAGTCCGGTGTTGCTGGTTTAAAATTGAAATCTATTATTAGACAAGTAATTAAAACTTCTTATAAGTTTGAAAATAATTATATGATTTTAACTAAAATAACATTTAATCTTACCGAGTTAACTTCTCCACTGTTTGAAATCAGACTCACTAATTCTTCCCATACTGCTCCTAATAAAATAGCGAACACCATGGTCCTTCACTGAATACTTCGATCTCGTCCATTTCCCCATTTCCAAATTTCGAACTCTGGCTTCATCGAAACCCCCTCTTCATCTTTACCAACAAACTGGAACTGAAAACCTCCTACCTCACTATCTTAAGAGAAGCGCCACCACTCCTCTGAAATCCGCCCTCAGTTCCAAAATGCCTCTGCCTCCTTCGGTTGGATGAAAATCGATCCCTACTCAAAATAGTACTCGATGCTGCTCTTCCCCTATAGATGCATCGCACCTCCAGATAAACATCGAATTTCCCTCGTTGCTTCCTCCAAAACCCCGTGCCACCCTCTAAATCGCGTTGACCCCATTCGAACCCTTAACCCAAATTGAAACTTGCCGAACCACTAATTGTCGTCGCGGTCTTCCAGTTTTCATTTGTGAGGCCCACGAGCTCTGGAAGAAGGTCACGATTCCCTTTGAGTTGTCGAGCTCCAGATGCCATCGCGTGCTTCAAATCCTGACCCTCCCTCGTTGCGGTGAACCTCCCGTTCCAGTGGATGGAACGCAACCCTCGAATTTGAAATAGATTTGGATGCCGACCATTTTTAATGTCTTCTGAGGAGCTCGATTTTGATTTTACTGAGGAGTGGCCATTTACTTTTATTTCAGAAGCTTTTGGTTTTCGAAGAAGATGGATTTACAGATCGAAATGAAAAAGAAAAGGAAAGGGGGTAGTCGCGATTATATAGAAGAAGGAGGGGGACAGGAAGTACACAACAAATCTTTGTATTTATTTAAAAAGATTTTCTAATTAATTTGATTTGATTCTGATTCGATATAAAGAGATCTTTTATTCTTTTTAACCAGATATTGATTTGATTTCGAACCAATCCACAATCAAATATCTTGGGGTCCATTAAATTAAATCACGAACCGCTATTCTAGTGTATCGACCGACGTTTCTATATCATTGCGTTATTCTGAACTGAACTGAATATATTTTGACATTTAATTCCAACATATATACCATATTAAATTAATATAATATAATTTAAATTCAAAACAAATAAATTCTCCAACAATAAATTATTATTATCATCGGCTATATTCAAATATATACATTGATCATCTAAACTATTCTGATTCTGTTTTTAACTTCGATTTCAATTATATTTTGTATTTCGATAATTTAGTATATTTGATACAAATCCAAGAATTTATTTCTAAATCGATAACATACCATAAAAATTGATTTATATTATCAACTCTATACTAATAACCATATTAAATATTTAAAATAAATTGATAAAAATTTCGGGTCGTTACGTGAAAATACATTCCTTAAAGCATATTTTTGAAGGTATTTATTTATTAAAGTTGTTTTTCAAAAACAGTTTTCAAAATTCATATCTGTTCTGGTAACTTTCAGCTCTGATACCACGTGTAACACCCCACGTCCATTAATGTCACTCACAAAGGGAATGCATTAACATCTATGGAGCATTTTAAGTGTTTATAGAACAGAAACTTAACAACAAGACAAATATAAACAGTACTAAAACTTTTTAAAACTTTATTCATTGCAGCGGTAAACACATAAGTTTGATTACATCATCAAAAACCAGAGTCAAAGTACATAATATCCATCTTGACTAAATCAAAGTACATAAATTGAAAGACATAACCCCAGTACAAAATAGCCATAAATAAGAGAGGTTGAACTTTACTTCAACGATCCAAGCAATCTTCTAAAAGCAAGAAATACAGCTGCCCAATATCAAGCTCCACTGGTGCTAGTTCCAACCTGAGCACCTGGAGGGGGAAAGGAAGAAAAGAGGTGGAAACAAAGGGGGTCAGACATAAAGTCTGGCGAGTGCGATAACTTTAACAATATAATTACCAAAATAACTAGGCTAAGACATAAGTTGGAAAATAAGGAAATGACTGCGAACAATTGACTATGACAGAGTAAACAAGGAAACAAGATGAACAACGATATCGTTAAAGGCGCACCTAAAGCACTATAAGATAATTACTATACTGCACCACCACTACTATACTGCACCACCACTAGTCACCCTAAGGTTGATCCCGCCTACAGAACTTAATAATGATAATGGTAGTTTCGTGCACCCCTAGCTGCCTTCATAGGTGCCGCCTGCCCCTATCTCCACTAGGTGTACCCACTACCCCCATGCGATCAGCTCCCTAACTCGTAGATACCCGTGCTGGCCCCACAATGGGGTGTATCACTCCCCAAAGTGGCAACCCGATACCACCAATAATGCACGGCTTATACCTACACGATGCAACGTCTTACCTACCAGCCCGGGCCCACACACGCATATGAACCCGTTGGACTTGCGTTGCCACCGCTAACCCGTTTTGGCCTCTTTCAGTCAAGCCCAGTACGCGTGTCTCGTCCTCGACTTGGGTCGAGCCCACAATAGATACTTATGGGTTACTGGTTGAAACGGGCCCCCATTACTTGACACAAGCTATCCACCTAAGCTTGGTCCCCTCTAGTACATCCCACTTTACCCTCTTCTTTTTCATGTTCACTTACATGTTTCAAATTTTGGTTAAGTGTTTCTAATCGTATTTCAAATGCCACCCAAGGAACCCACTAGATTCCACATGCCACCCAAGGCACCCACTTAACCCCTCATGTCCCACTACATGTTTATCTGGTTAAGTGTTTCTTAATTCATTAAGACCGTAACCTCATAAAGACCTCTCACATTAGACTGGCATTTATGGCAGCTGGATTTGCAGGGCGGGTCCGGGCAGTCATACACCAGAAACGAGCCTAACCTCGTGTCTTTACAATTGTTATGCATTTAATTTATGCCTAAGACCTCCCACATTAGACTGGCATTTGTGGCAGCTGGATTTGCCGGGCGGGTCCGGGCAGTCTTACACCACAAAAGAGCCTAACCTCGTGTCTTAGACGATTAATTATTCCTAATTAATCATTCCCCAATTTGAATTAATTTCCCTATTCAAATTAACAATCAATTCCAAATTTAACTATGGCCATAATTGACTCAATTATGTCCATCTATTTATGGTATGTAAAATCATACCAATTTTCATCATAAATTTATTTTATGCCTTTTAAGGCATTTATGCCAATTCTCAATATTAAATCTTTTAATATTATCCCCTTACCCCACGTTGTACGTTCGTTCGTTTAACATAAAGTATACGTTAGTCTCGAATAGTCTAACTCATAGAATAAAGAGAAAACATCACAACATACACATATAGATAAAACTAGATCTAAACATATGGGGTGAACTTGCATGTGTGAATGATGTTCTACATCTAAAACTTGCATAGGCCAAAGTTACAACTTGCATAAAACTACATATGTCATAGATCCAAATCTAAAGGTGTAAACTTGTTTAAATGATGGTCACAAACTTGCATAAATCATGTATGTCATAGATCTACATCTAAAGGTGTGAACTTGCATAGGCAATAACCACAAGCTTACATAACATGATTCATATTCCAAACTCATATGTTTATATAAACTTGCATATGTGATTTATGCAACATAACAATGGTGTAAACTTACATCTAAACATGTAAACTAGCATGTAGAATTTAGCATATAACTCACACATGTCATAGCCTAACTTTAGATCTAAAATAGATGTCATGAAACATGTAAGGTTACATATAATTTCCCCCCAACTTGCATATGATTCATGTCTAAATCAAAATCTAAACTTGCATACATACTTATGATTTATCGTATGAATCAACATAACCAAACTAGCATATGAAACACCATTATGACTTGATTATACATAAGCTAATCATAAAATTACAACATAGATGATCACAACTTTACAACATAGATGATAGCATCATAGAATTTACAACATAAATGATAACATCACAATTTTACAACATAGATGATAACATGCAGTCAATAATTCACAACATAGCCATATAATCCGCATCATAACTCAATCCAATTAAATTGCGTATTATTTTATTAAAGAAATCGAACTCACAACTCAAAGAAGGTCTTGAGTTCTGAATTCTGAGTTCTGAAGTTGAATTAGCTTTCCTTTGAAGAAGATTCGTTGTTAGAGTTGAATAGAATTTGATTTGCTTTAGCTTTCTTCCTCTCTAATTGGTGGCGGCTATTCTAAGTTGCTAGGTGACGGCATGGAGGCCATGAATCTAATTTTATTTTGATTTTAGGGTTTGAGTCTATAGGTGTTTTTATAGAGTTTAGGATTAGTTTAGGTCGTCCGATTAACCCAGAATTGATCCCAGCCAATCAGAGCAGATCAGAAACCCTAATGAGTCAGCACACAGTCATTAACAGGTCATAAATCAAATCTGCCCCGGGGGGGGTGGCAGGTCGAACCCCAGGTCGACCTGGTCAGAGTAGGTCGACCCCCAGGTCGACCCTATGGTCGACGTGGCCCTGGCGGGATTTTCCCGCCTAGCACGTCTGACTTTGAAATTTGAATTTTCTGAAATCTGTTTTGAATTTTCTGAAACTCCCGATGGTCATAACTTCTTCATACGAAGTCCAATTCATGTAAACTCGGACTCTATCTCAACCAGAATTCCGAGACGAACACAATGACGCAACCCGTTTCCCTTAATTCTCACATTTGAGATTAGTTATTCTTTAATTTGTGAACATTAATATTTACAGAAATACGGGGTGTTACACTAATCAAACAATAAAAGATAACAATTTGAATATCATCATTTCCTATTCAACTAATCATTCATAAAAGCTACACTTAAGTTTGAAAATTTCTTTTGTATATAAAATATATGAAATATTAGTAAAATTATTTCATTTACTAATTCTTTTAAACAATACTATGTCGATTTTCCTTGTTTAATTATTTAGAAATCCCTATCGACAACGTCGGCCAAACTCATAAATTTGGAATTTATATGCCACCCAATTGATAAACAGATATAGTTTAAAACATTTCATAATACTAGCAAGTAAGCTCTCTCATATATATACACACAATCAAACTTATTATAAAGCATTCCATTAGCTTATCTCTTATTGAGTTACGCTACAGTGTCAAGGTTCTCGCTTAACCTTCAACTCTGATACCAACTATGTCGAACTATGAAATTCGACGCTCGAATTTCGATACTAATACATTCTCTGTTTTCATGTGCTTATTCTCAAGTACCAAAAACCTGGAGGTTAGAAAAGTTAGATGGTGAGAAAGAAGAAAGAAAGGTTAGAATAGAAGAAGAAGACAAACACTTCATATCAGAGAAGTTTAGAATCTCACGAAGGAATGAATAAATATAATATACTAAATATTCTTTAAAAAATGAGAAAACTATATATATACATGAACAAATAATCAGAGTACACAATTAAATCAGTTTATACAGTCATAACATTTTGCCTATATAATGGCTGATAAATACAAAGAAATATGGGAATACGTCTCGACTCCTGCTCCTCTGCTGTAGCTCCAAGTAAATCCAAAGCAAATCTAGAAAATATTCTTGGTCTGAACTGAGCACATTTGAGGGAATGCAAAACACCCGGATCAGTTTAGAATACTTGCAGTGAGAAAACCACATCATAAACAACTTATATAAACATGACACGTGCTTAATTTAGAAATCCTTTCAAAAAATAATGGAACTCTCGTAAGACACGACCACACATAAACCTGAGACGTGTTTTTCCCAAATGGTAACCAAAAACTTATTATAAATCCAACGATACTATAATAATGCCTAAATTCTATAAATAAAATAGAAATATAGCTGAAAAGCTTGCATCTCACATTTCGACATAACTGGTTTACATGTAAAACCATACGGACTCGTATTAGAGTGTGGATTTCCATACAATGACTGGGAACTTAGGTACCACTTGTTACGGTACCTTTCTATGTAAAGCGCACTGAGGGCCTCGCATAGACTCCTTGCAAATCAAGACCAGCTAACCACTCTCTGGATTTTACTGAATATTTCACTTGCTTGATTGTGATCAGCACCCAACCATAGAATACAATAATCAAAGGGTCATCCGTTCTAGATTGAGTAGTGACAATAGACTACTTGGTCCTTCTAGCCCTAAAGCATATCCCGTGTTTTAATCATTGCTAATTGATGAAGCTAGAGGCTATGTTTTTGACTTTCATGCATGGTACACACTCTTCTTTGGATGCTACATCATCATTCTATCGATCACTAATTGACATTAAAAAAATACAACCTTCGAGATTATAGGTCTCAGAGATGGGTGTAAATTCTAAGAGAAGATGCCTTCTCCATTACCAAAAAGACGTAAATTTGTATAAAAAAAATTCAATGTACATGATCTATGAAATACAATGTCAGACATCTGTCCATACAAGTTATCTAGGAACATGAAAAACCGAAGGTATTTCCTTTACTACATCCATACGATTTGTAGTAGTAACTCATTCAGTCTCAATACTTTGTCTTTGCGCAAGCATACCTATAATTTCAGTTTGAACGCAAAGTCGGTTCGAAGTGGTTTAAGTTCCATTCCAATCCCGGTTCCTCGGACCAACACATTATAAGTTAAAAGGAAATTTATTGATAATCGGTTCTTTAACAGTCAATCTATAGTTGTATAGTTAAGTATATTAACAGCAAAAGCCCATTTAATTAAATCATTCATTAAAATTATTTCATCGATTCTTAAAAATCGATTTTATATACTTATCTCAACGGGATAAGCACATTCATAAATCTCTAGTTTTCTTACTACGAAAACAATAGTTATACACTTATCTCTTTGGAATAAGTGTGCTCACAAACCATATTATTTTCACTACTTAAAAATAGTTCTATATACTTAACCAAATGGTATAAGTATAGTCACAAATTATCCCTAGACCAAACAATGTCATGTGATACATTTTTCACTATAAAACCTAAGTAGTTTTATTTAATTTCTAAACTTTGCAAATTAAAATTTATAAAATCACTTATGTAGTCAACAATTTAATTTCCAACATCCACTTTCTTTTTCAAACAATAATGATCTCTTGGATAATAATGAAGTCGTTCAAGTTGGGATATTTTATTTACTACCCAGACCTTGACTCGACAACATTCTTTTCTTCAAGATAAATAGAAGTTTGTAAACGTAAAACCTGATATTCAATAAATATCATAAGTTCCCTTTACTATTCAATTTAAATCGGGTTTTAAAAACACTTTCTTGCATTCTAAAATCTCTTTCTAATATAATCATTTTTGCTTAATTCAATTATTAAGTAAACCCTTTTTTAAACTATTTAATTAGCTTTACAATTCCTTTGATAACATTTCGTTTACAAAATTGGATCTGTTACAAAATCCATTTATAAAATCTTTTAAAAAAATCATTTATAAATTTTATTATAAAACTTAATTTTACTTTCTTTTAGAAAACGTGAAATCTTACCAAGACTTGTCTTATTTTGAAACAAATCTTTTACCTAGTTTGAGATCAATTTAAATCATTTATAAGTTCTTTATAAAAATATCTAACTTTCATAAATTTCAAATTTAAAAACCAAGATCATGTCTGCATCACTTTACAAGTTTAACAACACCATTTGTTAACTTCTTCAAAATAATTTGTAAAATCATTTTTGAGCTTCATAAAACATATTTATGAAACTTGGTTTAAGTTTTAACATTCAAAATCTCCAATTACAAAACATAATTATAATTACTTTATAAAATCTAATTACAAATTTTGATTCATTAATAAAATCTTTATTTTATATAGCATATATAAAATATCATTTTAACTTTGCTTCAGTTATAAAAATAAATTTTATAACTTCAAACTTTATCAATTCACCTAACGGTTAATCAACATCTTAAAAATATGGATTTTAGGCCATTTGCTACCAATCACTTAACTAATACTGTTTATTGATTAATAACACATCAGTGTTGAAATTAATTCAAAATAATCATCCAAATCATATTTTAATATTACTTATGTAAGACAGTTCATATGAGTGTAATGCGAGCAAGTACCATCCAAAACATTGAGGAATCCTGTTGGATCCCTCGTTCTGTCCCCTTACATAACAACTCATATATCAGTATATATGTGCCTAAGAATTAGATAATAAAATTTAATTCATTTAAAATGAATCTTATACTCATAAGCGAGAAGTGTCAATGTACAACCATTCACAGACGCAAATATATAGCCATAACCAACCAATTAAGCAATAAATCATCCAAATACACAATAAGATGGGTACAACTAACAATGAATATTATTATATGGTATAATAATATTCACCAGTACTATAGAAAGTGTGAGTGTTAGCTCACCATCCATTCCATTACCGATTTTTACGTTGTTTTATCTAATTTAAAGCACCCTTTGAAATTAGACAAAACTCCACACATTCCTAAATCGCTCAAGTCCAACTTATATAGGTAGATTATGCAAATATGAACCCAACACAACTTGTTTTATCCCAATACAACCTCATATGAAACAAATACATGTGTTACAAGATAGAATTGAATTAAATAAGTTAATTAATTAATGGTCATTAACTTAAATAACTACTTGCTAATCATTTGATTAACCACATTTGTAAACGCTCAACCCTAGTTTTGAAATAATAAAACCCAATTTCTCGAAAACTCCAGCGTGCCGCCAGAAGATCACTGGAGCCTCTCCTACCACCATCAATGAATGCCCCGTTACCTAGCACAATGACCACCAAAGGCGAACCAAATTGTCGGAAAACAAAAATATGCCAAAACTCTTCAAGATCAATTATCTCCGACCGTGGCCCATCAGAGCACCTTCAACGACCTCGGCTAGCTTTAGCTCCCACTTATCCTCCATTCTCCTCTAGGCCCCCTCACCTAAAAACTCACCTATGGCAAACTTTTGCTAAAAGATCGTAAGTGTCCCAATCATGATTTTTGGGGTTTTCCGATGAATAACAAGCTCTGATCGACGAATGGACAACACTGATGGTTTTGTATCGATGATACGAACAAGTTCCATATTGGTTTTTTTTATCTAAGTGTGGACGGATCTGAAGATTTCATTTTTACCATTGTTTGAAGAAAATGGAGGATAAAAAGAGTTAAGGTGCTTATATATCCTTCCATAAAACACTATTCATCAAGTCAAAAAAATCAAACTTGAAATGAGTCGTACTCACTGTCATCCATAGATAATAACACATATTCTGTAAACAATGGAGCTTGTTTCAAAAGCCAATTCGAATATGGTAAATAGTTATTCTTAAAATCAAATTGTATTTTATTTTAATTACAAATTGTTTATCGAAACAAATTTATCTCATGACATGACCACACCATAACTTCGATTGGTATGAATTTTGAAAAGTTACAATGGTTTGCTATTCCAGATCCGATGAAACTAGTTTCGCCAAAATCTGAGATCATTTGAAAAATGGTTATTTTCACGTGTTAATGAAAATTAACTAATAATAATTCAATTTCAAACACTCTAACTCATTGATAATAAGTTATTATTATCGTATATATCCAAATAGAATTAAACATAGCTCCAAAATAAACTTAAGTTGATTTTAAATTCGAAATTTCCAATTTTAAGTCCATTCACCATTCAAATTCTAAGATAAATTTAAAACAATTCGCTAAATTTTAAATTGATTGTTTTTTGTATTTAAGTTAATTTAATATTACTTTATTAAAAATCTGGGTTGTTACATCTTCCATTGTTAAGTATAGGGAAGGATTTCCTGTAAAAGGAGCCTCTTGACTTCCTCCATTGTAATGACCTTAATTTTTAGCCGTTAAGTTTGAACATTTAAAAATTGATATTAAACGTTAATTTGAAAATATAAAAGTATTTTTATTAATTAAACGGAGTTTTAACATATAATTTATATTTAATTAATAATGGGCTCGTAATGTCACGGTAGTTTGTAGTTTTACATTTTGAACTTTACTTGAATATACATAATCCAATATAAGTTGGAATTCTTTGAAATAAGAATAGTCCGGATCTATTTGATTATAATTTTCTAATGAAAGAGGAAAACCAAGATTTCATATTATAGATTTTGAGTTATGTTCAAATCAAATTTTTAGGAAGTCGTTATGGAATCGTTTGTAAACAATAATGATTAATTAAATAAATTTAATTTGATTTGAAAGGAATTTTATGTAACTTTAGATAACGATTGAATCAAAATGTGAAACCAATTCCGTTGAATTCGTATTGATGTTTAGAGTTAAAATATGTGTATAGTTCGTTATTTTTGGGGATTAAGTAATTTGGTGTCCAAAATAGCGTCATTTTCGAATAAAATATCATTCTGGGAGAACAATCTAGGAATGCGACGTAACTTGTGCCATTGGATTTGTATTAGTAAGTTATTATAGGATTTGGTTTTCGTATCGATCAGACTTGTCGTTTGATCGTGCGAATGGTAAACACATAGATTTTTATTTAATCGTTTATTGATTTAATATATAACTTAAGAATAACCAATTTTCAAACGAACTCGGATTTTGTGTTACCCCACGTCCGTTAATGTCACTCTTTAAGAGAATGCATTAAGTTTTGTGAAATGTTATAGGTAAACAGAAATAGAAATATTACAAGAGAGATATAAAATAACAGCGAAATTTAAAACTTTATTAAGCAGAAAACATCGTGGTCCCAAAACATGTTTACATCATAAGTCTAAAATATTGAAAACATAAAACTTCTGCTGAAACGACCCAAACTTCCCCTTTCGGGAAAGCCCGAATTGAGTTGAGAACATGACAAATCAGAATGCAAACAGAAGAACATTTCATTGCTATTACAATAATTGCATCAGAGTACAAGAATATAACAGAGTATGAATACATAATGTACAGCAGAAAAATATCAGATATTCAAATTACAAAGCAGCAGAAAAATAATACATAACACAACTGAAAGAAATACACGGATACAGAGCTTTCCGAATATAGCTCCAGTTGCAAACCAGGATCCTTTAAAAATAAATCTGCAAAACCAAAACTACTAGTTGCCCGTGTGGAAAACAGGGGAACCCAGAGTTTAGGTTAAAACAATAAACTCCATGTTAGTAATGTGACTGGTGTGAGAACTAAAACAGTTATTTAAAACTTTACTTTAGAAATAAAGTAAATCAAGGGACCATGTTGTATAACACGGAACGGGTTTTCTCCCGAGAATACCAGTGCATATAACAAACAGCGCAATGCTTTTTGAAAAAATGAAGCTATTATAAGACTCAGGTCCCATCACACAATGCAACGCAAGCCGGAGGATAGAGTTTTACCTTATAATAGCCAAACATGCTTGGTATGTTTAAAACAAATCATTTGATACTATTATAAGTGTATAGTGTCAAAAACAACTTCAAATATAAATGTATCAATCATAGGCCCCATCCTACTATGTCGCCATTCTAGTTCTACAACTAAAACCGAATTGTCCCGTATTGGAAATTGGATTTCTGTCATGAGTCGAGGCCAGGGATGGCTCTTCGTTGATTCGATACACTATAGCAAATGCCTTAGGATCCCACGCAGTGAACCCTTGGATCTTCAGGGTTGGTCCTCTATTACGTTTAAGGATTAATTGTTCCTAAACACACGTTTCTCGGTCCTATCGGGCTGATCCATCGGCTCCATAGTAACCGATATATCCGAGGCGCCTCGCTATCCATCATCCACATAGGTAAAAATATAATAAATGTCTGGGGTCCATACCATGACACCACCCATAGCTATAAGGAAACATCATGCACACCCTGCAGTCACGATCCCGTTTTTGACTCATACCAAGGTGTGATGCTCGCGAATTAACGCTATACACAAAGCTATGCTATTTAAAGCCGTGCTTTGATCATCAACCACAAGACTTTGCTTTTCAACAAAAGCCTTAATCATTTGCATCTCAGCATGCCACACTGACAATTCACGCCATGCGACTGATGTCTATCTATAGAGAAGGGTGTTAAGCAAGAGAATAAATTCTCCGCCACCAAACAGATATCTATTTAATAGATATCAATCAACATAGAATAAAATCCAATGTCAAACACACATCCATTTACAAGTTCATTCTGGGTCAGAACGTAACCGGAGGCACCTTATTTCTCATCCCATATGTCCAATACAGGAGAGGTCCTCGCATATCCGATCGATCTCCAAGAACGTCTGGACGATCACCACTTATTACCTTGTCTTGGGACTATAGCCCAATCAAGACTTCAGTAATCATCCAAACGATGTGAAGAATTTCGGTCTTCAATCACCGTCTTCATCGTCGATTTATTGTCGAATTAATTATTCAGAATGGGTATAAACCCAGTCTTTCAGAATAATTCATGTATCTTATAATCAAGTGCTATAAAAACACAATGTACGCCTCATTCCACTTCTGAATATTCTTTTATTCAAATATCCTTTTCACAATTTAAACCAAATTAAGGTTTTCCAAACTAGTCGGGATTAGCGAACCTTATCGAAGTAATCATTTGTTTAATTTCCCAATCCCAACCTATTCATCCCATGGAGCAAAACTGGTAATACTCTATATCTAACACCAGGTGTTATCGGTAAATTTAATTACCATTTCACGTTCAAATCTAATTAAAGATTTAACTGTCGTCTGGAGTAAAAACTGGTAGTACTCCAATCTCAATCATTTCCTAAATTTGATAATTTAAATCATCACATTCTCATTTTAATCTAATTAAAGATTCATTAAAACTCCAATTAGTTTTAATCTTTCCAAAAATCATTATTAATGATTATTTAACTTTGGGAAATCAAACATGCCGAATCAACAATCTACCATTGTCTTCAACCCCCAAGACAACCCACTTTGTGATCGGGCTACACAAAGTTAGAAGGTTACTCAGCAAATGTTGCTTCGATAAAATCAATAAGTATAATAAATCATTACGGTTCGATCCGATTGAAATTGTTCATTTGGAAATTTATATGAAACGAGAATTTTAAGCAGGAGTCCGGATCGGTTCAGAGATTCCCAAACCGAACCTGCCTGCACTGAAGCAATCAAACCAGAAAATGATAAATAGAAAACATAACTAGATTGGTTCGGGCTCCTCCGATCTGGACCCCCCATTATACCATCCGATCCAAAAACCAGAAGCTGCAGCGATTACAATGCACGATATCCTGAATAATCGGAGTGGTTATGAACCTATTTTTCCATGACCGCCCATGAAAAGAGCATGCTGGAACTATCCTAGAGCCTTCGAGCCCGACTTTCAAGGAATGGGCACCACGTGTATCCGAACTGAAGGCTGTTTAGAGGAATTTTCTGCCTATAAATACACCACCAAGCATCATTTCAGAGGATCTTTTGGCAGATTTTTTACTCAAGCACTTTTTACAACCGAATTTCACAACTTTATTCAGATCATTATCATCATTCGAAGCACAATTTAGCAAAGATTGAGTGAAATTATCCTTTGTAAAAGTGAGATTGAGTGTAATTTAATCTTGTATTTGTACTTGAATCGTTCATCAACAAAGTATAAAGTGAAATTAGGCTCTTTAACGCCGAACCACTATAAATCGCGTGTTTTCTTTGTTTTTTTGCTTTCAATTCAGTTAGAATTATCATTCATTTGGGTGTTAGAACCATTTTTGGATCTAACATTTTGGTGCTTTCACTAAGAAGTTTTTAATTCTCTACATCTTAGGCTACCATTCTACTATTTGGGTGTGTAAATCAGAAGAAGATAGTCCATACAATCAACATCTCTGAAATTCTCTTCAAAAAAAAGGTCTCGACAAATTGGATACTATGACCAAAGGAAAAGGAAAAGAAGTGCAAAATAAATGGGAAAGTGAAATGGGTGAGGATCAACAAGCTATGGTCGTTACAAGATCAAGGGGACAAAGTTCAAGGGCTAACCGATCTGGCAGGACATCTCCGAACCGGTCTGACCACCAATCCCCAAAATGATCTGGTAATGCGACCCCGATCCGATCCGATTCCCTGAACGCTGCTGCTCGCTCCCCTCCGATCCAAACCATAGAAAAGACTTTAGGCCGATCTGAACCGAATGCAGGTGAGGTTGGAAACTCTACTTGAGCCCCTACAAATGCTCTGATACCAGCTGTGGCAATTGATGATCAGCCTACGCCATATGCACTCGTCACACACAGAGAATTTTCGCGCTTGCTTGATATGCTTGAGAGCACTAGAGATGCTTTGGAGGATCACAAACGCGATAGCGTTCTCATGAGGGAGAATATGGGAGTTATGAACGAAGAAATAAGCGAACTTAGCCGAAAAAGAGTGTCCTCTTCGATACGTCGTCCCACAATGGATCATCCATCATCTTCAGATGAAGAGGGCCCGCATGAAAGGAGGCCGTACGAAAGGCCCTGTGACGGCCCGCCCCGCACCAACCGACATTTACTCCAAAAGTGCGCTGTACACGTGTCCAGTTAGCACGGAACGGGTCGCCAGAAGGAAAAGAAAGAAGAGAGTGGACTAATCAAGGAACCTGTAATATGTCTTACAGCGCATAGAACAAAATATAATAATAACATATTTGACATAAAACAGAAGAGACAGTGCATAAGCTAAAACCAGAACTGAGCATCATAGCAGCGGAAATCCAAAATATAGCTTATTACAACTTTTCAAACTGTCTCAAAACAAAAGCAAGATAAAGGAGGTACACTACTAATGCCCAAGTAGTGACCACCAACGACACAGGGAGAATATCTATATATCATACGTGGAAGCCTCCTGCTCGCCTCCGAATTAGCTACTCGCGCATCACCAGCTAACCATAACCTGTCTCTAGTCTACTAGTGCGAGCACCCAGAGTAATAAGAGGAGACATAAAACTCTGGGTCAGACATAAAGCCCGGTATGAGCGATAAGCATCTAAACAAAATAATAACAGGTATAATCCAATCATACCTGAACCTGGACCTGCAACCAAAGAGTTAGCACTACATACTGTACAACACTCTAAGGTGCCCTTTCAAATGGTGTAAAGATAACGGGGGTGGGGGTGTGCATGTCATAGTGATGTCAAACAATCAAACATAACAATCATCCTCACATCCCTCACTCAGTGCGTAAAGCGTACGATATCCACTACTTTGGTCCTCTAATCCTTTGGGCCATGACGGAATCCAATCCCGTGTAACTATCACTACAAGCCCACTATCCATCTCTCAGTGGTGGACCAAAGTTATGAATACCGACAACCCCTTTGCACACGTCCCGCAGCAAAGCCCAACCATGAAGTGAACTCATTGGTTTCCATCTGGACCCTGAGCTCTAACTTCCATTTGGACTACCTTTGCATCTCGGGTTATTGGTCATCACCGGATCGGTCTTCATCTGCTTCACTCCGCTCTAGGTCGTATCGTGGTCACCAGCTCCCCTCGGATCGTGTCGCAACATCCCATACGGGTCGGTTCGCACCCCTGTAGTTCGAGTTGAATTCCTCCATTCGGGTCGTGCTCACCTGTGCGGATCGGATCGTGGTCGCTTGCTCGGATCGGTTCGTGGCCTCTGGATCGTGGGAACCATTCGTGAGCGGATCGGGTCGTGGTCCATAGCTCGTGACGCTTCCCTGTGATCATGATGCTCCTTCCCCTTCAGATCGCCTGGTTCGGATCGTGACACATAAGTCAACTCGTGGTTGGAGGCACAACTCAAGGCATCAGTTCGTTCAAGCTCCACGGTTCGGATCGCGCCGCCTTCACCAGGTTGGATCGTGGCGCTTGAGCTAGAGCGGATCGTGGAGTGTGATATGCGATCGGGTCGGGTCGCGACTTCCTTCATGCGATCCGATCCGGTCCTGTACATTTTCCTACAACTTCTTCCAGCGACTGTTTACGCCATTCGACGGCGTTTTTGACCAATCTAACTATTCTAATCAATCGCAAAGCAAACCATACAGTCATAGAAACATGTAGAAACATCCACAAACAGCAAAACAACAATATGATATGTCAAAACGGATCAAACATACACAAAAACCCATATTTTCCCCTTAAGCATATTTAAGCAAATCTAACAATAGGATTAGCAAAACTTAACCAAATTAGCCAATTTTTCTAACAGAGGCTTAAAATAATATTTATGAATTTCTGCATATTTTTCCAGATTTTTAACGTGCATAATTTCGCTAATTATCACTAATCACCCCTTAATCCCCCAAAATCCGGGATTAACAAAATTAGTCGAAATTAACCCAAATTCATATCAGAGGCATAAAATGATGTTTTAGAATTATAGGAATTTTTCTAGATTTTTCTGAGCCATAGTTTCGCTAATTTTCGCTAATTACCACAACTAGCCATAATTAGTGAAGAACAATGCAAATCACTCACCTTTGCCACAAAGTAAACTATAGATCTGAAATGATTCTCTGTTTGGGATGAATTCCAATGCTTAGCAGCAGCTCCTATCTTGATTTGATGCTAATCTGCCTTGATTTGATGTAGATTAGGCCAAAACTTGATTAGAAAGTGATTAGAATGTGATTTGGGATGAAATTAGAAGGTGGAGGCCATGACTAGGGTTGAAGAAACTAAGTGGCGGCTGGAAAAATGATTCTAAAACCGAAATCCAAACCCTAGCAGCCCTTAAATACTCCCAAACCTGAAATTACCCAATGGGCCTAGCTGCTAATCACCCGGTTAAGCCCAATTAGCTGAAATTAACCCTTTAAACCTTAATTCAGCCATATCTCCCAAACGGTAAGTCCGTTTGGCTATTATGACCACTCTACGGAAAGAGAAACCATCATTCGAATCCAACGGAAGTGGTTTCAGGTCAAAATTCCTTTCCAGTCAAAAGTTATGGCTAAAGCAGTACCAACTAGGGGCAAAACGGTCATTTAAAAATCGACAAAAATCATGAACATGGGAAATGACCCCAATAATCGTCTCCCAAAGTTACATGACCATACGACTTCATATGTGAAAGAAATAAATATCTCACGATCCCATGATGCGTAGAATACGGGTCGTTACACTCTCCCCCCCTTAAGAAATTTCGCCCCCGAAATTCCCTATCCAAAACACACAAAGGGTTCTGCATGCCTATCAATCATAAAACAACAATCAACATGCAAAACAAGTCTATCCTAGCATGCGGTTTACTAACAAGGGAAGGAACTATCACTACCAAAACCTTACTAGGCAAAGAGTTCCGGATACTTCTTCCTTGTATCTTCCTTTGTTTCCCAAGTACAGTCTTTTTCATTCTTACCCCACTGGACTTTGACTAGTTTCACCACCTTCCTTCGAAGCTGCTTCGTATCGTTCTCAACGATACGCATAGACTTGCGGTTCTCAACCGCCTCGGGTTCAACTTCGCTATCATCCAACTAATCTGGTGAAATAGCCACATTAGGGTCTTGCACAACTTCCTTAACAGGGAAACATGAAATACGTTGTGAACTCCCGCCATCTTGTCAGGTAGCTCTACTTCATACGCCAAATTCCCAACTTGCTCGAGGACTGGGAATGGGCCAACAAATCTTGGTGCTAACTTACCTCTCCAACCAATCTGAATCACATTCTCTATGGAGAGATCTCGACGAACACCAAGTTGTTAACGAAGAATTCCAAATCTCTTCGTCTCTTATCGAGATAAGCCTTCTGCCTATCTTTATCCCTTCCCAGTAGTAGATCTGCTCTATGTCTCAATACATCTTGTTACCACTGGGATGTATAGTCAATTTCGAGTGATGATATGCTCCAAGCACTTCACCTCTCAGTCCATCTACGTTGGGTACAACTAGTTCCTTATTCTTTCGAAGCCACCCTTCTCGATCAAATCCTTATTTGATCATTCTCTTTCCATCGATACCCATCTCTACCCTAGAGATGGTTTCCAATAGATTAGGATCGTCCTTCTAACTGGAACCAATCCACTCAATCAAAATCGATCTAATCGTCAAGCTTACTAGCGTTTCTGAATCCAATTCAGTCTTGGGTCTGAAATCATATCCTGTGACATACTCTAGTTGCTTCCATCCTAGAAACAAAACCCCTAAACTGGCATGTCTCCTACTCAATGCAACTAGTACTGCACCCAAATCATTTACTATGATCACTCTGCCCCATGGAGTCATAGCGACTCCACTGCACTGATCCATAGTCACTAGTCCTTTGCTATGTCCACTTTGCCCCTCGAGTCACAATGACTCTACTGCATTGGCTCATAGTCCTACTACAATCACTTTGTTCCCCATCGCTGGAACCCTACAGGTGATAGTCTACTCAAGAGAAGAAAGATAGGAACAAACATAGCAACCATAACATCCATCAAACAAATCCTATCTATCACCTGCTAAAGTCATAAACACATCGACACCTACATGATTGGTCTAACCAATCCCAATATGTCGATTCCAGTCTGTCTGGTCCAACCAACATCAATAACTAATGGAAGCCCAGCCTCCATACACTGATGCCTACTTGACTGGTCCAACCAATCCCAGGCCAATGGAAGCCCCGCCTCCCTTCGGTCTACCGTACGTCCAACGTACGTTTATCCTCCAAGGATAATTAAACTAATGGAAGCCCAGCCTCCAATCGGACTACCGTACGTCCAACGTACGTTTATCCTCCAAGGATAACTAGATCACGTCCAACGGATCCAAGGTAACGGGCGTCCCCAGATACCCCTGCTTTTAGTCCTCCTAAAATACTTGAGTCCAACCCAAGTCTATCCATTATCTTGCTGCCCTCTCGAGTCCAACTCGAGCTGAATCCAATTCCTTGCAGCCTTCTCGAGTCCAACTCGAGTTAATCTATAACTCAGACCCAGTCTTGAGTACCGACAAACTCTAGTCCAACGTGAGTCGTCTCCCTATTCGTTGCATCTCCAAGATCAACGAATACCCATTTTCTTTTACGAGTTCAAGTCCAACTTGAATCGCTCTAATCTTCGTTGTATCTTCCATGATCAACGAACACATCCTATTCCATCAAAGTTCTACTATCCAATAGAGAACATCAACATAGGGTCCTAAACAATCCATTACTTTGTATCTTTCTCGAGTCCCACTCGAGCAATCTCATAACCCTATCGAGTCTAACTCTGGGCAGTCTATACCACTGAACAGTCTTATCATGTTCCGTTTGCCCTTCACTCCTCGAGTAAACCAAGATATCATCCAATGAAAAATCACAACAAATATTTACCCCTCACGCGAACCATCCTAGTCGAAATCGACATTTCCCAAGCACAAGCCCCAAAGGCCTAAACCAATATCATACAAGCACCCAAGGAACATCTCCTCCGAGTTCAGACAATCCACATGAGGTGATACTAGCAAAACAATCTAGCACTGGAGTACTCATTTGCCTCCCAGAGACAACTAGAACTTATTACAACGATAACCTCTTAGCTTCCTTAACTCCAGTTACTATCGCCATTACTAGGTAGGTACCTAATACCACCCTTTTCCTTGGGAGTAAATCGACTCCCCAAAATAATGCTAAACCCAGTAAAGCCCAAAACAAAGCAATCACAAGGAAACATACATCCATGACTTGATAAGACCACATTAACAAATCATGCCAAAACTAGTCGAACCACCAATCGGGTTCGTCACTACTAAAGGTCTATCGACTAACTCAGGTTTGTCAAAAAAAACCCGATCAAAACATCTTAAATAGAAAGCATACCTCGAATGACGACACCTTTTTCCTTCTACGCCGCAGTTGGGGCATTAGACGAAGAAGGAACAGCGTTGATAGCATACGCTTTCACAATCTGCTTCTCCCTAGGAGGTTGTGGGCAATCATCCTTGAGATGTCCCGCCTGGCCGCAGTTAAAGCACTTCCTTTCCCCAGGCTTTTCTCGAAAGTCTCTGGCGTAATGGCCCTTCTTGCCACAACTAAAGCATTCGCCATCTTTCTTATTCTTCTTGTTCTGACCATCCATGGTCGGGTTCTGCTTCCTCTTGTTCTGAGAATTCTTCTTGCCTTCACCGCCTACTTGCGGCTTTGGCTCCTCTGCAGATGCCGTAGCAACTTCGGCCTTCGACTTAGGGAAAAGGCTCTCTGACCTTAATGCCTTTCCTACAATAGACTCGAACGTCTCATCGATATGGTTTATAAGTCTTTCCCCCAAGTACCCATCCAAGCCAGTTATGAACTTCTCGTTCTTCTTTTCGACTGTATCGATAAGGGACCATCCATATTTCGATAAAGTGTCGAATTCAGCGATATACTCCGAGACTGCTCTACCATTCTGCTTAAGCTCCAAGAACTTCCTGAACAGTTCCGATTTATGAGCAGCTGGAATAAACTTATCACAAAAGCGAGTCTTAAACTGATTCCAAGTAACTTGATCTTCTGGAGTAGCTGTTCTAATGGCATTCCACCAATTCATCGCTCGCCCTTGCAGCTGACGAGACGCTAGCCTTCTCTTCATCGCATCCTCAAGACCCAAGTCGTCGAAGATACGATCACAGCTATCCAACCAATCCTGAACATCTGTGGCCGACTCCGTTCCGTGGAACGGCTTCCCACCAAGGTTAGTGTAATCCTTGCACAACTTGGCGAAATCGACCCTATGCGCCTGCACTACTGGACCACCACCATTTCCGGGATCGGGAACTGCTCCCTGAACATCTCTAAGCATGTCTCTCATGAAGTTAGTGAACATTGTCCTCATGTCAGGAGCATTCCCATGGTTGGTCCCTCTACCAGCACCTCTAGGATATCGGCTCATCGTTAATCTGTAAAAAGGGAAACGATTAACGATCCCATAGTGGTGCTAGCGCAGTACGACTTCATTCTTATACTTCCAATAGTATATATATATATATAGCTTTTGAAAACCAAAGTAATCACAAATACGCGCTCTCATATACGTACTATCTCTCCCTAGTGTCTTTCCCTAGGTTAACTACGCAACCAAGAGCTCTGATACCAAGTGTGACGGCCCGCCCCGCACCAACCGACATTTACTCCAAAAGTGCGCTGTACACGTGTCCAGTTAGCACGGAACGGGTCGCCAGAAGGAAAAGAAAGAAGAGAATGGACTAATCAAGGAACCTGTAATATGTCTCACAGCGCATAGAACAAAATATAATAATAACATACTTGACATAAAACAGAAGAGACAGTGCATAAGCTAAAACCAGAACTGAGCATCATAGCAGCGGAAATCCAAAATATAGCTTATTACAACTTTTCAAACTGTCTCAAAACAAAAGCAAGATAAAGGAGGTACACTACTAATGCCCAAGTAGTGACCACCAACGACACAGGGAGAATATCTATATATCTTACGTGGAAGCCTCCTGCTCGCCTCCGAATCAGCTACTCGCGCATCACCAGCTAACCATAACCTGTCTCTAGTCTGCTCGTGTGAGCACCCAGAGTAATAAGAGGAGACATAAAACTCTGGGTCAGACATAAAGCCTGGTATGAGCGATAAGCATCTAAACAAAATAATAACAGGTATAATCCAATCATACCTGAACCTGGACCTGCAACCAAAGAGTCAGCACTACATACTGTACAACACTCTAAAGTGCCCTTTCAAATGGTGTAAAGATAATGGGGGTGGGGGTGTGCATGTCATAGTGATGTCAAACAATCAAACATAACAATCATCCTCACATCCCTCACTCAGTGCGTAAAGCGTACGATATCCACTACTTTGGTCCTCTAATCCTTTGGGCCATGACGGAATCCAATCCCGTGTAACTATCACTACAAGCCCACTATCCATCTCTCAGTGGTGGACCAAAGTTATGAATACCGACAACCCCTTTGCACACGTCCCGCAGCAAAGCCCAACCATGAAGTGAACTCATTGGTTCCCATCTGGACCTTGAGCTCTAACTTCCATTTGGACTACCTTTGCATCTCGGGTTATTGGTCATCACCGGATCGGTCTTCATCTGCTTCACTCCGCTCCAGGTCGTATCGTGGTCACCAGCTCCCCTCGGATCGTGTCGCAACATCCCATACGGGTCGGTTCGCACCCCTGTAGTTCGAGTTGAATTCCTCCATTCGGATCGTGCTCACCTGTGCGGATCGGATCGTGGTCGCTTGCTCGGATCGGTTCGTGGCCTCTGGATCGTGGGAACCATTCGTGAGCGGATCGGGTCGTGGTCCATAGCTCGTGACGCTTCCCTGGGATCATGATGCTCCTTCCCCTTCAGATCGCCTGGTTCGGATCGTGACACATAAGTCAGCTCGTGGTTGGAGGCACAACTCAAGGCATCAGTTCGTTCAAGCTCCACGGTTCGGATCGCGCCGCCTTCACCAGGTTGGATTGTGGCGCTTGAGCTAGAGCGGATCGTGGAGTGTGATATGCGATCGGGTCGGGTCGCGACTTCCTTCATGCGATCCGATCCGGTCCTGTACATTTTCCTGCAACTTCTTCCAGCGATTGTTTACACCATTCGACGGCATTTTTGACCAATCTAACTATTCTAATCAATCGCAAAGCAAACCATACAGTCATAGAAACATGTAGAAACATCTACAAACAGCAAAACAACAATATGATATGTCAAAACGGATCAAACATACCCAAAAACTCATATTTTCCCCTTAAGCATATTTAAGCAAATCTAACAATAGGATTAGCAAAACTTAACCAAATTAGCCAATTTTTCTAACAGAGGCTTAAAATAATATTTATGAATTTCTGCATATTTTTCCAGATTTTTAACGTGCATAATTTCGCTAATTATCACTAATCACCCCTTAATCCCCCAAAATCCGGGATTAACAAAATTAGTCGAAATTAACCCAAATTCATATCAGAGGCATAAAATGATGTTTTAGAATTATAGGAATTTTTCTAGATTTTTCTGAGCCATAGTTTCGCTAATTTTCGCTAATTACCATAACTAGCCATAATTACTGAAGAACAATGCAAATCACTCACCTTTGCCACAAAGTAAACTATAGATCTTAAATGATTCTCTGTTTGGGATGAATTCCAATGCTTAGCAGCAGCTCCTATCTTGATTTGATGCTAATCCGCCTTGATTTGATGTAGATTAGGCCAAAACTTGATTAGAAAGTGATTAGAAGGTGATTTGGGATGAAATTAGAAGGTGGAGGCCATGACTAGGGTTGAAGAAACTAAGTGGCGGCTGGAAAAATGATTCTAAAACCGAAATCCAAACCCTAGCAGCCCTTAAATACTCCCAAACCCGAAATTACCCAATGGGCCTAGCTGCTAATCACCCGGTTAAGCCCAATTAGCTGAAATTAACCCTTTAAACCTTAATTCAGCCATATCTCCCAAACGGTAAGTCCGTTTGGCTATTATGACCACTCTACGGAAAGAGAAAGCATCATTCGAATCCAATGGAAGTGGTTTCAGGTCAAAATTCCTTTCCAGTCAAAAGTTATGGCCAAAGCAGTACCAACTAGGGGCAAAACGGTCATTTAAAAATCGACAAAAATCATGAACATGGGAAATGACCCCAATAATCGTCTCCCAAAGTTACATGACCATACGACTTCATATGTGAAAGAAATAAATATCCCACGATCCCATGATGCGTAGAATACGGGTCGTTACAGGCCCGGTAATTTGGACCAGTTGACATTCAGATCATTGGGATCCCGTGAAGATGCGACTTGCATTCTGGGACCCGACGATCCGAGTTTGAGGGAACCAATGTTGTTACCGATGCGCGGATCACATATTCTTCCCAGAGACCCAAATATCACTAATCACACTCAGGGGCAACTCCTTCAGCCTGTTCGTCCTGTGAATGACCGGGACCGCAGGAGGCGAGGAGATTCAGCCACCAATCGAAACCAAATGGCATCACCTGAAGTAGATGCTAGGCGTGTTTTAAGAGACATAAGCATGGATCCTGAACCAGCTCTAACCAACGCGGAAGTAGAAGTGATGGTGCATCAAATCATGGCTGATAGCCACCGATATACCAATGAAGATTGGGGTATTGAGCGCAGTCACACTCCATTCACCGATGACATCCTAAATTTCCAATTCCCTCGACCACCGATATGCCGGGAGAACAGATCCGAAACAACACCTGATGAGGTATGCATGGTATATGAATGCCGCAGCCGCGCCGGATGCTATAAAATGTAAAGCCTTCCCGATATATCTAGAAGATGTTGCATTAATGTGGTTTACTCGACTTCCCCCACGATCAATGTCGAGCTTTCAAGAACTAAGCGAACATTTCATGAATCAGTTCCGACTCCATGCCCGGAAAGCTAAAAGTGTTATTTTACTGTCCAGAATCAAACAGGCCCTGGAGAATCTTTGAAGTCGTACTTGGACCGCTTCAACTTAGCAGTTACCGAAGTAAGCGATCCCCATGAACCAACCATTTTAATGGCCTTAATAGATGGGGTCGATCCAGATACTGAATTTAGAGGTTATTTAGTTGGAAAGCCACCATTGACTAGGGAGGCATTCTACGAAAAGGCAAATATTCGTCTATGGCAATAAGAGATATACGCTAATCGAAAGAAAAAGTATAATGGAGCTTTAAGAGAAGATATCCAAAGTAATGTTGCTGTGAAACAGTCCGGCGACAATTCGGGGAAGGTTGAAGTAAAAAAATGGAGGAAACGACAGTAGGAATGGAAATGGCAATAAAAGAAATAAGAACGGAGGAAATAGATCTGGAAAAAGACCTCGATTCCAAACTTTTGAGAACTTCACACCGTTGAACAATACATTGGAAAACATTTACCGAGATACTTACAACGTCTTGCAACATAAGAAGCCTCTGCCTAGAGACTCCACGGAGAAGGAGCTGGCGACTGAAATTTTTTGTCTATTTTCATGGAACCCATGGTCACTCTACTAATGTGTGTCAGCATTTGAGAGACGTTGATGAAAAGCTGCTACGGGAAGGAAAGTAAGATGAATACAAGGTTGTTCCAAGAGATAGGGGCAAGGAGGGCAGGCCTCGAATCAAAATCAGTCTGCTCTTAAACCCATAGCTCAACAAAAAGGTAAAGGAATTGTCATCAACAGTATAGTAGGGGGCCCCACCCAGCTGGTCATAGCTACAGGGCAATGGACCAGTATGTGAATGCAGCCAAACACCATGAAGTAGGGGAATGTATTAACTTCGATGACACTCCTCCAGTGAAGCAACAGAAAACGATGTCAGATGATGTCATATTTCACGATAGGGATAATACTGGAGTTCAGTCGGCCACCGAAGACATATGGGTGATCACTACCACTATCGGTCCAGCTCTAGTTCATAAGGTATTAGTGGATAATGGGAGTTCGGTCAATATTCTCTTTAAAAAGCATTCGATTAGATGAAACTCGAAGCGAAAGACTTAAATCCTTGCGAGGGATGGATACACGGCTTCAATGGGGCCTCGACAGATCCAATGGGATACGTAGAGCTATCAATGACATTGGGACCAGGAGATCGTCGGAGAGTAAGGATCCTCCCATTTGTAGTTCTAGACATCGATTCACCCTATAACGCCTTCTTGGGCCGATCAGCCCTCGCAGAATTCAGGGCTTGTATTGCTCCCTGGTGCCTATTGTTGAAATTCCCAACCGAAGTAGGAGTGAGAGTAATGAGAGATGATCAAGCCACCAGACGAGCCTGCTACATGGCAGGACTAAAGATGTTGCTAAAAGGAATAAGCATCGAAACTAAAGGTGCCTCTTGCCCTGCAAGGGAGGGTTCAACATAGCAATTAAAGGGACCGACCCTGAGGGAATCACCCACAGAACTGCCCGAGGATATAGATCCCAGAGAGGATGAAAAGCCTGGGGACAAGAAGGCGACCCCCAATGAAACGACTATGGATATCTCCATTGACGATGTTGATTCGATGAAGGTTTTAAAGATTGGATTTTAGCTGAATCCGCTCCGAGCAAAGGAATTGATTGACTTTTTAAAGGCAAATTTGGATGTGTTTGCCTGGACCCATGTAGATATGTATGGGATATCACCCTCCGTTATGAGTCACTCATTGAGTATCAACCCAAAGCATCCACCTGTTAAACAAAAGTGACGTATGTTGGGATCAGTGAAGTCAGCAGCCTTAAAGGAAGAAGTAGAAAAGTTAAAGGATAACGGGTTCATTAGAGATTCAACGTATCCCGACTGGATATCGAACCCCGTCTTAGTTAAGAAATCAAATGGGAAATGGTGAACGTGCATTGACTATTGGATTTGAACAAGGCTTGTCCAAAAGATAGCTTCCCACTTCCTAGGATTGACCAGCTAGTGGACTCAACAGCCGAACACGAACTTCTCTCCTTCATGGACGCATACTCGGGATACAACCAGATCCCCATGCATGTTCTAGATCAAGAACATACGAGTTTTATCATGAACTTAGGATTATACTCCTATGCAGTGATGCCATTCGGGCTAAAGAATGTCGGAGCCACTTACCAGCATTTGGTAAATTGGATGTTCTATAATCATATCAGAAAGACTATGGAAGTTTGTGTAGACGACATGCTCGTGAAATCCAGGCAGTCTTCTATCATACGCAAGACTTGGCAGAGATGTTTGACATTCTACGGAGGTATGTGATGAAGTTGAACCCCTTAAAGTGCTCATTTGGGAGGCATCAGGAAAATTTTTCGGTTTCATCGTAAGTTCTCGAGGGATAGAGATAAATCCTAGCCAAATAGTAGCAATTAGGAACATAGAAGAGCCATGGAAAATTAGGGATGTTCAAAGCCTGGCTGGGAAGGTTGCAGCGTTGAGCAGATTCATTTCCAAAGCCACAGACAAGTGTGTACCATTCTTTGATCTAATCAAACAAGGGAATCGTTATTTTGAATGGGCCTCTGACTGTGTAAAGGCCTTCCAAAATCTATTGGACTTGTTGGATAAGCCCCTGATATCATCAAAACCAATGGATCATTGTAACACCCCAGGCCCATTAATGTCACTCTCAAAGGGAATGCATTAACTTTCATGGAGTATTATTGGTGTATAGAACAGAATATAACAAGACAGATACATATATTGGTACTTGAAAAATTAAAACAACTTTTATTGTAGCGGAGAAATAGTTTGGTTACAACAACATCAAAAACCAACAATAAAACCAACTACACTTAATATCCATCTTGACAAATTATTTTCTGAGTACATAAAGTAAAAAAGCATAACCCCAACATAAGTAGCCATAAAAGAGATGAGCTGAAATTTACTTTCAGCAATCCAAGCGTTTCCAAAAGAGAGAGAAAGAGATCCAAATCAAGCTCCACTAGCACTAGTCCCACCGTGAGAGCCTTGGAGGGGGGAAGGAAGAAAAGAGGCGAAAACAAAGGGGGTCAGACATAAAGTCTCGCGAGTCCAATAACTTTAACAATATAATTATTAAAGTAATTAGGATAAGGCATAAACTGGTAAAACAAGGAATGACTGTGAAACAAGTGGGCAAGACAAAACAAACAAGAGGAATATTCTGGCATTAATCTCGCTTCTAATTACTATAGGATGATTACTATACTGCACCATTACTAGTCACCCTAAAAGTTGATCCCGCCTTCTGAACATAATAATCATAATGGTAGATTCGTGTACCCTTAGTTGTCTTCATAGGTGCCGCCTGCTCCTATCTCCACTAGTTGTACCCACTACCCTACCCATTCTTATTACAACATTTATTCAAAATATGGTAGTTGGACTCCTAGTTGTCTTCATAGGTGCCGCCTGCTCCTATCTCCGCTCGTCGTATCCACTACCTTCCCCATTCGATCGGCTCCCTAACTTGTAGATACCCGTGTTGGCCCCACAACGCGGTGTATCACTCCCCAAAGTGGCAACCCGATACCACTGAAGATGCACGGCTTATACTTACACGATGCAACAACGTCTTACCTACCATCCCGGGCCCACGCATGCACATGACCCCGTTGGACTTGCGTTGCCACCACTAACCCATTTTGACCTCTTACAATCAAACTCAGTAAGTGTGTCCCGTCCTCGATCTAGATCGAGCTCACTTAGATACTAAATGGGTTACTGCTTGAAAAGGGTCCCCACACTTGACACAAGCTTCCCACCTATGCTTGGTCCCCACTAGGATTTCCCACTTAACCCCCTCTTATTCATGTCTTCTTACATGTTTCAACTTGGTTAAGTGTTTATAATTATATCCCACATGTCACCTATGTTACCCACTTATCAAATCAACATGTGTTATTGGTTAACCTTATCTTAACCCTATCCGCTTATCAGATCAATATATATATATATATATATACATATATATATATATGGTTAAGCTGGTCTTAACCCTATCTACTTATATATTATTGGTTAAGTTGGTCTTAACCCTATCCACTTATCAGATCAATATGTATTATTGGTTAAGTTTGTCTTAACCCTATCCTCTTATCAGATTAATATGTATTATTGGTTAAGCTGGTCTTACCACTACCCACTTATCAAATTAATATATTTTTGGTTAAGATGGTCTTAACCATATCCACTTATCAGATTATTGGTTAAGCTGGTCTTAACCCTATCCACTTATCATGTTTTATGTATAATATATATATATATATATATATATATATATATATATATCATATGACATGTTTTACTTAATTTATGATTAAGCACATCTTAGTTCACAAATACACTGGTTAAGAGAATAACTCCCTAAGTATCAACCCCGAAGCCCGAAATCAACATCAGATTGGTACTCAAAGAATTACTCAACTCAACCAAACTTCTGTTTGTCATTCATATTCGTCTTTGATCAGCATTAATTAATTATTAATGCACAGAGCTCTCATATTAAGTTGATTGCTTGTGGCCGCTAGATATGCCGGGCGGTTCCAGGCAGACTTCCACCACAAGCCAGACTTAACCTCGTGTCTAAGCATCTTTTAATTATGCCCACGACCTCTCACATTAGATTATCATTTGTGGTTGCTGGATGTGCCGGGCGGGTCCGGGCAGTCTTTTACCATAAACGAGTCTAACCTCGTGTCTTAGGCATTTATTACTCATTTAATTTATGCCTTTGACCTCTCACATTAGACTACCGTTTGTGGTTGCTGGATGTGCCGGGCGGTTCCGGGCAGTCTTATACCACATACGAGTCTAACCTCGTATTGCAGGCATTTATTATTACACATTATTATTAAACCCCAATTTGAATTAGTATCCCTATTTCAAATTGTCAATAACTTCCAAATTAATCTATGTCCATAATTGTCACCTAAATTATGTCCATAATTTCTATGCATATAAATTAGGCCAATTAATGTCTCAAATTTATTATATGTTTTTGAGCCATTTTATGCCAATTTTCACAATGTTAATATTTAATATTTTCCCATTGCCCCCACGTTGTTCGTACGTGTAATACATATAATACGTAGGCTAGTAAATAGCCTAACTCACAAAAACATCACAACTTGCATAACACGAGAAAATTGATCTAACTCGCAAATAAAAATAGGCTAGCATGGATCAAAACTTGCATGATTACAATTTATATAATCATAAATTTGCATAATCAATAACTTGCATATGCAATAGGCATAATTTTCGTAAACTAAAAACTGGCATGGATCAAATTATACAAGATATGATTTGCATAGATCTGTACACATAAAGGTGAACTTGCATATATGAACATGGTTTTCGCATAAACTTGCATATGATCTACATAGAAACTTGTATTAAACTTGCATATGCAATTTAGACATGTAAATTAAGACTTACATATGATTCTCATACAATCTTACATATAAGGTAGCATATGATTCACATCCAAACTTATATATAAACTTGCATATATAATTTAGACATGTAAATTAAGATTTACATTTACACTTGCATATGATTTAGACATGTAAATGTCACAAAATGTATCAAATCTAGCATATGTGTTTAAACATACGAACCAACATCATGAATTTAAACATGTAAACTAACATCACATGGTTTTACATATAAACTAGCATATGTATATACTTGATTCACATATAAACTTGTGTATAATTCGCATACAGACTTGCATAAGATTCACATACAAACTAGCATATGTAGAAAGCGACTTGCGTAAGATTCACATACAAACTAGCATATGTAGAAACAGACATGCATAAGATTCACATATAAACTAGCATATGTAGAAACAGACTTTCATAAGATTCACATACAAACTAGCATTTGTAGAAACAAACTTGCATAAGATTCACATACAAACTTACATCCCAAACTTGCATATAAACCGATGTCATAAAATGAATCAAGTTAAACATATGTGATTGGACATACGAAATAGATCTACTAACATAGGTTAATCAAAACTGTCATATGTTCACCAACAAACGATAACAAAGTTAAACAACATCACATGATTCAACAGACATGTTCTCATAATCCCAATTATAACTCATCATAATTAATTTATTAATTATTTTGTGAAAGAAATTGTACTCACAAAGACGGGTTAGAGAAGAGAATAATTCGTTCGTCGTTTGTATTAGAATCTTGACTTGCAATTCCTATGCATTAAGAAGAAGAACTATTCTAGCAGCAGCATGGAGGCCAAGAGACTAATTTAGTTTAGGTTTAGGGCTTGAGTCTATGTGTGCTTATATAGAAGTTTAAATCAATAGAAGCCGTTAGATTATCATATGAGCAATCACAACCGTCCAGGCTAGATAGAGTTATCCTGAATTGCCACCTATGCCCTAGTGACTCAACAGCAGGTCAGAAAACACTCAACAACAAGTCAGGATCATCTCATTTCAGATCTTCCCCGGGAGGTTAGGTCGACCTCCCGGTCGACCTGGCCTTGGGCAGGAGAAATCCCGCCCAGCCCGCTTCCTGTTTGAATTTTGAATTTTAATTCTGAACTATTATTAATTTATTTAAATTACTAAAACTTCTGAGGGCCATAACTTCCTTATACGAAGTCCGATTTACGAAATCTTGGACTCTATTCCAAGCAGAATTTCGAGACGAACGCAATGGCGTAACCCATTTCCCTTAATTCTCCCTTTAAAAATTAAGTATTCTTAAATTTGTTAATTTTAATATTCACAGAAAATTCAGGGTGTTGCATTCTCCTCTCCTTAAAGGATTTCATCCCCAAAATCTTCAAGTCAAGAAGAATGTATATCCTACCGTCCAATCATCCATCTACTCAACCATCAAACACATGCATCCATTGTCCTTACAAGATTTCTAATGTTGTATGAACGTATGCAAAATGTGTGTGTATATGTTCCTTATCCATTGCAAAAACATGTGGTCTACTAACTCAGTTGACCTCCATAATGCAAATCATGATAGTGCCATGCGTCCATTATGTATGCGAAAGAATCCTAATGATACATATTACTTCTACATGTGTGCACAACTATTCATCAAAATGCAGCATCCATATGATAACACAACCATTATACATCCATTAATTTAAATATGCACACACATTTATATGCAATTTGAAAGTGACTGAGCCAATCTAGTGCCTAACGTGTGTGTACATGCAGCCACGAGCAACCACTAGCAGCCACTTGCAACCATCAATCATAACATGTTTTAAATACATGTTTACATCCATTGGTTTCTACCTAAGGACAAAGAATAGGATCGAGGAGATATACTTAAAAGATAGATATAAGCATGAATAAAAGTATGGAAAAAGAGATCAAAGAGATACCCTCAAAAAGAAAAGGGTAGGTTGCACGTATTTTTCTCTCAGTTTCCCAAGTCGCATCTTTCCCGGTGTCACTCCAAAACCTAGGATACATAACCTCAAAAGTTCTTCAAGGATTCTATTCACCCCTTTTTGTCCGTCCATCCGTCTGTAGATGATAAGTGATACTCGTACTAGCCGCCTTTTGCATATCACCTTTTTCCTCTTGCATCGAAAACTGCTCCCAAGTCCTGTCCCGCAAGCACCGGTATACCCTGTGAATGGCTTACTTCCATTTGGCAAAACTAAAACTGGAGTTGTCGTCAAAGCCCTCTTCAAATGCTGGAAAGCATTGTCATAGTCAATATCCTAAGCAAAAGTCAAGCTCTTCTTCGTTAACCGAGTAAGTGGGGCTGATATCTTCGCGAAGTCCTTAATGAACTTCCTATAATAGCCCGCCAGCCCTAAAAAGCTTCTTACTTCTGTTGTGTTCTTAGGAATCTTCCAATCTTGTATTGCCACCACCTTTGCAGTATCCACATCTATCCCTTCCTTAGAGACCACACGTCCTAAGAACCTCACTTCTTTTCTCCAAAAATGGAATTTAGAGAACTTAGCTTTGAGTTGATGCGCTTGTAGGGTCTCTAAGACTTCCGTAAGATGTAGGGCATTCTCTTCCTCGCTTCTAGAGAAAATCAAGATATCGTCTACAAAGACTACCACAAACTTGTTTAGAAACTCCCTGAACACCCTACTCATTAAGTCAATGAAGTATGATGGTGCATTCGTCAAACCAAAAGGCATGACGAGCCACTCGAAGAAACCGTTAGGAGTCCTAAATGCAGTCTTATCTATGCTGTCTTCAGCCACCCTTAGCTGATGAAATCCTGTAGCCAAATCCAACTGCGAGAAAATCGAAGCGCCAACCAACTGATCGAATAAATCATCTATCCCCGGCAATGGGTGTCTTTTTTTTGTGAGCTTATTCAGTTCTCTATAGCCCACGCACAATCTAAGTGAACCATCAGCCATCGCAACAAAAACAACTGGAGCACCCTATTCCGAAATACTTCTTCTTATGAACCCCTTCTCAAGCAACTCTTTCATTTGTTTACTGAGTTCTCTTCTTTCCTTTGGAGCCATGTGCCGCAATGGTAATGCAACTGGCTTTGCATTATCTACTTGGTATATTCAAAAATCTATCTCACGCCTCGGGGATAAACCCCGAACTTCATCGAAGATGTCACCATATTCACGGACCACACGAACAAATTCCAAATCATCGTTGGATGCGTCAAGAGATTCTAGGTAGCTAAGCATCACCGGACCTCTAGGGAATATCAAGGGTCTTTCCACAACGAGTCAACAATCTAACTATCCTTCTTTCACAGTCTAGGATGGCACCGTATCTGGCTATCCAATCCATGCCTAGAATCAAGCTGTAGCCCATGAAGCCAAGAACGAAGGCATTGCATTCAAACCCAATGCCCAAGAAAGACACTCTCAAATCCCGACAAATAATCGAAAGATGAGCCGAACCACCAATAGGATTTGAGACTACTATGGGATCCGTAACTAGACTAGTATTTAGGTGCAGTGTTTCAACTAACGAAGCAGATACAAACGAGTGTGAAGCGCCAAAATTCAAACAAGGTTCGATCAGGATGATCAAAAAGAAAAACCAAACTTCCAACCAAGATATTTCTACCTCTATCAGGTATGCCAGCCATTAGGGAACACGTCTGCCCTCCAAAAGTTCCTGTACTTTGTCCTTACCTTTCCTTTTGCTTCTTTGGACGATCCTAATAAGATGTCATGTTCCTCCATAACGATAACAACTGGTCTTCTCCTTCTTTCTAACATCTTTATTTAAGTAGTCAGGTATTTCACAAGTGTGGCCCTTCCTAACCCCTTGTTATCCTTACCGCCTTTCTTTGGATCTACTTTCTTATCGTGTGTCCTATCCATGTCTCTCCTGCACATTCTCCATTCGTGACTTCCCAACAAAATGAAGCTTCGTCCTTTATTAACCAAGTAGCTACTTGAACCTTCCTCCCATCGTCTATCTTAAACATACCAACAAGTCCTCCGCTTCCTTCTAGCTTTGACAAACGTCCCAGTCCCATAAAGTGGTTTTTCGCCCAACGTACGGAAGTTCTTACATATCTTAGAAAAAGCGTCTATACGTGGAGGAAGAAATTCAAAATGGAAAGAGGAAGAGATTTAAAAGGGAGAATCAAAGGAAAGATATATGGCACTTGGGGGTTATGTTTCTCAAAATAAACTTTTCTCTTAAAAATACTCTCCTTAAAAATATTTTTGAAAGTTTTTCTTTATAAAAATGCTTTTGAAAGCGTTTTTTTTTTTTCAAAATCTCTTATCTGTAATGTTAACCTTCACCTCTGATACCACGTGTAACACTCCACGTCCATTAATGTCACTTTCAAACGGAATGCATTAACTTTCGTGGAGTATTATTGGTGTATAGACAGAATATAACAAGACAGATACATATATTGGTACTTGAAAAATTAAAACTACTTTTATTGCAGCGGAGAAATAGTTTGGTTACAACAACATCATAAACCAACAATAAAACCAAGTACACTTAATATCCATCATGACAAATTATTTTCTGAGTACATAAAGTAAAAAGCATAACCCTAACATAAGTAGCCATAAAAGAGATGAGTTGAACTTTACTTTCAGCAATCCAAGCGTTTCCAAAAGAGAGAGAAAGAGATTCAAATCAAGCTCCACTAGCACTAGTCCCACCCTGAGAACCTGGGGGGGGGGGGAGGAAGAAAATAGGCGAAAACAAAGGGGGTTAGACATAAAGTCTGGAGAGTCCAATAACTTTAACAATATAATTATTAAAGTAACTAGGATAAGGCATAAACTGGTAAAACAAGGAATGACTGTGAAACAAGTGGGCAAGACAAAATAAACAAGAGGAACATTCTGGCGTTAGTCTCGCTCCTAATCACTATAGGATAATTACTATACTGCACCATTACTAGTCACCCTAAAAGTTGATCCCGCCTTCTGAACATAATAATCATAATAGTAGTTTCGTGTACCCTTAGCTGTCTTCATAGGTGTCGCCTGCTCCTATCTCCACTAGTTGTAACCACTACCCTCCCCATTCTTATTACAACATTTATTTATAATATGGTAGTTGGACTCCTAGCTATCTTCATAGGTGCCGCCTACTCCTATCTCTGCTCGTCGTACCCACTACCTTCCCCATTCGATCGGCTCCCTAACTCGTAGATACCCGTGCTGGTCCCACAGTGAGGTGTATCACTCCCCAAAGTGGCAACCTGATACCACTAAAGATGCACGGCTTATACCTACACAATGCAACAATGTCTTACTTACCAGCCGGGGCCCACGCACGCACATGACCCCGTTGGACTTGCGTTGCCACTGCTAACCCGTTTTGACCTCTTACAATCAAACCCTGTAAGCGTGTCCCGTCCTCGATCTAGATCGAGCTCACTTAGATACTAAATGGGTTACTTCTTGAAAAGGGTCCCCACACTTGACACTAGCTTTCCACCTATGCTTGGTCCCCACTAGGATTTCCCACTTAACCCCCTCTTATTCATGTCTTCTTACATGTTTCAACTTGGTTAAGTGTTTATATTTATATCCTACATGTCACCCATGTTACCCACTTATGAAATCAACATGTGTTATTGGTTAAGCTTATCTTAACCCTATCCGCTTATCAGATCAATATATATATATATATATATATATATATATATTTGGTTAAGCTGGTCTTAACCCTATCCACTTATATATTATTGGTTAAGTTGGTATTAACCCTATCCACTTATCAGATCAATATGTATTATTGGTTAAGTTTGTCTTAACCCTATCCACTTATAAGATCAATATGTATTATTGGCTAAGTTTGTCTTAACCCTATCCACTTATCATATTAATATGTATTATTGGTTAAGCTGGTCTTAACCCTACCCACTTATCAAATTAATATATTATTGGTTAAGCTGGTCTTAACCCTATCCACTTATCAGATTATTGGTTAAGCTGGTTTTAACCCTATCCACTTATCTTGTTTTATGTATCATATATATATATATATATCATATGACATGTTTTACTTAATTTGTGATTAAGTACATCTTAGTTCACAAATACATTGGTTAGGAGAATAACTCCCTAAGTGTCAACCCCGGAGACTGAAATCAACATCAGATTGGTACTCAAAGAATTACTCAACTCAACCAAACTTTTGTTGGCCATTCATATTCGTCTTTGATCAGCATTAATTAATTATTAATGCACAGACCTCTCACATTAAGTCGATTGCTTGTGGCCGCTGGATATGCCAGGCGGTTCCGGGCAGACTTCCACCACAAGCCAGACTTAACCTCGTGTCTAAGCATCTTTTAATTATGCCCACAACCTCTCACATTAGACTGCCATTTGTGGTTGCTGGATGTGCCGGGCGGGTCCGGGCAGTCTTTTACCATAAACGAGTCTAACCTCGTGTCTTAGGCATTTATTACTCATTTAATTTATGCCTTTGACCTCTCACATTAGACTACCGTTTGTGGTTGCTGGATGTGCCGGGCGGTTCCGGGCAGTCTTATACCACATACGAGTCTAACCTCGTATTGCAGGCATTTATTATTACACATTATTATTAAACCCCAATTTGAATTAGTATCCCTATTTCAAATTGTCAATAACTTCCAAATTAATCTATGTCCATAATTGTCACCTAAATTATGTCCATAATTTCTATGCATATAAATTAGGCCAATTAATGTCTCAAATTTATTATATGTTTTTGAGCCATTTTATGCCAATTTTCACAATGTTAATATTTAATATTTTCCCATTGCCCCCACGTTGTTCGTACGTGTAATACATATAATACGTAGGCTAGTAAATAGCCTAACTCACAAAAACATCACAACTTGCATAACACGGAAAAATTGATCTAACTTGCAAATAAAAATAGGCTAGCATGGATCAAAACTTGCATGATTACAATTTATATAATCATAAATTTGCATAATCAATAACTTGCATAGGCAATAGGCATAATTTTCATAAACTACAAACTAGCATGGATCAAATTATACAAGATATGATTTGCATAGATCTATACACATAAAGGTGAACTTGCATATATGAACATGGTTTTCGCATAAACTTGCATATGATCTACATAGAAACTTGTATTAAACTTGCATATGCAATTTAGACATGTAAATTAAGACTTACATATGATTCTCATACAATCTTACATATAAGCTAGCATATGATTCACATCCAAACTTATATATAAACTTGCATATATAATTTAGACATGTAAATTAAGATTTACATTTACACTTGCATATGATTTAGACATGTAAATGTTACAAAATGAATCAAATCTAGCATATGTGTTTAAACACATGAACCTACATCATGAATTTAAACATGTAAACTAATATCACATGGTTTTACATATAAACTAGCATATGTATATACTTGATTCACATATAAACTTGTGTATAATTCGCATACAGACTTGCATAAGATTCACATACAAACTAGCATATGTAGAAAGCGACTTGCGTAAGATTCACATACAAACTAGCATATGTAGAAACAGACTTGCATAAGATTCACATATAAACTAGCATATGTAGAAACAGACTTGCATAAGATTCACATACAAAATAGCATTTGTAGAAATAGACTTGCATAAGATTCACATACAAACTTACATCCCAAACTTGCATATAAACCGATGTCATAAAATGAATCAAGTTAAACATATGTGATTGGACATATGAAATAGATCTACTAACATAGGTTAATCAAAACTGTCATATGTTCACTAACAAACGATAACAATGTTAAACAACATCACATGATTCAACAGACATGTTCTCATAATCCCAATTATAACTCATCATAATTAATCTATTAATTATTTAGTGAAAGAAATTGTACTCACAAAGACGGGTTAGAGAAGAGAATAATTCGTTCGTCGTTTGTATTAGAATCTTGACTTGCAATTCCTAAGCTTTAAGAAGAAGAACTATTCTAGCAGCAGCATGGAGGCCAAGAGACTAATTTAGTTTAGGTTTAGGGCTTGAGTCTATGTGTGCTTATAAAGAAGTTTAAATCAATAGAAGCCGTTAGATTATCATATGAGCAATCACAACCGTCCAGGCTAGATAGAGTTATCCAGAATTGCCACCTATGCCCTATTGACTCAGCAGCAGGTCAGAAAACACTCAACAACAAGTCAGGATCGTCTCATTTCAGATCTGCCCCGGGAGGTTAGGTCGACCTCCTGGTCGACCTGGCCTTGGGCAGGAGAAATCCCGCCCAGCCTGCTTCCTGTTTGAATTTTGAGTTTCAATTCTGAACTATTATTAATTTATTTAAATTACTGAAACTTCCGAGGGCCATAATTTCCTCATACGAAGTCCGATTTACGAATCTTGGACTCTATTCCAAGCAGAATTTCGAGACGAACGCAATGGAGTAACCCGTTTCCCTTAATTCTCACTTTAAAAATTAAGTATTCTTAAATTTGTTAATTTTAATATTCACAGAAAATTCAGGGTGTTACATTCTCCTCTCCTTAAAGGATTTCGTCCCCAAAATTTTCAAATCAAGAAGAATGTATATCCTAGCATCCAATCATCCATTTACTCAACCATCAAACACATGCATCCATTGTCCTTACAAGATTTCTAATGCTGCATGAACATATGCAAAAAGTGTGTGTATATGTTCCTTATCCAATGCAAAATCAGGTGGTCTACTGATTCAGTTGACCTCCTTAATGCAAATCATGATAGTGCCATGCGTCCATTATGTATGCGAAAGAATCCTAATGATACATATTACTTCTACATGTGTGCACAACCATTCATCAAAATGCAGCATCCATATGATAACACAACCATTATACATCCATTAATTTAAATATGCACACACATTTATATGCAATATGAAAGTGACAGAGCCAATCTAGTGCCTAACGTGTGTGTACATACAGCCACGAGCAACCACTAGTAGCCACTTGCAACCACTCGCAACCATCAATCATAACATGTTTTAAATACATGTTTACATCCACTGGTTTCTACCTAAGGACAAAGAATAGGACCGAGGAGATATACTTAAAAGATAGATATAAGCATGAATAAAAGTATGGAAAAAGCGATCAAAGAGATACCCTCAAAAAGAAAAGGGTAGGGTTAACGTATTTTTCTCTTAGTTTCCCAAGTCGTGTCTTTCCCAGTGTCACTCCAAAACCAAGGATACAGAACCTCAAAAGTTCTTCAAGGATTCTATTCACCCCTTTCTGTCCGTCCATCCTTCTGTGGATGATAAGCGATACTCGTACTTGCCGCCTTTTGCATATCACCTTTTTCCTCTTGCATCGAAAACTGCTCCCAAGTCCTGTCCCGCAAGCACCGGTATACCCTGTGAATGGATTACTTCCATCTGTCAAAACTAAAACTGGAGTTTTCGTCAAAGCCCTCTTCGAATGCTGGAAAGCATTGTCACAGTCAACATCCCAAGCAAAAGTCAAGCTCTTCTTCGTTAACCGAGTAAGTGGGGCTGATATCTTCGCGAAGTCCTTAATGAACTTCCTATAATAGCCCACCAACCCTAAAAAGCTTCTTACTTCTGTTGCGTTCTTAGGAATCTTCCAATCTTATATTGCCACCACCTTTGCAGGATCCACAGCTATCCCTTCCTTAGAGACCACGCGTCCTATGAACCTCACTTCTTTTCTCCAAAAATGGAATTTAGAGAACTTAGCTTTGAGTTGATGCGCTCGTAGGGTCTCTAAGACTTCCTTAAGATGTAGGGCATGCTCTTCCTCGCTTCTAGAGAAAATCAAGATATCATCTACAAAGACTACCAAAAACTTGTTTAGAAACTCCCTAAACACCCTACTCATTTAGTCAACGAAGTATGCTGGTGCATTCGTCAAATCAAAAGGCATGACGAGCCACTCGAAGAAACCATCAGGAGTTCTAAATGCAGTCTTATCTATGCTGTCTTCAGCCACCCTTAGCTGATGAAATCCTGTAGCCAAATCCAACTGCGAGAAAACCGAAGCACCAACCAACTGATCGAATAAATCATCTATCCCTGGCAATGGGTGTCTTTTTTTTGTGAGCTTATTCAGTTCTCTTTAGCCCACGCACAATCTAAGTGAACCATCAGCCTTTGCAGCAAAAACAACTGGAGCACCCTATTCCAAAATACTTCAACTTATGAACCCCTTCTCAAGCAACTCTTTCATTTTCTTACTGAGTTATCTTCTTTCCTCTGGAGCCATGTGCCGCACTGGTAATGCAACTGGCTTTGCATTATCTACTAGGTATATTCAAAAATCTATCTCGCGCCTCGGGGGTAAACCGTGAACTTCATCGAAGACGTCACCATATTCACGGACCACACGAACAAATTCCAAATCACCGTTGGACGCGTCAAGAGATTCTAGGTAGCTAAGCATCACCGGACCTCTAGGGTCACAAGAAATATCAAGGGTCTTTCCACAACGAGTCAACAATCTAACTATCCTTCTTTCACAGTCTAGGATGGCACCGTATCTGGCTAGCCAATCCATGCCTAGAATCAAGCCGTAGCCCATGAAGCCAAGAACGAAGGCGTTGCATTCAAACCCAACGCCCAAGAAAGACACTCTCAAATCCCGACAAATCATCGAAAGATGAGCCGAACCACCAATAGGATTTGAGACTACTATGGGATCCGTAACTAGACTAGTATTTAGGTGCAGTGTTTCAACTAACGAAGCAGATACAAACGAGTGTGAAGCTCTAGAATTCAAACAAGGTTCGATCAGGATGATCAAAAAGAAAAACCAAACTTCCAACCAAGATATTTCTACCTCTATCAGGTATGCCAGCCGTTAGGGAACACATCTACCCTCCAAAAGTTCCTGTACTTTGTCCTTACCTTTGCCTTTTTGCTTCTTTGGTCGATCCTAATAAGATGTCTTGTTCCTCCATAACGATAACAACTAGTCTTCTTCTTCTTTCTAACATCTTTATTTAAGTAGTCAGGTATTTCACAAGTGTGGCCCTTCCTAACCCCTTGTTATCCTTACCGCCTTTCTTTGGATCTACTTTCTTATCGTGTGTTCTACCCATGTCTCTCCTGCACATTCTCCATTCGTGACTTCCCACCAAAATGAGGCTTCGTCCTTTATTAACCAAGCAGCTACTTGAAGCTTCCTCCCATCGTCAATCTTAAAGGTACCAACAAGTCCTCCGCTTTCTTCTAGCTTTGACAAACGTCCCAGTCCCATGAAGTGGTTTTCTGCCCAACGTACGAAAGTTCTTACATATCTGAGAAAAAGCGTCTATATGTGGAGCAAGAAATTCAAAAAGGAAAGAGGAAGAGATTTAAAACGGAGAATCAAAGGAAGGATATATGGCACTCGGGGGTTACGTTTCTCAAAATAAACTTTTCTCTTAAAAATACTCTCCTTAAAACATATTTTTGAAAGTTTTTCTTTATAAAAATGCTTTTGAAAGCAGTTTTTTTTTCAAAATCTTTTATCTGTTCTGTTAACCTTCACCTCTGATACCACGTTTAACACTCCACGTCCATTAATGTCACTTTCAAATGGAATGCATTAACTTTGATGGAGTATTATTGGTGTATAGACAGAATATAACAAGATAGATACATATATTGGTACTTGAAAAATTAAAAATACTTTTATTGCAGCGGAGAAATAGTTTGGTTACAACAACATCATAAACCAACAATAAAATCAAGTACACTTAATATCCATCTTGAAAAATTATTTTCTGAGTACATAAAGTAAAAATCATAACCCTAACATAAGTAGCCATAAAAGTGATGAGTTGAACTTTACTTTCAGCAATCCAAGCGTTTCCAAAAGAGAGAGAAAGAGATCCAAATCAAGCTCCACTAGCACTAGTCCCACCCTGAGAACCTGGGGGGCGGGGGGAGGAAGAAAAGAGGCGAAAACAAAGGGGGTCAGACATAAAGTCTGGAGAGTCCAATAACTTTAACAATATAATTATTAAAGTAATTAGGATAAGGCATAAACTGGTAAAACAAGTAATGACTGTGAAACAAGTGGGCAAGACAAAACAGACAAGAGGAATATTCTGGCATTAACCTCGCTCCTAATCACTATAGGATAATTACTATACTGCACCATTACTAGTCACCCTAAAAGTTGATCCCGCCTTCTGAACATAATAATCATAATGGTAGTTTCGTGTACCCTTAGCTGTCTTCATAGGTGTCGCCTGCTCCTATCTCCACTAGTTGTAACCACTACCCTCCCCATTCTTATTACAACATTTATTTATAATATGGTAGTTGGACTCCTAGCTATCTTCATAGGTGCCGTCTGCTCCTATCTCTGCTAGTCGTACCCACTACCTTCCCCATTCGATCGGCTCCCTAACTCGTAGATACCCGTGCTGGTCCCACAGTGAGGTGTATCACTCCCCAAAGTGGCAACCTGATACCACTAAAGATGCACGGCTTATACCTACACGATGCAACAATGTCTTACCAACCAGCCGGGGCCCACGCACGCACATGACCTCGTTGGACTTGCGTTGCCACTGCTAACCCGTTTTGACCTCTTGCAATCAAACCCAGTAAGCGTGTCCCGTCCTCGATCTAGATCGAGCTCACTTAGATACTAAATAGGTTACTACTTGAAATGGGTCCACACACTTGACACTAGCTTTCCACCTATGCTTGGTCCCCACTAGGATTTCCCACTTAACCCCCTCTTATTCATGTCTTCTTACATGTTTCAACTTGGTTAAGTGTTTATAATTATATACCACATGTCACCCATGTTACCCACTTATCAAATCAACATGTGTTATTGGTTAAGCTTATCTTAACCCTATCCGCTTATCAGATCAATATATATATATATATATATATATATATATATTTGGTTAAACTGGTCTTAACCCTATCCACTTATATATTATTGGTGAAATTGGTATTAACCCTATCCACTTATCAGATCAATATGTATTATTGGTTAAGTTTGTCTTAACCCTATCCACTTATGAGATCAATATGTATTATTGGCTAAGTTTGTCTTAACCCTATCCACTTATCAGATTAATATGTATTATTGGTTAAGTTGGTCTTAACCCTACCCACTTATCAAATTAATATATTATTGGTTAAGCTGGTCTTAACCCTATCCACTTATCAGATTATTGGTTAAGCTGGTTTTAACCCTATCCACTTATCTTGTTTTATGTATCATATATATATATATATATATATCATATGACATGTTTTGCTTAATTTACGATTAAGTACATCTTAGTTCACAAATACATTGGTTAGGAGAATAACTCCCTAAGTATCAACCCCGAAGACCGAAATCAACATCAGATTGGTAATCAAAGAATTACTCAACTCAACCAAACTTCTGTTTGCCATTCATATTCGTCTTTGATCAGCATTAACTAATTATTAATGCGCAGACCTCTCACATTAAGTCGATTGCTTATGGCCACTGGATATGCCAGGCAGTTCCGGGCAGACTTCCACCACAAGCCAGACTTAACCTCGTGTCTAAGCATCTTTTAATTATGCCTACGACCTCTCACATTAGACTGCCGTTTGTGGTTGCTGGATGTGCCAGGCGGGTCCGGGTAGTCTTTTACCATAAACGAGTCTAACCTCGTGTCCTAGGCATTTATTACTCATTTAATTTATGCCTTTAACCTCTCACATTAGACTACCGTTTGTTGTTGCTGGATGTGCCGGGCGGTTCCGGGCAGTCTTATACCACAAACGAGTCTAACCTCGTATTGCAGGCATTTATTATTACACATTATTATTAAACCCCAATTTGAATTAGTATCCCTATTTCAAATTGTCAATAACTTCCAAATTAATCTATGTCCATAATTGTCACCTAAATTATGTCCATAATTTCTATACATATAAATTAGGCCAATTAATTTCTCAAATTTATTATATGTTTTTGAGCCATTTTATGCCAATTTTCACAATGTTAATATTTAATATTTTCCTATTGCCCCCACGTTGTTCGTACGTGTAATACATATAATACGTAGGCTAGTAAATAACCTAACTAACAAAAACATCACAACTTGCATAACACGGAAAAATTGATCTAACTCGCAAATAAAAATAGGATAGCATGGATCAAAACTTGCATGATTACAATTTATATAATCATAAATTTTCATAATCAATAACTTGCATAGGCAATAGGCATAATTTTCATAAATTACAAACTGGCATGGATCAAATTATACAAGATATGATTTGCATAGATCTATACACATAAAGGTGAACTTGCATATATGAACATGGTTTTCGCATAAACTTGCATATAATCTACATAGAAACTTGTATTAAACTTGCATATGCAATTTAGACATGTAAATTAAGACTTACATATGATTCACATACAATCTTACATATAAGCTAGCATATGATTCACATCCAAACTTATATATAAACTTGCATATATAATTTAGACATGTAAATTAAGATTTACATTTACACTTGCATATGATTTAGACATGTAAATGTCACAAAATGAATCAAATCTAGCATATGTGTTTAAACATATGAACCAACATCATGAATTTAAACATGTAAACTAATATCACATGGTTTTACATATAAACTAGCATATGTATATACTTGATTCGTATATAAACTTGTGTATAATTCGCATACAGGCTTGTATAAGATTCACATACAAACTAGCATATGTAGAAAGCGACTTGCATAAGATTCACATACAAACTAGCATATGTAGAAACAGACTTGCATAAGATTCACGTACAAACTAGCATATGTAGAAACAGACTTGCATAAGATTCACATACAAACTAGCATTTGTAGAAACAGACTTGCATAAGATTCACATACAAACTAGCATATGATTTACATCCCAAACTTGCATATAAACCGATGTCATAAAACGAATCAAGTTAAATGTATGTGATTGGACATATGAAATAGATCTACTAACATAAGTTAATCAAAACTGTCATATGTTCACCAACAAACGATAACAAAGCTAAACAACATCACATAATTCAACAGACATGTTCTCATAATCCCAATTATAACTCATCATAATTAACTTATTAATTATTTTGTGAAAGAAATTGTACTCACAAAGACGGGTTAGAGAAGAGAATAATTCGTTCGTCGTTTATATTAGAATCTTGACTTGCAATTCCTAAGCTTTAAGAAGAAGAACTATTCTTGCATCAGCATGGAGGCCAAGAGACTAATTTAGTTTAGGTTTAGGGCTTAAGTCTATGTGTGCTTATATAGAAGTTTAAATCAATAGAAGCCGTTAGATTATCGTAGGAGCAATCACAACCGTCCAAGCTAGACAGAGTTATCCAGAATTGCCACCTATGCCCTAGTAACTCAACAACAGGTCAGAAAACACTCAGTAACAAGTCAGGATCATCTCATTTCAGATCTGCCCCAAGGGGGTAGGTCGACCCCCAGGTCGACCCCCTGGTCGACCTGTATAGGGGAGGTCGACCCCTAGGTCTACCCCTGGTCGACCTGGCCTTGGGCGGGAGAAATCCCGCCCAGCCCGCTTCCCGTTTGAATTTTGAATTTTAATTCTGAACTGTTATTAATTTATTTAAATTACTGAAACTTCTGATGGCCATAACTTCCTCATACGAAGTCCGATTTACGAAATCTTGGACTCTATTCCCATTTCCCTTAATTCTCACTTTAACAATTAAGTATTCTTAAATAAGTTAATTTTAATATTCACAGAAAATTCAAGGTGTTACAATCATGAAGATCTGTTCGTCTATTTGGTGGTGTCATCTCATGCTATCAGCATAGCCTTAGTGTGTAAAGAAGACATGGTCCAGAGGCTAGTATACTATGTAAGAAAGAAGTTAGCAGTTGTAGAACGCAATTATTCGAAAATAGAAAGCCTTGCTTATAGTCTCTTAATTGCCTCCCGAAAACTCCATCAGTACTTCCAAGCTCATCCGATAGGCATATATACTGATCAACCACTAAGACAAGTGTTATAAAGACCCGAAGCTTCGGGACGATTACTTAAGTGGAATATCGAGTTAAGCCAATTTGATTTAAATTTTCAACCAAGGAGATCAATAAGGGGGCAGGCCCTAGCTGACTTCATAGTAGAATTCACGATTCCCGAGGAAGAAATAGTGGATGACAAGACTGTCACTTCAGAGCATAAATTAGAACTTAGCCCATAGAAATTATATACGGATGGAGCTAGGAATGATCGAAGGTCCGATGCCGGAGTAGTCTTAACTACTCCTGAAGGATGATCCATCTACTACGCCTTGCGATTGGAATTCTCAGCCACCAACAATGACTCTGAATATGAGGCCCTGATTGTCCGGCTAAAACTCGCTAAGGAACTAGGGATAAAGACATTGGACATATTCTATGACTCCAAGATAGTTGTCTGCCAAGCTAAAAAGGAATTCAAAACCAGGGGACCCCGGCTTGTCACTTATCTTGAAAAAGTAGAGGACTTGCTAGGTAACCTGGAGAATTATAGCATAACTCACATCTCGAGGGCAGAAAACCAGAAGGCAGATCGACTGGCTAATCTAGCAAGTTCTGGCATCCCAGAAGAAACCGAGATGGTTCCAATAGAGGTATTGGAATCACCAAGCTTTGACCAAATGGAAGTCAAATTAGCCCTGGAAGTTGAACCAGAAAGGGAATCATGGATGACACCAATTAAGAATTACCTTAAAAGTGGAATTCTCCCACTAAAGAAAAGCGAGAGACGAGCTGTAACACGTAAAGCCGCAAGATACGTTTTACAGGACAACGTCCTTTATCGCCAAGGATTTTCCATGCCTCTACTACGGTGTATTGCATACGACGACATCAAACGTGCGCTGACAGAAGTACATGAAGGTGAGTGCGGAGATCACACTGGAGGCCAAACTTTGGCAAAGAAAGTATTACGATATGGCTATTTTTGGCCTACCGTGAATAAAGACGTAGCTAATCACTCACAACGCTACGAAAAATGCCAGAGATTCGCTAAAAATCCAAGAGAACCACCAAGATAGCTCAAATCAATGGTCAATCCATGGCCATTCGCAATGTTGGGACTGGACATCATCGGGACCCTGCCAATCGCTAAAGGAGGAACTAAATATGCGATCGTGGCTGTGGATTATTTCACGAAATGGGTGGAGGCCAAACCCTTAACCACGACAAGAAAAGTGATAAGCCTTATGGTCAGGAATATCATTTGTTGATTTGGGATACCAAAAACCATTATAACTGATAATGGAACCCAACTCAATAGCGCGGAACGTAGAAACTTCTGCCAGAAGTATAAGATTGATAAGAGGTATACCGTGGTAGCTCACCCACGGTCGAATGGACAGATTGAAGCAATAAACAAAGTTATTAAGTCTATTCTTAAAAAGTGGTTGGAACGAGCAAAAGCCATGTGGGTTGACGAATTACGACTAGTTTTGTAGGCCTATCGAACAACCTTCAAGATGGCTACCGGTCATACCCCCTTTTTCACTTTTCTTTGGATCTGAAGTGGTAATTCTGGTGGAGCTTAAAGTCCCCCCTCATATAGTGACGTATTATGAACCAATAATGAATAAAGTGCTCCTCCTAGAGTCCCTGGACATGATTGAAGAGAAGAGGGACAAAGAGGACTTGCATGCTTCAAGACACTAACGCCAAGTGGCATGCTATTATGACAGAAAGGTTCGCCTTAGGACCTTCGAACCTGGAGACTTGGTGCTGAAGCGAGTGTTCCCACCTCCAGTTCATCTAGGTACAAAGTGGGAAGGACCATACACCATCCAACAGAAACTTGACATAGGAGCTTTTACGTTAACGACCGTGGATGGTGAAGAAAATCCTAGAGCTTGGAACGTCCAACATTTGCAGCGATACTTGACTTGAAATTGTACTATTTTATTTCGTTTTATAAGCCATGTAAAAAGGCATGACTTGCCTAAAAAAATCTGGTTAATATAAATAAAAGATTGTAAAGTCAACGTAGGTCACGACATGGCCGAACCACTATAAAATACTGTGTGTGATTTACTTTACCCGTTCGAATTTTGTTTTATGTATTTTTTGTGATTATCATAACATAAGTGGAAAACATTAGACATTTGAATCAATACAAAAGGGAGTGAAATAACCATTTGCATAATGACATTAAAAGGAAGGGTAGTCGACGTCCCAAACTCTAACTCTCACTTGTCAAGAGAGAGTATAAAGCACGGGAATACGACGTCCGTAAGGCGTGAAGGTGCACCATGACAAAAGACCGCCTCAGATCCACTCTAACCTAACCATACAACAGGAGAGTATAAAGGTACAAAGAATGGGTACCAATAAAGGAGAATTTTAGCCCCACCGAAAGAGCTGGGGGTAGTTTAATCAACCTCGAACAAGCCTTAGCCAAGTGCTATATTCAAGATTGATTGAGGGCATACACATCACGCACCCTACCATCAATTATTTATTTTATTTATTTAAGCGACAATTTCTGTGAATGATATTTTCTCTATCTATACATTTGCAGGGGAACGTGATTGTGACTTAAATTATTGCTTACCACTTATGCTTATTGTTGTATATAACGTAGTTGTATACACAATTATATGATTTTTGTTTGATGATAACAAAAAAGTATATTTTACTTTAAATGTGTTTGTTACTATTATATCACATCTCAGATAGAAATATAATATTTATGTTTAAATAGAATACGACTATACACGAATTCAAATATTCAACTGTATTTTATTTAAATAGAATATTATATTTCAATAATTAAACAGTACAAAAATTTAAACTCCACTATTTGTACATTTCACTGATATTCATTATTGTACAATCAATTTTAGTATACACAAAGCTCCTTTCTACAGACCCTCGATTATACAAGCATACACTCAGACGCTCATTTACAGTTTCACTGTTACACACACTAATATACTTTCACTGTCATCTTCTGTCTCTGTGTTCTGTCAGTCCAGTCATTGTCAGTACAATCATTATCTTCTTACCTGTCACATGAAACACACACACATTACACTACAATAGAAATGAATATGGTGCTGATTTATGTCGAGTGTTTAGGTCAAGCAAACTCAGCATCATGGCAGCTGGAAAAAAAAATTTGACATATGGGAACAAGCATGTATGCGACACAGTGGAGCTACAGTCTATACATGTCCATATTAATGAACAAGTTTTTAATGTGCCAAGAATCAATCAAGAAATCAATTCATGTTTCATAGATTATGTGTTGATTATGGCAAGTTTCAAGAGCATGGCAAAATGTTTCAGATTTTCAAATGGTACATGCAAATGAAGTTAATGTATATAACTAGTATGACCAGGTCAAAACAAAAGAGAGCACGGCAACAATCATGGAAGGAATACATTTTCTCATTCATTCATGGACCAGTTTAAGCAACATGATTGAGGCATTGCATTTGCTCGTATATGGGAGGTGTTCAGTTTTTTAGCAAGGAGAAGATTGCTAAAATATTCCAGAATTCAATGGTTTCCAATTATACAGTGGAAAATAAATGTGCTAAGATTTTATTCAAGAAATCTAAATTCACATTTGACAAGACAATCATTCTTTTGGGGCAATTTATTTTCAGAAACTCAATTTGTTTTTGGCAACAGGTTAAATGACCGAAGTTCATAAGCCAACATTGAAGAGAACCAAATTGGCAGCAAAACAATTGTTCTACAGCAGTTCAATAGATCAACATGAGCATTCAGTGTTCAAGTGCAATTCATCTCACAAACAAATGGCAAGACTCAAGCATGTGTGAATTAATGTTCCAGATGTACAAGAATAATACATGAGCAAGTGCATGCAAAAGCTTTTGGAAAGAAATCACAAACATTTCTTTTTGAAATTCTACTAAATGTGGCAAGTGTTATCTGTCCTCTAGAAATTCAAATTATGTCTTTCCAGAAATTACAGGAATCAGGTTTGGCAAGCAAGCATATATTTGTCAAGCTTTTATGACACTCCAAAAATTCATTCATGATTTTCTGTAACTGTTTTTAAGAGTCAATGTTGGCAAGGAATCAATTTTTTTGGAAAAACACAATTCAGCAAAACCATGTTTGGCAAGTAATAAATAATTTCTTTCCCAGAACATAAATCAGCTTTCCAGAAATTCAGAGTAAACATTTATGCATCCAAATCTTTGTGTTTCAAGAATTTTATCAATGAATTCATCAATTCATGTTCACAGCAAGTTTTCAAGGCCAAGGATGTCAAAAGAGGAAAGCATCAATATGTTTCCAGATTTAAAACAAATCAATATGTATTTGTTTGGCATTTTTTTCTAAGGGGACAGCTAATGAAATATATTTTTTCCTGAATTGCTATCAATGCTGATTCAATCAATAAATCATTTAAAGGCAAAGCAACTATCATGCAAAGAGAATGTTGAATTTCCAAGAAATATCATTTAAACCTTTTTTTTTGGCAAGCTTTATTCATTTTCCAGAAATGATTTCACGGCATAATATCAAGTGGGCCAAAGATTTTATTTCTTTATTTTACAAAGGTGTTATAAGGCAACAATTCAAAAAGGTTTCCAGAAAATTTTCAAGGGCGATTCAATCAAGGCACCAAAGGGAAGAAATCACGCAACGCAAATCAGTCAAGTCATTCAGTGAAATCAGAGCAATAAAAGGATTCTATTATCCTATATTAACACCTATCCTCTTCAGCAATTTGCATCAAAAACAAAAATCCAAAATTTCAAGAGCAAAAATCTAATCAAATTCAGAGAACTCACAAAACGTTTTTGATTGCAATCCAAGACTGTGAATCGAGCAGGAGCATAAATTTGAAGAAGCTTTGGAGATTATTTCTTTTAGAACATCAATCAATCGATTCGAGTTGGAGGATTTCAAAGAAACCCGAAAATTCCTTTTTCCCATTGCCTCCATGTTCATTTCCTTAGAAGCAAAGGATCAGGCTGATCAAATAAAGAAAATGGGCAGCCAACATAAGTCAAAAGGGATTAGTTTGTATTAAAGAGGGGGTTTCTTTGCTTTCTTTTTATTTATTTTGTATTTTCAATTCTTTTGTAAACTGTCAAAACAGCTTCTAGAATTCTGTAAAAATCTAGGGAAAACTAGTTAGGTGTTTAACTGGCAGTTGGCAGAGTCTGTAAAATCTGGGTTACTGGTTACAGGGTTGTAATCAGGGGAAATCTGATCGAGGGGATATCGATCAGTCTAGGGTTTTGAGCGTAGGGTTAGGACAGGAGCAGGCGCTGCGAGTGTACATGGTCTTGTATGCGGGATCTGTTTATAACACCTAGTAGAAACCTTAGGAATGCAGAAGTAGGCAGGGTTTTGCCGAAGCTGGGTATATCTGTGTGTGATTTATTTTCTGCACTTTTATTTCTGATGCATTCTGTGATTTGTTTATTATTTTAATATCCTGTCAGTTTTTTTAATTCAGTTTAAAAGCTGTGATAAACCTCTAGGGTTAATCTAGATCCAACAAGTGGTATCAGAGCAGGTATTCCATTAACTCTAGAGCAATGGTGATTCCTAGTTGTCAGTCGATAGAAAGTCAATCCAGTTCATTTCCAACTATTTTCGATGGAACAGATTTTTTAAACTGGAAATCCAAAATGGAATTTTATTTAAAGTCTGTTAATATTAAATGTTGGAATGTTGTTATCCATGGATTTGATAGTGTAGATATAACTTTCAATACCCGTGCTATGAAAATTATATTTGATTATCTTAGTACCGAACAGTTTAATCTTATCCGCCATTGTTTATCTGCACAGGAAATCTGGGATACTCTCAATACGAAGTATGGAAAATCTGACAACAGCTCAAAACCCCAGAATGTCAACTCAGATTCAGAATTCTGTTTAACAGGATTTACAAATGAAAATTCAGAAGGATCAGATGATGGAGAATCAACGGATGATGAAGTTGAAAATTTCTCATACGAAGATTTGGTTTATATGTGTGTTGATTTAACTAAATCTGTTGATAAACTCAAATCTAAAAACAAATCTCTAAAATCTAGGAATTCTGAGTTGACCGGGCAAAATTTATGATTTGGAATCACAGCTTGAATATTTTAAAAATTCTTCAAATTCAGATTGCAAAAATTGTTTAAAGTTGTAAACCAATCTTGTTCATCTCAATAAAAATATTCAAAAGTTTGAAAAGGAAATTCTGATCTTAAAAGAAAACAAGATTGAGTTATCAAATTTGAACAATCTTCTACAAAAAGAATTTGAAGTTTTTAAGACTGATATAAGTTCCAAATTTGAGATTGCTGAAAATCAAAATTTAGTGAGAAGTGATTTGATTTTGAAAGAACTTGAAAATGAGATTGAAAAATCCAAGATTTTTGAGTCTGAAAAACAAAAACGATTTGAATTTGAAATCTCGGAATCTCAAGCCAAAATTAGATTGCTTGAAAATGAGAATTTGGCTTTAAAACAGACCAATGCTGAACATATGATCGCTATAAATAATTGCTCAAATTTATTAAAAGAAAATGGCGATCTAAAATCCAACATTCAACGATTGGAATCAACATTGGATAAATTCTCTAATGGGGAAAAATCATTGAATATGCTGTTACAAAACCAAGTTTCTAGTGGAAATAAATCTGGTCTTGACTTCGGGAAAAATGATGTTTCTAGAAAACAAAATTCAAATGATTTGAACAATCCCACAAACTGCTTTGGAAATAATTGTTTTGATAATTTTAACTTTGATAATTTCAAAGGTTATTTGAATCAAAAATGTAATGAGAAATCATTTTATAATAAACCATTTAAACATTCTTGGATCCCAAAAAATAAAACGGGCTTCGTCAAGTTCAAACAGGTTTGGGTTCCTAAGGGTACGAAAGTTAATTCTAATGGTTTGTTATATAAACAGATTTGGGTACCAAAAGATGTGAACAAAACTGTGAGTGGTTTTACTACTTTCGTTAGACCACTCAATTCTCTTAACTGTTAGGTACCAAAGAAGGGTGGCTGAGGAATTACTGTGTTGAAAAGAAATTTGAAATCAGCTAATTTATACTTCTGTATCATTTACAGTTCCTTCAGCCAAAATCTGTTGAGTTAGAGTTTCTGATATACACTGGTTTCTGGTATGATCTCTAAACTCACCTGTGTAAATATTTTCTGTTTTCTTTTGTTTTTTTCTTCTTCTTCTCCCTTCTATCTCTTTCTTCTGTCTATTCTGATTTGATTTATCACTGCCATTTTTTTTTGTGCTTCTTGAATTGCAGTATTCATGATATTCTGGAATTTTGTTTTGCATGTATAGAACTCTGATGTTTTTTTTCCAGATATTGTACTTAATCTTGTAAATATCTGCAATTATTTTGAAGTATATTTTTATTTTTGAATTCATAACTGTGTTGATGTATTCGTGCCATATCTTGAACACTGTTAATTTGAATTCTAAATTTTTGAAGATCCGAATAATTAATGAAATTTCACACTCTTATGCTGTTTTGAGTTTCTTTCAATTAATTTTGGAAACACTTAAAATATTATACTCATTACAGTACACTCTGTTATTTATCAGTTGTGATAATTTCTTTAATTTTTCAGATTGGCTTAGACATTTTTTAATCTGTCTTACATCTTGAATTTCACCGTTATTCATGATCATCTGGTTTAGATTTTTTTTGTTTGTTTGAGATCATTTGAAATTTTTGATATTTTGAATCTCACACACCTCTCAAATCTGAAGTTATTAATTATGTGTGATTGATTCATTGTATCTCATGATTTACATTTGTTCAAATGATTTCGAATAAACCATTATTTTTGGATCATGAATTATTATTCAGTCTTGATGTAAATGATTTGAAATCTCTCTTGTGATTGTCAAAAATATTTGTGAAAACTCTTTTGAAAATATGGTCATAAGTATCATTGTTATTGTATGATTATTTGATTTGAATATATATTTGTTTAAAATCATTTGAAATTATTTATTTATTGAATCTCACACATAATTTTGAATCTGAAATATAACCTGGTGTGATTGATTCGTTAAATACTAATACTTTCACTTTTCTTCAAATGATTTAAAATAAAGTATATTTTTAATCAGGGATCATGGAACTTTTTTTGTGACCATCATCTTGACTTGCTTGCTTGGAAACTGTCTCTGTGCTGCTCTTATACTGTTTTCAAATAACTACCCGCTTTAATCTGACTGCTGCTATGATAATTGTGCCAAATTTGTAATCTTATCTGTTTGGGCTTTGTGATTAAAATTTGTTAATAGAGACACCAAGTGGTATCAGAAGTGCTTATATTTGTTTCACCCATCTGTACCGAGATTCAAATTTTCACCTTGTATAAATCCACATATTTTTTTGCCTTATACAAATAAATGTGCTAAATTTGTCTGGCTAAGTTTGTGTTTAAATTTCTTTGGTCTGAGATGTCCATGATAGTCCATCAGGATGTAATTAAATTCCTCGATAAAGGAGACTACAATTGGTATCAGCTTTTGCATCCATCTGTTTTTGAATTTTTCACCTTGTATAGACACCATACACATTCTTTCCCTTTGTATAAATCTGTATAAATTCTTCTTGTAATTGATTTTCAATTTTAAAAAATAATTTATTTTTATTCATTCAGAAATTGAAATCAATATCCAATTTGTGCTGTGTTTATAATTCATCAAAATTATTATCATTTTTTAAAATTGTGATGAATTGTGACTGCAGTATATTTCACAACAAGAGGAGATTTTATTTGGATTTTCATGATGGTTGAATATTTATTATAATATCTTTGAACTGGCAATTATTTCACGACCATCTCCTTTATCTATCACCCGTCTCCATCCATCATGATTTTATATTAATGTGGAGAGTTTATTTTTTTTTAAAAAAGGAAAAATCATCTTGTTTTAAAACAGTGAAAATTATTTGTGATAGAAATGGGACTATATTATTATTCAGAATTAGTGAGAATTGAAAATTTTCAATAATCCATGTACTGTCGAGCTTATTTCATAATATAATTAATTTAGAAATTTATTTCACAGTCCATTTCTGTGCCTACCACATTTCTATCATCCATATTGGTTTCATATACCGAGGAGTTTTTTTTTCTTTTATAAAGCTGAAAATGATAAAAATATAATTAATATATAAGAGTGTCTCTAACCTCATTTAAAAATCCAAGCTCTGGTTATGCATGGTTATGAGACGTCTTATAATTTAAGCTGCGACTGATTCCATTTAAAAATCCAAGCTCTGGTTATGCGTGGTCAGTGTGCTCTTAAATAAAAAGGAAATAAAGTGCTAAAAATAGAAATAAATTTTGAAATTCTCCTCTGAGTATAAAAGCCAACCTATCAATCCATCTTCTATTCTATGAAATATGTTGAAATTTTATGACGTATTATGATTTGTTGATTGATAGGTATTGGGATTTGAGATTATTCGATTTTCTCACTTAAGTTGAATTATTGATTATAGTCCAAATCCATCACTGTTTTTGTGCTTTATTTATAAAAATCCTTTGAAAATAATTGGAAATGAATTGTTTTTAAAACTCTCTCCATTTTATATAAAATTCATCGTATATCCGTCATTTTCTACAATGTGAAATATGGCACTTGTTCTTAGAATATTATAATTTTTGTTTAACTGATTGAAATTTATGATGACAGTTCTTCCTCTTAAGTTGATATTGTATTTCTTAGTCATTTTTCATCTATATTTTAAATTCTGTTTCCTTTTGATGACAACAAAAGGGGGAGAATGGGTTGAGATTTTGATTTATGAGTGAATATTTTATAAATATTTTTTGAAAATTTATGATTATTCATATCATTCATTTCACTCATGCACAGTTATAGGGGGAGTTGTCTGTTGTAGGGGGAGCTGATAAATAGGGGGAGTTCAATTTTCACTGTCAAACGCATTTATTGTATACAAAATCTTTTATTTGTTTGTCATCATCAAAAGGGGGAGATTGTTGTATATAACGTAGTTGTATACACAATTATATGATTTTTGTTTGATGATAACAAACAAGTATATTTTACTTTAAATGTGTTTGTTACTATTATATCACATCTCAGATAGAAATATAATATTTATGTTTAAATAGAATACGACTATACACGAATTCAAATATTCAACTATATTTTATTTAAATAGAATATTATATTTCAATAATTAAACAGTACAAAAATATAAACTCCACTATTTGTACATTTCACTGATATTCATTATTGTACAATCAATTTTAGTATACACAAAGCTCCTTTCTACAGACACTCGATTATACAAGCATACACTCAGACGCTCATTTACAGTTTCACTGTTACACACACTAATATACTTTCACTGTCATCTTCTATCTCTGTGTTCTGTCAGTCCAGTCATTGTCAGTCCAATCATTATCTTCTTACCTGTCACATGAAACACACAAACAGTACACTGCAATAGAAATGAATATGGTGCTGATTTATGTCGAGTGTTTAGGTCAAGCAAACTCAGCATCATGGCAGCTGGAAAAAAAAAATAGACATATGGGAACAAGCATGTATGCGACACAGTGGAGCTACAGTCTATACATGTCCATATTAATGAACAAGTTTTTAATGTGCCAAGAATCAATCAAGAAATCAATTCATGTTTCACAGATTATGTGTTGATTATGGCAAGTTTCAAGAGCATGGCAAAATGTTTCAGATTTTCAAATGGTACATGCAAATGAAGTTAATGTATATAACCAGTATGACCAGGTCAAAACAAAAGAGAGCACGGCAACAATCATGGAAGGAATACATTTTCTCATTCATTCATGGACCAGTTTAAGCAACATGATTGAAGCATTGCATTTGCTCGTATATGGGAGGTGTTCAGTTTTTTAGCAATGAGATCTTTGCTAAAATATTCCAGAATTCAGTGGTTTCCAATTATACAATGGAAAATAAATGTGGTAAGATTTTATTCAAGAAATCTAAATTCACATTTGACAAGACAATCATTCTTTTGGGGCAATTTATTTTCAGAATCTCAATTTGTTTTTGGCAACAGGTTAAATGACTGAAGTTCATAAGCCAACATTGAAGAGAACCAAATTGGCAGCAAGACAATTGTTCTACAGCAGTTCAATAAATCAACATGAGCATTAAGTGTTCAAGTGCAATTCATCTCACAAACAAATGGCAAGACTCAAGCATGTGTGAATTAATGTTCTAGATGTACAAGAATAATACATGAGCAAGTGCATGCAAAAGCTTTTGGAAATAAATCACAAACATTTCTTTTTGAAATTCTACTAAATGTGGCAAGTGTTATCTGTCCTCTAGAAATTCAAATTATGTCTTTCCAGAAATTACAGTAATCAAGTTTGGCAAGCAAGCATATATTTGTCAAGCTTTTATGACACTCCAAAAATTCATTCATGATTTTCTGTAACTGTTTTTAAGAGTCAATGTTGGCAAGGAATCAATTTTTTTGGAAAAACACAATTCAGCAAAACCATGTTTGGCAAGTAATAAATAATTTCTTTCCAAGAACATAAATCAGCTTTCCAGAAATTCAGAGTAAACATTTATGCATTCAAATCTTTGTGTTTCAAGAATTTTATCAATGAATTCATCAATTCATGTTCACAGCAAGTTTTCAAGGCCAAGGATGTCAAAAGAGGAAAGCATCAATATGTTTCCAGATTTAAAACAAATCAATATGTATTTGTTTGGCAATTTTTTCTAAGGGGACAGCTAATGAAATATATTTTTCCTGAATTGCTATCAATGCTGATTCAATCAATAAATCATTTAAAGGCTGAGCAGCTATCATGCAAAGAGAATGTTGAATTTCCAAGAAATATCATTTAAACCTTTTTTTTTTGGCAAGCTTTATTCATTTTCCAGAAATGATTTCATGGCATAATATCAAGTGGGCCAAAGATTTTATTTCTTTATTTTACAAAGGTGTTATAAGGCAACAATTTAAAAAGGTTTCCAGAAAATTTTCAAGGGCGATTCAATCAAGGCACCAAAGGGAAGAAATCACGCAACGCAAATCAGTCAAGTCATTCAGTGAAATCAGAGCAATAAAAGGATTCTATTATCCTATATTAACACCTATCCTCATCAGCAATTTGCATCAAAAACAAAAATCCAAAATTTCAAGAGCAAAAATCTAATCAAATTCAGAGAACTCACAAAACGTTTTTGATTGCAATCCAAGACTGTGAATCGAGCAGGAGCATAAATTTGAAGAAGCTTTGGAGATTATTTCTTTCAGAACATCAATCAATCGATTCGAGTTGGAGGATTTCAAAGAAACCCGAAAATTCCTTTTTCCCATAGCCTCCATGTTCATTTCCTTAGAAGCAAAGGATCAGGCTGAATAAATAAAGAAAATGGGCAGCCAACATAAGTCAAAAGGGATTAGTTTGTATTAAAGAGGGGGTTTCTTTGCTTTCTTTTTATTTATTTTATATTTTCAATTATTTTGTAAACTGTCAAAACAGTTTCTAGAATTCTGTAAAAATCTAGGGAAAACCAGTTAGGTGTTTAACTGGCAGTTGGCAGAGTCTGTAAAATCTGGGTTACTGGTTACAGGGTTGTAATCAGGGGAAATCTGATCGAGGGGATATCGATCAGTCTAGGGTTTTGAGCGTAGGGTTAGGACAGGAGCAGACGCTGCGAGTGTACATGGTCTTGTATGCGGGATCTGTTTATAACTCCTAGTAGAAACCTTAGGAACGCAGCAGTAGGCAGGGTTTTGCCGAAGCTGGGTATATCTGTGTGTGATTTATTTTCTGCACTTTTATTTCTGCTGCATTCTATGATCTGTTTACTATTTTAATATCCTGTCAGTTTTTTAAATTCAGTTTAAAAGTTGTGATAAACCCTATTCATCCCCCCCCCCCCTCTAGGGTTAATCTAGATCCAACACTTATTAATTTCTTGTCATTTACAGAAACAAATGACGAACTCACAAGCATTTGACATAGTAGGAAATGAACTACTTTATTTACACAAGTGCGGGTTTAAACAAAAGAACTAAATAAACAAAGGCGAGGGCCTCACTCGCTACAATAACAGCAAACTAATGAACAACAAAATGAAGAATAGAACTGCCTCTCATTTGGACTTCGGAGTGGACTTCGCTTTCTTGGCCACTTTAATTTTTTCCTTCTCCTCTTTTTCAGCAACGGTCAGGATTCGCTTTGGCTTCTTCTTCCCTAGAACTGGAGCGTTGGGATCAGTAGAAGATTTTTTAGCAAGCTCTTCAGTGATCGACCTGGTTGAAAGTTTGACAACTTACCTGGATCCAGGAGGGATTTCCGCAAGCGGTTTAACAACCTTGAGATCTTCCTTCTCAGCCTTGGCTTTTAAGAGCTTGTCCTATTTGGCTTTCATATTAGCCAAAGTCATGTCGTCGACATTCACCGAATCCCCAGTCACGACAACATCATCCTCTTCCTCATGCCCATCATTGCCACCATCATCTTTTAGAGCATCTATCACATCTTCGTCTCAGAGGTTTTCAATGGTAGATGGCATGGGAGTCTTCTCGGGAACCTCGTCCTTATCCTTGACCTCTTCCATAGGTTTTGAGACAGTAACTTCAACATGCTTCTCTTGGATCTCTTTAGTAGACCTCGGATCAGTGATTTCTTTCCATTGCTCATCGGCTTTCTCAACTGGCTGTGCACCTATAGAATGAGAATTAACCGGTATTAGCTCAGGAGAAACAATAATGTCTTCTGTTGACTATCCAATAATGTAGTGAAAGGTTGAAATAGCCTTAACAAATTGTGGTGAAAAGGTAGAGATACCTTCGGATGATTTCTCAATTGGGGTATCTAGAGTCTTTGGTGTCACTTCAGGAATAATGGATAAAAAAGATGTCTTTGGGATTCCCGGATTCTCTAGATCATATCCCTCCGTTCTGGTATCCCCAAGGACAGTAGAAGAAGATCCAGTTTCAAGGACGTTTTCCCCTTAGCTTGACGTGTCTCTTCTTCCATAGCTACAGCAATGAGTCTGCGTCCTTCAGCCAAGCGCACTGGTTCTTCACCCCTTAGGAATTTCTCCATAAGTTTTTTTTCATCAATGGAGTCCACCTTGAGCTCTTTCTTCTCCCATTCAATGATTTGGCCCTACACATAAACCAGAGTTATTGGATAATCTTCGATCCAAGAAATGTCCCGACGATAGATCACTTGGGCAAAGAACTCTATCATCAGTTCACCATAACCATCCAATTCCTTATGGGCTGCAGAAATCTGAGTTTGGACCTCTTCGGCAGATTTAATGGCGATGCTCGTATTCCCCTCAGCCAAGACTGCTCTAGATTCAGCCTTCATTAGTTTGGCTTCTAATTCAGCATTTCGTTTTGCCAAATCAGTATTTTTCTTCTCGAACTCAGCCTTCTCCTGTTCAAGGGTAGTGAAATCCAATTGTGCTTTAACACTCTCAGATTTAGCATCCTTAGCTTGCTTCTTTAGATCTAAGCGCTCTTGGCTATGGGATTCCAAAAATGTGTGATAACGCTTCTATAACTCCTCATATTGCTTTTTGTAGTTGTCAGCATCCCGTTGAGCAAGAACAAGCTGAGCCTGTGCATCTTCCAAGTCCTCTGAATTTTTCAAGATGCTTTCATCATAATCGGCCATTTCCTTCATGTGACCGATATCAGTGATTAAGTCTCGAATAACCTTAGAAATTTTGCACGAATATTTATACATCTCTATGTATTGCCTGTCCACTAAGTCTATCTTTTCTTTAGCATCATCCGCCCACTTCGAAGAAACATGCTCAAGTGAAGGAACAAACTACAAATGATCAAAATAATGATCCGGGAATTATTTCTTCAAATTTGCCAGTTTCGCTTTGTGCTCAAAATCGAGCGACACGGGTTTGGATAGGGATAATTCGACATTTCTTCGCTTAGCAGGTACAATGGATATTTCATCTTTGCCTGAACTTTTTTTTTTGGAAATTTTACGTTTATCCTGCGAATCAACACACTTCGTCGACGGTTTCTCTTGAGGATGCTTTTCTTTAGGAGGAATCGGATCTTTGGAATGTGGTTTGTCCCCTTCGAGACGATCTTGGCAGCTCTTGTACTTGTCCGGGTCTGACCGACGGGGAGACCAAGAGCGCAAAGAACGAGGACAATTGGAATCATAATGCCTCCTGTCATCCCTGCAGCGGCTCTCCTGGCGATCATGTTCAGCATCGGAATCAAATCTAGGCATGCTGGTGCGAACTTTCCTGACATCATGGGGGAGCATGTCATCGTTCCTGCAAAATAAGGTACGTAAAGTTCAGAACCAATGTTTATGTAAAGAACAGATACTGTGATGTGCAGTGCTAGTGTGTTGTGCATATCCTAAGTGATATCCCCAACCAACCAACTAGAGCCCGAAGTTAGGCTAGTATGTGCATTTCCTTAGTCTTCACGGGAGTAACTTCTTCTTCAGAAGTAAAGGTAAGAGGTTTCGTTCTGAAATCTTCTGAAGTATAAAGGGTTTCGGGCAAGGGAAGATTTCCCAAACCCCGAAATATTGATTCATCCGCAGTGGGGGCACCTCCTTGAGGAGCATCTGACGACAATTCCTTTGGAGAGACCGGTTTTTCAGGAGTGGCAACATCCTCGGGAGTGATGTATTTATCTCTATCTTTTTCCTCTATATTTGCTAGTATATCCTCTTGAGTCGAAGAGGGAGAAGGAGGTTCCCTAAGGTGTACCGTTGGATCTATTGAACTTCCTCCCCTCTCGAGTGGAGTGTCAATTGGCCCTTCAACTGGGGGTATGTACACATAAGGGCCTTCCCCATGAGCTATGCTACGAGTTATAGCGACAAGACGATGCCAATGAAGATATTCCTCCACTAATCAGTCCTCTGTGGTCAAGAATTTTTTATCACCATTGAGTAACCGATTCAAGCGATCAAATTGCACTGGATGCTTCTCTTGTGGTGGGTTAGGAACTACAAGTGAAAACAATCAATGCTTAATGTATTTATGATAAAGATCAGAGCTGGAGGTCAAAAACTGATGTCCTTACTTAACTTAATCCATCTTCTGGAACACCCCAGTTGCTGCTTAATATAAAACCATTTAGGTTTCGGGTCCCCAGCTTTACTGCTAAATGGAACAGTGATAATTTCCTTTTTGGTATCGATTCAAAGTATACAAAAGACGGGGTATCATTGGTCCGATGCTTAAAATTGTAAAAGAAATGAACGTCCTCAAAAGTAAGCTCTACACCTAGAATTTCTTTATATGCTATGTATAGAGTATACAGATAAGTGTATGAGTTGGGATGAAGTTATATGGGGGCAATCCGCAGTTGTCTCAGAAAATCGACGACGAATGGCAGAAATGGAGGTATTGCCCCCAACAAGGCACATTAATCTAGTGATATCCATATACCTTCTGGTGGGTTATGAGGATGATCTGTTTTCGAGGGAAACTCAGTATCTCTTCGAAGAATCCCATGCTTTATGCATATTCGTGCAGGTCTGTCATTGTCAATCGTTGATTCGACTGAATCCTTAGCCGGCTCTAAGATATTAACATCCCCAAACTCATCTAGGGCACGACTATCTCCTACCCCTACTTCTTCTTACTCCCTTAGAGAGACATCACCTCGGATGATACGTCACTTTCATGAGTTCCCATTTCATAGTCTGAACATATGCTATTCCAACCCGAATCTGAAGTGAAAGATACGTCTTCAACGGGTGGATTCTCAGATGACGTAGCAGCCTCTCTCCTTTTTTCTAATCTAGACGAGCGTCTTTTAGCCATAATTGCTAAACTATCGAAGAAACAATAGTAGGAGTTAGAATAAAATTGCCCATGTCCCCCTGTACATGTGTGTACCAATGTATGTGCAGTGACAGAATTAAAGAAATACAAAGTAAGCATATAAGAATGCAATACAAAAATAAACAATGCAGTTATGTATCTGTAATCAGTTCAAAAGTTCAGTCGAGAAGGGCTCTATCCTAACTGTCCATAATTTCACAAGTTGCACTTGGTCTTAATTTAAACTGACTTGGACATGTTTGTGTTTCACATTGAATGCTGTTGGATCGGTTCGAGAGTGCAAGATTTAAGCGGTTCGACTCAGGGATATGGCTAACACAGCGAGGCCAACTCAAGGGACAATGTATCATTACACATCGGATCGGACCGGAGGTCTTGGAGAATAGCGAATCGGTTCGTAATTTTAAACGAATTGCATTGGATGGGCCTTCGAAGAGGAAGCTCTATTCGGATCGGCCAGCCTCGAATCGAACCATATCAATGTTTCGAAGCCGACTTCACCTCACTCACGTATCTTTGAAGTCCCCATCCATCTTTAACCACTCCGATTCGAACTGGGACTATAGAGTTTACTACAAGTACTAGGATCCACCGAACCAGCGTGCCTTCACGCTTCTTAAAGCATCATCTACCTTCTTCCTCAATTAAATAAGATGACCATCAATAAAGCTTTTAACTCATGAAGAACCTCCGCATACACACAGTCGCCCATGATGTTATGTTTGGAACATCAGCACCGACACCTCGAGGCGGTGAGAACCCCCACCAAAGACTGCAGCGGCGAGCTGAAAACTCATAAAATCGACATTGAAATTGATTGAGAAGAATTGACGTGAGTTAATATGGACTTCAAGAATGATTATTGCGAAATCATTGATTAAAACCAAGTAAACAAAGAATTGAAACCCCACCTATGAGTTTATTTCGGAAATTAGAGAATTTCTTTTCGAGATTTAAAAGTTAGGGTTATAGAAATGAAAGAGGCGGTGGTGGAAAGTGAGATATTATAGAAGAGTGCGTGAGTATATATGAAAGGAAGGAATGTATCTTCATGTTCTAATGGATTAGATGCCTTAACCCGATCAGATTAGCAGATGACCCTCACTAACATGAAGCCTTTTTTCCCATTAACGCAGTAACGGATGAAGCATGGACTGGGTCAGGTGAGACCGATCCGAGCCAAGGGATGGTCACCAATATTAATTCAGTGCATAAGATAAGTCCAAAAAGGAATGAAGAATTTATAAATATACATCATAGGAGTTTTACCTGAGAATATTACCTAGATGTTGAATGTATCCTCAAAGCTACTAAAAAAACGACAGGAATGATTAGTGCATCCAAGGTTATATTTATAAGCTTCCAAGAGATAAGACTTCGTGAAGCGTCACAACTTTACGAATGGGTTGAAGCAAGTATTCAATGAATTGAATTCAGAAGTGAACAAATACATCATTTCGAAGCACACCCTCTCTCCAATAAGCATGTACTTTGAGGGGGCAAAATGTTAGCCCACTTTTTGATCGGGCTACACAAAATTAGAAGGTTACTCATCGAATAGATGTGAAGCGAGAATATTAAGCAAGAGTCTGGATCAGTTCAGAGACTCCCGAACCGAACCCGCCTGCTCTGAAGCAATCAAACCAGAAAATGATAAATAGAAAAAATAACCAGATAGGTTCGGGCTCTTCCCATCCGGAACCCCCATTATGCCATCAGATCCGAAAACCAGAAGCTGTAGTGGTTACAATGCACGTTATCCTGAAGAATCGGAGTGGTTGTGAACCCATTTTTCCACGATCACCAACAAAGAGAGCACGCTGGCACCATCCTAGAGCCTCCGAACCCGACTTTCAAGGAATGGGCACTACGTGTATCTGAATCGAAGGCTCTCTAGAGGAATTTTTGCCTATAAATACACCACCAAGCATCATTTCAAGGGATATTTTGGCAAATTTTTGACTCAAGCACTTTTTGCAACCGAATTTCACCACTTTATTCAGTTCATTATCATCATTCAAAGCACAAATTAGCAAAGATTGAGTGAAATTATCCTTTGTAAAAGTAATATTGAGTGTTATTTAATCTTGTATTTGTACTTGAATCATTCATCAACAAAGTATAAAGTGGACGTAGGCTCTTTAATGCCGAACCACTATAAGTCGCGTGTTTTCTTTACTTTTTTGCTTTCATTTCAGTTAGAATTATCATTCATTTGGCTGTGAGAACCATTTTTGGATCTAACAATTCAACTTTAGGAAATTAAACATGGCATATCAACAATCTACACCGTACCATTGATTTCTACCAATATATAACCTCCAAACTCGTACGTCTTGGAGAAGGGTGTTAAGCAAGAGAATAAATTCTCCTCCACCAAAAAGATATATATTTAGCAGAGATCAACAATACAGTTCGAAATACAATGTTAGACATGAAATCCTGTCTTTAGCTGGGTTAAAGAACCAATGTCATTTAAAACACGGTTCACGATAAACCCAAAATCACATTCCATTAATTATGGATTCTTCATGGAAAACAGATCAATATATAATCGATATCAATTTCCGTATCCGGCTAATAATATAAATGGAATAACGACAAAGCCGCTTAAATTCCATGTATATTAACAGTCTTCCTCCACAGAAGCTCACTTCGATTATTACCAAATCGAATTCCATTCAATTCCAATTTACTATATTAAACTGGAAAACTTTACTTTGGAAAATTTCCATTAAATCTTAATAAAAAGATTGCTAAATTCCAAATCACATTTCATGGTTAATCGGATTAAAGAACGAATGTCATTAAAAACATGGTTCACAATAAACCCAATTCACATTCCATTTTATTCCAGTTACTAAATATAACTAGAAACTCTAATAATCTTAATTAAAAGATTTATTCTTTCCACCTGGGGTTTAAGAACAGTGTTATTGAAGACACCATTCACGAAAACCCAAAATCCAAATCTTTTATTCAATTCCAATTAAAATTAATTAATTGGAAAACTTCCCTAAATCTTAATTAAAAGATTCATTATTTTCTCAACTGGGTTTAAGAACAGTGTTATTTAAGACACCATTCACGACAAACCCAAAATCCAGTTTAATATTAAGTACAAGGCTCTGAATAGAAATTATATCGGCTTATATTCAATATCAAATTCTGAAACTAATGGATATTGTACTGAGAATAACGATATCTGTATCTTCCAAATTCCCATAACAATATTAGTATGATCACGGAATCCAATATCAAAATATTCTGAAGATAATATCAATTCAAATCCATTCCAATTCATATATTGGAAAATTCTTGTTAATTCTAAAACCATTTCAAATCCAATTTATTTCTTTAAAAATACTGGATTACTATTCTAGTTAATAACTAGTTCATTTTGATAAAAGTATATTTTTATCTTCACACATGTGGAAATTTTCATCCATATTCTTTCCAAATCATTTATTATGATTTTACACAAATTATTAATATTTTTAATAATTTTTTTAAGGCACTTTCAGTCGATTTCCATAAACGGTCATCGAACTGCACTTACAGCGACATTTTCCAAATTTGATTTGGACATAATTCCAAATCCAACCATTAGATTTCAAATCTCCTATATTCGTTGGAAATCTCTTTCCGATACAAACCCGATGGTTCCAGTTTTACGAGAATCCGACGGTTGGATCTCCCGCAATGTCAATTCGAAGTCAATGGTCGAAATTAGAGAACGGTCGCTGCGCGGCGCGTTCTAATCAGGCCATTAAATGTATATAATATATATATTATATATATTTCGTCGATTTCCATTTAAAATGTATTTTATAAGTCGTTTACAAATTTGTTTTGAAACGATTCCCACTTTCATTTCAATTTTAAATTAAAATTGAATACTCCTTATCATTATAATATTTAAATGATAATATTTTCAAAATATCTGATTTGAAATCATTTCCTTTTTGATATTCATTATAAAAATGAATAAAATCGATATAGATATCGTTCGCTTTCAAATGGCGCAAATCTAATCAACACGGCTTCATATTTTTCAATATTTTCGTGTCTTTCCCAAATCAGACATCAAAATCATATTTTTAATCCCTTAAAGAATATTATTTTAAAATATTCGTTCCTTTTGAATTGGAATCAGACCCAATCAATTACCATATAATGTTATTTATATAGATTTCATACACACATGTACACAACAATAATGATATACAATCAACCATCATCCAGAGTGCATTACACAACTGCATAAGCATTAAATATAAATAATTAATGCTTACAACAGTCTGTCAACCTATTGATTGACATACAACTGGCATTAGTGTACGTAAAATATCATCACAATACCCGTGTGGGGTTTCAACCAACAAAAACTGAATATTATTTGTGCGATTGGGCGATGTGTAAAATTTATCGTCTCAGTCAATGTCAGTTAAATGGGTGTACATAAACAAATCGTCCGATTTGTAAATGAATATTTATTTTTATTTCAGGCGAATTTTATGACGTTCATATATACGCTAAAAATTATATTCTTAATGATAAAATATTTATTTCAACACTTTACTATTTTCTATAGTTCATACATTCAATAAAAATAATATTTTTTTTGTTCAAACATTTTATTCAACACATGAATATTTTATACAGTTCATATACACATTAAAAATTATATTTTGAATGAATAAATATTTATTTCTGAAAATTTCGAAATTATAGCGGCGCGATATTAAAATCGGAGTAATGTCTAGCATTACCCCTCTCCTAATACTGGCTCGCGCCATACACAATAATCAATCACATTCAATACACCACAATACAATCAATTTTCAACACAACCAAATTTCCACAATACAATCCAAACACACAATCATGGTTTGTACAATAAATAGTGTCAGGAGCTTCTAAGCCCCATCTGCATCCTAGTATATATATTTAACTGTGAAATAAATTGAGTGAGAAGGAGTTCTCACCTTTGGTTTCCACTTCATCAGTCTTTAATTTAACGTTTGGATTTGGGTTTGTTCCAGTGCGTAGTGTTCTTTACCGTGATTCCAACGCAATCTATTTCACGTAGTTTATATTAAAAATCACATTTTTATGTAACACTATTTATATATTAAAAATCATATTTTTAATGGAATGCTATATATATATAAATTATATTTTTATTATGCTACTATATATATATATAAATCATATTTCTATTATGCTACTATATATATAAAAATCATATTTTTAAAACAATGCTATTATATAAAATCTGAAAATAAATCCATGTTATTGATTTTCAAAAAAAAATCTCAATCTATTCTTTTAAAACAAAGTTATAAATAAAAATAATTTTTTTTATTTAATGCTATATATATTAAAAATCAGATTTTTAAAACAAGGTATTTATATATAAAAATCAGATTTTTACAATGCTATTTATATTTAAAACTGAAAATAAAATTAATATTATAAAAAAACTCATTGTTTTCGATTATGGTGGTTGGAGGAGAGGTGCAGGTGGTTGCTAGTGGTGGTGGAGTGGTGCAGCCAGGCGGTGGCGGTTGGAGGTGGCCCACAATGGCTGGAAGCATCAGATTTGGGTGGGTTTAATGGAAGAAAGGGGGAAAGAGAAGGAGGAGCGGAGGAGGAAGGGGGTGGCGCGGCGAGGTTGGCCGGCCTAGGCGGCGGCACGGCGGAGCTCCGGTGGCAATTGGAAAGGGGGGCGACGGGGTTAGGGCTATAGTGTTTTTTTCTTTTTCTTTTTCTTTTTTGATTTTTGAACGAGAGAGAAAACAAAAGTGGGGGCCTTATAAAATATATATTTAATTATTTTAATTTTCAAAAAGTAACTTTTTCATTCGAACTCCGAATCCAACCCAACGACTGTTGCCATAGCCAAATACCCCCATTCCAAATACAATAGGATATGTTCGGCAAGCCAATTCGACTATTTCGATCGGTTTTCATCAAAATTAAAATATAAATTAATATAACATTCAAAATTGATTTCAACGTACATTTAATTTTACCGGGGCCATATACTGACTCCAAAAATTCCAGAAAAATAAATCTAGCTATGTTTTGATGATACGGTTCTAACAAAACTAATTTCATCGAACTTGGAGACCGTCTGAAAAATGATCATTTTCTAGTTGATTAAATTCAAACTGAAAGAACCAAACGTGTTTAAATTCATCACGCTCGCATATTGGTTCCAAAAATTTTGAAATTTGGAATCTAGCAATAATTTGACATTCCGGATCCAACAAAAGTGGTTTTATCGAAAACAGAGGTCATTTGCAAAATGGCTATTTTTAAGGGCTATATATTATACTAAATTCCATAGCGACTATTTTAAATTTTAAACTGGACATAAATTTCAATTTTCGTTATGAAATCTAGGTTTTTCACATTCCATAGAAAGATATAATTAAACAGATTCAAATATTTCTTGTTTCGCTGAATCTAATTTATTTTGAATCCTGTACATTCATTTGAAATTTAAAATCGAATTTTCAAACTACCACGCCATTTCAAGTTCGTTTTATAATTAAAATAAATTTATACGTTCTAACTTCGATAAAAATAATTTTTTAGTCATTATTATTTAAAATAAATCATTTTAAATATTTAAAATCCATTAAAATAGCTGAAATAAAAATTTTAAATTGGTTCTGAAAATTTGGGTTGTTACATATGCCTTATACAAAATCATCATCAGAGTATAATAATACATAAAAGGAGCATAATCTGTAATATATAGCCACAGTAGAGAAGATATGAAATCAAGCAGTACATCTAAGCAGCTCCAAGCAGAATGAAAGAAGAATCCTGATCAAGCTTGAGTATTCCTATCCTTAAAACCGGGGAGAGTTGAAATGGAAGAGAAAGAAGAGGAAACAAAATGGGTCAGACATAAAGTTTGGCAAGTCCAGTTATTTTAAGCATATAAATAAGTAAAAACATCATGACAGGCATATAAGTTGGAGAGAGATAACAAAATAAAAGGTAGGTATGACAAGGTAAACAGGATAATCTGAACAAAACAAGCATTGCGCTTCTCTAATACTTTTCTCTACACCAATACTAGTATCACATGAAGAAGATGATCCCTAACAAGTACAAGATGGTAGACTTAGGCGTACATCTAGTGAAAGGTTTTACCCCATACAATAACAGGCAGCCCAACTGAACTTACCGGTGTTACCCCTAAGGATAATAACGGGCTCCTAAACAAGCCAGACTAGATGTACCCTAATTACTTCATCGATCGGCTCCCTAACTCCGTAGATACCCAATGCTGGCCCCACAGTTAGATGTATCACTTCCTGAAGTGTCAACCCTTCGTTTCCAAGATGTGCACAACCATATCTACTGATGTCACAACATCATATCTTTCTGAGTATGCGGACCGATGCATGCACTTGAGCCCCATGGAACGTGCATCAGACACCTTTTCCCAAGTGACCTATTATAGTCAGCTCAGTAAGCGTGACCCGACTCCGACCTAGTTCGGAGTACTCATTTGATACCTATATGGGTTATTGACTGAAACGGATCCCACACACTAGATGATACAAGCTTCCCCCTAGGCTTTCATCCCCACTACTAGGATTTCAACAGGTTATGCCTACCAGTGTAACAAGATTGCATAACCCCACAGGTTAAGTTTGTGGGCCTATATATAAATAATACCCACCTCCCTAAGATTTACTTAACCCTCCCACTGATTCAAGCAAGTTTACTTAACCCCTACTCAAGTTAACATGTTCATGTAATCCATATGGATTCAGATAGGTTAAGTATTACAAGTTTCATTGCCATTTATCCATTTATGGTTATAATGCGCTAGACCTCCCACAATAAGCCTACCGCTTGTGGATGTTGTATATGTCGGCCGGTTCCGGGCAGATTTCTTTGACAAGTCGAACTTAACCTCGTGTCTTAGCATGTTACATATTTATGCACTTAAACCCCTCACATTAGATTTACCATTTGTGGACGCTGGATATGCCGGGCGATTCTGGGCAGACTTCTACCACAAGTGTAATCTAACCTTGTGTCTAAGTGCCGTTACAGTTTCTAACTACTGTAAGTCTAGGCATTTTCATTATTAACCACTTAACATGTTCATTATGCCCCCAATTCCCCGTTCAATCTATAATGCAAGTTATGCCCCAAATTTAGATCAAGATCTAGATTATGCCCCCAAATTCTAAGTTTTGGCTCAAGGTACAAATTATGCCTAAAATTCCCAATCGTGTTTCACAACAAGAATTATGCCCCAAATTAATCATTCCCAATTTCGTGCGTTTGTGTATTTCAGCGATAGGCCTAGGCTCGAAGGTAGCCTGGCTATAAAAGCAAAAAGGGAAAAAGAGGGAAGAAGAGAACAAGAATTGGCATAGCAAATAAAAACTGGCATATGATGATAGAATTTGATCATACTAACAGAATAGGCATAGTGACATGATTAGGAAATTCATAATAGGCATACGGTGACATAATTAGGCAAACTAACATAATAGGGATATCATCAATAGGCATGATGAGATCTAAACAATGAATTAGATATACAAATAATGGTAGATTTGATGTGATTCAAATAGTCATAGGCATAGATTCAATTCATAGACATGTCAAAATAACTTTTAAGTGTTTACATCTAAAAATAACATAGACTCACTGTGATTGGATCTAAGGAACAGAAGAATAATTGTAGATGTTGAATCACAGATCCTTAAATATATATAACTTGTTTGATGAAGAAGAAGTAGGCTAAATCAAACTATGTTGGAGCAGCAACTCGTTGTCGCCATTAAATTATGTGAATAAAACAATGGGATAAAGGTCCTATTTATAGCATAGGGTCAACGAATCTGGACATAAAACAAGTCCATATACGTAAAACTGAATCTTCCTCTGATCTGGGGGGTGTCGACACCCCTGTTATGGTGTTGATCCATAGGTCGACACCCCTAAGGTGGGTCGACCCCCAACGGGTCGATTTCCCCAAGACTTCCCACTTCTGTTTTCAAATTATTTTGAATAGTTTTGACTTGGTTATGTGTAACGACCCGCATTCTACGCATCATAGGATCGTAGAATATTTATTTCTTTCACATACGAAGTCGTATGGTCATGTAACTTTGGGGGACGACTATTGGGGTCATTTCCCATGTTCATGATTTTTCACGATTTTTAAATGACCATTTTACCCCTAGTTATCACTGTTTTGGCCATAACTTTTGACTGAAAAGGAATTTTGACCTGAAACCACTCCCATTGGCTCCGGATGATGGTTTCTCTTTCCGTAGAGTGGTCACATTAGCCAAACGGACTCACCGTTTGGGAGATATGGCTGAAACAAGTTTCAGATGGTGAAAAACAGCTTAATTGGGCTTAACCGGATGATTAGCAGCTAGGCCCAGAGGTGAATTTCGGGTTTAGGGGTATATAGGGGCTGATTAGGGTTAGAAAACATTTCTTTAGACATTTTCCAGCCGCCACTTTCATCCTTAGACACTCTAACAATGGCCTCCTACATCTAAAACACCCCAAATCACTTTTTAATTGAAGATTAGGCTTAGCAACATCAAATTAAGAAGAAAAAGCACCAAAGCAAGGTTAGAGCTGCTGTTGGACATCAGTATTCGCCCCAAATCAGAGGAGTTTCAGTTCTGAAAATTTTATTTGTGGCCAAGGTGAGTGGTTAGCATTGTTTTGACACTAATTACAGTTAATCAGGGTGATTAGCGATAATTAGTGAATTCTTACACTTTAAAATTCTGGAAAAATATTCTAAAAATTCGAAATATTATTTTAGACCTCTGTTAGAAATTTGGGTTGATTTGATTAAGTTTTGTTAATCCTATGATTAGTTTTGCTTAAACATGCTTAAGGGAAAACATGGGATTTTGGCTATGTTTGATCCGTTTTATCCTATCATAATTGTGTTTTGATGTTTGTGAATGATTATACATGTTTCTATGACTGTATAGTATGCTTTGTGATTGTCTAGAAGTGTTAGATTGGTCAAAAACGCCGTCGAATGGCGTAAAAACAGTCGCAGGAAATTGTGCAGAAAACGGTTAGCCCCAAGTCCAGCGATCCGATGGAGTCCGGCGATCCGATATAGTCCAGCGATCCGACGATCCGATGAAGTCCAGCGATCCGATGGAGTCCAGCGATCCGATATAGTCCAGCGATCCGATGGAGTCCAGCGATCCGATATAGTCCAGCGATCCGATGGAGTCCAGCGATCCGACGATCCGATGAAGTCCAGCAATCCGATGGAGTCCAGCGATCCGATATAGTCCAGCGATCCGATGGAGTCCAGCGAGTCCAGCGATCCGATGGAGTCCAGCCATCCGATGAAGTCCAGCGATCCAATGGAGTCCAGCGATCCGATGAAGTCCAGCGATCCGACGGAGTCTAGCGATCCGGCGATCCGATGAAGTCCAGCGATCCGATGGAGTCCAGTGATCCGATGAAGTCCGGCGATCCGGAGAAGACCAAAACCCGAGATGCAAAGGAAGTCCAAATGAGAAGCTAGAGCTCAAGATCCAGATGGGAATCAACGAGTTCACTTCATGATTGGGCTTTGCTGCGGGACGCGTGTTAAGGGGTTATCGATGTCTATAGCTTTGGACTACTATGGTAGGAGGTACGGAGGCGGATTCAGGGCCATTATGGCATTGGTAGGACCAAGGACTACGACCAATGTGGTGGGTCATTGAAAGGTTTAGTCATGACTCCATGTGTTTAGCTTGGTCGCAGCAGGGTTCTACAAGTCGGGATTCGTCGTTACCTCAATTTGTCTAGTGTTCCAAAGTGGTAGATATCGTATGCTTTATGCACTGAGTGAGAGATGTGAGGATGGTTGCCATGGATGATTTGTTTGCTATCATTATGACATGCACACCCCACCCCGTATCCTTACGCTATTTATTATGGCACCTTAGAGCATTGTACGGTATGTGGTACTAACTCTTTGGTTGCAGGTCCAGGTTCAGGTATGGTTTAGTATACCTGTTATTATTCTGCTTAGATGCTTATCGCTCATACCAGGCTTTATGTCTGACCCAGAGTTTTATGTCTCCTCTTATTACTCTGGGTGCTCACACGAGCAGACTAGAGACAGGTTAGCTGGTGGTGCACGGGTAGAGGATCCAGAGACGAGCAGGAGGCTTCCACGTAAAATATATACATAATATTCTCCCTATATTGTTGAAGATCACTGCTTGGGCATTGGTGGTGTATCTTCTACTTTAGCTTTCTTTTGTTTGGAGACAGTAAATTTGGAAAGTTGTAATAAGCTATATTTGAATTTCCGCTGCTCTGATGTTGATGTTGATTTTAGTTATCAGCTTAGGCACTATCTCACCTGTTTTATGTCGAGTATGTTATTATTATATTTTATTCCATGCGCTGTGAGACATTCTACAGGTCCCTTGATTAGTTCATTCCCTTCCTTCCTTTCTTTGGCGACCGTCCTGTGCTAGTCGGGCATGTGTACAGCGCACTTTCGGAGGAAATGCAGGCTGGTGCGGGGCGGGCCGTCACACTTGGTATCAGAGCTCTAGGTTGCGTAGTTAATCTAGGGAAGTTATCAGGGAGAGATAATATACGTATACGAGAGAGCGTATTTGTGATTACTTTGGTTTTTAAGAGATATATATATACTATTACTAGTATTAGGATGAAGTCATACTGCACTAGCACCACTATGGAGTCGTTAATCGTTTCCTTTTTCAGATTGACGATGAGCCGAAATACTAGAGGTGCTGGTAGAGGAGCCAATAATGGGAATGCTGCTGACATGAGGACGATGTTTACTGACCTCATGAGAGAGATGCTTAGAGATGTACAGAGGGCAGCTCCCAATGGTGGAAATGGTGGTGGTCCAATAGTGCAGGCGCCGAGGGTCGACTTCGCCAAGCTAAACAAGGACTATACTAGCCTTGGTGGGAAGCCGTTCCACGGAACGGAGTCGGCCACGGATGTTCAGGATTGGTTGGATTGTTGCGAACGTATCTTCGAGGATTTGGGTATCGAGGATGCAATGAAGAGAAAGTTAGCGTCCCGTCAGCTGCAAGGGCGGGCAATGAATTGGTGGAATGCTATAAAAGCAGCTACTCCTGAAGATCAGATTACTTGGGAGCAGTTTAAAGCTCGCTTTAGCGAGAAGTTCATTCCAGCTGCTCAGAAGTCAGTGCTGTTTAAGAAATTCTTGGAGCTCAAGCAGAATGGCAGAGCTGTCTCGGAGTATATTGCTGAATTTGACACTTTGTCAAAATATGGGTTATCTCTTATTGATACTGCCGAGAAAAAGAATGAGAAATTCATAACTGGTTTGGATCAGTACTTGGGGGAAAAACTTATTAACCACATCGATGAGACGTTTGAATCGATTGTGGGAAAAGCATTAAGATCAGAAAGTCTCTACCCTAAGTCGAAGACTGAGGTTGCATCTGCAGAAGAGCCAAAACCACAAGCAAGTGGTGGAGGCAAGGGTGGTTCCCAGAATAAGAGAAAGCAGAACCAAGCTAAGGATGGCCAGAAGAAAAAGAATAAGCAAGATGTTGAGTGCTTCAGCTGTGGTAAGAAGGGCCATTATGCTAGTAATTGTCGGGCCAAGCCAGCGGATAGGAAGTGCTTCAACTGTGGCCAAATGGGACATCATAAGGACAAGTGTCCACAGCCCCCTAAGGAAAAGCAAATGGTGAAAGCCTACGCTCTTAATGCTATTCCTTCTTCGTCGAATGCCCCAACAGCGGCGGAGAAGGGAAAGAATGTCGTCATTCAAGGTATGCTTTCTGTTTATGATGTTCCTGTTAGAGTTTTGTTTGATACCGGAGCTTCCAGTTCTTTCATATCTAGTGACCTGGTAGATAGGTTGGGATTAGAGCCCGAGATTGTCGATAGACCTTTAGTAGTGACGAACCCGGTTGGTGGTTCGACTAGCCTTAGCATGATTTGTCGTAATGTGGTCTTATCGAGTCATGGATGCATGTTTGTTTGTGATTGCTTTGTTTTGGGCTTTACTGGGTTTGGCATTATTTTGGGAGTAGATTGGCTCCGAAGATACGGGGTGGTGGTAGACTGTGAGGGCTTTTTGGTGACAGCTAGAGCGGATGATGGGCGGAGGATAGTGTTTGGTGGTCTACCCAGTGAGGGGGTATTGGCTAGTTTTCTAAACTCCCTCGACATTCCGCATAGTGAGTTGTCAGGTTTGCCCGTGGTTGGCCAGTATCCGGATGTTTTCGAAGAAGTGACCGGACTTCCACCACACCGAGAGATTGAGTTCCGTATTGATTTGGTAAAAGATGCCAGGCCTATAGTGATGCCACTTCGTCGTATGGCACCAAGGGAGCAGCGAGAGCTCGAGGTGCAAGTCAGCGATCTTTTGAAGAAGGGATTTATCAGAAGGAGTGTTTCTGAATGGGGAGCACCAGTTGTGTTTGCTACCAAGGCGGATGGTTCCCTTCGTTTGTGTGTAGACTACCGCGAGTTGAATAAAGTGACGAGGAAGAACAAGTATCCTCTACCGCGGATAGATGATTTGTTTGATAAGTTGAGTGGCGCGAGAGTATTTTCTCAGTTGGATCTCGCGACAGGTTTTCATCAGCTTAGAGTGGAAGCCGAGAGTATAGCTAAAACGGCATTTCGGACGCCGTCTGGGTTTTATGAGTGGTTGGTCATGCCATTCGGGCTGACCAATGCCCCAGCATATTTTGTGGATCTTATGAATAGGGTATTCAGAGATCAGTTGAATAAGTTTGTCCTTGTGTTCGTTGATGATATTTTGGTCTACTCGAGGACAGAGGAAGAACACAAGGGACATTTAAGAATAGGGATGGAGGTGTTGAGAAAACACCAATTGAAAGCAAAGTTTTCTAAGTGTCACTTCTGGAAGAGGGAAGTGAGGTTCTTGGGCCATGTTGTATCAGAAAATGGGATTGCCGTGGACCCGGCGAAGGTGGCTACGGTACAGGATTGGCCTACGCCTAAGAATGCAACAGATGTAAGAAGTTTCTTGGGATTAGCTGGATACTATCGTAAGTTTATCCAAAGTTTCTCCAAGATAGCAGCACCATTGACCCAGTTAACTAAGAAGAATCAAGCTTTTGTCTGGGATGGAAGGTGCGAGAATGCATTCAAGAGTCTAAAGGACAAGTTGACAAGCGCACCAGTGTTAGTCATTCCTAAGGGGAATGAAGAGAAGACGGTATACACGGATGCCTGTGGTATCGGACTGGGTGCTGTATTGATGCAAGGCGGTAGGGTTGTTGCTTATGCAAGTCGGCAATTGAAACCGCACGAGAAAAGATACCCTACCCATGATTTAGAATTGGCAGCAATCGTGTTCGCGTTAAAGATATGGAGACACTATCTCTTGGGAGAAAGATTTGAGCTTTTTACAGATCATAAGTCGTTAAAGTATCTCTTCTCTCAGAAAGATCTGAATCTCCGTCAGCAGATATGGTTAGAGTTCTTAGCTTCCTATGATTTTGACATCGCATACACACCAGGAAAGGGCAATGCGGTGGCTGATGCATTGAGTAGAAAACATGTCAGCTTAGGGGCTATGTTCCTTGAATGGAAGCAACTGGAGTTTATCGCGGGGTTTGATTTCAGACCAAAGTGCGAATTGGATCCAGAAATGTTGGCAAGTTTGACGATCAGACCCACTTTGATTGAGCGGATCGGCTCTAGTCAGAGGGACGATCCTAACCTATTGGAAATCATCTCCAAGTTAGAGATGGGTATCGATGAGGAGATGAACAAGTATGGGCTTGATCGAGATGGATGGCTTAGAAAGGATGGAAGACTAGTCGTACCCAATGTCAATGGATTGAGGGATGAAGTGCTTAGAGGATGTCATCACTCAAAACTGACTATACATCCCGGTGGTAATAAGATGTATCGAGACATGAGACAGACTTACTACTGGGAAGGGATGAAAAGAGACGTTGGGAAGTTTATATCCAAGTGCATGAATTGCCAGCTAGTTAAAGCCGAGCAAAAGAAGCCTAGTGGGTTGTTGCAACCATTAGAAATTCCCGAATGGAAATGGGAGCAAGTCTCGATGGATTTCATTGATGGTTTACCAAGGACTAGATCGGGACATGATAGCATTTGGGTAATTGTGGATCGGTTGACTAAGAGTGCAAGATTCATACCAGTCAAATCGACCAGAACGGCAGCTAAGTTAGCAGAATTATATATGAAGTGGGTAGTGAGATTTCATGGAGTACCCAAAAGCATTGTGAGCGACCGAGACCCGTTGTTCACTAGTGGGTTTTGGAAGAGCTTACAAGAGGCTCTAGGGTCAGAGTTACATCTCAGTACCGCATATCATCCTCAGACCGACGGTCAGACGGAGAGGGTGAACCGTATCTTGGAAGACCTCTTGAGAGCATGTGTATTGGATTTTGGTGGATCATGGGATGACCATTTGCATCTAGTAGAGTTTGCATATAATAATAGCTACCAATCCAGTATCGGTATGGCTCCATTTGAAGCTTTGTACGGAAGACCGTGCAACTCACCATCATGTTGGATAGAGACTGGCGAGAAGTTTATGCTTGGACCGGATGTGGTGAGGGAAACTTCAGATAAGATTAAGATCATTCAACAACGAATGAAGGCTGCCTAAGATAGGCAGAAGAGTTATGCTGATAAGAGGAGAAGAGACTTAAAATTCTCCGTTGGCGACTTGGTGTTTGTCAAGATTTCTCCGTTGAAGAGCGTAATACGATTTGGCAGGAGAGGCAAGTTGGCACCAAGATTTGTTGGCCCATTCCCTGTTCTTGAACTAGTCGGGAATTTAGCATACAGAATTGACTTACCGGAGAAGATGGCAGGAGTTCACGACGTATTTCATGTTTCCCAACTAAGGAAGTTCGTTCACGACTCAGATATGACTATTTCACCTGATCAGTTAGAGGACTTCGAAGTAGAACCCGAGGCGGTTGGGAACCGCAAGCCGGCCCGTATTGTCGAGCACGACATGAAGCAACTTCGAAGGAAGGCGGTGAAGCTAGTCAAGGTACAGTGGAGCGAGGACGAGAATGATTGTACTTGGGAGACAGAGGAGAACATTAGGAAGTCACACCCAGAACTCTTTGCCTGGTAAGATTTTGACTTCGATTTAGTTTTCCGCAAGCTAGGATGGGCTTGTTCGCTTGTTTTGCATGATTGATTGTTGTATGTAGTTGTTACGCATGCGGGATCCTTTGTATGTTTTGGGTTAAGGAATTTCGGGGGCGAAATTTCTTAAGGGGGGAGAGTGTAACGACCCGCATTCTACCCATCATAGGATCGTAGAATATTTATTTCTTTCACATACGAAGTCGTATGGTCATGTAACTTTGGGGGACGACTATTGGGGTCATTTCCCATGTTCATGATTTTTCTTGATTTTTAAATGACCATTTTACCCCCTAGTTATCACTGTTTTGGCCATAACTTTTGACTGGAAAGGAATTTTGACCTGAAACCACTCCCATTGGCTCCGGATGATGGTTTCTCTTTCCGTAGAGTGGTCACATTAGCCAAACGGACTCACCGTTTGGGAGATATGGCTGAAACAAGTTTCAGATGGTGAAAAATAGCTTAATTGGGCTTAACCGGATGATTAGCAGCTAGGCCCAGAGGAGAATTTCGGGTTTAGGGGTATATAGGGGCTGATTAGGGTTAGAAAACATTTCTTTAGACATTTTCCAGCCGCCACTTTCATCCTTAGACACTCTAACAATGGCCTCCTACATAAAACACTCCAAATCACTTTTTAATTAAAGATTAGGCTTAGCAACATCAAATTAAGAAGAAAAAGCACCAAAGCAAGGTTAGAGCTGCTGTTGGACATCAGTATTCGCCCCAAATCAGAGGAGTTTCAGTTCTGAAAATTTTATTTGTGGCCAAGGTGAGTGGTTAGCATTGTTTTGACACTAATTACAGTTAATCAGGGTGATTAGCGATAATTAGTGAATTCTTACACTTTAAAATTCTGGAAAAATATTCTAAAAATTCGAAATATTATTTTAGACCTCTGTTAGAAATTTGGGTTGATTTGATTAAGTTTTGTAAATCCTATGATTAGTTTTGCTTAAACATGCTTAAGGGAAAACATGGGATTTTGGCTATGTTTGATCCGTTTTATCCTATCATAATTGTGTTTTGATGTTTGTGAATGATTATACATGTTTCTATGACTGTATAGTATGCTTTGTGATTGTCTAGAAGTGTTAGATTGGTCAAAAACGCCGTCGAATGGCGTAAAAACAGTCGTAGGAAATTGTGCAGAAAACGGTTAGCCCCAAGTCCAGCGATCCGATGGAGTCCGGCGATCCGATATAGTCCAGCGATCCGATGGAGTCCAGCGATCCGACGATCCGATGAAGTCCAGCGATCCGATGGAGTCCAGCGATCCGATATAGTCCAGCGATCCGATGGAGTCCAGCGATCCGATATAGTCCAGCGATCCGACGATCCGATGAAGTCCAGCGATCCGATGGAGTCCAGCGATCCGATATAGTCCAGCGATCCGATGAAGTCCAGCGATCCAATGGAGTCCAGCGATCCGATGAAGTCCAGCGATCCGACGGAGTCCAGCGATCCGGCGATCCGATGAAGTCCAGCGATCCGATGGAGTCCAGTGATCCGATGAAGTCCGGCGATCCGGAGAAGACCAAAACCCGAGATGCAAAGGAAGTCCAAATGAGAAGCTAGAGCTCAAGATCCAGATGGGAATCAACGAGTTCGCTTCATGATTGGGCTTTGCTGCGGGACGCGTGTTAAGGGGTTATCGATGTCTATAGCTTTGGACTACTATGGTAGGAGGTACGGAGGCGGATTCAGGGCCATTATGGCATTGGTAGGACCAAGGACTACGACCAATGTGGTGGGTCATTGAAAGGTTTGGTCATGACTCCATGTGTTTAGCTTGGTCGCAGCAGGGTTCTACAAGTCGGGATTCGTCGTTACCTCAATTTGTCTAGTGTTCCAAAGTGGTAGATATCGTATGCTTTATGCACTGAGTGAGAGATGTGAGGATGGTTGCCATGGATGATTTGTTTGCTATCATTATGACATGCACACCCCACCCCGTATCCTTACGCTATTTATTATGGCACCTTAGAGCATTGTACGGTATGTGGTACTAACTCTTTGGTTGCAGGTCCAGGTTCAGGTATGGTTTAGTATACCTGTTATTATTCTGCTTAGATGCTTATCGCTCATACCAGGCTTTATGTCTGACCCAGAGTTTTATGTCTCCTCTTATTACTCTGGGTGCTCACACGAGCAGACTAGAGACAGGTTAGCTGGTGGTGCACGGGTAGAGGATCCGGAGACGAGCAGGAGGCTTCCACGTAAAATATATACATAATATTCTCCCTGTATTGTTGAAGATCACTGCTTGGGCATTGGTGGTGTATCTTCTACTTTAGCTTTCTTTTGTTTGGAGACAGTAAATTTGGAAAGTTGTAATAAGCTATATTTGAATTTCCGCTGCTCTGATGTTGATGTTGATTTTAGTTATCAGCTTAGGCACTGTCTCACCTGTTTTATGTCAAGTATGTTATTATTATATTTTATTCCATGCGCTGTGAGACATTCTACAGGTCCCTTGATTAGTTCATTCCCTTCCTTCCTTTCTTTGGCGACCGTCCCATGCTAGTCGGGCATGTGTACAGCGCACTTTCGGAGGAAATGCAGGCTGGTGCGGGGCGGGCCGTCACATTATGCATATATATATATATATATCCTATGCATATACAAACTTATAACCTTAATAACTCCTTCATACAATGTCCGTTTTACGCAAACTTAGGGTCTATCTTAGGGAGAATTCCGAGGTTCGTTTTACCTAATTCCCAATATTTAATTAAGTATTCTTAATTTATCCTTTTAATGTGTTATAGAATTATGGGGTGTTACAAATTTCAAAGAAATTAATTTAATAAAATCCGTAGTGATTAAGTATTGTAGAATTTCAAGTTTCAAGTCAATTGGATTTATTATGTAATTGTGCGAAATATAAACGCGTATTGATTCACGTTATGAATTAAAAAGGAAGTTTTACAAATAATCTCGGAATTCGATGAAACTAGCCCATCATGTTCGGAATATTGAGTTATGTTAAGATTACAATTTCCATCACGATCGGAGGTCGTATGCGGTTATTTAATGTGTTACTTTTTGTGTAATTTTTGTTAAATATTAAAATAATAATATATATGCCTATATATACACCAACATACCCTAATTTCTTGACGAAACTGTCATGCGTGGTCAACCTATGGAATCCACCTCCACTAATGAAACGAATGGCAGAAAAGTTACCGTCTTCCTCCTCATTTATCTTCCCATCCGTTCATCTATTTCAAAGAGCTCTAACTATAAAAATGACGAGCTTAATGAGACTCCCAAAGTAGACGATTGAGATTGAAATCTAAGTACTATGATGTATGGAATCTCGTTTGGAAGCTGCGACATTCGTGGCAAACTACTGGAAAATGGTGGAGTTAGTGGAAGCGGGATTTGGGGAGGTAGGCGAGGGTAGTGACGCGCTTGATTTGGTGGTCTTCGATGGACTTCAGGTGGTCTGAGATTCGTGCAGCATGGTGAAGAAGCCCGCATGCGTGGGTTCTATTTTGGACCTGGGATCGGGAAGCAAGAAAACGGAGAAAGAGAAATAATCGAGTCGTTAATTTAAATGTAGTTAGTATTAATTAATAAATTAATTAGTTTATTTAAAATCATGCATACACAAATGTGAATAACTTTTTATTGCATGATCGGAATTGGACGAAACAAGTTGCATTGGAATCGTCATGACGAACAAAACATTTTGAAGCTAATTTGGACAAAGCTAGAGATAGATGGAATTTTTAGTTAAATTAAACTCCTATTTAATTTAACTGAAATTGAATTGCTTAGCGATAAATCGAATCAAAGTGAGTATAACTCACTTAGTTTGAACCATTTATATTTAATATAAGTCGGGATTTTCATTTGTATGCTATGATTATTTATTGTTTAATGTATGCTGAACATACTTTTATATACATTGGATGAAGTGATTAAATTAAACATTCGTTTAATTTAATTGAAATCAAATCGTTATTTCAACGATTATTACTAAATGAGGTAACATACCTTATTGGTCACGTTTATAGTAATATAAACGTACCAAATTAAAAGATGGATCCTTGATTGCTATTATTGGTTGATTGCTGAAAATTATATTTGTACATTGAATTGAATGATATTATTTTGAGGTAATGTGTTTGATGCAGGAAATGATAGGTTGGAGGGATCTAACAGGATTCCTCACTAATATCGATAATGTTTATCATATATGAAGGATATATTTATTGAGTGTGAAATTGGATGAAACAAACCCTTATTTCACGGTTTGGTATTTTAGCAGTTGCTTGGATCTTTAGTACCATCGTTATAATAAGAAATTATTAGAATCGAATTTTAATTGGTTCTGAGACATTTTAAGATTTTTTATATATTGAATAGTCGTTAGTATATAAAGAAAAGTTTATTCTCCAAAGAGGTAAACTACGTTTTGTTTTCAAAACAAATTCCGAAGCTTAATTTATGTTTCTTTTTATATAGTTAGTTAAATATAACTAAAGTTAATTTCGAAGTATAAATTATAAGGACTTTGTAAATGAGATGGCTGAAATTTCTGATTTCCTATTTAAATGGAATACTAAATGGAATTTGATGTGATATTTTTAGAATTATGATTTTTTATTTATCTTAAGATAAGAACGTTGTCGATCAAGGTATGAGATGTAGATAGAATATCCTAACTTGAGTGACTACACTATTATCATGGGATGGTATTAGTTTGTAAAGGTAAAAGATGCTAAAAACAGTTTGATTTTCCTATAAGAGGAATATTGCAAAATATTTGCAAGATTTTGAGGTGTAATTAGAACTATTATATTTTAAAGTAAACAATGTATAATTTAACATTGTTTGGCCAAATTATAAAGTGTGACTATACTTATACCATTCAGTTAGGTATATAGCATTATTTTATGAATATTGAAAATAGTACAGTTTAAAGTTATAAATGGAAATACATATATAAATTGAATTATATTGAAAAGGATTATAAATTGGATTTTTGATAAAAAATAATTGCCAAATAGAAGTTTAAATATCGATAAGAGGCTTAAGAGCGTGTTAAGGAAAGGATATCAACTATTGCAAGGTGTTGGAAGAATTGAATATAAATGTTAAGGAATGGTTAATAAATTTTGGAAATAAAATCCATAATATTGTTTACAAATGTTAAGTTAAAATGCTTGATTTACAAACATGTATTTTTATAAAAGGAAACTTTTTCCAGTTTTAGAAAATAAAAAATGGTTACTGTGAATGTTTTACAAAATGATATGTTATAATGGAATCGAATAAAATAAATATAAAATCAGATCATTTTGAAATATTAAAAGGTGGACTGGATACACATTAAAATGGACAATTAGTTAGCTAATATTATGAAATGGTATTTCGTAATAAAGTTGGAAATGACTAGGTTAAATTATAAAGGAATATAATAGTTTAAAAATGGTAAGTGGGAATTAAATCGAACTTCGAGAATATTCGAGGAAATTATGAATTATTTCTTAAATAAAGTTCTAACAAAGATTTGAATAATATTTTAATTTAATTTTCCTAAGTGTCGGAAAGTAATATTGGGAATAGATTTGAAGTATAAACCAAATGAATTCCGAAAGAGAAGTGGTTTGAAAATATTTTAAGATATGGTAACTAAATTCCAATTATATCATTTGGAGTTGTCGTAACGATGTTTTACATGAAATTTGTTGAACCCAAAGTGTGGAGTATATAAATGAATTGGTTCTAAAGTATTTTAATGATTTGAGAATATTCTTACGTTAAAATAAGAAGTGAAAATCTATGTTCGAAAGATTTAGAAGTTTAATTAATGGATGATTAATTAAAGAGGCCAATGATGCCATGTACTGAACCTATGAATTCATTTTTCATAGTTGAGTGGATGTTTATTTTTATAGTTAAATAATTGACTATCAAATCTGGCCAATTATTGATTGTTGGTGCTAAAGACCAGGATCGAATTTACATTCGAAAACCATTCCGATCGGCAAATACGTAAACATGAAAGATATCAGATGTTGATCGAGATGGAGCAATTGAAGGTCGTAGATCTTCATAAAATGGGAGAACTACTTAAAATCTCTAGGTAGCTTCTGGAGATATATTGTGGTTCTATCATGGTTGAAATCTATGGATATGCAATGACTACTCACTACTGATCCATAAGGTGATTCCTCGGATGTGGTAGAAGAGTGTATTTGGTTCATCCTGTTCCTGGATGACTTGTATTGATGAACGTCTGACAAGGTATTTACAAAGGATCATGTACATTGATTTCCTCAAACATACTTTTGTTTGGTGGCGGATAAGATACCTTCTCTTAGCTCAACACCCAGAATATTTTTGTGGACGTGAATTTGTGATTTGGTGAATCTGATAATGTGGCATTCGAAGTAAATGATGATGTGATGTTCAAAAAGGTAATCGTATCTCAAGCCTAATCAACCGAGGTATGAGAGAAATCGGGCAGGCGGCATGGCTGTGTGGGTCACTCCCATTAGGATGTATTATCACCATCTAGAGAAAATTTATTTGTTTCTTCTATCGCTTTTGTATCTTCAGATAAACGTTATATGGGCCCAACCATCGGATAAACTGTCATGTGTGGCCAGATTACAAGATGTTCTTGTTGAACCGGGTGCATTCCTCTCTAGAGATAAACTATTGGAAGGTGGTACCATACCTTATCATAGTAGGGATCCATTCTCCAATAAGTAGCACTTGATTTTTTATTATATACTAAGTATGTGGAGCGTGAGATGCAAGCGTTCTTCTAGATGGTTATTTAATTAGTTTAGACATTATTATAATATCAGAACAGTTTTGATACAAAGAATGTTTTGGGTTATTGTAAGGTAAAAACTGTCTATGTTTATGTATGGACTGGCCTTACGATGATCTTTTTCAATCAAAAAGGATTTTTTTAACCTTAAATCAGTTGGATGATACCTAGAAACTTAGTGAGTTTTCTCACGTTGGTTCACCAGACTGAACTGTGGTGTTTGCAATGCTCTGGTCAGACCGAGTTTTCCAAGTTCAGGATAGGATGCTACGGAACTCAGAAGACATTCTGGAGAAGTTCATACATATGATACATATTAAGTATTTATTACGCTATGTGTTGTATATAAGGAAGGGTTGTTATGTTTGTCTAGACATATTGGTTGTTCGCTGTACTCTGATGAAATGTAAGTATTTATACAAGTTCTTTATTAACATTTATTTCTATTATATTTTTCCACTGCGATGTAAGACTATGATTCTATTGTGTTCTTTTTCTTCTTCTACTACTACTACTTTTCTTCTATTCTAACATTTCTTTCTTTCTATTTCTCACCATATGAACTCTTTTTATTAACTACCAGGTGTTTTTGATTGTAACACCCAAAGTTTTAATAAACAATAATTATACGAAGAAGATTAATAATGAAATACTAATAAATTAAATTTTCAAAACTAGATAAAATGCACTTCACTATTGCATTCGTTACGAAATTCTGATTCAGATAGACTTTCAGTTTGCGTAAATCGGATTACAAATGAACATATTATGATTGATCAAAGTTTGAAGTAAAATTAAATAATTTAATTAAACAAATCATAAAAGTGCAATGGTAAATGGGCGACCCAAACCCTATATGGGTCGACCCCTGGGTCGACATACGTGTTGACCCACATAGAAGGTGGATTGACCCACTTCGAGCCAGACACGAGCCTGTGCCTGGCCAAACACACTTATTTCAAGATTATTCTTTTGCTGACTCATGCTGAGGTGTTTTCTATGATTTGGATTAAAACCCCTATGAACTAAACTATCCTATCACACCTATAAATAGAATATCAACCCTCACTCTTTCCCTACACCAATTATTCGCATCTTCTTCCTCCACCCTATTATGCTATAGAAATAAATAAAAATTGGGGAAAGGTTAGGGTCTGTCAAAATATAAATCTGAAAGGATATTCTTCTTCTGCTTCTATTTCAAAGACCTTTTTCTGGATCTACAGCAATTCTCTGTGAGTTTTATGTTACTTGTAGATTAGCAATCTAAATTAAAAGGATTAAGACAGTAAAATGGATTGGCTCTAAAATTTTGACAAATGCAGAATTTACAAGTTTATCTTTTACATGTTATTGTTCATTTTTACTATTTTTTACTTATCCCTTTTCATTTGTTATTATTTTCTTCTTATTTATCCCATTCTCAGTTATTATTCTATTTACAGTCTTGCAATGCCTATTTATCCCTTTTCTTTTGTTTTGAGCTGAGCCTAGGCCTTTACCGTTTAATTTGCGTAAAATTAGGATAAAATAAGGGAATGTTGAAATGAGTATTTTTTAGGAAAATTGAGAATTGGTTAATATTGCACTCAAATTATTGACTATAATTGGGGATAAACTTATGAAATGGAACAGGTTTTACTTAAAAATATAAAGTAACATGTTAACATAAAACATGTTGATTGGATTCCAATATACTTAATTAATCGTTAAGTAACCTGAAATTGTAAAACATCCGAGCAGTGATGTACTGAACTTAACTTGACATGGGAAAGCATTATAGATTACATTCGCTAATTACAACCTAGAAATATAACAAATAGTCATATTGGGTTTATTAAATGAACTTAAGCGTGCTAAGTTAAACCTGTATGATTAATAAGCTAATCTTGAAAGGGGTCCATTCTAATAGGAAATAAGGGGCTCAAGGAAAACCTAGTTGTTACTTGCTTGCTTGGAACCCGTATCTATTAGTACCTTCTTGTTATCATCTGAGTCTCATGAGAGAATAGGTCACGCTTTACTGATGCTTGATTGTAAGAGGTTCAAAATTTTGGAGGTGGGTACAGGAGCATTTTGGCAGAACCATGAGCATGCATTGTTCTAAATAGGGAAGATAAGACGTTGTAACGATCGTGCATAAGGCTGTGTCTTTTTAGTTGATGGGTTCGAGATCGATATCCCCGAATGCCATAGCTGTCATAGGTTATTCATATATGCTTAGGAAGCCGATCACTGAGTAGAAATTAGGTAAAACATAATCCTGATATCCAGTTAATTATGTTAAACCTAATCCTCATATTCTGGAAATTAGGCAGAACCTAATCCTAATATTTTGGTAGTTGGTGCAGAAATTCTAGGGATATGAACGAGAAGCTTGCCATTGTCTTATTTCGAATTTTACTACTTTTTAGCATTTTTTTTGGTAAAGTCGACTGGTTTTTAAGGTGACCACAAACACCTTTCTATTATAACCAATAATCAAAAATATAGTATAGTACAGGTGATTGTAGTTTACAATTAACTAATTCGGTTTTTAAGGTAGACCGTCCATCGCCAACGGCATTTACAGTGGGCTACCCACTGAATCTAAACTAGATTACAGTATAGGAGCATAGCTTACACACTAGACTACTATATTACTTTTATTCTCCACGTAGGGAGAAATAAACAAGTTGTTGGGAAATTGTAGTACAACCAAAACTGCGCCAAAAATCACCCATCCCATGTATAGTAAATTACATTACGTAGTGTTAGAAGATACTTAACATCAATAGTCACATCAACACAGAATTAATTTTCCAAAATATCATCCTGGTGGGCGCAACAGGAAGACCCTACTGCAGATGTAACACCCCGTATTTTTAACAACACTAAAAGAGGATAAATTAAATAATAATTAATTTAATATTCAGAATTAAGGGAAATGGACTACGCCATTGCGTCTGTCTCGAAATTCCGGTCAAGATAGACATTTGGTTTGCATAAAACGGACATTGTATGAGGAAGTTGTGAGGATTTTAAGTTTGTATACGCGCAGAAGAATTATATATATGCATATGAGTCAGATATGAGTCAGAACCTTATACAAAATCGTTCATAAAATCAAAATGGAAAAAGCGGCAAATTTCCCACTCTAGGGGGTCGACAGTGTCGACACCAGGGTCGACCCCCCTACAAGGGTGTTGATACCACTAGGGCTGACATGGCAGTCAGTTTTAGAGGTGCTGACAGCTATAAATATGTGTTCATTTCTCCTGTTTTCTTCATTGGAAATCATGGAGGCCAAATGGTACCGGTGTCTGAACTGAGACGGATCCTATCTTCTACAACTATTAACTTAAGCAAATCAGTTAGAGATTCAAGATCCATTCTTTCTCTATTTTCTAATCCAAACTCTATGAGTTCCTAGTTGCTTTTAGATTTAAATATTTAAAAGTAAACGTGATATGACTATAGTTTGGATTTGTTCATGTGCCTATATTATACTAGATCCATTGTAAATTATGAACGTATGATATTCTAAATTGCTTGTAACTTGGATCTAAATCTCTATCTTGTCGGATCTATTGTAACTTCTATGACATTCTATGATGTGGATCTTGACCTTATTTGTGTTAGATCTATTTTTAACTGTTGGACTTGAATTGGACATCTAAATTATTAATCAGATCTAGTTTATCACCCTGTTCCTACCATATTAGATCTAAACTAGTTGGACATCTAAATTGTTAATTTAGATCTTATTATGCTTATTATGACATCATAGTTATGTTAGAATTAGTTAACTGCCACAAGTTCATCAGATTTATGCTTATACGTCCACCTTATCACCATGTTAGTTTATGTTTATGCCAGAACAATCACCTTTTACATATTCCCATCACTTTTCCCTTTTTATTGTTTATGACTAGGCTACTTTCCAGCCAAGATGCCGCCAAATATACGCGAATATGTTAGTTAGGGAACGGGGGAAACAGGCTAGAACTGGCATAATCTAAATAATGTTTATATGAATTGGACTTATAATTCAAAATGGGGGAAAAGGGCATAATCACCTATAAAGACATAGGTAAGAATTGGATAAGAATGAAATGTCTAATAATTACAATTAGAAATTGTAATTGCACTTATGACACGAGGTTAGGTTGCATTAGTGGTGGAAGTCTACCTGGACCCGACCGGCATATCCAGCAACCACTAATGTTGAACCTAATGTGAGAGGTCTAAGTGCGCAAATACGAGACGAGCTATGACACGAGGTTGGGCCCAACTTGTGGAAGAAGTCTGCCCTGATCCGATCGGCATATCCAGCATCCACAAGTTATAGGCCTAATGTGGAAGGTCTAGCCCATTATAAACCATAAATGGACATGGTAATAAATTGGACTACTTAACCTAATCTAATCCATAGGGGATTGTATGAATATGAACTAAAGTTAGGGTTAAGTAAAATTTATTGGACAGTGGATGGGTTAAGAAAATCTGGAGGGGTGGGTAATACTTACATATAGGCCCACAAACTTAACTCGATAAGGTTATATAATTAAAGACACCTAGTGGTATACATAATCGATGGAAATAATAAAAATATGTAATTAAAGACACCTAGTGGTATACATAATCAAATGGAAAACCTAGTGGGGGATACAAGACAAAGGGGAGAGCTTGTATCATATTGTGTAGGACCCGTTTCATCCAGTAACCCGTAGTAGGTATCAAAACATGTACTCCGTACTAGGTCGGAGAAGGGGTACGCTTACTGGACAGATTGTAAGAGATCTAAACGTCGAGGACAGTGTGGGCGGCGCAAACCGACCAGACCATGTGCGTGCATGAGCCGGGCAGAAGGGGGTAAGACGACCGTGACACCTGTAGATATGGGGCTGTGCATATCAGTAAGGGTTTGCCACTTTAGGGCGTAATACATCCTATTGTGGGATCAGCACAAAGTATCTACATGGATTAGGGAGCCGATCGATTAGGGTCGTAGTTAGGGTACACTTGGATGTATGCCTAAGTCTACCACCATATAGTGGAAGGGGTCATCTCATTCTGGATATACTAGTAACAGTGCAAAGTAATCATTTTAGGGAAGCGTATACACCTTATCCTGTCTACCTTGTCACACCTGTCTTTTATGTAGTAATCCCTCTTATCCACTTTATATGCTTGTCATGCTACTTTTATTTATTTACTTGCTAATAGTAACTAAACTCACCAGGCTTTATGTTTGACCCTTTTTGTTTCTCCTTCTTTCTTCTGTTTCCCCTCCCCCCCCCCCCCCCAGATTCTCAGGGAGGAAACACTTAGGCTTGACCGTGATTCTACTTACTTTTGCTAGAGCTGCTGATATGTACGACTCGAGCTCCTATCCTTGTTGCTATGGCTATATTTTGTTTCTGGGGAATTTTATTTCTTTTATGTACTCTAATATTTTTGAAGTACAAGACAGTAGCTTTTATGTTGCAATGGGCTTTTGTATTTCAGACATGTGATGTTTTTGGACCATGGTATCTTAAGATAAATAAAGTTTTTTTATTCTGTTGTTATTATATATGTCTATCTTGTAATATTTCCATTCTGTTTACTATAACACTTCACGAAACTTAATGCATTCCCTTTGTGAGTGACATTAACGGACGTGGGGTGTCACACTTGGTACCAGAGCTGAAGGTTACCAGATTAGATAAAAAAATTTGAAAATTATTTTTAAAAAGGTTTTTAAAGAAAGCATTTTAAAAAAGAAAAGTCTGTTTTGAAAAACATTCCCCAAAAAGTCATAAGTAATATCTATCGATCCCTTGTCTGAATCTCTTTCCTTTTTCTTTTTCAGCATGTCTGGGGAAACCAACATTCCATAGGGCGTTACTATACCAGGATGGTTCTGTAGGTATCTGGAAGCCACTGCGCCTGCTGAAGGCCAAGGAAACGTTCCTCCCCTAGCTGCACACGTTGTTCCTCCTCCTCCTATGCGTGTAGACAACTTCTCAAAGATTTGCAAATATTTCCGTGCTATGGGAGGGAAGCCATTCCATGGAGCCGAGACGTTTGTGGAAGCTAGGAACTGGCTCAAGGAGACCGAGGACTTTTTTGTAATCTTTGAAATAGAGGATCGAAGAAAGCTTCAATTAGCTTCTTGGCTATTGAAGGATGAAGCTTCATTTTGGTGGGAGGTAACCTAAGCAGGCCATCCGGTGGAAACTTGGGATGACTTTAGACAGAGGTTTGAGATGAAATTCCTTTCCCAAGCTGAGAAGAGCATGCAGACGGAGAGGTTCTTAGCACTCAAACAAGGGAACTTGATGGTTAAAGAGTATGTGAACAAGTTTAACCGACTGGCAAGATTTGGACTGGAACTGGTGGACATGCCGCATAAGAAGGCTTTCCAGTTTGCTAAAGGGCAGAATGAACCCCTTTATGGGCTAGCCATGTCCCACATCCTGATGGGAGCCACCTTTGAAAGACTTTTTGATATGGACTTGATGTATGAGGAAGAGAAAGGGGAGAAGAAGGAGGTTAAAGCTGAGGAAACAACGCAAAACAAGAAGACATGGCACAAAAAAAGGGCAACAACAACAGCAACAGAAGAAAGCGGGAAAGAATGACAAGGGTAAGGAGAAAAGGAAGTGTCACAGTTGTGGGAAAGAAGGTCACTTGATCAAAGATTGTAAAAGAAGGAAGAACACTTGCTTTAATTGTGGAGAAGTCGGACGCTTTGCTAAAGACTGCCCGAAGAAACAGGGATCACAGGGACAAGGTCAAATGGCAGGAACTTCTGAGGGCAGGTGCATACTCTCGTGACCAGTGCTCTTGATAGAGGTAGAAATTTTTTGTGGAAGGTTTAATTTCTCTTTCAAACCATCCTATTAGAACACTTTTTGATTCTGGCGCTTCACATTCATTTATATCTAGTTCTGTGGTTGAATCTCTGCACTTAATTACTAGTATGGTAGTGGTTCCCGTTGTTGTTTCAAACCCCATTGGTGGTTCTTCTCATTTATCTATAAATTGTCGGGGTTTGAAATTATTTGTGTTAGGCATCGAGTTTGAGTGCGACGCGTATGTGCTCGGGTTTATGGGCTATGGGTTGATTCTAGGAATGGATTGACTTACCACATATGGTGCCATTCTAGATTTTGAGAAGAGGGTTGTTAGGCTTGTGACTTGTCATGGGAGGACCCTTGAGATTTCTTGTGACCCCTAAGGGTCTGTTATGCTTAGCTTCCTAGAGTATCTTGATGCATCCATAGATGATTTGCAATTTTTTCTGGTAGTCCGAGATTATTCTGATGTTTTGAGGAGGTTTGGGGTTTACTTCTGAGGCATGAGATCGACTTTCATATATATATCTGGTGGACAATGCAAAGCCAGTTGCATTACCAGTGCGCCATATGGCTCCGAGGGAAAGGAAGGAGTTGAGTAAGCAAGTAGGGGAGCTACTTGAGAAAGGATTTACCAGACGAAGTATATCTGAATGGGGTGCTCCAGTTGTATTCGCAACTAAGGCGGATGGTTCTCTTCATTTATGTGTGGAGTATAGAGAATTGAACAAACTCACAAAGAAGAATAGGCACCAATTTCCAAGGATAAGCGACTTGTTTGACCAACTTGTCGGGGCCTGGGTATTTTCTCAGTTAGACTTGGCCACAGGGTTTCATGTTGAGGGTGGCTGAGGACAGCATTGATAAGACTGCTTTTAGGACTCCGGATGGTTTCTTTGAATGGCTAGTTATGCCTTTTGGGCTAATGAATGCACCCGCCTATTTTGTTGATCTAATGATTATAGTGTTTCGGGAGTTCCTAAATAAATTTGTCATAGTCTTTGTTGATGATATTTTGATCTTCTCTAAGAGTGAAGAAGAGCATGCCCGACATTTGGGAGAAGTTTTGAAAACTCTCCGTGACCATCAGCTTAAGGCAAAGTTCTCCATATGCCATTTTTGGAGAAAGGAGGTGAGATTCTTAGGGCATGTAGTCTCTAAAGAAGGGATAACTGTGGATCCCACGAAAGTAGTTGCAATGCAATATTGGTAGATTCCTAAAAATGCAACAAAGGGGATACAAGACAAAGGGGAGAGCTGGTATCATATTGTATGGGACCCATTTCATCCAGTAACCCGGAGTAGGTACCAAAATATGTACTCTGTACTAGGTCGGAGAAGGGGCACGCTTAGTAGGCTGATTATAAGAGATCCAAATGTGGAGGACGGTGTGTGCGGCACAAACCGACAGGGCCATATGCGTGCATGAGCCAGGCAGAAGGGGATAAGACGACCGTGACACCTATATATATGGGATTGTGCATATCAGCGAGGGTTGCTACTTTAGGACGTGATAAACCCTACTGTGGGACCGACACAGAGTTGCTACATTACCAATCCTTTGCCGAAATATATGAAAGGGTGTTAAGCAAGAGAATAAATTCTCTGCCACCAAACATTCATACATTCGACAGAAAATCAATAAATACAACATAAAGGAGTACAATGTCAGACACACATTCCATTTATAAGCTTATGCTCTGGGTCTGAGCGAAAGCCAAATCCGTACAAATCAGCACTACGTCCTGATAACTACCATTTTAGTCCCGTCTTGGGAGCAAATCAATCAAGGGCCTCAACACTAGTTACCCATTAGATGTGAAGATCGTCAGTCTTCAATCGCCGTATTCAATTCTTCGAACGTCGTATCATTATTTGGAATGAGAGTAAACTCGGACTTTCCAAATAATTCTCGCATATATAAATTTGAAAACCATTTCCTAACGTTGTTAATAATTTATAACGATCTATCGCTATTTTTACTTTACATACACATCCTAAACATAACAATGTATATTTTACTCTTCCATTTTTCAATTTGCACCAAATGTATATTTGGTTTCATTATTTTTCTAATGAATATTCATTCCTTAGAAATGTAAATTTCTAATCTTATTATTTACATTGAAAAATGTAAATTGCTATTCCTATTTTATTTACATTGAGAAATGTAAACTTATACTTCAATATATTATTATATTGAAAATGTAACTTTTATTTCATATTCTATTTACATTGGAAAATATAAATTCCTAATCATTCTTTTGTTTACATTGAAAAATGTCGGTTTCTATATTACACCAATTACATATAAAAATGTAACTTCCTATTTTCCTTTTATTTACATTAAGAAAAATGTAACTTTTCTAATATTTACATTATGAAAAATGTAAAACTTTTATAATCCTTATCTTATTTTATTAAAAATGTAACTTTCTTTTATAACAAACTTGGAGGTGAAAATATTCATTTCATTATTAACACATAACAGTGTGAAAATAACGTCAATTTCTAAGTTATCCATTTATATTTTAATATGGGCCAGACCTCTCACATTAAGCCTGCAACTTGTGGATGCTGGATAGGCCGGTCGGTTCCGGGCAGACTTATCCCGCAAGTTGGGCTTAACCTCGTGTCTTGGCCCAATTTGTATTTGCGCACTTGGACCTCTCACATTAGGCCCAACATTTGTGGCTGTTGGATATGCCGGTCGGGTCCGGGCAGACTTCCACCACAAATGTGACCTAACCTCGTGTCCAAGTACAATTTTAATTAATCATTATAATTGTTCCATTAAAAATATTATTTTAAAATGTTTCTAATTTCTATCAAAAATATTATTATTTTTGTCGCTTCAACTTTTTATAAAAAATGTTGTTATTTTTGTCGCTTCAACAAAAACGATACTTTGGTTTTAACAAAAATGATGCTTTGGTCTCAATAAAATCAATACTCTAATGAAAAATATAAAAGATAATTTTGTCTACAAAACATGTTATATTATTCTAATGACAAAATAAAAGGTAATTTTTATTCGTATACCATTTCAATGGATAACATGACATAAAAATGCCTATTTTTGATTTGTTTACGAATTCTCATGTATAAACATGATATAAAAATGTTATATTAGTACAAATTGTGCCATTTTGTCATTTATGTTATGATAGAAAATAAAATTGATCATTAATGTTATATTAGTACAAATTGTGCCATTTTATCATTTATGTTATGATAGAAAATAAAACTGGTCATTACTGTTATATTAGTACAAATTGTGCCATTTTGTCATTTATGTTATGATAGAAAATAAAATTGGTCATTAATGTTATACTAGTACAAATTGTGCCATTTTGTCATTTATGTTAGAATTCAAGAACGTCATTTATGTTAGAATTCAAGAACGTCATGTATGATTAGAAAGCACATTTATGTTAGAAAGAACATTTATGTTAGAAATAAACATTTATGTTGGGATTCAAAATATTAGTACATTAAAAATTTATCTTCTTAACGTAATATAAGGAAAAATGAAAGGGAATTCAAGTTGTTGACGCTAATGAAAATCATTTCTTGGATTATACTTTTGTACACCAACAATATAGCCTTTCATATGCTAATGAAAACAAGATAATCATTTATTGAATTCAATACTTGTACATCAAAAATGCCACCTTCAATATGTTATGAAAGGAAAATAATCATTTTATGTAAGGGTACATTTCTATATGAAAAAGAAACATATTTATATAAATGAAATATATTTAAGTAAGGGTACACATTTATGTAAAAGTACCTTTTTATATATATAAAGAGGTTACATTAAAAGACTGGGCTTTACTATTACAATAGAAAGATTGGAATATATAAAGAGCATTTTTAGTATGAGGATTATTTTAATAAAGAACGTTTAAAATAATTTTCATTAAAGTATTTATAATCATAATTAAAAATTACAATTGTACTTGGACACGAGGTTAGGTTACATTTGTGGTAGAAGTCTGCCCGGACCCGACCGGCATATCCAGCAGCCACAAATGTTGGGCCTAATGTGAGAGGTCCAAGTGCGCAAATACAAATTGGGCCAAGACATGAGGTTGAGTCCAACTTGTGGGATAAGTCTTCCCGGAACCGACCGGCCTATCCAGCATCCACAAGTTGCAGGCCTAATGTGAGAGGTCTGGCCCATATTAAAATACAAATAGTTAAATAGAAAATGAACATTATTTTCACCGTCATGTTTAAAAGAATGAAAATTTTCATTTTTATGTAATTAGATTAAAGGATTAAAAATTACATTTTTATGTAATTAGATTAAAAGAAGAAATTTATATTTTTATTAAAAGAAAGAAAGAAAATTACATCTTTATGTAATTAAAACCAAAAGTAAGAAATTTACATTTTTTTGTGAAATTAAGATTAAAGGTAAAAGTTACATTTTTTTATGTAATTGATATAAATAAAGAAAAGTTTACATTTTAATGTAAATTAGATTAAAAAGGGGAAAATTTCATTCTTTCATGCATGTAGATTAAAAGTGTGAAATTACATTTTTTTTGTAATTGGATTTTAACTAAAAAGAATAAGGATATGAAATTTATATTTTAATGAATTAGTTTTTCATTAAAAAGATTTAAGATATGGAAATTTCATTTTCATGTAAATAGATTAGCACACAAAATTATCGTTTTGTTTGTAATGTAAAATTATTATTTTTGTGTTTTGCATTGAAAAGATAACAAAATTATCAATTTTGTTACATTGAAATAAAAAAACAAAAATACTCATTTTTGTAGAAATAAAAGTAGATGAACAAAAATATTCATTTGTTGAAATTGAAATGAAACACAAGAATGCCTATTTTTGTTGGAATTGGTATGATACACAAAATACATTTTGTGTAATTCGAAGGATGAAACAAGAAAATGTACATTGTTATGTATAAGATGTGTATGTGTATGAAAATAAAAATAAACATTATGGTGTGTACATTGTACGTTAATACTGTATATACGAATAGGAATGTTTTTCGTTAGCAAAATGTAATGAATTTAAATAAATTTCATTACACATTATAAACATTTCGATAGGTTGTGAAGCAAAACATTCGCTACTTGTTATGTAATTACGTTAATGAAATGGAATTTAATTATTTCTATATATAAAAAAATAAAGATAAATCGTTACAAATTACTAATAACGATATGAAATGATTTCCAACTTAAATGTATACGAGAATTATTTGGAAAGTCCGAGTCTATCTCATTCCAAATAATTTGAACGACGTTTAAAATTCAAGAGTTAAAGACGACGATTGAAGACCGACGATCTTCATATCGAATGGATGACGACTGCTGATGCCTGTGATTGGAGTAGCTACCTTGAAGGGGCTACAGTGGTGGCCGTCCGGACGTAATGTTGATTTGTACGGATTTGGCTTTCGCTCAGACCCAGAGCATAAGCCTATAAATGGATTGTGTGTCTAACATCGTACTCCATTAAATATCATGTTATTAATCTTCTGTCGAATGTATGGATGTTTGGTGGCGGAGAATTTATTCTCTTGCTTAACACCCGTTCATATATTTCGGCAAAGGATTGGTGGTGTGATATGGAGTGACGATGTGGCATGCTAAGATGCATATGATTAAGGATTTATTGAAAAGCAGGCCTTGTGGGATGATCAAAGTATAGCCTGTTTAGGCATAGCTTTGTGTATAGCGTGACTTCGCGAGCCTCACACACAGGCAAAGTCTAAAACGGGAGAAGGGAACGCAGGGAGAGCAGCACGTTTCTTTCTAGCTAGAAGTGGTGTTTGGGTTTTAACACGGACCGACATTTTACTTATGTGGATGATGGAATGAGGCGCCTCGGATGATAGGTCCTATAGGACCGGGAAACATGTGTTCAGGAATTGCCAATCCACGAAGCTGTATGTGTGGACCGGCCCTACAGCTTTCCAAGGGTTCACTGCGGGGGATCCTAAGACATTAGCTAGAGTGTCTCGAATCGGTAAGGGGCTCCTCCCTAGCCTTGGCTCATGATGGAAACCCAATTTCCAATACGACCTCATACGGTTTTGATTGTATTACTAGTATGGAAGAATAGTATTACGGTATCTATGTGTCCTAGGATTGATACATTATGATTGAACTATTTTTGAAAACTTATATACACCAATAATAATATCAAAATCCGTTTTTATCGTATCAAGCATTTTTGACCATTATAAGGTAAAACCCTATCCTCTGGTTTGCGTTGCATTGTGTATGGGACTTGGGTCTTATGATGGTTTCATTTTTCTAAAAAGCATTGCGTTGTTTTAACGATTTACTTTAGTTTATGCATTGGCAATCCATTGGAGTAAACCCGTTCCGCGTTAGCGGCGTGGTCCTTGGATTTGCCTTATTGCTATTAGTTAAATTAGTTAAGAATTCTCACACCAGTCCCATGACTGACCCGTTGTTTGTTTCCACCTTTACAAACTCGGGTGCCCTCTTTTCCACACGGGCAGTCGAGTAGATTGTCTACAGGTTCTTATCTCAAGCAGGATCCTGGATTGAAGCTTAAAGCTGTGTCCAGAGCATAATTGTCTTCCGCTACCTTAGTTACTTTGTTTCCGCTGCACTGTATTGTATTAAAATATTGTAATTTATCTTCCACTGTATTTTATCGATGTACTCTGATATTCTGTACTCTGATGTTATATTATCATGATATAATAAAAGTCTGCTGTTGTTGTTCTGATGTGTTGTATTCCCAAAGTTAAAGTATTCGTAGATTTCCAGCCTTTTTGGGTCAGACTTGTGTGGTTTATGGTTGATCCAAAGAGCGGAAATTTACGGGTCTTTACAGTTGGTATCAGAGCTTTGGTTAGCTCAAATCTTTGGGGTACAACTCATTAGAACTGAACAAATGACTCATCAGATGTTGGATTAGTAATATCCAATAAGAATACTCATTAGATATAGGATCAGCAGTATCCTAGAATGAGAAAACTCATTAGAGATGGGGTTAGTAATGCCCTAGAACGAGTTGAGAGTAACATGCTTATAATATACGTATCTGTAATTATAATCTATTTTAGAAAATATGATTTTTGAATATATAAAAGTTATATATTTTAAAAGTTAATCAACCAATTGATTGATGATTGTGAAGTGAAATTATTAGTTCAACTAATAAAATTATAGAAATGAATGAAAAAAATGAAAAAATTGAGTAGGATAATTAAACACTTTAGCTTCGTTCCTTTTCGAGGATGAAAAGTTCTTAAGTGGGGGTGACTGTAACAACCCTGAATTTTGGGGGTAAATTTAAAATTTATTTTAAGGAATTTTACTGAGTTTTTTATATTTAAAATAATTTATTTAAAATAATAATGATTGAAAATTTATTTAAATTGAGGTTAGAATGAATAATTTAATTTTAATTGTAAAAAGAGTTAGAAACAACGCGGTAGTTTGAAAAGTCAAACTTGAACTTTGACTGATCATACAGGATGCAAAATTTAACGGATTTTAGTAAAATAAAAAATATTACAATCTATTTAAAAATATCTTTCTAACGAATCCGAAAGACTGGAATTTTATAGCGGGAATCAAAAGTTATGCCCAAATTAAAATTTAGAAAGGTCACTAGGAAATTTACAAAGGTCAAAAACACTACTTTTTGCATACAAAGGAATTTGGACTCGAAATCACTTCCATTGAGTTCAGAATGGCGTCTCTGCATTGAAAAACAGTAAGCACTTATATATTTAGAGTTTAGAAGATTATTTGTTTAAAAATATATTTTAATATAATATATTGGCCTTAAAAATAGCCATTTTGCAAACGACCTCGGTTTTCGACGAAACCACTTTTGTTGGAACCAAAATGTCAAATTATTGCTAAGTTTAATTTTCTAGAATTTTTCGAATTAATATGTGAGTGTGGCAAAAGAAAACGTGTTTTGTTAGTTTCAATCAAATCGGATCGACCAGAAAAAGGCCATTTTTCAATCAGTCTCAGAATTCGACGAAATTAATTTTGTTAGGACCGTATCAACAAAAGAAAGCCAGAAATATTTTTTCTGTAATTTTCGGAGTCCGTATGTGGCCCCGGCGTATTAAAATGTATGGTAAATATTTAATTAATTAATTTTTAATGTAGATTTAAATAACAAATTTACAGATTTCGGAATTGGGCCACGAGACCTATCCCATTGCGTTCAGAAGGCGTCTAAACCTTAAGAACGACAGTAAGCAGGCCCAATTCGGAGACAGCCCGCATTTTTACCTTTATAACACGCTTTACGATGAATAAATTAATAAAAAAATTATTTAAAACCCTAAAAAATGACCAGCCGCCATCATCAAAAACCGAAGGCCATGAATGACCGAAAATTCAAACCTCAATAACTTTTGATCCGCTCAGTGAAATTCAACATATTATATACCGAATCGAAGAGATTTTCAAGACCTTTCAGCCCATACGGTTAAGATCGGGTTTCAGTGCACGGATTTCGCGAATTCTCAGCTTGAAGTGGCTGCGTTTATGGGTGGTTGGCGGGTTCCAGGGGGGTGCGAGCCGGGTGGTGCTCCTGGCGTGGGAAGGTGATGCAAAGGCGGTTGAAGTGGTGCCAGTTGATCGGCGGTTCGGGGCGTGTATGGAGGGGCGCAGGCAAGGGTTTGGAGACAGCTTTATGGGTTCTCGGTTTCAGCTAGTAACGTATAAAGGAGGAAGAAGGTTTGGAACTTAATTAATGTAATTAAGGAATAATTATTTATTTAATTACTTATTAAGATAATTAACGTATTAAAGATCATAACTTTTGCAAACGAATTCAGAATCGAACGAAATCAGTTGCGTTGGATTCGCAGCAAAGAATACTACAACATAGAACTGACCGGGACCAAAACAAAGATAGTTGAATTTTCAGCCAAATCGATGTGAGAAGTTCTAATTTTAATTAAATTTTTTTATCGCTATTAAATAATTGTTTGTATATTATTTAATTAGATTTGCGCTGTGATGAATTGTGAATGTTGTTGTGATGAATTGGATTGTATTAGTTAGATCTGTTATTGTATTATTTAGATCTGATGAATCCAATAAAAATCATCATGGTTTGTAAATTGGATTAAACTAGAATTTTTAATCCAATTAATAATATTATCTTGTTTGTGGATTGGATTAGATTAGAATCTTTAATCCAAATAAAATATCATATTTTGTAATGTTTATTTTATTGACATTAAACTGTTAAAATACCATCTTGTTTTTACTGTTGAATTGAATTAGTTTGCCAATTCAAAAATTTTGTGTTATAATAAAATGTTGAAAATGTCTTATTAGATTTAAAATAATAGTTTTGTTACGAAATGTTACGTAAGGATTAAAATATCGTTTTTATTTTAAATGAAATGTTAGACAAACATAACAGGTTTAGTTAAAATATTTTTGTGTAAACAAAAATCACAATTTTAGTTAGGATACTTTTGGTGTAGACAAAATTTACATTTTAGTTTAAAATGTCACATTGGTATAAAATTGGCATTTTAATTTTTAAAGTGTCAGTATTAGGAAAGAACACCATTTTATTTATAAAATGTGAGAATATAATAAAAGTACATTTTATGTATGAAGTGTTAAAATAGAACAAAAATACATTTTTGTTATAAATTGTCAAAATAGAATATAAACACCGGTTGTGTTATAAATTATCACATTAGAAACAAAAACACCATTTTTGTTAAGAATATGCTATGTAATTAAACATGACATTTTGTTAAGATTATGTTATGAAAATAAAAATAACATTTTTATTAGAAATGACATGTTAGTGTAAAAAAAAACCATTTATGTTATAAGAAATGTTAAATTAGAACAAAAATGTTACTTTTGTTAGTAATGAAATATTAGCATATAAATATGTCTTTTTAGTTAGAATGTTAAAATATCATTTTTGTTATAAATGTTAGGTTAGATTGAAGGTGTCATTTTTGGTAAAATAATGTTTTACAAGAAATGATTATTTAAAATAAAAAGATTATCTTTATTAGAAATGTTTGAATAGGATTGTTATATGAACAAGTTATTCTTTTTATGTGCTATGTTAAAATTAGATCTGTGTACAAATAGATATTAACATTTATTTGTCATGTTAAAGATTGAAATTTGTGAACGAATAAATATTCCCATTTATTTGTTACATTAAAATTTGGAAAGTGTGAATAAATAAATATTCACACCTACATGCTATGTTAAAGATTGAAATGGTCATTTGTATTTTGTTATATAGAATTGTCAGAATTGTGAGGCGATAAAAATAATCTTTTTATTGTAACATATGAAACATAGAATTATTAAAATTGTCATGTTAATATAAAATGCCATTTATGTTAGAATTGAAATGTCAGTTATGTTATAAAAAAAATATAATTAGTAATAAAATATGTCTTGTATGTTTTAAAAAAACATAATTAGATTAAAAATAACATTTTTTGTAGTAAAAATGTTTATTGTAATCAAGTATGTCATTTTTGATAAAAAGATTTCATTAGAATAAAAATGTCAATTTTGTTAAACATGACATATTAGAATAAACATACTGTTTTGTTAGACATGCTTAATTAGGAGAAAAATGTCACTTTCATTGGTAATGAAATATTTGAATAAAAGTCATTTTGTTATAAAATGATACATTAGAAGTAGAGTCAAAATTCACATTTTTGTCAATATATATTAGTAGCGTAAAAATTCATATTTTTGTCAATATATATTAGTAGCGTCAAATTCACATTTTTGTCTAAAGGAAAGAGTTGAAATGAAAAAAAATGTACATTTGGTTAAATGTGATGGTTGAGAACAAAAATAATATTTTCGTTAAAAAGAGATTTGAAAAAGGCAAACTTGTTGTATACATTTATATATATAAAGAGGTTACATTAAAAGACTGGGCTTTACTATTACAATAGAAAGATTGGAATATATAAAGAGCATTTTTAGTATAAGGATTATTTTAATAAAGAACGTTTAAAATAATTTTCATTAAAGTATTTATAATCATAATTAAAAATTACAATTGTACTTGGACACGAGGTTAGGTTACATTTGTGGTGGAAGTCTGCCCGGACCCGACCGGCATATCCAGCAGCCACAAATATTGGGCCTAATGTGAGAGGTCCAAGTGCGCAAATACAAATTGGGCCAAGACACGAGGTTGAGCCCAACTTGTGGGATAAGTCTGCCCGGAACCGACCGGCCTATCCAGCATCCACAAGTTGCAGGCCTAATGTGAGAGGTCTGGCCCATATTAAAATACAAATAGTTAAATAGAATATGAACACTGTTTTCACCGTCATGTTTAAAAGAATGAAAATTTCATTTTTATGTAATTAGATTAAAGGATGAAAAATTACATTTTTATGTAATTAGATTAAAAGAAGAAATTTATATTTTTATTAAAAGAAAGAAAGAAAATTACATCTTTATGTAATTAAAACCAAAAGTAAGAAATTTACATTTTTTTGTGAAATTAAGATTAAAGGTAAAAGTTATATTTTTTTTATGTAATTGATATAAATAAAGAAAAGTTTACATTTTAATGTAAATTAGATTAAAAAGGGGAAAATTTCATTCTTTCATGCATGTAGATTAAAAGTGTGAAATTACATTTTCATGTAATTGGATTTTAACTAAAAAGAATAAGGATATGAAATTTATATTTTAATGAATTAGTTTTTCATTAAAAAGATTAAAAATATGGAAATTTCATTTTCATGTAAATAGATTAGCACACAAAATTATCGTTTTGTTTGTAATGTAAAATTATTATTTTTGTGTTTTGCATTGAAAAGATAACAGAATTATCAATTTTGTTACATTGTAATTAACAAACAAAAATACTCATTTTTGTAGAAGTAAAAGTGGATGAACAAAAATATTCGTTTGTTGAAATTGAAATGAAACACAAGAATGCCTATTTTTGTTGGAATTGGTATGATACACAAAATACATTTTGTGTAATTCGAAGGATGAAACAAGAAAATGTACATTGTTATGTATAAGATGTGTATATGTATGAAAATAAAAATAAACATTATGGTGTGTACGTTGTACGTTAATATTGTATATACGAATAGGAATGTTTTTCGTTAGCAAAATGGCTATTTTTAAGGCCAATATATTATATTAAAATATATTTTTAAACAAATAATCTTCTTTACTCTAAATATATAAGTGCTTACTGTTTTTCAATGCAGAGACGTCATTCTGAACTCAATGGAAGTGATTTCGAGTCCAAATTCCTTTGTATGCAAAAAGTAGTGTTTTTGACCTTTGTAAATTTCCTAGCGACCTTTCTAAATTTTAATTTGGGCATAACTTTTGATTCCCGCTATGAAATTCCAATCTTTCGGATTCGTTAGAAAGATATTTTTAAATAGATTGTAATATTTTTGATTTTACTAAAATCCGTTAAATTTTGCATCTTGTATGATCAGTCAAAGATCAAGTTTGACTTTTCAAACTACCGCGTTGTTTCTAACTCTTTTTATAATTAAAATTAAATTATTCATTCAAACCTCAATTTAAATAAATTTTCAATCATTATTATTTTAAATAAATTATTTTTAATATCAAAAACTCAGTAAAATTCCTTAAAATAAATTTTAAATTTACCCCCAAAATTCAGGGTTGTTATAGTGAAACAAAACATTCACTACTTGTTATGTAATTACGTTAATGAAATACGAATCGGTAAGGAGCTCCTCCCTAGGATTTATACATTTACTTTGAAATGATTCTTTCTTATATACTCTAATGATAATACTAGATTCGTATTTGCCGTATTTAGCATGTTTAATCATCATAAGGTAAACCCCTATCCTCTGGTTTACGTTGCATTGTGTGATGGGATTTGGGTCTTATGGTGATTCCATTTTTCCAAAAGCATTGCGTTATTTTACGATTTATTTACTATTGTTATGGAACTTTAAATTATGCACGACAACCCATTGGAGTAAACCCGTTCCGCGATAGCGGCGTGGTCCTTGGATTTGCCTTATTACTAGTAGTTAAATTAGTTAAGAATTCTCACACCAGTCCCACCACTGACCCGTTGTTTGTTTTCACCTTTTTGCAAACTCGGGTGCCCTCCTTTCTACACGGGCAGCCAAGTAAACAGGTTCATTCTTTGCTTGGAGTCTGTTCTTTGGAGTTGCTTATTATCTTTCTTGGATTTGCTTCCGTGGAGAGGTGATGACTTGGAGCTTGAAGACATCTATCATTTGCTACTATTGCATTTTTCTCTCTTTAATTTCAGACATCAAACTTGTTTCATTTCACGTTGTTTATGTTGGAGTTGGAACTTATTTCATTTTCTGCAAACTTGATGTAATAATTTAGAATTCTGTGACTGTGGACTTTCTGTGGTTGATGACATTATATTTCCGCTGCTATGATGTTGTTACTCTATGAATTTCCTATGCTATGTTGTATCTGTGATCTGTATTATTGTATTTATGTTGTATTCCAAATGATTATTCCTTACTTTCATTCCGTGGAAGTTTGGGGTTATCACAGTAGCGAATTACGCTTTCTGGCCAGATTCCGACGGCCGGAGCATCATCGGCGACGGCGTTTTCTGGTGGTGGTGCATCTTGCCAAGACGAAGAGATGGGCGGTGATTTCAGGTCAATCGGAGGTCGGAGGAGAAAGTTATGGGTAGTCAAAGTTGGAAAGAGGAGGGTTGACCAAATTTTGGGTATTCCTATTTTTAATTATTTAATCAATGTATTCAAACTTCAAACTTGTATAACTCTCTCATACGAAGTCGAAATTTAATGATTCCAGATGCGTTGTGATCGTGGCATCGAGACCTTCGCGGGGACACTAATTTTGTCCCATTTGGAGATTGTCAATTTTTTTAGGTATTTTGACGAATTTTAAATAATTATTTAAATTGTCCAAACTTCAGTAAAGCATAACTTTTTGTAACGAACTCGAAATGACTCGAAATAGGGTTTGCCATGATCAGTGTATTTTTAGCGACGCATAGACACCAATTTCGCTCAATTCTGAGGATGTTGAATTTTGGGCCAAACTTGGGCCCGAAACCGCCCATTTGGACCCGATAAAGTCAAATCTCGGTGAGAACTCTTTTCTCACTCAATCTTTGTTTTCAATAATTATTTATTTTCATAAATAAATAGATTTAAATGCCTATGATGATTTGTTTGTAAGTTAATTCTATGTTATGCATGATTTGTGGTGTATTAATGTTTGGTTGAAATGCAATGTTTAAAGTCTGAAAATTTGTAACATGTTAATTAATGTGAATTTATGATTATGCATGATAATTCAAAATTGTTACACTGCCATATACAAGTTGTCTGACTTGCAAATGTTGATTGGGCAGATATTTTCACACATCGCCCAAGTGCACATATAATCTATTGTTATTTGGATTTTGTTGTAAAAACTATTGTATGTTGATTGAATGTCAATTTGATGTATTTTGTTTGAATGTCTATTACATGAATGAATGTCATTTGATGTTGTGATTGGAAGGTAATTTAGGTAATGAAAAGATATAACGACCCGAACTCCCCCGGTAAGGAAAGCCCGGATTGAGATGAGAACAACACACATCGGAACGCAAACAAAAGAACATTTCATTGTTTATTACAGCAATTCCGTCAGAATACAAGGATATACAGAGTATGGATAAATATACATTCGACAAATATTAGAGATTTAAATTACATTTAAATACATCGCAGCGGAAAAATAATACAAAACACAACTAGAAGAGATATACGGATACAGAGTGTAACACCCCGAATTTCAATTAACACTAATGGTTAGTAATTAAAGTATAATTAATCTCAGATGTGAGAATCAGGGGAAACGGGCTGCGTCATTGCGTTCGTCTCAGAAAAATACGCGAAATAGAGTCCGAGTTTGCGTAAAACGGGTACCGTATGAAAGAGATATGGACGAACGAAGTTAGGCAGAAAAACCCGAAACAGGCCAGAAATGCACTGGCGCACTTGTGAAGTGCGCCAGCACAAAAATACACTGGCGCACTTGGGAAGTGCGCCCATGTCGGGACAGGAAACCTACACAGTTTCTAGAGAGTTCTGTGGTTGGGTGCACCAGTTTGGGGTTTGGGCTTGGTCTTAGGGCTGGTTTCTGGAAGGTTCCAAAATCTAAGGGTCCTAATCTAATTTAGGGTTAATCTAAGGGCCTAAAACACTCACCTAATCTATAAATACACCCTAAACCTACCCTAATCCATAATAAAAATAGAATTGAGGGCTACATGCCGCCAAATTAAATCTTAGAAGGAGCCTCCACTAATTTATGAAGAGGGTTGCAAGCTAATCACTCTCTAATCAACCTCTAATCCATTCTAAGCATCTTAATCTTCTTCATTTGGAGTGCAAATTGGCTAGTAGTGAGTTTCTATCACTCTAATGATCAATTGCTAAACTAAGTAGATGAGATATGATGAGATCATATGGTTTTGTTTGTGGATTAATGGGTTTTAAGTCATATGACATGATGTTAGTTTGCTAATGTATGTGGGTTATGCAAGTTTTGTGCTTTGTGATCATATGTTAATATGCAAGTTACATGTATGATAATATGCAAGTTACATGTATGATAATTATGCAAGTTGGATGTTTCTTCATATGCAAGTTTATGAGTTCATATGCAAGTATGTAACATGTTATGCAAGTTCATATGCAAGTTTATGAGTTCATATGCAAGTTATGTAACATGTTATGCAAGTTCATATGCAAGTTATGTGACATATTATGCAAGTTCATATGCAAGTCATGTATTTGTTAATATGTAAGTTTATGTAACATGTTACGCAAGTTAATATGCAAGTTATGTGACATGTTATACAAGTTAATATGCAAGTTATGTGACATGTTATACAAGATTATATGCAAGTTATGTGACATGTTATGCAAGTTCATATGCAAGTTATGTGTTTGTTAATATGCAAGATGGCACCTTTGAAACATGTTCATACATATGCAAGTTGACACCTTTTATATGTGTTATGTCATGAGAACGAAATTACGTGGGAACTATGGGGTTAATTAAATGCATATGTTAATAAGATTGTGTGAAATTAATACAATTATGCATAACATAAAATAAATGAACATAGTATGGGAATTTTCCTATTAAGTTAGGTGTACCCATACTATGTGTTGGGAATTTGCCTATTAAGTTAGGTGTACCCACACTTTGGAGCTGGGAATTTGCCTATTAAGTTAGGTGCACCCATATTCCTAAAATAAACATGATAATTAACACAAATTATGGGAGTAATTAATCGATTATGACACGAGGTTGGACCCGTTTGTAGTGTAAGACTGCCCGGAGTTTACCGGCTTAACCAGGCATCTACAAATGACGGTCCAATGTGAGGGGTCTTAATCATAAATTAAATACGTAACAAGGGTAAATGACACGAGGTTGGACCCGTTTGTAGTGTAAGACTGCCCGGAGTTTACCGGCTTAACCAGCCATCTACAAATGACGGTCCAATGTGAGGGGTCCTTTACACGGTTACGGTGTTAATCAATTAAGAAACACTTAACCAGATAAGCATGTAGTGGGGCATGGGGGTTAAGTGGGTACCTTGGGTGGTATGTGGAAATTGCTAGTGGTTGCCAATAGAAAATATGATAAAATACTTAACCAAGATGAAACATGTAATTAAACATGATTAAAGGGTTAAGTGGGAAACACTAGTGTGTGGGCCAAGCTTAGGGGGATGGCTTGTGCTGGGGGCCCATTTCAACCAGTAACCCATACGTATCTTAGTGGGCTCGACCCATGTCGAGGACGGGACACGCATACTGGGCTTGACTATAAGAGGCCAAAATGGGTTAGCGGTGGCAACGCATGACCAACGGGTTTCATATGCGTGTGTGGACCCGGGCTGGTAAATAAGACGTTGTTGCATCGTGTAGATATAAGCCGTGCACCATTAGTTTTATCAGGTTGCCACGTTGGGGAATGGTACACCCCACGGTGGGGCCAGCACGGGTATCTACGTTAGGGAGCCGATCGAATGGGGAGTAGTGTGTACACCTAGTGGATTGTAGGGCCCCGTGGCGTCTACTCAGTCACCTAGGGGTACGCGAGAACTATTAAGTTAATTTATAAGTCCATGGGTGGGATCAACCTTTAAGTTAGGAATGACTGGTGTGGTGCAGTTTAGTAATTTACCTTTGGAAGGGTAGATGCGTCTTTATCTTATATCTTAGTTTAGTTGACTGCTTAGTGTAGCAATTCATCCCCATTAGTTACCGTATATCAGTTTATATCTTCTCTGGTTACTTTAACGATTGTATTGTTAAAGTTATAGGACTCGCTCAGACTTATGTCTGACCCCGTTGTTTTTGTCTTTTTTCCCAACCCTCAGGTCCTACGGTGGATCCTAGCAGTAGTGGAGCTTGATCGGATTGCTGTTCCAGTCTTTAGGAGCTTGGATAGATGTAAAGCTCCGGTTACCCAGTTGTCTTTTCTTTTGTCATGGCTATTGTATGAGAGTGGGATTATGTACTTCTTTATTTTGATGGATATTGTACTTGACTTTTATTGTGGTTTTATGATGTAACCAGACATGTTTTACTTCCACTGTTATGAGATGATGTTTTAAATTTCAAGTACTATTTATATCTGTCATGTAGTAATTTTTCTGTTCTATATTCACTAAAATACTCCACCGATGCTATGGCATTCCCTTAGTGAGTGACCATAGCGGGAGTGGGGTGTTACACGTGGTATCAGAGCTGAAGGTTACCGGAACAGATAAATTTTTGAGAAAAAATACTTTTTTTTTAGAAAATAGTAAAGGTATTATTTTTGGAAAAAGTATTTTCAAAAACATGTCTTTTAAGAGAAAAGTTTTTGAAAAAGAAAAGCATAATCCCCAATAGCCATATCTTTATCTTTCGGAATCTCCTTTTTGAATCTTTCCTCTTTCGTTTCAGCATGGCTGAAGATCTTAACATCCCGGAGGGCTTAGTTATACCACTATGGTATAGGAGGTTACAAGAGGCTAGGGCCGCGGCTGCGGGTCCAGCCAATGCTACTACGCCAGAGGCAACCGCTCCTCCTCCTCAGCCTAGAGTGGATAATTTTGCTAAGATTTGCAAGGAGTTCAAGGCTATAGGAGGAAAACCTTTTCTAGGTTCAGAGACTTTCGTAGAGGCTAGAGATTGGCTTAAGGAAGTGGAAGAGTTGCTAGATATCTTTGAAGTGGAAGAGGGAAAGAAAGTCAAGTTGGCGGCTTGGTTAATGAAGGGAGAGGCCTCATTCTGGTGGGAGGTCACTAATGGAGAACGCCCTGTTGACTCTTGGGCAGATTTCAAGCAAAGGTTTGGGGCTAAGTTTCTCTCAAGGGCGGAAGAGAATCTGTTTATGGAGAAGTTCTTGAATTTGAAGCAAGGGAATCTCACGGTGAAAGAATATGTCAACAAATTCAATCAATTAGCAAGGTTTGGCATAGAGTTGGTGAATACACCGGAGAAGAAGGCTTTGAGGTTCATTAGAGGCTTGAACGAACCATTGCAAGGAATAGCTATGACTCACATTCCTATGGGGGCCACCTTTGAGAAGCTTGTCTACATGGCACTTATGCATGAGGATGATATGAGTTCTAAGGCACCAGAGAAGAAGGGGGATCAGAAGAAACCGCAACAACAACAACAAGGCAAGGGTGGAAAAGGCAATGGTGACAAGGGGAAGAAGAAGAAGAAGTGCTTCAATTGTGGGACCCCAGGCCACCTCAGCAAGGATTGTCGCAAAAAGAAGAAGACCGGTTGCTTTCATTGTGGTGAAGCAGGACATCTTGTGAAGGACTGCCCAAAGAAGGGGCAGAAGACGGGGTCTACCTCAGGAGGTCAGGTGCAAGCTCTTATGGCACCAGCTCAGTCAGGGGGGCAAGTTCAGGCTCTCTTAGTTCCACCGATTCAGCAGAGAGGTAGAACTATTTCCGTTGAAAGTCTGGTTTTTCTGTTTGATCATCCAGTTCGTACTTTGTTTGACTCTGGCGCATCGCATTCTTTTATCTCATCATCGTTAGTTGAGTCACTGCACTTAGACACCAGTCTAGTTGATGATCCCTTGGTTGTTTCAAACCCAATTGGGGGCTCCATATATCTGTCTATGATATGTTTGGGTTTGAAGATTTCTATACTTAGCGTTGAGTTTGGATGTGATGCTTTTGTATTGGGCTTCACGGGCTATGGGTTGATTTTGGGCATGGACTGGTTATCCAGTAATGGTGCCGTTCTTGATTGTGAAAGGAGAGTTGTCAGGCTTATGACCCGCTTGGGTAATACTCTCGAGATCTCTTGTAATCCCATGGAATCTGTTTTGCTAAGTTATCTTGAATCGCTTGATGCTTCGGTCGAGAGTTTGCGTTCTGTCAGAGTGGTCCGGGAATATCCGGATGTGTTTGAAGAGGTGAAGGGTTTGCCTCCGAAGCGGGAGATAGATTTCCGAATTTATTTGATGGATAATGCCAAACCAGTGTCTTTGCCAGTGCGCCACATGGCTCCTTGTGAGAGAAGAGAACTTCATAAGCAAGTAGGGGAGTTGCTTGAGAAGGGGTTCATAAGGCGAAGTATATCGGAGTGGGGAGCTCCAGTAGTGTTTGCCACGAAGGCGGATGGGTCCCCCAGACTTTGTGTGGATTATAGAGAACTTAATAAGCTCACGAAGAAGAATAGACACCCATTACCGAGGATAGATGATCTCTTTGATCAGTTGGTTGGCGCCTCAGTGTTTTCGCAGATGGACTTAGCTACAGGGTTTCATCAGTTGAGAGTGGCGGAGGACAGTATAGAGAAGACTGCTTTCCAGACTCCGGATGGTTTTTATGAGTGGCTTGTGATGCCATTTGGGTTGACAAACGCCCCTGCATACTTTGTTGATCTGATGAGTAGAGTGTTCAGAGAGTATCTGAATAAGTTTGTAGTGGTCTTTGTGGATGACATCTTGGTCTTTTCCAAGAGTGAAGAAGAGCATGCCTTACATCTCAGAGAAGTGTTGGAGACTCTTCGAGCACATAGTCTTAAAGCTAAATTCTCTAAATGTCATTTTTGGAGAAGAGAAGTGCGATTCTTAGGGCATGTGGTCTCTAAGGAAGGGATAGCTGTGGATCCCGCAAAGATAGTATCTATCCAGGATTGGAAAGTTCCTAGAAATGCTACCGAAGTAAGAAGTTTCTTGGGGTTGGCAGGATATTATAGGAAGTTCATCAAAGACTTCGCGAAGATATCAGCCCCATTAACCCGCTTGACGAAGAAGAATTTGGTTTTCTCATGGGACGTAGATTGTGATGATGCTTTCCGACGGTTAAAGAGAGCTTTGACCACCGCTCCAGTTTTAGTGCTTCCAGATGGGAGTAAGCCGTTTGTTGTTTATACCGATGCTTGTGGGACAGGATTAGGTGCAGTCTTGATGCAGGAGGGAAGGGTAATAGCCTTTGGAGGGAGGCAATTGAGAGTGCATGAGAAGAATTACCCTACCCATGATCTAGAGTTGGTCGCGATTGTTTTCGCACTTAAGTCTTGGCGCCATTATCTTCTTGGTGAGAGATTCGAGTTGTTCACTGACCATAAATCATTGAAGTACTTATTCTCTCAGAAGGATTTAAACTTAAGACAGCAAAGGTGGATGGAGTTCTTAGCATCCTATGATTTCGAGATAGCGTATACCCCTAGCAAGGGTAACGTGGTGGCGGACGCCTTGAGTAGAAAAAGGCTATCTTTGAGTCCATTGTTCGTGGAACGGCAAAGCTTGGAGTTTCTTTCTTTGTTCGACTTCATACCTTCTGTTGACTTTGTACCTGGTTTGTTAGCATCCTTGGAGGTTAGACCTACTCTTTTGGGACGGATTGGCGAGGCTCAGCGAGACGACCCAAAGTTGGTTGAGTTGGTAGAGAAGCTTATAAGGGGGGAGTCGTGCAGCCATTTGGGTAGATACACCATAGATGATAGGGGATGGTTGCATAGAGACGGTAGACTTTGTGTACCGCAAGATGAGGGTTTGAAGAAGGCTATTTTGGATGATGCACATCGTTCAAGAATGACTATTCATCCCGGTGGAGACAAAATGTACCAAGATATGAAGAGAGTTTTCTTCTGGGCCGGTATGAAGAAAGATGTGGCCGAGTATGTGGCTAGATGCTTAGTGTGCCAACAAGTTAAAGCGGAGCAAAGGAAACCCGGTGGGTTGCTACACCCATTGGAAGTTCCGCAATGGAAGTGGGATAGTGTCTCGATGGATTTCATCGATGGGTTACCGAGATCGAAGAAGGGCAATACGGGAATTTGGGTTGTGGTAGACAGACTTACCAAGAGTGCCCATTTTATACCCGTGAAGAGTAAGAGGACCGCTCCATGGCTTGCTTCAGTCTATGTTAGAGAGATTGTTAGATTGCATGGCGTACCATCCAGCATTGTGAGTGATCGAGATCCTATCTTCACTAGTGAGTTTTGGAGAAGTTTGCAAGAGGCGGTAGGGACTCAGTTGTGTTTGAGCACCGCATATCATCCTTAGACGGACGGTCAGACCGAGAGGGTGAACCGTATCTTAGAAGATCTCTTGAGGCTTTATATCTTGGATTTTGGAGGTACATGGGAAGAACATCTTCCTTTGGTGGAGTTCGCATACAATAACAGCTTTCAGTCTAGTATTGGCATGGCACCTTTCGAAGCTCTTTATGGAAGGCCTTGTCGATCTCCTACATGTTGGTGGGAATCTACGGATAAGATCTTGCTTGGGCCAGATATGGTTAGAGAGACTTCAGAGAAGATTGATTTGATTGGAAGAAGGATGAAGGCAGCGCAAGATAGACAGAAATCTTATGCGGATCAGAGAAGGACGGATCTTGAGTTTGAGGTTGGGGACATGGTTTTTGTCAAAGTATCTCCGTTGAGAAATGTTGTTCGCTTTGGGTCCGTTGGGAAGTTAGCACCGAGGTTTGTTGGGCCGTTTCCTATTAAGGAAAGGATTGGACGGATGGCATATAGGGTGGAGTTGCCCGACAGACTTAGTGGTGTTCATGATGTATTCCATGTATCACATTTGAGGAAGTGCTTACATGAGACCGCAGAGGTCGTAGAGCCGAGCTTGCTTAGAGATGTAGAGGTAGAGCGTGATGCGACGATTCGACGAGCTCCTACTCGCATCCTTGGGTCAGAAACTAGGAAGTTGAGGAATGGAGAAGTTCAGCTAGTTAAAGTGCAATGGGGAGATGACGAAAGCAATGCTACTTGGGAGACGGAAGCGAAGATGCGTTCTTTGTACCCATTTCTTTTTGAGAGTATGTCTTTTAACTTCTCCTTTATCTCTTGTCTAGTACTTATCTTATCTTTAGTATATCCTCTCGCTAGTACCTATGACCTTTAGATAGGGTAAAACATATGGTTGATACATGTGTTTGAAACATGTTATGGTTGATGGATGCATGTGGATGCAATTGTTTGCTAGTGGTTGCTCGTGGATGCATATACACACACATTAGGCACTAGATCGGCTCAGTCACTTCATGTTGCATATCGCATAAATGGATGTGGTAGTTAGATTGATGGATGTATCATGGCTGTGTTATCATGTGGATGATGCATTTTTGTGTATGGTTGTGCACGCATATAGAAATTGTATGTGTTAATAGGGTTTCGCATACATATTGGATGCATGGCACTATCATGGTTTGCATTAAGGAGGTCGACTGAATCAGTAGACCGCCTGATTTTGCATTAGTATACGGACATATACACACACTTTCTGCATATGTTCATACATCATTAGAAGTTTCTAAGGATAATGGTTGCTTGTGGTTGATGGTTTAGTAGATGGTTGTTTGGTTGGTAGGATACGTTCTTCTTGACTTAGAGATTTCGAGGACGAAATCCTTTAAGTAGGGGAGAATGTAACACCCCGAATTTCAATTAACACTAATGGTTAGTAATTAAAGTATAATTAATCTCAGATGTGAGAATCAGGGGAAACGGGCTGCGTCATTGCGTTCGTCTCGGAAAAATACGCGAAATAGAGTCCGAGTTTGCGTAAAACGGGTACCGTATGAAAGAGATATGGACGAACGAAGTTAGGCAGAAAAACCCGAAACAGGCCAGAAATGCACTGGCGCATTTGTGAAGTGCGCCAGCACAAAAATACACTGGCGCACTTGGGAAGTGCGCCCATGTCGGGACAGGAAACCTGCACAGTTTCTAGAGAGTTCTGTGGTTGGGTGCACCAGTTTGGGGTTTGGGCTTGGTCTTAGGGTTGGTTTCTGGAAGGTTCCGAAATCTAAGGGTCCTAATCTAATTTAGGGTTAATCTAAGGGCCTAAAACACTCACCTAATCTATAAATACACCCTAAACCTACCCTAATCCATACTAAAAATAGAATTGAGGGCTACATGCCGCCAAATTAAATCTTAGAAGGAGCCTCCACTAATTTATGAAGAGGGTTGCAAGCTAATCACTCTTTAATCAACCTCTAATCCATTCTAAGCATCTTAATCTTCTTCATTTGGAGTGCAAATTGGCTAGTAGTGAGTTTCTATCACTCTAATGATCAATTGCTAAACTAAGTAGATGAGATATGATGAGATCATATAGTTTTGTTTGTGGATTAATGGGTTTTAAGTCATATGACATGATGTTAGTTTGCTAATGTATGTGGGTTATGCAAGTTTTGTGCTTTGTGATCATATGTTAATATGCAAGTTACATGTATGATAATATGCAAGTTACATGTATGATAATTATGCAAGTTGTATGTTTCTTCATATGCAAGTTTATGAGTTCATATGCAAGTATGTAACATGTTATGCAAGTTCATATGCAAGTTTATGAGTTCATATGAGAGTTATGTAACATGTTATGCAAGTTCATATGCAAGTTATGTGACATATTATGCAAGTTCATATGCAAGTCATGTATTTGTTAATATGTAAGTTTATGTAACATGTTATGCAAGTTAATATGCAAGTTATGTGACATGTTATACAAGTTAATATGCAAGTTATGTGACATGTTATACAAGATTATATGCAAGTTATGTGACATGTTATGCAAGTTATGTGTTTGTTAATATGCAAGATGGCACCTTTGAAACATGTTCATACATATGCAAGTTGACACCTTTTATATGTGTTATGTCATGAGAACGAAATTACGTGGGAACGATGGGGTTAATTAAATGCATATGTTAATAAGATTGTGTGAAATTAATATAATTATGCATAACATAAAATAAATGAACATAGTATGGGAATTTGCCTATTAAGTTAGGTATACCCATACTATGTGTTGGGAATTTGCCTATTAAGTTAGGTGTACCCACACTTTGGAGTTGGGAATTTGCCTATTAAGTTAGGTGCACCCATATTCCTAAAATAAACATGATAATTAACACAAATTATGGGAGTAATTAATCGATTATGACACGAGGTTGGACCCGTTTGTAGTGTAAGACTGCCCGGAGTTTACCGGCTTAACCAGGCATCTACAAATGACGATCCAATGTGAGGGGTCTTAATCATAAATTAAATACGTAACAAGGGTAAATGACACGAGGTTGGACCCGTTTGTAGTGTAAGACTGCCCGGAGTTTACCGGCTTAACCAGGCATCTACAAATGACGGTCCAATGTGAGGGGTCCTTTACACGGTTACGGTGTTAATCAATTAAGAAACACTTAACCAGATAAGCATGTAGTGGGGCATGGGGGTTAAGTGGGTACCTTGGGTGGTATGTGGAAATTGCTAGTGGTTGCCAATAGAAAATATGATAAAATACTTAACCAAGATGAAACATGTAATTAAACATGATTAAAGGGTTAAGTGGGAAACACTAGTGTGTGGGCCAAGCTTAGGGGGATGGCTTGTGCTGGGGGCCCATTTCAACCAGTAACCCATACGTATCTTAGTGGGCTCGACCCATGTCGAGGACGGGACACGCATACTGGGCTTGACTATAAGAGGCCAAAATGGGTTAGCGGTGGCAACGCATGACCAACGTGTTTCATATGCGTGTGTGGACCCGGGCTGGTAAATAAGACGTTGTTGCATCGTGTAGATATAAGCCGTGCACCATTAGTTTTATCAGGTTGCCACGTTGGGGAATGGTACACCCCACGGTGGGGCCAGCACGGGTATCTACGTTAGGGAGCCGATCGAATGGGGAGTAGTGTGTACACCTAGTGGATTGTAGGGCCCCGTGGCGTCTACTCAGTCACCTAGGGGTACGCGAGAACTATTAAGTTAATTTTATAAGTCCATGGGTGGGATCAACCTTTAAGTTAGGAATGACTGGTGTGGTGCAGTTTAGTAATTTACCTTTGGAAGGGTAGATGCGTCTTTATCTTTTATCTTAGTTTAGTTGACTGCTTAGTGTAGCCATTCATCCCCATTAGTTACCGTATATCAGTTTATGTCTTCTCTGGTTACTTTAACGATTGTATTGTTAAAGTTATAGGACTCGCTCAGACTTATGTCTGACCCCGTTGTTTTTATCTTTTTTCCCAACCCTCAGGTCCTACGGTGGATCCTAGCAGTAGTGGAGCTTGATCGGATTGTTGTTCCAGTCTTTAGGAGCTTGGATAGATGTAAAGCTCCAGTTACCTAGTTGTCTTTTCTTTTGTCATGGCTATTGTATGAGAGTGGGATTATGTACTTCTTTATTTTGATGGATATTGTACTTGACTTTTATTGTGGTTTTATGATGTAACCAGACATGTTTTACTTCCGTTGTTATGAGATGATGTTTTAAATTTCAAGTACTATTTATATCTGTCATGTAGTAATTTTCTGTTCTATATTCACTAAAATACTCCACCAATGCTATGGCATTCCCTTAGTGAGTGACCATAGCGGGAGTGGGGTGTTACACAGAGCTTTCCGGATATCATTCCAGCTGTAAACCAGGATCCTGTGAATATAAATCTGCAAAACCAAAACTACTAGCTGCCCGTGTCGGAAATAAGGGCACCCAGAGTTTAGGTTAAAACAATAAACTCCAGGTCAGTCATGTTACTGGTGTGAGAACTAAAACAGTTATTTAAATTTTACTTTAAAAGAGAGTAATTCAAGGGACCACGCCGTATAACACGGAACGAGTTTCCTCCCAAGAATACCAGTGCATATCAATAAACAACGCAATGCTTTTTGGAAAAATGAAGCTATTATAGGACCAAGGTCCCATCACACAATGCAACGCAAGCTGGAGGATAGGGTTTTCCCTTATAATAGCCAAACATGCTTGGTACGTCAAAACAAATCATTTGATACTATTATAAGTGTATAGTGTCAAAACAATTTCAATCATAAATATCAATCATAGGCGGCATGGGTACCATCTATCATGTCGCCATACTAGTTCTACAATTAAAACCGCAATATCACATATTGGAAATTGGATTTCCGTCATGAGTCGAGGTAAGGGGCAAGCTCCTCTCCAAATCGAGACACTCTAGCAAATGTCTCAGGACCCCACTATGATCCTTGGATCTTCAGGGCCGGTCCTCTCTTACTTTTAAGGATTGGCAATTCCTGAACACACGTTTCCCGGTCCTAACAGACCTAATATCGAGGCGCCTCATCCAACAACCACACAGGTGAAAAGTATATAAATGTCGGCCAGTTTAAGCACTGACACCACCCATAGCTAGAAAGAAACGTCGTGCTCTCCCTGCAGTCACTATCCCATTTTTGACTCATACCGAGGTGTGAGGCTCGCGAATTCATGCTATACACAAAGCTACGCCACACAGGTCGTGCTTTGATCGTCAACCACAAGACTTTGCTTTTCAACAGAAGCCTTGATCGATTTCCACTTACGCGTGCAACACTGGCAATTCACTCTATGCGACTGATGTCCATCTATATACAACCTCTGAGCTCGTACGTCTCAGAGAAGGGCGTTAAGCAAGAGAATAAATACTCCGCCGCCAAACAGATGTATATTTAATAGAGATCAATCAACACAGAATAAAATCCAATGTCAGACACACAATTCATTTACAATTCGTTCTGGGTCTGAACGAAACCGGAGGCACTTTCCTCGCATATCCATCGATCTCCAAGTACGTCTGGACGATCACCAACTGTACAGCCCAATCGAGATCATCAGCAATCACCCAAACGATGTGAAGACTTCCGGTCTTCAACCACCGTCTTCATCTTCGACTTATCGCCGAATCGGTTATTCAGAATGGGTATAAACCTGGCCTTTCCGAATAACCCACGTGTATAATAAACAAATGTTACACAAACACACCATACGCCTCATTCCAATTCAGAATAATCTTTTATTCACAAAATCACATTCTTAGGGAAAGGTTCCCATTAATTTTATCCAAGATAAATTCTTTTAAATTTATTCTTTAATCTTCCTTTGGATATCATTTCAAATTAGTCGGGATTAGCGAACCACACCGAAGTAATTATTTGTTTTATTTCCCAATCCCAACCTATTCATCCCCTGGAGCAAAACTAGTAATACTCCATACCAAACACCACGGTGTTATCGGTAAAATTAATTACCATTTCACGTTCAAATCTAATTAAAGATTTAGCTATCGCTTTGGAGCAGAACTGGTGGTACTCCAATCTCGATCACTTTTCAGATTAGATAATTTAAACTACCAATTCACATTTCAGTCTAATTAAAGATTCATTAAAACTCCACTTAGTTTTAATCTTTTCAAAAATCAATCCTGCCTTTAACTGGGTTAAAGAACCAATGTCATCTAAAACAGGATTCACGATAAACCCAAAATCACATACTATTGTTAATCGGGTTAAAGAACAGGTGTTATTCAAAACACCGCTCACGATAAACCCAAGAACCAATTCAAATTCAATTCCAATTAAATATTATTTAATTGATACACTTCATTAAATCTAAATAGAAAGATTTAATCTTTTCCTCTATTGGGCTTAATAACAGTGTTAATGAAGACACCATTCATGACAAACCCAAATCACATTTGATATGAAATACAAGGCTCTGAACAGAAAATATACCGGCTTATATTCAATATCAAATTCTGAAACCAACAAATATCGTATTGGAAATAACGATATAAAATATATCTTTCAAATTCCCATAACAACATCTGTATAGTCACGAAATCCAACATCAAAATATTCCGAAGATAATTTTGATTCAAATCCAGTCCAATTCACGTATTGGGAATTTTGATTATTTTTAAAACCACTTTCAAACTCAATTTATTTATTTCAAAAATAAATTGATTTTAATCCTAGTTCAAAACTAGTTCATTTCGATAAAAATCTATTTTTATCTTTTCAAATGTGGAATTTTTCACCCCAGTTTCCCAAATCATTTCTTATGATTTTACACAAATTATAGATATTTTTAATAATTTTATCAAGGCCCGTATAGTCGATTTCCATCAACGGCCATCGAACTGCACTTACAGCGACCTTTTCCAAATTTGATTTTGACATAATTCCAAATACAACCGTTATATTTCTAATTTCAAATATTCGTTAGAAAGCTCTTTTCGATACGAACCCAACGGTTCCGGTTTCAGGAGAATCCGACGGTCGGATCTCCCGCAACGTCAATTCGAAGTCAATGGTCGAAATTCGCGAACTGCCGTAGCACGGCGCGTTCTATTCAGGCCATTATATATATAATATATATATTATATATATTTCGTCGATTTCCTTTTTAAAACATATTTTATAAATCGTTTTAAATTCTTTTTCGAAACGATTTCAACTTCACATTCAATTTCGAATTGAAATTGAATATTCCACATCATCAATATACAAATGATAATATTTTCAAAACGTTATATTTTGAAATCACTTCTTTTTCTATATTCATTATAAAACGAATATAATCGATATAAATATCGCTCATGTCAAAATGGCGCATCTCTAATCAACACGGCTTTATATATTTCAATAAATTTGTTATTCTATTCAACAAATGAATATTTATTCTATCCAACAAATGAATATTTATTCTATCCAACACATGAATATATATTTCTTTCAACACATGAATTCTCAACACATGAGCACTGTCAACACATGACTATTTATATTATTTAATATATTTTATAAAACTATGGTATCTATCGTTTGATTTTTAATCAGACTCCAACCGTAAGGTAGTTTCTAATCTTAAATATGATATAGATGTAAATTTTATTGTTAAAATATTTCTTTCAACACACGACAATTCTCAACACATGATTATTCTTTATTTTCCCAATTGGAATGAGGCCCAATCAATTACGATATAATGTTAATTATATGGATTTCATACAACACATGTATCTAATCACAACAATAAATAATCAATCATCATCCAAAGTGCACCACACTGTATAAGCATCAAATATAGATATCTAACGCTTATAATAGCATGTCAATCAATCGATCGACATACAACTAATCAATTGGGATGAGTGGACTTCAAATATCATCCCAACACCCGTGTGGGGTTTCAAATCAACAAACACATATTTTTATTCACACACACACGTTAAAACAATATTTTTAACGATAAAATATTTTTAACTATATAAATATTTTATTTCGCGTCACACAATCAATTTTCAAAACACATCAAACAATCAAACATACAAGCCATCCATGGTATGTGGATGACGGGTGTCGGGTGCTGCTAAGCACCGTCTGCATCCTAGTATATATTTTTAACTAGAGATAAATTTAAAGCGAGAAGTTCTCACCGACTAGCTAATCCAAACGCCTCGACTCTTCTTATGTAGATGTCATCGCTGTTCTCACCATTTGTCACTTTCGTTGCCCGTAGCCACTACATATATAAAAATCACATTTTTATATTGTTGCTATGTATATAAAAATCATATTTTTATAATCACTCCATATGGACAAAAATTCTATTTTTACACCGCTACTATATAGATAAAAAAATTCTATTTTTACATCGATGTTCATATAATAAAGATTATATTTTTTCTATAACTCTGTTACATATATAAAAATCGTATTTTTATAACTCTAACTTCATATTCAAAATCAGATTTTTATAGTTTCAACTTCACATTTACCATACGATAAAAAAATCAAACATTTCTCTAATAAAAATCGCATCTTTGTCTATATAAAGATCTCATCTTTATTCGTTGTTCATGTAGATAAAAATCAAATCTTTTTTAAATCGTATTTTATATAAAAACCGATTTTATATTCTCCTATAACCAAATACATTAAATGAATAAAATAAAATAAGAAAAGTTAAAAATAAAAATAAAAGTAAAAATAAAAGGGCTTAGAGTGGTTTAGGGGGTGCGGTTTTTGCTTGCAGAGGGGGTGCGGTGGGGTCTCACGCAACGGGATGCGATGGCGGTGGGGTCTCGATCGCTGCGCGAGGTGGAGGGTCGAGGGCGAGTGGGGTTCTCGTTGGTGAGAGGCGCGAGGGTGGGCGATAGGGTTTTGGTAGCGGCAGGGGGTCTTCGCGGTGGTGGTGGAAGATCGAGGGCGCGACGCAATGGGATGGGGGGTTGCGGTTTTGGGTCTGATTAAAAGAGGAGAGCGGAGCGAGGAGGAAGAAGGGGAGTGCGAGAGGAGGTGGAGGGAGAGAAGGGTGGCGGCGCCGCCCTAGGGCGCGGTGGCGGCTCAATCGGAGGAGCGACATCTCCTCCCTCTTCTTCCCTTTTTTTTTTCTATTGAATTGAATTGGTCAACGGAGGGGGGGCTTAAAAGGAAAAGGAGATGAGAGGGGAATATTTTTTTTTACATTAATTTATATTTTAATTTTAAAAAGCAACTTTTTATTTCGAACTCGAAACGAGACTCACCGCCTGTCGTCCCTAGCATTTTACCCTCATTCCGAACACAATGGGATATGTATCGTAGGCTGATTCGACCGTTTCGATCAGTTTTCGTCAAAATCAACATATAACTCTATATATTGAATTAGAACGCACATTTCAATTTACCGGGGTCACATACTAACTCGAAAAATTCTCGAAAAACATTTTCTAGCTTCGTATTGACGATACGGTCCTAACAAAACTAGTTTCGTCGATTTTTGAGACCGTTTGAAAAATGACCATTTTCCAGTCGATTAAAATCAACTGAAATTGGTCAAACACGTTTTCCTTTACCACGCTCACATATTGAATCGAAATATTATGAAAGTTGAAACCTAGCAATAACTTGACATCACGGATCCAACAAAAGTGGTTTCGTCGAAATCCGAGGTCGTTTGCAAAATGGCTATTTTTAAGGGCCAGAATTCCATAGCGACTATTCTGAATTTTCATTTGGACATAACTTTTGATTCCCGCTATGAAATTTTGATTTTTCGGATTCGTTGGAAAGATATTCTCAATTAGATCCTAATATTTTTGGTTTCGCTAAACTCCGGCTTATTTTGAATCCTGTACACTCATTTGAAGTTTGAAATCGAATTATCGAACTACCGCGCCATTTTCAATTCTATTTATAATTATAAATAATTATTTCTATTCTAACGACGATCTATATAATTATACATTCTAATTCAAAATAAATAAATTTTCTCGTCGATATTATTTAAAATAATTCATTTTAAATATTCAAAATTCGCTAAAATTGCCAAAATAAAATTTTTAAACTGGCTCGCATTTTCCGGGTTATTACAATCTCCCCCACTTAAAACTTTTCGTCCCCGAAAAGGAACGAAGCCGAAAGTTGTTTTACTAATCAACTCAACTTCCCGTATTTTCGCTACGGCTTAAGTTCTTCAACTTTTCAGTTTCTAAGAACTTTTCTAATTTTTCAAAAATTTGGCTAACACCCTAAATTTTCGAAAAATTTCGCCATAACCTCCCCTGCACCGGGGACTTTGGGATATTTCGTATAGCCTCCCATGGCCTTCTTCAACTCCAAAGAAAAAGAAAAAGTCAAGCGGCTAGCCAATCGGCTCATAAAATCATCATCACCCAAACAAAACAGTAAATTATGGTAAACATGTACCTATTTGTCGGGCAAACAATTTTATTCTTTTGCTCTAGCCTCCTTGCTATGACCTGTTCCATGCAAGTACATGTATATGCATACAAATGCAACTAATTTTCAATACAATTCAATATTCGGTTCAATTAGGCTAAATGGTTCAAAATTTCAAACAAATAGACAAACAACACAACCATCAATCAATTAGTGGATTAACGTTTCAAATTCATAATTTTGATATATATACAGAAAATCATGTTTTTGATGCCAAATCACAACAAATAATCTATCTAGTTTTGGTTCTCACACCAGTCTAATGGAAATATATAGATATCACACCTTCGAAACTCGAACACAAATACTGATGATGTGGCCACATCATCAGAATTATCCCCGGGTGTCTAGAATGCGATTCTATATCTATCCAGTATATTAAAACTTCGAATATACGTTCATGACGCGTATACGCGAAATCTTTATATATTGGATTGTCCAAATTCAAAATAAATAAATATTCAAATACTTATACTTGAATTTAGCTTTCAAAACAAAATTGTTTTCATTTGAAAAATATACTCTTCACACTCGTTCTAGGATACTACTGATCCCATCTCTAACGAGTCATTCTAATTGTATTTTACTAATCCAATATCTGATGAATTCTTTCGTTCAATTCTAATGTGTCTTGTTCTCGAGCTCTGTAAACCAAAGCTCCGATACCACTCTATAACAACCCGAACTCCCCCGGTAAGGAAAGCCCGGATTGAGATGAGAACAACACACATCGGAACGCAAACAAAAGAACATTTCATTGTTTATTACAACAATTCCATCAGAATAAAAGGATATACAGAGTATGAATAAATATACATTCGACAAATATCAGAGATTTAAATTACATTTAAATACATCGCAGCGGAAAAATAATACAAAACACAACTAGAAGAGATATACGGATACAGAGCTTTCCGGATATCATTCCAGCTGTAAACCAGGATCCTGTGAATATAAATCTGCAAATCCAAAACTTCTAGCTGCCCGTGTCGAAAATAAGGGCACCCAGAGTTTAGGTTAAAACAATAAACTCTAGGTCAGTCATGTGACTGGTGTGAGAAATAAAACAGTTATTTAAACTTTACTTTAAAAGAGAGTAATTCAAGGGACCACGCCGTATAACACGGAACGGGTTTCCTCCCAAGAATACCAGTGCATATCAATAAACAACGCAATGCTTTTTGGAAAAATGAAGCTATTATAAGACCCAGGTCCCATCACACAATGCAACGCAAGCCGGAGGATAGGGGTTTCCCTTATAATAGCCAAACATGCTTGGTACGTCAAAACAAATCATTTGATACTATTATAAGTGTATAGTGTCAAAACAATTTCAATTATAAATATCAATCATAGGCGGCATGGGTACCATCTATCATGTCGCCATACTAATTCTACAATTAAAACCGCAATATCACGTATTGGAAATTGGATTTCCGTCATGAGTCGATGCAAGGGGCAAGCTCCTCTGCGATTCGAGACACTCTAGCAAATGTCTCAGGACCCCACTATGATCCTTGGATCTTCAGGGCCGGTCCTCTCTTACTTTTGAGGATTGGCAATTCCTAAACGCACGTTTCCCGGTCCTAACAGACCTAATATTGAGGCTCCTCATCCAATAACCACACAGGTGAAAAGTATATAAATGTCGGCCAGTTTAAGCACCGACACCACCCATAGCTAGAAAGAAACGTCGTGCTCTCCCTGCAGTCACTATCCCGTTTTTGACTCATACCGAGGTGTGAGGCTCGCGAATTCACGCTATACACAAAGCTACGCCACACAGGTCATGCTTTGATTGTCAACCACAAGACTTTTCTTTTCAACAGAAGCCTTGATCAATTGCCACTTACGCGTGCCACACTGGCAATTCACTCTATGCGACTGATGTCCATCTATATACAACCTCTGAGCTCGTACGTCTCAGAGAAGGGTGTTAAGCAAGAGAATAAATTCTCCGCCGCCAAACAGATGTATATTTAATAGAGATCAATCAACACTGAATAAAATCCAATGTCAGACACACAATCCATTTACAAGTTCGTTCTGGGTCTGAACGAAACTGGAGGCACTTTCCTCACATATCCATCGATCTCCAAGTACGTCTGGACGATCACCAACTGTTTCTCTCCTCTTGGGTGTACAGCCCAATCGAGATCATCAGCAATCACCCAAACGATGTGAAGACTTCCGGTCTTCAACCACCGTCTTCATCTTCGACTTATCGCCGAATCGGTTATTCAGAATGGGTATAAACCCGGCCTTTCCGAATAACCCACGTATATAATAAACAAATGTTACACAAACACACCATACGCCTCATTCCAATTCAGAATAATCTTTTATTCACAAAATCACATTCTTAGGGAAAGGTTCCCATTAATTTTATCCAAGATAAATTCTTCTAAATTTATTCTTTAATCTTCCTTTGGATATCATTTCAAACTAGTCGGGATTAGCGAACCACACCGAAGTAATTATTTGCTTTATTTCCCAATCCCAACCTATTCATCCCCTGGAGAAAAACTTGTAATACTCCATACCTAACACCACGGTGTTATCGGTAAAATTAATTACCATTTCACGTTCAAATCTAATTAAAGATTTAACTATCGCTTTGGAGCAGAACTGGTGGTACTCCAATCTCGATCACTTTTCAGATTTGATAATTTAAACTAACAATTCACATTTCAATCTAATTAAAGATTCATTAAAACTCCACTTAGTTTTAATCTTTTCAAAAATCAATCCTGCCTTTAACTGGGTTAAAGAACCAATGTCATCTAAAACACGATTCACGATAAACCCAAAATCACATTCTATTGTTAATCGGATTAAAGAACAGGTGTTATTCAAAACACCGCTCACGATAAACCCAAGAACCAATTCAAATTCAATTCCAATTAAATATTATTTAATTGATACATTTCATTAAATCTAAATAGAAAGATTAAATCTTTTTCTCTATTGGGCTTAAGAACAGTGTTAATGAAAACACCATTCATGACAAACCCAAATCACATTTGATATTAAATACAAGGCTCTGAATAGAAAATATACCGGCTTATATTCAATATCAAATTCTGATACCAACAAATATCGTATTGGAAATAACGATATAAAATATATCTTTCAAATTCCCATAACAATATCTGTATAGTCACAAAATCCAACATCGAAATATTTCGAAGATAATTTCGATTCAAATCCAGTCCAATTCACGTATTGGGAATTTTGATTATTTTTAAAACCACTTTCAAACTCAATTTATTTATTTCAAAAATAAATTGATTTTAATCCTAGTTCAAAACTAGTTCATTTCGATAAAAAACTATTTTTATCTTTTAAAATGTGGAATTTTTCACCCCAGTTCTTCCCAAATCATTTCTCATGATTTTACACAAATTATAGATATTTTTAATAATTTTATCAAGGCCCGTACAGTCGATTTCCATCAACGGCCATCGAACTGCACTTACAGCGACCTTTTACAAATTTGATTTGGACATAATTCCAAATACAAATGTTAGATTTCTAATTTCAAATATTCGTTAGAAAGCTCTTTTCGATATGAACCCAACGGTTCCGGTTTCAGGAGAATCCGTCGGTCGGATCTCCCGCAACGTCAATTCGAAGTCAATGGTCGAAATTCGTGAACTACCGTAGCGCGGCGCGTTCTATTCAGGCCATTATATAATATATATATATATATATTATATTTCATCGATTTCCTTTTTAAAACGTATTTTATAAATTGTTTTAAATTCGTTTTCGAAACGATTTCAACTTCACATTCAATTTCGAATCGAAATTGAATATTCCACATCATCGATATACAAATGATAATATTTTCAAAACGTTATATTTTGAAATCACTTCTTTTTCTATATTCGTTATAAAACGAATATAATCGATATAAATATCGCTCACGTCAAAATGGCGCATCTCTAATCAACACGGCTTTATATATTTCAATAAATTCGTTATTCTATTCAACAAATGAATATTTATTCTATCCAACACATGAATAAATATTTCTTTCAACACATGAATTCTCAACACATGAGCACTGTCAACACATGACTATTTAAATTATTTAATATATTTTATAAAACTATGGTATCTATCATTTGATTTTTAATCAGACTCCAACCGTAAGGTAGTTTCTAATCTTAAATATGATATAGATGTAAATTTTATTGTTAAAATATTTCTTTCAACACACGACAATTCTCAACACATGATTATTCTTTATTTTCCCAATTGGAATGAGGCCCAATCAATTACCATATAATGTTAATTATATGGATTCCATACAACACATGTATCTAATCACAACAATAAATAATCAATCATCATCCAAAGTGCACCACACTGTATAAGCATCAAATATAGATATCTAACGCTTATAGCAGCCTGTCAATCAATCGATCGACATACAACTAATCAGTCGGGATGAGTGGACATCAAATATCATCCTAACACCCGTGTGGGGTTTCAAATCAACAAACACATATTTTTATTCACACACACACACCTTAAAACAATATTTTTAACGATAAAATATTTTTAACTATATAAATATTTTATTTCACGTCACACAATCAATTTTCAAAACACATCAAACAATCAAACATACAAGCCATTCATGGTCTGTGGATGACGGGTGTCGGGTGCTGCTAAGCACCGTCTGCATCCAAGTATATATTTTAACTAGAGATAAATTTAGTGTGAGAAGTTCTCACCGACAAGTTAATCCAAACGCCTCGACTCTTCTTATGTAGAAGTCATCGTTGTTCTCGCCTTTTGTCACTTTCGTTGCCCGTAGCCACTACATATATAAAAATCACATTTTTATATTGTTGCTATGTATATAAAAATCATATTTTTTATAATCACTCCATATGCATAAAAATTCTATTTTTGCACCGCTACTATATAGATAGAAAAAATTCTATTTTTACATCGATGTTCATATAATAAAGATTATATTTTTTTCTATAACTCTGTTACATATATAAAAATCGTATTTTTATAACTCTAACTTCATATTCAAAATCAGATTTTTATAATTTCAACTTTACATTTACCATACGATAAAAAAAAAATCAAACCTTTCTCTAATAAAAATCGCATCTTTGTCTAAATAAAGATCTCATCTTTATTCGTTGTTCATGTAGATAAAAATCAAATCTTTTTCAAATCGTATTTTATATAAAAACCGATTTTATATTCTCCTATAACCAAATACATTAAATGAATAAAATAAAATAAGAAAAGTTAAAAATAAAAATAAAAATAAAAGGGCTTACAGTGGTTTAGGGGGTGCGGTTTTTTCTTGCAGAGGGGGGGGTGCGGTGGGGTCTCAGGCAACGGGATGCGATGGCGGTGGGGTCTCGATCGCTGCGCGAGGTGGAGGGTCGAGGGCGAGTGGGGTTCTTGTTGGTGAGAGGCGCGAGGGTGGGCGATAGCGTTTTGGTGGCGGCAGGGGGTCTTCGCGGTGGTGGTGGAACATCGGGGGCGCGATGTGATGGGATGGGGGGTTGTGGTTTTGGGTCTAATTAGAAGAGGAGAGCGGAGCGAGGAGGAAGAAGGGGAGTGCGAGAGGAGGTGGAGGGAGAGAAGGGTGGCGGCGCCGCCCTAGGGCGCGGTGGCGGCTCAATCGGAGGAGCGACAGCTCCTCCCTCTTCTTCCCTTTTTTTTGTTGAATTGAATTGGTCAACGGGGGCCGGGCGCGGGGGGGGGGGGGGGGGGGGGGGGTAGGGGGCTTAAGAGGAAAAGGAGATGAAAGGGGAATATATTTTTTATATTAATTTATATTTTAATTTTAAAAAGCAACTTTTTATTTCGACCTCGAAACGAGACTCACCGCCTATCGTCTCTAGCGTTTTACCCCCATTCCGAACACAATGGGATATGTATCGTAGGCTGATTCGACCGTTTCGATCTGTTTTCGTCAAAATCAACATATAACTCTATATATTGAATTTGAACGCACATTTCAATTTACCGGGGTCACATACTAACTCGAAAAATTCTCAAAAAATATTTTTTAGCTTCGTATTGACGATACGTTCCTAACAAAAATAGTTTCGTCGAATTCTGAGACCGTTTGAAAAATGACCATTTTCCAGTCGATTAAAATCAACTGAAATTGGTCAAACGTGTTTTCCTTTACCACGCTCACATATTGAATCGAAAAATTATGAAAATTGAAACCTAGCAATAACTTAACATCACGGATCCAACAAAAGTGGTTTCGTCGAAACCCGAGGTTGTTTGCAAAATGGCTATTTTTAAGGGCCAGAATTCCATAGCGACTATTCTGAATTTTCATTTGGACATAACTTTTGATTCCCACTATGAAATTTTGATTTTTCAGATTCGTTGGAAACATATTCTCAATTAGATCCTATTATTTTTGGTTTCGCTAAAATCCGGCTTATTTTGAATCCTGTACACTCATTTGAAGTTTGAAATCGAATTATCGAATTACCGCGCCATTTTCAATTCTATTTATAATTATAAATAATTATTTCTATTCTAACGACGATCTATATAATTATACATTCTAATCCAATTCAAAATAAATTTTCTCGTCGATATTATTTAAAATAATTCATTTTAAATATTCAAAATTCGCTCAAATTGCCAAAATAAAAATTTTAAACTGGCTCGCATTATCCGGGTTGTTACAAAAGATGTTAGTCATCATTTTGCAAATGAGTTGTTTTGAAATCCATTAATTAATGGTTTTGATGTGGGTCTCATTCCAATGAAGGATTTTCACAAGATTCCAAAATAATTTTCCATTAGAGAATTAATTGTGAATTTAATGTTATTAAATATTATTTAATCTGCATGAAGCCGATTAAGTAGTCTTGTGCTATTTACACGGGAATAAATATTTCCATGAATTCTATTTATTATACAATAATTGATAAAGGTTTGAAATTTGAAAATTAACATTTCGAATACATTTTTTAATGGTATTAAAATAAAATAAACATGCTTAACCCGAAATTAGATTAAGTTGTGGTATAAGCCTGCATGGACCCGCTCGACATATCCAGCAACCGCAACAATAAATCTAATGTGAGAGGTTAATGCTGTAATTAATAATTAGTTAATTCAAAATTTTACATTTTTGAAAATATAATATTGTAAGAATAAGCGTAGTATTAAATGATTAATTAATACTGAGAGTTTGAATTTCAAAAGTTGACTTTTTGAAACATTATTATTATTATTATATTAATGTAATATTAAAGGAATATGGAAAGACAAAGTTTTATTTAATATTCAAATTTAAGATTAAGGTATGAATTTACACCGTATATAAATTACATTTATTTTTAATGTAATTAAGATATGATTTTGTACGGTAGAATAAATTACATTTTTAAGTGTAATTAAAGATGAGATTTTGTACGTGAAATAAAAATTACATTTTTTATTAAGTTAAGATTTTACCATGTTATGAAATTATATTTTTCAATGTAATTATAATATAAGATTTTACACTATAACGTAAATTACATTTTAATGTAATTAAAAAAAAGAGATTTTGTCATTATGATAAAATTACCTTTTTAATGTAATTAAGAATATAAGATTTGATTTAATTATTTACATTTTTTATGTAATTATGTAAGACATGAAAATAATTTACATTTTCGATGTAATTAAGAAGGAATTGAAATAATTTACATTTTTCAAGTGTAAAAAGAATGGATTGAAATATTTACATTTTTTTATGTAATATGAAAAGAATGCTTACTTTTTATTGAGTTATACAATGAAATAATACATTTTAATGTAAAATGAAATGATATCTTTTAATGTATGAAAGTATTGCATTTTCTTATGTAATAGAAAAGAATGAAAGTATTACATTTTCCTATGTAATAGAAATGAATGGATGTATTTTACATTTATAATGTAAATAAGTTAAAGTATGGAATTTTACATTTTTAATTTAATTAGGAAATGATACATTTCTAATGTAATTAAGTAGGATTTGAATAACTTACATTTTCTAATGTAATTAAAGTATAATTTTAATTTATTACAATTATAATGTATAAGATATGAAATGAATTATATACATTTTACAATGTATAAGATATGAAATTAATGTAAGCCTTCGTGCTTGCTTTAATTTCGCCATTATTAGGGTTGAGTTTATTTTGGGAAAGTGATGTTTGGAAGTGGCTTCTGGAGTAAAGGAACGGTTCTTCAGCTGATGGTTTGGGCCATCTTCTTGGGTTTGACGTGGGCCTCTATATTTAATTGTGTTATCTTTTGGGTTATGGGCAATTGATAATGTTGTAATTTTTGCCCAATGTACATGTACTTTGTTATTTGTACTTTTTTATTGAAGAGTTTTCAATAAAACGCCGCACTCTTTTTTCCTGTTTAGTGCTTACGCTGAGTACTAATACAGGTTTTTAACGAGGCGGTTTACCCATTTTCAAAAAAAAAAAAAGATATGAAATGAATTATTACAATTACAATGTATAAGATATGAAATGAATTATATACATTTTACAATGTATAAGATATGAAATGAATTATTACAATTACAGAGTATAAGATATGAAATGAAAATGTATATACATTTTACAATGTATAAGATATGAAATGAATTATATACATTTTACAATGTATAAGATATGAAATGAATTATTACAATTACAATGTATAAGATATGAAATGAATTATATACATTTTACAATGTATAAGATATGAAATGAATTATTACAATGACAATGTATAAGATATGAAATGAATTATATACATTTTACAATGAATAAGATATGAAATGAATTATATACATTTTACAATGTATATGATATGAAATGAATTATATACATTTTACAATGTATAAGATATGGAATGAAATATATACATTTTACAATGTATAAGATATGGAATGAAATATACACATTTTACCATGTAAAAGAAATGAAATGAAATTTTACATTATTTTTAATATAATTAATGAATGTTATGAAATTTTACATTATTATTAATGTAATTGAAATGTTTTAATGTAATTATGAGGGAAAGGAATTATTCACATTTTTAAATGTAATAAGTTATGAAATGAATTTACATTTTAAATGTAATAAATTTACATTTTAAATGTAATAAATTAAGAAAGAATGAAATTATTACACATCTCTTTGTAAAAAAAATGAATGAAATTAAGAATGCGGATATTTTATTAAAAGGATATTCTGAATTGGAATGAGGCATTGATGTGGTTTATGTATAGCACCTAATTTTAAATCACGCGAGTTATTCGGAAAGACCGGGTTTAACCCATTCCAAATAATGACACGACGTTCGAAGAATTGAAGACGACGATTGAAGACCGACGATCTTCGCATCGAATGGGTAGCTAGTGTTGAGGCCCTTGATTGATTTGATCCCAAGATGGGGCTAAGACGGTGGTTATCCGGACGTAGTGTTGATTTGTACGGATTTGGCTTTCGCTCAGACCCAGAGCATAAGCTTATAAATGGAATGTGTGTCTGACGTTGAATTTTGTTCTATGTAAATTGATTTCTATTAATATACAACCGTTGGTGGCGGAGAATTTATTCTCTTGCTCAACACCCTTAGAGGTTGTGTATTAATAGTTATCAATCGCATCGCGTGAATTGTCAACGTGGCATGCTAAGATGAAGATGATCAAGGATTTGTTGAAAAGCAGGCCTTGTGGTATGACGTGACTTCGCGAACCTCACAACTCGGTATGAACCTAAAACTGGAGAAAGGAAACCAGGGAAATGGACATATGTTAGTTTCTAGCTAAAAGTTGTGTCAGGTTTTTACACGGTCTGGCATTTTACTTATGTGGATGATGGATGACGAGGCCTCGGATATGACATGGAGTCCTTAGTGGCTCGTATTTATGCCCCAAAGGGCAGGCTAACATATAGTTTACGGTATTGCCAATCATCGACGGATGACCGGCCCTGCTGATCCAAGGTGCAGTTGCGACTGTATTTCGAGGCTGGGGCTAGACAGTCTCGAACTAAGTAAGGACTATCTTTTGCCTTGGTTCATGATGGAAACCCAACTTCCAATACGAAACTTTACGGTTTTAGTTGTAGAACCTAGTATGGCGACATGATATTATGGTACCCATGCCGTCTAGGATTGATACATTTATATTCGAAATTTATTTCTACACTATGCACTTATATAGTATGAAAGAGAACTTTCGCGTATCAAGCATGTTTAATCATCATAAGGTAAAACTCTATCCTCTGGTTTGTGTTGCATTGTGTGATGGGACCTGAGTCTTATGATGATTTCATTTTTCTAAAAAGCATTGCGTTGTTTAACGATTTACTTTAATTTATGCACGACAATTCATTGGAGTAAACCCGTTCTGCGTTAGCGGCGTGATCCTTGGATTTGTCTTATTGTTATTAGTGAAATTAGTTAAGAATTCTCACACCAGTCCCATGACTGACTCGTAGTTCGTTTCACTTTGCAAACTCGGGTGCCCTATTTTCCACACGGGCAGTCGAGTAGCTTTTTGCAGATATTTATCTTTTGAGCAGGATTCTGGATCGAAGCCTAAAGCTGTGTCCAGAGCATAGTTGTCTTCCGCTGCCTTAGTTATTTTATTTCCGCTGCAATGTATTAAAATATTGTAATTTATCTTCCGCTGTAATTTTATTCGATGTACTCTGATATTCTGTACTCTGATGTAACATTATTATAATGTTTATAAAAGTTTGCTGTTATTGTTCTGATGTGTTTTAGCCCAAAGTAAGCGTACCTGGCGATTTCCCGCAAGGGCGACTTTCGGGTCGTCACATTTGGTATCAGAGCTTTGGTTTACAAAGTTCGAGAACAAGACACATTAGAACCAAGCGTAAGAATTCATCAGAGATTGGATTAGTAATATCCAATGAGAATAACTCGTTAGAGATGGGATCAGCAGTATCCTAAAACGAGTGTGAAGAGAATTATTTTCTTTAAAATTAAATAAAAACAAAGTTAGTTTTGAAAATCTTATCTTAAAACACGTAATTGAGATATTATTATATTTTGATTTGGGCAATCAAGTATATGAAATTTTGAATATACGTCTGATCCACGTGTATATGAAGTCTCATATACTAGATAGATATTTGCTAGTGTGAGAACCAAAACTTAGGATTTGTTGTGACTTGGCATCAAAAATATGATTTTTGTTGTATATATATGTAAAAGTTATTTGTTTATAATTTAATCAATGAATTGATTGATGGAAGTGTTGCTTGAATATTAGTTTAACTATCATATATATTGGATAAATTAAATTGAAAACTTTGTTAGAATTGCATACTTGTGCTTGCATATATAAGTAATGAACAGGTCAAGCAAGGAGGCTAGAGCAGAGGAATAAAATTGTATGCCCGACAAATAGGTACACGTTTACTATATTTCTTCGGTTTTGATTTTATGAGCCGATTGGCTAGCCAAGCCGCTTGGCTTTCTCTTTCTTCTTTTTCCTTTTTTGGTTGATTAGAGTCCATGTGGCCAGTTGAGTTTTTCGATGTTCTCCGTACAAAGGAGGTTATGGCGAATTTTTTTCGAAAATAAAGGGTTAACCAAATTTTTAGAAAAATATTATTAATTGAGAAGTTGAAAACTTAAGCCATAATTTAAAATAATAAAAATTGGATTGATTATTAAAAACAACTTTTAGCTTCGATCCTTTTCGAGGACGAAAAGTTTTAAGTGGGGGAGACTGTAACAACCCGCAAAATCCGGGCAAATTTAAAATTTTTATTTTTAATGAATTTTAAGGTTTGGAATAATTTATTTTAAATTATAACGACAAAAAATTTATTTAAAAACGAAGTTTAAATTAATAAATTTATATTAATTATATTCGAGCCTGAAACGACGCGGTAATTTCAAATTTCGATTTCCAACTTTGAAAAATTATATAAAATTAATTATAAGTCGAAATTGAACGAAACAAGAAACGTTACGACCGTATAGAAAATATCTTTCTAATGAATTATAGAAATTTAGATTTCAGTTTATAATTTGTAAGTTATGGCAAAATCAAAATTTAGAAAGGTCGCTATGAAATTTATATATATAATATATATGGCCCAAACCGCTACTTTTTGCAGACGAAGGAATTTGGACTCGAAACCACTTCCATTGAGTCCGGAACGTCGTTTCTGCATTGAAAAATAGTAAACACTTATATATTTTGAGTTTCGGAAATTTTCGGTATAAAAATTTATTTTTAATATTAAATATATACGCCTTGAAAAATGAGATTATGCAAACGGACTCCAAATTGAACGAAATTAATTTTGTTGGATTCATATCGTCAAAACAAAGCTAAAAATGATTTCTCTGTAATTTTTAGAATTAATATGTAACTATTATTGATTTTACAGTGAAAAATGACTTTAAAAATTCATTAAAAATATATACGGACTCGAAAAATTACGAAACCAGTTTCTATAGGTTCGTATTGATTAGAATCAGTTGTGTTCCGAATTTCATCGAATTTGGAATCAGTATGTGATCGTACGGTCTTAAAAACTGTGAAATGTACGTTAATAATAGCATGAAGGTTATAATTAAAAATGGGTTTAAACACATAAAGGCCCAATTAAAATTGAACACATCTATATATTATCTCATAGCAGCCATAACCTAGACCTAATTCATTTTTCTAAACCTAATGCTAGCCTCCACCTTCATCTCTCTAATGGCGGCTCCTCTCTTCACAAAATACAAGCTGAAAATCAAATCTCTCCAAACCCTAACAAATTATATATCAAAACGAAGGCCTCGACGATACGAAGCAATGGATGCCATCAGTTTTGTCATACAGCGCTCGGATTCGTCGGAATTTCGGATCAAACTTTTTGATTTTTGAAATTAAAAAGCAGCAGATGTAAATGATTTTTTTCCGGCTAATCTAGGAAGAACTGGAAAAAGTGGTCAACGTGAAAGTTCTTCGTCTTCGCGAGATACAGGTGCTGGAATTTTTTTAGAATTTTTGGAGCATCGATGCGGCATGTGGGGCCCGCAAAGCGAATTTCGCTCTCTGGCCAGATTCCTGCGGCCGGAGCATCATCGGCGGCGGCGCTTTCTGGTAGTGGTGCGTCTTGCCAAGACGAAGAGATGGGCGGTGGTTTCAAGTCAATCGGAGGTCGGAGGAGAAAGTTATGGGCAGTCAAAGTTGGCAAGAGGAGGGTTGACCAGATTTTGGGTATTCCTATTTTTAATTATTTAATCAATGTATTCAAACTTCAAACTTGTATAACTCTCTCATACGAAGTCGAAATTTAATGATTTCAGATGCGTTGTGATCGTGGCATCGAGACCTTCGCGGGGACACTAATTTTGTCCAATTTGGAGACTGTCAAAATTTTTAGGTATTTTCACGAATTTTAAATAATTATTTAAATTGTCCGAACTTCAGTAAAGCATAACTTTTTGTAACGAACTCGAAATGACTCGAAACAGGGTTTGCCATGATCAGTGTATTTTTAGCGATGCATAGATACCAATTTCGCTCAATTCTGAGGATGTTGAATTTTGGGCCAAAATTGGGCCCGAAACCGCCCATTTGGACCCGATAAAGTCAAATCTCGGTGAGAACTCTTTTCTCACTCAATCTTTGTTTTCAATAATTATTTATTTTCATAAATAAATATATTTAAATGCCTATGATGATTTGTTTGTAAGTTAATTCTATGTTATGCATGATTTGTGGTGTATTAATGTTTGGTTGAAATGCAATGTTTAAAATCTGAAAATTTGTAACATGTTAATTAATGTGAATTTATGATTATGCATGATAATTCAAAATTGTTACACTGCCATATACAAGTTGACTGACTTGCATATGTTGATTGGGCAGATATTTTCACATATCGCCCAAGTGCACATATAATCTATTGTTATTTGGATTTTGTTGTAAAAACTATTGTATGTTGTTTGAATGTCAATTTGATGTATTTTGTTTGAATGTCTATTACATGAATGAATGAATGTCATTTGATGTTGTGATTGGAAGGTAATTTGGGTAATGAAAATATGTTAGTCATCATTTTGCAAATGAGTTGTTTTGAAATCCATTAATTAATGGTTTTGATGTGGGTCTCATTCCAATGAAGGATTTTCACAAGATTCCAAAATAATTTTTCATTAGAGAATTAATTGTGAATTTAATGTTATCAAATATTATTTAATGTGCATGAAGCCGATTAAGTAGTCTTGCGCTATTTACACGGGAATAAATATTTCCATGAATTCTATTTATTATACAAAAATTGATAAAGGTTTGAAATTTGAAGGTTAACATTTCGAATACATTTTTTAATGGTATTAAAATAAAATAAACATGCTTAACCCGAGGTTAGATTGAGTTGTGGTATAAGACTGCCCGGACCCGCCCGGCATATCCAGCAACCACAACAATAAATCTAATGTGAGAGGTTAATGCTGTAATTAATAATTAGTTAATTCAAAATTTTACATTTTTGAAAATATAATATTGTAAGAATAAGCGTAGTATTAAATGATTAATTAATACTAAGAGTTTGAATTTCAAAAGTTGACTTTTTGAAACATTATTATTATTATATTAATGTAATATTAAAGGAATATGGAAAGACAAAGTTTTATTTAATATTCAAATTTAAGATTAAGGTATGAATTTACACCGCATATAAATTACATTTATTTTTAATGTAATTAAGATATGATTTTGTACGGTAATATAAATTACATTTTTAAGTGTAATTAAAGATGAGATTTTGTACGTGAAATAAAAATTACATTTTTTATTGAGTTAAGATTTTACCATGTTATGAAATTACATTTTTAAATGTAATTATAATATAATATTTTACACCGTAATGTAAATTACATATTAATGTAATTAAAAAAAAGAGATTTTGTCATTATGATAAAATTACCTTTTTAATGTAATTAAAAATATAAGATTTGATTTAATAATTTACATTTTTTTATGTAATTATGTAAGACATGAAAATAATTTACATTTTCGATGTAATTAAGAAGGAATTGAAATAATTTACATTTTTCAAGTGTAAAAAGAATGGATTGAAATATTTACATTTTTTTTATGTAATATGAAATTAATGCTTACTTTTAATTGAGTTATACAATGAAATAATACATTTTACTGTAATAATGAAATGATATCTTTTAATGTATGAAAGTATTGCATTTTCTTATGTAATAGAAAAGAATGAAAGTATTACATTTTCTTATGTAATAGAAATGAATGGATGTATTTTACATTTATAATGTAAATAAGTTAAAGTATGGAATTTTACATTTTACTTTAATTAGTAAATGATACATTTCTAATGTAATTAAGTAGGATTTGAATAACTTACATTTTCTAATGTAATTAAAGTATAATTTGAATTTATTACAATTACAATGTATAAGATATCAAATGAATTATATACATTTTACAATGTATAAGATATGAAATGAATTATTACAATTACATGTATAAGATATGAAATGAATTATATACATTTTACAATGTATAAGATATGAAATGAATTATTACAATTACAATGTATAAGATATGAAATGAATTATATACATTTTACAATGTATAAGATATGAAATAAATTATACACATTTTACCATGTAAAAGAAATGAAATGAAATTTTACATTATTTTTAATATAATTAATGAATGTTATGAAATTTTACATTATTATTAATGTAATTGAAATGTTTTAATGTAATTATGAGGGAAAGGAATTATTCACATTTTTAAATGTAATAAGTTATGAAATGAATTTACATTTTAAATGTAATAAATTAAGAAAGAATGAAATTATTACACATCTCTTTGTAAAAAAAAAATGAATGAAATTAAGAATGCGGATATTTTATTAAAAGGATATTCTGAATTGGAAAGAGGCATTGATGTGGTTTATGTATAGCACCTAATTTTAAATCACGCGTGTTATTCGGAAAGACCGGGTTTAACCCATTCCAAATAATGACACGACGTTCGAAGAATTGAAGACGACGATTGAAGACCGACGATCTTCGCATCGAATGGGTAGCTAGTGTTGAGGCCCTTGATTGATTTGCTCCCAAGATGGGGCTTAGACGGTGGTTATCCGGACGTAGTGTTGATTTGTACGGATTTGGCTTTCGCTCAGACCCAGAGCATAAGCTTATAAATGGAATGTGTGTCTGACGTTGAATTTTGTTCTATGTAAATTGATTTCTATTAATTTACAACCGTTGGTGGCGGAGAATATATTCTCTTGCTCAACACCCTTAGAGGTTGTGTATTAATAGTTATCAATCGCATCGCGTGAATTGTCAACGTGGCACGCTAAGATGAAGATGATCAAGGCTTTGTTGAAAAGCAGGCCTTGTGGTATGACGTGACTTCGCGAACCTTACAACCCGGTATGAACCTAAAACTGGAGAAAGGAAACCAGGGAAATGGACATATGTTAGTTTCTAGCTAAAATTTGTGTCAGGTTTTTAAACGGTCTGGCATTTTACTTATGTGAATGATGGATGACGAGGCCTCGGATATGACATAGAGTCCTTAGTGGCTCATATTTATGCCCCAAAGGGCAGGCTAACATATAGTTTACGGTATTGCCAATCATCGACGGATGATCGGCACTGCTGATCCAAGGTGCAGTTGCGACTGTATCCTGAGGCTGGGGCTAGACAGTCTCGAACTCAGTAAGGACTATCTTTTGCCTTGGTTCATGATGGAAACCCAACTTCCAATATGAAACTTTACGGTTTTAGTTGTAGAACCTAGTATGGCGACATGATATTATGGTACCCATGGTGTCTAGGATTGATACATTTATATTTGAAATTTATTTCTACACTATGCACTTATATAGTATGAAAGAGAACTTTCGCGTATCAAGCATGTTTAATCATCATAAGGTAAAACTCTATCCTCTGGTTTGTGTTGCATTGTGTGATGGGACCTGAGTCTTATGATGATTTCATTTTTCTAAAAAGCATTGCGTTGTTTAACGATTTACTTTAATTTATGCACGACAATTCATTGGAGTAAACCCGTTCCGCGTTAGCGGCGTGGTCCTTGGATTTGTCTTATTGTTATTAGTGAAATTAGTTAAGAATTCTCACACCAGTCCCATGACTGACTCGTAGTTTGTTTCACTTTGCAAACTCAGGTGCCCTCTTTTCCACATGGGCAGTCGAGTAGCTTTTTGCAGATATTTATCTTTTGAGCAGGATTCTGGATCGAAGCCTAAAGCTGTGTCCAGAGCATAGTTGTCTCCCGCTGCCTTAGTTATTTTATTTCCGCTGCAATGTATTAAAATATTGTAATTTATCTTCCGCTGTAATTTTATTCGATGTACTCTGATATTCTGTACTCTGATGTAACATTATTATAATGTTTATAAAAGTCTGCTGTTATTGTTCTGACACAAACATCCATACATTCGATAGAAGATTAATAACATGATATTTAATGGAGTACGATGTCAGACACACAATCCATTTATAAGCTTATGCTCTGGGTCTGAGCGAAAGCCAAATCCGTACAAATCAACACTACGTCCGGACGGTCACCACTGTAGTCCCTTCAAGGTAGCTACTCCAATTACGGGCATCAGCAGTTGTCGTCCATTCGATGTGAAGATCGCCGGTCTTCAATCACCGTCTTCAACTCTTCGACTTTCATTCGTCGTATGATCATTTGAAATGAGATTGAACTCGGACTTTTCAAATGATCCTCGCATATATATATATATATATATTTAAAAATCATTTTATATCGTTGATATTAATTTATAACGATCAACCTTTATTTATATAAAAATAATTAAATTCCATTTAACTACGCTCCAAGTCAAAAGGCGACCCTGGCGCTGTTTTCACCCAAATTTGTTTTACATATTTTTCTAAATATAACCGTTGGATTTTAACATAATTTATAACGTGGAAAGATCTTCCCAAGGCGAACCTAACGGTTACAGATTTGGGAAAATCCGACGGTCGGATATTTCGGTATAATCAATTAAAGGTACAATTCTATAAAGTGAACTATCATGCTCGATTCGTTCAATTGAAATTTGTTTATACATATGATTATATATACATACAATTTCTTCGGCCATTTCATTATTGTGATAACCATGACAAGTAAAGATATATGACATAACACACAATAATGTTTATTTTAATCTTCAATTCACACATATAACCTATACATGCAATGTATTTTTCTCCTAGTTTCAATTCACACAAACATGCAATTTCTTGTGCGTCGTTTCTAATTCAACAAAAATGATTATTTTGTGTCATTCTTTTCTTTACAAGCAAAATGATATTCTTGCTTTAATCTTTACACATAAAAAAGTAACTTTCATATCTTTAATCTTTTTAATGAAAATTCAATTGATTAAAATGTAAATCTGCTTCTTTAAGTTCTATTTACATGAAAATGTAAAGTCCTCCTTCTCTTATTCACATTAAAAATGTAAACTTTCCTTTTTACATTAAAAATGTAATTTTCATCTTTTTAATCCTATTTACATTAAAAATGTAAACTTTATTTCTTTAATCTTATTTACATTAAAAAAATATAAACTTTTCTTTATTTATATCAATTACATAAAAAAAAATGTAACTTTTACCTTTAATCTTAATTTCACAAAAAATGTAAATTTCTTACTTTTGGTTTTAATTACATAAAGATGTAATTTTCTTTCTTTCTTTTAATAAAAATATAAATTTCTTCTTTTAATCTAATTACATAAAAATGAAATTTTTCATCCTTTAATCTAATTACATAAAAATGAAAATTTTCATTCTTTTAAACATGACGGTGAAAATAAAGTTCATATTCTATTTAACTATTTGTGTTTTAATATGGGCCAGACCTCTCACATTAGGCCTGCAACTTGTGGATGCTGGATAGGCCGGTCGGTTCCAGGCAGACTTAGCCACAAATGTTAGGCCTAATGCGAGAGGTCCAAGTGCGCAAATACAAATTACACTAATAATAATATCAAATTCGTTTTTATCGTACCAAGCATGTTTAATCACCATAAGGTAAAACCCTATCCTCTGGTTTGCGTTGCATTGTGTGATGGGACTTGGGTCTTATGGTGATTCCATTTTTCTCAAAAGCATAGCGTTGTTTTAACGATTTACTTTAGTTTATGCACCGGCAATCCATTGTAGTAAACCTTTTCTGCGTTAGCGGCGTGGTCCTTGGATTTGCTTTATTACTATTAGTAAAATTAGTTAAGAATTCTCACACCAGTCCCATGACTGACCCGTTGTTTGTTTCCACCTTTGCAAACTCGGATGCCCTCTCTTCCACACGGGCAGTCGAGTAGTTTATCTACAGGTCCTTATCTCGAGCAGGATGCTGGATTGAAGCTTAAAGCTGTGTCCGGAGCATAGTTATCTTCCGCTGTATCTATTTTATTTCCGCTGCACTGTATTGTATTAAATTTATTGTAAATTTTTCTTCCGCTGTATTTTAGTTTCGATGTACTCTGATATATTCTGTACTCTAATGTTATATTATCATGATGTAATAAAAGTCTGTTGTTTTTGTTCTAATGTATTGTATTCCCAAAGTTAACGTACTCGGGTTTTGAACGATCTTGGTCGATTTTGCGATCGATCGAGTCCGGGCGAAACCGGGGCCGTTACAGTTGGGTTTCTATAATTTTATTAGTTGAACTAATAATTACACTACACAATCATCAATCAATTGGTTGATTAGATTTTTAAATATTTATAACTTTTATATATATTCAAAAATCATATTTTCTAAAATAGATTATATAATTAAAAATACATTAATTATAAACTTGTTACTCTCAACTCACTCTAGGGCATTACTAACCCCATCTCTAATGAGTTTTCTCATTCTAGGATACTGCTGATCCTATCTCTAATGAGTATTCTTATTAGATATTACTAATCCAATCTCTGATGAGTCTTTTGTTCAGTTATAATGAGTTGTACCCCAAAGATTTGAGCTAACCAGAGCTCTGATACCAACTGTAACGACCCGGGTTTCGGCCAACCAGATCGATCGCTAGATCGACCAAAACCCGAGTACGTTAACTCTGGGAATACAACAACATTAGAACAATAACAGCAGACTTTTATAAACATTACAATAATGTTACATCAGAGTACAGAACATATCAGAGTACATCGACAAATTACAGCGGAAGATAAATTACAGTAAATTAAATACAATAAACAGTGGAAAACTTCTATGCTCTGGACACAGCTTTAGGCTTCAATCCAGAATCCTGCTCGAGATAAGAACCTGTAGAAAAACTACTCGACTGCCCGTGTGGAAAGAGGGCACCCAAGTTTGTAAAGGTGGAAACAAACAACGGGTCAGTCATGGGACTGGTGTGAGAATTCTTAACTAATTTAACTAATAGTAATAAGGCAAATCCAAGGACCACGCCGCTAACGCGGAACGGGTTTACTTCAATGGATTACCGTGCATAACAATAAAGTAAATCGTAAAACAACGCAATGCGTTTTGGAAAAATGAAACCATCATAAGACCCAAGTCCCATCACACAATGCAACGCAAACTGGAGGATAGGGTTTTACCTTATAATGGTTAAAAATGCTTGATACGTTAAAAACGAATTTGATATTATTATTAGTGTGTATATGTTTCAAAAACATTTCAAAGTAAATGTATCAATCCTAGGAAGAATAGTATCCCATACTACTATGCCTCCATACTAGTAATACAATCAAAACCGCATGAGGTCGTATTGGAAATTGGGTTTCCATCATGAGTCAAGGCTAGGGAGGAGCTCCTTTCCGATTCGAGACACTCTAGCTAATGTCTCAGGATCCCCCATAGTGAACCCTTGGAAAGCTGCAGGGCCGGTCCACACATACAGCTTCGTGGATTGGCAATTCCTGAACACACGTTTCCCGATCCTATAGGACCTATCATCCGAGGCGCGCCACATTCCATCATCCACATAAGTAAATATCAGCCAGTTTAAGCATCGACACCACTTCTAGCTAGAAAGAAACATGCTGCTCTCCCTGCGTTCCCTTCTCCCATTTTAGACTCCACCGGGTTGTGAGGCTCGCGAAGTCACGCTATACACAAAGCTACGTCTAAACAGGCCATGCTTTGATCATCAACCACAAGGCCTGCTTTTCAACAAGAAACCTTGATCATTGCATCTTGGCGTGCCACATTGACAATTCACGCCATGCGATCAATCACTATTAATATATACCAGGGTGTTAAGCAGAGAATAAATTCTCCACCACCAAACAGATATACATTAATAAAAATCAATTTTATTTACATGGAATGAAATTCAACGTCGGACACACGTCCATTTATACGCTTATGCTCTGGGTCTGAGCGAAAGCCAAATCCGTACAAATCAACACTACGTCCGGACGGCTACCACTGTAGCCCCTTCAAGGTAGCTACTCCAATCAAGGGCATCAGCAGTCGTCGTCCATTCGATAGGAAGATCGTCGGTCTTCAATCGCCGTCTTCAACTCTTGAATTTTAAACATCGTTCAAATTATTTGGAATGAGATAGACTCGGACTTTCCAAATAATTCTCGTATATATATAAGTTGGAAATCATTTCATATCGTTATTAGTAATTTATAACGATTTATCTTTATTTTTATATATATAAAAATAATTAAATTCCATTTCATTAATGTAATTACATAACAAGTAGTGAATGTTTTGCTTCACAACCAATCGAAATGTTTATAATGTGTAATGAAATGTATTTTATTTCATTACATTTTGCTAACGAAAAACATTCCTATTCGTATATACAATATTAACGTACAATGTACACACCATAATGTTTATTTTTATTTTCATACGCATACACATCTTATACATAACAATGTACATTTTCTTGTTTCATCCTTCGGATTACACAAAATGTATATTTTGTTTATCATACCAATTCCAACAAAAACGGGCCTTCTTGCGTTTCATTTCAATTTCAACCAACGAATATTTTGGTTCATTCACTTTTATTTCTACAAAAATGAGTATTTTTGTTTGTTTATTTCAATGAAACAAAATTGATAATTCTGTTATCTTTTCAATGCAAAACACAAAAAAAAAAATTACATTACAAACAAAACGATAATTTTGTGTGCTAATCTATTTACATGAAAATGAAATTTCCATATCTTTAATCTTTTTAATGAAAAACTAATTCATTAAAATATAATTTCATATCCTTATTCTTTTTAGTTAAAATCCAATTACCTAAAAATGTAATTTCACACTTTTAATCTACATGCATGAAAGAATGAAATTTTCCCTTTTTAATCTAATTTACATTAAAATGTAAACTTTTCTTTATTTATACCAATTACATTAAAAAATGTAACTTTTACCTTTAATCTTAATTTCACAAAAAATGTAAATTCCTTACTTTTGGTTTTAATTACATAAAGATGTAATTTTCTTTCTTTTAATAAAAATATAAATTTCTTCTTTTAATCTAATTACATAAAAAAACGTAATTTTCTCTTTCTTTAATCTAATTACATAAAAATGAAAATTTTTATTCTTTTAAACATGACGGTGAAAATAATGTTCATTTTCTATTTAACTATTTGTATTTTAATATGGGCCAGACCTCTCACATTAGGCCTGCAACTTGTGGATGCTGGACAGGCCGGTCGGTTCTGGGCAGACTTATCCCACAAGTTGGGCTCAACCTCGAGTCTTGGCCCAATTTGTATTTGCGCACTTGGACCTCTCACATTAGGCCCAACATTTGTGGCTGCTGGATATGCTGGTCGGTTCCGGGCAGACTTCCACCACAAATGTGACCTAACCTCGGGTCCAAGTACAATTTTAGTTAACCATTACAATTGTTCCATTAAAAATATTATTTTAAAATGTTTCTCATTTCAAAATATCTTAATTTTGGAATATTCCATATTTCCAAAATAACTTGATCCCAAATACTATGACCTACCCTTTCAAAACTCAAATAAACTTGGGACTTTCTCAAGTTCTTTAATTACATATAAAAAAAAATGTGATTTTGATTACATGTCAAATCTAATTTTTAATTACATTATAGAACATAAATAAAAAGATCGTTTATTTTTCTAAGTTATATTTGTGTTAGAGAACACAAATAAAAAGACCATTCATTTTCCAATGTTGTTTTGTGTTAAGAAACACAATTAAAAAGACATTCATTTTTCTATGTTGTATTTGTGTTAAGGAACACAATTAAAAAGACATTCGTTTTTCTATGTTGTATTTGTGTTAAGGAACACAATTAAAAAGACATTCATCTTTAGGTTAACCCAATTTCATTCTTCCTTATATGACTACTTTTTAATCTTACATAAATGTTCTTTTCAAATTTTTAACATAAATGTTCTTTCAAATTTTTAACATAAATATTCTTTCAAATTTAACATAAATGTCTTTTTATATTTAACATAAATGTTCTTCCTAATCTAACCTAAATATTCTTTCTAATCTAACATATATATTCTTTCTAATTTTTAACATAAATGTTCTTTCAAATTTAACATAATTGTCCTCTTAAATTTAACATAAATGTTCTTTCAAATAACTTACATTTTATAAACTAAAATGTTATTTTATAACAAAGATGTGATTTATAACCAAAATGTGATTTTTATTCTAATATCACTTTTTAATCAAATATAGCCGTTCTAAATAAAAGGACATTTTCATCTAAAATGATATTTCTACATCAACACGACATTTCTAATCAAAAATGATATTTTAATATAAAATGTCATTATCTAATTAAAACGATATCTTATGTTGACCATTCTAATTCAGTATAACAACCAAAAGTGCTATATTTATTTATACAAACGATTCTTACTCTTAACATAACAAATAAATTTGATACTTTTATTTGTTTATAATTCCTTTTTTTACATAACAAATAAGATGAACATTCATATTGATAAACAAATACCTATCTTTAACATGACAAATAAATATTTGAATTTTCATTTGTCCCCAATTCTAATTCTTCCATTATGTTTGATTCGATCAACAAATCACCACAAATCAAGATCTACTTTTTGTTTACATCATAAAAATGTAAATTTTCTTTACTATGTAAATCCTACTTCCTCATTACATAAAAAAAATGTAAATTTTATTTCAATGCAAATTCATGTCTTCACTTATGTTATAAAAATGTAAATTTTATTTTACATGTCACATTCCTTCTTTTATTTACATGTAAAAAAAAATAGAATTTTACCTACTATGTAACTTCTACTTTTCACTTACATAATAGAAATGAAATTTTTCTTACTATGTAAATCCTCGTCCTTAATTCACATATAAAAATGTGAATTTTCATTCTCTATGCAAATTTCATTCTTTAGTTGGCATAAAAAAAATGATTTCTTATTTTCAATGTAACCTGTTATTCTAAGTTACATAAAAAAATAATCTTTGTTTTCAATATAAATTGTCATAAAAAAAATGATTTTTATTCACATCATCAATTTCATGTTCTACATATAAAATGTAATTTTATTCGCATCATAAATTTCATGTTGTTACTATTTCTAATTTAAAGAATTGTAAATTTTGAATGCAACAAAACTAAAGGAATCAATCGTATATATATATATATTTATATAAATCTCAATAATGAGATTTTGATCGCATTAACAAATCTACAATAATAGAGCTGAAACAAGAGAAAAATAACAACCCAACATCAGATCTAAATGATTGATTTGGAATCATACATACATATAAACCATCATTCATAATATTATCACATCTCAATTCTATTTCATTCATTGTTCATTAAATAACGATTAATAACCTAATAAATTAAATTTATTAAAAAGAGAATCTCACATCGATCGGTTTTCAGAAATCGTTCGTGTTCAAATTTGGTTGGATTTTCAAGGTGCCCGGTTCTGGTCTTGGTCAGTTCCATCTCGTAGATCTCGTTTCTGCGATTCTAACGCAACTAGAATTTCTCTCCTTCCTCTTCCTTGTTTATACTTCCAGAAAACATTCGATCCATTGTTCACTAGAGAAACGCCGCTTTTGCAAACCCGCCACAGTCGAACGGAGCCACCAGAGATGATCATGGCCGCTGAATATATTGATCTTAACGTGCTCTTTTATTATTGTTTTATATAATTCATGAAATCATTTGTGGATTGAGAGAAAATGTGGAATCAAAATTGGAGATCGCTGGCCTTCCATTAGAAATGGGTGGCGGCCATTGATTAGAAATGGGATTAGGGTTAAGGAAGTAGAAATGAGATTATATAGTGGAGGAAATTATTATCTTTATTCCTTTATTTAATTAATATTTTTATTTATTTATATATGAGGTCTGAAGATTATAAATATATAAAAAAAAGGAACAAAAGGGGAATAAAAGGAATAGTTTCATATCTATAAATGAATTTGAATGATAAATAGAAGAGGAGAGAGTGCAGATAATAAATGCACAAGTTATTTCCCCTATATGCCTCTTTATATTTATAACAAATTAAATGCTTGCTTTTTTCCCAATTGTTTAAGTTATGCAACCTTTTAAATTTCAAAACATGAAATATTAAATAATGTAATGACATGTTTACATATTATAACATAATGACATGTTGTCATAATTTATTTAGAATCTACATATTATTTCAATTAGGCCCATGTTTTTTTTAAAACCTAATATTTTATTTATAATTTGGTCCATTTTCACCGTCTTGAAATTCGTGCAGTTACATACTTATTCCAAATCTTATTTGTTTGTCTAAATATTAAGTTTCAATATATTTTTATTTTATCTTTATATATATATATATATATATATATATATATATATATATATATATAAGGTTTCAAATTTCCGTATTGCAATACATAGATATATGATTGTCTTGTTTAACTTTTTCAAATGAACGCAAATGTTAATTTTCAAAAGGATATGTTAATTTACATCTAACATAATTCTAACAATAAATGACACTTTTAATTGCATGTCATAATCCTAACATAAATGACAAAAATGTATAACCTAACATGTTCTGACAAAAATATATATAACCTAAAATGTTTTGCTGACATTTCTAGAGCACATTTTTAATAAAAGTGGCATCTTCCATCTTCTAAATAAATGGCATGTTTAATTCTCTAAATAAATGACATGCTTAATTCTCTAAATAGATGACATAAATGACATTTCATGACATTTTAAATCTAATGACATATTTAATCCAATTTAACCTTCCTAACAAAAGTGACTTTTTATTTCAACATAAACATTACTAATAAAAATGTTCTTATGACAAATCCTATATTTCAAATGCAAATAGAAAGAACATTTTCATTCATGACATGAATAAAATCTAAATAAGTGACATATTTATCTACAAAGTATGTTTTCTACATAAGTGGCAAATTTATTTATACATATCATTTATCGATAAAATAACATTTTTATTTTCACATACCAAATAAAAAGGAATTTTTATGTGGGTGTACAATTCTAATGTTTACAATACAAATAAAAAGGAAATTTCTTTATTTGCATACAACTCTATCATTAAGGACATTTTTATTTTACATGCAATTTTGATCCAAGTTCTATCACATCCAAGTAAATCCAACAAGTTGCTACAATCAGTTCACAAAAATATAAATTTACATTGAAATAAATAATAGATTTTTATTTTAAAGTTCAGAAATCTTACCTAATATCCTAATATTATATATGTTCGCTACTTATTATCACCTCAAAACATAAAGGGAGAAAATGATTTTTTTTATATTTAAATAAATTATTTTAAATGGCCAAAACTCATTAAAATTACTTAAGAATAAAAAATTTAAATTTACCCCAAAATTCAGGGTTGTTACAAGGGAAGTTGGCACCGAGGTTCGTAGGACCCTTTCCAATTACGGAGAGGATTGGACGGATGGCGTATAGAGTAAAGTTACTAGAGAAGCTGAGCGGAGTTCACGACGTGTTTCACGTTTCGCATTTGCGTAAGTGTTTACACAATATGACAGAAGTGGTTGAGCCGAGCACGCTGGAAGAAGTGGAAGTAGAGCGCAATGCCATGATCAGACGAGCTCCTACACGCATTCTCGGATCGGAGATCAAAAAGCTTCGCAACAAAGAGGTCAAGTTGGTCAAAGTGCAACGAGGAGATGATCAAAGAGACGCGACTTGGGAGACGGAAGACAAAATGCGTACGCTGTACCCTTTCCTTTTTGAGGGTATGTTTTACTTTCTCCTTTTTCTACCGCTTTGTTGACACTTGTCCTATCTTTTAGTATTATCTTTGCGATGACATCTTCGATCTTTAGTTAGGAAGAACCCTATGGTTGCAAACATGTGTTTGAGACATGTTATGTTTGGTGGATGCAAATGGATGCAAGTGGTTGCTAGTGGTTGCTCGTGGATGCATGTACACACACCTTAGGCACTAGATCGGCTCAATCACCTTCATGTTGCATATAAATGTGTGTGCATATTTAAATTAATGGATGTATAATGGTTGTGTTATCATATGGATGCTGCATTCTGATGAATGGTTGTGCATACATGTAGAAATAATATGTATCGATAGGATTCTTTCGCATACATAATGGATGCATGGTACTGTCATGATTCGCATTAAGGAGGTCAACTGAATCAGTAGGCCGCCTGATTTTGCATTAGATAACGAACATATACACACACTCTTTGCATATGTTCATACAGCATCAGAAATCTTATAAGGAAAATGGATGCATGTGTTTGATGGTTGAGTAGATGGATGATTGGATGTTAGGATATGCATTCTCCTTAACTTGGAGATTTCGGGGGCGAAATATTTTAAGGAGGGGAGAATGTAACACCCCGTAATTTTAGATATTAAAATTAACAAATTAAAGAATACTCAATTTCAAATGTGAAAATCAAGGGAAACGGGTTATGCCATTATGTTCGTCTCGGAATTCTGGTTGAGATAGAGTCTGAGTTTGCGTAAATTGGACTTCATATGAAGAAGTTATGGATGTCAGAAGTTTCCAGAAATTCAAATTTAAATTCAAAAATGAATTCAAACTCAGAACTGGGCAGGGCGGGAAATTTCCCGCCCAAGGCCAGGTCGACCTTAGTGTCGACCTCCCCCTATACAGGTCGACCTTAGTGTCGACCTGGGGATCGACCTGCCCCCCTGGGCAGATCTGAAAGATGACGATTTTGTGACTAAGTGCTGAGTCATTAGGGCTGAGGTGTCATTCTATCTTGGCTGGATGGCCTTGATTGATTCAAGGTTAATCTGACGTCTCTTAATTAACCAATCTTCTATAAAAACACCCTGGAACCCCTAACCCTAATCACACAAATTCATAACAAGAGTCGCCATGTCGTCAATGGAGAACCTAGAGTAGCCGCTATACACTTTCAACCCTAAAGAAAGATTGAGGCTTGAATCAAAATCAAATCAAATCTAAATAACAACTAAGTCTACATCAAAGGAGAGCAATCCAATTTCAGAATACAGATCCCATAAAGATAAGACTATTCTTTTAATTGTGAGTATGATAGCTTTCACAAGATAATTCGTTAATTTAATTATGATAAGATATAAGTGGGATCATAAAAATATGATTTTGAATCATGTGATGTAAATTATATGTATGTTTGTGGTGTTGAATCATATGTTAGTTCTTATGTGAATTTTGTGCAAGTTGGATCATATGTTAGTTCTTATGTGAATTTTATGCAAGTTGGATCATATGTTAGTTCTTATGTTAATTTTATGCAAGTTGGATCATATGTTAGTTCTTATGTGAATTTTATGCAAGTTGGATCATATGTTAATTCTTATGTGAATTTTATGCAAGTTGGATCATATGTTAATTCTTATGTGAATCCTATACAAGTTGAATCATATATCTTATGCAAGTTTGTGGTGATTGGATCATATATTCTCATATGAATCTTATGCAAGCTAGGTTGTTAAAATATATGTGAAACATGTATATGCATATGCTAGTTTATGTGACATTTATCTATATGTTTAGATCCATATGCAAGTTCATACCTTTATGATTAGATCCATAAGCAAGATTACGTCTTTATGTTTAGATCCATATGCAAGTTCACACCTTTATGTTTGGATCTATAGCAGTACATAAGTTATGCAAGTTTATGTCTATCACCTATGCTAGTTTTGTATCATATGCTAGTTTGAATGAAATTCATATGCAAGTTATTGGCTATGTAATCTTATGTCATGATCCTTAGATCTATCTTATGTGTTATGTGATGTTGTTTTTCTTTTTATGAGTTAGACTATTTGCGAGTCTAACATATGTCATATGAAAGCGTACGAATAGCGTGGGGATAATGGGATAATATTGAATATACGAAAAATTGTGAATTGGCATAAATGGCCTTAAAAAGGCATATAATTAATTTAAGACATTAATTGGCATAATTCGTATTTATGGACATAATTTTAAGAGATAATTATGGACATAAATAAATTTGGAATTTAATTGACAAATTTGAATAGGGATTGTAATGACCCGAAAATCCGGTCCAATTTGAGCTGACCAAATAACACAAGTCCAACCCCAAATTGTACTGAAAACCAGGAAATTAATAGAAAGAAGTTAGAGGGTGAGAATAGATAAGATAGAACTTATAGAATAGAAGAAGAAGAACATTACCATCAGAGGAAACACGAATCTCACAGCGGAACTAATGAAATATAACATAACTTTTGAAATACAAACAGTATATGTATACAATAGCACTTATCAGAGTACAACACTTACAACACAGCGGAAATAATAATAGCTATAGAATCTTGAAGCCTCCTGCTCCAAGCTCTCCAAGTGTATCTGTAAAATCCCGACTACTTGGCTGCCCGTACAAATTTAGGCACCCAAGAGTTTAGGGAAAACAAATAAATAAACTCCGGGTCAGTCATGGGACTGGTATGAGTAAAATAGTTTAAAACAGCTTGAACAAGTAACGATATCTCATAAGACCACGCCGTATAACGGAATGGGTTTTTCCCTTATGAGAATCCAAAATATCTTTATATCAAAAACCTTTTGATATTATAGTAATGTCTATCAACCACAACTATAATAATCATCTAGCAGAAACACTTTCATCTCACGTTCTACATATATAGTATACAATCAAAATCGCAAGCACATATTGGGTAATGGATTTCCAACTATGACAAGGTATGGAACCACCTTCCGATCGGTGTACTCTAGGAACGATACACTGGAGTTCAACAACAACATCTTGAAACTCAGCCACACATGACCGACCACTCATTTCGCTTGAGTGTATCGAATGTATATCACCAACGGTTGGGATCAGCAACCGTTTCCCGTATATATATATATATATATATGGGTCAGCATTGATAGATTTAAGAAGCAAATGAATATTCTCTAGATAGGTGATTATACACCCTACTTCAGAGCGACCGACTTAGCCATGTTGCCTGCCCGATTTCTGTCATTTACCGGTTGTTGAGGCCAGAGGCTACGACTACTTTCCATTCATTGATAACACAATCACTTTGAATGCCACATTATCAAATCCGTTAATCATTAATTGGTTTACACAAATATTCTGGATGTTATGCTAAGGGAATGAATCCGTTGCAACCATATATATTTATACAGACCAACCCATTCGATCATTAGAAATACTTTGTCAGACATTCATCCATTTACGTTCGTTCTGGGATTGAACGAAACCGAAGGCACTATTCAGTACATCCATCCTAGGTAATCTCTACCTAGGACTTATACAACAGCCCTTGCACTTTTACTCCGTCTTCAATTTTCTTTGGCATATTCGCAACGTTTATGCCAATACAGAGTGGTTCTTTGGATAAGAATCTAACCGGTCTCTCCATATTAACAACGTAAATATGGTCAAACTTTGATAGTCGGTGATTTAACTATCAAATGAAAACATGTCGGTGTACAAACAACGATCTTATTCCCAAATGGAAATTCGATCGATCAATCATCATTCAACTTTATCTCTTTGAATTTAATTTATCATTAATCATTATTCGATTAACTCTAATTTGATTAACTCCCTTTTTACTAACTCACTTTGATCATTTTATCTTATTAATCTTAATTTGATTATCTTAACTCGACAACTCAATTTGATTTTCTTAACTCGCTAATTCAATTTGATTAACTTAACTCGCTAATTCAATTTGATTAACTTAACCCGCTAATTCAATTTGATTATCTCCAATCAATCAACTCTAATTGATTAATTCAAATCGATTAACTCCCTTCAATTCTATTTAACAAATAATTAATTCCTTTTATAACTTCATTTATTTCCTAAATAAATATTTCCTTTTATAATTTTATTTATTTCCTAAATAAATATTCCCTTATTACTTCACTTATATTCATTAGATCCTTATTATAAATTGGTAAGTGAATAAGCTTCTCAGTGTTAATCCCGAAGGCCGAAACCAACATCAGATCAACACTTTGAAATTTACTCAACTCAATCAACGTAGAACAAGTTCCAATTACTCAAAAACTATACCCTATCCTCTTTAACACTTTTAACTCGATTCTATTTATTTTCTAATAAATATCTCCTTTATAAAATCCTTTGATTTTATAAATATTTCATTTTCACTATATGTTTTGAAAATTCCCTTTTTAACTTTCCAGTATTCATTTTGGTATTTAAAATACCGTATAACCATGTTTACTATCAACCAAGTACACATAATCATCAAAGATTATATAACACATCACATATCACAATATATAAAACAAAACAGTATTATATATATATATATATTGAGGAACCCAGTTGGGTCCCTCCAACCTGTTCCCCTGCATCACAGATGTTAAACCATGTAATTAACGTTCACTTCATTTTAGTATGAAATGTTCTGATAAGCAACAACAATATATATTTAACGGTTTATATATATATAATTATATATAAATAATTATATATATATATATATAATTTCAACTAACGGACTAGCAGTTCAATCAATCAATCTACACATAACAGTCAATCAATATCTAACAGTTCTAAAAGTACGTTATAAAAATATAACTGTTCAGAGTTGGTGAGTTTTTTTACTCACTTTGTTCGAGTTGACGATTCTGCTTTTGTTTCGATTTAAAAATCAAACAGCGTTTGGTTTTGTTGCGAAATTCCAATAGCTTAGCTCTCACTGAAAGTCGTTCCATAATATTACTCTCGTTGTTATGATTCCAAAATGACCGGTTTGATTCAATTCTTTAACTAATAACCCTTGAGCCACGGTTTACCCTTGATTATGTACTGTTGATACCCCTACCCCATTTATACTTCACGAGACAGGAAACCAAATGCCCTCACCACAAAATCCCACTGCACTTCTGGTCCATGAAACAAGTGTTTTTTTCCTTTTCTTTATTTTATTTTTCTACTGGGCTTTTCACTTCAGCCCAATGCAGGCTTACAACCCGACCGCTTCAAAATGTAATTCATTTCAGAAAAATCCTCCCTCAGTTTCCTCCGAAACAACAGACTGGAATTTAGTACTCCATCTTCATTATAATAGATGCTGAAACAACTAACTCGGAAATTCTGCCTTCAACGTTAAACTCCTCCTCTACACAATAATTGTTGATGCTTTTATCCCTCCTAACAACTTCCTCTCTCCACATAAAACAAACTGAAAATGCCAACCCATTCTACAGAAAGCACTACAGTACTTCTTCCCTGAACCATAAACAAAACCGGCTTCAGATATTCCTCAAACCATCATTGGATTCCTTCACCAAAACTCGTCCTCTACAAAATAAAAACGCTAAAATTACCTACATCGCTCCCTTCACATTTTCCTTCCTCATGCTCTCCTTCTCGATCAAATAATCGAAGCTCCAGTAAAACGCATACGAAGCCGATGCTTCAAACCCACCTTCCACTATCAAATCCTTCACCGAAATCCAAACTGTAAATCTCCATCTCCTTCTCTTTGCACGAGCATCGACCTCCTCCCAACCATGCTCGACTCGCTAGCCTCCTTGTTATCGCAATACCCCTTTTGTTGCTGCGTAAGCACGAAATGGTACGAACAAATTAGGCATCGGAACCCACGAGAATTCGTATACTCTTCCCCTTTTGATCTTCTCGATCAAATTATAATAACCGGTTTGCAAATCAGTGCTTAAATTTCCTTAGAACGGAAACCCTAGTCATCGCTGTTTATTTTCCAGTGCACCAAATGTAGTTCGAGCCTATCAAAATTGGTATGAGTGTGGAAAGAAAGCACATAGGAATTCAGATATATATTTATTGGGATTTATAGAATTTGATTTGGGTTTGTATGATTTTTGTAAAGAACGATATTTGTTTTCCTAAAGAAGACAACAGCGGAATTTCTCCCGTTGACCACAAAGAAGAGGAATTAGGTTTTAGAAAGTAAAACGTATTATATAGAGGATTTTTAATATTATTATATTCAAATAAAATATCAATTTTTTTCTCATACGCTAACTGAATTCGGCTTTAAAAATCCCCTGACCACATACGACACTCAAAATTCATGAAAATTGGCATACAGCTACAGTTCGACATTATGGTCCCAACGAAACTGGTTTCGTCGAATTCCGACTCCGTATGCCCACACAGCGTATTTTTAACTGTCAAAATACTGACTGTTTTTCACTGTAAAAATCCGTACGGCCACACAGTAACTCTAAAAATTACGGAACTTGGAATCTAGCCATAATTTGATGTTGCGGATCCAACAAAATTAGTTTCATCGAATTCCGACTTCGTTTGTAAAAGTGGTTATTTTTAACGTTCTGGATGACCCATTTAAATATATAAATATATTTAAATATTATTAAACTAAATATAAATAAATTTATATTATCGTATATATTCACACCAGAATACCATACAGCTCCACTGGGATTTATAGCTCGATATTTCAAAGTTCTTAGTTACATCGATATTCGATTTATATTTAAATTCCTTTTATAATGTAAATAAAGCATTGCAAATTATAAAGGAATTTCCACAGCGACTTTTCTGAAATTTGATTTGGACGTAAATCAAAATCTACACGACGAAATCCCGATTTTTCTCTTCCACTAGAAAAATATACTTCACCAGCTCCTAAAGTTTCTTGTTTCACAGAAATCCGACTTGAAACGGCTTCTGTATATCCAGTTGAAGTTCAAATCGCCAAATTACCAACTGCAGCGCCATTTCGAGCTCGGTTTTAATTATAATATAATTATACGTTCAAACTGACGTTATTTAATTATATTCGTTAATCTAATTCAATTCTAAACTGAATTATACCTTATATAAAATCCAATTCACACTGTATTGTGAATTCCACTATTTTTTGTTATTTCTGAATTAAATATATTATTCTACTATTTAATTTAATTAAATATTCACTAAAATTTAATTAACGACCATTTAATTCTCTAAACCACTATTTAAATAATTAAATAAATTAACTATTATACCCCTAGAAATGCGGGTCATTACATTCTTCCCGACTTAAAATAATTTCGTCCTCGAAATTGCTAAGGTAGAGGACGACCCTATCTACTGGGTAAATATTTATCGGTTTACCCTTTAACTTCAGTTTCAACTGAACCAATTAATATCGACTAAAATATTAATTTATTCCGACTAACTAAAATTTTGAAAATTTTCTAACGCTTAAATTTTTCGGAAAATTTTGCCATAACCTCCTTTGTACAGCCCTATCGGCAAAACCACAACTCGCCTCTCTAGGCCACCTCCAACCAAAAGAAAATCAAACAGCCAAGCGGCTTGTCAAATCGGCTCATAAATCACCAAACTCATATGAAATATAAACTTGTACCTTTTTGCTGACCATATCATTATATCATTCCCATTGGTTATCAACTTAACATATACTAATGTCATTCCAATCCATCTCCTATCAGTTTTTATCCTCAAACTCAAGCATTTGCTTATACTCAAGTCAAATTCCATTTCAAACTTATGTACAATTCTTGATTCCAAATCCGTATAACATCAATCAACTTACTTGATATCATCCCAATATAATTCCATATTATATTTAACCTTGTCCAAGTTTAATTCACAATTATTTATTCACTTTCAATGTTTTAATCCATTTAACTTCATAAGCTAAATTTTAATTCCAGAATTTAAATTCCTGGGTTTATTTCAAATCAATTTTAAATCATAACACCAATTCAAAACCCTTGAATTCTAAACAACTTGTTTTCTCAAAACAATTCAAAAACAAAACCTTTGGTAGTAATCCGTCACTTAGAACTCGAAAATGAACACTGATGATGTAGCCACACTCATTAGGGTTATTTCCCAGTTTATCGAAGTGAGTTCAATACTATAACACTTCCAATTTGAAAACATTTTCAAAATCTCCCAGGAACTTAAAACTTTCTTATTTTAATTCCAAATTCTGATTTAAATTTCAGATTTTATTCATCTTATTTCATATACTTTACTTATATAAATCCTGATTGGTTATTTATAACCATTTCACCTTTTTATAGTCTCATTCGATTATACTAACAACCAATACAACCAATTATACTATGTTAATTTCAAAACATATCATGTTGGTTTATCGTATTCGAGTGTTTAGAAACCCCTATCGATATCGTGGTGCCCCACTATCGACCAGAATTTATAAGCCACTCAACCAATAAAGCTCCACAATATAAAACAAATTTTTATATCAAATAACAAATACGTTCACTCGTATATATACACTCAAACTCAATCTTGGGTATTACTAACCCTATCTCTACTGAGTCACGCCACAGAGCCAAGGTAATTCACTTAACCTTAAGCTCTGATACCAACTGTAATGACCCGAAAGCAGAGGGCTATCCTCCCTCCGTGGCATACAAAGGTACCCCAGACACCATGCTTTACGGCCAGCCTCTCGACTCGACCAACCCGCTATAATGCAGGACCTGTAGGGGTAAGAGTCTCCCGTTCGCCACCAAACTGCAAAGTGAGAACCCCCTATCAGACGTACCAGTGAAGCAACATGGACTGGTATGAGTAAAATAGTTTAAAACAGCTTGAACAAGTAATGATATCTCATAAGACCACGCCGTATAACGGAACGGGTTTTTCCCTTATGAGAATCCAAAATATCTTTATATCAAAAACCTTTTGATATTATAGTAATGTCTATCAACCACAACTATAATAATCATCTAGCAGAAACGCTTTCATCTCATGTTCTACATATATAGTATACAATCAAAATCGCAAGCACATATTGGGTAATGGATTTCCAACTATGACAAGGTATGGAACCACCTTCCGATCGGTGTACTCTAGGAACGATACACTGGAGTTCAACAATAACATCTTGAAACTCAGCCACACATGACCGACCACTCATTTCGCTTGAGTGTATCGAATGTATATCACCAACGGTTGGGATCAGCAACCGTTTCCCGTATATATATATATATATATATGGGTCAGCATTGATAAAATTAAGAAGCAAATGAATATTCTCTAGATAGGTGATTATACACCCTACTTCGGAGCGACCGACTTAGCCATGTTGCCTGCCCGATTTCTGTCATTTACCGGTTGTTGAGGCCAGAGGCTACGACTACTTTCCATTCATTGATAACACAATCACTTTGAATGCCACATTATCAAATCCGTTAATCATTAATTGGTTTACACAAATATTCTGGATGTTATGCTAAGGGAATAAATCCATTGCAACCATATATATTTATACAGACCAACCCATTTGATCATTGGAAATACTTTGTCAGACATTTGTCCATTTACGTTCGTTCTGGGATTGAACGAAACCGAAGGCACTATTCAGTACATCCATCCTAGGTAATCTCTACCTAGGACTTATACAACAGCCCTTGCACTTTTACTCCGTCTTCAATTTTCTTTGGCATATTCACAATGTTTATGCCAATACAGAGTGGTTCTTTGGATAAGAATCCAACCGGTCTCTCCATATTAACAACGTAAATATGGTCAAACTTTGATAGTCGGTGATTTAACTATCAAATGAAAACATGTTGGTGTACAAACAACGATCTTACTCCCAAATGGAAATTCGATCGATCAATCATCAATCAACTTTATCTCTTTGAATTTAATTTATCATTAATCATTATTCAATTAACTCTAATTTGATTAACTCCCTTTTTACTAACTCACTTTGATCATTTTAACTTATTAATCTCAATTTGATTATCTTAACTCGACAACTCAATTTGATTTTCTTAACTCGCTAATTCAATTTGATTAACTTAACTCGCTAATTCAATTTGATTAACTTAACTCGCTAATTCAATTTGATTATCTCCAATCAATCAACTCTAATTGATTAATTCAAATCGATTAACTCCCTTCAATTCTATTTAACAAATAATTAATTCCTTTTATAACTTCATTTATTTCCTAAATAAATATTTCCTTTTATAATTTTATTTATTTCCTAAATAAATATTCCCTTATTACTTCACTTCTATTCATTAGATCCTTATTATAAATTGGTAAGTGAATAAGCTTCTCAGTGTTAATCCCGAAGGCCGAAACCAACATCAGATCAACACTTTGAAATTTACTCAACTCAATCAACGTGGAACAAGTTCCAATTACTCAAAAACTATACCCTATCCTCTTTAACACTTTTAACTCGATTCTATTTATTTTCTAATAAATATCTCCTTTATAAAATCCTTTGATTTTATAAATATTTCATTTTCACTATATGTTTTGAAAATTCCCTTTTTAACTTTCCAGTATTCATTTTGGTATTTAAAATACCGTATAACCATGATTACTATCAACCAAGTACACATAATCATCACAGATTATATAACACATCACATATCACAATATATGAAACAAAACGGTATTATATATATATATATATATATATATTGAGGAACCCAGTTGGGTCCCTCCAACCTGTTCCCCTGCATCACAGATGTTAAACCATGTAATTAACGTTCACTTCATTTTAGTATGAAATGTTCTGATAAGCAACAACAATATATATTTAACGGTTTATATATATATAATTATATATATATATATATATAATTTCAACTAACGGACTAGCAGTTCAATCAATCAATCTACACACAACAGTCAATCAATATCTAACAGTTCTAAAAGTACGTTATAAAAATATAACTGTTCAGAGTTGGTGAGTTTTTTTACTCACTTTGTTCGAGTTGACGATTCTGCTTTTGTTTCGATTTAAAAATCAAACAGCGTTTGGTTTTGTTGCGAAATTCCAATAGCTTAGCTCTCACTGAAAGTTGTTCCATAATATTACTCTCGTTGTTATGATTCCAAAATGACCGGTTTGATTCAATTCTTTAACTAATAACCCTTGAGCCACGGTTTACCCTTGATTATGTACTGTTGATACCCCTACCCCATTTATACTTCACGAGACAGGAAACCAAACGCCCTCACCACAAAATCCCACTGCACTTCTGGTCCATGAAACAAGTGTTTTTTTCCTTTTCTTTATTTTATTTTTCTACTGGGCTTTTCACTTCAGCCCAATGCAGGCTTACAACCCGACCGCTTCAAAATGTAATTCATTTCAGAAAAATCCTCCCTCAGTTTCCTCTGAAACAACAGACTGGAATTTAGTACTCCATCTTCATTATAATAGATGCTGAAACAACTAACTCGGAAATTCTGCCTTCAACGTTAAACTCCTCCTCTACACAATAATTGTTGATGCTTTTATCCCTCCTAACAACTTCCTCTCTCCACATAAAACAAACTGAAAATGCCAACCCATTCTACAGAAAGCACTACAGTACTTCTTCCCTGAACCATAAACAAAACCGGCTTTAGATATTCCTCAAACCATCATTGGATTCCTTCACCAAAACTCGTCCTCTACAAAATAAAAACGCTAAAATTACCTACATCGCTCCCTTCACATTTTCCTTCCTCATGCTCTCCTTCTCGATCAAATAATCGAAGCTCCAGTAAAACGCATACGAAGCCGATGCTTCAAACCTACCTTCCACCATCAAATCCTTCACCAAAATCCAAACTGTAAATCTCCATCTCCTTCTCTGCGCGAGCATCGACCTCCTCCCAACCATGCTCGACTCGCTAGCCTCCTTGTTATCACAATACCCCTTTTGCTGCTGCACAGGCACGAAATGGTGCGAACAAAATAGGCATCGGAACCCACGAGAATTCGTATACTCTTCCCCTTTTGATCTTCCCGATCAAATTATAATAACCGGTTTGCAAATCAATGCTTAAATTTCCTTAGAACGGAAACCCTAGTCATCGTTGTTTATTTTCCAGCGCACCAAATGTAGTTCGAGCTTTTCAAAATTGGTATGAGTGTGGAGAGAAAGCACATAGGAATTCAGATATATATATTTATTGGGATTTATAGAATTTGATTTGGGTTACATGATTTTTGAAAGGAACGATATTTGTTTTCCTAAAGAAGACAACGGCGGAATTTCTCCCGTTGACCACAAAGAAGAGGAATTAGGTTTTAGAAAGTAAAAGGTATTATATAGAGGATTTTTAATATTATTATATTCAAATAAAATATCGATTTTTTTACTCCTACGCTAATTGTATTCGGCTTTAAAAATCCCCGTGACCACATACGACACTCAAAATTCATGAAAATTGGTATGCAGCTACAGTTCGACATTATGGTTCCAACGAAACTGGTTTCGTCGAATTCCGACTCCGTATGCCCACACAGCGTATTTGTAACCATCAAAATACTGACTGTTTTTCACTCTAAAAATTCGTACGGCCATACAGTGACTCTAAAAATCATGGAACTTGGAATCTAGCCCTAACATGATGTTGAACAAAATTAGTTTCGTCGAATTCTGACTTCATTTGTAAAAGTGGCTATTTTTAACGTTCTGGATGACCCATTTAAATATATAAATATATTTAAATATTATTAAATTAAATATAAATAAATTTATATTATCGTATATATTCGCACCAAAATACCATACAGCTCCACTGGGATTTATATCTCGATATTTCAAAGTTCTTAGTTATATTGATATTCGATATATATTTAAATTCCTTTTATAACGTAAATAAAGCGTTGCAAATTATAAAGGAATTCCCATAGCGACTTTTCTGAAATTTGATTTGGACGTAAATCAAAATCTACACGACGAAATCCCGAATTTTCTCTTCCACTAGAAAAATATACTTCACCAGCTCCTAATGTTTCTTGTTTCATAGAAATCCGACTTGAAACAGCTTCTGTATATCCAGTTGAAGTTCAAATCACCAAATTACGAACTGCAGCACCATTTCGAGCTCGGTTTTAATTATAATATAATTATACGTTCAAACTGAAGTTATTTAATTATATTCGTTAATCTAATTCAATTCTAAACTGAATTATACCTTATATAAAATCCAATTCACACTGTATTGTGAATTCCACTATTTTTTTATTTTTGAATTAAATATATTATTCTATTATTTAATTAAATATTCACTAAAATTTAATTAATGACCATTTAATTCTCTAAACCACTATTTAAATAATTAAATTAATTAACTATTATACCCCTGGAAATGCGGGTCATTACAGGGATATTAATCTAATTTGGGGTTAAATAAAAATGTGTAATAATAAACCGCCTAAGACATGAGGGTTGACTCTTTTGTGGTGTAAAACTGCCCGGACCCGCCCGGCAAATCCAGCAGCCACAAATGCCAGTCTAATGTGAGAGGTCAAAGGCACGAATTAAATGCGTAGCAGTTGTAAAGACACGAGGTTAGGCTCGTTTGCGGTATAAGACTGCCCAGACCCGCCCGGAAAATCCAGCAACCGCAAAGGCCAGTCTAATGTGGGAGGTCTTTATAAGGTTACGGTTCTAATGAATTAAGTAACACTTAACCAGATAAACATGTGGTGATACATGAGGGGTTAAGTGGGTACCGTGGGTGGCATGTGAAATTAAGTGGGTGCCTTGGGTGGCATGTGAAATTAAATGGATGCCTTGGGTGGAATGTGAAATACGATTAGGTGCCTTAATAATTGATTAATGCTGATTAAAGACAAATATGAATGACAAATAGAAGTTTGGTTGAGTGAGTGATTCTCTGAGTAACAATCTGATGTTGATTTCGGTCTTCGGGGTTGGTACTTAGGGAGTTATTCTCTTAACCAATGTATCTGTGAACTAAGATGTACTTAATCATAAACTAAGTAATACATGGTAAGTGGATAGGGTTAAGACCAGCTTAACCAATAATATATAAGTGGGTAGGGTTAAGACAAGCTTAACCACTAACACATGTTGATTTGTTAAGTGGATGACATGGGGGACATGTGGGATATAATTATAAACACTTAACCAAGTTGAAAACATGTAAGAAGACATGAATAAGAAGGGGTTAAGTGGGGAACCTTAGTGGGGACCAAGCATAGGTGGAAAGCTTGTGTAGGGACCCTTTTCAAACCAGTAACCCATTTAGTAGATTTGTGAGCTCGACCCAAGTCGAGGACGGGACACGCTTACTGGGTTTGATTGTAAGAGGTCAAAACGGGTTAGCGATGGCAATGCGAGTCCAACGGGGTCATGTGCGTGCATGGGCCCGGGCTGGTAGGTAAGACGTTATTGCATCGTGTAGATATAAGCCGTGCATCTTTAGTGGATCGGGTTGCCACTTTGGGGAGTGATACACCCCACTATGGGACCAGCATAGGTATCTACGAGTTAGGGAGCCGATCGAATGGGGAAGGTAGTGGGTACGACTAGCGGAGATAGGAGCAGACGGCACCTATGAAGACATCTAGGAGTATAACTACCAAATTATGAATAAACATTGTAATTAGAATGGGGAGGGTAGGGGGTACGACTAGCGAAGATAGGGACAGACAACACCTATGAAGACAGCTAGGAGTACATGAAACTACCATTAATATTATTTTGTTCGGTGGGCGGGATCAACTTTTAGGGTGACTAGTAACAGTGCGGTGTAATTAGCATTGGTGTAGTATAGTAATTATCCTATGGTGATTAGGAACGAGATTAACGCTAGAATGTTCCTCTTATTTGCTTTGTCATGCCCACTTGTTTCATGGTCATATCTTATCTTACCAGTTTATGCCTTATCCTAGTTATTTAAATAATTATATTGTTAAAGTTATTATACTCGCCAGACTTTATGTCTAACCCCCCCTTGTTTTTGCCTCTTTTCTTCCTCCCCCCCCCCCCCAGGTTCTCAGGGTGGGACTTGTACTAGTGGAGCTTGATCTTGGATCTCTTTCTCTCTCTTTTGAAAGTGCTTGGATTGTTGAAAGTAAAGTTCAACTCATCTCTTTTATGGCTACTTGTGTTGGGGTTTATGCTTTTTTATTTTATGTACTTTGAAATAATTTATCAAGATGGATATTAAGTGTACTTGGTTTATGAAGTTGTTGTAATCAAATTATTTCTCCGCTGCAATAAAAGTTGTTTTAAAATTTTCAAGTACCATTATTTATATCTGTCTTGTTATATTCTGTTTTATACACTATATACGCTCCATGGAAGTTAATGCATTCTCTTTGTGAGTGACATTAATGGATGTGGGGCGTTACATGAACTCTTGAAATCTTGATTACGCATGAGTCTTGAATCTACTCTGAATTTTGAATTTCTAAAAGCTCTTAAATTGTACAGTCTTCAGTATTAATTCCTGTATACAAATCCTGCATATGTATATATATATATATATTCTAGATAAAGGTGTTAGTATTTATTTTATAATCAATTAATATTGAAATAAGGTTATTGTCATCAAAACTCCATTCTCCAACATTCTGTTATTGATAGTCTGCACCTAGATACTAGTATAGTTTCTGATCTTGTAGTTGTCTCGAACCCCATAAGAGGTACGACTCACCTGTATATGATATGTACGGGTTTGAGGATTTCTATTCCTGGCTTCAAGTATGAATGTGATGCATATGCTGTGGGTTTTATGGGTTATAGACTTATTCTAGGGATGGATTGGTTATCCATGTATGGTGTCATTCTTGATTGTGAGAGGAGATTTGTTCGGTTATTGACATGCTATGATAGAACTCTCTAAATTTCTTATGACTCACGAAGGTCAGTTATGCTCAGTTTCCTAGATTACCTAAATGCTTCTGTTGACGATCTCATTTTGGTACCCATAGTTAGAGACTTTCTGGATGTATTCGATAAGGTGAGAGGATTACCTCCCAGGCATAAGATAGATTTCTAGATATACTTAGTGGAGAATGTTAAGCCTATTTCTTTACCAGTGCGCCACATGGATCCTAGAGAGAGGAGTGAGCTCAATAAGCAAGTGGGTGAGTTATTCAAGAAAGGATTTATTAGGCAAAACATTTCTGAGTGGGGAGCACTAGTCATCTTTGCAACCAAGGCAGATGGCTCTCTCCATCTATGTGTGAACTATAGGGAGTTGAATAAGATCACCAATAAGAATAGGCACCCACCCCCATAGATAGATGACTTGCTTGACTAGTTATTGAGCGCTTTAGTTTTCTCACAGTTAGATCTAGCCACGTGTTTTCATCAGCTTAGGGTAGCAGATGACAACATAAACAAGACTACTTTTAGGGCTCCCAACAGATTCTTTGAGTGGAAGATTATGCCTTTTTAGCTGACCAATGCACCGACGTACTTTATGGATTTGATGAGTCGGGAAATTAGGAAGTACCTAAATAAATTTGTAGTGGTTTTTGTTGATGATATCCTGGCTTTCTTGAGGAGCGGGGAAGAGCACGCCATACACTTATGAGACAACCCCGAACCCCGTACTGACGGCGGCAAGGGTAATCCGTGGAATATAACACAGAAACAGATAATAGCAGAACAAAATTAAATAAATACACCAGATAATGAACAATAGAATATACTGGATAAAAGTAATCATCAGAGTTACACAGTATATAGGATCTTACTTAGAACAAATACAGTTCAGCTATACATAAATGTCTACAACGGAAAACAAACATAATATGTACAATAGGAGCTGAACAGCATAAAAAGAGATAAATGATAGAATCCATCTTCATTGGATTGCCAGTGCTTTAAACAAATCTTTCTTTTAAACATCGCTATGCTTTTTGTAAAAATGAAGCCGTTATAAGACTCAGTTCCCATCACACAATGCAACGCAAACCGGAGGATAGAGTTTTACCTTATAACGGCCAAAATATGCTTGATACGAATAAAACAAAGGCATTTGATATTATTGCTAGTGTTTATATGTTTTGAAAACAATTTCAAATCATAACTATCAATCATAGGCGGCATGGGTACCATATATCATGTCGCCATATATATATATATATATATATATATATATATATATATATATATATATATATAATCAAAACCGCACGATGTCGTATTTGGAAATTGGATTTCCGTCATGAACCAAGGCAAAAGATAGTCCTTACCGAATTCGAGACAATCTAGCTCATGTCTCAGGCAAGCGCGCAGGCAAGCCTTGGATCGTCAGGGCCGGTCCACCGATGTGGATTATTAAGCCTGAACAATATGTCTCCCCGCCCTTTGGGGCGTAAGTGAGCCAACGAATGACTCCATCGGACCCGGATCGTCCGATCTAACCGAGGCACCTCGCAACAGCAACAACCACATAGGTGAAAAGTATATAAATGTCAGGGCTGGTAGGTCACTGACACCACCCTAGCTAGAAAGAGACGCATGCCCTCCCTGAGGTCCTTCTCCCGTTTCTGGTTCATACCGGGGTGTGAGGCTCGCGAATTCACGTTATACACAAAGCTACGCCACACAGGCGGTGCTTTGATCATCACCACAAGACTTTGCTTTTCAACAGAAGCCCTGATCACTGCATCTTAGCATGCCACACAGGCAATTCATGCCATGCGACTGATGTCCATCGATACACAACCTCTGAGCTCGTGCGTTTCAGAGAAGGGCGTTAAGCAAAAGAATAAATTCTCCGCCGCCAAACAGATGTATATTTAATAGAGATCAATCAACACAGAATAAAATCCAATGTCAGACACACAGTCCATTTACAAGTCCGTTCTGGGTTTGAACGAAACCGGAGGCACTAAATACCTCGCAAACCCATCGATCACCACATACGTCTGGACGATCGCCACTCATTATCCATATTTCGGGATGCCTCCCAATCAGGACCTCGGTTACCATCCAAACGAGGTGAAGATCTCCGGTCTTCGACCACCGTCTTCATCTTCGACTTTCGATCGTCGGTCAATTATTTGAAATGAGAATTAACTCGACCTTTTCAAATAATTCACGTATATTTAGAATTTCAAATCAATTTATTTAAATGGTTAAATCATTCGACAACACCAATTTTGTTCTTTAATGTAATTTTCACACCAAACACATTCAACCATCAAATATCACATAAACCAAGCAAATTCAGTTTATTTCCGTTCCATATCGTTTATGATATTTTATAACGATTTATCGCTATTTTTATTTATTTTAAAATAGCCAATTTATTCAAAACGACGCTTCGAGCCATAACGCGGCCGTGGCGCTGTTTTTCTCCAGATTTGATTTACACATATCTGAAAATCTAACCGTTGGATCTTTACAAAATTTACATCATTAGAAAGGTCTTTTCAAAATGAATCCAATGGTTCCAGTTTCGGGAAAATCCGACGGTCGGATCTCCCGGTACAATCGTTTGAAGTTTCGATTTCAAAATACGAACTGCAGCGTCGTTATTCGATTAAATATAATTATATTTTTATATATATATATATATATATATATATAAATATAATCATTTCTGGTGCTGTTTTTCTTCAGATTTGAATTAAACATTCCAGACAACACAGCTGGATTTTTACAAGGTTGGTGCCGTTGGAAAGATTTTTCCCAGGCGAACCCGACGGTTGCGGTTTTGGGAAAATCCAATGGTCGGATTTCTCGTACTAATCGTTTCGAATTACGATTCCGAAACACGAACTGCACGGCTTCGATTCCTTTTAATTATATTTATATATATATATAAATATAGTTCATTCTATAATTTCGACTATAGTTCATTCTATATTTTCAACTTCGTTTTCACTTCAAATATTTCACTAACGCTTTAATATTTTGAAAAATTTCGCCATAACCTCCTTTGTACGGGGAGGGGTTTGGAAATTTATTGGGCCGTGTTAGGTACCCAATAAATCCTAAAAAGCATTCACATATTTATAGTGATATATTCTGGTGTTTACGGGGGAGCATGTATAGATAATCACTCCAGAGAATAAATTCTCGTCACCCCGTTTCCGTGTGGAAATAAATAGTCCATGTGCCGTATCTAATAACTAGAGAGACGTGATTATTGTCAACTGCAGACCCATGTGGGGTTTTTATTAATCTGGCAATTTATCGTTATATTTTATAGAGTCCATATCAGTCATCAGTTCAACCTGTAGTATATAATCATCGCCATACAAGCCTCTCGCTCGTATGGTAAATCTTCCACCTCGTCACACAAGCTCTAATTGCTTATGTGGAATATGATGAAGTATGCCTATCGTCAAGAAGTATGCCATGTAGCGTAGTTCAAATTTAATTGTTACTATCCTATGGCGATAATTATTATTTCACACAGAATAACCAGCACTCCGCATCCAATGGCATTCACAGGAGTTGATATAAAAATAAAATTGCGCAGCCAACTCATCAAGGCTTACCTATTTGTCGAGCACGCAAATAATTTCTTTACTCTACAGCTAATCCATTTTTCCTGTTCAACACATGTATATATATGCAGAACAAAGCCAATAATAATATTTCTAGCAAACTATTATTTATTTCAACACGTGTGTATTTTTATCAAAGCGTATACATGATAAAAGAAATATTTTTATCATCAAAAATATTTATTCCACACGTGAATGTTCTTAACACTTCATATTCACAATAAAAATGTAGTTTTTATTGTCTGTTCATTTTATTTTAAAATACGATAACATTCAACACATGAATTTCAACTCGACGACCGAATTTCAATTCAACACATGAATATTCTCTATAGTTTGTATATATAAAACTTTGATTTTTATCGCTAAAACTATTTGTTTAAATTCAAATAATATCCAACACATGAATTTCACTCGACGAACGAATTTCAATTCAACACATGAATATTCTCTATAGTTTGTATCTATATAAAAATGTGATTTTTATCGCTAAAACTATTTGTTTAAATTCAAATAATATTCAACACATGAATTTCACTCAACGAATGAATTGCAACTCAACACATGAATATTCTTTCAACATATGTAATTTATTTCAACGAATGAAAATTATTCAAACACATGTATAATTGTTTCAGCATATGTAATTTATTTCAACGAATGAAAATTATTCTAACACATGTATATTTCGGAAAATTTCGGCAACATAACGGCAGGGTAGTTAAAACCGGGACCGTCCCTAGTACGGCTCCTCGCTCTACCTTAAAACCTCGCGGTTTTTGACAATGGGGATCATGCATCTAGTTCGCACGCAGGCGGCATGTATATATTTATTTCATTTCCACAAACTAATCCTATGTGATTTCAACCAAATATTTCTCAACCACAAATGGGTATTTTTCAACCACAATCAATCAATATCAACCACAAATAATCCCAAACAATCATCCGCTATCAATCAATTTTTACACCAATCACAACCAATAAATATCGTCCATGGTTTGTGGACGAGGGGCGTATATATATATATATATATATATATATATATATATATATATATATATATATAGCAATTCACTTTTATTTCAACACACATATAATTTCTACAACGCATATATAACTTATACATCGAACGAACAACTTATACAACGCTTATACAAGAGGTGTACAACGCTTATATAACTCATACATCGACTATATAACTTATACATCGTCATTTTCCATATTGTTTTTAAATTAGAAATCTCACATTGGGTTCCACTCCACCAAAAATAGCAGAAGGCTCAGAAAAATATGCGGTCTCTTCTAAAATGTAGAAGGCGTCCACACGGTCACGATGTTTCCTGTTTCATCAAATTTCTTTAACGAACGAAAAAGATATGATTTTTATTTGATAACATGAATTTGCGACACTTTTAAAAGTTGAAAACAGTTTATAAAATATAAACCGCACCTCTGCTTATTGATTCGAAACTAGGTTTCGATCCTGCGTTCAACCCGCGAAGCTAGGGAGCAATCGGCCAGCACCACCGCGTAGAGCGTCGAGAGGCGCACCTGGCGATTGTCGGGGCTTCAGATCCGATCGCCTCTGGCGATCTCGACGTCGACTGGAAGTCGACGACTTTGGAGGCGTCGTTCTCGACGCTGGCGAAGGGAGAGAAGGTGGGGTCGGTTCTGATTTGAAGAGGAGGAGGTGGCGAGTCGAGTGGTGGCGGTGGCGATGGCTACAGGTGGCGGAGGCGACGGGAATCGGGTCGGGAAGCTTCGAATGGTCTTCGCCGTTCGTTCGGGGAGAGAGAAAAGGGTTTTTTTTTTTGAATGAATTATTTTGATTGACCGGAGGTATTTAATTAGTTCAAAAATACGGTTTTGCACACAAACTCCTTTTCAAACCCAACGACTGTCGTCCCTAGCGTTTTACCCCTATTCCGAGCACAATGGGATATGTTTCGAAGGCCCATTCGACTGTTTCAGTCAGTTTCCTTTCAAATTAAAATAGAAAACATTCAATATTTTAATTTGAACGTACATTTCAATTTGCCACGGCCACAAACTGATTCGAAAAATTCCAGAAAAATAAATCTTGCTATGTTTTGACGATACGGTCCCAACAAAACTTGTTTCGCCGAATTCTGAGACCGTTTGCAAAAAGGCCCATTTTTGGTCGATCCAATTTAACTGTAATTGACCAAAACACATTTTCCTTTTCCACGCTCACATACTAGCTTCAAAAATTTTGAAATTTGAAACCTAGTAATAACTTCATATCCCGGACCCAATAAAAGTGGTTTCGTTGAATTCCGAGGTCGTATGCAAAATGGCCAATTTCACGGGCTATATAAAATCCATAGCGACCCTTCTGAAAATTCATTCGGCCATAACTTTTGCTTTCCGCTATGAAAATTCGATTTTTCAGATTCGTTAGAAAGGTATTCACTAACAGATTTAAATATTTTTGGTTTCACTAAAATCCGTTTTGTTTTGCACCCGGTAAAGTCCGACAAAGTTTGAATTCAATTTTTGAAACTTCAGCGCCTCTTCAGGCCTTGTTTATAATTATAATTAATTATATTCATTTTCAATTGTCGATTCAAACTCAGTTTTCATCTCTATTATTGAAAATGTTTATTGTAAATATTTAAAATCCATTATTTTAGCCAATTTAAAATTTTTAAATTGGTTCAAATTTTCTGGGTTGTTACAATCTCCCCCACTTAAAACTTTTCGTCCCCGAAAAGGAACAAAGTCGAAAGTGGTTTGATAAATCTACAATCACACAACACAACAACCAATTTGTTTTTAACCTTCCAAAAATATACTAATCAAATCCTATATTCCTTTAGAAATCACTCAGAGTATAGAATAAATAGTGCACATCCTTGGGAAGAAAATAGCAACAGAATAGAGAATTAAATGGTAATGCAAAGTATGGTAAATGTACCTTGCACCTGAGTCAATCAGAGATATCCACTCGGCATCTAGGATAAGCTTTCTGAATGCTCTCCTCAGTTTCCCAAGTACAATCTCGTGGATCTCCACTCCATTGCACTTTGACTAAGTGAACCTTCTTGTTCCTCAGCTCTTTGGTTTCTTTGCCGATAATCTTTAGCGGCTCTCTTCTCACAGCCAATTCTGGAGTAATTTCAATGTCATGCTGAGCTGCATCTTCCACGATCAAGTCTGGATCATGAACGTGCTTTCGAAGTTGGGATATGTGAAATACATCATGAACTCCAGGCAACCAGTGTAATGGCGCGTTTTGTTAGCTGTCGAATAATTAATTTATTTAATTATTTATATATCGATTTGGCGATATCGATAACTTAAAGTAAAACGTTCGAACTTATAATTTATAATTATAATTAAAACGAACCTGAAATGTCGCCGCAGTTCGCAATTTGGCGATTTGAACTTCAACTGAATGTACATGATTCATTTTAAGCCGGATTTCTGTGAAACAAGAAACGTGTGGAGCTGGTGGAGTATATCTTTCTAGTGGAAGAGAAAAATCAGGATTTCGTCGTGTAGATTTTGAGTTATGTCCAAATCAAATTTCAGAAAAGTCGCTGTAGAATTCCTTTATAATTTGCGATGCTTTATATATGTTATAAAAGAGATTTTCAGTATAAACTGAATACCGGGATAATCTAAAATCTGAAATATCAAACTGTAAATTCTGATATGATATTCTGGAGCTGTATGATATCATATGTGAAGATATACGATAATATTTAATTTTAAATATTTAATTTAATTATATTTAAATATGTTTATATATTTAAATATGTTATTTAGAGCGTTAAAGATAGCCACTTTTGCATACGAAGTCGGAATTCGACGAAACCAGTTTTGTTGGATCCGCAATGTCAAATAGTTGTCAGATTCCAAGTTTGGTGATTTTTAGAGTCACTGTGTGATCGTACGGATTTTTAGACTGAAAAATAGTCAGTATTTCGACGGTTAAAAATACGCTGTGTGAGCATACGAAGTCGGAATTTGACGAAACCAGTTCCGTTGGGACCGTAATGTCGAACTCTAGCTACATGTCCAGTTTGGTGATTTTTAGGTATCGTATGTAGTCGTAGAGATTTTTAAAGGCTGGAGACAAACAGAAAAAAGAGAAACAAAAATATAAAAATCAATAAAAAAATATCCGAACATATTTCTTGGCCAAAATAGAGGCCACGCGACATCCTCCTACAACCACAAATGCTACCAACCCCAACATCCTATAAAACCGTCTGAATCCTAAACCTGCAGCAAGATATAAAATCCAAAGCAAATGAAATAAATTCCTATAAATCCTTAAATATATATATATGGAATCAGTGTTGTGTGCTCTTCGGGATTATATAGGATATGAGGGGTGCGACGCATCGTGACTGATGCTCGAAATCATACCGTGAGGCTAGGGTTCGACCTAGTTTGGATTTGGAAGTTCGATTCGAGAGATGAGTGTGGAAATTGTGATGAGAAGATGGAGTAGCATCTAGTGAAGGAGTTCGGGTGGTTTCGGTGGTGTGTGTTGAAATGCGACAGAGGGGTTTGTCGAGGAAGGCTACAGGCGGATTTTGATGGGGGTGTGCGAGAGGGTGGTCGAGGTGACTGGTGGGTGTGGAATTGGATGCGGAGTTGATTGGTTGTTGTGGCGCCGGAGATGGATGGCCGAGGTGGAGGGAAGCGGTGGTCAAAGAGGAGGGTCAACGTCGGTTTTGGGTTTATGGGAGTATTGGTTTCCTGGAAATCGAATTGTGTTTGGGGAAGAATAATAAAGCAGGTACGGGTTTTATAAAAGGAAATGGGCCTGGTAGGAGGAGAATGGGCCGGAGTGTTTGTGAATCACGAACCGTCAGTCACGTTGGGATCATAGGGACGAGAGCTTCACAATGAAGCTGACTGAAAATGGATTGGGACTTGTCTGAATTTACGGCGAATTAAACTGTTTGATTCAGATCAAATAACAGTTTATCATTCTTTAACGATGAACTGCAAAAGTGAGTAAATCTCACTAACTCTGAACAGTTTATAATTTCATGTTGTATTGTTAGAACTGTTAAAATTGTCTGTTTGACTGTATGTTGATTGTTTGATTGAACTGCTAGTCTGTTAGTTAAATTTCTATATTGATTCTGTTTAACAAAATATATCATATGGAACTGAAAGTGATGTTATCTATATTGTCTAACATCTGTGATGCAGGGAAACAGGTTGAAGGAATCCGACTGGATTCCTCAACAGTTATTTTATTGTTTTCCATATATTGTTATATGATGTGATATAAAATCTGTGGGCGATTATATGTGCTTGGACGATATTGAACATCGTGATTTGATATGATTGAATACCATAACATACCGAAATGTTGATAAGGGGATTTTCAATGTTTATATTGAAAATGAATCTTATTTATAAAATCGATAGGATTTTATAAAAGGAAAACATTTATTTAATTAGAAAATAAATAAATGAAAAAGGAAACATTTATTTAGAAAATAAATGAAATAAAATAGAAACATTTATTTAGAAAATAAATGAATTAGAATATAAAGGAATATTTATTTAGGAAATAAATAAAGGAACATTTATTTAGATTATAAATAAATGGAATAAAGGAATATTTATTTAGGAAATAAATAAAGGAACATTTATTTAGATTATAAATAAATGGAATAAAGGAATATTTATTTAGGAAATAAATAAAAGAAACATTTATTTAGATTATAAATAAATGGAATAAAGGAATATTTATTTAGGGAATAAATAAAGGAACACTTGTTCGGAAAATAAATAGAATTATACGAGGATAGATTTAAACACGTGCTTCGCACACAAGTATAACACGATATGGATTTTAAGGAGATATTAAATAGGAAATCTATTTTTAACAGATAAAGTGAGAAGATTTAATTTATAAATAATGTTTTATAAATTAAATAAAATATTTATTGTTTGATAAATGGGATATATAAGTTTGAACTTATATAGAGAAGTAGAAATTGTTTTTAACACCGATAAAGTAAATAAACGCTGTTAAAGGGAAATCCTTAGAAGGGGAGAAACGTTATTAAAGGAACATTTATAAAGTGAAGAACCGTTACTGAAAGTAAATCTTATAAATGAATAAACGTTGTTAAAGGAAATCTTTTAATGAATAAACGTTATAAAAAGGGAAATCTTTATAAGCAAATAAAGTATTCAAATAATAGTTATTCGAAGGAGTAAATCAAATAAGTTATTCGAATTAGTTATTCGAATAGAGTTAAGTTATTCGAATTAGTTATTCGAATAGAGTTAAACACATATAAGCTATTCGAATTAGTTATTCGAATATAGTTAAACACATATAAGTTATTCGAATTAGTTATTCGAATAGAGTTAACCACATATAAGTTATTCGAATAGAGTTAAACATATATAAGTTATTCGAATTAGTTATTCGAATAGAGTTAAACAAGCTAGAGTTATTCAAATTAGTTATTTGAATAGAGTTAAATTAATAAGAGTTATTCGAATATTAGTTATTCGAGAAGGAATAAATCAAATCAAGTTAATTGAATATCAGTTATTCAATTTGAGTTAATCAAATTTAGTTATTTGATAAGAGTTAATCCATTTAAGTAAATCGAATATTAGTTATTCAATAAGAGTTAATCCATTTAAGTAAATCGAATATTAGTTATTCGATAGGGGTTAATCGAAATAGAGTTTATCGAATATAAGTTATTAACAAGGGAGTTAATCGAATAGAGATTACTCGAAAGAGAGTAATATGTCGAATTCAATTATATCGAATTCGGGAAAGTACTATTTACTTTCCGGGTTTTAAATCAAGGTTTATTTATTGATTAAGAAATTAGGTGTCCGTTTAATTATTCAAGTTAGGAGATAAAGTTATAATTTAGGTTAGATATTGTAGAAGTAGGAATTATAAAGTTATAGTTATAATCAAACATTGTCATATAAGAAGTGGATTCGTAACCTGAATCCGAGAATTTGCGTAAACAGATGATTGTAAAAAGTGAGTGATGAGCTTCGTCTATTTCACAGTAAAGGACGTTGTTCAATTAAGGTCTGCGAGGTAATTATACCCCAACTTGATTGACTTCAGAATTGACAAAGGAATAGTTGTGGTTCGATCTAAAAGGTTGATTAGGAATAAAGTTAAGGAATAAGCGATAAATGGATTAAGCGAAACGATGTTTTATACAACGTTCATTGGAAATCCGTAAATGAGTTTTGGAAACGTTTTCCAAATATAGTCAGATATGTTTTCTAAACATAGAAAATGAAATGTTTTCATGATAAGAATTTAAGAAATAGAGTTAAGCAAATTCAGAAACTGACTGGAGAGGGTAAGTTGAACGGTTTTCTAAGTGACGATCTGATGTTGGTTTCGACCTTCCGGATTGATACTTAGAGAATTGTTCTCATACTAGTTACAGTTAGGGACTGATAGTTGCGAAATAATAGTGATGTGAAAATAAGCTATGGAAATGTTTTCCAATGATTAATAACATATATTTTCTAAATATGTGAAATAAGGAAATATGAACATATGATGATTGATCGATCGAATTCCCATTTGGAAATAAGATCGTTGTTTGTACACCGACATGTTTTCATTTGATAGTTAAATCACAGACTATCAAAGTTTTGACCATTTTTACGTTGTTAATATGGAGAGACCGGTTGGATTATTATCCGAAGAACCACTCCGTATTGGCATAAGCGTTGCGAAATAAGCATGCTGAAGATAATTGAAGACGGAGTAAAGTGCAAGTGCTATTGTGAAAAGCCTAGGTAGTATGGATTCACTGAATAGTACCTTCGGTTTGTTCAGTCCCAGGACAACGTATATGGACGAGTGTCTGACAAAGTATTCTTAACGAATCATATATGTTGATCTCTTCAAACGTATTACATTGGGTGGCGGAGAAATTCGTTTCTCTTAGCTTTTATACCCATGATGCCTTGAGAAATCGATATTGATTTGGCGGGTATGACGATGTGGCATTCAAAGTAATTGAAGAAATAATTTGTCAAAGTGATAAACGTGTCCTCAAAACCTCACAACCGGAAAATAACAGAAGTTGGGCTAGGCAGCATGGCTAGTTGGGCCATACCCAAGCAGGGTGTATTATCACCATCTAGAGAATATTCAATTGTACTTCTTTATAATCTATTTCAATGTTGTCCCTTATCGGGAAGGATGGTTGCTGATCCCAACCATCGGTGATAATATATTCGTTACACTCAAGCTAAATGAGTGGACGGTCATGTGTGTCCGGGTTGCAAGACGTTCTTGTTGAACCCTAGTGTATCTCCTCTAGAGTACACTGATCGGAAGGTGCTCGCATATTTTGTCTGTAGGAATCCAATCTCCAATAAGTGCTCACGGTTTTATTTGTAAACTATGCATGTGGAACGTGAGATGCAAGCGTTCTGCTAGATTGATATCTATTTGTATTTAGACATTATTATAATATCAGAAAGATATCCTTTATTTAACCAAGTGTTGGAGTTTTATTCACACCAGTCCCATGACTGACCCAGAGTTTGTTTTGTTTTGTTTCCCCTAAACTCTTGGGTGCCTAAATTTGTACGGGCAGTCAAGTAGTCGGGATTTTACAGATACACTTGGAGAGCTTGGAGCAGGAGGCTTCAGGATTATAGCTATTATTATTCCGCTGTGTTGTTAAGTGTTGTACTTTGAAATGGTATGTATATACGAGTACTGATTTGCATTTCAAAGTTATGTTATATTTTATTCGTTCCGCTGTGAGATTTGTGTTTACTTTGATGATGTAAGTTCTTCTTCTTCTTCTATTCTATTAGTTCTATCTTTTCTTCCTCATCCTCTACTTTCTTTCACTAACATCGCGGAATTTTCGACTCTCGAGGAGTCGAAAATTTCCAGGCGTTACAACCAGTCAGGCAGTTTGACCCTATAAGCGAGAGTTTCGATCCGTTCCAGAACAGGAAACGGACCAATGAATTTGGGCGCCAACTTTCCAGTTTTACCGAACCGGATAACTCCTCTCATTGGCGATACTTTCAAATATACATAGTCGCCAACAGCAAAGGATATATCTCTTCTTCTTCTATCGGCATAGCTCTTTTGTCGGCTTTGAGCGACGAGTAATCGCTTCTTAATAAAATCGACTTTGTCGGCAGCCTCTCGAATCATGTCTGGCCCTAACACAAGTCTATTCCCAGGTTCGACCCAACAAGCAGGAGATCGGCACGGTCTACCATACAATGCTTCGAATGGCGACATTGTCAGACTCGCCTGGTAGCTGTTGTTATAAGAGAATTCAGCCAAGTGCAGATGGTCTTCCCATGATCCACCGAAATCTATAACACAAGCCCGCAATAGATCTTCTAAAATACGATTCACCCTCTCAGTCTGACCGTCTGTCTGAGGATGATAAGCGTTGCTCCAGTTCAACTTCGTTCCCATCTCGACTTGAAATGCCTCCCAGAATTTGCTAGTAAATATTGTATCTCTATCACTGACTATACTGAGCGGCACTCCATGTAGTCTAACTATTTCCCTGAAGTATATATGCGCCAGATTCTGAGCAGTTCTGTTTGATCTGACAGGTATGAAATGGGCGGTTTCGTGAAGCGATCTACGATCACCCAAATACTGTCATTTCCTTTTCTGGTTCTGGGCAGACCATCGATGAAATCCATAGAAATATGCTCCCACTTCCAACCAGGAACTTCTAGCCGTTGTAATAATCCAGCCAATTTCTGTTGGTCACTCTTGACAAGCTGGCAAGTAGGGCATCGGCTAACATATAAGGAAATGTCCCTTTTCATCGACTTCCACCAGAAAGTGCGTTTGATGTCATTATACATTTTGCTTACTCCCGGATGGATACTTAGTTTTGACTTGTGGCATTCATCCAGAACTTCTTTTCGAAGCTCAGGAATGTTAGGGACACAGATTCGACCTTTGAGCCTTAAAATCCCATCATTGTCTACTTGAAAACTCGAGGGTTCGCCTTGCTGAATTATCCCTCTGATCTTCTGAATGAAGTGATCATCCTCTTGAAGAGCAGATATTTTATCTATCAGCGAAGTCGTGATAATAAAACTGGCGATCATTTCATTCTTTCGGCTTAACGCATCGGCCACGACATTGGCTTTTCCTGGAGTGTATAGAATCTCAAAATCATATGCTGCAAGGAACTCCAGCCAACGTTGTTGCCTCAGATTCAGGTCTTTCTGAGTGAACAGATACTTTAACGACTGGTGATCTGTAAACAGTTCAAATCTCTCACCCAGAAGATAGTGTCTCCATATTTTCAAAGCGAATACTATAGCCAATAACTCAAGATCATGAGTGACATAGTTTTTCTCGTGCGGCTTCAGCTGACGGCTAGCATAAGCAATCACTTGGCCTCTTTGCATTAACAATGTGCCAAGGCCTTCTCTAGAAGCGTCAGTCCAGACCTTTAAATCCTGGTTGCCATCGATGATGGTTAACACTGGAGCAGTCGTTAGTCTTAACTTTAGCTCTTCGAAAGCCTCCTCGCTTTCTGGAGTCCATTTGAATTTAGAATGCTTCTTTGTAAGCTTCATTAAATGACCAGATATCTTCGAAAAGTTTTTAACGAACTTCCGGTAATAGCTGGCCAATCCGAGAAAACTGCGGACTTCAGTGGGGGTACTGGGCTGTTTCCAATTCTGAATTGCTGTGATTTTGCTTGGATCCACAGCGATTCCTTCTTTCGATACGACGTGGCCTAGAAAATTTACTTCATCTTGCCAGAAGATACATTTGGAAAATTTGGCTTTTAATACATTCCGTCTCAGAATTTCTAGAACCTGTTCCAGATGTTTTTCATGTTCGGCCTTTGATTTAGAGAAGATTAGAATATCATCAATAAAAACCAGAACAAATTTATTCAATACTCCTCTGAATACTCTGTTCGTCAGATCGACGAATTAAGCAGGAGCGTTACATAAGCCGAACGACATTACTAACCACTCGTAGAATAAGTCGGGGCCTCTGAACGCTGTCATTGGAACACACTCTTCGGCAATTCGAAGTTGATGGAAGCCTGTAGCTAGGTCCATTCTTGAGAATACTTGTGCTCCATTTAATCGATCCAACAAATCATCAATCCGCGGCAATGGATACTTGTTCTTTGTTGTCTGCTTGTTCAGATCACGATAATCCACACATAGACGTAGAGTACGGTCAGATTTTGGGACAAATACCACTGCTGCTCCCCAATCAGAGAAACTAGGCCTGATCAGACCCTTCCATACTAGCTGTCGTGTTTGATTGTCAAGTTCTTATTTCTCTTTCAAGGACATTCTTCGAATAGCGTGAACTACCGGCCTTGCATTAGGAATCAAAGCAATCTTGAAATCTATTTCTCTCCGTGGAGGTAAACGAACAACTTCCTCGAACACATCCGCATAGTTCTTGACGACAGGAATATCTTTCACTAGGTCGGGAATATTCTCTGCAACTTCAGGGACATTTTCTATTTGGTCTGGAGAAACATTTAAAGCTGTCCAGAAGTCTTTTCTACTAGCATTCTGACCTTCACAGGGAATGGTTATATAATCACCTGATTTAATCTTCGCCTTTACGACTCTGTCGGCGCATTTAACTTCAGCTTCATATTTGGTCAACCAGTCTAACCCCAAGATAAGATCAAACTCTTTAAAATTCATGACGACCGCGATGGTAGGAAACCGATAACGAGAGAAAGAAACCGGCACTCCACAAATCCAACTGAGATCAATGAAACCCCCAACCGGATTCTGGACAGTCATTGGTTCCTTGAGCCTTTTCAAATTCAAATCCAGTTTCTTAGCTGCATCTCTGGCAATGAAACTTCGTGACGCGCCTGTGTCAAATAGTACTTTGACTGGAATGTTTTTGACAGTAAGCGTGCCCTTTAAGACATCAGGCCTTTCCAGAACATCTGCAGGCCTAGAAGTTTCTGCTATTTCATTTACCTGAGCTTCTTTGGCCCTTTTTAACAGCCAGCAATCTTGCTTTATATGACCGGACTGATGACAAAGATTGCACTCTCGAGTCATAGGAGACTTGTTCTTGGATTTAGATTCATTCCTCCTTCTCTTTTTCGAGGGTTTGCAATTCCCCTGGAAATGCCCTGGCTTATGGCAGTTGTTGCATATGGCAGTCGTTGTTGGTTCTTTTCCAGAACTGGCCCTTTTTCGATTGGCACTGGGCTTCCTATTGGCCTCCAACCTCGTACTGGCTCCAGCAATATCAGTTTCCGACTCTGCTTTGCCACTGGAACTGACTTCTTCTTCGTCTCGTAACATTCCTTTCTTATGGAGGTCTTCATACTGATAAGCCATGTATATCATTTTTGAAAAAGGAAGCTTCACATTCCTCATCACACTATTCTGATATCTCCTTTGCAGGCCATGAATAAATCTCAGATTATTCCTCTTTGGATCTTGAATCAGATGAGGAGCAAAGTGAGCAAGTTCGTTGAATTTCTTATGATATTCTGGGATGGTCATATCACCTTGTATCAGATAAGAAAATTCATCACATAATCGCTCCGTCGCTTCGGGAGGAGTAAATCTTCCTAGGAAAATCACTTTAAATCTGTCCCAGGTGATATCACCTTCTGGATTATCTTTGATGATTGTTTCCCACCAGATTAAAGCTTCTTCTTTAAGCGCCCAAGATGCTACTAACCGTTTCTGGTCATCTCTCAGCTGGATACGCTCAAAGATTCTTTCGACAGAACTCATCCAAGCTTGGGTTTGAATTATAGATTCATTGCCCAAGAACTGTGTTCCGTTCAGATTTCGATATCTCTTTAATAGAGCCTCTAGATCGGGTTCTGTATTCCTTCTGCTTCTGGCACTCATTTTTCTAGTACTTCTGCAATTAGCAGATCAAGTGTCAGGTCACAGAAAAGAAAATTTTCAAATATAGAGACAAATACTTCAAATGTAAATGCGTCTATCAAAGTGTAATTTCATTCCGCTTTACTCATACTAGGATATCACTATTCCTATCTGTATAGAGTTACCCGTCCTAGAACACTACTGGTTCTATTTCTGACGAGTTCGTTCAAATGTTATATTCCAGAACTAAGCTTAACCTGGCTCTGATACCAAATGAGACGACCCTGAACCCCGTACTGACGGCGGCAAGGGTAATCCGTGGAATATAACACAGAAACAGATAATAGCTGAACAAAATTAAATAAATACACCAGATAATGAACAATAGAATATACTGGATAAAATCATCAGAGTTACACAGTATACAGGATCTTACTTAGAACAAATACAGTTCAGCTATACATAAATGTCTACAGCGGAAAACAAACATAATATGTACAATAGGAGCTGAACAGCATAAAAAGAGATAAATGATAGAATCCATCTTCAGCTCCAGCTATCCAGAAAGAACCAGCTAAACCTGAATACAAGGCTGCCCGTGTAGAAAAAGGGGCACCCGAGTTTGAAAGTGAAACAAACTACGAGTCAGTCATGGGACTGGTATGAGAAATCTATTCAACACATATATAATATGGCCAATCACAGGACCACGCCACTTTCGTGGAACGGGTTCACTCCATTGGATTGCCAGTGCTTTAAACAAATCTTTCTTTTAAACATCGCTATGCTTTTTGTAAAAATGAAGCCGTTATAAGACTCAGTTCCCATCACACAATGCAACGCAAACCGGAGGATAGAGTTTTACCTTATAACGGCCAAAATATGCTATATACGAATAAAACAAAGGCATTTGATATTATTGCTAGTGTTTATATGTTTTGAAAACAATTTCAAATCATAACTATCAATCATAGGCGGCATGGGTACCATATATCATGTCGCCATATATATATATATATATATATATATATATATATATAATCAAAACCGCACGATGTCGTATTTGGAAATTGGATTTCCATCATGAACCAAGGCAAAAGATAGTCCTTACCGAATTCGAGACAATCTAGCCCTTGTCTCAGGCAAGCGCGCAGGCAAGCCTTGGATCGTCAGGGCCGGTCCACCGATGTGGATTATTATGCCTGAACAATACGTCTCCCCGCCCTTTGGGGCGTAAGTGAGCCAACGAATGACTCCATCGGACCCGGATCGTCCGATCTAACCGAGGCGCCTCACAACAGCAACAACCACATAGGTGAAAAGTATATAAATGTCAGGGCTGGTAGGTCACTGACACCACCCTAGCTAGAAAGAGACGCATGCCCTCCCTGTGGTCCTTCTCCCGTTTCTGGTTCATACCGGGGTGTGAGGCTCGCGAATTCACGTTATACACAAAGCTACGCCACACAGGCGGTGCTTTGATCATCACCACAAGACTTTGCTTTTCAACAGAAGCCCTGATCACTGCATCTTAGCATGCCACACAGGCAATTCATGCCATGCGACTGATGTCCATCGATACACAACCTCTGAGCTCGTGCGTTTCAGAGAAGGGCGTTAAGCAAAAGAATAAATTCTCCGCCGCCAAACAGATGTATATTTAATAGAGATCAATCAACACAGAATAAAATCCAATGTCAGACACACAGTCCATTTACAAGTCCGTTCTGGGTCTGAACGAAACCGGAGGCACTAAATACCTCGCAAACCCATCGATCACCACGTACGTCTGGACGATCACCACTCATTATCCATATTTCGGGATGCCTCCCAATCAGGACCTCGGTTACCATCCAAACGAGGTGAAGATCTCCGGTCTTCGACCACCGTCTTCATCTTCGACTTTCGATCGTCGGTCAATTATTTGAAATGAGAATTAACTCGACCTTTTCAAATAATTCACGTATATTTAGAATTTCAAATCAATTTATTTAAATGGTTAAATCATTCGACAACACCAATTTTGTTCTTTAATGTAATTTTCACACCAAACACATTCAACCATCAAATATCACATAAACCAAGCAAATTCAGTTTATTTCCGTTCCATATCGTTTATGATATTTTATAACGATTTATCGCTATTTTTATTTATTTTAAAATAGTCAATTTATTCAAAACGACGCTTCTGGCCATAACGCAGCCGTGGCGCTGTTTTTCTCCAGATTTGATTTACACATATCTGAAAATGTAACCGTTGGATCTTTACAAAATTTACATCATTAGAAAGGTCTTTTCAAAACGAATCCAATGGTTCCAGTTTCGGGAAAATCCGACGGTCGGATCTCCCGGTACAATCGTTTGAAGTTTCGATTTCAAAATACGAACTGCAGCGTCGTTATTCGATTAAATATAATTATATTTTTATATATATATATATATATAATCGTTTTTGGCGCTGTTTTTCTTCATATTTGAATTAAACATTCCAGACAATCCAACCGCTGGATTTTTACAAGGTTGGTGCCGTTGGAAAGATTTTTCCAAGGCGAACCCGACGGTTGCGGTTTTGGGAAAATCCAATGGTCGGATTTCTCGTACTAATCGTTTCAAATTACGATTCCGAAACACGAACTGGACGGCTTCGATTCCTTTTAATTATATTTATATTTATATTTATAAATATAGTTCATTCTATAATTTCGACTATAGTTCATTCTATATTTTCAACTTCGTTTTCACTTCAAATATTTCACTAATGGTTTAATATTTCGAAAAATTTCGCCATAACCGCCTTTGTACGGGGAGGGGTTTGGAAATTTATTGGGCCGTGTTAGGTACCCAATAAATCCTAAAAAGCATTGACATATTTATAGTGATATATTCTGGTGTTTACGGGGGAGCATGTATAGATAATCACTCCAGAGACTAAATTCTCGTCACCCCGTTTCCGTGTGGAAATAAATAATCCATGTGCCGTATCTAATAACTAGAGAGACGTGATTATTGTCAACTGCAGACCCGTGTGGGGTTTTTATTAATCTGGCAATTTATCGTTATATTTTATAGAGTCCATATCAGTCATCAGTTCAACTTGTAGTATATAATCATCGCCATACAAGCCTCTCGCTCGTATGGTAAATCTTCCACCTCGTCACACAAGCTCTAATTGCTTATGTGGAATATGATGAAGTATGCCTATCGTCAAGAAGTATGCCATGTAGCATAGTTCAAATTTAATTGTTACTATCCTATGGCGATATTTATTATTTCACACAGAATAACCAGCAATCCGCATCCAATGGGATTCACAGGAGTTGATATAAAAATAAAATTGCGCAGCCAACTCATCAAGGCTTACCTATTTGTCGGGCACGCAAATAATTTCTTTACTCTACAGCTAATCCATTTTTCCTGTTCAACACATGTATATATATGCAGAACAAAGCCAATAATAATATTTCTAGCAAACTATTATTTATTTCAACACGTGTGTATTTTTATCAAAGCGTATACATGATAAAAGAAATATTTTTATCATCAAAAATATTTATTCAACACGTGAATGTTCTTAACACTTCATATTCACAATAAAAATGTAGTTTTTATTGTCTGTTCATTTTATTTTAAAATACGATAACATTCAACACATGAATTTCAACTCGACGACCGAATTTCAATTCAACACATGAATATTCTCTATAGTTTGTATATATATATATATATATATATATATATATATATATATATATATATAAAAGTGTGATTTTTATCGCTAAAACTATTTGTTTAAATTCAAATAATATTCAACACATGAATTTCACTCGACGAACGAATTTCTATTCAACACATGAATATTCTCTATAGTTTGTATCTATATAAAAATGTGATTTTTATCGCTAAAACTATTTGTTTAAATTCAAATAATATCAACACATGAATTTCACTCAACGAATGAATTGCAACTCAACACATGAATATTCTTTCAACATATGTAATTTATTTCAACGAATGAAAATTATTCTAACACATGTATAATTGTTTCAGCATATGTAATTTATTTCAACGAATGAAAATTATTCTAACGCATGTATATTTCGGAAAATTTCGGCAGCATAACGGCAGGGTAGTTAAAACCGGAACCGTCCCTAGTACGGCTCCTCGCTCTACCTTAAAACCTCGCGGTTTTTGACAATGGGGATCATGCATCTAGTTCGCACGCAGGCGGCATGTATATATTTATTCCATTTCCACAAACTAATCCTATGTGGTTTCAACCAAATATTTCTCAACCACAAATGGGTATTTTTCAACCACAATCAATCAATATCAACCACAAATAATCCCAAACAATCATCCGCTATCAATCAATTTTTACACAAATCACAACCAATAAATATCGTCCATGGTTTGTGGACGAGGGGCGTATATATATATATATATATATATATATATATATATATATATAGCAATTCACTTTTATTTCAACACATATATAATTTCTACAACGCATATATAACTTATACATCGAACGTACAACTTATACAACGCTTATACAAGAGGTGTACAACGCTTATATAACTCATACATCGACTATATAATTTATACATCGTCATTTTCCATATTGTTTTTAAATTAGAAATCTCACATTGGGTTCCACTCCACCAAAAATAGCAGAAGGCTCAGAAAAATATGCGGTCTCTTCTAAAATGTAGAAGGCGTCCACACGGTCATGATGTTTCCTGTTTCATCGAATTTCGTTAACGAACGAAAAAGATATGATTTTTATTTGATAACATGAATTTGCGACACTTTTAAAAGTTGAAAACAGTTTATAAAATATAAACCGCACCTCTGCTTATTGATTCGAAACTAGGTTTCGATCCTGCGTTCAATCCGCAAAGCTAGGGAGCAATCGGCCAGCACCACCGCGTAGAGCGTCGAGAGGCGCACCTGGCGATGGTCGGGGCTTTAGATCCGATCGCCTCTGGCGATCTCGACGTCGACTGGAAGTCGACGACTTTGGAGGCGTCGTTCTCGACGCTGGCGAAGGGAGAGAAGGTGGGGTCGGTTCTTATTTGAAGAGAAGGAGGTGGCGAGTCGAGTTGTGGCGGTGGCGATGGCTACAGGTGGCGGAGGCGACGGGAATCGGGTCGGGAAGCTTCGAATGGTCTTCTCCGTTCGTTCAGGGAGAGAGAAAAGGTTTTTTTTCTGAATGAATTATTTTGATTGGCCAAAGGAATTTAATTAGTTCAAAAATATGGTTTTGCACACAAACTCCTTTTCAAACCCAACGACTGTCGTCCCTAGTGTTTTACCCCCATTCCGAGCACAATGGGATATGTTTCGAAGGCCCATTCGACTGTTTCAGTCAGTTTCCTTTCAAATTAAAATATAAAACATTTAATATTTTAATTTGAACGTACATTTCAATTTGCCAGGGCCACAAACTGATTCGAAAATTTCCAGAAAAATAAATCTAGCTATGTTTTGACGATACAGTCCCAACAAAACTAGTTTCGCAGAATTCTGAGACCGTTTGCAAAAAGGCCCATTTTTGGTCGATCCAATTTAACTATAATTGACCAAAACACATTTTCCTTTGCCATGCTCACATACTAGCTTCAAAAATTATGAAATTTGAAACCTAGCAATAACTTCGTATCCCGGACCCAACAAAAGTGGTTTCGTCGAATTCCGAGGTCGTATGCAAAATGGCCAATTTCACGGGCTATATAAAATCCATAGCGACCCTTCTGAAAATTCATTCGGCCATAACTTTTGCTTTCCGCTATGAAAAATTGATTTTTAAGATTCGTTAGAAAGGTATTCACTAACAGATTTAAATATTTTTGGTTTCACTAAAATCCGTTTTGTTTTGCACTCGGTACAGTCCGACAAAGTTTGAATTCAATTTTTGAAACTGCAGCGCCTCTTCAGGCCTTGTTTATAATTATAATTAATTATATTCGTTTTCAATTGTCGATTCAAACTCAGTTTTCATCTCTATTATTGAAAATGTTTATTGTAAATATTTAAAATCCATTATTTTAGCCAATTAAAAATTTCTAAATTGGTTCAGATTTTCTGGGTCGTTACAACTTAGAAGAGGTTCTCCGCACTCTCCGAGCTCATCAGCTTAAGGCTAAGTTTTCTAAGTGTCATTTGTGGCTGAAGGAAGTAAGGTTCCTAGATCATGTGGTCTTTAGAGATGGTATAGCAGTGGACCCTGCAAACGTTGTCGTAGTTCAGGATTGGAAAGCCCATAAGAATACGACAGAGGTTAGGAGTTTCTTATGATTAGCGAGCTACTACATAAATTTCATTAAGGATTTTGCATGGATCTTAGCTCCACTTACCCGTTTGACGAAGAAGAATCTAGGTTTTGCTTGGGATGTAGATTGCGAGGATTCATTCTTGGGATTAAAGAAAGTTATTACAATCGCTCCAGTTTTGATTCTTCTTGATAGTACCAAGATGTTTACCATTTATACGGATGCTTGCGGCATAGGTTTGGGTGCAATATTGATGCAAGAAGGTAGGGTTGTCTGCACTAGGAGTAGGGAGTTGCGTCTACAAGAGAAGAACTACCATACCCACGATTTGGAGTTGGCGGCGATAATATTTTCACTCAAGTCTTGGTGACACTATTTACTATGTGAGAGGTTCGAGCTTTATATAGATTATAAGTTGCTTAATTACTTGTTCTCGTAGAAAGATCTCAATTTGCGACAACAACGTTGGATGGAGTTCCTTACGTCCTATGACTTTGAGATAGAGTATACCCTAGGGAAGGGGAATGTGGTTGCAGAAGCATTGAGTAGATAGAGGATGGCCTTGAGTCCATTATTCGTAGAGTGGTAGAGTTTGGAGTTTTTCTTGGCATTCGATTTTAGACCATCTACGGATTTTGCACCCAAATTGTTGGCATCGTTGGAAGTGTGACCTACTCTTTAAGAGTGCATTGGATCTAAGCAGCACGAAGATTAGCAATTAGTGGACATCACGGATTGACTCAGTGGAGGAGAGACATCTAGTCACCTGCTTGGTATTCTGTGGATGAGAGAGGGTGGCTACGTCGAGATGGACGACTGTGTGATCCTAGAGTTGATGACTTGTTGAGATCAGTTCTAGAGGAGGCTCATCACTTTTGGATGACTATCCATCCGTGTGGTGACAAGATGTACAAAGATATAAGGAGGGTTTTTCATTGGACTGGAATGAAAAAGGACATGGCAGAGTATGTAGCCGATGTTTGACTTGCCAACAAGTGATGGCTGAACAAAGAAAACCTGGTGGATTTCCTCAGCCTCTAGACATACCACAGTGGAAGCGCGAGAGTGTATTTATGGATTTTATAGATGATCTACCTATATTGAGGAATGGAACACCAGTATTTGGGTTATAGTTGATAGATCGACTTAGAGCGCTCACTTTATCCCAGTCAAGAGCCGGAGAACGACAACTTGGTTGGTGTCAATATATCTTGGAGATATCATCCGACTTCACTGGGTACCCTCCACTATTGCTAGTGATCGTGACCCTATCTTTATGAGTGAATTTTGGAGGAGCCTGCAGGAGGTATTAGGGACACAACTATGACTTAGTAACTACCGCCTATCACCCTCAAACGGATGGACATATAGAGAGGGTCGGTTGGGTTCTCAAGGATTTATTGAGGTTGTGTATCCTAGACTTTGGAGGGACTTAGGAGGAACTTCTAACATTGGTAGAGTTTGCACACAATAACAACTATTAAGCGAGAATTGGTATAGCTCCCTTCGAGGCACTTTATGGATGACCCTGTAGATTACCTATGTGTTGGTCGGAGTCTACAGATAGACTTCTACTTGGGCCTGAGATTGTTAGAGAAACTTTAGAGAAGATAAACTTGATTCGGAGATGGATGAAAGCATCTCAGTATAGGCAAAAGTCGTATGCCGATCAGAGAAGGACAGACCTAGAATTCAAGGTAGAAGATATAATCTTTATTAAGGTGTCACCTTTGTGAAACCTTGTTCGCTTTAGCTCGATAAGGAAGTTAGCGCCAAGGTTTGTAGGGCCATTCCCCATAGTTGAGAGGATATGTCATATGTCCTACAAAGTCAGACTAAGAGAGAGACTAGCAAGAGCTCACAATGTGTTCCATGTGTCACACTTGAGGAAGTATCTACATGATTCCGTAGAGATAGCTAATCCAAGTACCCTTGAGGATATAGAGGTAGAGAAGGAGGCATCAGTCAGAAAAGTTCCTACCTGGATACTAGGAGTAGAAGTTAAGAAGTTAGAAACAAAGAAATCAATCTAGTTAATGTATGGTGGGGAGAAGATAGCGACAACGCTACTTAGGAACCTGAAGATAAGATTCGCGCTTCTTTCCCATTTCTCTTTTACAATACATTCTTAATTCCTTTCTAATCTTTTGAATTTGAGTTTATTTTCCTATCATCTGAATCTCGACTCTTAGGTAGAAGCCTATGGGTGATAGAAATGGTTTGAAACATGTTAATAGAACATGTTATGATTGAATGGATTCACATGGATGCAAGTGTTTTCTATTGTATGCAGTGGATGCATATACACACACTAGGCACTAGATTAGGGATTGGCTTAACTAGGGCACATACATATTGCATATGAATATGTGTGCATTTTAATTTACTTTAAATGTGGATGGAAATGGTTCAATAATCACTTGGATGTTGCACTTTGGTGAATGATTATGCACACATGTAGAATTTATATGTATCATTAGGATTTTTGCATACATACTGGATACATGGAACAGACATGAATTGCATTAAGGAGGTCAACTAAATCAGTGGAACACCTGATTTCCACATTAACATAGGGACATATACACAACATTTTCTGCATAGTTCATATAAAGCATTAGAATTTTAAGGACAATGCATGCCAGTGGTAGATGGTTAAGTAGATGGGTGTAGATAATGGTTGATAATATTCATAACATTCTTCTAGCCTTGGAGATTTTCGGGATGAAATCCTTTAAGGAGGGGAGGATGTAACACCCTAGATTTTTATAAACAATAATTATACGAAGAAGATTAATAAATCATGTATTAATAAGTGAAATATTCAGAACTAGATCAAATGGACGTTACCTTGATTTGTTACGAAATTCTGATTTAGATAGACTTTCAGTTTGCATGAATCAGACTAGAAACGAACAAGTTATGATCAATCAAAGTCTAAAGTTAAATTAAATAATTTAATCAGAGTTTGGAATGAAGTGCTTTTGTAAATAGGATACACTAATTTCCCTACAACGAGTGCAGAACAATGGAAATATTTCAAGAGAAATGTGGAAAAAGAAGACCCAAACCGAGACTAATAAATTACTTGCTGAAGAAAATAACGCAAAGTTTTTGGAAAGAATGTATTCATGTGTTTTTGACAATGCACGTTCGTTGAATTACCTGCAATGGAAGCTACTGGTTTAGAGTGATATCATAAATGGACTAAAATTCCTCAAATTTACATATGATCCACGGATTTTTGAGCTATAAAGTTAGTTGTAGTTTTTGTGGTATATATGTGTCTTTTCTCTTTAGCTTAGACGTTGATATGCTGGCTTTCTCTGTCTTATGTTGTATGTTTTCTCTCCTTGTTGCAATGTAATCGTCTTAAAATATCAATAAAAGTGGTAGGGGTCCACTCGACCCCGTCGGCTTTGCCAAAAATATTAATTTAATTAAACGAATCATAATAATGCAATGGTAAATGTGTGACCTAGACCCTATATGGGTCGACCACCATGTCGACCCTTGGGTCGACATATGTGTCGACCTACATAGAAGGTGGATCGGCCTACTTCGAGCCAGGCACGAGCCTACGCTTGGCCAAACATGCCTATTTCTATATTATTCTTTTGTTGACTCTTCATGAGGTGTTTTGTATGCTTTGGATTAAAACCTTAATATCATATGGCCTAAACTATCCTATCACATCTATAAATAGACTACCAACCCTCACTCTTTCCTACACCAATTATCCTTCATCTTCTTCCTTCACTCTATTATTCTCTAGAAATAAATAAAAATTGGGGAAGGGTTAGGGTGTTGTCGATCTTAAAGGATATTATTCTTATACGTCTTTTTCAAAGACCTTTTTCTGGATTTAAAGTAATTCTCTGTGAGTTCTATGTTATTTTTAGATTAGCAATCTTAATTAAAAAGATTAAGAAGTAAAATGGTTTGGATCTTAAAGTTTGACAATTATAGTATTTATAAGTTTATCATTTACATGTTATTGTTCATTTTTTATGTCTATTACTTATCCCTTTTCGGTTGTTATAATTTTATTCTTCTTTATCCCCTTCTCTGTTATTATTCTATTAACAGTCTTGCAATGCCTATTTCTCCTTTTTCTTTTATTTTGCGCCGAGCCTTGGCCATCGAGGGCCTTGGCCTTTACCGTTTAATTTGCATAAAATGAAGGAATGTTAAAATGTGAATTTTTTGGGCATATGGAGAATTGGTTAATATTTCCTTCAAATTATTGACTGTAATTGGGGATAAACTTATGAAATGGAATAGTTATACTTAACTATATATTAAGTAACATGTTAAGAGAAAACATGTGGATTGGGATAAAATATACTTAATTAAACATTAAGTAACCTGAAATTCTAAAACATCTGAACAGTTATGTACTGAACTTGACTCGACTTGACATGGGAAAGCGTTGTATATTACATTCTTTAATTACAACCTAGAAATATAACAAATAGTTATACTGGGCTTATTAAATGAACTTAAACGCGCTAAGTTAAACCTATCTGATTAATAAGTTAATCCTGATAGGGGTACATTATAATGGGATATAAGGGGCTCAGGGAAAACCTAGTTATTAATTGCTTGCTTTCTTGGAACCCATATCAATCAGTACCCTCTTGTCATCATCTCAATCTCGGGAGAGACTAGGGAACGATTCACTGATGCTTGATTGTAAGAGGTTCAAAAATTTTGTGGTTTGTACGAGTACATTGCGGCGAAACTGTGAGCATGCATTGTTCCGAAAATGAAGACTAGACACCGTAACACCTATCGATAAGGTTATGTCTTTTTAGTTGATGGGTTTGGGACTGATATCCCCGAATTCAATAGCTGGCACAGGTTATTAATTCATGTCTATTTAGGAAGTCGATCACTGAGTAGAAGTTAGGCAAAACCTAATCCTGATATTCTGATAGCTGGTGCGGAAATTCTAGGGATATGAATGAAAATCTTATCATTGTCTTGTTTTGTACTTTTCTACTTTACTGCATTTTCATTTCCATTCATTTGTTTGAATACTTCTTTATATTATGATTATGCTAAAAATCACTAGAACTCGCCAAACTTATGTCTGACCTAGTTTTTTTTTTCTCTCTCTCTTCCTTCCACCCTTAGGTTTTCAGGGTGGAGGATCGCAACGGTGACTTTTGATCTTTTGATTTATCTTGGGCTTGTCCCATTTCTTACTTCATTTATTGCTTCAATACTTTCTTTATGACTATTGTAGTGACTTATGAGGGAGATGGTATTTATGGTTTAATTCTTATATTCTGATGTTTTATTTCCATGAGACAGATTATTTTATGAAAATTAAATGTTGTGACTAATTTAATAATAATAAATGTTTTTAAAATGTTTCCGTTGAGTTTTACATTCTGTCTTGTGAATTTTAGTCTAAGTGTTGTATTTTATACCTATGGCGCTTCACAAAACATAATGCATCCTCGTATGAGTGACGTTAAGGGATGTTGGGTGTCCCATCGATACTTAGGGTTAGGCAAGTAATATGGGATTAAGTATTATTGTCGAAATTCAAGCATTGAATATCAACTGGGTCATTACATCTAACCATCGTTGCATTTTTGGCTACTTGTCAGCATTCTTCTTCCTACTCATCGATTTCTGAGCATAGAAGTCGAGTATTCGCACCTTTCTGGCACATAAAAATGTTGCCAATTGATTTTGGTTAACTGCATGCTAACACCCAATTTGTAAGTAAATTAGATGATGTTAGCAATAATTAGTCACAGAACAATTACAGTGCAATTACAGAGTGCGTAAAAGTAAATAAACACACAAGCTTTATAGTGGTTCAGCAAACGTGCTTATGTCCACTTTTTCAATCGATTGATTATACTTTAAATTACAAGTACAATGCAATTTTTTCATATGAATGTAGAGGAAGATAGTGTAATTAATCTTCAAAAATGTCCTTGTGTATTGAATTTTCAAAGCCAAAAAGAGATCCCCAAAAAATGGCCTAGAAATGGTCTATATATAGTTGGATAAGATATAGCCTCGTCCAAGAATATAGGCAAAAAATGTGATCAAAATTTGCCTTTGTCTAGCAAAACTTCGGATCCGGACATTTTCATCTCACGTCCCAAGAACTTATATTTCTCTTTGTATACTTCATATCCAAAATTCATGCCTTCGACCATCTGAAAATGCACCAAAATCATATGCTGATCCAAAAATTTGCTCGGACCCGCGTGTATTCCTAAAGTCTGATCCAAAGATTCCTATCTGACAAAATCAACAAATTTTGTATCCGAGGTTGTCAGTCAACAAATTTTCGTATTCAGAGTATTTATCCTTATCACCGGCTTTCATAAAAATCCTCAATGTTAATCTAGCTGTTTCGAGTATCCTATCCACTCTAGGAAGCCTAATAAATATTTTCGGATACGAGATCCATGATGAATTTCGGATCCGAGCATAATCAGTACTATGCTTGAATCTGTTGCACCTATTACGTTTTTGGATCATTTATTTATGTTTTAGAGTTATCGATCATTTTCCAGAAAATGCCGATCCAAATTTTTCATCATAAAATACTAATCGCATCAATGAATTTTGTACCGATCTGAGGTGCCGAAGTCATACCGGTCCGATTTCTAAAGGATCGGGAAAAACGAACCGATCATGCCGATTGATGTTTTTTAAAGTGATTTGAAGTTTCCTAAGTCATACCAATCTAATCGAGTATTGTGATTGAGAAAGTTTTCTAAAGTGATCAGTTGAGTCAATCCATCAATTTTGAGTGATCGGACTGTGTCGATCATCGTTTTCATGAACACTGACTCGAACTTTCCAAACTGATCAGGAAAGTGTCTGATCGATCTGATCTTTGGTTTTCAATGTGGTCGGACTGTGCCGATCATGATTTTTCTAAGGAGATCGATATGATCCTATGCATGATTGATCAAGTGAATACAAAGTGATTCATCGAGCTGATCAGGCTATTTCTGAGTGATCGGATGATGTTCGGAGGCGATTGATTTGAGCAAAGTGACTATCTGATTCCCAAGTGAACGTCGATTTCAACGCTTAATTCGAGTTCATGCAAGTTAGCACTCGAGCATTGAGCGATCAATATGTCCAAGTACAACGAGTAATGGCTTTGTCAATGTAACGGCACGGATTTTGCCCGGACCTAATCGATCGCAAAATCGACTAAGACCGTTCAAAACCCGAATACGTTAACTCTGGGAATACAACAACATCAGAACAACAACAGCAAACTTTTATAAACATTATAATAATGTTACATCATAGTACAGAATATCAGAGTACATTGAATAAAATACAGCGGAAGATTTAAATTACAACAAATACAATACAGTGCAGCGGAAATAAAATAACTAAGGCAGCAGAAGACAACTATGCTTTGGACACAGCTTTAAGCTTCAATCCAGAATCCTGCTCGAGATGAAGACCTGTAGACAAACTACTCGACTTCCCGTGTGGAAAATAATGGGCACCCGAGTTTGCAAAGGTGGAAACAAACAACGGGTCAGTCATGGGACTGGTGTGAGAATTCTTACCTAATTTAGCCAATAATAATAAGGCTAATCCAAGGACCACGCCGCTAACGCGGAACGGGTTTACTCCAGTGGATTGCCGTGCATAATTTAAGGTGACTGAACAAATATATAAGTAAATCGTAAAACAACGAAATGCTTTTGGAAAAATGGAATCATCATAAGACTCAAGTCCCATCACACAATGCAACACAAACCAGAGGATAGAGTTTTATCTTATAATGATTAAACATGCTTTGTAAGATAAAAACGAATTTGATATTATTATTAGTGTATATATGTTTCAAAAACATTTCAAAGTAAATGTACCAATCCTAGGAAGCATAACTACCATAAACTATGCTACCATACTAGTAATACAATCAAGTTCGTAGGGTCGTATTGGGAATTTGGTTTTCCATCATGAGTCAAGGCTAGGAACGATCTCCTTACCGATTCGAGACACTCTAGCTAATGTCTCAGGATCCCCTACAGTGAACCCTTGGAAAGCTGCAGGGCCGGTCCATACATACGATTTTGCGGATTAGTTATTCCTGAACACACGTTCCCCGGTCCTATAGGACCTAACATCCAAGGCGCCTCATTCCATCATTTACATAAGTAAAATGTCGGGCCGTGTAAAAACCCAAACACCACTTCTAGCTAGAAAGAAACGTGCTGCTCTCCCTGCGTTTCCTTGCTCCATTTTAGACTCAACCGGGTTGTGAGGCTCGTGAAGCTACGTAATACACAAAGCTATGCTTATTCAAGCCGTGCTTTGATCGTCACCACAAAGTTCTGCTTTTCAACAAGAAACCTTGATCATTGCATCTTGGTATGCCACACTGTCAAATCATATCATACTATTAATCCTTTGCCAAAATATAAAAAAAGGTGTTAAGCAAGAGAATAAATTCTCTGCCACCAATCATTCATACATTCGGCAGAAAATTAATAAATACAATATAAAGGAGTAAAATGTCGGACACACATTCCATTTATAAGCCCGTTCTGGGTCTGAACGAAACTGGAGATACTCTCGTCCCGTATGTCCAGTACGGGAAGGAGGTACCCGCATATCCGTGAAATCAACATGTACGTTTGGGCGATTACCCTGACCCTTGAATTGGGAGCTAGTCAATTCAGGGTCTTGATCGTTGTCCATTCGAGGGAAGAATTACGGTCTTCATTCGCCGTCTTCAAACTTCGATTTTTAAAACGTCGTTTGATTATTTGGAATGAATTTAAACTTGGTCTTTCCAAATAATCGTCGCATATATAATTTGAAAAATCATTTTTACATCGTTATATTATTTTATAACAATCAATTTCTATTTTTAATTATTTGAAATAATTAATTTTTTATTCAACGACGCTTCTGGCCAATGGGCGACTCTGGCGCTGTTTTCAACCAATTTTGATTTACACATTTCTCAAAATCTAACCGTTGGATTTTAACGTAGTTTACATCGTTGGAAAGATCTTCCCAAAGCGGTCCTAACGGTTTTTGTTTTGGGAAAATCCGACGGTCGAATCTTTTGGTACAGTCATTTAAAAGTATGATTCCAAAACGCGAACTACCGCGCTCGATTCGTTTAAATTTAATTACATTTATATATAAATATATAAACCGTTCAACCATAATAATGTCGTTTGATTTAACAACGAGCTAAACAACTACTGATCCCCATTCAATTTTACTTCTTTTAAAAATGAAGATAATATTTCAACATTTTAAATACATTCTTTTATTCCTTTATTTACATTAAAAATGTAAATTATAATTCAAAGTTCAATTTCTCCCTTTATTCTTTAATTCTTATATTCACATAGAAATGTAAATTATGTTGAATTCCATTATTTATTCTTTTATTTACATTAAAAATGTAAATTCCATTTCAATGTTGAATTCCATTCTTTTATCACAATGTAAAATCACCCTTTTTAATTACAATGTAAATCGTAACTAACATTATAATGTAGAATTTCTATCCTTTAATTGCAATGTAAAACCTCCTCCTTTTAATTACAATGTAAAATCCTCCCTTTTTATTTACAATGTAAATTGAAATTCATATTACAACGGTAAAATCTTATTCCTTAATTACATTGTCAAATCCTTCTATTTAATTACATTACAAATGTAATTACATTAACGGTGAAAAATTCTATCTTTAAAAATTACATTAAAAATGTAATTTTGATTCCATTGTCAAATTTCTCTTATTAATTACATTAAAAATGTAATTAACATTATAATGTAAAATTCCTATCTTTTAATTTGTCTTTTAATTTACAATACAAAATCCTACTTTTTAATTACATTAAAAATGTAATTAATATTACACGTCAAATTTTGTCTTTTAATTGGCAACGTAAATCCTACTTTTTAATTACATTAAAAATTTAATTTATATTACATGTCAAATCTTGCTTTTTTTTAATTTGCAATGTAAATTCCTATTCTTTAATTACATAAAAAATGTAATTTTATATACTAAGCGAATTCTTACTCTTTCATTACATATAAAAATGAAGTACTATTTTACATGTAAATTCTTAATCTTTAATTACATATAAAAATGTAATTTTAATCTTACCCTGCAATTTCTACTCCTTAGTTACATAATAAAATGTAATTTTAATTTATAATGTAAATTCTATCCTTTAATTACATTAAAAATAAATACAATTTCTTTTATGGTGTAGTATCATACTTTAATTACATTAAAAAAATGTAATTTCTTTTACGTACAAATTCTGATCTTTTTACTTTTAACAAAAAGTAAATCTTTTCCATACCGTCATCTTTTCCTTTTTTGATTATAATAAAAACCCAATCTTTACCATACCGTTATATTTTAATTTAACAACTACATAACAATATTTTATTAAACTAACAAGATCTAGTACAACCAAATACAACAGGGTGATGTATATAATTATTTTCCCATGATTCACAGAATAACAACAAATATAATACGATCAAATATTCAAACAAATAATTGGTTCTAATTTTCTACCATACACAGATCTAAATTTTTTGACTATCAGATCTAACATCATATAATACAAAATAACAGATCAATCAATCAGAATTTTATCACATCATAGATCTAGTTCATGGACAATTCAACATATTTAAATAACTAGAGAATAATAATTAAATTGATTTAATTATTTAAAATAGAATCTCATCTTGATTGGATCAGAATTAAGAATCCAAATAAATTCAGAAATTGTCCCAATCTCTTTTAAAAGGGTCTGTTCGATATCACGGTTCACACGGATCTAAAAAAATTCAATTTAGAGTTTGTATGAATTAATTATCAATTTTTAATCTACAATTACAATTTGCGATGGAAATAAGTGTTACAATCCTTGGGTTTATTTCATACCGTATAGTTTCAGAAGTTGTTCAAATCTTTGGATCGATGTAACTTTTGATTCGTTGCACGGATTCACAAACGGGGAGTTGGAGGTTGGAGGGCTTGGAGAGGCGATTGTTCACCGGTCGGAGTTGGGGAGCTCGATCAGCCCAGGCGGGCCCGACGGCGGCGAGAACGGGCTGCGTTGGGTGGCCCGATTCTCGAGCTAGGGGGCGCGGTTTTCGATACAATCGGTTGGAGATGGAAGCTTGTTCGAAGCTCTACAAAAAGTCCAACTATGGCAGGGTCTGAAAGTTGGTGGAGGAGGAGATAAATGGTGAAGAAGTTTTGGATGAAATGGAGAGTGGAGGCTGTAATCGGGAGAAGGAGAAGGACGTACAGTGGCCCGTATTTATACGGGTATTTCCAAGCGTATTTTTTTATTTAGTTAATTCTAAAATTAGGGTTTTTCCGACCGATCTCCAAACGGAGTTCAACGACTGTCGAACAATATGTTTTGACGTCTTCTGATCGCAATGGCGCTAGTGCCGAAGTCCAATTCTGAAGTTTACAACATGTTTCTTTTATTTTTAAAATAAATCCTTAATATTAAATTCGAACGTACTTTTTAATTTTACCGGGGTCACATACGAACTCAGAAAAATCCAGAAAAATTATTTCTGGCTTTGTTTTGACGATATGGTCCTAACAAAATTAATTTCATCGAATTCTGAGATCGTTTGAAAAATGGCCATTTTCCAGTCGATCGAAATTGACTTAAATTTACAAAACACATATCTATTTGCCACGGTCACAAATTTATTCCAAAAATTATGGGAATTGAAACCTAGCAATAATTTGACATCCTGGATCCAACAAAAGTGGTTTCGTCTAAAACCGACATCGTTTGCAAAATGGCTATTTTTAATATTAAAAATATATATAGAAATTCTACAACGACTATTTTGAAATTTCAACTGGCCATAACTTTTAATTCCCGCCATGAAATTTCGATTTTTCGGATTCGTTGTAAAGATATTTTTAAATAGATTCTAATATTTTTGGTTTCACTAAAATCCAATCTATTCTACATCTGGTACAGTCAGTCAAAGTTCAGATTTGACTTTTCAAACTACCGTGCTATTTCTAATTTCTTTTATAATTAAATTAAATATATTCATAGTAACTTCGATTAAAATAAATTTCTAGTCGTTATTATTTAAAATAATTTATTTCAAATATTCAAAATCCCTTAAAATTTCTAAAATAAAAATTTTAAATTGGCCCCAAATTCCAGGTTGTTACAATCTCCCCCGCTTAAGAACTTTTCGTCCTCGAAAAGGAAAAAGAAAAAATAGAAGAGTAGGGACCAACACAGAGAATGTAAAATATTTTAAGCGTACCTCAAAACAAAATCTAAATGGAGATATCCACCCTGCAATTGGGATAGGCTTGTTTGATACTCTCCTTAGTTTCCCAAGTGCAGTCTCTAGGATCGCCGCTCCATTGCACTTTGACTAGGTTGATTTTTTTATTTCTCAGCTCTCTAGTCTCTTTGCCAATAATTTTCAGTGGCTCCCTTCTCACTGTAAGGCTTAGGGTAATCTCCAAATCTTGTTGTGCAGCTTCTTCCACAACCAGATCTGGATTTTGAATATGCTTCCAAAGTTGTGATACATGGAATACGTCGTGCACCCTAGGCAACCAGTTGGGCAGCCGAATTTTGTAAGCTAGGGTACCAATCTTCTCAAGGATAGGAAAGGGGCCGATGAATTTAGGTGCTAATTTTCCAGTCTTTCCAAAACGGATTACACCTCGCATTGGAGCAACTTTCAAATAGACATAGTCACCCACTTCAAAAGTCAACTCTCTTCTTCTTAAATCTGCATAGCTCTTTTGTCTACTTTGGGCGGCCAATAATCGCTTCTTAATACAGTCAACTTTGTCCGAAGCTTCTCGAACCATGTCTGGACCCAAAAAAGACAATCTCCTTTTTCAACCCAGCATGCTGGCGATCTACATGGCCTACCATACAAGGCTTCAAATGGAGACATTTTCAAACTTGCTTGATAGCTATTGTTATATGAGAATTCAACTAAATGCAGGTGATCCTCCCAAGAACCTCCAAAATCAAGCATGCAAGCTTGCAGCAAATCCTCAAGAATGCGATTCATCCTCTCAGTTTGGCCATCTGTCTGAGGATGATATGCGGTGCTAAGATTTAACTTCGTTCCCAACTCATTTTGGAATGCTTCCCAAAACTTGCTAGCAAAGATAGGATCACGTTCGCTAACAATGCAACTAGGAACTCTGTTTAAAACAAAAGATTATTCTTTTATTATTATTTAGAAAATGGAATTTTTTATTCAGATAATGATGAAAAGGAAAGATTTAATTTTATTACCCATGTAGCTTGACTATTTCTTTGCAATAAATTTGCGCTAGACTTTGAGCAGTTCTAGTGGACTTGACAGGTATGAAATGAGCGGTCTTGGTGAAGCGATCCACGATCACCCATATGCTGTCATTTCCTCTCCTAGTACAGGGCAAACCATCTATAAAATCCATGGAGATTTGGTCCCACTTCCAATTTGGAACCTCCAATGGTTGCAACAATCCTGCCAGCTTTGTTGATCGCTCTTTACTTGTTGGCATGTAGGACATCTACTTACATAAATGGATATATCCCTCTTTATAGATCTCCACCAAAACATGCGCTTTAGATCCTGATACATCTTGCTCACACCTGGATGGATGCTAAGCTCTGATTTGTGACTTTCATCTAAAAATTCCCTTATGAGCTCTGGGATATTTGGAACACAAATCCGCCCTTGCAGTCTAAGGACTCCCTTGCCATTTATTTGGAAGCTCGTGTTTTACCTTCTTGAATATTCTTAATAATTCTTTGAATAAACTCATCATCCTTTTGAAGAGCAGAAATTTTATCAATCAAAGAAGGGGTAATGATGAGGCTTGCGACAATGGCATTCTTTCTACTGAGTGTGTCCGCCACAACATTGGCTTTCCCCGGAGTATATAAGATGTCAAGATCGTATGCCGCAAGAAATTCTAGCCAACGTTGCTGCCTTAAATTCAAATCCTTTTGATCGAAGAGATATTTCAAGGATTGATGGTCTGTGAATAATTCAATTTTTTCTCTCAAAAGATAATGTCTCCAAATTTTTAAAGCAAAGACTACGGCCAACAACTCTAAGTCATGGACACGATAATTTTTCTCATGCGGCTTTATTTGACGACTTGCATAAGCAACAACTTTGCCTCTTTGCATCAATACCGCGCCAAGACCACCACTTTCAGAAGTATCGGTGTAGACGGCTAAATTTTGGTTGCCATCGATGATGGTTAGTATGGGAGCACTGGTCAAACTCACCTTTAGCTTTTGGAAGGCCTCCTCACACTCCGTTGTCCAGATGAACTTGGTGTGTTTCTTGGTGAGCTTTGTTAATGGGCCAGACAGTTTGGAGAAGTCTTTGACGAATTTCCTATAATATCCAGCCAATCCTAGCAAGCTTCTTACTTCAGTGGGTGTACTGGGTTGCTTCCAATCTTGAATGGCGGCAATTTTACTTGGGTCAACAGCAATTCCTTCCTTTGACACAACATGGCCCAAGAATTTTACCTCCTCTTGCCAAAATGTGCATTTGGAAAATTTTGCTTTTAGAACATTTCTTCGAAGAATCTCCAATACTTCCTTTAAATGCCCTTCATGCTCCTCCTTGGATTTAGAATAGATTAAGATATCATCAATGAAGACTAGGACGAATTTGTTTAAAACATCTCGGAAGACTCTATTCATCAAGTCAACAAAGTAGGCTGGAGCATTGCATAGGCCGAACGGCATTACCAGCCATTCATACAATATGTCAGGACCTCTGAAGGCTGTCAAAGGTATGCATTCTTCGGCGCGAAGTTGATGGAAACCTGTGGCTAGGTCCATATTCAAAAATACCTTGGCTCCATTTAATTGGTCCATTAAATCATCTATGCGGGGCAAGGGGTATTTGTTCTTCAATGTTTGCTTATTGAGGTCGCAGTAATCCACACAGAGCCTTAGAGTACCGTCGGACTTGGGGACAAACACCACAGCAACACCTCAATTGGAAAAACTAGGCCGGATGAGTCCCTTCCATAAGAGCTGCTTAGTTTGGGTTTTTAACTCTTCTTTTTCTTTAGGGGTCATCCTCCGGATAGCATAGACTACATGCCTTGCATTTGGAATAAGATCAATTTTGAAATCGATTTCTCTTCGCGGCGGTAAATTGTCTACTTCTTCAAATACGTCCGCGTAATTTTTGACTACAGGAATATTTTCTAAAGAAATGGGAATGATCTCAAGAGAAGACCAAAATGCCTTTCTATCAGATTTTGATCCATGGCAAAGTATAGCAATAGTATTTCCAAATCCTGTTTTTGCCTTCACTACTCTTTCTAAGCATAGCACTTCAGCGCCATATTTTGTTAGCCAATCAAGACCAAGGATGATATCAAACTGGGAAAAATTCATAATTGTAACAACCCGGAAAATCTGGGCCAGTTTGAAAATTTTATTTTGGCAATTTTAGCGAATTTTGATTATTTAAAATGAATTATTTTAAATAATATCGACAATAAATTTATTTTGAATATAATTCGAACGTATATATTATACGCGTCGTCGTTAGAATATAAATAATTATATATAATTATAAATAGAATTGAAAATGGCGCGGTAGTTCGATAATTCGATTTCAAACTTCAATTGAATGTACCGGGTGCAAAACAATCCGGATTTTAGTGAAACCAAAAATAATGGAATCTAATAGTGAATATCTTTCCAGCGAATCCGAAAAATCAAGATTTCATATCGGGAATCAAAAGATATGTCCAGTTGAAAATTCTGAATAGTCGCTATGGAATTCAGGCCCTTAAAAATGGACATTTTGCAAACGACCTCGGATTTCGACGAAACCAGTTTTGTTGGATCCGCAGTGCCAAGTTATTGCTAAATTCCAAATTTCATAATTTTTCGAATCAATATGTGAGCGTGGCAAAGGAAAACGCGTTTGACCTGTTTCAGTTGATTTTAATCGACTGGAAATTGGCCATTTTTCTAACGGTCTCAGAATTCGACGAAACTAGTTTTGTTAGGACCGTATCGTCAATACGAAGCTAGAAAATATTTTTCTGCAATTTTTCTAGTTAGTATGTGACCCCGGTAATTTGAAATGTACGTTTAAAATTCAATATAGTGATTTAAATGTAAATTCAAAGGAAACTGATCGAAACGGTCAAATCAGCTTGCGATACATGTCCCATTGTGTTCGGAATGGGGGTGAAACGCTATGGACGACAGGCGGTGGGCCTCGTTTCGAGTTCGTATTTAAAGGTCAACCTTTTTTCGAATAAAATAATTAAAATAATAATAATAATAAAAAAAAAAAAAATATATATCTTCTTTCCCTTTTATACGTTGGCCCCCCCCCTTCTGCAGATCGAATAAAAATAAATAAAAAAAAAACCCCCAAAGAAAATCGCGCCTCCCTCCTCCTGTCGGCGCCACCCTTTGCCAGAGCCGACCGCCGCCTCCGCCGAGTCCACCTCCCCCTCGCGCCCATCCTCTGATGAACCCCGCTCGAGCCTCGCGACCCCTGGACCCCAACCCCAAATCGCCACGCCCAGCAAACCACCGCAAATCGAAACCCTAGCCCCCAAGCCACTGTCGCCTCGCGGCTGCCCACCGCCGACCTCCGATGCTCGCTCCCCTCTCCCTATCCTCTGTTGACCAAAGACTGTAAGTTTAGTTTTGTTTTATTTGTTTATTTTCTTTTATCTGTAAATTTTATTAATGTTTAAAAACTGTTTTATTAAAAATTGAAAAACTGATTTTAGTTAAATAGAAAAAAAACAGTGAGCATTTTTAATATGACATTATTTATAAAATCAGTTTTCTTATATATATATATCTTTTTAGAAAAGTTTAGAAATTGATTTTGTTAACAAGCGAAAAGATTTGATTTTTGGTTAACTTTTATATATGTATATCATTATTTTTGAAATACAAGACATGAGTTGTTTTTGAAAATAAAGTTAGCGATGTTTTTAAAATATAAAGAAAGGATTTTTAAGATGTATAAAGTTGGGATTTTTAGAATTAAAAATAGGTTTTTTATTTATTAAACTTCGAACTAAAAATTCGATTTTTATCTATTAAACTTCGAACTAAAAATTCGATTTTTATCTATTAAACTTTGAAATAAAAATTCGATTTTTATATATTGAACTTTGAAATAAAAATTCGATTTTTATATATTGAACTTTGAAATAAAAATTCGATTTTTATATATTGAACTTTGAAATAAAAATTCGATTTTTATCTATTGAACTTCGAACTAAAAATTCGATTTTTATCTATTGAACTTCGAACTAAAAATTCGATTTTTATCTATTAAACTTTGAAATAAAAATTCGATTTTTATATATTGAACTTTGAAATAAAAATTCGATTTTTATATATTGAACTTTGAAATAAAAATTCGATTTTTATATATTGAACTTTGAAATAAAAATTCGATTTTTATATATTGAACTTTGAAATAAAAATTCGATTTTTATATATTGAACTTTGAAATAAAAATTCGATTTTTATATATTGAACTTTGAAATAAAAATTCGATTTTTATATATTGAACTTTGAAATAAAAATTCGATTTTTATATATTGAACTTTGAAATAAAAATTCGATTTTTATATATTGAACTTTGAAATAAAAATTCGATTTTTATATATTGAACTTTGAAATAAAAATTCGATTTTTATATATTGAACTTTGAAATGGAAATTCGATTTTTATATTTATTGAATAACATAGTAAAAATTCGATTTTTACATATGTAGTGAAAGCGGACAACGAAGGTGACAAAAATGGCGAAACGACGAAGACTTCTGCAAATGAAGAGCCGTGGAGCTAGGATAGCTATAAGTGAGAATTTCTCACCTTTCAATTTATTTTTCTAGTTATATATATACTAGGATGCAGACGGTGCTTAGTAGCACCCGACACCCGTCCACAGACCATGGACTTGTTTGTTTGACTGTTTGGTGATTGATTGTGATATTGGTTTGAATGTGGTTTGTGGTGTGAAAAATCGAATCGATAAATTGGTTAGGATTAGACGTGCGCCGTTATAAGGCGAAGGAGTAAGGCTAGGTTAGACCCTTACTCCAAAGTTTGTGGTTTGCATAACGAATTGATTTGATTGATGTGTGAATGGCGTGGGCCTTCACTAGACCGGGGATAAGGCTAGGCCTTGTCCCGTTTCTAGTATCGTGCCGTTATGCCGCCGAAATTTTCTAAAATAAGTTAGAAAAATAAAATTAGCATTTTATTTAACGAATGAACTGAATATAAATTCATATGTTAAAATAAAATGTGTTATCGTTAAAAATATAATTTTTAACGTGAATGTGAATAAATAAATATTCATTTACAAACCAGACGGTTTGTTTATGTACACCTATTTGAATGACGTTGATTGGGTCGATAAATTTTACACATCGCCTAACTGCACAAATAAAATATGTGTTTGATTGTTTGAAACCCCACACGGGTGTTAGGATGAAATTTGAAGTTCACTCATCCTGATTTATTAAATATGTCGATCGATTGATTGACAAGCTGCTATAAGCGTTAAATGTCTATATTTGATGCTTATACAGTGTAGTGCACTTTGGTTGATGGTTGATTATTCATCGTTGTTGATATATACATGTGTTGTAGAAAATCCATATAATTAACATTATATGGTAATTGATTGGGCCTCATTCCAGTTTCGAGAAAAATAGAAATATTTGAAATAGAATATTTGAAAATAGAAATATGTGAAGCCGTGAGGATTAGATTGACGCCATTTTGACGTGAACGATATTTATATCGATTTTATTCATTTTAAAATGAATATTGAAACGTGATTTCGAAATCGAATATTTTGAAATGAATTGAATTGAAAACGATTTCGAAATGAATTGAATTGAAAACGATTTCGAAATGAATTGAATTGAAAACGATTTCGAAATGAATTGAATTGAAAACGATTTCGAAATGAATTGAATTGAAAACGATTTCGAAATGAATTGAATTGAAAACGATTTCGAAATGAATTGAATTGAAAACGATTTCGAAATGAATTGAATTGAAAACGATTTCGAAATAAATTGAATTGAAAACGATTTCGAAATGAATTGAATTGAAAACGATTTCGAAATGAATTGAATTGAAAACGATTTCGAAATGAATTGAATTGAAAACGATTTCGAAATGAATTGAATTGAAAACGATTTCGAAATGAATTGAATTTTAAAACGATTTCGAAATGAATTGAATTGAAAACGAATTCAAATGGAATTGAAAGCGAATTGAAATGAATTCAAATTGAATTGAAATTTGAATTGAATAGAAATGAATTTTGAAACGAATTTATAAAGAAGAATTCAATTTTGATTTGAATTGAAAAGGAAGTTGAAATTGCTTTTGAAACGAATTTAAAACCATTTATATAATTCGTTTTAAATAGTAATCGACGAAATATATATTATATATATTATATATATAATATAATGGCCTGAATAGAACGCGCCGCGCTGCGGCAGTTCGCGAATTTCGATCATTTGTTTCAAACGGACATTACGGGAGATCCGACCGTCGGATTCTCCTAAAACCGGAACCGTTGGGTTCGTATCGAAAAGAGCTTTCTAATGAATGTTAGAAATTTGAAATCTAACGGTTGGATTTGGAGATACGTCCAAATCAAATTCGAAAAAGGTCGCTGTAAGTGCAGTTCGATGGCCGTTAATGGAAATCGACCGTACGGGCCTTGATAAAATTATTAAAAATAGTAATAATTTGTGTAAAATCATAAGAAATGATTTGTGAAAGTTTGGGATGAAAAACTCCATATTTGAAAAGATAAAAATAGATTTTTATCGAAATGAACTAGTTTTGAACTAGAATTATAATTCTATTTATTTTTAAATAAATAAATTGAATTTGAAATGGTTTTGAAAATAACCAAAATTTCCAATGATTGCATTGGAGTGGATTTGAATCGAAATTGTCTTCGGAATATTTCGATGTTGGAATTCGTGATATTACAGGTGTTGTTATGGAAATTTGAAAGATATATATGTATATCGTTATTTCCAATACGACATTTGTTAATCGTAGAATTTGATATTGAATATAGGCCGATATAGTTTCTATTCAGAGCCTTGTATTGAATATCGAATGTGATTTGGGTTTGTCGTGAATGGTGTCTTCACTAACACTGTTCTTGAACCCAGTTGAGAAAAGATTAAATCTTTTTATTTAGATTTAATGAAGTGTACCAATTAAATGATATTTAATTGGAATTGAATTGATATTGATTTTTGGGTTTATCGTGAACAGTGTTTTAAATAACACTTGTTCTTTAACCCGATAATTAATGGGATGTGACTTTGGGTTTATCGTGAACCGTGTTTTAAATGACACTGATTCTTTAACCCAGTCACAGATTAAAACTAAGTGGAGTTTTAATGAATCTTTAATTAGATTGAAAAGATCGAGAATGGAGTATCACCAGTTTTGCTCCAGGCGATAGTTAAATCTTTAATTAGATTTGAATGTGAAATTTAGAAACTAACTGGCGGTTAGCCAAGCAGAATGGTTTTCTGGATATTGATCTGATGTTGGTTTCGGCCTTCGGGGTTAATATTTGGGGAATTATTCTCTTGATTAATTTACGGTTAGTGACTAATGAATTGGAATGAGGCGTATGTTGTGTTTGTGTAACACTTTTATAATATATACGCGAGTTATTCGGAAAGACCGGGTTTATCCCATTCTGAATAACTGATACGACGATAAGTCGAAGATGAAGACGATGGTCGAAGACCGGAAGTCTTCACGTCGTTTGGGTGATAACTGATGATCTTGATTGGGCTGTACACCCAAGAAGATGGAAACAGTTAGTGATCGTCCAGACGTACTTGGAGATCGATGGATATGCGGGGTACTAGGTGCCTCCGGTTTCGTTCAGACCCAGAACGGACTTGTAAATGGACTGTGTGTCTGACATCGGATTTCATTCTGTGTGACTGATATCGGTTGCATAGGATGGCTTGCCTGTGTGGCATGCTAAGATGCAAATGATCGAGGCTTCTGTTGAAAAGCAAAGTCTTGTGGTGATGATCAAAGCACGGCCTTTGTGGCGTAGCTTTGTGTAACGTTTACCTCGCGTGTTTCACACCCGGTATGAACCAAAAACGGGAGACGGACCTCAGGGAGGGCATGCGTTTCTTTCTAGCTAGAAGTGGCGTCAGTGGTTTTACACGCCCTGACGAGTTTGACTTATGTGGTTGTTGCTGTTGCGAGGCGCCTCGGTTATATCGGTTTCGGCCGAATGCATTCTGGTCGGCTGACGGACCAGACTTACACCCCATAGGGTGGGGAGACGTATTGTTCAGGCATAATAATCCACTCCGTGTGGACCGGCCCTGACGATCCAAGGCTTGCCTGCGCGCTTGCCTGAGACATGGGCTAGATTGTCTCGAATCGGTTGAGGACTATCTTTTGCCTCGGTTCATAGATGGAAACCCAATTTCCAAATACGAGACTTTGCGGTTTTGATTGTATATCCTATATATGGCGACATAGTGGGATGGGGCGCTCATGCCGCCTATGATTGATACTTATGATTTGAAGTGTTTTATATACTATGCACTTATAATAGTATCAAATGATTTGTTTTAAACGTATCAAGCATTCTTTGGCTGTTATAAGGGAAAACCCTATCCTCGACTGCGTTGCATTGTGTGATGGGACCTGGGTCTTATAACAGCTTCATTTTTCTTTATTTAGCATTGCGCTGTTGGTTTTATGCACTGGTATTCTTGGGAGGAAACCCGTTCCGTGTTATACGGCGTGGTCCCTTGATTTACCTAATGATTTGAAATAAAGATTAATAACTGTTTTAGTTCTCACACCAGTCACATGACTGACCTGGAGTTTATTGTTTTAACCTAAACTCTGGGTGCCCCTATTTTCGACACGGGCAGCTAGTAGTTTTGGTTTTGCAGATTTATATTCACAGGATCCTGGTTTACAGCTGGAACGATATCCGGAAAGCTTTGTATCCGTATATCTCATTCTAGTTGTGTATTGTATTATTTTCCGCTGCTATGTATTTAAATGTAATTTAAATCTCTGATATTTCTGTGTAATATTCATTTATACTCTGTATATCCTTGTAATCTGATGCACTGTTGTAATATTCAATGAAATGTTCTTCTGTATGCGTTCTGCTGTGGCTTGTTCTCGAACTATCCGACGCTTTCCTTTACGGGGAAGTTGCGGGTCTTTAAAGTTGGTATCAGAGCTTTGGTTTACAAAGCTCAGAGAACAAGGCACATTAGAACCATACGAAAGAATTCATCAGATATTGGATTAGTAATATCCAATTAGAATGACTCGTTAGAGATGGGATCAGTAGTATCCTAGAACGAGTGTGAAGAGTATATTTTTTTCAAGTGAAAACAAATTTTGTTTTGAAAATTTAAATCAATCATTCGTATTTGATTTTCTATTTATATTGAGTTGGACAATCCAGTATATATAGATTTTGCGTATACGTCTGATCCGCGTGTATTCGAAGTTTTAATATATTGGATAGATATAGAATCACACTCTAGTCGCCCGGAGAAGGTACTGATGATAGCACGTGCATCATCGGTATTTATGTTCGTGTCTCGAAGGTGTGATTTTCTATATATTTCCATTAGGCTGGTGTGAGAACCCAAAACTTATATATAGCTAGAATACATTGTTGTGAATTGGCATCAAAAACATGATTTTTGTATATGTATCAAAATTATGAATTTGAAACTCTAATTCACTAATTGATTGATGTTTGTGTTGTTTGTTGAATTGTTTGATAATTTTTAACCAATTAGCCTGATTGAATCATATATTGACTTATATTGAAAATTGGTCGCATTTGCTTGCATACATGTATATCTTTTGGAACAGGTCATAGCAAGGAGGCTAGAGCCAGAGAATAAAATTTGTTTGCCCGACAAATAGGTACATGTTTACTACATAATTTCCTGTTTTGTTTGGGTGATGATGATTTTGTGAGCCTATTGGCTAGCCGCTTGGCTTTTTCTTTTTCTTTTTGAGATCTGAAGGACCGGGGAAGCTATTTGAAATTCCCCGATGCTCCCATTGCAGGGGAGGTTATGGCGAAATTTTTCGAAAATTTAGGGTGTTAGCCAAATTTTTGAAATTTTAGAAGTTCTCAGAAACTGAAAAGTTGGAGAATGGAAGCCAAATCGAACGTAGAGCTGAATAATCAAACCACTTTCGACTTTGTTCCTTTTCGAGGACGAAAAGTTTTAAGTGGGGGAGATTGTAACAACCCGGAAAATCTGGGCCAGTTTGAAAATTTTATTTTGGCAATTTTAGCGAATTTTGATTATTTAAAATGAATTATTTTAAATAATATCGACAATAAATTTATTTTGAATATAATTCGAACGTATATATTATACGCGTCGTCGTTAGAATATAAATAATTATATATAATTATAAATAGAATTGAAAATGGCGCGGTAGTTCGATAATTCGATTTCAAACTTCAATTGAATGTACCGGGTGCAAAACAATCCGGATTTTAGTGAAACCAAAAATAATGGAATCTAATAGTGAATATCTTTCCAGCGAATCCGAAAAATCAAGATTTCATATCGGGAATCAAAAGATATGTCCAGTTGAAAATTCTGAATAGTCGCTATGGAATTCAGGCCCTTAAAAATGGACATTTTGCAAACGACCTCGGATTTCGACGAAACCAGTTTTGTTGGATCCGCAGTGCCAAGTTATTGCTAAATTCCAAATTTCATAATTTTTCGAATCAATATGTGAGCGTGGCAAAGGAAAACGCGTTTGACCTGTTTCAGTTGATTTTAATCGACTGGAAATTGGCCATTTTTCTAACGGTCTCAGAATTCGACGAAACTAGTTTTGTTAGGACCGTATCGTCAATACGAAGCTAGAAAATATTTTTCTGCAATTTTTCTAGTTAGTATGTGACCCCGGTAATTTGAAATGTACGTTTAAAATTCAATATAGTGATTTAAATGTAAATTCAAAGGAAACTGATCGAAACGGTCAAATCAGCTTGCGATACATGTCCCATTGTGTTCGGAATGGGGGTGAAACGCTATGGACGACAGGCGGTGGGCCTCGTTTCGAGTTCGTATTTAAAGGTCAACCTTTTTTCGAATAAAATAATTAAAATAATAATAATAATAAAAAAAAAAAAAATATATATCTTCTTTCCCTTTTATACGTTGGCCCCCCCCCTTCTGCAGATCGAATAAAAATAAATAAAAAAAAAACCCCCAAAGAAAATCGCGCCTCCCTCCTCCTGTCGGCGCCACCCTTTGCCAGAGCCGACCGCCGCCTCCGCCGAGTCCACCTCCCCCTCGCGCCCATCCTCTGATGAACCCCGCTCGAGCCTCGCGACCCCTGGACCCCAACCCCAAATCGCCACGCCCAGCAAACCACCGCAAATCGAAACCCTAGCCCCCAAGCCACTGTCGCCTCGCGGCTGCCCACCGCCGACCTCCGATGCTCGCTCCCCTCTCCCTATCCTCTGTTGACCAAAGACTGTAAGTTTAGTTTTGTTTTATTTGTTTATTTTCTTTTATCTGTAAATTTTATTAATGTTTAAAAACTGTTTTATTAAAAATTGAAAAACTGATTTTAGTTAAATAGAAAAAAAACAGTGAGCATTTTTAATATGACATTATTTATAAAATCAGTTTTCTTATATATATATATCTTTTTAGAAAAGTTTAGAAATTGATTTTGTTAACAAGCGAAAAGATTTGATTTTTGGTTAACTTTTATATATGTATATCATTATTTTTGAAATACAAGACATGAGTTGTTTTTGAAAATAAAGTTAGCGATGTTTTTAAAATATAAAGAAAGGATTTTTAAGATGTATAAAGTTGGGATTTTTAGAATTAAAAATAGGTTTTTTATTTATTAAACTTCGAACTAAAAATTCGATTTTTATCTATTAAACTTCGAACTAAAAATTCGATTTTTATCTATTAAACTTTGAAATAAAAATTCGATTTTTATATATTGAACTTTGAAATAAAAATTCGATTTTTATATATTGAACTTTGAAATAAAAATTCGATTTTTATATATTGAACTTTGAAATAAAAATTCGATTTTTATCTATTGAACTTCGAACTAAAAATTCGATTTTTATCTATTGAACTTCGAACTAAAAATTCGATTTTTATCTATTAAACTTTGAAATAAAAATTCGATTTTTATATATTGAACTTTGAAATAAAAATTCGATTTTTATATATTGAACTTTGAAATAAAAATTCGATTTTTATATATTGAACTTTGAAATAAAAATTCGATTTTTATATATTGAACTTTGAAATAAAAATTCGATTTTTATATATTGAACTTTGAAATAAAAATTCGATTTTTATATATTGAACTTTGAAATAAAAATTCGATTTTTATATATTGAACTTTGAAATAAAAATTCGATTTTTATATATTGAACTTTGAAATAAAAATTCGATTTTTATATATTGAACTTTGAAATAAAAATTCGATTTTTATATATTGAACTTTGAAATAAAAATTCGATTTTTATATATTGAACTTTGAAATGGAAATTCGATTTTTATATTTATTGAATAACATAGTAAAAATTCGATTTTTACATATGTAGTGAAAGCGGACAACGAAGGTGACAAAAATGGCGAAACGACGAAGACTTCTGCAAATGAAGAGCCGTGGAGCTAGGATAGCTATAAGTGAGAATTTCTCACCTTTCAATTTATTTTTCTAGTTATATATATACTAGGATGCAGACGGTGCTTAGTAGCACCCGACACCCGTCCACAGACCATGGACTTGTTTGTTTGACTGTTTGGTGATTGATTGTGATATTGGTTTGAATGTGGTTTGTGGTGTGAAAAATCGAATCGATAAATTGGTTAGGATTAGACGTGCGCCGTTATAAGGCGAAGGAGTAAGGCTAGGTTAGACCCTTACTCCAAAGTTTGTGGTTTGCATAACGAATTGATTTGATTGATGTGTGAATGGCGTGGGCCTTCACTAGACCGGGGATAAGGCTAGGCCTTGTCCCGTTTCTAGTATCGTGCCGTTATGCCGCCGAAATTTTCTAAAATAAGTTAGAAAAATAAAATTAGCATTTTATTTAACGAATGAACTGAATATAAATTCATATGTTAAAATAAAATGTGTTATCGTTAAAAATATAATTTTTAACGTGAATGTGAATAAATAAATATTCATTTACAAACCAGACGGTTTGTTTATGTACACCTATTTGAATGACGTTGATTGGGTCGATAAATTTTACACATCGCCTAACTGCACAAATAAAATATGTGTTTGATTGTTTGAAACCCCACACGGGTGTTAGGATGAAATTTGAAGTTCACTCATCCTGATTTATTAAATATGTCGATCGATTGATTGACAAGCTGCTATAAGCGTTAAATGTCTATATTTGATGCTTATACAGTGTAGTGCACTTTGGTTGATGGTTGATTATTCATCGTTGTTGATATATACATGTGTTGTAGAAAATCCATATAATTAACATTATATGGTAATTGATTGGGCCTCATTCCAGTTTCGAGAAAAATAGAAATATTTGAAATAGAATATTTGAAAATAGAAATATGTGAAGCCGTGAGGATTAGATTGACGCCATTTTGACGTGAACGATATTTATATCGATTTTATTCATTTTAAAATGAATATTGAAACGTGATTTCGAAATCGAATATTTTGAAATGAATTGAATTGAAAACGATTTCGAAATGAATTGAATTGAAAACGATTTCGAAATGAATTGAATTGAAAACGATTTCGAAATGAATTGAATTGAAAACGATTTCGAAATGAATTGAATTGAAAACGATTTCGAAATGAATTGAATTGAAAACGATTTCGAAATGAATTGAATTGAAAACGATTTCGAAATGAATTGAATTGAAAACGATTTCGAAATAAATTGAATTGAAAACGATTTCGAAATGAATTGAATTGAAAACGATTTCGAAATGAATTGAATTGAAAACGATTTCGAAATGAATTGAATTGAAAACGATTTCGAAATGAATTGAATTGAAAACGATTTCGAAATGAATTGAATTTTAAAACGATTTCGAAATGAATTGAATTGAAAACGAATTCAAATGGAATTGAAAGCGAATTGAAATGAATTCAAATTGAATTGAAATTTGAATTGAATAGAAATGAATTTTGAAACGAATTTATAAAGAAGAATTCAATTTTGATTTGAATTGAAAAGGAAGTTGAAATTGCTTTTGAAACGAATTTAAAACCATTTATATAATTCGTTTTAAATAGTAATCGACGAAATATATATTATATATATTATATATATAATATAATGGCCTGAATAGAACGCGCCGCGCTGCGGCAGTTCGCGAATTTCGATCATTTGTTTCAAACGGACATTACGGGAGATCCGACCGTCGGATTCTCCTAAAACCGGAACCGTTGGGTTCGTATCGAAAAGAGCTTTCTAATGAATGTTAGAAATTTGAAATCTAACGGTTGGATTTGGAGATACGTCCAAATCAAATTCGAAAAAGGTCGCTGTAAGTGCAGTTCGATGGCCGTTAATGGAAATCGACCGTACGGGCCTTGATAAAATTATTAAAAATAGTAATAATTTGTGTAAAATCATAAGAAATGATTTGTGAAAGTTTGGGATGAAAAACTCCATATTTGAAAAGATAAAAATAGATTTTTATCGAAATGAACTAGTTTTGAACTAGAATTATAATTCTATTTATTTTTAAATAAATAAATTGAATTTGAAATGGTTTTGAAAATAACCAAAATTTCCAATGATTGCATTGGAGTGGATTTGAATCGAAATTGTCTTCGGAATATTTCGATGTTGGAATTCGTGATATTACAGGTGTTGTTATGGAAATTTGAAAGATATATATGTATATCGTTATTTCCAATACGACATTTGTTAATCGTAGAATTTGATATTGAATATAGGCCGATATAGTTTCTATTCAGAGCCTTGTATTGAATATCGAATGTGATTTGGGTTTGTCGTGAATGGTGTCTTCACTAACACTGTTCTTGAACCCAGTTGAGAAAAGATTAAATCTTTTTATTTAGATTTAATGAAGTGTACCAATTAAATGATATTTAATTGGAATTGAATTGATATTGATTTTTGGGTTTATCGTGAACAGTGTTTTAAATAACACTTGTTCTTTAACCCGATAATTAATGGGATGTGACTTTGGGTTTATCGTGAACCGTGTTTTAAATGACACTGATTCTTTAACCCAGTCACAGATTAAAACTAAGTGGAGTTTTAATGAATCTTTAATTAGATTGAAAAGATCGAGAATGGAGTATCACCAGTTTTGCTCCAGGCGATAGTTAAATCTTTAATTAGATTTGAATGTGAAATTTAGAAACTAACTGGCGGTTAGCCAAGCAGAATGGTTTTCTGGATATTGATCTGATGTTGGTTTCGGCCTTCGGGGTTAATATTTGGGGAATTATTCTCTTGATTAATTTACGGTTAGTGACTAATGAATTGGAATGAGGCGTATGTTGTGTTTGTGTAACACTTTTATAATATATACGCGAGTTATTCGGAAAGACCGGGTTTATCCCATTCTGAATAACTGATACGACGATAAGTCGAAGATGAAGACGATGGTCGAAGACCGGAAGTCTTCACGTCGTTTGGGTGATAACTGATGATCTTGATTGGGCTGTACACCCAAGAAGATGGAAACAGTTAGTGATCGTCCAGACGTACTTGGAGATCGATGGATATGCGGGGTACTAGGTGCCTCCGGTTTCGTTCAGACCCAGAACGGACTTGTAAATGGACTGTGTGTCTGACATCGGATTTCATTCTGTGTGACTGATATCGGTTGCATAGGATGGCTTGCCTGTGTGGCATGCTAAGATGCAAATGATCGAGGCTTCTGTTGAAAAGCAAAGTCTTGTGGTGATGATCAAAGCACGGCCTTTGTGGCGTAGCTTTGTGTAACGTTTACCTCGCGTGTTTCACACCCGGTATGAACCAAAAACGGGAGACGGACCTCAGGGAGGGCATGCGTTTCTTTCTAGCTAGAAGTGGCGTCAGTGGTTTTACACGCCCTGACGAGTTTGACTTATGTGGTTGTTGCTGTTGCGAGGCGCCTCGGTTATATCGGTTTCGGCCGAATGCATTCTGGTCGGCTGACGGACCAGACTTACACCCCATAGGGTGGGGAGACGTATTGTTCAGGCATAATAATCCACTCCGTGTGGACCGGCCCTGACGATCCAAGGCTTGCCTGCGCGCTTGCCTGAGACATGGGCTAGATTGTCTCGAATCGGTTGAGGACTATCTTTTGCCTCGGTTCATAGATGGAAACCCAATTTCCAAATACGAGACTTTGCGGTTTTGATTGTATATCCTATATATGGCGACATAGTGGGATGGGGCGCTCATGCCGCCTATGATTGATACTTATGATTTGAAGTGTTTTATATACTATGCACTTATAATAGTATCAAATGATTTGTTTTAAACGTATCAAGCATTCTTTGGCTGTTATAAGGGAAAACCCTATCCTCGACTGCGTTGCATTGTGTGATGGGACCTGGGTCTTATAACAGCTTCATTTTTCTTTATTTAGCATTGCGCTGTTGGTTTTATGCACTGGTATTCTTGGGAGGAAACCCGTTCCGTGTTATACGGCGTGGTCCCTTGATTTACCTAATGATTTGAAATAAAGATTAATAACTGTTTTAGTTCTCACACCAGTCACATGACTGACCTGGAGTTTATTGTTTTAACCTAAACTCTGGGTGCCCCTATTTTCGACACGGGCAGCTAGTAGTTTTGGTTTTGCAGATTTATATTCACAGGATCCTGGTTTACAGCTGGAACGATATCCGGAAAGCTTTGTATCCGTATATCTCATTCTAGTTGTGTATTGTATTATTTTCCGCTGCTATGTATTTAAATGTAATTTAAATCTCTGATATTTCTGTGTAATATTCATTTATACTCTGTATATCCTTGTAATCTGATGCACTGTTGTAATATTCAATGAAATGTTCTTCTGTATGCGTTCTGCTGTGGCTTGTTCTCGAACTATCCGACGCTTTCCTTTACGGGGAAGTTGCGGGTCTTTAAAATAATAATCAAGTTAAATGGAAACTCGAAAAAATTTGACGCCCAGGGTTTCGAATCCCCGACCTCCAGAAAAGCAAAACCACGCACTAACCACTTGTGCTAAAAGATCTTTGTGTTAGCTTTTCGAGAGGGGTCTTACAGGCTACCCCCCTTAAAGAGCCCAACGTCCTCGTTGGCTCATATCACTCACCACCCAGGCGTTGTGTATGTAACCCGCATCAGTACCACACCGACTGACATCCGCAGCATTACACACACAATTTCGACTGGGTATAGGCTTTGATACCAAATTTGACACCTACGGGTTTCGAACCCCCGACCTCCCGAAAAGCAACACCACGCACTAACCACTTATGCTAAAAGATCTTTGTGTTAGCTTTTCGAGAGGGTTGTTATAGTCAAAAGGCTAGTTAACATTGGCACATTAGTAATGGTTACACATTAAGTAATATTAAATTTGTTACTTTAGTTTTAATATTATGAGGTAACATAAAAACAGAAAAACTGTGTAACATCACGACTAAACTAGTTATCTTTAATGGTTTCTATTATAAGAGAATAAACAAACAATGTTAAACTAAATTTTATAATGATTACTTGTTAATGAAAATTTTGTAAAATTTTGTGTGAATTTTTAAAATGAAAAGATGAGAAAAGGAAAAGGTATTATATGAGATTGAAAATAGTTTTGCATCATGGAAATGAATGGAATATATTTGTCTAAATATAGATTCCAAGGTTAAATGCTTTGATCATCTAATGGTTGATCTTTAATGAGGAGGTAAGCCAACGTATAACTACCATACATATGCACCATAGCCCTTCGGCCAATCAAGCGCAGTTTGGATTTGAAATAAATTTACATGTCGATTGGTAGGAAATACACATTCTAAAAATGAGAAGAAAATCATTTGCAAGTGTAAGTAGGAATGCCTATATAGTGTTTCATGTCACTTTTTAGCTTTCTCTTGTGTTTCAAAAATTCCTTTTTTCTTCTGTTATTTCTTTCGTGGTTTGTGATAATTAATACTCTTATTAATGCAATCAATTCAGAAGTTAGTTTGAATTAATTTTAAAGTGCCACCGTAATCGATCTAAGAGAATAATTATTTCAATTATGTATTTAGAAGATGACTTTTATTTGTTCACATCACTAATTCGTTTGCTAAACCAAATGTTAAAGGCAAATAACGTATTAAATAAAGGTTATCGACATGTCTTGTAGCGATCCCACAATTTTGGCTGTACATTGTCAACAAATATTACAAATCCACAGCACATTCGATTATCCAAATAAAATCAACTTTTTGTAATAAAAGCCAATTTAATAATGATCATTCTATTCATGCATTTCAAAACAAATTATTTGATAAGTGTACACAGTACATTGTTTAAAGAGTTGTAACCAGTGCTAGCCTAAAGAATATGTTCCCTAAGACACATTTGATATTTGTTTCCCTTTGTTACATATATTTCAATTTTTTTTTTATATTTTCAATTTCATTTTTTATTACATATAAATTGCATAAAAAACTATAATATAAAAAATATTTGCTTTGCATTCAAAAGGCACTATGTGAATAGGTAACAATATCCAATAAAAAACATTAGTTAAACAGCTTTTTAGACAAAATAAATGTCAATTTTCTTCAAATACTTGAAAAGAAAATCTTTTTTGCAGCACCAAATTCTTCAATTAAATTGCCATAACTGAGTTTCTTTAAAAACTAACTTTCCTTTAAGATCATTGCTAGTACGTTCAATCATTCTAATGACATGGCAGTTCAGAGGTTTGCCTTTGGTTCAGTGCTTAGTTAATTTTTTTTCCCCTACTAATAACTCTTTTCAACTTAAGTTTTCGTTCAAAGCCAACATCCTTACCAAATACATTTGCTTCTTTCATTATTTATTAAAACTCGGTTCTCTAAATATTTGTGTTCTCTAAAGACTTAGAAGAGTTTCATAAGCCATTTCAATCTTGTGATTTACATCCTCTAAATTCAATAAGTTTTGTTTTTCTTTTTCCATCCAATTCTTATTGTGTTCTTTTGTTATCATTTTAACTACTAATAAATTGTAACATCCTGTAAATTTCGAGCTTTCCAAAATTATCAATTTTAATATAATATCTGAATTTAGAATGGTTTTAATTTAAATTTTATGATGATATTGATGAACAATTTCAAATTTATTTCTAATGAACGACAATTTATAATAAGAAGGGTGGTTTATAACAATGGAAATAATTATCAAATTGTTTGTGTATTTGAAGTCAATAACTTTGAAGTATTTTTTATAAAGAAAATTTATAGTCAAATACTTGTTTTGTTTCAAAGCTTTAATATGAACTAATACGATAAATAAATCATTAAATTTAAATTGCTTTTGGAAAATTATAAAGAAATGGAATGTCAGCAATATATATATATATATATATATATATATATATCAAAAGTTTAACTAGCGTAGTTTACAAAACATTATGATAACATCAATAGATAATTAAATTATACATGCTCATTTCTCAATATAGGTATATTTAAAATCTAAGTTTCAAAACGATAATTCTCGATCGAGAAATAGTAACCATAATAATATGGAAATGGTTTGACATTTGAATTTAAAAATCCAACTTTAAATTTGAAATAGAATTTGTATTTAGTTTAATTAAAGGAAACTTAATTGGTCATTAATATAGAAATATAATTATGTTTTGAAAAAATTTGATGTAAAATTAAGTTAACAATAAACGATAAGAATATTGGATGTTGACATAATTATTTTGCATAAAATGTTTTTGGGAATGTTTAAATTTAATACGTCAATATTTGTTTCATCAAATTTATTGTTCGTTTAAATAATTTTTATATAAAAGCTGGGTTTAATTTTCTTTTGTAATGAATATGAATTAATTGATGTATATTAGAAATAATACGAAGCGGTAAATGGTTACCTTGAAAATAGAAGAGGTGGATTCAAGAAACGTGGTCTTTTGTCTACTAAATCAAAGCAACCATTGGGACACGTTCAAATTATCCCCACGCTACCTATCATCTTTTTATATAAATATTGGATCCACATATTCAGGAAAACCAAAAAGATCATGTTTCCAACTCATAACTCTGCTCTCTCCTCTCCTTTCATAGATCACGAAACCTGCTCCTTTCCCTATTATCTTTTTATCTTCTTCTTCGTATAACTACTTCATTGATAAAAAAAAGCCCTGGCGTTTCTGAAACTCATACCGCCCTTCTCCCTCCCCTTCACGGGTGCCGACGGCTTCTTTCCTAGCCTTTTACCTTCGAGCGATCCGCATCACGTAGCAGCATCCATTGCCAAATCTCCTTTTATCTGTGTAGAATCTAGTTAGCTAAATCATATCGGTGTTGCTAATTCTGGGTGCTAAATTCTGTTTTGATTGGCATTTCTGTTTTGGTTCATTTGCAAGTTCTTGATCTTTTTCTGATCATTGTTGTTTGATCTGTCACAATTGATACATGAATTTAACTTGCTGATATACATCCCATTGTTGATGATACAACACCCATTATTCGGTCCTTAAATCATTGATTTCATTCCCAATTTCTTCAATCAAACCACTGTCTTCCTTCCCAAAAATTGCCAGTGTTTGTTATTTCAGCAAACACTTCTCAATTTCGTGATCTCCACCATTTTTCGACCCTGAAATCTTGCAACTACCCCTAGAAATAACCATTATAACCACCAGTAACTAATCCCTGCCACGTCATTGTCTTCTTGCTTTTGATCTGAATTTAGTCAAGTGCTTGATGAAATTTTGAATTTTCATAAAATTGCCTAGAGCACCATGGCCATGGAAGCAACAACAAGTTGGGCCTTCCAAGTGGTATCAGAGCAAATGACTGGGTTAACCACTGACAAACAGTCTGATCCTCACTTAGCCAAACTTTATTCTTCAAATGATCCTTGGGCCAAAAAAAAGGATTCAGCCCTAGCACCACTTATATTCAAGAAAGAGGTTATGAAATCCAGGCTCCATACCCTACACCACCAGATCCATACATTAGTTACAACCCTCAATCTCTACATCAATATCAAGAACCAGATCAAGATCGGTTCGAGCAAGAAGATAAAAGATATATGAACCATCCTCAATACCCATTATTCGGTCCTTAAATCATTGATTTCATTCCCAATTTCTTCAATCAAACCACTGTATTCCTTCTCAAAAATTGCCATTGTATGTTATTTCATCAAACACTTATCAATTTCGTGATCTCCACCACTTTTCAACACTGAAATCTTGCAACTACCCCTAGAAATAACCACTATAACCACCAGTAACTAATCCCTGCCACATCATTGTCTTCTTGCTTTAGATATGAATTTAGTTTAGTGGTTGATGAAATTCTGAATTTTCATAAAACTGCCCAAAGTACCATGGCCATTGCAGCAACAACAAGTTGGGCCTTCCAAGTGGTATCAGAGCTTTGGAAGGATCTTGGCGATCTTGATAAATTAACATGGCTAATTAAGGAATTTAGGGTTCGGAGGAATTTCAACAAACAGTTGATATAATGGGAATCGAAAGTTGTGAGTGGCGATGAGTTGGCTAAGTGTATATGTGAAGGGGGTCCATCGAGGCTTCAAAAGTTTGGACGGTTTAAATAACACATGCAATTTGAAGATTCACAAGAACTTTTGCTTCTCAACTCTCAGCAACAATAACAGAACGATGACCAACCAAGAACTTGAAGAAGAATTCACTTGAATTAGCAGCTTGCAATTCTAATATTATCTATTACTAGAAGAAGATTACAATTAATAATACAGAAATCAACAAAAAATAAGGAACTAAAACTATAATACGAGATGGTAGAAATGGTAACAACTAAATCACAAGTAAATTTGCTTTCAGAATTCTTGGTTTCCTTCATTCATGAAACTTACATTCTTATATACATGTACAACTGAATAATGGGCCGAATGACATAACCCATCTACTCACAATATCCACCAGAAAAGCAATTACTACGATCTTACAAAACAAAGAATAGTCCATAGTAACATGCACATAACAGTGCACAGTAACATGCATATACACCCATAATAGATACATCCTTATACCAAGTTTCTTATTTCATGCCTGCATTTCCCAACTTCTTTATCACCTCTCTGAAGCTCAGCTCCTCCTTCTCCCTCACTTCAGGATCCTCTTCTGATGAACTCTGGTTTGAAGCCTTATCCGTGAGTATTCCAGCACATTCTTTCCTAACTTTCATCAATTTAACCAGTTTAAGCATGGCATGATTGTTACAACTCCCTTCCTCTTGAAGAACGGACCTTGTCCCAAGGTCTAACATCGGAAATCTTCTGATCATCGGCCAATAGTCTTCCCAACTTACAACCTTGCACCACCGGATCAGTACATAAACTACAACCCTCAATCTCTACATCAATATCAAGACCAGATCAAGATCGGTTCGAGCAAGAAGATAAAAGATATATGAACCAGCCTCAACACCATCTTCCACCAACACATACACCCTATCTTCCCGTCTGCTTCTCCTATGGAGAACAAGAATATCAAAAATCGGATCAGTCTTGGTTCGAGCATCCTGCCTACTTTTCCTATGAGCAGCAACACAACTTCACCAACCAACAACCTGTACAATATCAAGAAGCATATATTCCAAACCCTTATTATAGGAATATGATGCATATGATCAGCCAGTGTCTCCAAGAAAACCACCACCACATCTATACTATCAAGACTCCACTTCCAATCAATACCCCTTTATGTTAGACTTTCCAACCTTCTCTAGTGAAGAAGCAGTGACTGAATGGTTGGGACAAGTGGAGAAGTACTTCAGGCTTCTTAGAATTGATAAAGGAACGTGGGATGACAATTGCTACTTTTATCTGAGGAAGAAAGCACTGCATTGGTACCATGGTATGCTAATAATGTTTCCAATCATAGAGCATAGCCAATATTTATAGAGCAGATTATGGCATGGATTTATCCCGAAAAGATGAAGAAGCCGTATGAAACTTCATCAAAGCCAAAGCAGACAACCAAATTAAAGAAAAGTACCAAGAACCTCACTTCTAACCCTATCATTCCTAGAGCGGCCACTACAGATTCCATCCATTTAGCTAAATGCTTCCCTAAAACTGATGTCCATCCTAATATACAATTCCCATCACCAAAAATGCAAGGTAAAAACGACTCGGAAAATTTGGCAGAATTTGTACTTATATGTGGAGTCATGCATGTAGTAGAATTTGTAGAGAGGACGTGTGTCCTTGTTTAATTTACTAAACTACCCTTGCAAGCATTCTATATAAAGGGGCTAAAACCCTTTTTTCTATACAACTTCTCTCTTTTCTTCACACCACTCCACCAACTTTTCTCTCTCCTCCACGCTAAAAATAAATTAAAACTTGACACGAATTAAAAAATGAATGTTGAGTGGAATAAATTAAAATAGCTGAATTGTTTTAGAATCAGTGACGTAAAATAAATAACTTAAACGAATAGATTTTATGTGTATAAAATAAACAAAAATAAAATGAATATGTAAATAAAATTGAATGGAAAGCAATTTAATACGCCTGAACGACAAATAAATTGAATGCGACAACAGTGAAATATGCATTCATATGTAGTATAGATTAAGCGTATGGTTTAAGATTTTATACAGGTTGAGCAAAATAAATAAAAAGTGATGAATTAAAAATGAAATGATTAACAAATTGGAAAATTTTGCATGTAAATAATGTGTTAACAAAAATGAATGTGAACATTAATATAATGGGAATCTATTTAATAAATTAAATCTAAATATCAATGAACGATAATAAGTTTAATGTAAATAAAATAACCTGCAATTGGAGGTTAATATGAGATCTTGTGGATTGTTTGTAATCATTTATGTATTCTATGTAAGTTTATTACGTTACATGTGTAGTAGTGACATGCAATAATCGATCAATGTAGGCGCGGTGGTTATGCGATTTAAGGAAAAATCTCGCGATGATTTTCTTCTGCTACGGGTTACTCACGGAAGGGAGGAGGCCTGCGAGCATGTAAGTCAAAGGAAGGGAAGGCGCACAATTCATTAGCTTTGGAGGGGACTCGGTCGCGGGTCTCGCGGCATGAGTGGGGAAGAATTGATCGCTAGGTTGGCTTCGATTGTGGTCTCTAGTATGGAGCCATGTTCCCTGGGGTTGAGGAGGCGGTACAGTGTGGTATCAGAGCCAAGTTGGGCATAAACAAGAGCTCATCTAACGTGTAGCTTTCATCTTACCAGAGAGTATAAGGGAACGATGTTAATTACATATGCACTTCTGCTGCTACAAGGCAGCAACAATGAATTTTTTTAGAAAAATAATCTGCTGCCACAAGGCAGCAGTGGTAAATGCAAAAGGAAGAAAAAAAAACTGCATTACTATGTTGCGTGATATCATAAAATAAATAAATAAGCAATAACAATATGTCGTTTTGATCGATTCAAGTTGGTTTGATTATCGACTTAGGGCAGGCAAAATGACATGTCATAACAACTGAAACTGTAACGACCCGCCTTTTTGCCCAGTTTTCGTCTGTAATTAAGCCAATTTAAAACTTACATATAGACGGATTGTTAGTAGTGCTTACATATTTGCACAAAAATAACAGAACTTTCCACTATCATTACAATAATAATGCATCAGGGTTACAAGGAATATCAGAGTACAACATAAACTCAGCTGAAAGAAATACAAATAGGCCTTCAATGGAAGAAAGAAAATCCAAAGCATATCTCTAGCTCCAAATCTGAATCTAGCTCAAAAGACTAAATCTGCAAACCAAACTATTAGCTTCCCGTGCAAAAATTATGAGCACCCAGAGTTTAGGTGTGGGAACAATAAACTCCAGGTCAGTTATGGGACTGGTGTGAGAACTCAAAAACAGTTGTTTTTAGGTTTTATTTTAAAGTCAGGTAATTCACCGGACTATGCCACTAACGCGGAACAGGTTTACTCCATGTGAATAACCGTGCATAGAAATTTGCAATGACTTTTTGAAAAATGAAGCTATCATAAGCTCGTCCCACATCACACAATGCAAACGCACACCAAATGAGTGAGTTTTGTATTATGATAACAAAAAATGCTTTGATATACGAAAATTCTCTTCCATATTATCGAATAGTGTGGAAAACCTTTTGAAAGAAAATATATTAATTTTAGCCAACATAATACCCCATCCTATTATATTGACGTATTAGTATACAGTCAAAACTATATGGGCTCATAGTGGAGATTTGTAACACCCCACATCCATTAATGTCACTCACAAAGGGAATGCATTAACTTTTATGGAGTATTATTGGTGTATAGAACGGAATATAACAAGACAGATACATATATTGGTACTTGAAAATATTAAAATAACTTTTGTTGCAGCGGAAAAATAGTTTGGTTACAACAACATCAAAAACCAACAATAAAACCAAGTACACTTAATATCCATCTTGGCAAATTATTTTCTGAGTACATAAAGTAAAAAAGCGTAACCACAACATAAGTAGCCATAAAAGAGATAAGCTAAACTTTACTTTCAACAATCCAAACATTTCCAAAAGAGAGAGAAAGAGATCCAAATCAAGCTCCACTAGCACTAGTTCCACCCTGAGAACCTGGGAGGGGAAGGAAGAAAACAGGCGAAAACAAAGGGGGTCAGACATAAAGTCTGGCTAGTCCAATAACTTTAACAATATAATTATTAAAGTAATTAGGATAAGGCATAAACTGGTAAAACAAGGAATGACTGTGAAACATATAGGCATGACGAAACCAATAAGAGGAATAAGATAACCTTAATTGCGTTCCTAATCACTATAGGATAATTACTCTACTGCACCAATACTAGTCACCCTAAAAGTTGATCCCGCCTACCGAACATAATAATCATAATAATGATAATGGTAGTTCCGTGTACCCCAAGCTGACTTCATAGGTGTCGCCTGCCCCTATTCCACTAGTTGTACCCACTACCCCCATGTGATCGGCTCCCTAACCCGTAGATACCCATGTTGGTCCCACAGTGGGGTGTATCACTCCCCAAAGTGGCAACCCGATACTACTCAAAGATGCATGGCTTATATCTACACGATGCAACAACGTCTTACCTACCAGCCTGGGCCCACACACACATATGACCCCGTTGGACTTACGTTGCCACCGCTAACCCGTTTTGACCTCTTACAATCAAACCCAATAAGCGTGTCCCGTCCTCGACCTAGCTCGAGCTCACAAAGGTACTTAATGGGTTACTGGTTTGAAAAGGGCCCTCATACTTGACACAAGCTTTCCACCTATGCTTGGTCCCCACTAGGATTTCCCACTTAACCCATTCTTATTCATGTCTTCTTACATGTTTCAATTTGTTAAGTGTTTCTAATCGTATTTCACATGCCACCCATGTCACCCACTTAACCCTATGTCCCACTACATGTTTATCTTGGTTAAGTGTTACTTAATTCATTATAACCGTAACCTTGTAAGACCTCCCACATTAGACTACCGTTTGCGGTTGTTGGATTTTCCGGGCGGGTCTGGGCAGTCTTATACCGCAAACGAGCCTAACCTCGTGTCTTTACAATTGTTACACATTTAATTTATGCCTTTGACCCCTCACATTAGACTACAGTTTGTGGTTGCTGGATTTGTCGGGCGGGTCCGTGCAGTCTTATACCACAAACAAGCCTAACCTCGTGTCTTAGGTGTTTATTATTACACATAATTATTTAACCCCAATTTGAATTAATATCCTTATTCAGATTGTCAATAATTTCCAAATTAATCTATGTCCATAATTGTCACATAAATTATGTCCATAATTTTCAGGTATATAAATTATACTAGTTAATGTCTCAAATTAATTATATGCCTTTAAAGCCATTTTATGCCAATTCTCAATATGTATATTTAATATTTTCCCATTGTCCCCACGTCGATCGTACGTTTAATATGAAATATGTTAGACTCGCAAATAGTCTAACTCATAAAAAGAAAAGAAACATCACAACTTGCATAACACATAAAATAGATCTAACTTGCATAGGTAATGGACATATAGAACATAAATTTTGCATAAACTATGTACTGCCATGGATCTAAATATAGATCTAAACATTAAATTGTGAACTTGCGTATGTGACTATGGTTTTCACCTAAACTTGCATATTGGTTCCATACAAACTTGCATATGAATTTAAACCTGCAAACTAATATCACATGTTTTACATATAAACTCGCATACATACATATATATATATATTTGATTCATATATAAACTTGTGTATAATTCGCATACAGACTTGCATATGATTCACATACAAATTAGCATATGATTTACATCCAAACTCGCATATAAACTGATGTCATAAAATGACTCAAGTTAAACATATGTGATTGGTCATATGAAATAGATCCACTAGCATAAGTTAACAAAATTGTCACATGTTCACAAATAGACGATAACAAAATTAAGTAACGTCACATGATTCAACAGGCATGTTCTCATAATCCAAATTATAACTCATCATAATTAGTTTATTAATTATTTTGTGAAAGAAATTGTACTCACAAAGATGGATTAGAGAAGAGAATAATTCATTCGTCGTTTGTATTAGAATCCTGACTTGAAATTCCTAAGCTTTAAGAAGAAAATGAACCTTTCCAGTAGCATAAGGAATTCTTTAACTTATTTTAACTAGGATTGAGGCAGCAAAGTTTTACAATGGTTTGGTGTGGAGAGAAAGTGGGGTTTGGAGGTGTTTAAATAGGTTAGGAGCCAAAGAATCTGTCCAGAAAACAAGTCCAGGTGCAAAATCCTGAATCTGCCTCGGATCTGACCAAATCAGGGGAGGTCGACCCCCAGATCGACCTGTATAGGGGAGGTCGACCCCCTGGTCGACCTGGCCTAGGGCGGGAAAAATCCCGCCCAGTCCGCTTCTGTGTTTTCATTTGAATTTTGAATTAAAATTCGAGCTGTTTTAATTTATTTAAATTCCTGGAACTTCTGAAGGCCATAACTTCCTCATACGAAGTCCAATTTATGAAAACTTGGACTCTATTCCAAGCAGAATTCCAAGACGAACGCAATGGAATAACCCATTTCCCTTAATTCTTCTCCTAAAAATCAAGTGTTCTTAAAATTGTTAATTTTAATATCTAAAATTACGGGGTGTTACATTCTCCCCTCTTTAAAGGATTTCGCCCCCGAAATCTCCAAGTTTAGGAGAATGTATATCCTAACATCCAATCATCCATCTACTCAACCATCAAACACAGACATCCATTGTCCTTACAAGATTTCTAATGCCATATGAACATATGCAAAAAGTGTGTGTAAATGTTCCTTATCCAATGCAAAATCAGGCGGTCTACTGGTTCAGATGACCTCCTTAATGCAAATCATGATAGTGCCATGTGTCCATTATGTATGCAAAGGAATCCTAACGATACGTATTATTTCTACATGCGTGCACAACCATTCATCTAAATGCAGCATCCATATGATAACACAACCATTATACATCCATTAATTTAAATATGCACACATATTTATATGCAATATGAAAGTGATTGAGCCGATCTAATGCCTAATGTATGTGTACATGCATCCACGAGCAACCACTTGCATCCATTTGCATCCACCAAACATAACATGTCTCAAACACATGTTTACAACCATAGGGTTTTTCCTAACTAAAGATCTGTAACACCCCGTAATTCTTTGACATTAAGATTCACAAATTAAAGTATAATTAATTTTTAAAAGAAAAATTAAAAGAAAAAAATCCATGCAGTTGTTTAATTTAAGTATTGTAACTAACATGAAAAAGAGAAGTAAGGAGAGAACAATAATTAGTATTGTTCTAAGACTTATTAACAGAAGCCTTTGTAGCTCAGTTGGTTAAGCCATTGGATTTGTAGCATGGAGGTCGGGGGTTCGAACCCCGGCGGCAGCATAATTTTTTTATCATTGTTTTAGAGAGGGCCAACTGAACATGCAAATATATGTACGTATACAAATTCAAAATTTGAAAGGATAAGAACGTACATATAAGGAAATAAAGAAAATATATATATATACATATGAGAATATATATATATATATATGCAAAAATATATGTATACGAAAGATAAAAATTCAAGATAAGGCTACAGTCAATGAAACATGGCAACATCATTTGAATTTTGAAAATAAAATGAAAGTTGTGCGTTTATATATACGCGTAAAATGGTCGTTAGAGGAATTGTATACATATAAGAATATTTCATGTGAATAAAACAGTTAAATAAATTTCAGAAATTCAAAAGTTCGAAAATCAAATTTCTACGCCAAATACAATTCATTCGAATTTCAAATTTCTACGCCAAAATAGTGGGACCCAATGCTGACTCAGCACTGCGTGTATGATAAGGTTTGGCTAGATTCATCTACGTACCTGGACTATTTTCTTAACTAGGTTCAATGCTGACTCAGCGCTGCGTGTACGATAAGGTCTTGAGCAGCTATATAAACAGCCCTAGTCTTCATTCTCTTTGCACCAATTCTCTTCTATCCTTATGCTGCTAAGATTCATGGCTTCTTTCCCTCCTCTAAATTTTCTTAAATAAATAAAATAAAATATGATTCAAGACGAGGAGATGCTGCTAAAAGACTTTTAAGGAGGGATTCAAATCAAAGTTTCAAGTGAAGAATTCAAAGGCTAGCTCAAACAAGTTTCAAGCAACGACGCACGAATCATAGCCACGCTTTCCTTCTTTTCTAGATCTATTTTCTGTAAGTTGGTTATTTCTAGATCTGAATATTTTGTTTTATTTGTGACATTAAATTAAAGGAATAAAGGAATATGCCAAATCTCTCTCTCTCTCTCTCTTCGAATCTTTGTTTATACTCTTGGACTGAATTAAGAACTATTATGATTCGAGGACAAATAAGACTGTAACCGTGACTATGACTATAGAACTGTGGCCTTTGAAAGCATATGCCTTTGGACTATGACATAAGCCTTTGATTTTGGGACATATAAACATTGCCTATGACAATGACTTATGACTATGGGAATTATTTTCCCTTTTGGACTATGAACATCGCATATGACTATGGACATTTCCTATGACTGTGACTGTGACTACAAGGATTATTTCCTTGACTAGGCCTATACCTTTGATTTGGACATAAACTATTACTTATGACATAATGAGGACAACTGTGATTTTGACACCCATGATTTATGATTAGGAAAATATTGCTTTAGTTTTGTGATTGAGAAGTTGGGTCTAAACCCAATTATTTATTTTACCTGTTCCTTGGTTTTTCTTTGGTTTTAAGACAGTGGGAATTTACCTATTAAGTTAGGTCTACCCACGTTCTTGAACCTATTTTGCCCATTCTTTGGTTTTAAGACAGTGGGAATTTACCTATTTAGTTAGGTCTACCCATATTCTTGAACCTACATTGTTATCCAAACCTTTTTATGTCAATTATTCCTTCTTTTCATTTTGATTCATTCCCTTTTTATCTACGAATCTAGATTTATTTATAATCTAGGTTGAATAACGATTATTCGAACGGTGGGAATGCGATTTGGGGAAAAACATGGAAATGAATATGAACGTAATTGTAAACTTGGAAATTGGCATAATTTGGAATATGTATTATGACATGCATATTAAAATGAAAACGGGGAAATTTGACATGGATTAGGGAATATGTAATTTTGACATATTAAATTTAGCGTTAGTAAGTAAGCTAAATTTTAGGCATAAAATGTAAACTAGAAAAATAATTCTAGTTTTGCCATAAATTGTGAATTAGGATGTTAAACCAAGATTGGGTTAATTAAGGTTGATTTGGAATAAGTATATTAGCACAATTTTGAATTTATTCATAATTGTGAGCAATTGTCATGTTTAGAATAAATTGTGGTTAGCGACACTAAATTTGGTATAATTTACATACCAAAAAAAAGTATAAATATGATAAATAAGAGAGAATGGGCCATAATAATAAATGTGACAATGTACATTAAAAGAGTAGTAATGAAATAAGTAAATTAGGAGTAATTTACTTATAGAATTCGTCATAAATGTTAAATTGTTCATTTACCACAAAATATGTAACTTGGTTAAGTTTTGGCCATAAATTATAAACTAGGATATTTAATCTAGTTTCGGCAATGAAATAGGAAATGGCCTAAACTGCATGTTGGGTTAGGACTTGGGCCTAGAATATAAGTATACTAGTAGGCTTGACAAATAAATATAGGCCAAATTTGTCTAAAAAGGGGAAATGGGCTTTTGAAATAAATTGTTAACAATTTATAAACAAAAGAAAAGTATTTTGATAACATCCCTTTTTATAACACATAGACCAGAAGGTCTAGGGTGACAGAGAGGATAGTGTCTAGGCTTGGGTTTGGAAAATACAAGTTTCCTGCCCTCCCTGGCTATCCCTAACTGATCCGAAGGACGGGATGGTTGTTTTCAAAACCAGATTTGGAAATTAGTCAAAAACCCTTTGAACTTAGAAAACATGAATATGCCTAACCCGAGGTTAGACTGAGTTGCGGTGTAAACCTGCCCGGAACCGACCGGCACATCCAGTAACCGCAGCAATATCTGTCTAATGTGAGAGATTGTGGCTTTAATTTATTAATTAAAGCTAGAACAAGAATGGGAGAGTTAAGTCCATAGGAACACTTAACCGACTTAACAAAGTTAAGCTAGAATGGGAAGGTTAAGTCCATAGGAACACTTAACCAACCTAACACGGTTAAGCTAGAATGGGAAGGTTAAGGAACACTTAACCAACTTAGCACAGTTAAAGCTAGAATGGGAGGGTTAAGTCCATGGGAATACTTAGCCAAATTAACATGTTGACTAGACTAGAAGGTGGGGTTAAGTAAAGTTAATACACTTAGCCAATTTAACATGTTAATTAGACTAGAGGTTGGGGTTAAGTAATACACTTAGCCAAATTAATATGTTAGCTGGACTAGACCATAGGGTTAAGTAAACTTGAACGCTTAACCATCAGAATATGATAAATGAATAGGGTTAAGTAAAAAGCATAAAGGGATAACACTTAACCAGTGTAATAGGATAAGGGAAGAGGGTTAAGATAGCTTGAATCGACTAAAGACACTTAACCAACCCAACCTGGCGAGAAAGAAAACTAAGTAGTAAACCTCAGTTGAAAAAGGGACTAAGTAGTAAAACTTAGTTAAGAAAACAAGGAATTTGGAAACTAAGTGGTAAACCTTAGTTGGTAGAACCAAGTAGTAATTCTTAGTATAATACGAAGGAGCGGACATCCATCTGGTTTTAAGAAGGCTCCAACGAATTGGGTTACGAAGCCCGAGGCTTCGAGGGGACGTGAGGGTACTCTTGGTATCCCTCTGTGAGGCTGCAGATGATCATCCTGGGCTCACAGAGGTTAAGGTCTGCGTTAGAAGAACCGAGGGTATGCCTTGGTTGCAATATATATGTGGCAACCTAAAGACTAGGATGGACCAGCGTGATTCGGCGAGAAGACGGTAGCCCTGTGATAGCAACTCGTCGTCTACCATCCATCTTGAGTCAATCGAGATACGTGAAGCGGAAAGGCGGAGAACTCCAAAAGACCATATACTTGCTATCTAGTTATGGTTGCGGATGGCCATAGGATAGTGGGGCACCGGGGGCCGGCGTATAGTTCTCATTTTACAAGGTGTGCCTTTCATTAGCTGAGGGAGGGGTCAAGTGGGACCATAGCCACTGGAATAAAAACAGACCTTAGCATCTGCATCGGCAGATATCTGAAAGCTCCCGACCGAGTTCTGTATTCCTTGATTTGCCCTGTCACAGGACTCGGATCGCACATTACAGGACATGTGCATCTAGACAAGCGATAACGATTCGCGATACATGCGTGGGGAGGCCTAGGAACATATACCACTCTAGGTAGTGTGTCCTAGACTTGGGGGCATTGTTCGACAGGTAGTGTAATCCCTAGTTGGACTAGGTGGCATAAACCCTGAACTCGAAAAGCGTTTAGCAGATAGCGTAAAACTCTAGTTAAATCTAGAAAGCACTTGATAGAAAACCCTAGATTAGATCTAGGTAATAAATAATAAATGTATGCCTGAAGGCAATGGAAACTACATGGGTTGGGATCACGTTATCGTTACTAGTTGAACACTAGTTAGGTGGTGTAGAGATATATAAACCAATATAACAAGGAAATAGCGAAGCTGTGAAAGTATTAGAGCGTATCCAGTCATCTTAGCATATCCTGTGACTACCTTGTCTAATCTTGTTGACCCTATCGTCATGGTGTAATCTTGTATTCGGTTAATTCATGTCGTTTTGTTTTTCCATGTTCACATGCTAGAAGTTACTGAACTTACTCAGGCTTTATGTCTGACTCTGTTTTTCTTTCGTCTTCTTTTCTTCCGTTCCCCCCCCCCCCCCAGGTAGTAGAGGAGTGAGTAGTATAGCTCAGGTTAAGTTGGATCGTCACTCTTTCCCAGCTTGAAGATTTGTCGAAGTTTTGCTTGGATTCTCTTTTTCAGATGCTATGGCTGGTTCTTGTTACATTGGGGAATATAAATGTATTTTTATGCTTCTTTATTTTGTAAGATAGATGACACTCTGATATTGTAAAGAAATCTTTGTACAAACTATTTTATCAATAAAGCAAAGTTTTATTTTCCGCTGTTTAATTTCTGTCTGTCTTGTAATTTATCTGCATCTTTTACCCTAAATGCTCCACAGAACTTAGTGCATTCCCTTTGTGAGTGACACTAACGGACGTGGGGTGTTACAAGATCGAAGATATCATCACAAAGACATATTAAACGATAGGACAAGTATCAACAAAGCGGTAGAAAAAGGAGAAGTTAAAACATACCCTCAAAAAGGAAAGGGTACAGCGTACGCATCTTGTCTTCCGTCTCCCAAGTCGCGTTTCCTTAGTCATCTCCCTATTGCACTTTGACCAACTTGACCTCTTTGTTGCGTATCTTTTTGACCTCCGATCCGAGAATGCGTATAGAAGCTCGTCTAACTGTGGCATTTCGCTCTACTTCCACTTCTTTAAGCGTGCTTGGCTCTACCACTTCCGCCGTATCATGTAAACACTTACGCAAATGCGAAACATGAAACACGTCATGAACACCACTGAGCTTCTCTGGCAACTTTACTCTATACGCCATCCGCCCAATCCTCACTGTAATTGGAAAGGGTCCTACGTACCTTGGTGCCAACTTCCCTACTGATCCAAAACGGACTACGTTTCTCAACGGTGACACCTTAATAAAAACCATGTCCCCAACATCGAACTTAAGATCGGTTCATCTCTTATCAGCATATGACTTCTGTCGGTCCTGCGCCGTCTTCATTCGCCGTCGAATCAAGTCTATCATCTCCGAAGTCTCCCTAACCATGTCGGATCCAAGCAAAACCTTATACATAGATTCCCACCAATAAGTAGGTGATCGGCATGGTCGTCCATAAAGAGCCTCAAAAGGTGTCATGTCAATGCCAGCCTGAAAGCTGTTATTATAGGCGAACTCCACTAATGGAAGATGTTCTTCCATGTTCCTCCAAAGTCTAAGATGCATAGCCTCAAAAGATCTTCTAGAATCCGATTTACTCTCTCGGTCTGGACGTCCGTCTGAGGGTGATAAGCGGTACTTAAGCACAATTGTGTTCCAACCGCCTCTTGTAAGCACTTCCAAATTTCGCTAGTGAAAATGGGATCTCTATTGCTCACAATGCTAGAGGGTATGCCGTGCAGACGAACTATCTCTCGAAGGTAAACAGATGCTAACCATGCGGTTGTCCTCCTACTTTTAACGGGAATAAAATGGGCACTTTTGGTAAGTCTGTCTACAACTACCCAAATCTCCATATTACCTTTCCTTGATCTTGGCAACCCGTCTACAAAATCCATGGAAACACTTTCCCATTTCCACAGTGGAATCTATAAAGGGTGGAGCAAACCACCGGGCTTCTTTTGCTCCACCTTGACTTGCTGGCACACCAAGCATCTAGAAACGAACTCAGCTACGTACTTCTTCATTCCGGCCCAAAAGAAAACTCACTTCATATCCCTATACAACTTGTCACCACCGGGATGTATGGTCATCTTAGAGCGATGTGAGTCTTCAAGTATTGTCTTCCTCAAGCTCTCGTCTTATGGTACGCAAAGTCTCCCATCTCTACGAAACCAGCCTCTCTCATCTATTGCATATCTACTAAGATAGCTCGAAGACTCCCCTCCTATAAGCTTGCCTACTATCTCAACCAACTGTGGGTCATCTCGCTGTGCCTCTCCAACCCGACCCAAAAGTGTAGGTTGCACTTCTAGCGATGTCAACAATCCAGGTGCATAATCAACAGAGGGTCTGAAGTCAAAGGTAGATATATATACTCCAAACTCTACCGTTCTATGAACAAAGGACTCAAAGTCAACTTCTTTCTACTTAAGGCGTCAGCTACAACGTTACCCTTGTCAGGGGTATATGCGATCTCAAAATCGTAGGATGCTAAAAACTCCATCCACCTCTGTTGCCTCAAGTTTAGATCTTTCTGAGAGAACAAGTACTTTAGCGACTTATGGTCTGTATACAACTCAAACTTCTCGCCAAGCAAATAATGACGCCAAGACTTAAGCGCAAAAACTATGGCAGCCAACTCTAAGTCGTGGGTAGGGTAATTCTTCTCATGGACCTTTAACTGTCTTCCACAATAGCATATCACCCTTCCCTCTTGCATTAAAATTGCACCAAGCCCTGTCCCGCAAGCATCGGTATATACTGTGAATGGCTTACTCCCATCTGGCAAAACTAAAACTGGAGCTGTCGTCAAAGCCCTCTTCAAATGTTGGAAAGCCTCAACACAGTCAACATCCCATGAAAAAGTCAAGTTCTTCTTCGTCAACCGAGTAAGTGGGGCTGATATCTTCGCGAAGTCTTTAATGAACTTCCTATAATAACCAGCCAGCCCTAAAAAGCTTCTTACTTCTGTTGCGTTCTTAGGAATCTTCCAATCTTGGATTGCCACCACCATTGCGGGATCCACAGCTGTCCCCTCCTTAGAGACCACGTGTCCTAAGAACCTCACTTCTTTTCTCTAAAAATGGCATTTGGAGAACTTAGCTTTGATTTGATGCGCTCGTAGGGTCTCTAAGACTTCCCTAAGATGTAGGGCATGCTCTTCTTCACTTCTAGAGAAAATCAAGATACCATTCACAAAGACTACCACAAACTTGTTTAGAAACTCCCTAAACACCCTACTCATTAAGTCAATGAAGTATGCGAGTGCATTCATCAAACCAAAAGGCATGACGAGCCACTCGAAGAAATCGTCAGGAGTTCTAAATGCAGTATTATCTATGCTGTCTTCAGCCACCCTTAGCTTATGAAATCCTGTAGCCAAATCCAGCCGCGAGAAAACCGAAGCACCAACCAACTGATTGAATAAATCATCTATCCTTGGCAATGGGTGAGTGTTCTTCTTTGTGAGCTTATTCAGTTCTCTATAGTCCACGCACAATCTAAGTGAACCATCAGCCTTCATAGCAAAAAGAACTGGAGCAACCCATTCCGAAATACTTCTTCTTATGAACCCCTTCTCAAGCAACTCTTTCACTTGCTTACTAAGTTCTCTTTTCTCTCTCGGAGCCATGTGGCGTACTGGTAATGCAACTGGCTTTGCATTATCTACAAGGTATATACAAAAGTCTATCTCGCACCTCGGGGGTAAACCCTGAACTTCATCAAAGACATCACTATATTCAGTGACCACACGAACAGATTCCAAATCATCGTTGGACATGTCAAGAGATTCTAGATAGCTAAGCATCACCGGACCTCTAGGGTCACAAGAAATATCAAGGGTCTTGTCACAATGAGTCAACAATCTAACTACCCTTCTTTCACAGTCTAGGATGGCACGATATCTGGCTAGCCAATCCATGCCTAAAATCAAGCCGTAGCACATAAAGCCAAGAACGAAGGCGTTGCACTCAAACCCAACACCCAAGATAGACACTCTCAAATCCCGACAAATCATTGAAAGATGAGCCGAACCACCAATAGGATTTGAGACTACTATGGGATCCGTAATTAGACTAGTATTTAGGTGCAGTGTTTCAACTAACGAAGCAGATACAAATGAGTGTGAAGTGCCAGAATCAAACAGAGTACGAACAGGATGATCAAACAGAAAAACCAAACTTTCAACAGAGATGTTTCTACCTCTCTCCTGTCCTGGTGCCACGAGAGCGTGAACCTTCCCTCTTGCCTGCCCTGGTTCCATGAGAGCCTGAACCTGCCCTCCAGAAGTATACCCTGACCTCTGCCCTTGCCCTTGTCTTCTCGGGCAGTCTTTAATCAGATGTCCTGCCTCACCACAGTTGAAACAGCCAGTCTTCTTCTTCTTCCTACAATCCTTGCTCAGATGGCCTGGTGTTCCATAATTAAAGAACCTTTTCTTTCCTTCGCTATTGTTATCCTTACCACCTTTTTTGGGTTGTTGTTGTGATTTCTTTGGATCCCCTTTCTTCTCCGGTGCCTTATTAGCATTAGTGCCTTTCTCCTCTTCACGCATAAGCGCCATGTCAACTAGTTTTTCAAAGGTAGCCCCCATAGGAATGTGGGTCATAGCCAACCCGTGCAGTGGCTCATTAAAACCTTTAACGAACCTCAGGGCCTTCTTATCAAGTGTGTTCACCAAGTCTAAGCCGAACCTCGCCAACTGATTGAACTTGTTGACGTACTCCTTTACTAATAAATTCCCTTGCTTCAATGCCAAGAACCTCTCCATGTATAAATTATCTTCTGCTCATGAGAGAAATTTCATCTCGAACCTATGCCTGAAATCCATCCATGTCTCCATTGGACACTCCCCATTCGTGAACTCCCACCAAAATGAGGCTTCGCCCTTCATTAACCAAGCAGCTAATTGGACCTTCCTTCCATCTTCTATCTCGAAGATACCAAATAAATCTTCCACCTCCTTAAGCCAATTTCGAGCTTCAACAAACGCCTCTGACCCGTGAAAAGGTTTCCCGCCCGTTGCCCGAAAGTCCTTGCATATCTTCGAAAAAGTATCAACGTGGGGAGGGGGAGGAAGAGGAGCGGCTGCAACTGGGAGAGGAGGAACATCTATTGGGCCTGTGGTGGCGGCCCTAGCCTCCATATACCTTTTGAACCAGGCTGGTATCGATATGCCCTCGGGTATCTCGGGTTCCCCAGACATGCTGAAAAGGAAAAAGGAAAAGATTCAAAACGGAGAGTCGAAGGAAAGATATATTGCTCTTAGGGGTTATGTTTTTTTAAAATAAACTTTTCTCTTGAAAATGCTCTCCTTAAAACATATTTTTGAAAGTATTTTTTTATAAAATGCTTTTGAAAAAAACAGGTTTTCAAAATCTCTTATCTGTTGTGGTAACCTTCAGCTCTGATACCACATGTAACACCCCACGTCCATTAATGTCACTCACAAAGGGAATGCATTAACTTTCATGGAGTATTATTGGTGTATAGAATGGAATATAACAAGACAGATAAATATATTGGTACTTGAAAATTTTAAAACAACTTTTATTGCAGCGGAGAAATAGTTTGGTTACACCAACATCAAAAACCAACAATAAAACCAAGTACACTTAATATCCATCATGACAAATTATTTTCTGAGTACATAAAGTAAAAAAGCATAACCCCAACATAAGTAGCCGTAAAAGAGATAAGCTGAACTTTACTTTCAGCAATCCAAGAACTTCCAAAAGAGAGAGAAAGAGATCCAAATCAAGCTCCACTAGCACTAGTCCCACCCTGAGAACCTAGGGGGAGAGGGGAAAGGAAGAAAAGAGGCGAAAACAAAGGGGGTCAGACATAAAGTCTGGCGAGTCCAATAACTTTAAAAATATAATTATTAAAGTAATTAGGATAAGGTATAAACTGGTAAAACAAGGAATGACTGTGAAACATATGGGCATGACAAAACCAACAAGAGGAATAAGATAACGTTAATTGCATTCCTAATCACTATAGGATAATTACTCTACTGCACCAATACTAGTCACCCTAAAAGTTGATCCCACCTACTGAACATAATAATCATAATAATGATAATGGTAGTCCCGTGTACCCCTAGCTGTCTTCATAGGTGCCGCCTGCCCCTATCTCCACAATTTGTACCCACTATCCCCATGCAATCAGCTCCCTAACTCGTAGATACCCGTGTTGGTCCCACAGTGGGGTGTATCACTCCCCAAAGTGGCAACCCAATACTACTCAAAGATGCACGGCTTATATCTACACGATGCAACAACGTCTTACCTACCAGCCCGGGCCTACGCACGCACATGACCGGGTTGGACTTGCGTTGCCACCGCTAACCCGCTTTGACCTCTTACAATCAAACCCAATAAGCGTGTCCCGTCCTTGACCTAGCTCGAGCTCACAAAGATACCTAATGGGTTACTGGTTTGAAAAGGGTCCCCATACTTGACACAAGTTTTTCACCTATGCTTGGTCCTCACTAGGATTTCCCACTTAAACCCTTCTTATTCGTGTCTTCTTACATGTTTCAATTTGGTTAAGTGTTTCTAATCGTACTTCACATGCCACCCACTTAACCCCATGTCCCACTACATGTTTATCTTGGTTAAGTGTTACTTAATTCATTATAACCGTAACCTTGTAAGACCTCCCACATTAGACTACCATTTGCTGTTGCTGGATTTGCCTGGTGGGTCCGGGCAGTCTTATACCGCAAACAAGCCTAACCTCGTGTCTTTACAATTGTTACACATTTAATTTATGCCTTTGACCCCACACATTATACTACCGTTTATGGTTGCTGGATTTGTCGGGCGGGTCCGGGCAGTCTTATACCACAAACGAGCCTAACCTCGTGTCTTAGGCGTTTATTATTACACATAATTATTTAACCCCAATTTGAATTAATATCCCTATTCAAATTGTCAATAATTTCCAAATTAATCTATGTCCATAATTGTCACATAAATTATGTCCATAATTTTCAGGTATATAAATTATACTAATTAATGTCTCAAATTAATTATATGCCTTTAAAGCCATTTTATACCAATTCTCAATATGTATATTTAATATTTTCCCATTGTCCCCACGTCGTTCGTACGTTTAATATGAAATATGTTAGACTCGTAAGTAGTCTAACTCATAAAAAGAAATGAAACAGCACAACTTGCATAACACATAAAATAGATCTAACTTGCAAATAAGAATTATATCATAAATTTGCATAGCCAATAACTTGCATAAGCAATGGACATATAGAACATAAATTTTGCATAAACTATGTACTGCCATGGATCTAAATATAGATCTAAACATAAAATTGTGAACTTGCATATGTGACTATGGTTTTAACCTAAACTTGCATATGGGTTCCATACAAACTTGCATATAAATTTAAACATGCAAACTAATATCACATGTTTTACATATAAATTTGCATACATATATATATATATATACTTGATTCACATTTAAACTTGTGTATAATTCGCATACAGACTTGCATATGATTCACAACCAAACTAGCATATGATTTACATCCAAACTCGCATATAAACTGATGTCATAAAATGAATCAAGTTAAACATATTTGATTGGTCATATGAAATAGATCCACTAACATAAGTTAACAAAACTGTCACATGTTCACAAACAGACGATAACAAAATTGAGTAACGTCACATGATTCAACAGGCATGTTCTCGTAATCCAAATTATAACTCATCATAATCAGTTTATTAATTATTTTGTGAAAGAAATTGAACTCACGAAGATGGATTAGAGAAGAGAATAATTCGTTCGTCGTTTGTATTAGAATCCTGACTTGTAATTCCTAAGCTTTAAAAAGAAGATGAACTATTCCAGCAGCATAAGGACGTCTTTAACTTATTTTAATTAGGATTGAGGCAGCATAGTGTTACAATGGTTTGGTGTTGAGAGAAAGTGGGGTTTGGGGGTGTTTAAATAGGTTAGGAGCCAAAGAATCTATCCAGAAAACAAGTCTAGGTGCAAAATCCAGAATCTGCCTTGGATCTGATCAAAACAGAGGAGGTCGACCCCTAGGTCGACCCCCAGGTCGACCTGTATAGGGGAGGTTGACCCCCTTGGTCGACCTGGCCTGGGGCGGGAAAATCCCACCCAGCCCGCTTCTGTGTTTTCATTTGAATTCTGAATTTAAATTCGAGCTGTTTTAATTTATTTAAATTCCTGAAACTTCTGAAGGCCATAACTTCCTCATACGAAGTCCAATTTACGAAAACTTGGACTCTATTCCAAGCAGAATTCCAAGACGAATGCAATGGCATAACCTATTTCCCTTAATTCTTCTCCTAAAAATTAAGTTTTCTTAAAATTGTTAATTTTAATATTTAAAATTATGGGGTGTTACAAGATTGGGTTTATAATATGATGGTTTCTAGTACGAAAGATCATTTCTAGGCTCACAGGCTTTGCGCAACATCCAGTACTCGCGGTTAACATCCAAACTCGGACACCGTTATACTAGCCTACCACACATGAATCAAAGTACCCAAAAAATAGCATCTCATACTCGGGACTTCATAGCACCCTTTCATCATCACATCCTGGTGTACCGAACATACGAACAATGTCCATTCACAACATATCACTGATTTTTGTTAAAATATATCTATTTGGTGGCAGAGAATTTATTCTCCTAGCTTAATAACCTTCTTTAAGACATACGAGCTTAGAGGTTAACTTCAATTAAAATAATAAAATATTATAATTAGCCAAAACATCAAATATATCATATGAAAAATGCCAAGTATACAAATGTGTAGTATCTATTCCACGTTAGCTTTAAATTGCAGCAATGTCTTTTCAAATCAGTTTTAAACTAGGTGCAGATCTAGTGTAGATTCGGTTCAAAATCAAGCATAATATCTATGCTTATCAGTTTTTATTTCAGGGACAAACGGTCACGGAAGCTTACATGTGCACACATGTACATGTACATGTGTGCACTGCCTCAATAACCCAGAACCAGGACATAACAAAGGCAATGAAATTCATAGCGTATGCGCGAATAACAGCAAAACAGTGCAACATGAATATAAACAAAATAGTACATTTAAAGGCAAATAACAACACACTTTTATACGGCCATATTGGGCAAGTAAGAGCAGATTCAAAGTGTCTGCATGAAATTGACTAATGAATGTATTTCTCAACATAGTGCATCAGGTGATCAAAGGATAATGCACAGGTTTTTCTTCTTCTAAGCTTTGTATAAACCAAATCTCTAATACCACAAATATAACAGGTTTAGGCTTGCCAACCATCAACCAATGGGCCAACCTCACACCGTGGCATTACACTGGTACCGCGGAAAAAAAGGGAAAGATAAAATATAATAATTAGTGAAGACCACATTGTAACGACCTGCTTTTTTGCTCGTTTTCATCGGTAACTAAACCGACTCAAACCGTTCATAAAGACAGATTGTTAGGGGTACTTACATATTTGCATAAAAGTAAAAGAACATTTCCATTATCATTACAATTATATTACATCATATTTACAAGAAATATCAGAGTACAATAGAACTATAGCGGTAAGAAATACAAATATACTCTCAACGGAAGGAAATGATCCAAAATATAGCCCTATCTCCAATCCTAAATCCAACTCTGAGGACTAAATATGCAAACCAAATAACTAGCATCCCGTATGGAAAATTATGGGCATCCAGAGTTTAGGTGTAGGAATAATAAACTCCAGGTCAGTCATAAGACTAGTGTAAGAACTCAAAACAGTCGTTGAAACTGGGTAATTCACCAGACCACGCCGCTAAACATGGAACGGGTTTACTCCATGTAAATACCAATGCATAGAAATTTGCAATGACTTTTTGAAAAATGAAGCTATCGTAAGGCTCGTCCTACATCACACAATGCAAATGCTCACCAAATGGCCGAGTTTTATCCTTATGATTACAAAAAATTCTTTTGATATGTGAAAATCCTCATTTATATTATTATTAGTGCATAGTGTGAAAAATCTATTGAAATAAATATATTAATCTAGTTAGCATAATGCCCCTATCATATTATAATGAGGTAATCTTGCTAATAAAAAGTAGGCTATATAAACAAAACAATACGAGCTCGTAGAGGAGATTGAGTTTCCAACATGATGGTTCCTGGTACGAAAGATCATTCATGGGCTCATAAACTTTCTCCCATGCATCATTCTAGTACTCGCAGTTAACGTCCAGACTTGAACACTGTTATACTAGCCCATAACACATGAATCATAGTACCCAACAAATAGTGTCCAGACTCAGACTTCATAATACCCTTTCATCATCATATCCTGATGCGCCGAACATACGGAACAAACATAAAAATCTAACCACCAGTTTACCATCAATCCGAGGTGTGAGGTTTGTCGAGGTCACGATATACACAAAGCTACGCTTCAATAAGCCATGCTTTGATCATCTATAGCTCATCACTTAAGTATGCCACATTGCCCATTCACCATGCATAACTGATATCTATCAATATATACTTTTAAGCTCATACGTCTCAGAGAAGGGTGTTAAGCTAAGGGAATAAATTTTCTGCAACCAAACAGATATATATATTAATGAAGATCAGTGTCACGCAGTCAATTACAATGTCATACACACAATCCATACAAGTTCATCCTGGGTCTGAACAAAACCAAAATCTGGAATTCCTCCAAATACGTCTGAACTACCTGCCACTTAATTGATATAAAATCCATTTGGATATGGGTGTGACCCATTCGAGACATTCAGCAAGTCGCCCTTCCGATGGGAAGGGTTATGGTCTTCAACACCATCATCAAATGCTTATTTGCTCCAAATGTCGTTTTACTATTCAGAATGGTTTTCGGATCCAATATCTGATCTCAGTCTTTCCGAATAATAAGCGCAATTTTAAAAACACAATTATGGATCAAACATGCTTTCAACCAAATCTCCTTTCATCTTGGATTTTGTTAATTAAAACTTATTTAAACCCATTCTCATTTTATCTTTAACAAAATCCATATTTTTACTTTTCTCTTTTAAAACACATCTTTTAAATCAAATATAATTTAGCCTCAAAACCTCAATTAACTTTCTGTTTGATAACTCATTATCCAAATCCGGTTTCTTTTGAAAACCCTTAATCGATATTTCAATCATTTCAACCATAATTTCCATTAAAACGATTTCTCAAGATTTGATTCTTTAATCTTAATTAAAAGATTATCGTACTTTCCAAAATCCTCTTAATTTCCTTAAGTCAAAGATTTGATTAAATCCCCAAATATGACATGAATTTCCACAACTCAATCTCAATGGGTTTCAAGAATGATATTATTGAAGATACCATCCACAACAAAACCCAAATCAATCAACATTGAACATAAGTTACACAGAAATTGTATCTACTTATATTTGACATCAATTCTCATAATCAACAAATATTATATATGGAATAATGATATAAATATCTTCGGAATTCCTAAAATAGTATATGTTTAAACTATGAAAATTCGTATCAAATATCCAAAGATTATTTCTATCCAACTTATCTCAAACAAATTAAGAAATCCTTGTCTTTATTCGAAAATTTATCAAACCCCTTGATATTGGATCTGGATAGAAATACCATCAACTTATCCTCAATATTAATCTTTGTATCAAACTTATACTATAAGCGAAATAACAGTAAACTACCTTCTAAATTCTTCGAATAGTAAGAGTCATCATCTGCAGAATTAATATCGAGCATCCGAAGATTTATCTCCAACCATACCGAATTATTTAAAATTGGAAAACCCCTTATATTGAATAAATCAATTTAAATTCCATGTAATGTATTTTAAATAATATATCTTTGAAAAAATTTCACAAATTATAATTCGAAAAACAATTTGCGGGTTAAAACTCCAAAAATCGTTTCAAAAGCTTTAAAAAATAGTTATATTGACTAACTTGATCAAAATAACCTTTATATTATCCTGTTAGACCAAAAAATGGCACTAATACCCAATTATCTAGGATTTGTGAAGAACAATAATCTAAAACGTAAAAAATGAAGCGAAGACACGGGATTCATAGTGGTTCCGCGTTAACAAGGCTAAATCCACTTCATAGTTTCTCAATTCATTCAGAAATTATAATTACAATGAGTATAGACACTCAATCACTCGATTACAATGAATAATGCTCTTCGAATTCACTGATTTTGTTGAAGAAGATCTTGATTCTTCATTGGCAGTCATGGCCAAGATACATAAAGCTTCCTTAGGGCCCAAAAAGTCCCCTTCATGTGATGCATTTTCATGTACTTACAGGCAGAAAATTGGTTAGGCTGAGTGGACACGTGGCGGCATCAGGGAAGATCTCGAGAGTAGTGGGGAAATATCCTTCAGTTCGTGGGGTGACAAGTGTTTACCGATTCGGTATTAAAGGCAAGAGAATGGGTTCATGGATGACGTGGCATAACAGTTTTAGAGAAGTAGGCACAGGGCAGATCGGATAGGGAGTACTCTGATCCAATCCGAAAGGGGGATCCGATCCGAACCAAAAAAGGGGGATCCGATCCGATCCGAAAAGGGGCTCCGATCCGGTGACATTTGCATACACAATTCAAGTTTTCCAACTTCTATCACTCCATCCAAGTGATCATCAATCAATGTAAGGTCATACTCAAATTCCTGGCTTTGGGTAGCCTGGTCACAAAGTAGGCTAACGTTTTGCCCCGCAAAGTACATCTTATCGTAGATGAGATGTGCTTTGAATAAGTCGAGCTGAATCTTTTTGAAACGTCATCCACCATTGAGGAGGCTTTACCAGATTGTTGTGTCCTATTGAGTAGTCCATTGATATGGATTTCTTCCTATATAAATGGCTTGTCATATATCGCACTACTTCTGTTGATGCTTACTGGGCCAAATTCCATGGCTAGAGTGGTCAAATTGATCAAGTAATCATCTAGATCTCGTCGAATCAAGAGGTTGAATTCCTTCATCATAGGTCAAGTAGGATTGTTGGCTTCTGTTTTAGATCATACATGCACAAGTTAATGAAAAACAACGTTGTCTTCATATGCAAGTAAAGTGTATTACTAAGTCAGGCTTTCTTTTATGTATAAGTCAACGTGTGGAGTAGTCATCCAAGTCATAGGGTAGTATCAGAATCTTCGGGCCTTGAGCTAGCATCTGGCTAATTGGGATATAGTGCTTCAGAATTGGCATATGTATATGTCATTTGTGCTTGGATTTGGACTATCTTGATGTCTGGATATTAATTTAGAGATCCCCGATTACATTGAATCATAACAATAAGGCATCGAAAGCCATGACACTCCGGACCGTTTTGTAATCCCGTGATCATATACAAGTTAGCACGAGATGTTGAAAATATGCAAGTCAGTAGTTGATAGGACCATCACAATCATAAGGTATCAGAGGAGTTTATCACACTCTCCATTCGATGCAGTTGCGGATCAAGTCTTTGAATTCATGATTGATTTATTAGTTGGATTTCTTGAACGGTCGGGATGAATCATATCATATTCCAGAGATATAGCTTATATGTTCTGAATTATGCACAAAGTCGGGGTCATATTCAAATTCAGTCTGCGAGTTAAATCTCGTGCTTCTAACGTCAGTGGGGGACAAACGAAGTCAATGTTTATGCCCCCAGCATCGATTGGGGTTGGACCAGGTCAATCAGACATCTAGTCTTCTAGCCATTTTACTTTTAATATCGCATCGGGTAGAGCTATAGGTTAGGCAATCGTAGTCAACCCAAGTCATTCTATAATCTTTCTCAAGCCAGCAAGAGTTGAAGTTGTATGCGTAAATGGTCGAATCATGTTTTCTTTGGTGTCATGTCATCTCTTTAGTCAGAAAGTGCGGATTGCCTTATCGAGTGTCAGCGAATTCAGATACTCTCCTTGCATCAGCCACAGTGTTGAGTATGCTCATCAATCATGCAAGCGAGGAACGTTGTTAGGGAGATATTCGAGCTCCTTTGTTTCATGATTTGGCATAATCCGAAATATCCATCATAGTCTTGTTGAGTGTATCTCTCATGCTTGGTTCCATTGAGCTTGATAATCAAGATCGCGGGCTTCATCAATGAAATTAGTCCTTTGTGGAATTTTACATTCCTATCGGTCTTTTCCGAGGCTTTCCTTTTGACTTTATCATTTCAAGAGTCAGATGATGCTCTATTCGTGGTCATGAAAACATTGAGAATGTTTATCTCGATATTAGTATCCTTTTGTTGCAGGAATCTGTCTCAGGGTAGGATTCACCAACTTCTCTAGGAAAATTTAATGGTATAAATTTATGGAGGTTTGTTCCAGAGGTGAATCTTCCAAGGCCTTTTGGTGGGTCTTGACGCGGAGAGACTTTGAAGTCTGAGTCTAGAATGCCCGTTATTGCTGCTATAAACACCATAGATGGTCCAGGTCGATATATAGATGTTGCTGCGGCGTTGAACCTTATGAGGAACGAATGTAGGGTCTCACCAGACCTTTGTTTGATTAAAGTGAGTAATATGACATTCTTGGATCGACAGATGTGGACCTTTGATCGCTCAAAAAAGTGGGTGACCAATGCGTTCCAGCGGTTGATCAAATCGGATGGATGCCACCAAAAATTGTACAATAACTATGTGAGACAAGATCCAGAAATGGTAGTTAGTAGTGCAGGGAGTTGCTGAAATCCCTGATGTCTCATGTGAAAGAGTTTTGACTGATGTTGCTTACATTGCCTTTGAGGTGTACTGCCTCTGGTGAAGCCTTAATTAACATTGGCAATCTGTCCTTTGTTTTCGAGAAGTCATTGCCAATTGTCCAATTTAGCGTTGTGCCCCTAGCATGAAGTCTTGAAGTGGGTGGAAGCTGGTCTTTGCCTTCTTAAGTTCGCATATGTGATAGTCATCAATCAAGCTTCCGTCCTGTAATTCTAGATGGTGATTCGCAGTTCGGATGTATGCAGGATATTCTTGGGTCTCCCATCCGAGCTCTAAGGATCGGAGTTGGGTGGCGATAAAATTAAATTATGGGTGCTCAAATGCTTCTACTTGCCTCTACATTAAGGAATGGGAAGCTTCATGTCAAGGTTGAGTTGGATTGGATTTGAAACATTCATCCATATTGGAGCAGAGGTTGGCTGGACTCCGTTTAAGTTTCTAGTGGCTCTTGCATTACCGTCGTTTTCATCCAGTATGTTACGTTAGAAGTTACATGCTGCATATCTCTAAGAGGAGTTTGATTTCCCCTTGTTTCATCCAAGATGACGTTGTCAACTTGTTGTAGGGTCTCGTGCGATATGAACTACGGAGCAGGGAGTGTTCGAGCCAAGTTTGTTATCGCTTGAATTCCCACGACGCTCACTCCTGCGAGTAAATCGTAGTTTCTTAGCCTTCCATCTATCCAAGTAAAGAAGCTATCCATCATTTTCCGTCGTTTTTGGATAAGTTCATCTTGCCGAGCATCTGGGTTCTCAATTCAGCAATGGCACCATCCATTTCATATCTAGTATGACATGTTGAGGGATCACCGTAAGAAGAAATCTGTTGACTTCCTTCGTTCCTAGCGCCTTCTGCACCAACATCCTCAGCATGGGAGAAATTTCTATCCTCCTTCTTCTTAGCCCTTGAGTCGAAGTATCAGGCAATTCGCTTCCTTGCAAGCTAGAAGTCAAAGTAATAGCGTGCCCCCTCATCTGAGGTGTTTCAATCGAAAATCGGTCGAGACTAGCAAATGGACGTTCACTCTGCATCCATTTTGTGGTCCTCAAACGGCCTCCAGTCCATGGGTAATGGCATAAGACAAGGGGTGGATAGATCACGTCCTTTTCAAATTTAGATGTAGGGAGGCGTATTCTGGATAGTCAGGGAAATCTTCAATCCATAAAAATCCTGAATGTCACGACCGTGTCAGATCGTATTATGACCCAAAAATCGACGATCACTCGAGATCGTATTAAGACCGGGTAGAAATCCAAGAATCCCAGGGCTTCGCCGGGTCCTTCTCAGCCGCGAGTATTAAGTCGCATGACATGTCATTGAATAATTCACTCTCAAGGCCTCGTTTGGGTCGCTGCCTCGAGTTACGTAGGATGCTTATCATCAGGCATCAACATCAGCCTTCTGGATGTGGCCCTTTATTTGTTTTCTACTAGCTTGCTGGTGTTGCGAGTGCGGGCATCGCGTTCTTGACCAGTTATCCTTTGTAAATCTGCAATCAGCAAACAAAGTGGTATTCCTGCAATATCATACATTTGCAAGTTTATTATATATTTCAATCAAATATATTTGTAGTCGGAGCATTACTACACTGAGTAGTAAGCAATAAATGACATCACAAATCAGATAAGGGTTTCAATTCGGTATCCCTTCAAATCATAATCTCTACAAATAAACAGCACATTATATTGCAGCTATTGTAGGGGTGTGATGTGTGTGTATGCCCCAATCAATAGTGAATAAAGTACCTGGCTAGGGCTCGTTTGGGATTGATTTGGATCGACAGTGCATCCCCCTTCCCCCATGTACGGAAATGAGGGGTTCGGGCTCAGCTTCCATTCTTGCCCCCGATCCTGCAGCGGGGTAGGATCCCTTCCATGGCATTTAATCGCAATGCCTTTACACTCTCTTGTCGTATGGCCAGGGTAGAGTTCGAACTCAGCTTTCATTCTACCCCCCAATCCTTCAGTGGGGTAGGAGTTCTTTTGCAGTGCTCAGTCCTTGGCGCCTTTATACTCTCCCGTCGAATACCCAGGGTAGAGTGGAATTGTAACACCCCACGTCCATTAATGTCACTCACAAAGGTAATGCATTAACTTCCATGGATCGTATTTAGTGTATAGAACAGAATATAACAAGATAGATATAAATAATGGTACTTGAAAATTTTAAAACAACTTTTATTGCAGCGGAGAAATAGCTTGATTACAACAACTTCATAAACCAAGTACACTTAATATCCATATTGATAAATTGTTTCAGAGTACATAAAATAAAAAGCATAAACCCCAACACAAGTAGCCATAAAAGAGATGAGATGAACTTTACTTTCAGCAATCCAAGCACTTCCAAAAGAGAGAGAAAGAGATCCAAGATCAAGCACCACTAGTACTAGTCCCACCCTGAGAACTTGGGGGGAAGGAAGAAAAGAGGCGAAAACAAGGGGGTCAGACATAAAGTCTGGCGAGTATAATAACTTTAACAATATAATTATTAAAGTAACTAGGATAAGGCATAAACTTGGTAAGATAAGATATGACCATGAAACAAGTGGGCATGACAAAGCAATTAAGAGGAATATTCTGGCGTTAATCTCGTTCCTAATCACTATAGGATAATTACTACACTGCACTAATGCTAATTACACTGCATCATTACTAGTCACCCTAGAAGTTGATCCCGCAAACCGAACAAAATAATATTAATGGTAGTTTCGTGTACTCCTAGCTGTCTTCATAGGTGTCGTCTTCCCCTATCTCCGCTAGTCGTACCCGCTACCCTCCCCATTCTAATTACAATGTTTATTCATATTATGGTAGTTATACTCCTAGCTGCCTTCATAGGTGTCGTCTGCTCCTATCTCCGCTAGTCGTACCCACTACCTTCCCCATTCGATCAGTTCCCTGACTCGTAGATACCCGTGTTGGTCCCATAGTGGGGTGTACCACTCCCCAAAGTGGCAACCCGATACCACTAAAGATGCACGGCTTATATCTACACAACGCAACAACGTCTTACCTACCAGCCCGGGCCCACGCACGCACATGACACCGTTGGACTTGCGTTGCCACTGCTAACCCGCTTTGACCTCTTACAATCAAACCCAGTAAGCGTGTCCCGTCCTCGACTTGGGTCGAGCTCACAAAGATACTAAATGAGTTACTGGTTTGAAAAGGGTCCCCATACAAGCTTTCCACCTATGCTTGGTCCCCACTAAAATTCCCCACTTAACCCCTTCTTATTCATGTCTTCTCACATGTTTTCAACTTGGTTAAGTGTTTATAATTATATCCCACATTTCCCCCATGTTATCCTCTTAACAAATCAACATGTGTTATTGGTTAAGCTTGTCTTAACCCTAACCGCTTATCAGATCGATATATTATTGGTTAAGCTTGTCTTAACCCCATTCACTTATATCTTATTGGTTAAGTTGATCTTAACCCTACCCGCTTATCCGATGAATATATTATTATTGGTTAAGTTTGTATTAACCCTATCCACTTATCAGATTAATATATATATATATATTATTGGTTAAGCTGGTCTTAACCCTTCCCACTTATCAAATTATTAGTTAAGCTGGTCTTAACCCTACCCACTTATATATTATTGGTTAAGCTGGTCTTAACCCTATCCACTTATCAAATTATTGGTTAAGTTGGTCTTAACCCTATCCACTTACCATGTTTTACTTAGTTTATGATTAAGTACATCTTAGTTCACAAATACATTGGTTAAGAGAATAACTCCCTAAGTACCAACCCCGAAGACCGAAATCAACATCAGATTGTTACTCAGAGAATCACTCACTCAACCAAACTTCTGTTTGTCATTCATTTTTGTCTTTAATGAGCATTAATTAATTATTAAGGCACCTAATCGTATTTCACATGCCACCCAAGGCACCCACTTAACCCCCCCCCATGTCCCACCACATGTTTATCTGGTTAAGTGTTACTTAATTCATTAGAACCGTAACTTTGTAAAGACCTCCCACATTAGACTGGCATTTGCGGTTGCTGGATTTGTCGGGCGGGTCCGGGTAGTCTTATACCACAAACGAGCCTAACCTCGTGTCTTTACAACTGTTACGCATTTAATTTGTGCCTTTGACCTCTCACATTAGACTGGCAGTTGTGGCTGCTGGATTTGCCGGGCGGGTCCAGGCAGTCTTACACCACAAAAGAGTCTAACCTCGTGTCTTAGGCGGTTTATTATTACACATCTTTATTTAACCCCAAATTAGATTAATATCCCTATTCAATTTTATCAATAAATTCCAAATTTATTTATGTCCATAATTATCTCTTAAAATTATGTCCATAAATACCAATTATGCCAATTTAATGTCTCAAATTAATTATATGCCTTTTAAGGCCATTTTATTTCCAATTCACAATTTTATGTATATTCAATATTATCCCATCATCCCCATGCTATTCGTACGTTTTCATGTGACATATGTTAGACTCGCAAATAGTCTAACTTATAAAAAGAAAAACAACATCACATAACGCATAAAATAGATCTAAAGATCATGACATAAACTTGCATATGAATTTCATTCAAACTAGCATATGATAGGGAACTAGCATAGGTAATGGGCATAAACTTGCATAACTTATGTACTGCTATAGATCCAAACATAAAGGTGTGAACTTGCATATGGATCTAAACATAAAGGTGTGAACTTGCATATGGATCTAAACATAAAGATGTAATCTTTCATATAGATCTAAACATAAAGATGTAAACTTGCATATAGATCTAAACATGTAGATTAATGTCACATAAACTAGCATATGCATATATATGTTTCACAGATATTTCAACAACCCAAACTTGCATAAGATTCATACTTGTATATATGATCCAATCATCACAAACTTGCATAAGATATATGATTCAACTTGCATAAGATATATGATTCAACATGCATAAGATATATTTTTCAACTTGCATAAGATATATGATTCAACTTGCATAAGATATATGATTCAACTTGCATAAAATTCACATAAGAACTAACATGTGATCCAACACCACAAACATACATACAATTTACATCACATGATTCAAAATCATATTCTCATAATCCCAATTATATCTTATCATAATTAAATTAATGAATTATTTTGTGAAAGCTATCATGCTCACTATTAAAAAGAATAGTCTTGTCTTTCTGGGATCCGTATTCTGAAACTGAATTTCTCTCCTTTGATGTAGACTTAGTTGTTATTAAGATTTGATTTGATTTTGATTCAAGCCTCTATCTTGCTTTAGGGTTGAAAGTGTATGGTGGCTACTCTAGGTTCTCCATTGACGGCATGGAGGCTCTTGTTATGAATTTGTGTGATTAGGGTCAGGGGTTCTAGGGTGTTTTTATAGAAGATTAGTTAATTATGAGCCGTCACATTAACCTAGAATCAATTAAGACCATCCAGTCAAGATAGAATGACACCTCATCCCTAATTACTCAGCACTGAGTCACAAAATCGTTATCTTTCAGATCTTCCCGGGGGGGAGGGGGCAGGTCGACCCCCAGGTCGACATGTATAGGGGGAGGTTGACACTAGGGTCGACCCCCTGGTCGACCTGGTCCCTGCTTTATTTTTATTTTTATTTTTTTATTGTTTTTGAACCAGAAGCTATTTTTAATTTAATTAATTTCTGAAACTTTGGAAGGCCATAACTCCATCATACGAAGTCCAATTCACACAAACTCGGACTCTATCTCAAGCAAAATTCTGAGACGAACGCAATGGCACAACCCGTTTCCCTTAATTCCCACATTTGAAATTAAGTATTCTTTAATTTGTTAACTTTAGTATTTAAAATTACGGGGTGTTACATTCTCCCCTCCTTAAAGGATTTCTCCACCGAAATCTCCAAGTTAAGGAGAATGCATATCCTAACATCCAATCATCCATCTACTCAACCATCAAACACAGGCATCCATTGTCCTTACCAGATTTCTACTGTTGTATGAACATATGCAAATAGCGTGTGTATATGTTCCTTATCTAATGCAAAATCAGGCGGTCTACTGATTCAGTTGACCTCCTTAATTCCAATCATGATAGTGCCATGCGTCCATTATGTATGCGAAAGAATTTATCGATACATTTTATTTCTACATGTGTGCACAACCATTCATCAAAATGCAGCATCCATATGATAACACAACCATTATACATCCCTTAATTAAATATGCACACACATTTATATGCAACATGAAGGTGATTGAGCCGATATAGTGCCTAAGGTGTGTGTACATGCATCCACGAGCAACCACTTGCATCCATTTGCATCCATCAAACATAACATGTCTCAAACACATGTTTGCAACCATGGGGTTCTTCCTAAATAATGATCGAAGATGTCATCGCAAAGACAATACTAAAAGATAGGACAAGTATCAACAAAGAGGTAGAAAAAGGAGAAAATAAAACATACCCTCAAAAAGAAAAGGGTATAGCGTACGCATCTTATCTTCCATCTCCCAAGTCGCGTCTCTTTGATCATCTCCCCATTGCATTTTGACCAACTTGACCTCTTTGTTGCGTAGCCTTTATACCTACGACCCAAGGATGCATGTAGGAGCTCGTCTAATCGTGGCTTTTTACTCTACTTCCACTTCTCTAAGAATGTTCGGCTCCACTACTTCCGCGGTATCTTGTAACACTTCCGCAAATGCGATACGTGAAACACGCGTGAACACCACTAAGCTCGTTGCCTCTCCTTATGTCCCTCCAAAATCTAGGATACATAACCTCAAAAGATCTTTAAAGATTTTATTCACCCCTTCCTGTTTGTCCACCTGTCTGTGGATGATAAGCGATGCTCGTACTTGCCGCCTTTTGAATATCACATTTTCCTCTTGCATTGAAAACTGCTCCAAGCCCTGTCTCGGAAGCACCGGTATATACAGTGAATGGCTTACTCCCGTCTGGCAAAACTAAAACTGGAGTTGTCATCAAAGCCCTCTTTAGACGTTGGAAAGCATCGTCACAGTCAACGTCCCAAGTAAAAGTCAAGTTCTTTTTCGTTAATCGAGTGAGAGGGGTTGATATCTTCGCGAAGTACTTAATGAACTTCCTATAGTAACCAGCCAGCCCTAAAAAGCGTCTTACTTCTGTTGCGTTCTTGGGAGTTTTCCAATCTTGGATTGCAACTACCTTAGCGGGATCCACAGCTATCCCTTCCTTAGGGACCACGTGTCCTAAGAACCTCACTTCTTTTCTCCAAAAATGGCACTTGGAGAACTTAGCGTTAAGTTGATGAGCTCATAGGGTCTCTGAGACTTCCCTAAGATGTAGAGCATGCTCTTCTTCATTTTTAGAGAAAACCGGAATATCGTCTACAAAGATTACCACAAACTTGTTCAGAAAATCCCTAAACACCCTACTCATTAAGTCAACAAAGTATGCGGGTGCATTCGTCAAACCAAAAGGCATGACGAGCCACTTGAAGAAACCGTCAGGAGTTCCAAATGCAGTCTCATCGATGCTATCTTCAGCTATCCTTAGCTGATGAAACCCTGTAGCCAAATCCAGTTGCGGGAAAACTGAAGCACCTACCAACTGATCGAATAAATCGTCTATCCTCGATAACGAGTGTCTGTTCTTCTTTGTTAGCTTATTCAGCTCTCTATAGTCCACGCACAATCTAAGTGAACCATCAGCTTTTGTAGCAAAAACGACTGGAGCACCCCACTCCGAAATACTTCTTCTTATGAACCCCTTCTCAAGCAACTCTTTCACTTGCTTACTGAGTTCTCTTCTCTCTCTCGGAGCCATGTGGCGCACTGGTAATGCAACTGGCTTCGCATTATCTACTAAGTATATTCGAAAGTCTATCTCACGCCTCGGGGGTAAACGTCACTATATTCATGGATCACACGAACAGATTTCAAATCATCATTGGATGCGTCTAGGGATTCTAGGTAGCTAAGTATTACCGGACCTCTAGGGTCATAAGAAATATCAAGGGTCTTTCCACAAAAAGTCAACAATCTAACTACCCTTCTTTCACAATCTAGGATAGCACCGTATCTAGTTAGCCAATCCATACCTAGAATCAAGCCGTAGCCCATGAAGCCAAGAACAAAGGCGTTGCATTCAAACCCAACGCCCAAGATAGACACTCTCAAATCCCGACAAATCATAGAAAGATGAGCCGAACCACCAACAGGATTTGAGACTACTATAGGATCCGTGACTAGACTAGTATTTAGGTGCATTGTTTCAACTAACGAAGCAGATACAAACGAGTGTGAAGCGCCAGAATTCAAACAAGGTTTGAACAGGATAATCAAAAAGGAAAAACTAGATTTCCAACCAAGATATATTTCTACCTCTAGCAGGTATGCCACTCGTGAGGGAATGCGTCTGCCCTCCAGAAGATCCTGTACCTTGTCCTTGCCCTTGCCTTTTTCTTCTTTGGACAGTCCTAATAAGATGTCCTGTAACGATAACAACTAGTTTTCTTCTTCTCTCTAACGTCTTTATTTAAGTAGTCGGGTATTTCACAAGTGTGGCCCTTCCTTTTCTCTTGGCCCCTTGTTATCCTTTTCGCTTTTCTTTAGATCTACTTTATCGTGTGTCGTTTCCATGTCTTTCCTGCACATTCTCTGTTCGTGGCCTTCTACCAAATGAGGCTTCGTTCCTCATTAACCAAGCAGCTAATTGAACCTTACTCCCGTCGTCCATCCTAAAGGTATCAATAAGTCCTCCACTTCCTCCTAGTTTTGACAGACATCCCAGTCCCATGAAGTGGTTTTCCACCCATCGTATCGAAGTTCTTACATATCTTAGAAAAAGCGTCTATATGCGTGGAGGATGAAATTCAAAAAAAAAGGAAAGAGGAAGAGATTCAAAACGGAGAATCGAAGGAAAGATGTATGGCTTTTGGGGGTTATGTTTTTAAAACAAACAAACTTTTATCTTAAAAATACTCTCCTTAAAACATATTATTGAAAGTATTTCTTTATAAATGCTTTTTGAAAAATAGTTTTTCAAAATTCATATTTGGTATGGTAACCTTCAGCTTTGATATCATGTGTAATACCCCACATCCATTAATGTCACTCACAAACGGAATGCATTAACTTCCATGGAGCGTATTTAGTGTGTAGAACAGAATATAACAAGACAGATATAAATAATGGTACTTGAAAATTTTAAAACAACTTTTATTGCAGTGGAGAAATAGTTTGATTACAACAACTTCATAAACCAAGTACACTTAATATCCATCTTGATAAATTGTTTCAGAGTACATAAAAAAAGCATAAACCCCAACACAAGTAGCTATAAAAGAGATGAGATGAACTTTAATTTCAGCAATCCAAGCACTTCCAAAAGAGAGAGAAAGATATCCAAGATCAAACTCCACTAGTACTAGTCCCACCCTGAGAACCTGGAGGAAAAAACGAAGAAAAGAGACGAAAACAAGGGGGTTAGATATAAAGTCTGGCGAGTATAATAACTTTAACAATATAATTATTAAAGTAACTAGGATAAGGCATAAACTTGGTAAGATAAGATATGACCATGAAACAAGTGGGCATGACAAAGCAATTAAGAGGAATATTCTGGTGTTAATCACGTTCCTAATCACTATAGGATAATTACTATACTGCACCAATGCTAATTACACCGCACCATTACTAGTCACCCTAAAAGTTGATCCCGCCCACCGAACAAAATAATATTAATGGTAGTTTCGTGTACTCCTAGCTGTCTTCAAAGGTGTCGTTTGCCCCTATCTCCGCTAGTCGTACCCCCTACCCTCCCCATTCTAATTATAATGTTTATTCAAAATATGGTAGTTGTACTCCTAGCTATCTTCATAGGTGCCGTCTGCTCCTATCTCCGCTAGTCGTACCCACTACCTTCCCCATTCTATCGGCTCCCTAACTCGTAGATACCCATGTTGGTCCCACAGTGGGGTGTATCACTCCCCAAAGTGGCAACCCGATACCACTAAAGATGCACGGCTTATATCTACACGATGCAACAACGTCTTACCTACCAGCCCGGGTCAACGCACGCACATGACCCCGTTCGACTTGCGTTGCCACCATTAACGCGCTTTGACCTCTTACAATCAAACCCAGTAAGCGTGCCCCGTCCTCGACTTGGGTCGAGCTCACAAAGATACTAAATGGGTTACTGGTTTGAAAAGGGTCCCCACACAAGCTTTAAACCGATGCTTAGTCCCAACTAAGATTCCCCACTTAACCCCTTCTTATTCATGTCTTCTTACATGTTTTCAACTTGGTTAAGTGTTTATAATTATATCCCAAATGTCCCCGATGTTATCCACTTAACAAATCAACATGTGTTATTGGTTAAGCTTGTCTTAACCCTACCCGCTTATCAGATCGATATATTATTGGTTAAGCTGGTCTTAACCCCATCCACTTATATATTATTGGTTAATTTGGTCTTAACCCTATCCGCTTATCCGATCAATATATTATTATTGGTTAAGTTTGTCTTAACCCTATCCACTTATCAGATTAATATATATATATATATATATATATATATATATATATTAATGGTTAAGCTGGTCTTAACTCTTCCCACTTATCAAATTATTAGTTAAGCTGGTCTTAACCCTACCCACTTATATATTATTGGTTAAGCTGGTCTTAACCCTATCCACTTATCAAATTATTGGTTAAGCTGGTCTTAACCCTATCCACTTACCATGTTTTACTTAGTTTATGATTAAGTACATCTTAGTTCATAGATACATTGGTTAAGAGAATAACTCCCTAAGTACCAACCCCGAAGACCGAAATCAACATCAGATTGTTACTCAGAGAATCACTCACTCAACCAAACTTCTGTTTGTTATTCATATTTGTCTTTAATGAGCATTAATTAATTATAAAGGCACCTAATCGTATTTCACATGCCACCCAAGGCACCCACTTAACCCCCTATGTCCCACCACATGTTTATCTGGTTAAGTGTTACTTAATTCATTAGAACTGTAACTTTGTAAAGACCTCCCACATTAGACTGGCATTTGCGGTTGCTGGATTTGTCGGGCGGGTCCGGGCAGTCTTATACCGCAAACAAGCCTAACCTCGTGTCTTTACAACTATTATGCATTTAATTCGTGCCTTTGACCTCTCATATTAGACTGGCATTTGTGGCTGCTGGATTTGCCAGGCGGGTCCGAGCAGTCTTACACCACAAAAGAGTCTAACCTCGTGTCTTAGGCGGTTTATTATTACACATCTTTATTTAACCCCAAATTAGATTAATATCCCTATTCAAATTTGTCAATAAATTCCAAATTTATTTATGTCCATAATTATCTCTTAAAATTATGTCCATAAATACCAATTATGCCAATTTAATGTCTCAAATTAATTATATGCCTTTTAAGGCCATTTTATTTCCAATTCACAATTTTATGTATATTCAATATTATCCCATCATCCCCACGCTATTCGTACGTTTTCATATGACATATGTTAGACTCGCAAATAGTCTAACTTATAAAAAGAAAAACAACATCACATAACGCATAAAATAGATCTAAGGATCATGACATAAACTTGCATATGAATTTCATTCAAACTAGCATATGATAGGGAACTAGCATAGGTAATGGGCATAAACTTGCATAACTTATGTATTGCTATAGATCAAAACATAAAGGTGTGAACTTGCATATGGATCTAAACATAAAGGTGTGAACTTGCATATGGATCTAAACATAAAGGTGTGAACTTGCATATGGATCTAAACATAAAGATGTAATCTTTCATATAGATCTAAACATAAATATGTAAACTTGCATATAGATCTAAACATGTAGATTAATGTCACATAAACTAGCATATGCATATACATGTTTCACAGATATTTCAATAACCCAAACTTGCATAAGATTCATACATGTATATATGATCCAATCATCACAAACTTGCATAAGATATATGATTCAATTTGCATAAGATATATGATTCAACTTTCATAAGATATATGATTCAACTTGCATAAAATTCACATAAGAACTAACATATGATCCAACACCACAAACATACATACAATTTACATCACATGATTCAAAATCATATTCTCATAATCCCAATTATATCTTATCATAATTAAATTAATGAATTATTTTGTGAAAGCTATCATACTCACTATTAAAAAGAATAGTCTTGTCTTTCTGGGATCTGTATTCTGAAACTGAATTGCTCGCCTTTGATGTAGACTTAGTTGTTATTAAGATTTGATTTGATTTTGATTCAAGCCTCTATCTTGCTATAGGGTTGAAAGTGTATTGTAACACCCCGTGTATTCTATAATAGTAAAATTCACAAATTAAAGTATAATTAATTTCAAATCAAAGAATTAAGGGAAACGGGATACGCCATTGCGTTCGTCTCGGAATTCTGCTTGAGATAGAGTCCGAGTTTGCGTAAAATGGACTCCGTATGAAGAAGATATGGCCTGCAGAAGTTTCAGAATCCAGTTTAAAATTCAAACAAACAGAAACAGCTCAGAAATCGAATTCAAATTTCAAAAATCGGGCTAGATTGGCCAGGGAGGGAATTTTCCCACCCAAGGCACCCAGGTCGACTGGGTAGTCGGCCTGGGGCACCCAGGTCGACTACATAGTCGACCTGTGGGTTGACTGGGTAGTCGACCTGGCCCCTGAGCCAGGTCAAACCCAGCCCCTCCTTGCTGGCCTGGTCTGTGCTTGGCCGAATTTCTGAGTCTTGCCTTGTCACTAGGGCTAGGTGTCAGCTCCTGATTGTTCTCTCCTTCAAACGAACGGCTAATATTCATCCAAGCTCCATCGACGGTCCTAATCAATTCACAAACTCTATAAAAAGGACCTAAGACTCCTCCTAATTCATACAAATAAGAATATGAATGAGACCGTCATGCTGCTGAGGAAGGACTAGGAGTAGCCGTCAAAATTGAGAGACGATTAGGAGATAATTCAAAAGCTTAAAGCAACGACAGCTAAATCAAAACAACGCCTACAACAAAGGATAGCATCTCCAAATTCAGAATTCAGATTCCTGAATTGAAGATTCGTCATACGTTGTAAGTAGAGTGCTATTCCGATGTGAATAAATAATTGCGTTTTGATTTGTGTAAAATGAGAAATAGAATTGTACTTGATTGTGGTGATAATAATTCATATTTGTATGTTGATATGATTCTAATCGATTTAGGATGTTGTGGTATAACGATTGGATATTTGCAAGTATGTGATTCATGTTGAAAGTTAACAACTACATGTTTGTGGTAGTTTATTACAACACCTATTGGATAATTGCAAGTATATGATTCATGTTGAAAGTTAACGACTATATGTTTGTGGTAGTTTATTTGAGATTCATGCAAGTATATGATTTATTATTATGCCAACATGATGTAAAATTTTATGGTCATCTTTAGTTTAATTGGATCCATTTGAGTATTATGATTCATATGAAGTTATGTTGGAATTGGCATCATGGTTCAAGTGTAAAACCATACTTTTGTAGTAGTGACAAAAGCAAGCATCTTTGTGAACTTGTATTAATTCTATGAACATGACTAAACTATGTTTGTTGTTATGCCTAATTGAAAAACATGTTTTAGGCCTATGTTGTTATCAAAATCATATGATAATATATGTGTCACATAATTAGGTTAGATTTACATTCCACTTGCAAGTTTACATGAATAGATTAAGAACCATGATTCATGTTTAGGTATGTTTATGCCATGATTCTATGAATAGATTAAAAACCATGATTCATGTTTAGGTATGTTTATGCCATGATTATATGCTATTACAATGCAAGTTCACAAGTGCCTAATTCATGTTAATTAGATCGTTATGTTGCAAGTTCATGCGCTCACACTCCCCTTTTTATGTTACTTAGAATATATAAACACCATGTTCTAAGCCTCCCCTTTTTCATGTGGCTAAGTTGGGTTTAAATGTTAAACCCAACATATGTTATATTGTAGCGAACGTATAAAGCGGGGGTAATGACGTTTGGGTTAAAATATAAAACATATGTGTTGGCATGTTTGACGCATGCCAACGACCTTGAAAAACAATTAAGTGGTGTAAATTAATTTTACCCAATAAAGATGAATTTGAATAATGAGCCGCAAATATTTACATATAAAAAGAAAAGAGACAAAATATGTAAATTTAGAAAATACGATGTGTTTAACCCAAGGTTGGATTGAGTTGTGATGTAAACCTGCCCGGAACCGCCCGGCTGTCCAGTAGTCACAACAATACCTATCCAATGTGGGTGGTTAAACACGGAGCCCAATAAGGACCCAAGGTTAGACTGAGTTGTGGCGTAAGACTGCCCGGACCCAACCGGCAACAGGCAGCCACAACAATACCTGTCTAATGTGAGAGGTCGAGGCTTTAATAAGACAATTAAGGCTGAGTCAAGATTGACAGGATTAAGTAAATTGAATTAATACTTAATCAAAATGGAACATGCTAAACTATATAGACTGATTGGGGGTTAGGTTTACAAAACACTTAACCAACTTAGCATGTTGGCTAGAAATAGAAAACCTAGTAGCGGGGGACCCTTTTCAGCAGTAACCCTACAAGGTGTATCAGGATACCCTGAACTAGGCAGGGTGGGGCACAATTACTGGGCTGACTGTAAGAGGTCAAATCGATGGCGGTGGTGCAACAGTGTAGGTTCTAACGGGGTGCGGGCGTGCACACACTCCGGCGCAGAAAAATAAGGCACTGGGCGCCAGTAGTATACCTGTGCATTCTAGAATTGTGTCGGGCCGCCACCATGGGACTTGATACACCCCGTGGTGGGACCAACATAGGTAACTACAACAACGGGAGCCGTAAGACACATGTAACTATGCGAGTAGGAGCCGATCATTAGAAACGAATCACTTCACCCTGATTATGGGGTGCCTGTTGGGAACTAGTTTATATGGATGCAGAGATTAATATGGGGTACGATGGTATATTCGACTCTAGACAACTTAACTCAGTTTATGGTGCTTTCCCATTTCCAGTTTATACTTATCATACCCAGTTCTTTATTCATAGACTGAATAGTCCTAGACTTACTCAGGCTTTATGTCTGACTCCACTTTTCTTTCGTCCCCCCCCCCCCCCCAGGTCCACAGGGAGGGAATACCGCAGCTTGACCAGTTTTCACACCCAGCTTGAATAGAAAGAATGTATTGCTTGGATCTTTTTCGTTTTGGACCATGGCTTTGGACAGCAATTATGGGACTTATGCAGTTTACTTATGTTTTTATGCTTCTTTAAATAATGTAATCAAGACAGTTATGAAGATGTTATGTTTTTGGAAGTATTGTAAGACAAATTATGACATGGTTTGTGTAACACGTATTTTGTTGAAATAAAAATTGCTGTTGTTTTCCGCTGTTCAAAAATATGTGTATTTATATCTATCTTGTGTATCTGTGACTTATACTTATAAGCCTCCACCAAAATTAGGGCATTCCCTTTGAGAGTGACCCTAACGGAGGTGGGGTGTTTCACTTGGTATCAGAGCATAGGTTTACCAGATAAGATAAAAAGTTTTGGAAATTTATTTTCAAAACAAAATTTAAAGAAGCATTTTTAAAGATAAAATATTATTTTATTTTAAAAAGGCATAGTCCCACCCCCCAAAGCCATAGGTACTATCTTTTATCCTTCGTTTTGAATCTATCCTTTTTGTTTCAGCATGTCCGAAGAACTTAACTTGCCATAGGGTATACCAATACCTGGTTGGTTTAGACGATTCTTAGAAGCAAGGGCCACTCAGCCAGGTCCTACCGTTCCTCCTCCCCCAGCTGCAGGAAATCATCCAGCTGCAGCAGCACCTCTTCCTCCACCTCCTCCGCAGGGAAATACTTTTGCTAAGATATGTAAAGATTTTAAAGCTATGGGAGGAAAGGACTTTCATGGAACCGAGTCCTTCGTGGTAGCCAGGAATTGGCTGAAAGAAACCGAGGACTTATTCGTCATCTTTGAGGTAGAAGATAGGCAGAAGGTACAACTGGCAGTATGGCTACTTAAAGGCGAGGCTTCCTACTGGTGGGAAGTCGCTAATGCAGAAAGACCAGTGGAAACATGGGAGGACTTTAGGGCAAGGTTAGAGGCTAAATTTCTCTCAGAAGCTGAAAGGAGTCTTCAGTTGGAAAAATTCTTATTTCTTAAGCAAGGGAATATGACAGTCAAAGAGTATGTTAACCAGTTCGATCAGCTGGCTAGGTTCGGACTGGACCTAGTCAACACCCCGCACAAGAAGGCTCTCCGCTTTGTCAAGGGGTTGAATGAGCCATTACACAGTTTGGCCATGACCCATATACCCATGGGAGCTACGTATGAAAGGTTGGTGCAGATGGCATTGCTGAACGAAGAGGATAAGGGCAAGAAGGAGAAAAAGGCAGAAAGCTCTCAAGGGAAGAAAGAGGGTTTGCAGCCTAAGAAGACAGACTTTAAGAAGGGCGGGAAAGACAACAAAGAGAAGAGGAAGTGTAATTTCTGTGGCAAAGTGGGGCACTTAGTGAAAGATTGCCAGAAAAAGAAGGCCAAGATGAATGGTGGGTGCTTTTCTTGCGGTGAGACAGGCCACCTGGCTAAGGATTGCCCAAAGAAGCGAGGGCAGGGGCAGAGGGTTGGATCCACCTTAGGGGCACAAGTTCATGCGCCAGAAGCGCCACCTCTGCAGCAGCGAGGTATAAATACTTCTGTAGAAAGTGTAGTTTATCTTTATTATCACCCAGTTTGCACTTTATTTGATTCTGGCGCATCACACTCCTTTATCTCATCTGCTTTAGTAGAATCTCTGCACCTAGAAACTAGAATGGTAGAGGACCCCTTAATTGTTTCAAATCCAATTGGGGGCCCAACTTATTTATCTATGATCTGTGTGGGATTGAAAATTTCTATTCTAAGCGTAGAATTTAAATGTAGTGCCTTTGTTTTGGGCTTTTCGGGGTATGGTTTGATTTTGGGCATGGATTGGCTATCCAGTAATGGTGCCATCCTGGATTGTGAGAAAAGGGTGGTTAGGCTTCTAACCCAACTCGGTAACACTCTGGAAATTACTTGTAATCCCTCGTATGCGGTTATGCTTAGTTATCTTGAATCGCTAGATGCCTCTGTTGAAAGTTTGTAATCGGTTAGAGTGGTCCGGGAATATCCGGATGTCTTCGAAGAGGTGAAGGGCTTGCCTCCGAAGCGGGAGATAGACTTCCGCATATATCTTGTAGATAATGCAAAGCCAGATGCGTTTCCCGTCAGACAAATGGCTCCCCGGGAAAGGAAAGAGCTCAGTAAACAGATTAAAGAGCTTCTAGAGAAGGGGTTCGTTAGAAGGAGCATTTCAGAATGGGGCGCTCCAGTGGTGTTCGCCACAAAGGCGGATGGTTCACTCCGTCTGTGTGTTGACTATAGGGAGCTCAACAAGCTAACGAAAAGATTAGGCACCCTCTCTCCAGAATTGACGATCTGTTTGATCAGCTTGTAGGAGCGTCTGTTTTCTCCCAACTCGATTTGGCGACCGGTTTTCAACAGCTAAGGGTGGCTGAAGATAGTATCGATAAGACAGCATTCAGAACCCCAGACGGCTTCTTTAAATGGCTTGTTATGTCTTTCGGCTTGACAAATGCACCCGCTTACTTCGTGGACCTAATGAGTAGGGTGTTCAGAGATTTCCTCAATAAGTTCGTAGTGGTCTTCGTAGACGATATCTTGATCTTCTCAAAGAATGAAGAAGAGCATGCTCAGCACCTAAGGGCAATCATGGAAACTCTGCGAGTCCATCAGCTAAAAGCCAAATTCTCCAAATGCCACTTTTGGAGAGAGGAAGTAAGGTTTCTTGGGCACATAGTATCCAAAGAAGGGTTAGCTGTGGACCCTGCTAAGGTAGTAGCGGTGCAGGACTGGAAGACACCAAAGAACGCAACAGAAGTCCGAAGCTTTCTCGGGCTAGCAGGCTTCTATCGGAAATTCATCAGAGACTTTGCTAAAATATCAGCTCTGCTCACAAGGCTGACAAAAAAGAATCTAGTGTTCAATTGGGACTTGGATTGCGAGTTCGCTTTCCAACGACTGAAAAGGGCTCTTACAACAGCCCCAGTTTTGACGTTGCCAGATGGAAGCAAGATGTTCACAGTTTATACATATGCATGTAGGACAGGGCTAGGCGCTGTCTTGATGCAAGAAGGGAGGGTAGTAGCTTATGGTGGAAGGCAATTGAAAGTGCATGAAAAGAACTACCTGACCCACGATCTTGAGTTAGCTGCCATCATCTTTGCACTCAAGTCTTGGCGACACTATCTCCTAGGTGAGAAGTTCGAACTTTACACTGACCATAAATCGTTGAAATATCTTTTCTCGCAGAAAGATCTTAACTTGAGGCAACAGAGATGGATGGAGTTTCTTGCCTCGTACGATTTCGAGATCTCCTACACTCCGGGCAAAGGTAATGTAGTGGCAGACGCGTTGAGCCGAAAGAAACTGACCCTAAGCCCGCTGTTTGTTGAAAGACAAAGCCTAGAGTTTATAGCCAGCTTTGGCTTTAGGCCCTCCTCCGATTTTGTACCGGGCTTGCTAGCATCTCTCGAAGTACGCCCGACTTTAGTGGACTCAATAGGGACAGCACAACGTGAAGACCCTCAGCTTGTGGAGACGATTGATAGGCTAATTAGGGGTGAGACTTCAAGTCACCTCAGCAGATACTCCATCGACGATAAGGGTTGGCTAAGGCGAGACGGAAGACTAAGCGTCCCACAGACAGGGGATTTAGTAAAGAAGGTTCTCGAGGAAGCACATCACTCCAAGATGACGATACACCCAGGCGGAGATAAAATGTACAAGGACATAAAGAGAACTTTCTTTTGGAACAGCATGAAGAAGGATGTGGCAGATTTCATTTCTAAGTGTATGGTGTGCCAACAGGTTAAGGCGGAACAGAAAAAGCCTGGCGGTCTGCTCCATCCTCTAGAAGTCCCGCAGTGGAAGTGGGATAGCATCTCAATGGACTTCATTGATGGGCTGCCTAGGTCTAGAAGAGGCAACACTAGCATTTGGGTAATAGTGGATAGGCTTACTAAAAGCGCCCACTTTTTACCTGTCAAGAGTAAAAGAACTGCCTCATCCCTAGCATCTCTTTACCTCAAGGAAATTGTTCGACTCCATGGAATACCCTCCAGCATTGTTAGTGACCGAGACCCTATCTTCACAAGTGAGTTTTGGCGGAGTCTGCAAGAAGCGGTAGGCACACAGTTATGCTTGAGTACAGCCTATCACCCCCAAACCGACGGCTAGACAGAAAGAGTAAACAGAGTTTTGGAAGACCTTTTAAGACTGTGCGTCCTTGACTTCGGAGGGACGTGGGAAGACCATCTTCCTTTGGTGGAATTTGCCTACAACAACAGCTACCAAGCAACCATCGGAATGGCGCCCTTCGAAGCTTTATATGGAAGACCGTGCCGATCGCCCACTTGTTGGTGGGAGTCTACTGACAAGCTCATACTTGGACCGGATATGATCCGAGAGACTTCAGAAAAAGTAGACTTAATACGGAGAAGAATGAAGACAGCCCAAGACAGACAAAAATCCTACGCCGACAAGAGGAGGACCGACCTTGAATTTGAGGTTGGGGACAGAGTTTTTCTTAAGGTATCTCGGCTAAGGAACGTTGTTCGTTTTGGAACCACAGGAAAGATAGCACCAAGGTTCGTAGGACCGTTTCCTATTATTGAGAAAATTGGGAAAATGGCCTATAGATTAGAGCTACCCGAAAAGCTGGCCGGAGTTCACAATGTTTTCCATGTTTCGCACCTCCGAAAATGTCTACATGAATCTGCTGAAGTGGTAGAGCCAAATATCCTAGAAGAAGCTGAAGTGGAACGCGAAGCAACTGTGAGGAAAGTTCCAACCCGCATATTAGGAACGGAAGTGAAAAAGCTACGCAACCGCGAAGTCAAGATCGTCAAAGTTCGGTGGAGCGACGCCGAGGGAGACGCAACTTGGGAAACTGAAGCTAGAATACGCGCAGCCTACCCTTTTCTTTTCGAGGGTACATCTTTGATCTTTCTTTTTCCTTAAGTTGTGCTTTTATCTATCTTTTTTTTAGGTATATCACCTCGACCTTATCTTTTAGGTAGAAACTCTTTGGATGAAAACATGTTATTGAAACATGTTATGGATGATGGTTGCAAGTGGTTGCAAGTGATTGCTAGTGGTTGCTCGTGGTTGCATATACACACACAATTTAGGTTTTAGATCGGCTCAGTCACTTCATATTGCATATGCATATATATATATATATATATATATATATATATATATGTTTGCAGTTGTATATGGTTGAAGTTTAATGTGTTGTCATATGGATGTTGCATTTATATGAATGATTGTGCACTCATGTAGAATCATGAATAGGAAAATTTGCATACATAATGGATTCATGACACTTACATAATTTGCATTAAGGAGGTCAACTTAATCAGTAGACCGACTGATTTTGCATTAGATAAGTACATGTACACACACTTCGCATATGATCATGAAGCATTAGAAATCTTTTAAGGACAATGGATGCTCGTGTTTGATGGATGAGTAGATGGATGTTTGGATGTTAGGATGCACATTCTTCCTGAACTTGAAGATTTCGGGGACAAAATCCTTTTAAGTGGGGGAGAATGTAACACCCCGTGTATTCTATAACAGTAAAATTCACAAATTAAAGTATAATTAATTTCAAATCAAAGAATTAAGGGAAACGGGATACGCTATTGCGTTCGTCTCGGAATTCTGCTTGAGATAGAGTCCGAGTTTGCGTAAAACGGACTCCGTATGAAGAAGATATGGCCTCCGGAAGTTTCAGAATCCAGTTTAAAATTCTAACAGACAGAAACAACTCAGAAATCAAATTCAAATTTTGAAAATCGTGCCAGATTGGCCAGGGCGGGAATTTTCCCACCCAAGGCACCCAGGTCGACTGGGTAGTCGACCTGGGGCACCCAGGTCAACTACATAGTCGACCTGGGGGTCGACTGGGTAGTCGACCTGGCCCCTGAGCCAGGTCGAACCCAGTCCCTCCTAGCTGGCCTGGTCTGTGCTTGGCCGAATTTCTAAGTCTTGCCTTGTCACTAGGGCTAGGTGTCAGCTCCTGATTGGTCTCTCCTTCAAACGAACGGCTAATATTCATCCAAGCTCCATCGACGGTCCTAATAAATTCACAAACTCTATAAAAAGGACCTAAGACTCCTCCTAATTCATACAAATAAAAATATGAATGAGACCGTCATGCTGCTGAGGAAGGACTAGGAGTAGCCGTCAAAATTGAGAGACGATTAGGAGACAATTCAAAAGCTTAAAGCAACGACAACTAAATCAAAACAACGCCTACAACAAAGGATAGCATCTCCAAATTCAGAATTTAGATTCCTAAATTGAAGATTCGTCATACGTTGTAAGTAGAGTGCTATTCCGATGTGAATAAATAATTGCGTTTTGATTTGTGTAAAATGAGAAATAGAATTGTACTTGATTGTGGTGATAATAATTCATATTTGTATGTTGCTATGATTCTAATCGATTTGGGATGTTATGGTATAACGATTGGATATTTGCAAGTATGTGATTCATGTTGAAAGTTAACAACTACATGTTTGTGGTAGTTTATTACAACACCTATTGGATAATTGCAAGTATATGATTCATGTTGAAAGTTAACGACTATATGTTTGTGGTAGTTTATTTGAGATTCATGCAAGTATATGATTTATTATTATGCCAACATGATGTAAAATTTTATGGTCATCTTTAGTGTAATTGGATCCATTTGAGTATTATGATTCATATGAAGTTATGTTAGAATTGGCATCATGGTTCAAGTGTAAAACCATACTTTTGTAGTAGTGACAAAAGAAAGCATCTTTGTGAACTTGTATTAATTCTATGAACATGACTAAACTATGTTTGTTGTTATGCCTAATTGAAAAACATGTTTTAGGCCTATGTTGTTATCAAAATCATATGATAATATATGTGTCACATAATTAGGTTAGATTTACATTCCACTTGCAAGTTTACATGAATAGATTAAGAACCATGATTCATGTTTAGGTATGTTTATGCCATGATTCTATGAATAGATTAAAAACCATGATTCATCTTTAGGTATGTTTATGCCATGATTATATGCTATTACAATGCAAGTTCACAAGTGCCTAATTCATGTTAATTAGATCGTTATATTGCAAGTTCATGCGCTCACACTCCCCTTTTTATGTTACTTAGAATATATAGACACCATGTTCTAAGCCTCCCCTTTTTCATGTGGCTAAGTTGGGTTTAAATGTTAAACCCAACATATGTTATATTGTAGCGAACGTATAAAGCGGGGGTAATGACGTTTGGTTTAAAATATAAAACATATGTGTTGGCATGTTTGACGCATGCCAACGACCTTGAAAAACAATTAAGTGGTGTAAATTAATTTTACCCAATAAAGATGAATTTGAATAATGGGCCGCAAATATTTACATATAAAAAGAAAAGAGACAAAATATGTAAATTTAGAAAATACGATGTGTTTAACCCGAGGTTGGATTGAGTTGTGATGTAAACCTGCTCGGAACCGCCCGGCTGTCCAGTAGTCACAAAAATACCTATCCAATGTGGGTGGTTAAACACGGAGCCCAATAAGGACCCGAGGTTAGACTGAGTTGTGGCGTAAGACTGCCCGGACCCAACCGGCAATAGGCAGCCACAACAATACATGTCTAATGTGAGAGGTCGAGGCTTTAATAAGACAATTAAGGCTGAGTCAGGATTGACAGGATTAAGTAAATTGAATTAATACTTAATCAAAATGGAACATGCTAAACTATACAGACTGATTGGGGGTTAGGTTTACAAAACACTTAACCAACTTAGCATGTTGGCTAGAAATAGAACACCTAGTAGCTGGGGACCCTTTTCAGCTGTAACCCTACAAGGTGTATCAGGATACCCTGAACTAGGCAGGGTGGGGCACGATTACTGGGCTGACTGTAAGAGGTCAAATCGATGGCGGTGGTGCAGCAGTGTAGGTTCTAACGGGGTGCGGGCGTGCACATACTCCGGCGCAGAAAAATAAGGCACTGGGCGCCAGTAGTATACCTGTGCATTCTAGAATTGTGTCGGGCCGCCGCCATGGGACTTGATACACCCCATGGTGGGACCAGCATAGGTAACTACAACAACGGGGGCCGTAAGACACATGTAACTATGCAAGTAGGAGCCGATCATTAGAAACGAATCACTTCACCCTGATTATGGGGTGCCTGTTGGGAACTATTTTATATGGATGCAGAGATTAATATGGGGTACGATAGTATATTCGACTCTAGACAACTTAACTCAGTTTTTGGTGCTTTCCCATTTCCAGTTTATACTTATCATACCCAGTTCTTTATTCATAGACTGAATAGTCCTAGACTTACTCAGGCTTTATGTCTGACTCTACTTTTCTTTCGTCTTCTTTTCTTTCTTCCCCCCCCCCCCAGGTCCACAGGGAGGGAATACCGCAGCTTGACCAGTTTTCACACCCAGCTTGAAGAGAAAGAATGTATTGCTTGGATCTTTTTCGTTTTGGACCATGGCTTTGGACAGCAATTATGGGACTTATGCAGTTTACTTATGTTTTTATGCTTCTTTAAATAATGTAATCAAGACAGTTATGAAGATGTTATGTTTTTGGAAGTATTGTAAGACAAATTATGACATGGTTTGTGTAACACGTATTTTGTTGAAATAAAAATTGCTGTTGTTTTCCGCTATTCAAAAATATGTGTATTTATATATGTCTTGTGTATATGTGACTTATACTTATAAACCTCCACCAAAATTAGGGCATTCCCTTTGAGAGTGACCCTAACGGAGGTGGGGTGTTTCATGTATGGCGGCTACTCTAGGTTCTCCATTGACGGCATGGCGGCTCTTGTTATGAATTTGTGTGATTAGGGTTAGGGGTTCTAGGGTGTTTTTATAGAAGATTAGTTAACTAAGAGCCATCAGATTAACATAGAATCAATCAAGACCATCCAGTCAAGACAGAATGACACTGCAGCCCTAATGACTCAGCACTGAGTCACAAAATCATCATCTTTCAGATCTGCCCGGGAGGGGGCAGGTCGACACTAAGGTCGACCTGTTTAGGGGGAGGTCGACACTAGGGTCGACCCCCTGGTCGACCTGGTCCTTGTTTTATTTATTTTTGAACCTGAAGTTGTTTTTAATTTAATTAATTTCTAAAACTTTTGGAGGCCATAACTCCTTCATATGAAGTCCAATTCACACAAACTTGGACTCTATCTCAAGCAGAATTCCGAGACGAACGCAATGGCGCAATCCGTTTCCCTTAATTCCCACATTTGAAATTAAGTATTCTTTAATTTTTTAACTTTAGTATTTAAAATTACGGACTGTTACAGGAATCAAGGCGGTCTTTTAATCGTGGTGCACCACCACGCCTTGGGGACGTCATCTTCTCGTCCTTTATACTCTCTCTCGAATCGTGAGAGTTAGAGTTAATCAGGTGAACAGTCATGTCATTTGCCCCGGCTTTCCTTCTGCACTATAATTCCAAGAGCCGGATTCTACCAGCTTGAGTGTCGTTCTCGAATTCGATTTTAATTATACTTGCCGCTTCGCTCTGGCGGATGTACATTATCGGGTAAGTGGTCGGGCCACACTTGCCGAATCTTTGCATTCCTCCATTCAATCTGTGGGAGCATTAATTTGCACCAAACTTCAGGTACTTGCATCATTCATGTCGCACGAGTTAGTCTTGCCAGTAATTCAGGAAGCATGTAAAGTAGATCGCATAATTGAAAAGTAAGCATATCAAGGGGCAGTGCTGCCTCCTTTATTCAGATTCATATAATCTGGTGGCGTTGTGCATAGGATCGAGCCATGTAGCTAGTCGAGTTGCGTCTATCTGGAGTTAGATTCTGACTTTGAGCTATACAGCTCTACTTAGATGGAGGGTGTGGCTATGTATATGAGCAGTTCAGTCGAGCCTGTAACGACCCAAGGATTTTCGGCCTCGAAAATCGACATAAATACATTTCCCGTATCTCATGCCGACCTCCCAAACACCGAAAATACCAGAACGTTATTAGAAAGAATTTAGAGGGTGAGATAAGAAAGAAAGAAATATTAGAATAAAAGAAGAAGAAAAAACAACACAATAAAGTCTCACATTGTAGTGAAACAAAATATAATACAGAAATAAATCTTTATTGAGAGCTTTAAAAAAATACTTACAACCATCAGAGTACATCACACATCTGGACAGTTATTATAACCTGTCCTCATATACAACACACAGTGGAATAATAGCTATAGGATATCATACGTTTGAACACCTCCAGCGCGTCTCTTCACAGCATTCGATAACCTGAACATGTACACCCCGGGCTAACCCGAGCATTTACAAAACACCGGGTCAATCTGGTGAACCAGAGTGAGAAAAAAACTCGCACAGTATTAAGGTATCACACAACTTGATTTTAAAGTAAAAATCTTTTCGAAAGAAAAGGATAATCGTAAGACCGAATCCACACATAAATACAGACCGTTTTTACCTTACGATAACCCAAAACGTTTTTGAAATCAATATCTTTTCTGATATTATAATAGTGTTTAAATACAAGTAAATAACAATCTAGTGGAACGCTTGCATCTCACGCTCCACATGTATAGTATACAATCAAAGCCACGGGCTCTTATTGGAGATTGGATTCTGACTATAACAAGGTATGGGACCACCTACCAATAGTGTATCTCTAGAGGCGAATACACTGGGTTCAACAAGAACGTCCTGCAACCCGGCCCTCACATGACCGACCACTCATTTCGCTTGAGTGTATCGAATGTATATCACCAACGGTTGGGCTCAATCCACCGTTTCCCAAAAAGGGACAACATCGAAATAGATTAAAGAAGCAAAAGGAATTTCTCTAGATTGTGATTATACAGCCTAACGGGAGCAACCCATATAGCCATGTTGCCTGCCCGATTTTTGTCATTTCCCGGTTGTGAGGCTTGAGGTCAGAATTATCTTTTGGGACATCTGACCACTATTCACTTTGAATGCCACATCGTCAGATCCGTCATATATCACTAATTGACATCCACAAAAAATACTCTAGTTGGGAGCTAACCAACTATGGCACGTTTGAAGAAATCAACGTACGTGATCCTTTTGGAAATACTCTGTCATACATCCGTCCATAAAAGTCATCCAGGAATAGGATGAACCGAAGGTACCCTCTTACTACATCCTAGGAATCACCCTACAGATCAGTAGCGAGTAGTCCTTGAAATCCGTAGATTCCAACCATGACAGAATCACAACATATATCTGCTTGCAAGGCAGAGAATTTTAGTGGCTCTTCTGTTTATGAAAATATACGGTCTTCCACGCTCCATCTCGATCATCTTCTAATATATTCAGGTATTTGTTGGACAGAATGGTTTTCGAATATAAATTCGATCCCGGTCTTTTCGTACCAACAATCGTATTAGACAGATTTGATAGTCGGTGATTTAACTATCAAAATAAACAGTGTTTCAATCATGATAACCCAATGAGTTCACTAGTTCAGTATTCAGCACCACTTGGCCTTCTAATTTAAAACAACGTAAATTTAAATCTTTTAAATAATTCGATATTACAAATATAGTTCTTTGCTTCTTATTTAACATAAGACTTTTCTTTAAACAGTTCATTTTAATACTTAGGAAAATCCTGTATCATATCCAGTTTCTACTTTCACCTTTAAAACATTACCATGTTATTATCTAATATTGGGAAATCATTTCAACTCATTACTCGTAAAACGATGTTACGAAATATCTTTTACTTCATTACTTAAAGATACATAATGCTTATTCTTATTGAGTAAACTCAACATTTACATTTCATTCTAGCTCGAAAATATCGTTATAATTCACGAGTTTATAAATCTGATTAACATCAGAAGTTTACTTTATTAAATCAATTAATAATTAATTATAAAATAAATATTAGTACTTTTCTTTTAATAAACTTTTATTCAACATAATATATTTCAACATCTGTCTCCAATTATAAAATAAATTTTTATAACTGTATTTCTATCGATTTGCCTGACGGTAAATCAATATTTACAAAACGATTGATTTTATAGGTCATATATCGCCAAATACTCAACCAATACCACCCATTGGTTTAAGCTAAAAACAGATGTTGAAATCTTATCAAAAATCAACAATCAGATCAATCACCCCAAACAGGGCAGTTCATATGTTGATAATATGAAATAAATAATATATGGAGGAATCCCGTTGGATCCCTCCAACCTGTCCTTCCCTGTATTCAGATGGTTACCTCCAAATGTAACGCCCCATTCCATTTAACTGATATATGATAGTAATAACAACTATTTCACATCAACTACTTAACAAAACAATTCAGCCAGATAAAACAATTCAAAACATTAAACACGTTTATTTTGTAAACGTGTCCAATAATGTAAGTTACCTTTATTGGAACCAATCATTAAAATAATGATTTGGTATTTTAATGAAATTAAAAAACGGTTTAATTTCATTGGTTAAATCAACAAATAAATATATAATTAGCAAACAGCCAACCATCAACAAACAGAGCATACAAAATAAAAACCCAGGTTATATAAAATATAAATGGGAAAAACTGAGTGAGTTTAACTCACCTTATTTCTGTCTGTCGAGATAACAGCTGAATTTAGTTAAATTAAATGCGTGTTTAATTTAACTGAAAACCCCAGCTACCTCCTAACATGTTCACACCTGTACCGTAATGTAGTCCTTTCCGATTTGATTCCAACGAATCTGACGGCACGTAAATCTGATCATGTATGGATTCGTTATAAGCTTTATAAGTTAATAAGTTTTTATTTTAAGTTAAACTAAACTAATATTCAAAAAAAAATTAGGCTTCACCTTGTTTCATTTCCTTGGCCGGCTTACCCCCAACCCGTTATTCTTTTACAAAACCCTTCCTCGTGTATCCAAGCCCTCACAAATTCCACCACCTCCACAAATAATCGGTCATGGCCGAAATCAAATCCCTAATCCCCCTTTCTACCTTCAGCCAAATCGAAGTCAACCGCTTGAAATTCCCCCACGCAACCCTTCTCCAGTCATTCCCTTCGATCGAACTTCTCCAGCAACCACCACGGGCTTCGCTGATCAATCTCAGAGCCTTCTAGCTCCACTACAGGTTATTAACACCACTCGAACTTCCAACGTGAATATGAACCGAACCCTTCATTCTTACATCATCAGAAAATCTGTCTGACTCCAAGATGAAGTGTGTGTATCCCCCAAGTTCAGATAAGTATTTTAATTCATTTTTGTTTGTTGTTATGTGTTTGTTTCGATTTTATAGGTAGTTTGAATGGTTTTGTTTTGCTGTATATGATTTTGGAATGGGAAAGCATACTGTGTGTATACGCATATTTATAGTATTGAGAAATTTTGATGAGATCAAAGTCCATCAGTCTTCTCTTCTAAATATTAGGCTACCCTATGCTTAGGCCATTAGTTTTTGAACCCTTTTCAGATTTTCGTATTGTTGATGGATGCTTGAGGGTTTTAACAAATATTTGTTGAATTTAGTATGATATTTCAGTACAACTGATCTGTTCGATGGAAGTATAGATCGAACTGTGTGTGTAGATTAGGTTAGGCTGAGTTGTAAATTTTATCAGAAATTTAAACTGTAGATTGTTGGATTTATAATACATAGTACAGTCCTAATAAATTTGTTTATGTTATTTACTGTGTATAGGCAGATATAAATTTGCTATTCTGATCTGTATAGATTTGATGGTGTAATCTATACATAGATTTGATTCTTCTGAGATGTTCATTGTACTATTTAGATTAATATATACATAGTTGTTCATTGTCTTGTTTTTGAATTGACATATCTATTTCTTCCGCTATGAAATTTACAGTTTTTAGCTGTACCTCACACTATTTTTTGCTGATCATGGGCTATATAGTCTTGATGTATACATATATAAATAGTAGTTTAGCTATTTGGGTCTATTTTCTATAGTTGTTTGAGATGATCTTTTCCCTTTGTTGTTTTGATTTGATTATTTAGCTGTCGGTATAATTATATATTTTTGTTTTTGGTTAGCTGTTCATGATCAGTGCACATGGAAAGTCTGCGTTTTACTGTGACTTGAATGAAACAAGATATGCAGCAAATTTAAAAATTAGAATGAATATATATATATATATATGTTGTTGTTGTTATATATACATATACATACATATATATATATTAACACTTTCAATTGGTACTCTTATACCCATTTGTTACAGGAAAGAAGCACGAAAAGGAAATGAAGTGGAAGCAAGGCAACAGTAAAGAAAAGATAGAATAGAAGTGGGAGGAGGAGATTGAGTAGTACTTCCCAATATAACAGAAGGGGATGCACAATGATATGAATTGTTTTCCCTTGTATTTGTATTTGTACAAACAATATTTTATGAATATATGCGTTGTTTTCTTTCTATTAATATTTTCTATTTCAGTTTTTTCTTATTCTTGGAGCAAATTTGTATTTGTTGGGGCAAGTATAATGTGTGTTTAGTTTCCATGTTCATGTATCACTTATTAGTTTGTTGAACAAAAATGATATGTATGCGGGTTTCATGTGTATTGCCGAACCAAAAGGAAATGCTGATGGGTATATGTATATATACATACACACACACATAAGAATCTATACTGAAAATATAAACTGTGTGTATGTAGTACACAAGCCTTAGGTGGGTTTATTTATAATCTTATAAAATGTCGATACGATATACATTAAATTCAACATCTAATTTTAACGATAATAAATTAAGGTCATCGTATTTATTAAAACAATAGCTTCAATCTCGAACAGTATAGAATTTCAAATCTCCACATTTAAAATTTGGAGCTTAAATGATAATCCATATATAAAAAAAAATCTTTTATATTCATAAATAAATCGTTATAATTTAAAAACGATTCCATAGCGATTATTTTAAAATTTTATTTAGCCGTAACTAACAATTTATAACACGAAATCTAGATTTTCCTCATTCGTATGAAAATTATAATCAACACGCTTTCAACGCTTCTTGTTTCACAGAAATCTGACTTATATTGGATCCTGTGTATCCTATTAAAGTTTAAAACTCCATATTACAAACTGCCACGCGATTTCGAGCTCGTTTTATAATTATATAAATATATAACTTTCAAACTTCGTTTTTAATAACAAATTAGATATTAAATCCATTAATATTCCAAATATAATATTTAAAATAATAAATCAAATAAAATATTTGGCTATCAAAATACGGGACATTACATTCTTCCTTCCTCAAAATAATTTCGTCCCCGAAATTGCTAAGGTAAGAAAGAATGTTACAAACCCATTAATTTTCAAATCAAATTTAATTTAAATCAAAAACCCGTTTATTATCATAAATAAATATTTTCAAAAATATCAAAAAAATTCTAACACTTTAAATTCCCAGAAAAATTCGGTAGAGTCTCCCTTGTACGGAGTGACATCTGCGATATCGCAGGAACAAATAATATATATACATCGGCCCACACTATCGGAAAACAAAAATCAAAACCCAAAATTTTTTATTTTCGCGTAGGCGTAACTTTTACGAGCGCTATTGAGCATATTTGCTTAATATATATGCGATTTACTCAACCAATATCAATCTGTCTAGCCATCTGACACCTGTACTCAACTCACTTCACATATAAGTAACCGATACATGAAATATGTTATTAATCAACAATATAATCATACCAATTCCAAGATAAAACAGATAGCATCAATTTATTATCAAATACAGGGTTAAATCATAAATCCCAATTCATATGCAGTTTCATTCCAGTTTAATTATACCGGAAATTATGTTTTAGTTTATAATTCATTTATCTCTATTAAATTGTTAATTATTCCCATTCAAACAAACTATTATCCTATAACAAACAAAACACAATCATAACCAATACACAACCAAATCACTGAATTTATACTCAATATTAATATTTAATTTTGGTTTCACATATTTGATTATTATTCATTCATTTAATTTCCAATTTCCAACTCTGTTTTATTTAATTATCTCAATTTTAATATCATTATTAATTTAATTTTCACTTAACTAAGTTAAGTTTTCAAATTTTCAATCTGATTTGAATTCCATTCAAATCAATCAAACATATTAATATCTCAATAATTTGATAAAATTATTTCCTTCCTGTACGAAAATATAATTCAGGTAAATTATTTCATTTACCTTCTTTCAAAACAATACTGCATTCATTTACCAGTCCAAGGCTTCTCAACACTTGAACCGATCCATCAACACAAGACAAAACATTTGTATATAAAATTTACATATACGCTCTCATATATATACATTCAATCTCGATCTAGGATATTACTAATCCCATCTCTATCGAGTTAGACCACAGAGCCAAGGTTATTACTAAACCAATATCTCTTATACCACTGTAACGACCCAAGGATTTTCGGCCCCGAAAATCGACATAAATACATTTCCCGTATCTCATGCCGACCTTCCAGACACCGAAAACACCAAAACGTTATTAGAAAGAATTTAGAGGGTGAGATAAGAAAGAAAGAAATATTAGAATAGAAGAAGAAGAAGAAGAAACAACACAACACAAAGTCTCACATTGCAGTGGAACAAAATATAATACAGAAATAAATCTTTATTGAGAGCTTCAAAAAAATACTTACAACCATCAGAGTACATCACACATCTGGGCAGTTATAATAACATGTCCTCATAGACAAAACACAGCGGAATAATAGCTATAGGATATCATACGTCTGAACACCTCCAACGCATCTCTTTACAACATTCGATAATCTGAACCTGTACACCCCAGGCTAACCCGAGCATTTACAAAACACCGGGTCAGTCTGGTGAACCAGAGTGAGAGAAAAAACTCGCACAGTATTAAGGTATCACACAACTTGATTTTAATGTAAAAATCTTTTCGAAAGAAAAGGATAATCGTAAGACCGAATCCACACATAAATACAGACGGTTTTTACCTTACGATAACCCAAAACGTTTTTGAAATCATTCTTTTCTTATATTATAATAGTGTCTAAATACAAGTAAATAACAATCTAGTGGAACGCTTGCATCTCACGCTCCACATATATAGTATACAATCAAAACCGCGGGCTCTTATTGGAGATTGGATTCCGACTATGACAAGATATGGGACCACCCGCCGATAGTGTATCTCTAGAGGCGAATACACTGGGTTCAACAAGAACGTCCTGCAACCCGGCCCTCACATGACCGACCACTCATTTCGCTTGAGTGTATCGAATGTATATCACCAACGGTTAGGCTCAAACCACTGTTTCCCGAAAAGGGACAGCATCGAAATAGATTAAAGAAGCAAAAGGAATTTCTCTAGATGGTGATTAGACGCCCTAATCGGAGCGACCCACATAGCCATGTTGTCTGCCCGATTTTTGTCATTTCCCGGTTGTGAGGCTTGAGGTTAGAATTATCTTCTAGGACATCTGACCACTATTCACTTTGAATTCCACGTCATTAGATCCGTCAGATATCACTAATTGATGTCCAAAAAAAATACTCTAGTTGGGAGCTAACCAACTATGGCACGTTTGAAGAAATCAACGTACGTGATCCTTTTGGAAATATTCTGTCAGACATCCGTCCATACAAGTCATCCAGGAACAGGATGAACCGAAGGTGCCCTCCAACTACATCCTAGGAATCACCCTACAGAACGGTAGCGAGCAATCCTTGAAATCCGTAGATTCCAACCATGATAGAATCACAACTTATCTCTGCTTGCAAGGCAGAGAATTTTAGTGGCTTTTCCGTTTATGAAAATCTGCGGTCTTCCACGCTCCATCTTGATCATCTTCTAATATCTTCACGTATTTATTGGTTGGAATGGTTTTCGAATTTAAATTCAATCCCAGTCTTTCCGTACCAACAATCGTATTGGACAGATCTGATAGTCGGTGATTTAACTATCAAAATAAACAGTGTTTCAATCATGATAACCCAATGAGTTCACTAGTTCAGTATTCAGCACCACTTGGCCTTCTAATTTAAAACAACGTAAATTTAAATCTTTTAAATAATTCGATATTACGAATATAGTTCTTTACTTCTTATTTAACATAAGACTTTTCTTTAAACAGTTCATTTAATACTTAGAAAAATTCTGTATTATATCCAGTTTCTACTTTCACCTTTAAAACATTACCATGTTATTGTCTAATATTGGGAAACCATTTCAACTCATTACTCGTAAAACGATGTTACGAAATATCTTTTAATTCATTACTTAACGATACATAACGCTTATTCTTATTAAGTAAACTCAACTTTTACATTTTATTTTATCTTGAAAATATCGTTATAATTCACGAGTTTATAAATATGACTAACATCAGAAGTTTACTTTGTTAAATCAATTAATAGTTAATTATAAAATAAATATTTATGCTTTTCTTTTAATAAACTTTTATTCAACATAATATATTTCAACATCTATCTCCAGTTATAAAATAAATTTTTATAACTTTATTTCTATCGATTTGCCTGACGGTAAATCAATATTTACAAAACGATTGATTTTATAGGCCATATATCGCCAAATACTCAACCAATACCACCCACTGGTTTAAGCTAAAAACAGATGTTGAAATCTTATCAAAAACAAACAATCAGATCAGTCACCCCAAACAGGACAGTTCATATGTTGATAATATGAAGAAAAAATATATTGAGGAATCCCATTGGATCCCTCCAACCTGTCCTTCCCTGTATTCAGATGATTACCTTCAAACATATCGTCCCATTCCATTTAACTGATAGATGATAGTAAATAACAACTATTTCACATCAACGACTTAACAAAACAATTCAGATAGATAAAACAATTCAAAACATTAAACACGTTTATTTTGTAAACGTGTCCAATAAGGTAAGTTACCTTTATTGGAACCAATCGTTAAAATAATGATTTGGTATTTTAATGAAATTAAACAACGGTTTAATTTCATCGGTTAAATCAAAAAATAAATATATAATTAGCAAACATCCAACCATCAACAAACAGAGCATACAAAATAAAAACCTAGGTTATATAAAATATAAATGAGAAAAACTGAGTGAGTTTAACTCACCTTATTTCTATCTGTCGAGATAACGATTGAATTTAGTTAAATTAAATGCGTGTTTAATTTAACTGAAAACCCCAGCTACCTCCTAACATGTTCACACTTGTACCATAATGTAGTCCTTTCCGATATGATTCCAACGAATCTGACGGCACGTAAATCTGATCATGTATGGATTCGTTATAAGCTTTATAAGTTAATAAGTTTTTATTTTAAGTTAAACTAAACTAATATTCAAAAAAAAAATAGGCTTCACCTTGTTTCATTTCCTTGGCCCACTTACCCCCAACCCGTTATCCTTTTACAAAACCCTTCCTCGTGTATCCAAGCCCTTACAAATTCCACCGCCTCCACAAATAATCGGTCATGGCCGAAATCAAATCCCTAATCCCCCTTTCTACCTTCAGCCAAATCGAAGTCAACCGCTTGGAATTCCCCCATGCAACCCTTCTCCAGTCATTCCCTTCGATCGAATTCTTCAGCAACCACCACGGGCTTTGCTGATCAATCTCAGGGCCTTCTAGCTCCACTCCAGGTTATTAACACCAATCGAACTTCTAGCGTGAAGATGAATCGAACCCTTCATCCTTACATCATCAGAAAATCCGTCTGACACCAAGATGTGAAGTGCGTGTATCCCCCAAGTTCAGATAAGTATTTTAATTCATTTTTGTTTGCTGTTATATGTTTGTTTCGATTTTATAGGTGGTTCGAATGGTTTTGTTTTGCTGTATATGATTTTGGAATGGGAAAGCATACTGTGTGTATACGCATATGTATAGTATTGAGAAATTTGGATGAGATCAAAGTCCATCAGTCTTCTCTTCTATAGATTAGGCTACACTATGCTTAGGCCATTAGTTTTTCCTCCCTTTTCGTACTGTTGATGGAATTGTTGATGGATGCTTGAGGGTTTTAACAAATATTGGTTGAATTTAGTATGATATTTCAGTACAACTGATCTGTTCGATGGAAGTATAGATCGAACTGTGTGTGTAGATTAGGTTAGGCTGAGTTGTAAATTTTATCAGAAATTTAAACTGTAGATTGCTGGATTTATAATACATAGTGCAGTCCTTATAAATTTGTTTATGCTATTTACTGTGTATAGGCAGATATAAATTTGCTATCTCGATCTGTATAGATTTGATGGTGTAGTCTATACATAGATTTGATTCTTCTGAGATGTTCAATGTACTATTCAGATTAACATATACATAGTTGTTCATTGTCTTGTTTTTGAATTGATATATCTATTTCTTTCGCTATGAAATTTATTGTTTTTAGCTATACCTCACACTATTTTTAGCTGATCATGGGCTATATAGTCTTGATGTATACATATATAAAAAGTAGTTTAGTTGTTTGGGTCTATGTTCTATAGCTGTTCGAGATGACCTTTTCCCTTTGCTGTTTTGATTTGATTATTTAGCTGTCGGTATAATTATATATTTTTGTTTTTGGTTAGCTGTTCATGATCAGTGCACATGGAAGTCTGCGTTTTACTGTGACTTGAATGAAATAAGATATGCAGCAAATTTAAAAATTAGAATGAATATATATGTTGTTGTAATTATATATATATATATATATATATTAACACTTTCAGTTGTTTCTTTTATATCCATTTGTTACAGGAAAGAAGCAGGAAAAGGAAATGAAGTGGAAGCAAGGCAACAGTAAAGAAAAGATAGAACAGAAGTGAGAGGAGATTGAGTAGTACTTCCCAATATAACAGAAGGGGACGCACAATGATATGAATTGTTTTCCCTTGTATTTGTATTTGTACAAACAATATTTTATGAATATATGCATTGTTTTCTTTCTATTAATATTTTCCGTTTCAGTTTTTTCTTATTCCTGGAGCAAATGTGTATTTGTTGGGGCAAGTATAAGTGTATTCAGTTTCCATGTTCATGTAGCACTTATTAGTTTGTTGAACAAAAATGATATGTATGCGGGTTTCATGTGTATTGCCGAACCAAAAGGAAATGCTGATGGTATGTGTATATATACATATATACACACATAAGAATCTATACTGAAAATATAAATTGTGTTTATGTAGTACACAAGCCTTAGGTGGGTTTATTTACAATCTTATAAAATGTCGATACGATATACATTAAATTCAACAGCTAATTTTAATGATAATAAATTATGGTCATCGTATTTATTAAAACAACAGCTTTAATCTCGAACAGTATAAAATTTCAAATCTCAACATTTAAAATTCGGAGCTTAAATGATAATCCATTTATATAAAAAAATTCTTTTATATTCATAAATAAATCGTTATAATTTAAAAACGATTCCATAGAGATTATTTTAAAATTTGATTTAGCCGTAACTAACAATTTATAACACGAAATCTGGATTTTCTCATTCATATGAAAATTATAATCAACACGCTTCCAACGCTTCTTGTTTCATAGAAATCCGACTTATATTGGATCCTGTGTATCCTATTAAAGTTTAAAACTCCATATTATGAACTGCCGCGCGATTTCGAGCTCGTTTTATAATTATATAAGTATATAAGTTCAAACTTCATTTTTAATAACGAATTAGATATTAAATCCATTAAAATTCCAAATATAATATTTAAAATAATAAATTAAATAAAATATTTGGCTATCGAAATACGGGACGTTACATTCTTCCCTCCTTAAAATAATTTTGTCCTCGAAATTGCTAAGGTAAGAAAGAATGTTACAAACCCATTAATTTTCAAATCAAATTTAATTTAAATCAAAAACCAGTTTATTATCATAAATAAATATTTTCAAAAATATCGAAAATTTTCTAACACTTTAAATTCCCGGAAAAATTCGGCAGAGTCTCCCTTGTATGGAGTGACATCTGCTGTGACGATCCCAAAACCCCGTGACACGGTGTTAAGGATAATCATTGGAATATAACACATTAATCATCATTAGCAGATCACAGATAATAGCATAAACAGAAAATAGAATAATTTACACACATATGACAGCGGAATCATATAGATATCATCACATCAGAGAAGCACAGTACAAGATACAACTTAGTGCATAATGATACATAATCAGTCACCATCGCCTGAGGCGGAATCATACATAAAGAGTACACAAAATAAATATCAGTCTACATCGCCAATCGCGGAATCATAATATAGATACAATAATGGCGGAGAAAATCCAAGTCAGCGCGGTGTAGTCAAGCCTCGCCATGAGCCAAAAGTGCGTCAGAAACCTGTAACTAGGCTGCCCGTGTGAAAATGAGGGCACCTGAGTTTGCAAGGTGAAACAAACTACAAGTCAGTCATGGGACTGGTATGAGAATCTACTTAACTTATTAACTACAATAATAAGGCAAATCAAAGGACCACGCCACTTTCGCGGAACGGGTTTACTCCAATGAGTGCTAGTGCATGAAATAAAGTAAATGATTAAATCATCGCAATGCTTTTTTATAAAATGAAGCCATTATAAGTCTCAGGTCCCATCACACAATGCAACGCAAGCCGGAGGATAGAATGTTACCTTATAATGGCCAAAAATGCTTCATACGAATAAAACAAAAGTGTTTGATATTATTACTAGTGCATATATATATTTCAAAAGCGATTTCAATCATAAATATCAATCATAAGCGGCATGAATGACCCATACCACTATGTCGCCGTACTAGTAATACAATCACGTCCGCATATTTCGTATTGGAAATTGGATTCCTTCATGAGTCGAGGCAAGGGGCAAGCTCCTCTCCGATTCGAGACACTCTAGCAAATGTCCCAGGACCCCACTATGATCCTTGGAATCGGCTGGGCCGGTCCTCTCTTACTTTTGAGGATTAGTTATTCCTGAACACATGTTTCCCGGTCCTTACAGACCTATAATCGAGGCGCCTCGCATTCCAACAACCACATAGGTGAAACGTATATATAATGTCAGGGCTGGTAGGTCACTGACACCACCTTAGCTAGAAAGAAACGTCGTGCTCTCCCAGCGGTCCGTCTCCCGTTTTTGACTCATACCGGGGTGTGAGGCTCGCGAATTCACGTTATACACAAAGCTACGTCACACAGACCATGCTTTGATCATCAACCACAAGACTTTGCTTTGCAACAGAAGCCTTGATCATATGCCACTCAGGCGTGCCACACAGGCAATCAACTCCATGCGACTGATTTCTATCAATACATAACCTCTGAGCTCGTACGTCTCAAAGAAGGGCATTAAGCAAGAGAATAAATTCTCCGCCGCCAAACAGATATATATTTAACAGAGATCAATCAACACAGAACAAAATCCAATGTCAGACACACAGTCCATTTACAAGTCCGTTCTGGGTCTGAACGAAACCGGAGGCACCAATTCCTCGCATATCCGTACAATCAACAGTATGTTTGGACAGCTACTACTTCAGTTCCTTCATGGTAGCTACTCCAATCACGAGCATCAGTAGCGCCCATCCATCCAATGTGAAGATCGTAGGTCTTCAACCGTCTTCGACTCTTCGACTTCTCAATGTCGATCGATTATTTGAAATGAAATGAACTCGGCCTTTTCAAATAACCCACGTATATTTAGATTTTCAAATCAAGTAATCACATGGTTGGACTATTCAACATTCACATTTCAATTCTTTAGCTATAATTCTCATGTTAAATACATTCAACCATCACATATCAAGCAAACACAACGAAGTTGGTTTATTTCCACTCTATATCGTCTGTAGTATTTTATAACGATATATTGCCATTTTTATTTATTTCAAAACGGCCATATTTAATTAAACGACGTTTCAGGTCGTGTCGATGCACTGGCGCTGTTTTTCACTAATTTTGTTTTACACATATCTGAAAATCTAACCGTTGGATCTTCACAAATTTTATACCATTAGGAAGGTCATTTCAAAATGAATCCAACGGTTTCAGTTTTGGGAAAATCCGACGGTCGGATCTTCCACACTAGGCATTTGAAGTTACGATTTCAATTTACGAACTGCAGCGTCGTTATTCGATTTAATTTAATTATATTTATATATATATATAATCGTTTCTGGCACTGTTTTTCTTCAGATTTGAATTAAACATTCCAGACAATCCAACCGTCGGATCTTCACAAATTTGGTGCCGTTGGAAAGATATTTCCAAGGCGAACCCAACGGTTGCAGTTTCGGGAAAATCCAATGGTCGGATTTCCCGCACTAGTCGTTTGAAATTACGGTTTCAAAACACGAACTGCACGGCCACGTTTCGTTTTTATTTTATTTATATTTATATATTTATATATTTATATAAATATAGTTCATTCAAAAATTCCTATATCGTTTTCACTTCAATTATTTCACTAACGCCTTTAAATTTTGGAAAATTTCGCCATAACCTCCTTTGTACGGGAGGGGCTGGGAAAATTTCCAAATAGCCACACGGGCGTCTCATGTCAAAAAGAAAAAGGAAAAGCCAAGCGGCTAGCCAACAGGCTCATAAAATCATCACCCAAACAAAACAGTAAATGTGTACCTATTTGTCGGGCACAAAATTTTATTCCTCTTCTCTAGCCCCTTTGCTATAACATGTTCAATAAATATGCATGTACATATATACAATTTTTATCACTTATCATTTTCCATTCAACTTCATATTCGATTTACTTTGGTTTAAAAACACCATTCATTCTAATCTTGCATGCATAGGCTAAAATCATATCATTAGCTAATTAATGTATATTTCAACTCATGCATATTTTATTTGAACAAGTGGCTATTTTTAACACTTCACATTTCAAAGATGATAATTTTGGCGAACTAAAATATATTTCAACACATGACTATTTTCTTTAGTTCCTATGCATGTCAAAAATAATATTTCTTCCACAAATATTTATTTCAACGTCCGCATATCTTTAGCATATCACATATATGATAAAAATGATATTTTATCATTTAAAATATTTATTCGACAAATGGATGTTTTCAACACTTCATGGTTTCAATAAAAATGTAATTTTTTTTTATTGTTCGATCTTTTATTCAACACATGAACTTTTCCACTACACACACTTCTCAACACATGAGCATTTCCACACATGGATATTTTATTTATATTGTTCATATTAGAAAGATGGAATTTTTATTGTTGAAACTATTTATATATAAGGCGAATATTTTTCATACTTCATATATATCATAAAAAGGTGATTTTATTGTTTAAACACTTCATTCATTCACAAATGAATTTAATTTTCACACATCACTTTTCAACACATGAACATTTCCACACATGGATATAGTTTCAACATATGGCTTTAATTTCAACGCATGAAGATAATTTCAACATACGAAAATAATTCTAACACATGAATATTATTCAAAATTTCGGCAGCATAACGGCACGGTAGTTAAAACTGGCACCGTCCCTAGTACGGCTCCTCGCTCTACCTTAAAACCTCGCGGTTTTTGACAATGGGGATTCATGCATCTAATTCGCACGTAGGCGGCATGTTTATTTTTATTTCCACAAATATTTCCAATTCATTTCAATCACCAATGGGTATTTTTCAACCACAACCAATCAATATCAACCACAAACAATTATTCAACCATTCGTATTTTTCATTCAATATTTCACACCAATTCACAACAATAAATATCGTCCATGGTTTATGGACGAGGGGAGTGTGTATATATATATATATATATATTATAATTGTTATATTTCACTTGCATTTCAACACATATATCAATTATTCTATGCATGTATAATTCATACTTCGCTTATATAGCTTACACTACGCATGTACATGAGGTATACAACACGTGTGCAATTTATATTTCGCTTATATAATTTATACACGACATTTTCCATTCAAATTCTTTTAATTTAGATTTCTCACCTTGGTTTTCGGAGTGTTAAAAATCGTAGATGACTCAGAAAAATCTGCGGCTTCTTCTATGTGGTAGAGAGCTTCCATGCGGTCTCGATGTTTCATGTTTCATCGAATTTCGTCAACACACCAAAAAGATATGATTTTTCAAAGTCCAGACATCAAAAAGGACTCACCTTTCTATTTGGTTCGAAACTAGGTTTGAGGTTTTCGCGAAATCCGTGGCACGTGGGGACGATCGGGGAGTTGGACGTGGAAGAGCTTCGAGCAGGCTTCCTGTCGGTGGTGGTTTGGTGGAACTCGGTGGTCGGTGGCGTCGTCGGTGGCGGTGGGAAGTGGTGGACTTTGGGCGCTCGATTCAGGCGGAGGAGGCGATGGTGGCGGTCGTGGGTGGGTCAGATTTGAAGATGAGGCGGAGCTGCGTCGAGGGGTGGTGGCGGCGGCGCCTGGAAGTGGCGGAGGCGGCGGCAATCGAGGAGGGAAGCGGCGAACGAGTTTTCGCCGTTGGTTCGAGGGTTTTTTAGTTTTTTTTTTTAATAATGGATGGAATTTTCTGATTCGCCGGAATATATATATATTTCAGAAAATTAGGGTTTTCACCTACGAACTCCTTTTCAAGTCCAACGACTGTCATCCCTAGCTAAATACCCCCATCCCTGACACAATGGGATATGTTTCGTTGGCCAATTCGACTGCTACAGTCTGTTATTTTCCAAATTAATGTATAAAACATTTAATTTTTAACTTTGAACGTACATTTCAATTTGCCAGGGCCACAAACTGATTCGAAAAATTCTAGAAAAATAAATCTAGCTATGTTTTGACGCTACGGTCCCAACAAAACTAGTTTCGTCGAATTCTGAGATCGTTTGAAAAATGGCCATTTTCTGGTCGATCCAATTTAACAGAAATTGACCAAACACATTTTCTTTTGCCACGCTCACATACTAGCTTAAAAATTTATGAAATTTGAAACCTAGCAATAGTTTGACATCCCGGACCCAACAAAAGTGGTTTCGTCGAACTCCGAGGTCGTATGCAAAATATCAATTTTCCAGGGCTATATATTCTATATAGCGACCATTCTGAAAATTCATTCGGCCATAACTTTTGATTCCCATTATGAAACTTCAATTTTTCAGATTCGTTAGAAAGGTATTGACTAACAGATTTAAATATTTTTGGTTTCGCTAAAATCCGTTATATTCTCTACCCTGCACAGTCTGTCAAAGTTTGAATTCAAATTTTCAAACTGACTCACTATTTCTAATTCACTATTTTATTGAAATATTCTATTTCAATTGTTCAAATTTCTTTGAAATGTCCAATTTAAAATTTTTAAATTGGCTCGTATTTTCCGGGTTATTACAATCTCCCTCACTTAAAACTTTTCGTCCTCGAAAAGGAAACAACAGTAAAGTAGGAAACAAAATGTAAATGCAAAGTATTGTAAAGGTACCTTGCACCGGAGTTAGTCAGAGATGTCCACTCTGCATTTGGGGTAAGCTTGCTTAATGCTTTCCTCAGTCTCCCAAGTACAGTCTCTAGGATCACTGCTCAACTGCACTTTGACAAAATGAACTTTTTTGCTTCTTAGTTCTCTAGTTTCTTTGCCAACAATTTTTAATGGCACTCTTCTGAGTGCTAATTCTGGAGTTATGTCTATATCCTGTTGCGCTGCTTCTTCTACAACAAGATCTGGATCATGCACATGTCTTCTAAGTTGAGATATGTGAAATACATCATGCACTCCAGGCAACCAATCTGGTAATTGAACCCTATAAGCAAGAGTTCCAATTCGTTCGAGTATAGGAAAGGGACCAATAAATCTCGGTGCTAACTTCCCAGTTTTTCCAAATCTGATTACTCCTCTCATCGGAGAAACTTTCAAATAAACATGATCACCAATAGCAAATGTCAAGTCTCTTCTTCTAGAATCTGCATAACTTTTCTGTCAGCTTTGTGCGGTTCTCAATCGCTTTTTGATGAAGTCGACTTTATCAGATGCTTCTCTAATCGTATCAGGTCCTAGCACAAGTCTGTTGACAGGTTCTACCCAACATGCTGGAGATCTGCACGGTCTGCCATATAATGCTTCAAATGGCGACATTCCCAAACTTGCTTGATAGCTATTGTTATATGAGAATTCTGTCAAATGTAAGTGATCTTCCCATGACCCACCAAAATCAATTATACAAGCTCGCAATAAATCTTCTAGAATTCTATTCACCCGCTTAGTCTGGCCATCTGTTTGAGGGTGATAAGCGGTGCTCATATTCAGTTTCGTTCCCAATTCTGTCTGGAAAGTCTCCCAGAATTTGCTAGCAAATATCGGGTCTTTATCACTGACTATGCTGATGGGAATTCCATGCAGCTTAATGATTTCTTTGAAATATATCTGTGCTAGACTTTGAGCGGTTCTATTGGATCTGACAGGTATAAAATGGGCAGTCTTCGTGAAGCGATCTACGATTACCCAAATGTTGTCATTACCTTTCCTGGTTCGCGGCAAGCCATCTATGAAATCCATGGAAATCTGTTCCCATTTCCAACTTGGGACTTCCAACGGTTGCAACAATCCAGCTAGCTTCTGTTGGTCGCTCTTGACCAATTGACAAGTAGGGCATCTGCTAACATACAAAGAAATATCCCTTTTCATTGCCTTCCACCAGAAAGTGCGTTTGATATCGTTGTACATTTTACTCACACCAGGATGGATGCAAAATTTGGATTTATGGCATTCATCCAGCACTTCTCTTTTGAGCTCAGGAATGTCGGGAACACATATTCTTCTATTCAATCTCAGAACTCCCTCACTATCCACTTGGAAACTGGAGCCTTCGCCCCTTTGAATCCTTCTTATCATCTCTTTCACAAAATTGTCACTTTTCTGAAGAACGGATATTTTATCAATCAATCCTGGCATAATTATAAGATTGGCAATGATTGCGGTTTTTCTACTAAGCGCATCCGCTACTACGTTAGCCTTTCCCGGCGTATACAGGATATCAAGATCATACGCTGCAAGAAATTCTAGCCAACGCTGCTGTCTCAAATTCAGATCTTTCTGGGTGTATAAATACTTCAATGATTGATGATCTGTATACGGTATAAATTTCTCGCCCAATAAATAATGCCTCCATATTTTTAAAGCAAAAACGATGGCTAGCAACTCAAGATCATGAGTCACATAATTCTTTTCATGCGGTTTCAGTTGGTGGCTTGCATAGGCGACTACTTGGCCTCTTTGCATTAACACTGCACCAAGACCTCTAATAGAAGCATCTGTCCAAACCGTTAAATCCTGATTGCCATCAATAATGGTTAACACTGGAGCAGTCGTCAGTTTCTATTTCAATTCCTGGAAAGCTTCTTCACAGTCAGAAGTCCACTTGAATTTCTCATGCTTCTTCGTGAGCTTCGTTAACGGACCGGATATCTTCGAAAAATCCTTAACGAACTTTCGATAATAACTAGCCAACCCCATAAAACTTCTAACTTCTGTGGGAGTAGTGAGTTGTTTCCAGTCTTGAATCGCTGTTATTTTGCTTGGGTCAATAGAAATCCCTTTCTCTGACACGACATGGCCAAGAAATTTCACTTCTTCTTGCCAGAAGACACATTTAGAGAATTTGGCTTTGAAGACGTTCTTTCTCAGAATCTCCAATACTTGTTCTAAGTGTTTTTCATGCTCGGGTTTTGATTTGGAGTAGATTAAAATATCATCGATGAAGACGAGGACAAATTTATTCAGAACTCCCCTGAACACTCTATTCATTAGATCGACAAAGTATGCTGGAGCGTTGCATAGGCCAAACGGCATTACTAACCATTCATAAAATATGTCCGGACCTCTGAAAGCTGTCAAAGGAACACACTCTTCTGCTATTCTCAATTGATGAAAACCTGTAGCAAGGTCCCTTCGGGAAAATACTTTCGCCCCATTCAATTGGTCTAGCAAATCGTCGATGCGGGGTAATGGATACTTGTTTTTGAGCGTCTGTTTGTTGAGGTCTCGGTAATCAACGCATAATCGAAGAGTACCGTCTGACTTTGGGACAAACACAACTGCTGCACCCCCAATTAGAAAAGCTAGGTCTGATTAGATCCTTCCACAACAGTTCACGAGTTTGATCGCCTAATTCTTCTTTTTCCTTCGGAGTCATTCTGCGAATTGGATGTACCACTGGTCTGGCATTGGGAGTTAGATCGATTCGGAATTCTATTTCTCTTTGCGGAGGTAAGTTTTCAACTTCTTCAAACATATCCGCATAGTTTCTAACAATTGGAATCTTTTCTAAGGAAGTGGGGATAACTTCTAATGTCGACCAAAATTCTTCTCTATTTGGATTCGAACCATGACAGGGTACCGTAATATATCCAAGCTTCGTTCGAATTTCAACGATTCTTTCTGCACAATTCACTTCGGCTTCGTATTTCGTTAACCAATCAAGCCCGAGAATGATATCGAATTCGGGGAAATCCATAACGATTAAATTGAAAGGAAACTGGTACCGGGAGAAAGAAGTAGGCACGTTACAACACGAACTGAGGGTAATAGGACCCCCTATCGGGTTATGTACTTCCACCGAATCTTTAAGCTTCCTCTATTTTAACTTTAACTTGTGCATTGTGTTACTAGCAATAAAACTACGTGATGCACCCATGTCAAACAATACAGAAACAGGAATATTTTTAATTGTAAGGGTACCTCCCAAAACATCGGGTTTACCTGCTCCATCGGAAGCAGCCGGCGGGCTCGACCCGTCATACACGTGAGCTACTGCGGCCTTCTTCAGCAAAGGACAGTCTTTGACTAGATGATCCGTCTTGCGGCAATTAAAGCAGGAGCGAGGGTTCTGAGAACCCTGGCTTGAACCTTGTGAATTTGTATTCTGCCTCTTCGGGGCTGTGCACACATTAGAGTAGTGCCCCACTTTGCCACAGTTATAGCGGCTTCCTCTTAACGGCTTGCCAGTCTGAGGTTTTAAAGATGCTGCTTGGCTTGACTCAGCTTGATTCGCAGCAGGCTTGCGTTTGTTCCCGGCTTGGCTTCTAGCGCGATCCTGCTCCAGATGCCTATGGTCAAGGTCTTCGTAGTTGCATGTCATTTCCACCAGTTTGTTAAATTCCAGCTTGACATGGGCCATGGCTCTATCATGATACAGTCGCTTTAGTCCAAGGATAAACCTCTTATTTTTGGACTTTGCAGTGGCGACGAGCTCCGGAGCATAGGACGACAACAGTGTAAATTTATTCAGATAATCCTGCACGGAAAGATCCCCCTGCTAGAGGTTGGCGAAGCCATCGTGCATTCGTTCTAGTGCTTGTTCCGAGACATATTTCTCCTTGAAGAGTTCTTTGAATCCATCCCATGTTCTTCCAGCTTCTCTATTCCCGGCGGTGAGAGATTCCCACCATAGTTCAGCTTGTTCCTGCATAAGCCAGGCACCCATAATTGCTTTATCTTGGTCTCCAAGCCTTAGGCCTTCAAGAATTTTCTCGCATGTTTTGAGCTATGCAAGGGCCTCTATTACTGTGCCAGTTCCCAAGAAGGTCTTGCCTCCTAAGTTTTTGTATCTCTTAGCAACACGGTCCAGCTCGAAGTATTGAGCGGCCGGAGGTTGTATCAAAGGTCCTTCTTCTACTGGGACTTCTCCCCGTCCTCTGCCACGGCCTGCACGGTCTCCTCTAGCGGCGGCTGCTCTGGTTGCCATTTTTCAAATTCTGTATAAGCAAGAAAAGAGTCAGCTAATAGAAATGATAGTTTATTGCATAGTTAAGCAGAAAATTTACGGAAAGATAACGATGGACTGATCAATTGTTTTTGCTATTCTGCTCGGCTCATTCTAGGACTTTACTAGTCCTATCTCTAATGAGAGACTCGCCTTAGAATACTACTGATTCTATTTTGACGAAGTGTTTAATGTGTTAGACTCCAGAACTAAGGTTAACCAAAGCTCTGATACCAGCTGTGAGGATCCCAAAACCCCGTAACACGGTGTTAAGGATAATCATTGGAATATAACACATTAATCATCATTAGCAGATCACAGATAATAGTATAAACAGAAAATAGAATAATTTACACACATATGACAGCGAAATCATATAGATATCATCACATCAGAGAAGCACAGTACAGGATACAACTTAGTGCATAATGATACATAATCAGTCACCATCGCCTGAGGCGGAATCATACATAAAGAGTACACAAAATAAATATCAGTCTACATCACCAATGGCGGAATCATAATATAGATACAATAATGGCGGAGAAAATCCAAGTTAGCGTGGTGTAGTCAAGCCTCGCCATGAGCCAAAAGTGCGTCAGAAACCTGTAACTAGGCTGCCCGTGTGAAAATGAGGGCACCCGAGTTTGCAAGGTGAAACAAACTACGAGTCAGTCATGGGAATGGTATGAGAAATCTACTTAACTTATTAACCACAATAATAAGGCAAATCAAAGGACCACGCCACTTTCGCGGAACGGGTTTACTCCAATGAGTGCTAGTGCATGAAATAAAGTAAATGATTAAATCATCGCAATGCTTTTTTATAAAATGAAGCCATTATAAGACTCAGGTCCCATCACACAATGCAACGCAAGCCGGAGGATAGAGTGTTACCTTATAATGGCCAAAAATGCTTCATACGAATAAAACAAAAGTGTTTGATATTATTACTAGTGCATATATATTTCAAAAGCGATTTCAATCATAAATATCAATCATAGGCGGCATGAATGACCCATACCACTATGTCGCCGTACTAGTAATACAATCACGTCTGCATATTTCGTATTGGAAATTGGATTCCTTCATGAGTCGAGGCAAGGGCAAGCTCCTCTCCGATTCGAGACACTCTAGCAAATGTCCCAGGACCCCACTATGATCCTTGGAATCGGCTGGGCCGGTCCTCTCTTACTTTTGAGGATTAGTTATTCCTGAACACACGTTTCCCGGTCCTTACAGACCTATAATCGAGGCGCCTCGCATTCCAACAACCACACAGGTGAAACGTATATATAATGTCAGGGCTGGTAGGTCACTGACACCACCTTAGTTAGAAAGAAACGTCGTGCTCTCCCAACGGTCCGTCTCCCGTTTTTGACTCATACCGGGGTGTGAGGCTCGCGAATTCATGTTATACACAAAGCTACATCACACAGACCATGCTTTGATCATCAACCACAAGACTTTTCTTTGCAACAGAAGCCTTGATCATATGCCACTCAGGCGTGCCACACAGGCAATCCACTCCATGCGACTGATTTCTATCAATACATAACCTCTGAGCTCGTACGTCTCAGAGAAGGGCGTTAAGCAAGAGAATGAATTCTCCGCCGCCAAACAGATATATATTTAACAGAGATCAATCAGCACAGAACAAAATCCAATGTCAGACACACAGTCCATTTACAAGTCCGTTCTGGGTCTGAACGAACCGGAGGCACTAATTCCTCGCATATCCGTACAATCAACAGTATGTTTGGACGGCTACTACTTCAGTTCCTTCATGGTAGCTACTCCAATCACGAGCATCAGTAGCACCCATCCATCCAATGTGAAGATCGTCGGTCTTCAACCGTCTTCGACTCTTCGACTTCTCAGCATCGATCGATTATTTGAAATGAGATGAACTCGGCCTTTTCAAATAACCCACGTATATTTAGATTTTCAAATCAATTAATCACATGGTTGGACTATTCAACATTCACATTTCAGTTCTTTAGCTATAATTCTCATGTTAAATACATTCAACCATCACATATCAAGCAAACACAACGAAGTTGGTTTATTTCCACTCTATATCGTCTATAGTATTTTATAACGATATATTGCCATTTTTATTTATTTTACAATGGCCATATTTAATTAAACGACGTTTCAGGTCGTGTCGATGCACTGGCGCTGTTTTCCACTAATTTTGTTTTACACATATCTAAAATCTAACCGTTGGATCTTCACAAATTTTATATCATTAGGAAGGTCATTTCAAAACGAATCCAACGGTTTCAGTTTTGGGAAAATCCGACGGTCGGATCTTCCACACTAGCCATTTGAAGTTACGATTTCAATTTATGAACTGCAGCGTCGTTATTCGATTTAATTTAATTATATTTATATATATATAAATATAATCGTTTCTGGCGCTGTTTTTCTTCATATTTGAATTAAACATTCCAGACAATCCAACCATCGGATCTTAACAAATTTGGTGTCGTTGGAAAGATATTTCCAAGGCGAACCAAACGGTTGCAGTTTCGGGAAAATCCAATGGTCGGATTTCCCGCACTAGTCGTTTGAAATTACGGTTTCAAAACACGAACTGAACGGCCACGTTTCGTTTTGATTTTATTTATATTTATATAAATATAGTTCATTCAAAAATTCCTATATCGTTTTCACTTCAATTATTTCACTAACGCCTTTAAATTTTGGAAAATTTCGCTATAACCTCCTTTGTACGGGAGGGGCTGGGAAAATTCCCAAATAGCCACACGGGCGTCTCATGTCAAAAAGAAAAAGAAAAAGCCAAGCGGCTAGCCAACAGGCTCATAAAATCATCACCCAAACAAACAGTAAATGTGTACCAATTTGTCGGGCACAAAATTTTATTCCTCTTCTCTAGCCCCTTTGCTATAACCTGTTCAATAAATATGCATGTACATATATACAATTTTTATCACTTATCATTTTCCATTCAACTTCATATTCGATTTACTTTGGTTTAAAAACACCATTCATTCTAATGTTGCATGCATAGGCTAAAATCATATCATTAGCTAATTAATGTATATTTCAACTCATGCATATTTTATTTGAACAAGTGGCTATTTTTAACACTTCACATTTCAAAGATGATAATTTTAGCGAACTAAAATATATTTCAACACATGACTATTTTCTTTAGTTCCTATGCATGTCAAAAATAATATTTCTTACACAAATATTTATTTCAACGTCCGCATATCTTTAGCATATCACATATATGATAAAAATGATATTTTTATCATTTAAAATATTTATTCGACAAATGGATGTTTTCAACACTTCATGGTTTCAATAAAAATGTAATTTTTTTTATTGTTCGATCTTTTATTCAACACATGAACTTTTCCACTACACACACTTCTCAACACATGAGCATTTCCACACATGGATATTTTATTTATATTGTTCATATTAGAAAGATGGAATTTTTATTTTTGAAACTATTTATATATAAGGCAAATATTTTTCATACTTCATATATATTATAAAAAGGTGATTTTATTGTTTAAACACTTCATTCATTCACAAATGAATTTAATTTTCACACATCACTTTTCAACACATGAACATTTCCACACATGGATATAGTTTCAACATATGGCTTTAATTTCTATGCATGAAGATAATTTCAACATATGAAAATAATTCTAACACATGAATATTATTCAAAATTTCGGCAGCATAACGGCAGGGTAGTTAAAACCGGCACCGTCCCTAGTACGGCTCCTCGCTCTACCTTAAAACCTCGCGGTTTTTTACAATGGGGATTCATGTACCTAATTCGCACGTAGGCGGCATGTTTATTTTTATTTCCACAAATATTTCCAATTCATTTCAATCACCAATGGGTATTTTCAACCACAACCAATCAATATCAACCACAAACAATTATTCAACCATTCGTATTTTTCATCCAATATTTCACACCAATTCACAATAATAAATATCGTCCATGGTTTATGGACGAGGGGAGTATATATATATATATATATATATATATATATATTATAATATAATTGCTATATTTCACTTGCATTTCAACACATATATCAATTATTCTATGCATGTATAATTCATACTTCGCTTGTATAGCTTACACTACGCATGTACATGAGGTATACAACATGTGTGTAATTTATATTTCGCTTATATAATTTATACACGACATTTTCCATTCAAATTCTTTTAATTTAGATTTCTCACCTTGGTTTTCGGAGTGCTAAAAATCGTAGATGACTCAGAAAAATCTGTGGCTTCTTCTATGTGGTAGAGAGCTTCCTTGCGGTCCCGATGTTTAATATTTCATCGAATTTCGTCAACACACCAAAAAGATATGATTTTTCAAAGTCCAGACATCAAAAAGGACTCACCTTTCTATTTGGTTCGAAACTAGGTTTGAGGTTTTCGCGAAATCCGTGGCACGTGGGGACGATCGGGGAGTTGGATGTGGAAGAGCTTCGAGCAGGCTTCCTGTCGGTGGTGGTTTGGTGGAACTCAGTGGTCGGTGGCATCGTCGGCGGCGGTGGGAAGTGGTGGACTTTGGGCGCTCGATTCAGGCGGAGGAGGCGATGGTGGCGGTCGTGGGTGGGTCGGATTTGAAGAGGAGGCGGAGCTGCATCGATAGGTGGTGGCGGCGGCGCCTGGAAGTGGCGGAGGCGGCGGCAATCGAGGAGGGAAGCGGCGAACGAGTTTTCGCCGTTGGTTCGAGGGTTTTTTAGTTTTTTTTTAAATAATGAATGGAATTTTCTGATTCGCCGAAATATATATATTTCAGAAAATAAGGGTTTTCACTTACGAACTCCTTTTCAAGTCCAACGACTGTCGTCCCTAGCTAAATACCCCCACCCCGGACACAATGGGATATGTTTCGTTGGCCAATTCGACTGCTACAGTCTGTTATTTTCCAAATTAAAGTATAAAACATTTAATTTTTAACTTTGAACGTACATTTCAATTTGCCAGGGCCACAAAATGATTCGAAAATTTCTAGAAAAATAAATCTAGCTATGTTTTGACGCTACGGTCCCAACAAACTAGTTTCGTCGAATTCTGAGATCGTTTGAAAAATGGCCATTTTCTGGTCGATCCAATTTAACAAAAATTGACCAAACACATTTTCTTTTGCCACACTCACATACTAGCTTCAAAAATTATGAAATTTGAAATCTAGCAATAGTTTGACATCCCGGACCCAACAAAAGTGGTTTCGTTGAATTCCGAGGTCGTATACAAAATATCAATTTTCCAGGGCTATATATTCTATATAGCGACCATTCGGAAAATTCATTCGGCCATAATTTTTGATTCCCGTTATGAAATGTAACGACCCAGAAAATCTGAACCAATTTAAAATTTTTAAATTGGCTAAAATAATGGATTTTAAATATTTAAAATAAATATTTTAAATAATGGCGATGAAAACTGAGTTTGAATCGACATTTGAAAACGAATATAATTAATTATAATTATATATAGAATTGAAAATGGCGCGGTAGTTCGATAATTCGATTTCAAACTTCAATTGAATATACCGGGTGCAAAACAATCCGGATTTTAGTGAAACCAAAAATATTTAAATCTGTTAGTGAATATCTTTCTAACGAATCCGACCAATCGAAATTTGATAGCGGGAATCAAAAGATATGTCCAGTTGAAAATTCTGAGTAGTCGCTATGGAATTCAGGCCCTTAAGAATGGACATTTTGCATACGACCTCGGATTTCGACGAAACCACTTTTGTTGGGTCCGGGATGAGAAGTTATTGCTAGGTTTCAAATTTCATAATTTTTCGAATCAATATGTGAGTGTGGCAAAGGAAAACGCATTTGACCAGTTTCAGTTGATTTTAATCGACTGGAAGTTGGCCATTTTTCAAACGGTCTCAGAATTCGACGAAACTAGTTTTGTTAGGACCGTATCGTCAATACGAAGCTAGAAAATATTTTTCTGGAATTTTTCTAGTTAGTATGTGACCCCGGTAATTTGAAATGTACGTTTAAAATTCAATATAGTGATTTAAATGTAAATTCAACGGAAACTGATTGTAACGATCAAATCAGCTTGCGATACGTATCCCATTGTGTCCGGAATGGGGGTAAAACGCTATGGACGACAGGCGGTGGGAAACTTTTTGCAAAATTAAATAATTAAATAATAAGGAAAAAAATTTTAATTCCCTCCCTTTATCCTTCTTTCTGGCCCCCCTCCCCCCCCCCCCCCCCCCGATTTCATTAATCAGAAAACAAAAAAAAAGAGAAAAGAAGAAGAACGGAGCAGCAGCAGCCGCCGCCTCCACCGAAGCTCCGCCCTCTCCCCCGTGCCAACCGCCCCTTCCACGATTCCCCCCTCCTCCGACGCTCGTTCCCTCCAGCGACCCCCCCCCCCCGAAGCATCGCGACACCAATTAGCGAGCCCCCCCCCCCCCCCCCCCCCCGTTCGAGACCCCTCCGCTTCGCCAGCTCCTCCTCCTGCCGTCGAGCTTGGCTGTCACCCCCCCCTTCTTCGCAGACAGTAAGTTTAGTATTTTATTTTTATTTTAATAAGATTTAAAACTGATTTATTTTAATTAGGTTTAAAACTGATTTATTTTAATTAGATTTAAAACTGATTTATTTTAATAAGATTTAAAACTGATTTTTTTTAAAAGGAAAATTCTGATTTTAATTAGGTTATAAAACTGATTTTTTTTAAAAGGAAAATTCTGATTTTAATTAGGTTATAAGACTGATTTTTTTTAAAGGATAAAAAAAAAAGAAAAGATTAAAACTTTAAAAAGAAAAGATTAAAACTTTAAAAAGAAAAGATTAGAACTAAAAAAAGAAAAGATTAAAACTTTAAAAAGAAAAGATTAAAACTTTAAAAAGAAAAGATTAGAACTTTAAAAAGAAAAGATTTGAACTTTAAAATAGAAAAAGATTTGATCTTTAAAGTAGAAAAGACGGAATTTTATTAAGTAGAAGAAGTAAGATATGATTCTTATATTTTTAAAGCAATAAAAATATAATTTTTACATCATAGGAATATTAAAAATATAATCCTTATTTTTAAAATATGATCTTTATATATTGAATAGCGAAGTCAAAATTCGATTTTTATATATTGAATAACATAGTAAAAATTCGATTTTTGCATATGTAGAGAATACGGACAACGAAGCGACAAAAGGCGAGATTAGCGAAGATTTCTAAAGGAAGTGTCGTGAAGTTGGATAGCTATTGGTGAGAATTTCTCACTCTTCAATTTCTTTTTCTATATATATGTGTTGAAATAAAAGTGAATTGCTATATATAAATATATATATATATACGCCCCCTCGTCCACAAACCATGGACGATATTTATTGATTGAAATTGTTGTGAAAATTGATTGATAGCGAATGATTGTTTGGGATTGTTTGTGATTGATATTGGTTGATTGTGGTTGAAAAATACCCATTTGTGGTTGAGAAATATTTGGTTGAAACCACATAGGATTAGTTTGTGGAAATGAAATAAATATATACATGCCGTCTGCGTGCGAACTAGATGCATGATCCCCATTGTCAAAAACCGCGAGGTTTTAAGGTAGAGCGAGGAGCCGTACTAGGGACGGTCCCGGTTTTAACTACCCTGCCGTTATGCTGCCGAAATTTTGAATAATATTCGTGTGTTTGAATTATTTTCATATGCTTAAACTATATTTATTCATTGAATAGAAAACATTCATGTGTTGAATTGATATTCATTCGTTGATTGGAAATTCATGTGTTGAATGGTATTCATATTTTGAAATAAATTGTTTGATAATAAAAATCACATTTTTATCTATATATAGAAACTATAGAAAACATTCATGTGTTGAATTGATATTCATTCGTTGATTAGAAATTCATGTGTTGAATGGTATTCATATTTTGAAATAAATTGTTTGATAATAAAAATCACATTTTTATCTATATATAGAAACTATAGAAAACATTCATGTGTTGAATTGATATTCATTCGTTGATTAGAAATTCATGTGTTGAATGGTATTCATATTTTGAAATAAATTGTTTGATAATAAAAATCACCTTTTATCGACTATATGAACTGTGTAAAATAATCTCGTTTTAAAAGAAATTGTTTTATGATAAAAATCCTATTTTTATCACCTATATGAACTATATAGAAAAATAGTGTTTTGAAATGAATTGTTTTACAATAAAAATCACATTTTTATTGTATGCATAAATCGTTGAAATGTGAAGTGTTAAAAATAGCCACTTGTTCAAAATAAACATATATGAGTTGAAATATTCATTAATTAGCTAATGAAATGATTTGCACCTATTTATGTAACATTAGAATGAATGGTGTTTTTAAACCAAATAGAAATCAAATATGAAGTCGAATAGAAAATGATAAATGATAAGAACTGTATATATGTATATGCATATTCATTGAACAGGTTATAGCAAAGGGGTTAGAGAAGAGGAATAAAATTTTGTGCCCGACAAATAGGTACACATTTACTGTTTTGTTTGGGTGATGATTTTATGAGCCTGTTGGCTAACCGCTTGGCTTTTTCTTTTTCTTTTTGAGATTAGAAGGACCGGGAAAGCTATTTGCAATTTCCCGATGCTCCCGGTGCAGGGGAGGTTATGGCGAAATTTTCCAAAATTTAAAGGCGTTAGTGAAAAATTTGAAGTGAAAACGATATTGAAATCATTGGATGAACTATATTTATAAATATATAAATATAAATAAAATTAAAACGAAACGAGGCCGTGCAGTTCGTATTTTGAAACCGTGATTTCAAACAACTAGTGCGGGAAATCCGACCCTTGGATTTTCCCGAAACCTCAACCGTCGGGTTCGCCTTGGAAATATCTTCCCAACGGCACCAACCTTGCAAAAATCCAATGGTTGGATTGTCTGGAATGTTTAATTCAAATCTGAAGAAAAACAGCGCCAGAAGCGATTATATTTATATATATATATAAATATAATTATATATTTAATCGAATAACGACGCAGCAGTTCGTATTTTGAAATCGAAACTTCAAACGTTTGTATCGGGAGATCCGACCGTCGGATTTTCCCGAAACTGGAACCGTTGGATTCGTTTTGAAAAGACCTTTCTAATGATGTAAATTTTGCGAAGATCCAACGGTTAGATTTTCAGATATGTGTAAATCAAATCTGAAGAAAAACAGCGCCACGGCCACGTTATGGCCCGAAACGTCGTTTTGAATATATTAGCTATTTTAAAATAAATAAAAATAGCGATAAATCGTTATAAAATATCATAAACAATATGGAATGGAAATAAGCTGAATTTGCTCGATTTATGTTGTGTTTGATGGTTGAATGTGTTTGGTGTGAAAATTACATTAAAGAACAAAGTTGGTGTTGTCGAATAATTTAACCATTGAAATAAATTGATTTGAAATTCTAAATATACGTGAATTATTTGAAATGGCCGAGTTAATTCTCATTTCAAATGATTGACCGATGATTGAAAATTTGAAGATGAAGACGATGGTCGAAGACCGGAGATCTTCACCTCGTTTGGATGGTAACCGAGGTCCTGATTGGGAGGCATCCCGAAATATGGATAATGAGTGGTGATCGTCCAGACGTACGTGGTGATCGAAGGGTTTGCGAGGTATTTAGTGCCTCCGGTTTCGTTCAGACCCAGAACGGACTTGTAAATGGACTGTGTGTCTGACATTGGATTTTATTCTGTGTCGATTGATCTCTATTAAATATACATCTGTTTGGCGGCGGAGAATTTATTCTTTTGCTTAACGCCTTTCTCTGAGACGCACGAGCTCAGAGGTTGTATATCGATGGACATCAGTCGCATGGCATGAATTGCCTGTGTGGCATGCTAAGATGCAGTGATCAGGGCTTCTGTTGAAAAGCAAAGTCTTGTGGTGATGATCAAAGCACCGCCTGTGTGGCGTAGCTTTGTGTATAACGTGAATTCGCGAGCCTCACACCCCGGTATGAACCAGAAACGGGAGGAAGGACCTCAGGGAGGACATGTGTTTCTTCCTAGCTAGGGTGGTGTCAGTGACCTACCAGCCCTGACATTTAAATACTTTTCACCTATGTGGTTGTTGCTGTTGCGAGGCGCCTCGGTTTGATCGGACGATCCGGGTCCGATGGAGTCATTCGTTGGCTCGTTTACGCCCCAAAGGGCGGGGAAACGCATTGTTCAGGAATTTTAATCCACATCGGTGGACCGGCCCTGTCGCTCCTAGGGTCACTCGAGCTCTGATCCTGAGACTCGGGCTAGGCAGTCTCGAATTCGGTAAGGACTATCTTTTTCCTTGGTTCATGACAGAAATCAAATTTCCAAATACGACACCGTGCGGTTTTGATTGTATACCTATATATGGCGACATAGTGGTATGGGGCATTAATGTCGTCTATGATTGATAGTTATGATTTGAAATTGTTTTCAAAACATATAAACACTAGCAATAATATCAAATGCCTTTGTTTTATTCGTATCAAGCATATTTGGCCGTTATAAGGTAAAAACTCTATCCTCCGGTCATTGTGTGATGGGAACTGAGTCTTATAACGGCTTCATTTTTATAAAAAGCATAGCGATGTTTAAAAGAAAGATTTGTTTTAAAGCACTGGCAATCCAATGGAGTAAACCCGTTCCACGAAAGCGGCGTGGTCCTGTGATTAGCCAATTATATATGTTGAGTGGATTTCTCATACCAGTCCCATGACTGACTCGTAGTTTGTTTCACTTTCAAACTCGGGTGCCCCTCTTTTTCTACACGGGCAGCCTTGTATTCAGGTTTAGCTGGTTCTTTCTGGATAGCTGGAGCTGAAGATGGATTCTATCATTTATTTCTTTTTATGCTGTTCAGCTCCTATTGTACATACTTTGTTTATTTCCGCTGTAGACATTTATGTATAGCTGAACTGTATTTGTACTAAGTAAGATCCTGTATACTGTGTAACTCTGATGATTACTTTTATCCAGTATATTCTATTGTTCATTATCTGGTGTATTTATTTAATTCTGTTCTGCTATTATCTGTTTCTGTGTTATATTCCAAAGATAACCCTTGTTTCCATGAGAACGGGATTTGGGTCGTCTTAACGTGGTATCAGAGCTTTGGTTAAGCTTAGTTCTGGAATATAACATTTGAACAAACTCGTCAGAAATAGAACCAGTAGTGTTCTAGGACGGGTAACTCTATACAGATAGGATCAGTAGTATCCTAGTATGAGTAGCAGAATGAAATAAAACATCGATAGACACATTTACATTCAAGTATTTGTCTCTATATTTTCAAATATCTTTTCCATTGACCTGACACTTGTTCTGCTAATTGCAGACGTACTAGAAAATGAGTGGCAGGAACAGAAGAAATGATCGTATGGCTCGACCAGCTAATGAGCCAGTTGTGCTCCCGCAGCCAGAATCCAATATAGAAGTTCTATACAAGAGATTTCGAAATCTTGGTGGATCGCCATTCTTAGGCAAGGAGTCCATTATGGAAACACAAGCTTGGATTCGTTCTGCAGAGAAGATATTTGAGGGTTTAAAGCTGAGAGACGATCAGAAAAGATTACTGGCGTCTTGGGCACTCAAAGAAGAAGCTTTGTTTTGGTGGGATACAGTTATTAAAGATAATCCAGAAGGTGATATCACCTGGGACAGATTCAAAGTAATTTTCTTGAAAAGATTTACTCCTCCCGAAGCAACCGAGAGACTATGCGATGAATTTTCTTATCTAATACAAGGTGACATGACCATTCCCGAATATCACAAGAAATTCAATGAACTTGCTCACTTTGCTCCCCATCTAATTCAGAATACGAGGAGAAAGAATTTGAGATTTATTCACGGACTTCAAAGGAAATACCAGAATAAAGTATTGGGGCATGTGAAGCTTCCTTTTTCTGAAATGATATACATGGCTTATCAGTACGAAGATCTAGACAAGAAAGGTATGCTACAGTACGAAGAGGAAGTCAGCTCTAGTAATAAAATTGAGTCTGAAACTGATCGTCCTGGGGCCAGTACAATGTCTGAAGTCGGTAAGGAGCCCGAAGTGAATCGAAAAAGGGCCAGATCCGAAAAAGAACCAGTAACGACCGCTGTATGCAGTAACTGCCATAAACATGGGCATTTGACTAGGAATTGTAAACCCTCGAAGAAGCTGAGGAAAGATGAAACTAAATCCGGTAAGAAGTTCCAAGAGAAGAGAAAGTGCAGTCAATGCCATCAGTCCGGTCATCTTTCAAAGGCCTGCCCGCTACTCAGAAAACCTAAAGCAGTACATGTAAATGAGGTGGTAGAAGTACCCGCACCCTTGTCTGCTCAGGAATGGTCTGATGTTTTAGAAGGCACGCTCAATGTCAAAAACATTCCAGTTAAAGTACTATTTGACACAGGCACGTCACGAAGCTTTATTGCAAAGAGTGCAGTCAAGAAATTAGATTTGAATTTGAAGAAGCTCAAAGAGCCAATGACTGTCCGAAATCCAGTTGGAGGTTCCATCAATCTCAGTTGGGTTTGTGCAGTACCTGTCTCTTTTTCTTGCTATAAATTCCCTATTATCTCTGTCGTCATGAATTTTGATGAATTCGATCTTATTTTGGGATTGGATTGGTTAACCAAATATGAAGCTGAAGTTAAATGCGCCGAGAGAGTGGTTAAAGCAAAGGCCCAATCGGGGAATTATATAACCATACCATGTGAAGGCCCGACTTCAAATAGAAAAGATTTCTGGTCAGCTCTCGATGTCTCTCCAGCTCAAATAGAAAATATCCCAGAAGTCACAGAGAATATTCCCGACCTCATCAAAGATATTCCTGTCGTCAAGAACTATGCGGATGTGTTCGAAGAAGTTGTTCGCTTACCTCCGCAGAGAGAAATAGATTTCAAAATTTCTTTAATTCCAAATGCAAGGCCGGTAGTTCATGCTATTCGAAGAATGTCCTTGAAAGAGAAGGAGGAATTAGACAATCAAACACGACAGCTAGTATGGAAGGGTCTGATCAGACCTAGTTTCTCTGATTGGGGAGCAGCAGTGGTATTTGTCCCAAAATCTGACGGTACTCTACGGCTATGCGTGGACTATCGTGATCTGAATAAGCAGACAATAAAGAACAAATATCCATTGTCACGGATTGACGATTTGTTAGATCGATTAAATGGAGCACAAGTATTCTCACGAATGGACCTAGCTACAGGATTCCATCAACTTCGAATTGCCGAAGAGTGTGTTCCAATGACAGCGTTCAGAGGCCCCGACTTATTCTACGAGTGGTTAGTAATGCCGTTCGGCTTATGTAACGCTCCAGCTTACTTCGTCGATCTGATGAACAGAGTTTTCAGAGGAGTTTTGAATAAATTTGTTCTGGTTTTCATTGACGATATTCTAATCTTCTCTAAATCAAAGGCCGAACATGAAAAGCATCTGGAACAAGTGTTAGAAATTCTCAGACGGAATGTATTGAAAGCAAAGTTTTCCAAATGTATCTTCTGGCAAGATGAAGTAAAATTTCTAGGCCACGTTGTATCTAAAGAAGGAATCGCTGTGGATCCAAGCAAAATCACGGCCATTCAGAATTGGAAACAGCCCAGCACCCCCACTGAAGTCCGTAGTTTTCTCGGATTGGCTAGCTATTACCGGAAGTTCGTTCAAGACTTTTCAAAGATATCTGGTCATTTAACAAAGCTTACAAAGAAGCACTCTAAATTCAAATGGACTCAAGAGAGCGAGGAGGCTTTCGAAGAGCTAAAGTTGAGATTAACCACAGCTCCAGTGTTAACCATCATAGATGGCAACCAGGATTTAAAAGTATGGACTGATGCTTCTAGAGAAGGCCTTGGCGCAGTGTTAATGCAAAGAGGTCAAGTGATTGCTTATGCTAGCCGTCAACTGAAGCCGCACGAGAAAAACTACGTAACTCATGATCTTGAGTTATTGGCTATAGTATTCGCTTTGAAAATCTGGAGACACTATCTTCTGGGTGAGAGATTTGAACTATTTACAGATCACCAATCATTAAAGTACCTGTTCACTCAGAAAGACCTGAATTTGAGGCAGCAACGTTGGCTGGAGTTTCTTGCCGCATATGACTTTGAAATTATATATACTCCAGGAAAAGCCAATGTCGTGGCCGATGCGTTAAGCAGAAAGAATGTAATGATCGCCAGCTTTATTATCACAACATCCTTGATTGACAAAATATCTATTCTTCAGAAGGAGGATAACTTTATTAAGGATATGATAAAAAGGATTCGGAAAGGCGAACCCTCGTGTTTTCAAATAGATAACGACGAGACCTTGAGGTTAAAAGGAAGGATTTGTGTTCCTGACGTTCCTGAGCTAAAAAGGGAAGTGTTAGACGAGTGTCACAAGTCCAAGCTGAGTATCCATCCTGGCGTGGCCAAAATGTATAACGATCTCAAAAGAACATTCTGGTGGAAGGCTATGAAGAGAGACGTTTCAATATATGTTAGCCGCTGCCCTACTTGCCAGCTAGTCAAGAGTGACCAACAGAAATTGGCTGGATTATTACAACCGCTAGAAGTTCCTGGTTGGAAGTGGGAGCATATTTCTATGGATTTCATTGATGGTTTGCCCAGAACAAGAAAAGGAAATGACAGTATTTGGGTGATCGTAGATCGTTTCACGAAGACCGCCCATTTCATACCTGTCAGATCAAATAGAACCGCTCAGAGTCTGGCGCAGATTTACTTCAGGGAAATAGTTAGACTACATGGAGTGCCGCTCAGCATAGTCAGTGATAGAGATACAATATTCACTAGCAAATTCTGGGAAGCATTTCAAGTCGAGCTGGGAACGAAGTTAAACTTGAGCACCGCTTATCATCCTCAGACAGACGGTCAGACTGAGAGGGTGAATCGCATTTTAGAAGATCTATTGCGGGCTTGTGTTATAGATTTCGGTGGATCATGGGAAGACCATCTGCATTTGGCTGAATTCTCTTATAACAACAGCTACCAGGCGAGTCTGACAATGTCGCCATTCGAAGCATTGTATGGTAGACCGTGCCGATCTCCTGCTTGTTGGGTCGAGCCTGGAAATAGACTTGTGTTGGGTCCTGATATGATTCGAGAAGCTGCCGACAAAGTCGATTTTATTAAGAAGCGATTACTCGCCGCTCAAAGCCGACAAAAGAGCTATGCCGATAGAAGAAGAAGGGATGTATCCTTTGAAGTTGGTGACTATGTATATTTGAAAGTATCGCCGATGAGAGGAGTTATCTGGTTCGGTAAAACTGGAAAGTTAGCACCCAAATTCATTGGTCTGTTTCCTATTCTGGAACGGATCGGAACTCTCGCTTACAGGGTCAAACTGCCTGATTGGTTGCCTGGAGTTCATGATGTATTTCATATATCTCAACTTCGAAAGCACGTTCATGATCCAGACTTGATCGTGGAAGAAGCAGCTCAGCAGGATATTGAAATAACCCCAGAATTAGCTGTGAGGCGAGAGCCGCTTAAGATTATCGGCAAAGAAACCAAAGAGCTGAGGAACAAGAAGGTTCACTTAGTCAAAGTGCAATGGAGTGGAGATCCGCGAGATTGTACTTGGGAAACGGAGGAGAGCATTCAGAAAGCTTATCCTAGATGCCGAGTAGATATCTCTGATTGACTCAGGTGCAAGGTACATTTACTCTACTTTGCACTACCATTCAATTCTCTACTCTATTGTTATTTTCTTTTCATAGATGTGCACTTTTAATTATATGGTCTGAAGGATTTTTAAAGGGGTATAAAATTTGATTAGTATATTTTTAAAGGTTAAAAACAATTGGATTGGTTGTTGTGTTGTGTGATTGTAGATTTATCAAACCACTTTCGACTTTATTCCTTTTCGGGGACGAAAAGTTTTAAGTGGGGGAGATTGTAACGACCCAGAAAATCTGAACCAATTTAAAATTTTTAAATTGGCTAAAATAATGGATTTTAAATATTTAAAATAAATATTTTAAATAATGGCGATGAAAACTGAGTTTGAATCGACATTTGAAAACGAATATAATTAATTATAATTATATATAGAATTGAAAATGGCGCGGTAGTTCGATAATTCGATTTCAAACTTCAATTGAATATACCGGGTGCAAAACAATCCGGATTTTAGTGAAACCAAAAATATTTAAATCTGTTAGTGAATATCTTTCTAACGAATCCGACCAATCGAAATTTGATAGCGGGAATCAAAAGATATGTCCAGTTGAAAATTCTGAATAGTCGCTATGGAATTCAGGCCCTTAAGAATGGACATTTTGCATACGACCTCGGATTTCGACGAAACCACTTTTGTTGGGTCCGGGATGAGAAGTTATTGCTAGGTTTCAAATTTCATAATTTTTCGAATCAATATGTGAGCGTGGCAAAGGAAAACGCGTTTGACCAGTTTCAGTTGATTTTAATCGACTGGAAGTTGGCCATTTTTCAAACGGTCTCAGAATTCGACGAAACTAGTTTTGGTAGGAACGTATCGTCAATACGAAGCTAGAAAATATTTTTCTGGAATTTTTCTAGTTAGTATGTGACCCCGGTAATTTGAAATGTACGTTTAAAATTCAATATAGTGATTTAAATGTAAATTCAACGGAAACTGTTTGTAACGATCAAATCAGCTTGCGATACATATCCCATTGTGTCCGGAATGGGGGTAAAACGCTATGGACGACAGGCGGTGGGCCTCGTTTAGAGGTCGTATGTAAAAGTCAACCTTTTGCAAAATTAAATAATTAAATAATAAGGAAAAAAAATTTAATTCCCTCCCTTTATCCTTCTTTCTGCCCCTCCCCCCCCCCCCCCCGGTTTCATTAATCAGAAAACAAAAAAAAAGAGAAAAGAAGAAGAACGGAGCAGCAGCAGCCGCCGCCTCCACCGAAGCTCCGCCCTCTCCCCCGTGCCAACCGCCCCTTCCATGATTCCCCCCTCCTCCGACGCTCGTTCCCTCCAACGACCCCCCCCCCCCTGAAGCATCGCGACACCAATTAGCGAGCCCCCCCCCCCCCCCCCCCCGTTCGAGACCCCTCCGCTTCGCCAGCTCCTCCTCCTGCCGCCGAGCTTGGCTGTCACCCCCCCCTTCTTCGCAGACAGTAAGTTCAGTATTTTATTTTTATTTTAATAAGATTTAAAACTGATTTATTTTAATTAGGTTTAAAACTGATTTATTTTAATTAGATTTAAAACTGATTTATTTTAATAAGATTTAAAACTGATTTTTTTTAAAAGGAAAATTCTGATTTTAATTAGGTTATAAAACTGATTTTTTTTTAAAGGAAAATTCTGATTTTAATTAGGTTATAAGACTGATTTTTTTAAAGGATAAAAAAAAGAAAAGATTAAAACTTTAAAAAGAAAAGACTAAAACTTTAAAAAGAAAAGATTAGAACTAAAAAAAGAAAAGATTAAAACTTTAAAAAGAAAAGATTAAAACTTTAAAAAGAAAAGATAAGAACTTTAAAAAGAAAAGATTTGAACTTTAAAATAGAAAAAGATTTGATCTTTAAAGTAGAAAAGACGGAATTTTATTAAGTAGAAGAAGTAAGATATGATTCTTATATTTTTAAAGCAATAAAAATATAATTTTTACATCATAGGAATATTAAAAATATAATCCTTATTTTTAAAATATGATCTTTATATATTGAATAGCGAAGTCAAAATTCGATTTTTATATATTGAATAACATAGTAAAAATTCGATTTTTACATATGTAGAGAATACGGACAACGAAGCGACAAAAGGCGAGATTGGCGAAGATTTCTAAAGGAAGTGTCGTGAAGTTGGATAGCTATTGGTGAGAATTTCTCACTCTTCAATTTCTTTTTCTATATATATATGTGTTGAAATAAAAGTGAATTGCTATATATAAATATATATATATATATATATATATACACGCCCCCTCGTCCACAAACCATGGACGATATTTATTGATTGAAATTGTTGTGAAAATTGATTGATAGCGAATGATTGTTTGGGATTGTTTGTGATTGATATTGGTTGATTGTGGTTGAAAAATACCCATTTGTGGTTGAGAAATATTTGGTTGAAACCACATAGGATTAGTTTGTGGAAATGAAATAAATATATACATGCCGCCTGCGTGCGAACTAGATGCATGATCCCCATTGTCAAAAACCGCGAGGTTTTAAGGTAGAGCGAGGAGCCGTACTAGGGACGGTCCCGGTTTTAACTACCCTGCCGTTATGCTGCCGAAATTTTGAATAATATTCGTGTGTTTGAATTATTTTCATATGCTTAAACTATATTTATTCATTGAATAGAAAACATTCATGTGTTGAGTTGATATTCATTCGTTGATTGGAAATTCATGTGTTGAATGGTATTCATATTTTGAAATAAATTGTTTGATAATAAAAATCACATTTTTATCTATATATAGAAACTATAGAAAACATTCATGTGTTGAATTGATATTAATTTGTTGATTAGAAATTCATGTGTTGAATGGTATTCATATTTTGAAATAAATTGTTTGATAATAAAAATCACATTTTTATCTATATATAGAAACTATAGAAAACATTCATGTGTTGAATTGATATTCATTCGTTGATTAGAAATTCATGTGTTGAATGGTATTCATATTTTGAAATAAATTGTTTGATAATAAAAATCACCTTTTATCGACTATATGAACTGTGTAAAATAATCTCGTTTTAAAATAAATTGTTTTATGATAAAAATCCTATTTTTATCACCTATATGAACTATATAGAAAAATAGTGTTTTGAAATGAATTGTTTTACAATAAAAATCACATTTTTATTGTATGCATAAATCGTTGAAATGTGAAGTGTTAAAAATAGCCACTTGTTCAAAATAAACATAAATGAGTTGAAATATTCATTAATTAGCTAATGAAATGATTTGCACCTATTTATGTAACATTAGAATGAATGGTGTTTTTAAACCAAATAGAAATCAAATATGAAGTCGAATAGAAAATGATAAATGATAAGAACTGTATATATGTATATGCATATTCATTGAACAGGTTATAGCAAAGGGGCTAGAGAAGAGGAATAAAATTTTGTGCCCGACAAATAGGTACACATTTACTGTTTTGTTTGGGTGATGATTTTATGAGCCTGTTGGCTAACCGCTTGGCTTTTTCTTTTTCTTTTTGAGATTAGAAGGACCGGGAAAGCTATTTGCAATTTCCCGATGCTCCCGGTGCAGGGGAGGTTATGGCGAAATTTTCCAAAATTTAAAGGCGTTAGTGAAAAATTTGAAGTGAAAACGATATTGAAATCATTGGATGAACTATATTTATAAATATATAAATATAAATAAAATTAAAACGAAACGAGGCCGTGCAGTTCGTATTTTGAAACCGTGATTTCAAACAACTAGTGCGGGAAATCCGACCATTGGATTTTCCCGAAACCTCAACCGTCGGGTTCGCCTTGGAAATATCTTCCCAACGGCACCAACCTTGCAAAATCCCAATGGTTGGATTGTCTGGAATGTTTAATTCAAATATGAAGAAAAACAGCGCCAGAAGCGATTATATTTATATATATAAATATAATTATATATTTAATCGAATAACGATGCTGCAGTTCGTATTTTGAAATCGAAACTTCAAACGATTGTACCGGGAGATCCGACCGTCGGATTTTCCCGAAACTGGAACCGTTGGATTCGTTTTGAAAAGACCTTTCTAATGATGTAAATTTTGCGAAGATCCAACGGTTAGATTTTCAGATATGTGTAAATCAAATTTGAAGAAAAACAGCGCCACGGCCACGTTATGGCCCGAAACGTCGTTTTGAATATATTAGCTATTTTAAAATAAATAAAAATAGCGATAAATCGTTATAAAATATCATAAACAATATGGAATGGAAATAAGCTGAATTTGCTCGATTTATGTTGTGTTTGATGGTTGAATGTGTTTGGTGTGAAAATTACATTAAAGAACAAAGTTGGTGTTGTCGAATAATTTAACCATTGAAATAAATTGATTTGAAATTCTAAATATACGTGAATTATTTGAAATGGCCGAGTTAATTCTCATTTCAAATGATTGACCGACGATTGAAAATTTGAAGATGAAGACGATGGTCGAAGACCGGAGATCTTCACCTCATTTGGATGGTAACTGAGGTCCTGATTGGGAGGCATCCCGAAATATGGATAATGAGTGGTGATCGTCCAGACGTACGTGGTGATCGAAGGGTTTGCGAGGTATTTAGTGCCTCCGGTTTCGTTCAGACCCAGAACGGACTTGTAAATGGACTGTGTGTCTGACATTGGATTTTATTCTGTGTCGATTGATCTCTATTAAATATACATCTGTTTGGCGGCGGAGAATTTATTCTTTTGCTTAACGCCTTTCTCTGAGACGCACGAGCTCAGAGGTTGTATATCGATGGACATCAGTCGCATGGCATGAATTGCCTGTGTGGCATGCTAAGATGCAGTGATCAGGGCTTCTGTTGAAAAGCAAAGTCTTGTGGTGATGATCAAAGCACCGCCTGTGTGGCGTAGCTTTGTGTATAACGTGAATTCGCGAGCCTCACACCCCGGTATGAACCAGAAACGGGAGGAAGGACCTCAGGGAGGACATGCGTTTCTTCCTAGCTAGGGTGGTGTCAGTGACCTACCAGCCCTGACATTTATATACTTTTCGCCTATGTGGTTGTTGCTGTTGCGAGGCGCCTCGGTTTGATCGGACGATCCGGGTCCGATGGAGTCATTCGTTGGCTCGTTTACGCCCCAAAGGGCGGGGAAACGCATTGTTCAGGAATTTTAATCCACATCGGTGGACCGGCCCTATCGCTCCTAGGGTCACTCGAGCTCTGATCCTGAGACTCGGGCTAGGCAGTCTCGAATTCGGTAAGGACTATCTTTTTCCTTGGTTCATGACAGAAATCAAATTTCCAAATACGACACCGTGCGGTTTTGATTGTATACCTATATATGGCGACATAGTGGTATGGGGCATTAATGCCGTCTATGAATGATAGTTATGATTTGAAATTGTTTTCAAAACATATAAACACTAGCAATAATATCAAATGCCTTTGTTTTATTCGTATCAAGCATATTTGGCCGTTATAAGGTAAAAACTCTATCCTCCGGTCATTGTGTGATGGGAACTGAGTCTTATAACGGCTTCATTTTTATAAAAAGCATAGCGATGTTTAAAAGAAAGATTTGTTTTAAAGCACTGGCAATCCAATGGAGTAAACCCGTTCCACGAAAGCGGCGTGGTCCTGTGATTAGCCAATTATATATGTTGAGTGGATTTCTCATACCAGTCCCATGACTGACTCGTAGTTTGTTTCACTTTCAAACTCGGGTGCCCCTCTTTTTCTACACGGGCAGCCTTGTATTCAGGTTTAGCTGGTTCTTTCTGGATAGCTGGAGCTGAAGATGGATTCTATCATTTATTTCTTTTTATGCTGTTCAGCTCCTATTGTACATACTTTGTTTATTTCCGCTGTAGACATTTATGTATAGCTGAACTGTATTTGTACTAAGTAAGATCCTGTATACTGTGTAACTCTGATGATTACTTTTATCCAGTATATTCTATTGTTCATTATCTAGTGTATTTATTTAATTCTGTTCTGCTATTATCTGTTTCTGTGTTATATTCCAAAGATAACCCTTGTTTCCATGAGAACGGGATTTGGGTCGTCTCAACGTGGTATCAGAGCTTTGGTTAAGCTTAGTTCTGGAATATAACATTTGAACGAACTCGTCAGAAATAGAACCAGTAGTGTTCTAGGACGGGTAACTCTATACAGATAGGATCAGTAATATCCTAGTATGAGTAGCAGAATGAAATAACACATCGATAGACACATTTACATTCAAGTATTTGTCTCTATATTTTCAAATATCTTTTCCATTGACCTGACACTTGTTCTGCTAATTGCAGACGTACTAGAAAATGAGTGGCAGGAACAGAAGAAATGATCGTATGGCTCGACCAGCTAATGAGCCAGTTGTGCTCCCGCAGCCAGAATCCAATATAGAAGTTCTATACAAGAGATTTCGAAATCTTGGTGGATCGCCATTCTTAGGCAAGGAGTCCATTATGGAAACACAAGCTTGGATACGTTCTGCAGAGAAGATATTTGAGGGTTTAAAGCTGAGAGACGATCAGAAAAGATTACTGGCGTCTTGGGCACTCAAAGAAGAAGCTTTGTTTTGGTGGGATACAGTTATTAAAGATAATCCAGAAGGTGATATCACCTGGGACAGATTCAAAGTAATTTTCTTGAAAAGATTTACTCCTCCCGAAGCAACCGAGAGACTATGCGATGAATTTTCTTATCTAATACAAGGTGACATGACCATTCCCGAATATCACAAGAAATTCAATGAACTTGCTCACTTTGCTCCCCATCTAATTCAGAATACGAGGTGAAAGAATTTGAGATTTATTCACGGACTTCAAAGGAAATACCAGAATAAAGTATTGGGGCATGTGAAGCTTGCTTTTTCTGAAATGATATACATGGCTTATCAGTACGAAGATCTAGACAAGAAAGGTATGCTACAGTACGAAGAGGAAGTCAGCTCTAGTAATAAAATTGAGTCTGAAACTGATCGTCCTGGGGCCAGTACAATGTCTGAAGTCGGTAAGGAGCCCGAAGTGAATCGAAAAAGGGCCAGATCCGAAAAAGAACCAGTAACGACCGATGTATGCAGTAACTGCCATAAACATGGGCATTTGACTAGGAATTGTAAACCCTCGAAGAAGTTGAGGAAAGATGAAACTAAATCCGGTAAGAAGTTCCAAGAGAAGAGAAAGTGCAGTCAATGCCATCAGTCCGGTCATCTTTCAAAGGCCTGCCCGCTACTCAGAAAACCTAAAGCAGTACATGTAAATGAGGTGGTAGAAGTACCCGCACCCTTGTCTGCTCAGGAATGGTCTGATGTTTTAGAAGGCACGCTCAATGTCAAAAACATTCCAGTTAAAGTACTATTTGACACAGGCACGTCACGAAGCTTTATTGCAAAGAGTGCAGTCAAGAAATTAGATTTGAATTTGAAGAAGCTCAAAGAGCCAATGACTGTCCGAAATCCAGTTGGAGGTTCCATCAATCTCAGTTGGGTTTGTGCAGTACCTGTCTCTTTTTCTTGCTATAAATTCCCTATTATCTCTGTCGTCATGAATTTTGATGAATTCGATCTTATTTTGGGATTGGATTGGTTAACCAAATATGAAGCTGAAGTTAAATGCGCCGAGAGAGTGGTTAAAGCAAAGGCCCAATCGGGGAATTATATAACCATACCATGTGAAGGCCCGACTTCAAATAGAAAAGATTTATGGTCAGCTCTCGATGTCTCTCCAGCTCAAATAGAAAATATCCCAGAAGTCACAGAGAATATTCCCGACCTCATCAAAGATATTCCTGTCGTCAAGAACTATGCGGATGTGTTCGAAGAAGTTGTTCGCTTACCTCCGCAGAGAGAAATAGATTTCAAAATTTCTTTAATTCCAAATGCAAGGCCGGTAGTTCATGCTATTCGAAGAATGTCCTTGAAAGAGAAGGAGGAATTAGACAATCAAACACGACAGCTAGTATGGAAGGGTCTGATCAGACCTAGTTTCTCTGATTGGGGAGCAGCAGTGGTATTTGTCCCAAAATCTGACGGTACTCTACGGCTATGCGTGGACTATCGTGATCTGAACAAGCAGACAATAAAGAACAAATATCCATTGTCACGGATTGACGATTTGTTAGATCGATTAAATGGAGCACAAGTATTCTCACGAATGGACCTAGCTACAGGATTCCATCAACTTCGAATTGCCGAAGAGTGTGTTCCAATGACAGCGTTCAGAGGCCCCGACTTATTCTACGAGTGGTTAGTAATGCCGTTCGGCTTATGTAACGCTCCAGCTTACTTCGTCGATCTGATGAACAGAGTTTTCAGAGGAGTTTTGAATAAATTTGTTCTGGTTTTCATTGACGATATTCTAATCTTCTCTAAATCAAAGGTCGAACATGAAAAGCATCTGGAACAAGTGTTAGAAATTCTCAGACGGAATGTATTGAAAGCAAAGTTTTCCAAATGTATCTTCTGGCAAGATGAAGTAAAATTTCTAGGCCACGTTGTATCTAAAGAAGGAATCGCTGTGGATCCAAGCAAAATCACGGCCATTCAGAATTGGAAACAGCCCAGCACCCCCACTGAAGTCCGTAGTTTTCTCGGATTGGCTAGCTATTACCGGAAGTTCGTTCAAGACTTTTCAAAGATATCTGGTCATTTAACAAAGCTTACAAAGAAGCACTCTAAATTCAAATGGACTCAAGAGAGCGAGGAGGCTTTCGAAGAGCTAAAGTTGAGATTAACCACAGCTCCAGTGTTAACCATCATAGATGGCAACCAGGATTTAAAAGTATGGACTGATGCTTCTAGAGAAGGCCTTGGCGCAGTGTTAATGCAAAGAGGTCAAGTGATTGCTTATGCTAGCCGTCAACTGAAGCCGCACGAGAAAAACTACGTAACTCATGATCTTGAGTTATTGGCTATAGTATTCGCTTTGAAAATCTGGAGACACTATCTTCTGGGTGAGAGATTTGAACTATTTACAGATCACCAATCATTAAAGTACCTGTTCACTCAGAAAGACCTGAATTTGAGGCAGCAACGTTGGCTGGAGTTTCTTGCCGCATATGACTTTGAAATTATATATACTCCAGGAAAAGCCAATGTCGTGGCCGATGCGTTAAGCAGAAAGAATGTAATGATCGCCAGCTTTATTATCACAACATCCTTGATCGACAAAATATCTATTCTTCAGAAGGAGGATAACTTTATTAAGGATATGATAAAAAGGATTCGGAAAGGCGAACCCTCGTGTTTTCAAATAGATAACGACGAGACCTTGAGGTTAAAAGGAAGGATTTGTGTTCCTGACGTTCCTGAGCTAAAAAGGGAAGTGTTAGACGAGTGTCACAAGTCCAAGCTGAGTATCCATCCTGGCGTGGCCAAAATGTATAACGATCTCAAAAGAACATTCTGGTGGAAGGCTATGAAGAGAGACGTTTCAATATATGTTAGCCGCTGCCCTACTTGCCAGCTAGTCAAGAGTGACCAACAGAAATTGGCTGGATTATTACAACCGCTAGAAGTTCCTGGTTGGAAGTGGGAGCATATTTCTATGGATTTCATTGATGGTTTGCCCAGAACAAGAAAAGGAAATGACAGTATTTGGGTGATCGTAGATCGTTTCACGAAGACCGCCCATTTCATACCTGTCAGATCAAATAGAACCGCTCAGAGTCTGGCGCAGATTTACTTCAGGGAAATAGTTAGACTACATGGAGTGCCGCTCAGCGTAGTCAGTGATAGAGATACAATATTCACTAGCAAATTCTGGGAAGCATTTCAAGTCGAGCTGGGAACGAAGTTAAACTTGAGCACCGCTTATCATCCTCAGACAGACGGTCAGACTGAGAGGGTGAATCGCATTTTAGAAGATCTATTGCGGGCTTGTGTTATAGATTTCGGTGGATCATGGGAAGACCATCTGCATTTGGCTGAATTCTCTTATAACAACAGCTACCAGGCGAGTCTGACAATGTCGCCATTCGAAGCATTGTATGGTAGACCGTGCCGATCTCTTGCTTGTTGGGTCGAGCCTGGAAATAGACTTGTGTTGGGTCCTGATATGATTCGAGAAGCTGCCGACAAAGTCGATTTTATTAAGAAGCGATTACTCGCCGCTCAAAGCCGACAAAAGAGCTATGCCGATAGAAGAAGAAGGGATGTATCCTTTGAAGTTGGTGACTATGTATATTTGAAAGTATCGCCGATGAGAGGAGTTATCCGGTTCGGTAAAACTGGAAAGTTAGCACCCAAATTCATTGGTCCGTTTCCTATTCTGGAACAGATCGGAACTCTCGCTTACAGGGTCAAACTGCCTGATTGGTTGCCTAGAGTTTATGATGTATTTCATATATCTCAACTTCGAAAGCACGTTCATGATCCAGACTTGATCGTGGAAGAAGCAGCTCAGCAGGATATTGAAATAACCCCAGAATTAGCTGTGAGGCGAGAGCCGCTTAAGATTATCGGCAAAGAAACCAAAGAGCTGAGGAACAAGAAGGTTCACTTAGTCAAAGTGCAATGGAGTGGAGATCCGCGAGATTGTACTTGGGAAACGGAGGAGAGCATTCAGAAAGCTTATCCTAGATGCCGAGTAGATATCTCTGATTGACTCAGGTGCAAGGTACATTTACTCTACTTTGCACTACCATTCAATTCTCTACTCTATTGTTATTTTCTTTTCATAGATGTGCACTTTTAATTATATGGTCTGAAGGATTTTTAAAGGGGTATAAAATTTGATTAGTATATTTTTAAAGGTTAAAAACAATTGGATTGGTTGTTGTGTTGTGTGATTGTAGATTTATCAAACCACTTTCGACTTTATTCCTTTTCGGGGACGAAAAGTTTTAAGTGGGGGAGATTGTAACGACCCAGAAAATCTGAACCAATTTAAAATTTTTAAATTGGCTAAAATAATGGATTTTAAATATTTAAAATAAATATTTTAAATAATGGCGATGAAAACTGAGTTTGAATCGACATTTGAAAACGAATATAATTAATTATAATTATATATAGAATTGAAAATGGCGCGGTCGATAATTCGATTTCAAACTTCAATTGAATATACCGGGTGCAAAACAATCCGGATTTTAGTGAAACCAAAAATATTTAAATCTGTTAGTGAATATCTTTCTAATGAATCCGACCAATCGAAATTTGAAAGCGGGAATCAAAAGATATGTCCAGTTGAAAATTCTAAATAGTCGCTATGGAATTCAGGCCCTTAAGAATGGACATTTTGCATACGACCTCGGATTTCGACGAAACCACTTTTGTTGGGTCCGGGATGAGAAGTTATTCCTAGATTTCAAATTTCATAATTTTTCGAATCAATATGTGAGCGTGGTAAAGGAAAACGCGTTTGACCAGTTTCAGTTGATTTTAATCGACTGGAAGTTGGCCATTTTTCAAACGGTCTCAGAATTTGACGAAACTAGTTTTGTTAGGATCGTATCGTCAATACGAAGCTAGAAAATATTTTTCTGGAATTTTTCTAGTTAGTATGTGACCCCGGTAATTTGAAATGTACGTTTAAAATTCAATATAGTGATTTAAATGTAAATTCAACGGAAACTGATTGTAACGATCAAATCAGCTTGCGATACATACCCCATTGTGTCCGGAATGGGGGTAAAACGCTATGGACGACAGGCGGTGGGCCTCGTTTAGAGGTCGTATGTAAAAGTCAACTTTTTGCAAAATTAAATAATTAAATAATAAGGAAAAAAAATTTAATTCCCTCCCTTTATCCTTCTTTCTGCCCCCCCCCCCCCCCATTTCATTAATCAGAAAACAAAAAAAAAAGAGAAAAGAAGAAGAACGGAGCAGCAGCAGCCGCCGCCTCCACCGAAGCTCCGCCCTCTCCCCCGTGCCAACCGCCCCTTCCATGATTCCCCCCTCCTCCGACGCTCGTTCCCTCCAGCGACCCCCCCCCCCTGAAGCATCGCGACACCAATTAGCGAGCCCCCCCCCCCCCCCCCCCCGTTCGAGACCCCTCCGCTTCGCCAGCTCCTCCTCCTACCGCCGAGCTTGGCTGTCACCCCCCCCCCCCCTTCTTCGCAGACAGTAAGTTTAGTATTTTATTTTTATTTTTATTTTAATAAGATTTAAAACTGATTTATTTTAATTAGGTTTAAAACTGATTTATTTTAATTAGATTTAAAACTGATTTATTTTAATAAGATTTAAAACTGATTTTTTTTAAAAGGAAAATTCTGATTTTAATTAGGTTATAAAACTGATTTTTTTTAAAAGGAAAATTCTGATTTTAATTAGGTTATAAGACTGATTTTTTTAAAGGATAAAAAAAAAAAGAAAAGATTAAAACTTTAAAAAGAAAAGATTAAAACTTTAAAAAGAAAAGATTAGAACTAAAAAAAGAAAAGATTAAAACTTTAAAAAGAAAAGATTAAAACTTTAAAAAGAAAAGATAAGAACTTTAAAAAGAAAAGATTTGAACTTTAAAATAGAAAAAGATTTGATCTTTAAAGTAGAAAAGACGGAATTTTATTAAGTAGAAGAAGTAAGATATGATTCTTATATTTTTAAAGCAATAAAAATATAATTTTTACATCATAGGAATATTAAAAATATAATCCTTATTTTTAAAATATGATCTTTATATATTGAATAGCGAAGTCAAAATTCGATTTTTATATATTGAATAATATAGTAAAAATTCGATTTTTACATATGTAGAGAATACGGACAACGAAGCGACAAAAGGCGAGATTGGCGAAGATTTCTAAAGGAAGTGTCGTGAAGTTGGATAGCTATTGGTGAGAATTTCTCACTCTTCAATTTCTTTTTCTATATATATATGTGTTGAAATAAAAGTGAATTGCTATATATAAATATATATATATATATATACGCCCCCTCGTCCACAAACCATGGACGATATTTATTGATTGAAATTGTTGTGAAAATTGATTGATAGCGAATGATTGTTTGGGATTGTTTGTGATTGATATTGGTTGATTGTGGTTGAAAAATACCCATTTGTGGTTGAGAAATATTTGGTTGAAACCACATAGGATTAGTTTGTGGAAATGAAATAAATATATACATGCCGCCTGCGTGCGAACTAGATGCATGATCCCCATTGTCAAAAACCGCGAGGTTTTAAGGTAGAGCGAGGAGCCGTACTAGGGACGGTCCCGGTTTTAACTACCCTGCCGTTATGCTGCCGAAATTTTGAATAATATTCGTGTGTTTGAATTATTTTCATATGCTTAAACTATATTTATTCATTGAATAGAAAACATTCATGTGTTGAATTGATATTCATTCGTTGATTAGAAATTCATGTGTTGAATGATATTCATATTTTGAAATAAATTGTTTGATAATAAAAATCACATTTTTATCTATATATAGAAACTATAGAAAACATTCATGTGTTGAATTGATATTCATTCGTTGATTAGAAATTCATGTGTTGAATGGTATTCATATTTTGAAATAAATTGTTTGATAATAAAAATCACATTTTTATCTATATATAGAAACTATAGAAAACATTCATGTGTTGAATTGATATTCATTCGTTGATTAGAAATTCATGTGTTGAATGGTATTCATATTTTGAAATAAATTGTTTGATAATAAAAATCACCTTTTATCGACTATATGAACTGTGTAAAATAATCTCGTTTTAAAAGAAATTGTTTTATGATAAAAATCCTATTTTTATCACCTATATGAACTATATAGAAAATTAGTGTTTTGAAATGAATTGTTTTACAATAAAAATCACATTTTTATTGTATGCATAAATCGTTGAAATGTGAAGTGTTAAAAATAGCCACTTGTTCAAAATAAACATATATGAGTTGAAATATTCATTAATTAGCTAATGAAATGATTTGCACCTATTTATGTAACATTAGAATGAATGGTGTTTTTAAACCAAATAGAAATCAAATATGAAGTCGAATAGAAAATGATAAATGATAAGAACTGTATATATGTATATGCATATTCATTGAACAGGTTATAGCAAAGGGGCTAGAGAAGAGGAATAAAATTTTGTGCCCGACAAATAGGTACACATTTACTGTTTTGTTTGGGTGATGATTTTATGAGCCTGTTGGCTAACCGCTTGGCTTTTTCTTTTTCTTTTTGAGATTAGAAGGACCGGGAAAGCTATTTGCAATTTCCCGATGCTCCCGGTGCAGGGGAGGTTATGGCGAAATTTTCCAAAATTTAAAGGCGTTAGTGAAAAATTTGAAGTGAAAACGATATTGAAATCATTGGATGAACTATATTTATAAATATATAAATATAAATAAAATTAAAACAAAACGAGGCCGTGCAGTTCGAATTTTGAAACCGTGATTTCAAACAACTAGTGCGGGAAATCCGACCATTGGATTTTCCCGAAACCTCAACCGTCGGGTTCGCCTTGGAAATATCTTCCCAACGGCACCAACCTTGCAAAATCCCAATGGTTGGATTGTCTGGAATGTTTAATTCAAATATGAAGAAAAACAGCGCCAGAAGCGATTATATTTATATATATATAAATATAATTATATATTTAATCGAATAACGATGCTGCAGTTCGTATTTTGAAATCGAAACTTCAAACGATTGTACCGGGAGATCCGACCGTCGGATTTTCCCGAAACTGGAACCGTTGGATTCGTTTTGAAAAGACCTTTCTAATGATGTAAATTTTGCGAAGATCCAACGGTTAGATTTTCAGATATGTGTAAATCAAATTTGAAGAAAAACAGCGCCACGGCCACGTTATGGCCCGAAACGTCGTTTTGAATATATTAGCTATTTTAAAATAAATAAAAATAGCGATAAATCGTTATAAAATATCATAAACAATATGGAATGGAAATAAGCTGAATTTGCTCGATTTATGTTGTGTTTGATGGTTGAATGTGTTTGGCGTGAAAATTACATTAAAGAACAAAGTTGGTGTTGTCGAATAATTTAACCATTGAAATAAATTGATTTGAAATTCTAAATATACGTGAATTATTTGAAATGGCCGAGTTAATTCTCATTTCAAATGATTGACCGACGATTGAAAATTTGAAGATGAAGACGATGGTCGAAGACCGGAGATCTTCACCTCATTTGGATGGTAACTGAGGTCCTGATTGGGAGGCATCCCGAAATATGGATAATGAGTGGTGATCGTCCAGACGTACGTGGTGATCGAAGGGTTTGCGAGGTATTTAGTGCCTCCGGTTTCGTTCAGACCCAGAACGGACTTGTAAATGGACTGTGTGTCTGACATTGGATTTTATTCTGTGTCGATTGATCTCTATTAAATATACATCTGTTTGGCGGCGGAGAATTTATTCTTTTGCTTAACGCCTTTCTCTGAGACGCACGAGCTCAGAGGTTGTATATCGATGGACATCAGTCGCATGGCATGAATTGCCTGTGTGGCATGCTAAGATGCAGTGATCAGGGCTTCTGTTGAAAAGCAAAGTCTTGTGGTGATGATCAAAGCACCGCCTGTGTGGCGTAGCTTTGTGTATAACGTGAATTCGCGAGCCTCACACCCCGGTATAAACCAGAAACGGGAGGAAGGACCTCAGGGAGGACATGCGTTTCTTCCTAGCTAGGGTGGTGTCAGTGACCTACCAGCCCTGACATTTATATACTTTTCACCTATGTGGTTGTTGCTGTTGCGAGGCGCCTCGGTTTGATCGGACGATCCGGGTCCGATGGAGTCATTCGTTGGCTCGTTTAAGCCCCAAAGGGCGGGGAAACGCATTGTTCAGGAATTTTAATCCACATCGGTGGACCGGCCCTGTCGCTCCTAGGGTCACTCGAGCTCTGATCCTGAGACTCGGGCTAGGCAGTCTCGAATTCGGTAAGGACTATCTTTTTCCTTGGTTCATGACAGAAATCAAATTTCCAAATATGACACCGTGCGGTTTTGATTGTATACCTATATATGGCGACATAGTGGTATGGGGCATTAATGCCGTCTATGATTGATAGTTATGATTTGAAATTGTTTTCAAAACATATAAACACTAGCAATAATATCAAATGCCTTTGTTTTATTCGTATCAAGCATATTTGGCCGTTATAAGGTAAAAACTCTATCCTCCGGTCATTGTGTGATGGGAACTGAGTCTTATAACGGCTTCATTTTTATAAAAAGCATAGCGATGTTTAAAAGAAAGATTTGTTTTAAAGCACTGGCAATCCAATGGAGTAAACCCGTTCCACGAAAGCGGCGTGGTCCTGTGATTAGCCAATTATATATGTTGAGTGGATTTCTCATACCAGTCCCATGACTGACTCGTAGTTTGTTTCACTTTCAAACTCGGGTGCCCCTCTTTTTCTACACGGGCAGCCTTGTATTCAGGTTTAGCTGGTTCTTTCTGGATAGCTGGAGCTGAAGATGGATTCTAGCATTTATTTCTTTTTATGCTTTTCAGCTCCTATTGTACATACTTTGTTTATTTCCGCTGTAGACATTTATGTATAGCTGAACTGTATTTGTACTAAGTAAGATCCTGTATACTGTGTAACTCTGATGATTACTTTTATCCAGTATATTCTATTGTTCATTATCTGGTGTATTTATTTAATTTTGTTCTGCTATTATCTGTTTCTGTGTTATATTCCAAAGATAACCCTTGTTTCCGTGAGAACGGGATTTAGGTCGTCTCGACGTGGTATCAGAGCTTTGGTTAAGCTTAGTTCTGGAATATAACATTTGAACGAACTCGTCAGAAATAGAACCAGTAGTGTTCTAGGACGGGTAACTCTATACAGATAGGATCAGTAATATCCTAGTATGAGTAGCATAATGAAATAACACATCGATAGACACATTTACATTCAAGTATTTGTCTCTATATTTTCAAATATCTTTTCCATTGACCTGACACTTGTTCTGCTAATTGCAGACGTACTAGAAAATGAGTGGCAGGAACAGAAGAAATGATCGTATGGCTCGACCAGCTAATGAGCCAGTTGTGCTCCCGCAGCCAGAATCCAATATAGAAGTTCTATACAAGAGATTTCGAAATCTTGGTGGATCGCCATTCTTAGGCAAGGAGTCCATTATGGAAACACAAGCTTGGATACGTTCTGCAGAGAAGATATTTGAGGGTTTAAAGCTGAGAGACGATCAGAAAAGATTACTGGCGTCTTGGGCACTCAAAGAAGAAGCTTTGTTTTGGTGGGATACAGTTATTAAAGATAATCCAGAAGGTGATATCACCTGGGACAGATTCAAAGTAATTTTCTTGAAAAGATTTACTCCTCCCGAAGCAACCGAGAGACTATGCGATGAATTTTCTTATCTAATACAAGGTGACATGACCATTCCCGAATATCACAAGAAATTCAATGAACTTGCTCACTTTGCTCCCCATCTAATTCAGAATACGAGGAGAAAGAATTTGAGATTTATTCACGGACTTCAAAGGAAATACCAGAATAAAGTATTGGGGCATGTGAAGCTTCCTTTTTCTGAAATGATATACATGGCTTATCAGTACGAAGATCTAGACAAGAAAGGTATGCTACAGTACGAAGAGGAAGTCAGCTCTAGTAATAAAATTGAGTCTAAAACTGATCGTCCTGGGGCCAGTACAATGTCTGAAGTCGGTAAGGAGCCCGAAGTGAATCGAAAAAGGGCCAGATCCGAAAAAGAACCAGTAACGACCGTTGTATGCAGTAACTGCCATAAACATGGGCATTTGACTAGGAATTGTAAACCCTCGAAGAAGCTGAGGAAAGATGAAACTAAATCCGGTAAGAAGTTCCAAGAGAAGAGAAAGTGCAGTCAATGCCATCAGTCCGGTCATCTTTCAAAGGTCTGCCCGCTACTCAGAAAACCTAAAGCAGTACATGTAAATGAGGTGGTAGAAGTACCCGCACCCTTGTCTGCTCAGGAATGGTCTGATGTTTTAGAAGGCACGCTCAATGTCAAAACATTCCAGTTAAAGTACTATTTGACACAGGCGCGTCACGAAGCTTTATTGCAAAGAGTGCAGTCAAGAAATTAGATTTGAATTTGAAGAAGCTCAAAGAGCCAATGACTGTCCGAAATCCAGTTGGAGGTTCCATCAATCTCAGTTGGGTTTGTGCTGTACCTGTCTCTTTTTCTTGCTATAAATTCCCTATTATCTCTGTCGTCATGAATTTTGATGAATTCGATCTTATTTTGGGATTGGATTGGTTAACCAAATATGAAGCTGAAGTTAAATGCGCCGAGAGAGTGGTTAAAGCAAAGGCCCAATCGGGGAATTATATAACCATACCATGTGAAGGTCCGACTTCAAATAGAAAAGATTTCTGGTCAGCTCTCGATGTCTCTCCAGCTCAAATAGAAAATATCCCAGAAGTCACAGAGAATATTCCCGACCTCATCAAAGATATTCCTGTCGTCAAGAACTATGCGGATGTGTTCGAAGAAGTTGTTCGCTTACCTCCGCAGAGAGAAATAGATTTCAAAATTTCTTTAATTCCAAATGCAAGGCCGGTAGTTCATGCTATTCGAAGAATGTCCTTGAAAGAGAAGGAGGAATTAGACAATCAAACACGACAACTAGTATGGAAGGGTCTGATCAGACCTAGTTTCTCTGATTGGGGAGCAGCAGTGGTATTTGTCCCAAAATCTGACGGTACTCTACGGCTATGTGTGGACTATCGTGATCTAAACAAGCAGACAATAAAGAACAAATATCCATTGCCGTGGATTGACGATTTGTTAGATCGATTAAATGGAGCACAAGTATTCTCACGAATGGACCTAGCTACAGGATTCCATCAACTTCGAATTGCCGAAGAGTGTGTTCCAATGACAGCGTTCAGAGGCCCCGACTTATTCTACGAGTGGTTAGTAATGCCGTTCGGCTTATGTTAGGCTCCAGCTTACTTCGTCAATTTGATGAACAGAGTTTTCAGAGGAGTTTTGAATAAATTTGTTCTGGTTTTCATTGACGATATTCTAATCTTCTCTAAATCAAAGGCCGAACATGAAAAGCATCTGGAACAAGTGTTAGAAATTCTCAGACGGAATGTATTGAAAGCAAAGTTTTCCAAATGTATCTTCTGGAAAGATGAAGTAAAATTTCTAGGCCACGTTGTATCTAAAGAAGGAATCGCTGTGGATCCAAGCAAAATCACGGCCATTCAGAATTGGAAACAGCCCAGCACCTCCACTGAAGTCCGTAGTTTTCTCGGATTGGCTAGCTATTACCGGAAGTTCGTTCAAGACTTTTCAAAGATATCTGGTCATTTAACAAAGCTTACAAAGAAGCACTCTAAATTCAAATGGACTCAAGAGAGCGAGGAGGCTTTCGAAGAGCTAAAGTTGAGATTAACCACAGCTCCAGTGTTAACCATCATAGATGGCAACCAGGATTTAAAAGTATGGACTGATGCTTCTAGAGAAGGCCTTGGCGCAGTGTTAATGCAAAGAGGTCAAGTGATTGCTTATGCTAGCCGTCAACTGAAGCCGCATGAGAAAAACTACGTAACTCATGATCTTGAGTTATTGGTTATAGTATTCGCTTTGAAAATCTGGAGACACTATCTTCTGGGTGAGAGATTTGAACTATTTACAGATCACCAATCATTAAAGTACCTGTTCACTCAGAAAGACCTGAATTTGAGGCAGCAACGTTGGCTGGAGTTTCTTGCCGCATATGACTTTGAAATTATATATACTCCAGGAAAAGTCGATGTCGTGGCTGATGCATTAAGCAGAAAGAATGTAATGATCGCCAGCTTTATTATCACAACATCCTTGATTGACAAAATATCTATTCTTCAAAAGGAGGATAACTTTATTAAGGATATGATAAAAAGGATTCGGAAAGGCGAACCCTCGTGTTTTCAAATAGATAACGACGAGACCTTGAGGTTAAAAGGAAGGATTTGTGTTCCTGACGTTCCTGAGCTAAAAAGGGAAGTGTTAGACGAGTGTCACAAGTCCAAGCTGAGTATCCATCCTGGCATGGCCAAAATGTATAACGATCTCAAAAGAACATTCTGGTGGAAGGCTATGAAGAGAGACGTTTCAATATATGTTAGTCGCTGCCCTACTTGCCAGCTAGTCAAGAGTGACCAACAGAAATTGGCTGGATTATTACAACCGCTAGAAGTTCCTGGTTGGAAGTGGGAGCATATTTCTATGGATTTCATTGATGGTTTGCCCAGAACAAGAAAAGGAAATGACAGTATTTGGGTGATCGTAGATCGTTTCACGAAGACCGCCCATTTCATACCTGTCAGGTCAAATAGAACCGCTCAGAGTCTGGCGCAGATTTACTTCAGGGAAATAGTTAGACTACATGGAGTGCCGCTCAGCATAGTCAGTGATAGAGATACAATATTCACTAGCAAATTCTGGGAAGCATTTCAAGTCGAGCTGGGAACGAAGTTAAACTTGAGCACCGCTTATCATCCTCAGACAGACGGTCAGACTGAGAGGGTGAATCGCATTTTAGAAGATCTATTGCGGGCTTGTGTTATAGATTTCGGTGGATCATGGGAAGACCATCTGCATTTGGCTGAATTCTCTTATAACAACAGCTACCAGGCGAGTCTGACAATGTCGCCATTCGAAGCATTGTATGGTAGACCGTGCCGATCTCCTGCTTGTTGGGTCGAGCCTGGAAATAGACTTGTGTTGGGTCCTGATATGATTCGAGAAGTTGCCGACAAAGTCGATTTTATTAAGAAGCGATTACTCGCCGCTCAAAGCCGACAAAAGAGCTATGCCGATAGAAGAAGAAGGGATGTATCCTTTGAAGTTGGTGACTATGTATATTTGAAAGTATCGCCGATGAGAGGAGTTATCCGGTTCGGTAAAACTGGAAAGTTAGCACCCAAATTCATTGGTCCGTTTCCTATTCTGGAACGGATCGGAACTCTCGCTTACAGGGTCAAACTGCCTGATTGGTTGCCTGGAGTTCATGATGTATTTCATATATCTCAACTTCGAAAGCACGTTCATGATCCAGACTTGATCGTGGAAGAAGCAGCTCAGCAGGATATTGAAATAACCCCAGAATTAGCTATGAGGCGAGAGCCGCTTAAGATTATCGGCAAAGAAACCAAAAAGCTGAGGAACAAGAAGGTTCACTTAGTCAAAGTACAATGGAGTGGAGATCCTCGAGATTGTACTTGGGAAACGGAGGAGAGCATTCAGAAAGCTTATCCTAGATGCCGAGTAGATATCTCTGATTGACTCAGGTGCAAGGTACATTTACTCTACTTTGCACTACCATTCAATTCTCTACTCTATTGTTATTTTCTTTTCATAGATGTGCACTTTTAATTATATGGTCTGAAGGATTTTTAAAGGGGTATAAAATTTGATTAGTATATTTTTAAAGGTTAAAAACAATTGGATTGGTTGTTGTGTTGTGTGATTGTAGATTTATCAAACCACTTTCGACTTTATTCCTTTTCGGGGATGAAAAGTTTTAAGTGGGGGAGATTGTAACGACCCAGAAAATCTGAACCAATTTAAAATTTTTAAATTGGCTAAAATAATGGATTTTAAATATTTAAAATAAATATTTTAAATAATGGCGATGAAAACTGAGTTTGAATCGACATTTGAAAACGAATATAATTAATTATAATTATATATAGAATTGAAAATGGCGCGGTAGTTCGATAATTCGATTTCAAACTTCAATTAAATATATCGGGTGCAAAACAATCCGGATTTTAGTGAAACCAAAAATATTTAAATCTGTTAGTGAATATCTTTCTAACGAATCCGACCAATCGAAATTTGATAGCGGGAATCAAAAGATATGTCCAGTTGAAAATTCTGAATAGTCGCTATGGAATTCAGGCCCTTAAGAATGGACATTTTGCATACGACCTCGGATTTCGACGAAACCACTTTTGTTGGGTCCGGGATGAGAAGTTATTGCTAGGTTTCAAATTTCATAATTTTTCGAATCAATATGTGAGCGTGGCAAAGGAAAACGTGTTTGACCAGTTTCAGTTGATTTTAATCGACTGGAAGTTGGCCATTTTTCAAACGGTCTCAGAATTCGACGAAACTAGTTTTGTTAGGACCGTATCGTCAATACGAAGCTAGAAAATATTTTTCTGGTTAGTATGTGACCCCGGTAATTTGAAATGTACGTTTAAAATTCAATATAGTGATTTAAATGTAAATTCAACGGAAACTGATTGTAACGATCAAATCAGCTTGCGATACGTAACCCATTGTGTCCGGAATGGGGGTAAAACGCTATGGACGACAGGCGGTGGGCCTCGTTTAGAGGTCGTATGTAAAAGTCAAATTTTTGCAAAATTAAATAATTAAATAATAAGGAAAAAAAATTAATTCCCTCCCTTTATCCTTCTTTCTGCCCCCCCCCCCCCCCCCCCGCCCCCCCCCCCCCCCGGATTTCATTAATCAGAAAAAAAAAAAAAGAGAAAAGAAGAAGAACGGAGCAGCAGCAGCCGCCGCCTCCACCGAAGCTCCGCCCTCAACCCCGTGCCAACCGCCCCTTCCACGATTCCCCCCTCCTCCGACGCTCGTTCCCTCCAGTGACCCCCCCCCCCCTGAAGCATCGCGACACCAATTAGCGAGCCCCCCCCCCCCCCCCCCCGTTCGAGACCCCTCCGCTTCGCCAGCTCCTCCTCCTGCCGCCGAGCTTGGCTGTCACCCCCCCCTTCTTCGTAGACAGTAAGTTTAGTATTTTATTTTTATTTTTATTTTAATAAGATTTAAAACTGATTTATTTTAATTAGGTTTAAAACTGATTTATTTTAATTAGATTTAAAACTGATTTATTTTAATAAGATTTAAAACTGATTTTTTTTAAAAGGAAAATTCTGATTTTAATTAGGTTATAAAACTGATTTTTTTTTTAAAAGGAAAATTCTGATTTTAATTAGGTTATAAGACTGATTTTTTTTAAAGGATAAAAAAAAAGATTAAAACTTTAAAAAGAAAAGATTAAAACTTTAAAAAGAAAAGATTAGAGCTAAAAAAAGAAAAGATTAAAACTTTAAAAAGAAAAGATTAAAACTTTAAAAAGAAAAGATTAGAACTTTAAAAAGAAAAGATTTGAACTTTAAAATAGAAAAAGATTTGATCTTTAAAGTAGAAAAGACGGAATTTTATTAAGTAGAAGAAGTAAGATATGATTCTTATATTTTTAAAGCAATAAAAATATAATTTTTACATCATAGGAATATTAAAAATATAATCCTTATTTTTAAAATATGATCTTTATATATTGAATAGCGAAGTCAAAATTCGATTTTTATATATTGAATAACATAGTAAAAATTTGATTTTTACATATGTAGAGAATACGGACAACGAAGCGACAAAAGGCGAGATTGGCGAAGATTTCTAAAGGAAGTGTCGTGAAGTTGGATAGCTATTGGTGAGAATTTCTCACTCTTCAATTTCTTTTTCTATATACATATGTGTTGAAATAAAAGTGAATTGCTATATATAAATATATATATATATATACGCCCCCTCGTCCACAAACCATGGACGATATTTATTGATTGAAATTGTTGTGAAAATTGATTGATAGCGAATGATTGTTTGGGATTGTTTGTGATTGATATCGGTTGATTGTGGTTGAAAAATACCCATTTGTGGTTGAGAAATATTTGGTTGAAACCACATAGGATTAGTTTGTGGAAATGAAATAAATATATACATGCCGCCTGCGTGCGAACTAGATGCATGATCCCCATTGTCAAAAACCGCGAGGTTTTAAGGTAGAGCGAGGAGCCGTACTAGGGACGGTCCCGGTTTTAACTACCCTGCCGTTATGCTGCCGAAATTTTGAATAATATTCGTGTGTTTGAATTATTTTCATATGCTTAAACTATATGTATTCATTGAATAGAAAATATTATTGTGTTGAATTGATATTCATTCGTTGATTAGAAATTCATGTGTTGAATGGTATTCATATTTTGAAATAAATTGTTTGATAATAAAAATCACATTTTTATCTATATATAGAAACTATAGAAAACATTCATGTGTTGAATTGATATTCATTCGTTGATTAGAAATTCATGTGTTGAATGGTATTCATATTTTGAAATAAATTGTTTGATAATAAAAATCACATTTTTATCTATATATAGGAACTATAGAAAACATTCATGTGTTGAATTGATATTCATTCGTTGATTAGAAATTCATGTGTTGAATGGTATTCATATTTTGAAATAAATTGTTTGATAATAAAAATCACCTTTTATCGACTATATGAACTATGTAAAATAATCTCGTTTTAAAAGAAATTGTTTTATGATAAAAATCCTATTTTTATCACCTATATGAACTATATAGAAAAATAGTGTTTTGAAATGAATTGTTTTACAATAAAAATCACATTTTTATTGTATGCATAAATCGTTGAAATGTGAAGTGTTAAAAATAGCCACTTGTTCAAAATAAACATATATGAGTTGAAATATTCATTAATTAGCTAATGAAATGATTTGCACCTATTTATGTAACATTAGAATGAATGGTGTTTTTAAACCAATTAGAAATCAAATATGAAGTCGAATAGAAAATGATAAATGATAAGAACTGTATATATGTATATGCATATTCATTGAACAGGTTATAGCAAAGGGGCTAGAGAAGAGGAATAAAATTTTGTGCCCGACAAATAGGTACACATTTACTGTTTTGTTTGGGTGATGATTTTATGAGCCTGTTGGCTAACCGCTTGGCTTTTTCTTTTTCTTTTTGAGATTAGAAGGACCGGGAAAGCTATTTGCAATTTCCCGATGCTCACGGTGCAGGGGAGGTTATGGCGAAATTTTCCAAAATTTAAAGGCGTTAGTGAAAAATTTGAAGTGAAAACGATATTGAAATCATTGGATGAACTATATTTATAAATATATAAATATAAATAAAATTAAAACGAAACAAGACCATGCAGTTCGTATTTTGAAACCGTGATTTCAAACAACTAGTGCGGGAAATCCGACCATTGGATTTTCCCGAAACCTCAACCGTCGGGTTCGCCTTGGAAATATCTTCCCAACGGCACCAACCTTGCAAAAATCCAATGGTTGGATTGTCTGGAATGTTTAATTCAAATCTGAAGAAAAACAGCGCTAGAAGCGATTATATTTATATATATATAAATATAATTATATATTTAATCGAATAAAGACGCTGCAGTTCGTATTTTGAAATCGAAACTTCAAACGATTGTACCGGGAGATCCGACCGTCGGATTTTCCCGAAACTGGAACCGTTGGATTCGTTTTGAAAAGACCTTTCTAATGATGTAAATTTTGCGAAGATCCAACGGTTAGATTTTCAGATATGTGTAAATCAAATTTGAAGAAAAACAGCGCCACGGCCACGTTATGGCCCGAAACGTCGTTTTGAATATATTAGCTATTTTAAAATAAATAAAAATAGTGATAAATCGTTATAAAATATCATAAACAATATGGAATGTAAATAAGCTGAATTTGCTCGATTTATGTTGTGTTTGATGGTTGAATGTGTTTGGTGTGAAAAATACATTAAAGAACAAAGTTGGTGTTGTCGAATAATTTAACCATTGAAATAAATTGATTTGAAATTCTAAATATAAGTGAATTATTTGAAATGGCCGAGTTAATTCTCATTTCAAATGATTGACCGACGATTGAAAATTTGAAGATGAAGACGATGGTCGAAGACCGGAGATCTTCACCTCGTTTGGATGGTAACCGAGGTCCTGATTGGGAGGCATCCCGAAATATGGATAATGAGTGGTGATCGTCCAGACGTACGTGGTGATCGAAGGGTTTGCGAGGTATTTAGTGCCTCCGATTTCGTTCAGACCCAGAACGGACTTGTAAATGGACTGTGTGTCTGACATTGGATTTTATTCTGTGTCGATTGATCTCTACTAAATATACATCTGTTTGGCGGCGGAGAATTTATTCTTTTGCTTAACGCCCTTCTCTGAGACGCACGAGCTCAGAGGATGTATATCGATGGACATCAGTCGCATGACATGAATTGCCTGTGTGGCATGCTAAGATGCAGTGATCAGGGCTTCTGTTGAAAAGCAAAGTCTTGTGGTGATGATCAAAGCACCGCCTGTGTGGCGTAGCTTTGTGTATAACGTGAATTCGCGAGCCTCACACCCCGGTATGAACCAGAAACGGGAGGAAGGACCTCAGGGAGGACATGCGTTTCTTCCTAGTTAGGGTGGTGTCAGTGACCTACCAGCCCTGACATTTATATACTTTTCACCTATGTGGTTGTTGCTGTTGCGAGGCGCCTCGGTTTGATCGGACGATCCGGGTCCGATGGAGTCATTTGTTGGCTCGTTTACGCCCCCAAAGGGCGGGGAAACGCATTGTTCAGGAATTTTAATCCACATCGGTGGACCGGCCCTGTCGCTCCTAGGGTCACTCGAGCTCTGATCCTGAGACTCGGGCTAGGCAGTCTCGAATTCGGTAAGGACTATCTTTTTCCTTGGTTCATGACAGAAATCAAATTTCCAAATACGACACCGTGCGGTTTTGATTGTATACCTATATATGGCGACATAGTGGTATGCGGCATTAATGCCGTCTATGATTGATAGTTATGATTTGAAATTGTTTTCAAAACATATAAACACTAGCAATAATATCAAATGCCTTTGTTTTATTCGTATCAAGCATATTTGGCCGTTATAAGGTAAAAACTCTATCCTCCGGTTTGCGTTGCATTGTGTGATGGGAACTGAGTCTTATAACGGCTTCATTTTTATAAAAAGCATAGCGATGTTTAAAAGAAAGATTTGTTTTAAAGCACTGGCAATCCAATGGAGTAAACCCGTTCCACGAAAGCGGCGTGGTCCTGTGATTAGCCAATTATATATGTTGAGTGGATTTCTCATACCAGTCCCATGACTGACTCGTAGTTTGTTTCACTTTCAAACTCGGGTGCCCCTCTTTTTCTACACGGGCAGCCTTGTATTCAGGTTTAGCTGGTTCTTTCTGGATAGCTGGAGCTGAAGATGGATTCTAGCATTTATTTCTTTTTATGTTGTTCAGCTCCTATTGTACATACTTTGTTTATTTCCGCTGTAGACATTTATGTATAGCTGAACTATATTTGTACTAAGTAAGATCCTGTATACTGTGTAACTCTGATGATTACTTTTATCCAGTATATTCTATTGTTCATTATCTGGTGTATTTATTTAATTCTGTTCTGCTATTATCTGTTTCTGTGTTATATTCCAAAGATAACCCTTGTTTCCGTGAGAACGGGATTTGGGTCGTCTCATGAAACTTCGATTTTTCAGATTCGTTAGAAAGGTATTGACTAACAAATTTAAATATTTTTGGTTTCGCTAAAATCCGTTATATTCTCCACCCTGCACAGTCAGTCAAAGTTTGAATTCAAATTTTCAAACTGACTCACTATTTCTAATTCACTATTTTATTGAAATATTCTATTTCAATTGTTCAAATTTCTCCAAAATGTCCAATTTAAAATTTTTAAATTGGCTCGTATTTTCCGGGTTATTACACCTGTGATATCACAGGGACAAATAATATATATACATCGACCCACACGGTCGGAAAACAAAAATCAAAACCCAAAATTTTATATTTTCGCGTAGGCGTACCTTTTACGAGAGCTATTGAGCATATTTTCTTAATATATATGCGATTTACTCAACCAATATCAATCTGTCTAGCCATCTGACACATGTACTCAACTCACTTCACATATAAGTAACCGATACATGAAATATGTTATTAATCAACAATATAATCATACCAATTCCAAGATCAAATGGATAGCATCAATTAATTATCAAATACAGGGTTAAATCACAAATCCCAATTCATATGCAGTTTCATTCCAGTTTAATTATACTGGAAATTATGTTTTAGTTTATAACTCATTTATCTCTATTAAATTGTTAATTATTCCCATTCAAACAAACTATTATCCTATAACAAACAAAACCCAATCATAACCAATACACAACCAAATCACTGAATTTATACTCAATATTAATATTTTATTTTGGTTTCACATATTTGATTATTATTCATTCATTTAATTTCCAATTTCCAACTTTGTTTTATTTAATTATCTCAATTTTAATATCATTATTAATTTAATTTTCACTTAACCAAGTTAAGTTTTCAAATTTTCAATCTGATTTGAATTCCATTCAAATCAATCAAATATATTAATATCTCAATAATTTGATAAAATTATTTCCTTTCTGTACGAAAATATAATTCAGGTAAATTATTTCATTTACCTTCTTTCAAAACAATACTGCATTCATTTACCAGTCCAAGGCCTCTCAACACTTGAACCGATCCATCAACACAATACAAAACATTTGTATACAAAATTTACAAATACGATCTCATATATTTACACTCAATCTCGATCTAGGATATTACTAATCCCATATCTATCGAGTTATACCACAGAGCCAAGGTTATTACTAAACCAATAGCTCTGATACCACTGTAACGATCCAAGGATTTTCAGCCCCGAAAATCGACATAAATACATTTCCCGTATCTCATGCCGACCTTCCAAACACTGAAAACACCAGAATGTTATTAGAAAGAATTTAGAAGGTGAGATAAGAAAGAAAGAAATATTAGAATGAAAGAAGAAGAAGAAGAAACAACACAACACAAAGTCTCACATTGCAGCGGAACAAAATATAATACAGAATTAAATCTTTATTGAGAGCTTTAAAAAAATACTTACAACCATCAGAGTACATCACACATCTGGACAATTATAATAACATGTCCTCATATGCAACACACAGCGGAATAATAGCTATAGGATATCATACGTCTGAACACCTCCAGCGCGTCTCTTTACAGCATTCGATAACATGAACTTGTACACCCCGGGCTAACCCGAGCATTTACAAAACACTGGGTCAGTCTGGTGAACCAGAGTGAGAAAAAAGCTCGCACAGTATTAAGGTATCACACAACTTGATTTTAAAGTAAAAATCTTTTCGAAAGAAAAGGATAATCATAAGACCGAATCCACACATAAATACGGACGGTTTTTACCTTACGATAACCCAAAACGTTTTTGAAATCAATATTTTTCTGATATTATAATAGTGTCTAAATACAAGTAAATAACAATCTAGTGGAACGCTTGCATCTCACGCTCCACATATATGCTATATAATCAAAACCGCGGACTCTTATTGAAGATTGGACTCCGACTATAACAAGGTATAGGACCACCTGCCGAAAGTGTATCTCTAGAGGTGAATACACTGGGTTCAACAAGAACGTCCTACAACCCGGCCTTCACATGACCGACCACTCATTTCGGTTGAGTGTATCGAATGTATATCACCAACGGTTGGGCTCAAACCGCCATTTCCTGAAAAGGGACAGCATCGAAATAGAATAAAGAAGCAAAAGGAATTTCTCTAGATGGTGATTATACACCCTAATGGGAGCGACCCACATAGCCATGCTGCCTGCCCAATTTTTGTCATTTCCCGGTTGTGAGGCTTAAGGTCAGAATTATCTTCTGGGACATCTGACCACTATTCACTTTGAATGCCACATCGTCAGATCCGTCATATATCACTAATTGACGTCCACAAAAAATACTCTAGTTGGGAGCTAACCAACTATGGCACGTTTGAAGAAATCAATGTACGTGATCATTTTGGAAATACTCTATCAGACGTCCGTCCATACAATTCATCCAGGAACAGGATGAACCAAAGGTACCCTCCTACTACATCCTAGGAATCACCCTACAGATCAGTAGCGAGTAGTCCTTGAAATTCGTAGATTCCAACCATGACAGAATCACAACTTATCTCTACTTGCAAGGCAAAAAAAAATAGTTGCTTTTCTGTTTATAAAAATCTACGTTCTTCAACGCTCCATCTCGATCATCTTCTAATATCTTCACGTATTTGTTGGTCGGAACGGTTTTCGAATATAAATTCGATCTCGGTCTTTCCGTACTAACAATCGTGTTAGACAGATTGATAGTCGGTGATATAACTATCAAAATAAATAGTGTTTCAATCATGATAACCCAATGAGTTCACTGGTTCAGTATTCAGCACCACTTGGCCTTTTAATTTAAAACAACGTAAATTTAAATCTTTTAAATAATTCGATATTACGAATATAGTTCTTTGCTTCTTATTTAACACAAGACTTTTCTTTAAACATTTCATTTTGATACTTAGGAAAATCCTGTATCATATCCAGTTTCTACTTTCACCTTTAAAACATTACCATGTTATTATCTAATATTGGGAAACCATTTCAACTCATTACTCGTAAAACGATGTTACGAAATATCTTTTAATTCATTACTTAACGATACATAACGCTTATTCTTATTGAGTAAACTCAACATTTACATTTCATTCTAGCTCGAAAATATCGTAATAATTCACGAGTTTATAAATCTGATTAACATCAGAAGTTTACTTTATTAAATCAATTAATAATTAATTATAAAATAAATATTTATACTTTTCTTTTAATAAACTTTTATTCAACATAATATATTTCAACATCTATCTCCAGTTATAAAATAATTTTTTATAACTTTATTTTTATCGATTTGCCTGACGGTAAATCAATATTTACAAAACGATTAATTTTATAGGCCATATATCGCCAAATACTCAACCAATACCACCCACTGGTTTAAGCTAAAAACAGATGTTGAAATCTTATCAAAAATCAACAATCAGATCAATCACCCCAAACAGGACAGTATATATGTTGATAATATGAAATAAATAATATATGGAGGAATCCCGTTGGATCCTTCCAACATGTCCTTCCCTGTATTCAGATGGTTACCTCCAAACATATCGTCCCATTCCATTTAACTGATATATGATAGTAAATAACAACTATTTCACATCAACTACTTGACAAAACAATTCAGTCATATCAAACAATTCAAAACATTAAACACGTTTATTTTGTAAACGTGTCCGATAAGGTAAGTTACATTTATTGTAACCAATCGTTAAAATAACGATTTGGTATTTTAATGAAATTAAATAACGGTTTAATTTCATCGGTTAAATCAACAAATAAATATATAATTAGCAAACAACCAACCATCAACAAACAGAGCACACAAAATAAAAACCTAGGTTATATAAAATATAAATGGGAAAAACTGAGTGAGTTTAACTCACCTTATTTCTGTCTGTCGAGATAACAATTGAATTTAGTTAAATTAAACGCGTGTTTAATTTAACTGAAAACCCCAGTTACCCCCTAACATGTTCACACCTGTACCATAATGTAGTCCTTTCTGATATGATTCCAACGAATCTGACGGCACATAAATCTAATCACGTATGGATTCGTTATAAGCTTTATAAGTTAATAAGTTTTTATTTTAAGTTAAACTAAACTAATATTCAAAAAAAAATTGGCTTCACCTCGTTTCATTTCCTTCGCCCGCTTACCCCCAACCCGTTATCCTTTTACAAAACCCTTCCTCGTGTATCCAAGCCCTTACAAATTCCACCGCCTCACAAATAGTCAGTCATGGCCGAAATCAAATCCCTAATCCCCCTTTCTACCTTCAGCCAAATCGAAGTCAACCGCTTGGAATTCCCCCCCCCCCCCCCCCACACAACCCTTCTCCAGTCATTCCCTTCGATCGAACTTCTTCAGCAACCACCACGGGCTTCTCTGATCAATCTCAGAGCCTTCTAGCTCCGCTGCAGGTTATTAACACCACTCGAACTTCCAGCGTGAAGATAAACCGAACCCTTCATCCTTACATCATCAGAAAATCCGTCCAACACCAAGATGTGAAGTGCGTGTATCCCCCAAGTTCAGATAAGTATTTCAATTCATTTTTGTTTGTTGTTATATGTTTGTTTCGATTTTATAGGTGGTTCAAATGGTTTTGTTTTGCTGTATATGATTTTGGAATGGGAAAGCATACTGTGTGTATACGCATATTTATAGTATTGAGAAATTTGGATGAGATCAAAGTCCATCAGTCTTCTCTTCTATAGATTAGGCTACCCTATGCTTAGGCCATTAGTTTTTCCTCCCTTTTCAGATTATCATACTGTTGATGGAATTGTTGATGGATGCTTGAGGGTTTTAACAAATATTTGTTGAATTTAGTATGATATTTCAGTACAACTGTTCTGTTCGATGGAATTATAGATCGAACTATGTGTGTATATTAGGTTAGGCTGAGTTGTAAATTTTATCAGAAATTTAAACTGTAGATTGTTGGATTTATAATACATAGTACATTCCTTATAAATTTGTTTATGCTATTTACTGTGTATAGGAAGATATAAATTTGCTATTCCGATCTGTATAGATTTGATGGTGTAATCTATACATAGATTTGATTCTTCTGAGATGTTCATTGTACTATTTAGATTAATATATACATAGCTGTTCATTGTCTTATTTTTGAATTGATATATCTATTTCTTCCACTATGAAATTTACTGTTTTTAGCTATACCTCACACTATTTTTAGCTGATCATGGGCTATATAGTCTTGATATATACATAAATAAATAGTAGTTTAGCTGTCTAGGTCTATTTTCTATAGTTGTTTGAGATGATCTTTTCCCTTTGCTGTTTTGATTTGATTATTTAGTTGTCTGTATAATTATATTTTTTTGTTTTTGGTTAGCTGTTCATGATCAGTGCACATGGAAAGTCTGCGTTTTACTGTGACTTGAATGAAACAAGATATGTAGCAAATTTAAAAATTATAATGAATATATGTATATATATATGTTGTTGTTATTATATACATACATATGTATACATATATATATATATATATTAACACTTTCAGTTGGTACTCTTATATCCATTTGTTATAGGAAAGAAGCAGGAAAAGGAAATGAAGTGGAAGCAAGGCAATGGTAAAGAAAAGATAAAACAGAAGTGAGAGAAGGAGATTGAGTAGTACTTCCCAATATAACAGAAGGGGACGCACAATGATATGAATTGTTTTCCCTTGTATTTGTATTTGTACAAGCAGTATTTTATGAATATATGCGTTATTTTCTTTCTATTAATATTTTCTGTTTCAGTTTTTTCTTATTCCTAGAGCAAATTTTTATTTGTTAAGGCAAGTATAATGTGTATTCAGTTTCCATGTTCATGTAGCACTTATTAGTTTGTTGAACAAAAATGATATGTATGCGGGTTTCATGTGTATTGCTAAACCAAGAGGAAATGCTGATGGGTATGTATATAAATACATACACACACACATAAGAATCTATGCTGAAAATATAAACTGTGTGTATGTAGTATACAAGCCTTAGGTGGGTTTATTTATAATCTTATAAAATGTCGATACGATATACATTAAATTCAACAGCTAATTTTAATGATAATAAATTAAGGTCATCGTACTTATTAAAACAACAGCTTCAATCTCAAATAGTATAGAATTTCAAATCTCAACATTTAAAATTCGAAGCTTAAATAATAATCCATTTATATAAAAAAAATCTTTTATATTCATAAATAAATCGTTATAATTTAAAAACGATTCCATGGCGATTATTTTAAAATTTGATTTAGCCGTAACTAACAATTTATAACACGAAATCTGAATTTTTCTCATTCATGTGAAAATTATAATCAACACGCTTCCAACGCTTCTTGTTTCAAAGAAATCCAACTTATGTTGGATCCTATGTATCCTATTAAAGTTTAAAACTCCATATTACGAACTGCCGCGCGATTTCGAGCTCGTTTTATAATTATATAAATATATAATGTTCAAACTTTGTTTTTAATAACGAATTAGATATTAAATCCACTGATATTCCAAATATAATATTTAAAATAATAAACTAAATAAAATATTAGGCTATCAATATACGGGACGTTACATTCTTCCCTCCTTAAAATAATTTCGTCCTCGAAATTGCTATGGTAAGAAAGAATGTTACAAACCCATTAATTTTCAAATAAAATTTAATTTAAATCAAAAACCAGTTTATTATCATAAATAAATATTTTCAAAAATATCGAAAATTTTCTAGCACTTTAAATTCCCGAAAAAATTCGGCAGAGTCCCCCTTGTACGGAGTGACATCTGCGATATCGCAGGAACAAATAATATATGTACATCGACTCACACGGTCGAAAAACAAAAATCAAAACCCAAAATTTTATATTTTCGCGTAGGCGTACATTTTACGAGCGCTATTAAGCATATTTGCTTAATATATATGTTATTTACTCAACCAATATCAATCTGTCTAGCCATCTGACACCTGTACTCAACTCACTTCACATATAAGTAGGCGATACATGAAATATGTTATTAATCAACAATATAATCATACCAATTCCAAGATCAAACGGATAGCATCAATTTATTATCAAATACAGGGTTAAATCACAAATCCCAATTCATATGCAGTTTCATTCCAGTTTAATTATACCGGAAATTATGTTTTAGTTTATAATTCATTTATCTCTATTAAATTGTTAATTATTCCCATTCAAACAAACTATTATCCTATAATAAACAAAACACAATCATAACCAATACACAACCAAATCACTAAATTTATACTCAATATTAATATTCTATTTTGGTTTCACATATTTGATTATTATTCATTCATCTAATTTCCAATTTCCAACTCTGTTTTATTTGATTATCTCAATTTTAATATCATCATTTATTTAATTTTCACTTAACCAGCTTAAGTTTTCAAATTTTCAATCTGATTTGAATTCCATTCAAATCAATCAAACATATTAATATCTCAATAATTTGATAATATTATTTCCTTTCTATACGAAAATATAATTCGGGTAAATTATTTCATTTACCCTCTTTCAAAACAATATTGCATTCATTTACCAGTCCAAGGCTTCTCAACACTTGAACCGATCCATCAACACAATACAAAACATTTGTATATAAAATTTACAAATACGCTCTCATATATATACACTCAATTTCGATCTAGTATATTACTAATCCCATCTCTATCGAGTTATACCACAGAGCCAAGGTTATTACTAAACCAATAGCTCTGATACAACTGTAACGGCCCAAGGATTTTCGGCCCCGAAAATTGACATAAATACGTTTCCCGTTTCTCATGCCGACCTTCCAGACACTGAAAACACCAGAACGTTATTAGAAAGAATTTAGAGGGTGAGATAAGAAAGAAAGAAAGAAATATTATAATAGAAGAAGAAGAGGAAGAAGAAGAAGAAACAACACAACACAAAGTCTCACATTGCAGCGGAACAAAATATAATACAGAAATAAATCTTTATTGAGAGATTTAAAAAAATACTTTCAACCATCAGAGTACATCATACATCTGGAAAGTTATAATATCTTATCCGCATATACAACACACAGCGGAATAATAGCTATAGGATATCATATTTCTGAACACCTCCAGCGCGTCTCTTCACAGCATTCGATAACCTGAACCTATACACCCTGGGCTAACCTGAGCATTTACAAAACACCGGGTAGTCTGGTGAACCAGAGTGAGAAAAAAACTCGCACAGTATTAAGGTATCACACAACTTGATTTTAAAGTGAAAATCTATTCGAAAGAAAAGGATAATCATAAGACCGAATCCACACATAAATACAGACGGTTTTTACATTACGATAACCCAAAACGTTTTTGAAATCAATATCTTTTCTGATATTATAATAGTGTCTAAATACAAGTAAATAACAATCTAGTGGAACGCTTGCATCTCACGCTCCACATATATAGTATACAATCAAAACCGCGGGCTCTTATTGGAGATTGGATTTCGACTATGACAAGGTATGGGACCACCTGCCGATAGTGTATCTCTAGAGGCGAATACATTGGGTTCAACAAGAACGTCCTGCAACCCGGCCCTCATATGACCGACCACTCATTTCGCTTGAGTGTATCGCATGTATATCACCAAAGGTCAGGCTCAAACCACCGTTTCCCAAAAAGGGACAGCATCAAAATAGATTAAAGAAGCAAAAGGAATTTCTCTAGATGGTGATTATACACCCTAATGAGAGCGACCCACATAGCCATGCTGCCTGCCCAATTTTTGTCATTTCCCGGTTGTGAGGCTTGAGGTCAGAATTATCTTCTAGGACATCTGACCGCTATTCACTTTGAATGCCACATCGTCAGATCTGTCAGATATCACTAATTGACATCCACAAAAAATACTCTAGTTGGGAGCTAACCAACTACGGCACGTTTAAAGAAATCAATGTACGTGATCCTTTTGGAAATACTTTGTCAGACATCCGTCCATACAAGTCATCCAGGAACAGGATGAACCGAAGGTACCCTCCTACTACATCCTAGAAATCACCCTACAGATCAGTAGCGAGTAGTCCTTGAAATCCGTAGATTCCAACCATGACAGAATCACAACTTATCTCTACTTGCAAGGCAGAGAATTTTAGTGGCTCTTCCGTTTATGAAAATCTACGGTCTTCCACGCTCCATCTCGATCATCATCTAATAACTTCACGTATTTGTTGGTCGGAATGGTTTTCGAATATAAATTCGATCCGGTCTTTCCATACCAACAATCGTATTGGACAGATTTGATAGTCGGTGATTTAACTATCAAAATAAACAGTGTTTCAATCATGATAACCCAATGAGTTCACTGGTTCAGTATTCAGCACCACTTGGCCTTCAAATTTAAAACAACGTAAATTTAAATCTTTTAAATAATTCGATATTACGAATATAGTTCTTTGCTTCTTATTTAACATAAGACTTTTCTTTAAACAGTTCATTTTAATACTTCGGAAAATCCTGTATCATATCCAGTTTCTACTTTCACCTTTAAAACATTACCATGTTATTATCTAATATTGGGAAACCATTTCAACTCATTACTCGTAAAGCGATGTTACGAAATATCTTTTAATTCATTACTTTTCAATACATAACGCTTATTCTTATTGAGTAAACACAACTTTTACATTTCATTCTAGCTCGAAAATATCGTTATAATTCACGAGTTTATAAATCTGATTAACATCAGAAGTTTACTTTATTAAATCAATTAATAATTAATTATAAAATAACTATTTATAATTTTCTTTTAATAAACTTTTATTCAACATAATATATTTCAACATCTATCTCCAGTTATAAAATAAATTTTTATAACTTTATTTCTATCGATTTGCCTGACGGTAAATCAATATTTACAAAACGATTGATTTTATAGGCCATATATCGCCAAATACTCAACCAATACCACCCATTGGTTTATGCTAAAAACAGATGTTGAAATCTTATCAAAAATCAACAATCAGATCAATCACCCCAAACAGGACAGTATATATGTTGATAATATGAAATAAATAATATATTGAGGAATCCCATTGGATCCCTCCAACCTGTCCTTCCCTGTATTCAGATGGTTACCTCCAAACATATCGTCTCATCCCATTTAACTGATATATGATAGTAAATAGCAACTATTCCACATCAACTACTTAATAAAACAATTCAGTCAGATCAAACAATTCAAAACATTAAACACGTTTATTTTGTAAACGTGTCCAATAAGGTAAGTTACCTTTATTGGAACCAATCGTTAAAATAACGATTTGGTATTTTAATGAAATTAAAAAACGGTTTAATTTCTTCGGTTAAATCAACAAATAAATATATAATTAGCAAACAACCAACCATCAACAAACAGAGCACACAAAATAGAAACCTAGGTTATACAAAATATAATTGGGAAAAACTGAGTGAGTTTAACTCACCTTATTTCTGTCTGTCGAGATAACGATTGAATTTAGCTAAATTAAACGTGTGTTTAATTTAACTGAAAACCTCAGCTACCTCCTAACATGTTCACACTTGAACCATAATGTAGTCCTTTCCGATTTGATTCCAACGAATCTGACGGCACGTAAATCTGATCACGTATGGATTCGTTATAAGCTTTATAAGTTAATAAGTTTTTATTTTAAGTTAAACTAAACTAATATTCAAAAAAAAAATTAGGCTTCACCTTGTTTCATTTCCTTGGCCCGCTTACCCCCAACCCGTTATCCTTTTACAAAACCCTTCCTCGTGTATCCAACCCTCACAAATTCCACCGCCTCCACAAATAATCGGTCATGGCCGAAATCAAATCCCAAATCCCCCTTTCTACCTTTAGCCAAATCGGAGTCAACCGCTTGGAATTCCCCCATGCAACGCTTCTCTAGTCATTCCCTTCGATCGGACTTCTTCAGCAACCGCCACGGGCTTCACTAATCAATCTCAGAGCCTTCTAGCTCCACTGTAGGTTATTAACCCAACTCGAACTTCCAGCATGAAGATGAACCAAACCCTTCATCCTTACATCATCAGAAAATCCGTCTGACACCAAGATGTGAAGTGCGTGTATCCCCCAAGTTTAGTTAAGTATTTTAATCCATTTTTGTTTGCTGTTATATGTTTGTTTCGATTTTATAGGTGGTTTGAATGGTTTTGTTTTGCTGTATATGATTTTGGAATGGGAAAGCATACTGTGTGTATATGCATATTTATAGTATTGAGAAATCTGGATGAGATCAAAGTCCATCAGTCTTCTCTTCTATAGATTAGGCTACCCTATCCTTAGGCAATTAGTTTTTCTTCCCTTTTCAGATTTTCGTACTGTTGATGGAATTGTTGATGGATGCTTGAGGTTTTAACAAATATTTGTTGAATTTAGTATGATATTTCAGTACAACTAATCTGTTCGATGGAAGTATAGATCGAACTGTGTGTGTAGATTAGGTTAGGCTGAGTTGTAAATTTTATCAGAAATTTAAACTGTAGATTGCTGGATTTATAATACATAGTGCAGTCCGTATAAATTTGTTTATGTTATGTACTGCGTATAAGCAGATATAAACGTGCTATTCCGATCTGTATAGATTTGATGGTGTAATCTATACATAGATTTGATTCTTCTGAGATGTTCATTGTACTATTCAGATTAATATATATAAATAGCTGTTCATTGTCTTGTTTTTGAATTGATATATCTATTTCTTCCGCTATGAAATTTACTGTTTTTAGCTGTACCTCACACTATTTTTAGCTGATCATGGGCTATATAGTCTTGATGTATACATATATAAATAGTAGTTTAGCTGTTTGGGTCTATTTTCTATAGCTGTTCGAGATGATCTTTTCCCTTTGTTGTTTTGATTTGATTATTTAGCTGTCGGTATAATTATATATTTTTGTTTTTGGTTAGCTGTTCATGATCAGTGCACATGGAAAATCTGTGTTTTACTGTGACTTGAATGAAACAAGACATGCAGCAAATTTAAAAATTAGAATGAATATATATGTTGTTGTTATTATATATACATATATATATATATATATTAACACTTTCAGTTGGTACTCTTATATCCATTTGTTACAGGAAAGAAGAAGGAAAAGGAAATGAAGTGGAAGCAAGGTAATAGTAAAGAAAAGATAGAATAGAAGTGAGAGGAGGAGATTGAGTAGTACTTCCCCATATAACAGAAGGGGACGCACAATGATATGAATTGTTTTCCCTTGTATTTGTATTTGTACAAATAGTATTTTATGAATATATGCGTTATTTTCTTTCTATTAATATTTTCTGTTTCAGTTTTTTCTTATTCCTGGAGCAAATTTGTATTTGTTGGGGCAAGTATAATGTGTATTCTGTTTCCATGTTCATGTATCACTTATTAGTTTGTTGAACAAAAATGATATGTATGCGGGTTTCATGTGTATTGCCGAACCAAAAGGAAATGATGATGGGTATGTGTATATATACATATACACACACATAAGAATTTATACTGAAAATATAAACTGTGTGTATGTAGTACACAAGCCTTAGGTGGGTTTATTTATAATCTTATAAAATGTCGATGCGATATACATTAAATTCAACAGCTAATTTTAATGATAATAAACTAAGGTCATCGTATTTATTAAAACAACAGCTTCAATCTCGAACAGTATAGAATTTCAAATCTCAACATTTAAAATTCGGAGCTTAAACGATAATCCATTTATATAAAAAAAATCTTTTATATTCATAAATAAATCGTTATAATTTAAAAACGATTCCATAGCGATTATTTTAAAACTTGATTTAGCCGTAACTAACAATTTATAACACGAAATCTGGATTTTTCTCATTCATATGAAAATTATAATCAATACGCTTTCAACCCTTCTTGTTTCACAGAAATCCGACTTATATTGGATCCTGTGTATCCTATTAAAGTTTAAAACTCCATATTACGAACTGTCGTGCGATTTCGAGCTCGTTTTATAATTATATAAATATATAACGTTCAAACTTCATTTTTAATAACGAATTAGATATTAAATCCATTAATATTCCAAATATAATATTTAAAATAATAAATAAAATAAAATATTTGGATATCAAAATACGGGACATTATAGAGCCTGTTATGGGTTTATTCCTTAACTCCATATGCAGGTGCTAGAAGTCTGATCGATGTCAAAACCGGGGTACATGTTGTAATGTTCCCATCCATCCAACAGCTCCTCTATCCGTTCTAGGCAAGCTACGAGTCATGGTCCCTTTATCTGAAATTCCCTCCAAAACTGGCAAATAATAATCCGAGAGTTACAAAGATGTTCAACGACGCTACTCCCAACTCCTTAACGAGTTTCAGGTCGACGATCAAGGCCTCGTATTCGGAGTCATTGTTGGTAGTTGAAAATTCCAGTCTTGAGGCATAGAAAATTGACCGTTCTTCAGGAATTATCGGCAAAACTCCGGCGTTAAACCGTTGATCATTCCTTGCACCGTCTGTATATCTTCAAGGTGTTGGGTCATCTTCTTCATTTATTACGTCCTCTTCGCAAATGGTAAACTCAATGATGAAGTCAGTTAATACTTTCCCCCGTATGGACTTCTATAGTAGGGAATCGAGATCAAACTGGTTCAGCTTGATGTTTCGTTTGGACAATCATCCAGATGCCTCAAGTCGCTGTGGGACCTGTCGTATTGGCCAATCAGTGTGTATCACAATTAGATGAACTTGGAAATAGTGGCGGAGTTTTCTCGAAGCAATCTTCAAACTGTAAGCGAGATTTTCAATCTTTGGGTAGTTGCTTCGTTAAATGTCGCCCTCCTGCATTCTGAATCTTCATTTTCTCTGAGATCTATGTCTTTGGGCAGATCATCGGGCAACTCTTTATGTAACGTTTCCTTTGCTTGCTAAGTTGATGCCTCCTTTGCATTCCACCTCATCAGGAGGGGAAGCGTATTTGGGTTCCATCTCTGATGTGTAGCATATTCCATTTAGGTAAATAGCAGGATCTTCTAGTAACTTAGTCACCATGGACCATTCCCACTCCAGTTTTGGTTGGGAATTTTAGCAATAGACGTTAGGCTACAATGTAAGTTCTGAATTCTGTTGGAGCTGGTCGGTCTAGACCTTGATCAGATAAGCTTGAACATGACAGCATAGTTTGCGAGACTTTAAGTAATATTCATGTGTTATGTCACAATAGAAATAAGAAGTAGGGAGCTAATGGTTGATTCATATTTGCTTTAAACTCGAGCTCTCATCACTTGACCAAGGTCGTATGGTGGCTGGTGAGTAGTCAAGTTGTTATAATCCGGGAGAGGATCAACAGGTCCAATCATGGCGTGTGGTGGTTCAACTAGCACCTAACTCTGGGCACCAAAGTATGTTGTCCTAACCCTTATTCGATGGAAATCAGTCTTCCTCGATGCGGTTGACAGCAAACAGCCATTGCATAGGTTAGCCGAGTTTTTCGGGAGGTGAACCGCATGACATATTTCATTCATCACATCATACAATTGAAGTGTAGCTTTGGCATGTTGGGATCCTTGGCTGCTTTCCGGCATCCCATTATTGACAATCATGGTCACTAAGATCATATGAATGATCTTCGGAGTAGTGCTCGGATTGTTCCATATAACCGTCATTCGATGCTTCATCGATTGGACAGGTTTAAATTACATAAATAAGGTGGTCACTTCTCGTTAGGGAACAACATTAGTTGCATTGATGAAATCTACAAACCATCGGAGCTAGGAAGCTGCTATGAGACAATCACTGTCTCGAATAATTTCGATGATAGCAAGCTGAATCTGATCGATAGCTCCTCTCACTGGCTTATTGATGTAAGTAGGTGTCATGGCTATGGGAAAACAATCTGAATCGTTGTCTTCTTGTTGTGATATGCTCAGACTATTCGTTTAATCTTAACTGACAAGCTTTGATGACTGTTGTTGGCCAACATATATGTCGAGCCGAAGGCAAGCCATACTCCGAGCCGAAGGCGAGGCCGTCAACGGGTCTGGGCGCAGCACCGGTGGACGTCCGGGGCCCCACAGTCCCGGCGGCGATCGACCTAACCGGTTAGGTCGAAAATGTGGGAACCGCGCGATTTTTTCGATTTTGGAAGATGGAACCTTTTCTGAAATGATCTAAAAAATGTATTTTTTTCCTAAAAACAGTTGAACCGTGTCGGATCAGAGTTTGCCTTCAAGTTGCGGTTCGGAGATGTCTTCAAGTTGGGGTCGGATCGGATTAGTTCTTCTGATCCGGATCAGAGCATCATCACGTGGTCGGTTCGGGTGCCACTCATGTGACTTGCTATTGTTCTTTAGGAGCTAAGCGGGTCAGATATGGGTAACCCGATCCGAACCGGGCTATCATCCGATCCGGGACTACCATTCAATTTTCCTGGTTAAGCTCCTGGTATGTGCGGGTAGGATCTCCTTCTCTGAACCAGTCTCCTAGTGTTACAAAAAACGGAATTCCGATCCACGAGGCTTGTGCATCTTCATTCAAATCTATTCTGATTGATCCGACCCTGACTTCCAATCAAAACGCTGCTAGTTCAGCACATCTCCAACTCCTTTAGGACCCAGAAACTTCGAACCCATCAGAGGCCGTGTAGATCTGATCCATGATGGTTTGCGCATCCGAGTAGCAAGCGAATCTTTCAGAATTGAATACGGATCTCCTCTCAATGAACTATGACATCCATTAGTCGATGAAGAGATATGTGGTTGAGAACCAGTCCATTGTCAGTGAAAGCACCAAAATGTTAGACCAAAAAATGGCACTAATACCCAATTGTCTAGGATTTGTGAAGAACAATAATCTAAAACATTAAAAATGAAGCAAAGACACGAGATTTATAGTGGTTCGGCGTTAACAAGCCTACATCCACTTCATAGTTTCTCAATTCATTCAGAAATTATAATTTCAATGAGAATAGACACTCAGTCACTCGATTACAATGAATAATGCTCTCTGAATTCACTGATTTTGTTGAAGAAGATCTTGATTCTTCATTGGCGGCCATGGCCAAGATACGTAAAGCTTCCTTAGGTCTTAAAAATTCCCCTTCATGTGATGCATTTTCATGTACTTATAGGCAGAAAATTGGTAAGGCGAGTGGACACGTGGCGGCATCAGGGAAGATCTCGAGAGTAGTGGGGAAATAACCTTCAATTCGTGGGGTGACAAGTGTTTACCGATCCGGTATTATAGGCAAGAGAATGGGTTCATGGATGATGTGGCATAACTGTTTTAGAGCAGCAGGCACAGGGCAGATCGGATAGGGGGGTACTCCGATCCAATCCGAAAGGGGGATCCAATCCGAACCAAAAAAGGGGGATCCGATCCGATCCGAAAAGGGGCTTCGATCCGGTGACATTTGCATACACAATTCAAGTTTTCCAACCTTCTATCACTCCATCCAAGTGATCATCAATCAATGTAAGTTCATACTCAAATTCGTGGCTTTGGATAGCCTGCTCACAAAGTATGCTAACATATCCATACCTTAAATTTTCCAATTCAAAACACTTTCAAATAATTTATAATGATTTTACAAAATAATTACATATTTTTAATATATTAAAAATAGTTCTTTGCGGCTACGGTCGACGAACTGCACTTACAACAACCTTTTCCAAATCGTTTTAAACATAACTTGAAATTTTATACTGAAATCTGAGAATTTTTTTTTCCTTCTCGAAAGATAATAAAATTTGGGACCAAAATTTCTGATTTCAGGAAAATCCGATTTAATTTGCTCGAGTTATAGCCGTTTAAAGTTAGTGGACAAAAAGGCGAACCGCCGTTGTGCGACACATCCCATTTTTAATCGTAATATAACTTAATATAAAAATAATTCCGAAATACTTAAAAATACTTTAGAAAAACATTATATACTCATAATACCATTTCAAAACATTTTCTAGATAAGGAATCCAAACTTCACTTTTCCAAAACCCAATCGTTTTCAAAAACATCTTACTTAGCGTCAAACTTGTTTAACAAAACGTTTTTCTTTATGAAAATTGTTCGGATACATTTCCACTTCATTCCCAAATTATTTCAAGCTTCAAATTTGAAAATAATTATTCGAACCAAATCCCCATATTATAATAATATAATACTATTGATTATGGAGGAGATTTAACCGATCACCGATGCAATACCACAATTGCAGTGTAATAGTGTGTGCCATACAATATTAACAATCATATAAACATCCATAGAAAATATTATCAACATCATTAAAATAAATAAAATTATGCACAAGCATTATAACACTAATGCTTAATTGTGTGTGTGTGTTCTAATCTATGCAACCATCATCCATCACAAACAAACATCAACCATTAAACATCCATAACTGGTTAACGACACTAGTTAATTACCAAAATTAATCTTCACTAATTAGTGCACATTAAACTAGTGTATAAATTTAAAGAGTTCTTACCAATATAGCTTCCCAATTCTTCACGATAGGCGAGCCTAGCTGACTGTGAACGAACCGTCGGACAGTATTTTGGCGCACCATCTTCTTCGACTATGTGTGTGTATGTCTGTGTGTATATATTAATCTTTTTTATAAGAGGAGGGAGGAGGGGTCGAGGCTTAGGTGGTGGAGGAGGTGGTGTAGGGTCGTGGCTAAGGAGGGAAATGGAAGTGGGATGATGGTGTTGGAGGGGGAGGAGGAGATCTAGCTTTGGCAAGGTAGTGGTGGTGATGGAGGTCGAGTTCTAAAGGAGGGAGGAGGAGAAAAATAAGAGAAAGGAGAGGGAGATTTACACTATGGAAAATATGACCATAAGATTTACGAAGAAGGTGAAAATGAGAAAATGGAATGGAATGATGGAAAGTGGAGAAATGACCTCCTTTTTTAAGAATGGAGGGCTAAGGAGGTAATGACACATAAGGGGGCAAGTGATAGGCATGCATTCTAACACCCCGCCTCCGCTAGGGTCACTCGCAAAGGAATGCACTAGCTTTAGAGGGGCATTATTGGTAAACATGCACAGAAATATCACAAGACAGAACATATATAAATAGCGGAAGTAAAATCAAACTTTCATAACATGAATAAATAAGGTCTAAAGCATTTTACATCAGAGTACGTCAAAACCTGTCTTGCAATAATAAAGAAGCATAAAAACCTTTTAATAAATTATTCCCCAAGTAAAAACAGTAAAGTAGCCATAGCCAAGAGAAGTCCAAGCCATCCATGATGACCTTCAGGTAGAAGAAGTCCGAACTAAACAGCATTGTTTCCTCCCTGTAACCTAGGGGGGGGAAACGGAAGAAAAGAGGCGAAACAAAACGGGTCAGTCAAAAAGACTGAGTAAGTCCTATCTACTTCCAGTATAAAAACAGGTAAAGGTAACATGACATGCATAAACTGAAAGTAAACATAAGGATAACTGCAAGACAGATAAACCAGGATGGCCGGTTGAACTACTGTGGCAAGGTAAACCAAGGTATCATGATAAACTGCGGTGTTATGATAAGTCAAGGTATCACATCGTCAGATTTCTGACGAGTACATTATCCCAAGGTATCTAGTCCTAACATGTATATTTGCTCTGCACCTCTCGTACTAGTATCCCTACCCGTGCCATGAACGTCCCTTGCTCAAAGTCGTGTAATGGTCCATGTCAACCTAATATATCACATATACAGGTTACTCACATCATATGTTTCTTTTCATGTATATAAGTTCAGTCCTTTGCCGTACATCGTACGGGCTTCCCCATGTCGTATTATCCTTGAAGTCGTTTGGACTGTCACCCTTGTTCTAGCTAGGTTCTTCCATATGAATCATCGTTTGAACTATTAGGACTTACGCCACCTAGCACCACTAGGGATTACGCTTACCTATTGCACGCTTTCGTATTTCGGTCTGGGTTAAACCACCTAGGCCACTAGGGATTACGCTAACCCTCAACCGCGCCCTTTTTCCCACGCATTCATCGTGAATCGTTTTTCTATAACTGGATGCACATGTATCACATCGCGCTATCCGAGTCCTGTCACCGGCCAAAACAAGAAATACAGGACTCGGTCGGGAGCTTTAGATTTATCTGCCGATGCAGATACTAAGGTCTGCTTTTCTACACGTGGCTATGGTCCCACGAGACCCCTCCCTCAACTAGTGAAAGGCAACACAAGAGAAAATCTTGCATGAGAACTACACTCCGGCCAGCCCACATCCTACGGCCTACCTCACCCATAATTAGATAGCAATTATGGTCTGTTGGGTGTTCCCTGCCTTTCCGTACGTACACGCTTGACTCAAGATGGTAGATGATCGACGAACTTGCTATCTCGGGCACCTTATGTATTCGCCGACTCACTGCTATCCACCCCAGTCTTTAGGTCGCTCGCATAGCAACCAAGGCATATTCTTGGTTCTTCTACCGCAGACCTCAACCTCTCGTGAGCTTAGTATAATGTCCTGGCAGCTCACAGAGGGATCCCAAGAATATCCTCACGTTCCCCGAAGCCGCTGCTTCGTTACCCAGTTCGTTGGAGCCTTTATCTGAATCAGATAGCCTGCTCCTACGCGTATACTTAAACGATGACCTACCGTATCGGGTTACTCATCTATCTAAGAAGTGGTCCAGATTTCCTTGACTAAGAATTATTACTTAGTTTCCCTTAACTAAGGTTTACCACTTAGCCTTATTTCCGTTATCCTTGTTAACTATGGTTATTTACCTAATCCTCCGAATTAGGGTTTATCTAATGGGTTAAGTGTCACTTAAGTTCACAACTTAACCCGTCTACAAAACATGTCGAAACTGGCTAAGTATCCAAGTCCAAGACTTAACCCTACAGACCATGTGTCAAGTTGGTTAAGTATATTAAGCAATCCATGACTTAACCTCGTCTAATTATCATTTTAGATTGGTTAAGTATATATTAATTTGACCCCATCAGATTACCGAGTCAAATCGGTCAAGCGTATTCGAAACGATTCGTGACTTAGCCTTATCATGTTTTCACGTTAGGTTGGTTAAGTATAGGTTAACTTAACCTCATCAAATTAACAAGTTAGATTGGTTAAGTATAGGTCACTTAACTTCATCAAATCATCGTGTTAAATTAGTCAAGTGTTTAACTTAACCCCATTAAATTACCAAGTTAAGTCGGTTAAGTATGGGTTACTTGACCTCATTGAATTATCAAGTTTAAATTGGTTAAGTGTTTAACTTAACCCTATCGAATTACCGTGTTTAGATTAGTTAAGCCTAATCTTAACCCCATCTATTAACTGTATTATACGGTTAAGTGTCATTAAGAAAATTTACTTAACCTTATCACGTTATCGTGTTGGATTGATTAAGTGTTGGTTAACTTAATCCCGTCCACTAGTTGTATAAAAAATGGTCAAGTGTCATTAGGCAAATCAAGTTACTTAACCTACCCAAGCTTATCATGTTTTGTTAAGTATCATTAGCCTAATCAAATTACTTAACCCATTTGTCCATATCATATTTGGTTAAGCCTCATTAATCAAATTAACTTAACCCTATTATGTGGCATTAATTTAATTAATGCACCCTCAACCTCTCACATTAGACCTTGTTGTGGTTACTAGTTAAGCCGGGCGGGTCCGGGTAGATTTACACCACAACCTAGCCTAACCTCGGGTCTTAAGCGCGACATGACCAACTTCTCACATTGGGTCCTATTGTTTGCAACTACTAGTTAGGCCGGTCGGTTCCGGGTAGTTTTACGTTGCAAACTCAACCCAACCTCGAGTTGGCCACACTCATATTATCTAAGTTCATCGTGTTTCCAAAACATGTTACAAGTTTCTCGAGCATTTGGGTAGACCTAACTTAATAGGTAAATTCCCAAAGGGTAGACCTAACTTAATAGGTAAATTCCCAAGCTCATGTTTTTATGCATACTTACATGTCATCTTCCATGTTATCTTTCAAGTCATATTTTCAAGTATAAACACATGTCATATTCAAGTTAAGATTTTGCGACATGTTCATGTTTATCTAACTACCCAAAATCGTGTTTTCCCAACGCAAGCAAAGCGAGTCAACATAGTAAGAATACTATGTCACATATTGTTCTCAAAACATGCATGATGCCAAAAAGGGCTTGGCTTCCACATGCATAACATCATGAGGGGGTTGGCCATAAACATGCATAGTGTCATAAGGTAATTTGGCCACAAACATGCATATTATCAAGAGGGATTTGGCCATAAACATGCACAACTTAAAAGAGGGGATTGGCCACGAGCATGCATAATCTCATAAAGGATTTGGCCACAAACTTGCATGTTAGCATAAGGGGTTTGGGTTCATAAACATGCATAAGCCCCAAAATCTAGTCTTAGCCAATGTTTCACAAGTAAAGTATTTCCTAAAGGTTCATGCTAGCATTTCATGCATAAAGATCCAAACTTGCAAGTTAAACTAGGTTATGCATAGCATGAGAGGCATGATTAAGTCACTCACATGGCCTAAAATCATAAACATGAACACAAGAGGCAAGGTAAGGTTCATGTAGGTTCGCATAATCATGTTTAGCCTCATTTTATCCCATGTCAACATTAAAAATACCGTTTTGATCCAAAAGTAGCTAGAACTTACATAGGCAAGGCTTAGAAAAGGGGTCATACATCATCTTGACGAAGAAAGGTGGCTCCTTTGAAGAAGAACCTTCATGAAACTCGCATAGCTATGTTGATTTGGCCTCCATTTGGTGTAGCAAGCTTGCATCTTTCGATTTGAACTTGATTTGAGTGCATAGGCTCTAGGGATTTGAGATGGAGGCCATGAGAGTAGAAATTTGGCCATAGTTTAGTTACATGAGTGAATAATGAGGGTTTAGGGGTAGGTTTAGGGTCTTTTTATAGAGATTAGGATAGTTTTAGGCCCTTAGATTAACCCTAGGACCAACCAAAACCGTCAGATTTCAAACCAGGCCCAAAAACCTAGCCAAGATAGCAAATAGGTGCACCAGATCAAAATCAGCCGACAGGGCAAGTCGACAGCCCTGTCGACATGCATGTCGACATGCCTGTCGACATGCCTGTCGACATGCCTGTCGACTTGTCTGGGCGGGAATTTTCCCGCCTGGCCCCATTTCTGCACGTTTCGAAATTCAAATTTTCCGAAAACTTCTTTGGGCCTTAACCGGGTCATACGGACTCCGATTTTCGAAAACTCGGACTCTATTTCGCGTATTTTTCCGAGACGAACGCAATGGCATAGCCCGTTTTACTTGATTCAGAATTTAAAATTAAATTCTGCCTTGATTCTCGTTTTTAACATGTTATTGAAATACGGGTTGTTACATTCCCCCCACCTTTTAGGATTTCGTCCCCGAAATCTCTAAGTTAGGAAGAACATATCCTACCATCCATCATCCATCTACTCAAAACATCATCCACAAGCAACCATTGTCCTTAGATGATTTCTAATGCTGTATGAATATATGCAAAACGTGTGTGTACATGTTCCTTAGCTAATGCTAATGATCAGGCCTGAAAAATCTTTTGAATGCAAAAATATGTTTTGTGCCATGAATCCAACATGTATGCAAATAGTCCTAGTCATATATATGCACTATATGCGTGCACAAACATTCATCCATATGCAACGTCCACATGGTAACACATTCAATTTCATCCATAAACAAGTATAAATACTCGTGTATATGCAACATGAAATGTGATCGCGTCAATCTAGTATCTAACGTGTATTCGCGCATCCACGAGCAACCACTTGCAATCATTTGCAACCATATCAACCATAACATGTTTCAAATACATGTTTACATCCATAGGGTTCTACCTAAGATTCCCTAAAATAAGATCGAGAGGGTAAACAAAACAAACTCCTTACGGGGTTTGCAACAGAAACAGGACCGAGAGGATATCCATAAAAGATAGCCTACACGCAAGCTCAACAGAAAACAGGGGTCGAGGATATATTCCCAAAAGAGATATCATGCACGTATTTAGTCTTCAGTCTCCTGCGTCGCACTACCTTGAGCTTAGTTCCATCGTGCCTTGACCGCCCCTTTTTCTTCACGATTTCGCAGCTTCTTACTTCCTGTTTCCATAACATGAGTTGGAACTCATTTCCTCGTCGCCTCTCGTTCCACTTACACTTATCCTTTCCCTAGTATACTTGGCTCAACCATATCTACGTACTCAAGCCAGCTCTCCAAAATTCACTAGTGAATTCTGTATCTCGTTTTCCGATGCCAATCCAAATTGCCAAGAGTCCTTACTAGGGTGATCCCCATAACTCATACATAATCGAAGTAAACCATCCGTCTTATTAGCGAACACCACTCGATCGGGTTTCTAATTTCCAACAAAGGCATCTAGGGATTCTAAGTAACTAATCATGACAGAACCCAAAAGGTTACATGTGGCTTCGAGGGTATTACCAAAGCAAGCCAAGAGTCTGACTACCCTCCTTCTAAAACCGAGAGTGGCACCCCTTACTGGATAACCACTTCCTCCCTAGAATCCATCCACACTTATAAACATAAGCTTTATTTCCAAGCTCAATACTTGACACAGACATTCTCAAATCCAACCAAGTCATGAATAAATGGACCGATCTTCCAATAGGATTTGAGACAAAACGGGACCCTCTATTACACTAGTACTAAGGTGCAGAGACTCAACTATCAAAGCGGACCTAAAAAGATGCGGTGATCCAACCAAAGTCCCGACGGGATGATAGAGAAGAAAACTAAACCTTTAACAAGATCGTTACCCTCCTTCCGAGGTACCCTAGAAATGAGAGCATACTACTGCCCTCCCGATGATCTTGTCCTTGTCCCATAATACTTAACTATCCGCCCCGTTTTACCATGCCAAAGGTACTCTCTCGTCATGGGTTTCATTGTTCATCTTTCTCCCTCCTTTGAGGATTAAGCCATACCAACAAGTTGCTCATCCTTGAGCTCGTATCCTTTATCCTTGTTCTTACTATCCTTTCATGCATAACTCTGCAACGGTCTCTCGAGAACCACCTCCATCGTACGGGAAATACTTACGCAGCTAGAAAGACTAGTCGTAGTCAAAACCACTGTAACTACAGATGGAGGAAAGAAAGGAAAAGAGATTAAATCAAGGAAACAAGGATGATGCTAATGGCCTTTGGGGAATAGCCTTTTTCTTTTTAAAAGAAAATTTTCTTGAAAAATGCTTCTTTGTAAATGGTTTTTCAAATAATTTTCAGAAGGTCTTTAAAAACTTTTGCCCAGTCTAGTAACCTTCTGCTCTGATACCAAATCTAACACCCCGCCTCCGCTAGGGTCACTCGCAAAGGAATGCACTAGCTTTAGAGGGGCATTATTGGTAAACATGCACAGAAATATCACAAGACAGAACATATATAAATAGCGGAAGTAAAATCAAACTTTCATAACATGAATAAATAAGGTCTAAAGCCTTTTACATCAGAGTACGTCAAAACCTGTCTTGCAATAATAAAGAAGCATAAAAACCTTTTAATAAATTATTCCCCAAGTAAAAACAGTAAAGTAGCCATAGCCAAGAGAAGTCCAAGCCATCCATGATGACCTTCAGGTAGAAGAAGTCCGAACTAAACAGCATTGTTTCCTCCCTGTAACCTAGGGGGGGAAACGGAAGAAAAGAGGCGAAACAAAACGGGTCAGTCAAAAAGACTGAGTAAGTCCTATCTACTTCCAGTATAAAAACAGGTAAAGGTAACATGACATGCATAAACTGAAAGTAAACATAAGGATAACTGCAAGACAGATAAACCAGGATGGCCGGTTGAACTACTGTGGCAAGGTAAACCAAGGTATCATGATAAACTGCGGTGTTATGATAAGTCAAGGTATCACATCGTCAGATTTCTGACGAGTACATTATCCCAAGGTATCTAGTCCTAACATGTATATTTGCTCTGCACCTCTCGTACTAGTATCCCTACCCGTGCCATGAACGTCCCTTGCTCAAAGTCGTGTAATGGTCCATGTCAACCTAATATATCACATATACAGGTTACTCACATCATATGTTTCTTTTCATGTATATAAGTTCAGTCCTTTGCCGTACATCGTACGGGCTTCCCCATGTCGTATTATCCTTGAAGTCGTTTGGACTGTCACCCTTGTTCTAGCTAGGTTCTTCCATATGAATCATCGTTTGAACTATTAGGACTTACGCCACCTAGCACCACTAGGGATTACGCTTACCTATTGCACGCTTTCGTATTTCGGTCTGGGTTAAACCACCTAGGCCACTAGGGATTACGCTAACCCTCAACCGCGCCCTTTTTCCCACGCATTCATCGTGAATCGTTTTTCTATAACTGGATGCACATGTATCACATCGCGCTATCCGAGTCCTGTCACCGGCCAAAACAAGAAATACAGGACTCGGTCGGGAGCTTTAGATTTATCTGCCGATGCAGATACTAAGGTCTGCTTTTCTACACGTGGCTATGGTCCCACGAGACCCCTCCCTCAACTAGTGAAAGGCAACACAAGAGAAAATCTTGCATGAGAACTACACTCCGGCCAGCCCACATCCTACGGCCTACCTCACCCATAATTAGATAGCAATTATGGTCTGTTGGGTGTTCCCTGCCTTTCCGTACGTACACGCTTGACTCAAGATGGTAGATGATCGACGAACTTGCTATCTCGGGCACCTTATGTATTCGCCGACTCACTGCTATCCACCCCAGTCTTTAGGTCGCTCGCATAGCAACCAAGGCATATTCTTGGTTCTTCTACCGCAGACCTCAACCTCTCGTGAGCTTAGTATAATGTCCTGGCAGCTCACAGAGGGATCCCAAGAATATCCTCACGTTCCCCGAAGCCGCTGCTTCGTTACCCAGTTCGTTGGAGCCTTTATCTGAATCAGATAGCCTGCTCCTACGCGTATACTTAAACGATGACCTACCGTATCGGGTTACTCATCTATCTAAGAAGTGGTCCAGATTTCCTTGACTAAGAATTATTACTTAGTTTCCCTTAACTAAGGTTTACCACTTAGCCTTATTTCCGTTATCCTTGTTAACTATGGTTATTTACCTAATCCTCCGAATTAGGGTTTATCTAATGGGTTAAGTGTCACTTAAGTTCACAACTTAACCCGTCTACAAAACATGTCGAAACTGGCTAAGTATCCAAGTCCAAGACTTAACCCTACAGACCATGTGTCAAGTTGGTTAAGTATATTAAGCAATCCATGACTTAACCTCGTCTAATTATCATTTTAGATTGGTTAAGTATATATTAATTTGACCCCATCAGATTACCGAGTCAAATCGGTCAAGCGTATTCGAAACGATTCGTGACTTAGCCTTATCATGTTTTCACGTTAGGTTGGTTAAGTATAGGTTAACTTAACCTCATCAAATTAACAAGTTAGATTGGTTAAGTATAGGTCACTTAACTTCATCAAATCATCGTGTTAAATTAGTCAAGTGTTTAACTTAACCCCATTAAATTACCAAGTTAAGTCGGTTAAGTATGGGTTACTTGACCTCATTGAATTATCAAGTTTAAATTGGTTAAGTGTTTAACTTAACCCTATCGAATTACCGTGTTTAGATTAGTTAAGCCTAATCTTAACCCCATCTATTAACTGTATTATACGGTTAAGTGTCATTAAGAAAATTTACTTAACCTTATCACGTTATCGTGTTGGATTGATTAAGTGTTGGTTAACTTAATCCCGTCCACTAGTTGTATAAAAAATGGTCAAGTGTCATTAGGCAAATCAAGTTACTTAACCTACCCAAGCTTATCATGTTTTGTTAAGTATCATTAGCCTAATCAAATTACTTAACCCATTTGTCCATATCATATTTGGTTAAGCCTCATTAATCAAATTAACTTAACCCTATTATGTGGCATTAATTTAATTAATGCACCCTCAACCTCTCACATTAGACCTTGTTGTGGTTACTAGTTAAGCCGGGCGGGTCCGGGTAGATTTACACCACAACCTAGCCTAACCTCGGGTCTTAAGCGCGACATGACCAACTTCTCACATTGGGTCCTATTGTTTGCAACTACTAGTTAGGCCGGTCGGTTCCGGGTAGTTTTACGTTGCAAACTCAACCCAACCTCGAGTTGGCCACACTCATATTATCTAAGTTCATCGTGTTTCCAAAACATGTTACAAGTTTCTCGAGCATTTGGGTAGACCTAACTTAATAGGTAAATTCCCAAAGGGTAGACCTAACTTAATAGGTAAATTCCCAAGCTCATGTTTTTATGCATACTTACATGTCATCTTCCATGTTATCTTTCAAGTCATATTTTCAAGTATAAACACATGTCATATTCAAGTTAAGATTTTGCGACATGTTCATGTTTATCTAACTACCCAAAATCGTGTTTTCCCAACGCAAGCAAAGCGAGTCAACATAGTAAGAATACTATGTCACATATTGTTCTCAAAACATGCATGATGCCAAAAAGGGCTTGGCTTCCACATGCATAACATCATGAGGGGGTTGGCCATAAACATGCATAGTGTCATAAGGTAATTTGGCCACAAACATGCATATTATCAAGAGGGATTTGGCCATAAACATGCACAACTTAAAAGAGGGGATTGGCCACGAGCATGCATAATCTCATAAAGGATTTGGCCACAAACTTGCATGTTAGCATAAGGGGTTTGGGTTCATAAACATGCATAAGCCCCAAAATCTAGTCTTAGCCAATGTTTCACAAGTAAAGTATTTCCTAAAGGTTCATGCTAGCATTTCATGCATAAAGATCCAAACTTGCAAGTTAAACTAGGTTATGCATAGCATGAGAGGCATGATTAAGTCACTCACATGGCCTAAAATCATAAACATGAACACAAGAGGCAAGGTAAGGTTCATGTAGGTTCGCATAATCATGTTTAGCCTCATTTTATCCCATGTCAACATTAAAAATACCGTTTTGATCCAAAAGTAGCTAGAACTTACATAGGCAAGGCTTAGAAAAGGGGTCATGCATCATCTTGACGAAGAAAGGTGGCTCCTTTGAAGAAGAACCTTCATGAAACTCGCATAGCTATGTTGATTTGGCCTCCATTTGGTGTAGCAAGCTTGCATCTTTCGATTTGAACTTGATTTGAGTGCATAGGCTCTAGGGATTTGAGATGGAGGCCATGAGAGTAGAAATTTGGCCATAGTTTAGTTACATGAGTGAATAATGAGGGTTTACGGGTAGGTTTAGGGTCTTTTTATAGAGATTAGGATAGTTTTAGGCCCTTAGATTAACCCTAGGACCAACCAAAACCGTCAGATTTCAAACCAGGCCCAAAAACCTAGCCAAGATAGCAAATAGGTGCACCAGATCAAAATCAGCCGACAGGGCAAGTCGACAGCCCTGTCGACATGCATGTCGACATGCCTGTCGACATGCCTGTCGACATGCCTGTCGACTTGTCTGGGCGGGAATTTTCCCGCCTGGCCCCATTTCTGCACGTTTCGAAATTCAAATTTTCCGAAAACTTCTTTGGGCCTTAACCGGGTCATACGGACTCCGATTTTCGAAAACTCGGACTCTATTTCGCGTATTTTTCCGAGACGAACGCAATGGCATAGCCCGTTTTACTTGATTCAGAATTTAAAATTAAATTCTGCCTTGATTCTCGTTTTTAACATGTTATTGAAATACGGGTTGTTACATGCATGAAAGTTCACATGCAAAATACAAGTATCCTTACACTTGTCTTATAAGGATAAAGTGTACTTTTGGTAGCATTTCCTACCAAATGCTATGAAAAACCATATACAAAACTAGGCTATCGTAACTATATTTCAACTTCTAATTATTGTTTGTAGAATCTGATCGAACTAACAAATCTCAATCTTATTAACAGTTTTTTAATCCGTTATTAAATTCAAAACTTATATTTATTAATCAAAACAAATTCAATTTGTTTAATTTGTTTAATTTATAATATTAACAAAATTTGTTATTTAACTTGTCAAAAAATCTAGATCATCACATTCACCCTCCCCCCCCCCCCCTCCTTTTAAAGAAGTTTTGTCTTGAAACTGCATAAGAAGGGAATAATCAAAAGAAATAGGTTCACCTAAGGTATAGACTCGGGTTGGATATCAACTCTACAGTCTGGGTAGAATTTCCACATAGTCTCTTCTGTTTTCTAAGTACAATCTCTGGGATCACCGCTCGATTGCACTTTAACTAATTTAACAGTCTTGTTCTGTAGCCACCTTTCATCATGGGAAATGATCTTTATAGGGTCTCTTTTAAGGGCTAGATTTGGGGTAATCTTTAGATCTTATTGAGCAGCCTTTTCCACAATCTGATCAGGATCATGAGCATACTTCCTCAAATTCGCCATGTGGAAAACATCATACACACCCGAGAGCCATTCGGGTAACTGAACCTTATATGCCAGTGGTCCCACTCTTTCCAAAATAGGAAATGGTCCAATATATCGAGGTGTTAACTTTCCCGTTCTTCCCAATCTTATAACTCCACGCATCGGAGAAACGTTTAGGAATACTGAATCTTTGACTGCGAATTCCAGCGCTCTCCTTCTACGATCTACATAACGCTTCTGCCGATCCTAGGCCATCTTCAACTTTTAATTAGATCCACTTTCTACATAGCTTTAGTTTAGGTAAATTCTTCTTTCTAATTGTTCTTGTATGTCAAATATCCTTCAATCAAATTATGATACTCAATTCCCAGGTATTCGTGATTACTTAAAAGTTTTATTTCTTACCTAATAGGTTACATAAATTTTTTTGACTATTTAGAATCACCGAAAATTCTGGTTTTCCCATCTACACCTTCATTAAATTCAGTAACTTTTTTTACAAGATAGCATGAAACTTGGGGCACAACAGGTTTCATTTTCCAATACTATATTTCATTACAAATAATTAATCCAAAACGAAGTAGGATGGTATGGAGGCGATTACTGGATTTGAAGAAAGAAAACGATGATGGATTGGCCTTGCTTTCAGGTCATAATTAAAATGACTAAAACACATGCTATACTGTGACTAAGTGAGGTCACACCTCCGATCGGACACGCTTCTTCGATACTATCTCTATGACTGTTGTGATTGAATTGGGTGCACCCTTTGATTATGGGAGTGTGTTCCGATGTGGACGGTAGTTCCTACTATGTGTTACCACTAGTCCGGGCATGCAAATGGTAGAATCCTACCCTGAGTTTTGCTCAGTGTCTTGTTATATTATTCAGATAAAGCCCCCTACGATTTTGATTTAACGTTGTCGTACGCAAACTGTAGGACAACGGTATAAATGGTGTAAGAGTAATAATGGTAATCTCGCTTATGCTATTTTGATATATTTACTTTACTGAATAGACACTATAATAATAGCATGTTATACTATATGTATTAGTTTCACGGATACTTAAGGGATGGAAATACTAAACATTCTTTGAGTTACTGATGCATTTTGTTAAAGTTAAATCTTTAAATCAACTTCGTATTCTAAAACGTCAAAATTACTGATTTGTTACATGGACCCAATAATTAAGCTACTTTTCTTTTAAAATAAAAGCTTGTAATGTTAGTTTTCAACAAAATCATATTGGTTGGATTGGTAATGCTTGTGGTTAGGGGTCGAGAGGTGCTGCTTGGTTCAAGTCTCACATGCTGCTTGGTTTAGTTATTACTTGTTTTGTCCAAAGCCTTGTATTTACTTGGGCTGGACCTGCTGGGGATATAGCCCATTGTGGATTATACTATAGCACTGACACACCACCATACCTTAAAATTATAAGTTGCAGTCTATTAAACCCCGTTACACATACTGATAAAGCATATGTATGTACTACTTCAGTTGTATACCACTTAGAATAATAAACTTCTATAAGCTTACACAATTCAGTTAGCTTGGGGGTATACTCTAGGCAAAAAATATACAAATTCACTTAACTTGAGTTTTACATGCTGTTAGAATTCAAGGTACAAAGTTTATTTAAACTTTGGCCTTTGACGTAATTGTATAAATTCAATGCAAATGTTTACTATCGCAGTTCGCGTTACCATTGCTTGATGATTAAGTGGACAAAGCTTATGTCACTGTTACACATTTGAGAAATAAAACATGTGTCCAACAAAAGTTGTGCTGAACAAACGATGTGTTAAACAACGTAGAAATACAGCTGTTAAATAAAAACGGAGTTCCAAGCAAGCTGGAAATCACGTACCGCTTTCCAACCATGGCGCCATTGTCATTACCATTCGAACTGACTTACTAACCATTGCCTACTACATGTTTGAAAAAATAATGTTTAACCAAATCATTTATTCCATATATTTTTATTCTCCAAAAAATGTTCGATCCACAATCCATATACAAATACTTAGTTACCGTTCACAACCTTTTTCTGCCACGTTATCGTTTGGGTCACATTCAGCGCGTCTGATGCTTGAACGTGGTTAAGCACGCTCAAGAACGGTCGTTCCGATCGTTGGAAAACGAACGGTTACGTTGGACACAAGCAAAAAATTTGTGTAAAATGAACGCTAGTGCCCCAAGTGTCCAAGTGCACATCTTTGATATTTAATATATATTTATAAGTATTAAGCCTTCATGTTTATTCAAGCCAATTTAATTTTATTTCACTTGATACTATAGTTTGCATACTTTTATGTATACCAAGACACATATAATGTTTTGGCAATGTGAGACTAATATTACAATCTTTTTAAAATGCCGTCATTCACATAACAAATATGAACTAAAATTAAAAGCATAAATTAGTTCAAAATAAATAAATAAATACCTCATTCAAAAACCAAGCTCGAATACGCCGTTCGTAACAAAAAAACGCATTTCCCGTTTACAACGGTGTCACGCTCAAATGCGGTGCTTAAATAGCTCGTTATCGTTCGTCAAAAACACACCCTAACAGTTCAAACGGTACCGTCCGAATAAATAGGAAGGTACAGTTAGGGCCGACCCTGGCCTAGTGCGAGCCGTGCGACCGCACAGGGCCCATGAGGTTAAGAGGACCAAAAAAACTGTATTACCTTTACTAGAACTGCTTTTTTTTGTCATAATGCATGTACTTGATAGTAATTTATCTATGCAAAAGTAGATATGATTGTATGCTTTATTGACATCAATCAATATATTAGAATGGAGCTGTGGCTTGTGTGGACCTCTAGTTGACAAATTGAAAATGTGGGTAAAAACTTTATGAATTTGCTGACACACGCAATTTTCTCAATGGAGATGCACAGTAGAAAAAACACATTTTCACTTAAGTTCAATTTCATAAAAAAAAAACAAGGACCCAAAATTTTGGGCCTGCACTAGGCCCATAAATACTCAGGGCCGGCTCTGGATACAGTCCGACACATCAAACGACAACGGTCATTTTTCAATGATCAGAACGATCGTTCCTGAACGTCCTTAACCACATTCGGGCGTCCGACGCGTCGGACGTGACCTGAACGGTAACATGGCAAAAAAAATGTTGCGAACGGTACCTTAGTATAATCAACTGTTTGATGTGGTGCGAAAACGGGTTGGACTCCAATTCGCATCAGACCGAACCAGGGATGGCAATGAGTCCAAACCCGCTTGAATCGCCCCTGTTTTGACCCATTTGGACCCGCTCCATAGGGTCTTCGGGACGGATAGACCCGCAGCTCGCTTTTGGAGGTCATGGTCTAGGGTCGGGTCTGGGGCATGGCTAATCCGCCCCAACGCGACCCGCATGATTGAAACATCACCAAAACACTTTATAACTATAATGATTACTTATTAATCTTCTTATGTATAGATGGTTATAACTTGAATATTATATTATTTCAGTCAGCAAACTATAAAATTTTCAGTATTAAGTTGCATCGATGATAATCAACAATAACAAATGCATACATTTTGAATTATTATCTTACAACTCATTTTATTGTATTCTCTTATCATTGTGAACACATTATAATATGTATATAATTTATCATTTAGTGATAAAAAATATAAGTATATGAATTTGTGTACATTAGAATACAATATCATCGGGTCCTGAGGTGGGTCGGGTCTACCCTGACTGTATGAGTTTCGAGTACGGGGCGAAATTCCAAACCCGCACCGGGTCTACGGGGCGGAGTTTAAAAAGTCTGGGTCGGGTCTGGAGAACGAGAAACCCGCCCCGTCACCATTCCTAGACCGAACTGCAACTACCTCTAGCTTTAGATTAGCTTACAACACTATTGTGGGCTGCTCAATTATTTAACGCTAGCAGCAAAGTATAAATGAAAGTTACATGAGCTCACTAGGTTGAAGTGAATGCTTTGCTGGTTACCCAATAGTCGTTGGATTCGAGGTTTTTCGAGCAAAACACGATATACATTCGATTATGGAAAACGAGCTACAAACTAAGCATTTCGCCTCATCCGATTGGACATGAGCTACGCATACAGATCATGTGAAAGTTCCATCACACAGAGCCGGACACGAAGCAAGATGTTTGTCTGCATATGCAGCGTCGCTTTTGGTACAATGAGTATGTAAACTGTAATTCACGTAGAGTTGAATATATAATAATATAAAGACAAAAAAACAGAACAGACAGAAGAACAGGAAAATGCCCTGAATGATCAAAAGAACAAAAAAAAAATTGCTAAAATTATAGTGAATCCCTGAATTTCTCCCTTTATGTTAAAATTTATCTTTATGATAAAATTTTACTTATTTGAAGTGGTCCTTGTAATAAGTTACACGGTGTCACTTTTGGTGACTTGAACTTCTTTGGACATTTACGCTAGATCATTGTTGTTGAAGTCAATATCGCTGACTTTGAGATAGAGGTATTGATTACCTTTTTTTAGTTGGTGTAGTTGTAAATGCAAATAGACTATTCCATGATGAGACAATGGTACTTACATCAATTGTAATACCTTGACGAAATGTGGGAATTTAACGGTGGATGCTATTACAAAAACTAGGAAAAACAGTCACAAGCATGTTGACTCTGAGACTGAGTACAAATCAAATTGACAACTGAATCAGCATATCAACGTTAAGCACAAGTATGCACAAAAATAGTAAAATATATTAAAATCAAAAATTATTTTAGCATAGGTACAGTTGGCTATGGCATCAATGTCTATCCAATCTTTTATCATGATAAATATGCAAAGCAGTAACAAAGAATTAGAGGAAAATTCTCACCAAATTAGTTAGGCTTTGCCATCATGAGTCATAAACCCATAGAAAATAAGATATCTATCAATCAGCTATCAATAGGTAATACACTAAAGAAAAAAATTGTACTTGCAATCATACTACTTAAATGGAGCAACTCAAATTGCTACAAAGTAAAATAAAGAGACGCAGTCATGCAACTTAAACTTGAACAGTATAATGCATGCATCATAACTGATGTTGGTCCCAAGTGTACCATCACTTTTAAGACACCAGTATAAACTTCCACAGATTTCACAGTACTTAAATCATGCACAACATATAATTCAATAGGAATCTTGCAACATAAAGAAAAAAAAACGCTATACTAGCACAATACGATTTTCTTCCTTTTTCAAGCCGCTTCCATTTCCAATTTCGGAACTACTGAATATTAGGATAACGATGGGGTCAAAATTTGCATACTGCCTCTTGCATTTTCTAGCTGCTCCCATCTTCAAGTTGTCCGTGAGAGAGAAGATGAGCCATGTATTGCTGGAAATATAACCAGAAGGTATATCAGAGAACAAAACTTGGTAAAATACCAATGCAAAAAATCTATTAAGAAAAGGTACAGTTATATACAATATAACAGCTGGTCTGTACATGTACACATTCATATGAAATACAACTTAGCAATATTTACTGCAAATTAGTTTTGTGTGTATACTTGATATAGCTTCAGATAACATCAAGAAAAACTACCATAATAATCATACAAGCTAGCTATACCTAGTACCATGAACAAAGATAAATATCACAACAGCAAATCACAGTAAAAAAAAATTGCCAAAGCAATTGCTTTATAGTGACGGTGCATGACTACTTAGAAAGGAGGAAAAGTTGTTTTTACTACTAGTGAAATCTGAATCTCCAACTTACGCCCAGTTTGTTGCATCGTTTCATTCCTCGTGACATTAAAAGAAAACAGACAGTATTTGGTGTGGCAAAGAGAGGAAAACAACACATACGCAGTTAAAAGTAGATTTCAGATTGAAATATCGGTTGTCAACCTTTCCGCATCATTAGTTGTTTCTACAAATAATACAAGATAACCGAAAATTCCAAATTCTGGCAGGCGGCAGCTAACGTGATCATCCATGTGATACTGAAATCGACCCTCCTTGCGGTAGTTTCTCTTATAACAATGTCCAACATTATTATCCATAACTTACATGAATTTGCTTGTTATACAGGGGATGAGTGGTATATGACACAAACAATGAAATAAGAGGTTTAGACAACAATATAATGATTTGGATGTTCTTAACCAACTATTTATTAATTTCGCAGGATTACATAGTAAAGTGAAACCCAGTGCACGAGGCTCTCGCGCGATAAAGGGATCTGAAGAGGTCGAGCCTTCTTCTCGCATTGCAAAGAGGCTGTTTCCGGACTCGAACCTGGATGCCCAGGCAGGATGTCATAGTGCTAGATATAATTTATGCAATCTAAACAGATACAAGGATATAATCACAGAAATTAAACATGTACTTCTTGTCATCAATTTGCATGTGCGCATAAAATTGACTTTTCTCGTTGAAACCAAATGCTAAAACGGAACAAATTTTATTATAATGAATTTGAGCAAGTCTTTTCGGTGCTAAAGAACTTAATGTAATTATGAATACCAATCCAATAGATAAACATGGTTCAAGAGATTGAAAGGGATAGTAGTTTTATTGAATAGGCTAAATCACACGTAGAATAAAAGCACAATATATGGAAAAAATTCAAAACTATAGGCTGCATGCTAGTTGTATATAAATAGCCATGAATTCGAAATTATGTCTTACAGCATGGTACTGATATGGAGGTTTGCCTTGACGTTCAAAATGCTTTGCCATTATGGAGAACTCTATTGGTCCCCAATCTTCTATCTCGAAGCAATTACCAAGAGCAGCTTTGTACAACTGTCATAATTCAGTATTAACTGAATGTGTTTGAAATAACAACAAAAAAGAAAATGAAAAATAATGAAAAAAATTATATGAAAAGAAAAGAAAAACTTCGCTAAAACTTCGAATTACGTAAAATATTACAGAGACAGGGTTGATGCACTCACAAACGAAATTTTTACTAGTAAGTGGCCAGTACACAATGAATTTGGAGAGTTACATGTCGTGACAACTAACCTTATGGAATATTAGCCACTTGTCGCACTTATAATATAGCTCATCGCATTAAACAATAGCTATTGATTCTTCAACTGATTTGCTAGCATTTTACTTTTTCCTAGGGAGCTTACTACTGCTTTATCACCTTCTCCTGGCTGACCTTCTCAAAGCCAAACATGATCGATCGAGAATGCCTCTCTGGCTCTCTGTTTTATTTTACAAGTTAGCTGTCAATTAATTACCTTTATTTTTATATTTTTATTTTATTTATTGTTTAAAAAAAAAATTGTAGCTTAAGGATTTAAAGTAGCAAGTATACCGAGTTTTTTCATAGTTAGGAGAAACACTAACAAAACCCACTTCCAAACAGAACTACATTCTGAAAGCCGATTATTATAAACGTTATCTGCACAATCATATAATTTGAATTTCCACCCAACCAAAAAAAAAAAAAAAGGAAGAAGATCACCACAGCTTCTCGTATATGCCAGATTTTCTAGTATAAGAATACGAACACCCTCGTAGTAAAAGAAAGTTCAAAAACATTCTCTCTCAGATTTTGATACTGTAACATATGGGAAACAGGACTGGTGACTTTACCATTATTTACTCATGGTATAAACAATTACGACAATGGCCGATGTTGGGCGATGGTTACGCTCCAAGATGTGTTCAGAGGAGCAATTAAATTTGGGAACATAAAACTGGACAGTGCTTGTTCCACGTTCGATCAATTTTGAGATGGAGCCAAAAGCTCCTAAATCGTTGATTATTAATACCCAACCCTAAGCTAGAACAATCCACAGATCTGAAGTTCCACAAAAATGAAATTTATACCAATTATTGTGACCGACGTCTTTAAGCACCTATTTTTACTGCAGCCACCGTTGAAGCTTAAAATAGGTTGTTCCATTTATACAACAGTGAATACAAAAATAATCATACTATTCTTAAATAACAGCGTTGAAGACATTAGTTCTAAATTAGCTGGAATAGAAGGGACATGTACCTTTGCAGTATCAGATAAGAGCTCAGTCCCAGCAGGAAAAGAAGCATAAAACTGATCAGCTGTTGACATACCAGCCCTAGTCCTAAAATCAACAAACATTCAATCAAAAACTATAAACAAACATACAAATAGCGGTACATGAATAAGGTTAGTCATGTACGTATTACTAGTGTAGGCATATACAACGAGAGTGGTGAAGCCGTAGAAACCAGCATATGACACTATCCTTCTAAACTTTTGAATCTTTAGAATTTCTTGCCATTCCTCCCACAAAAGCCTCACTAGTCCATATTTATTAATGAATCTATTCATCAGCAAAGACAAGCCTGAAGAAGAACGGTATCAGTATGATGTTTGATTTCAATTATTATAACTTGTTTAGAAGTGTATTTGACGCATCTTGAGTTTTCACCGACAAGGAGGCACAAGCAAATTTAAAGAATAGATGATCCATGAATTAAGACACAAAAATAACACATGAGTCCTATACCACAAAAATTGTACATAACTCTAAAAAGCACGCTTTGCTTCCTTTTTTTTTTATTAAGGTTTGGCCGTGAATAAAGCTCAGTCTGACCCATTTCCATTTAGCGTTGAGTAATTATGCAGCAGGCACATTTTGCTTTCTGATTCAACTCACAATGCACGTGATCTTGTAGCTTTCAATCTAAGGCAAACATTCTTTCTTGCACAAAATCGATATCAATTGTTGAAAAGCTAAAATTGATTCATTTAAAATTACATGTTTGTTTATTCATTTAATATCTTGATTGATTTATGTTTTTGTTCTCTTTCTTCTCATATGTAAACCACCATTATTTAGTACCGACTCCTGAGATATTTCCCCTTTTTTTCCTGAACCAGGCTATAATATAGTTTATGTCTTCTAGCAATTAGGGGTGAGCATTATTTGGTTGATCCAATTAATTTTGGAAGGTTTGGTTTTGTTTTGAAATTAGATAAAATTATAATCGACCCATAAAAAAGATTTATTTGGTTATCAGTAAAACCAAAATAACGAACAATTATTATATTAATCAGAACAGAATTATGCACTGAATATAAGTATTATGGATTTAGGAGAAAGTTTTGATTCAGATAATTATATGTATTCTACCTCAAAACGTAATGTTAAACAAACATGAACAAGTTTAAAGTTTTCATATTCATTTGAAACAGTAATTGAATCCAACAAATTAAATTCCATAAGCAGGTTAGGAGTAAAGATTGCAATCAGTATGACTTGTGAAAATTAATCCTAAAGTAAGTTTGGCCAGTTATTATTGTGGCATCTTGAGTTTATCAAAATACTCGATGTATATCTTTGAAAATGCTCAAAATAAATTCAAGGTATAAATTTAGAAAACAGAGTAAGAAGGCAGAAAAAGAATTTAAAAGGTGGAAAACAAATTTAAAATGTGGAACCAAATAAAGCAGACGGAAAACTAAGCCACTGTTTTGTTTGCCCTTGGTTTTCATCCAAACAAAAAAGGCATAGCACATGCATTTCTGTAAGTTAACCATACTGAAAAATGTAATTAATCAAACCGACCGTTAGGGAGGTTTCTCTACTGTAAGGATACCATAAATCAAACTCTTTGAAGCCAATTATTTTCGGCTGAAAATCCTAATTTCGCGTTCCCTTCTTTCACTCCTCCGGTTCTCCCCCGTTTTTTCCTCCGCTACACAAATCTGCCGTAATTCCTCCGCAATCCAAATCAACGCGTAAATTCCTCCTCTTTTCTTACCGTTCCCATTTGATGGGCAAATTTCCTATTCGCGAGACCTCTAGAAAAGCCATCTTTTCACAAATTCACATATTTTAATTGTCGCTTGGTAGGGCTGTCAACAGATGATTTCGGATACGGATAGTGCCATATCCGTATTCGTATCCGCATCTTTTTCGGATATCGGATATCCGTATTCGTTTAATTTTCGGATATCAGATATCCGCTTAACTTTCGGACACGGACGGATATCAGATATTTATCCGCTCCGCCAGTAATTAATAAATTTAAGAGTATAAATAAAAAAAGTTTGGATCAACATAAAGTAACTTTTATTGTAATGTTTATAATAAAACTAGGAAATAAAGAAATGTGATGATGAAACATTGTTTTATACTGATATTCATAAGCATATCCAAAAACATTCCAAAATTAAACACTAAAACTAGCTAAAAATGGACAAAAATTTATATCATAGTAACATCCAACAGGTACAAAATAATTATTAATTCTATTTTTCTGTTTTGAGTTATATATATTACATCATTTAGTCAGACTGATATTTTTTGGATACGGATACCACAATAACCATATCCGTATCCGAAAAGCTTTTCGGATATCTGTATCCGCTTTTCGGATAACGGATATTTTTCATATTTTTGGATACGGATAACGAATTTTCCGGGTATTCGTTAACAACTCGAACTTGGATTTCGCCTGCTTCTATTTTCGGATTTTCAATCCTCTAGGCATGCTTATTTTTTATTTTTTCACTCATGAATTTTTAATTCGGTTATTATTTAGTTTAGTTTTACTTGCTTCTACATGGATTTCTTAAAGTGACTTGGTCTTTACAAAAGCCTTCTACCATGAAGAGATACTGTAACTTTTATATTGATTTATGTAATTGCAAAAACCTATGGTAAATATGAACGATTGTGTGTGAAACTCATATACACTATTTGATGTTGTCATCTTTTTGTTTGGTTTTAAATTTGTTATAGGCTACTATTTTACTACTAATTTTATGTGCATATATTATGCTGCATCGACCACATAAACTATTACTGGGAGATTAAGAGCATTGACTAGTTATGCTATTATGAGGTGAGTGAAGTGCTCAGTTGACATACCCCATGTACAGTTATTTTAATCAAGTGTAAGGTGACAATAACACAACTGAAGGTGAGATGGAGCGTTATAGTGCTTAGGTGCAAAGCTAGAATAGCACTTAGGAAGTGGACTGTATGATGGCATAGCTGATCAGCTGATTTACCCAACTTGAAGATCAACAAGCATGTGATTGAATGGCAGTTTAATGAAAGTTCATTTCATTTACTGTTAAATAGTACAGCTGCTTATTTTTTGTGTGCACATCGCTTAATTATATTTTTATCTAATTAGTCACTAATATAACTCTTTAATTTTTTGTTGTTTGGGTGTTCATAAGCAAAGCTTTCAAAATGAGATTCAAATCGTAAATCATAAAATTTAAATTATGAATCGAAACGGGATTTAAATCTTAAATCGTGGATTCAAAAATCATGCAGTTTAAAGTTTGCACACATTTTAAAATTAATTTTGATATTTAAACTTCTACATCTAAACCTAAAATATAATTTTCTCTCTTGTTCCAATTTTAAAATGTTTTTAAATGATTTAAATTGGAATTGTAGGCCCAAATAAGTATACTGAATATGTTATTTTGAATTGAATGATATTTTTAAGTGTGGTATTAGCTTGGTTTGAATCGAAATATAAATCGAATCGTAAAGGGAGGGATTTGATTTAAAACGGGATTCAAATCGTAAGATTTTAAGATTTTTGACAATAATATTCGTAAGTACATAGACGGCTAAATTAAGGCCACACTTGTTGCCTTTCTTTCTTTTGTTGTCGACTTATTTCTTAGTCTACAACATGATTCTGTTTAAATATTATTGAGTGCATCATATATGAATGCAGCTCATGGTAACGGCTGTTAGTACAGTACCCTTACTTCTCATGTAGAACTAATTCCCTTTTTTACTTTTTACACAGACTTTGTGCATGTTTAACAACTACTTGATAAGGGAAACCAATAAAGTTAGTAATGAGTTGATATACCATTAGCGACGATTATTCATGACTTGTTTCAATATTTACAAGTAAATTTCACTTCAATTTCATCTTATTTCCTAAACACCTTTTCACAGTCTGTTTACTCAAGTTGTCGTTTAAAACTAAATAAAAATGAAAAGCCGTTCCCAAACTGGCTTTCTGTCAATTTTTAATCATGCTTTACCCAAACACCTTTTCACAGTCTGTTTACTCAAGTTGCCATTTAAAACTGAATAAAAATGAAAAGCCGTTCCCAAACTGGCTTTCTGTCAATTTTTAATCATGCTTTACCCAAACGCTTGCATGGTGCATCACAGTTATATGTATGAAACAAAGGGCTCCTATGTATTTTCATCTAAGAAATGAATTGTTTGCTCATTCAAATTTCGCAAGGTTTCAAGAATTTTATGTTTTGATCTTTTGTAAAGGCCTTTATTTATGGAGCTTTAGTTGCATCCCTTTCAAAATTGGGATGATAATGATATATTGGATATTTTGAATGTTTTAGTATCTAATAACACTCACTTTTAAGTAGATTTACGAGGCCGATGAACATAAATAAACATGAATAACTAAAATAACAGTAGAATAGCTAAGGAAAGAGTAAAGCCATTTCCACAATTTATTCCACCTCTCGGAGTTCATGATAACCATAAAACCTAAACAAGGCAATCTTGGCAGTGTAATCTATCACTCTTCCATAAATATGCAGTTGCAGGCTTTTATTTAGTAGAAGAAAAACGTTGTCTGAGTGCAACGTCTAAAATTGAAAAAAAAAAAAAAAAAAAAAAAAACAATTATCGCGAAGGGTGAAAGAATTTAGTCTCCTATTAGATCACTGGTAGAGGAAGGAATCAATGATGCATTGCTTTTGGGAATGCTGTCAAAGTTTAAAAATACACATAAGGTATAATTAAAAGTTCTTACCAAACGATAATAGGTATTCAACAAAAAACCACAATTTAAAGAACTGAATGTTTACAACACGAGGAAAAGAAAATTGCCAGGACATTGTTGATGAAAAGTAGTTTTATACCACAAGCTTCACCATAGGTAAATGGTCAAATCCAAACAGTTCCTGTTAATTTAGCCTCTACTATTGTGAATGAAGCCAGTGAATTACATGATAAAGAAAAGATAGAACAGAGCAGTGATCATAAATCCAATGGTATATGCTAATAGAAGAAGAAATTCAGCTCAATCTAAATCAATCAAATATAAGTGCTGAAACATCAATATATGCATTAGAAACAACAAACTCAATCTTAAGTTATAACACATTATAAACAACAAAACATACAAATTAAAACTAAAGCAATTAACAGACAAACATAATTAGTTTATGCCTCAAATGTATCTATTCTAAAGCAGAAAATGCCTTAGTTGCAACTATTACCGACTAAAACAAGCTAAGTCTGCAAATAAAATATATGCATATATTAACATTTTACACCTTCTCTTTCATTGATCAAGAATCAATGTAGATATTTCTCTTGTATTTAATTATAAGGTTCGATGAGTACTGGAAAAGGCTATTGGTTGAGGTGGCTAAACTATCAACGACCAGATATGCATAGAAAAAATATCACACCAGAGGAGCATCTTTTTATTATGGACTTGCATTCTAAATGGGGTAATAGGTGAGAGGTATCTTCCATTTTGGTTTAGTTATTTGGATGAATTCAGGTAGTCTAGCTATTTTGTAAATTTACTCCTGCGGTAGTCAAAAATTACAAGGTATCTACCAGGAGAAATGAAAATGAGATGATGAAGCGGAGGGCTAGAATGCAAAGAAGCCAGCACATGGTGGGCATTTTGATAACTAGTATAAGCCTATGAATCAGACTCTGATAGATCGATGCTGGTATTAGTAGCCTCCATGGGACAATGAATACAATAATGGGACTCAAAATAATTATCCAGTAAATCCTAATGTTAGTGGAGTTGATGCTTCTGGTTCAAATGCTCTTGATGTTACCACTGATAAGTTTTGGAGTACTGAGGATTACTGATTTATGTAACCTCCTAATGGTGCTTATTACAGAGACTGAAGACAAAATATGCATAGCATCTTCCAGCAAGCGCAGGTAAAAAAATAAAGGTAATTACTGAAATCAAAGTATCCATGCAATGTATGCTACTACGCTTCATATTCATTATGAAACTTATTTTCTATTATTTCTCAATTATTTCTGACATATAAGCTCGATTTACGTTTGTTCATAGAGTCAAAGTATTATTTTTCACAATTATTTCTGACATATAGATTTCTCACTAAAAGTTCATCAGAAAAAATGAATTTGTTCCCAAATTTGACCATTTCAGTGTCTTAGAACAATATAGTCACACCGATTAATGAAACAAATTGGTAATACTTACTTGGTAAAGGTCATGCGTAAGGGTATACATACGATTTTGTTCTGAATTTTATAGTGTTGAATATATTAAATAAACAAATGCATAGATTATTGAAATATAATGTTAAACACTAATGATGACTCTCCTAGAAAAGGTCTATCAATGTTTTCTTTTCAAAATATTTACATGTCTATAAGTATAGCATATATGGTTTATTATTATAATGCACTCATTGTTATGTAAATTTTATAAGCTTAGGCAACGGATATAAGCTGATACAATACAGCCTTACCCATTGTAAAAATATTTGTTCAGGAAATAAAAGGACCAGGCTTCGGATGTGGGCATTAGGCCTGATCACCACTTATATCATTCAGAATTGCAAGGAACGTTGTGTTTATCTAATCTGTACACCTGAGAATGCAATTTTGTTTTCAGAATTTGTAGGAAAGCAGGTAAAGGTGTTAACAAAATGCAGGCATAGATTTTCATTGTGTATGTGTAGATAAATGGGTTGAAAGCACAGTTTCTGTCCCATTTGCAAACAATGTTCATATCCGTGAAATTACTATTTGTGTTCCGCTTGCAACCACAGATGCAAAATAATTTCTCTAAATGCTGTGTGAGATACCATCATCTACGTGATCTGCATATAAATATTAGTGGTAGCTTTAACTTCTAATTAGATGAAATGATAGTGTTTTAGATTTTCAAGTGAGTGGTGACATAAGCTTTTTAATAAAACCGAAGCATTAAATCATGGGCTCTTAATCCTTATCCTCAAGTTTGTAAGTCCAAATAATAAATTACACTCATCTCTGATTATGAGATTAATACAGATATTTAAGTATATACATGTGTAGTGCAAATATGGTGGCAAAAAGTTTACGGCTATCGTAAATAGAATTTAATCATACTGTGATTTCATTGAAATTTTATGAATACAATAATTATGATAAAATTCTATGCTGACTCTAGGGAAGTGTAAAAGTGTGAAGGAAGAAATGCAAACTAATTATGACCGCGTTATGTTAACCAACAATCCAACTTTAGGTCATGATGATGTTAGTCTTAATTATTTCAAATAATATCATGTGTACATTGATATTATCATGCCAATTACCTTTTTATTTCTTTTCGTACGTATTATGTTTTCTTTAGTGTATTTACTTACATAACTCACATTAAAAGTAAACCATTGTGATATCGAGCTTGTAAATATTGCAATAAAAAGGTAACTAAAGTTTTAAGATCGACTTGTTGGTATGAAACATGCCAATAGAATAAAGATACATGTAATTTGAGATCAAAAAAATTAGAGCTTTGCATTTTTAGTATATGTTACCTTGTGTAAAAATGTCTTTCTATAACACAAATATATTATAATAATGGAAAATCTTCTATCTGACAGTTGAAGCTTGGATTACTGCTTTCAATAACCAATAAAGGAAAATATAGGCCATATACGACTTTTATGAGATTAAGAACGATGAATATGAAGATATATACCAATAAAAGCTAAAGGAGTTCTTATGAATGCCTCGTTTTTTTAAGGATTGGTGTTGCCCAAATCGAGTACCTGAATAAAAAAAAGAACATCGTTATATTGGAATCAACCATTGATTATTCAACCGAATCAAGCTTCTTACTGAAGAAATATCAACAATGATAGAGTTCAACATTTAGTTTTATCTTCATTTTTTTTTTATTTCAACAGCTTCAGTTTTTTAAATCACAAGGCAATTACAAGTGATTTATTTAAATATATTAGTTCAGTAATTTGTGATTTATTTATTACATGTACTGCTGTATTCGTTTTTATTTTAATTAAATATTTACTGATGATGATATATTTTGAGTTTATATTTGTTTCGTTTATCTTTTTATTTCTTCAATGCATTAAAGGTTTAAAGCTACAAAAAAACTAAATATTAAGAGCACATTGATTCTGCTTGATATATAATAAAAATACATGTATGTGCTTGTGAGTGATTCATATCAATACATTGTAGCATATTCTTTACTTCAAGTTGGTTTATATGTACAATTTATAGTGTACAACACTTCTTCAATTACTTCCATTTTCTCTAGAACTATGTTATAATCTTTTTACTAAAATCTGATTTAAAATGAATTTTAACAAATAATTTTATATTTTGTACTAAACACTTTAACGGTCAGTTTTCTCACTGTTGTGCGGTAATACTAGCATACAAAACTCAAAATCTGAAAAGCAAAATTTTGAAATGTCAAAACCATGGATTGAGATTTTGGCCGGTACCCCAAAATTTCGGGGTACGGGACCAGTTTCGTTTGTCCACCGTCCGAAACAGACAGTGAAATGGGTTTCGAATCAAGGGCCCAAAAAAAAGGGAACAATTTCTTAGAATCGTATAATTTTTTTCTCAGAAAAAACTGAATCTATCAGCGTGGTATGAGAAGGAACAGTGAGAGTGAAACTGAAAGCAACTAAAAAATCAACAGAAATCAAATAATACTACAAACCAGAAACTTAATTCACCCAAGCATGAATCAACAGGGAGAAATTGAATGATTAATTCAATTTGAAAGACTATAAAATACGGCGATTCAATTACATACCCACAGCGTCAAAGAAAGATATATTATTTCTGCTCCCTATTCCTCTTCAGTGGTCGATGAATCTTGTCTGTCTTCGCATAGTACATACTTCTTCCTCCTTATCTTAGCTTGACGTCGAGCGCCGTAGACTTAATCGCTCTTTTCGCGATTTTTTTTAGTGTTGAAAAATGAAATTTGTGATTTCGGGCTGAAAGCATATGAGAAACATGAATAATTAAAAGAGGAAACAGCGTGGAGTGGGCTGAGTTAAAAAGGTGTAATTTGGGTTTAATTAGGTTTTATCATATATTGTTTAGGGCTGCAACGTGAATTTATAATATAGGGTTGAAACACGAATTTAGCGTTTAGGGCTGGTACGTGAATTTAATATTTAAGGCTGCTTTATATTTGACAAATAATTTTGTTAACACAGTTTCGGCTTGTTTAGTTTAGTTATGGCAGTTTTGCTCAATTTAATTTGGCTAGTTTAATTGTTATAGTAATTATTCATCTTTTCTGATTTGTATGTAGCAAATTTAAGATGCTGTGTTTATTTCTTTATAAGTTATATTTCATATTTCATTTATCGTTATTACAAGTTTATTAAACAAACTACTGAAAATCGAAACTTGAACCAAAACCGAAACGATTGAAATTTACGAAATCATCCAAAACTAATAAAATTTCAAATGACCGAAACCGAATTTGAAACCGGATTCTCAAACCTTGGTTTAAACCAAGGTTTGAAATTCCGTTTTCCGGTTCCGTTCCGGTCATTTAGAAAAATTGAAATTCCGGTTCCGTTCCGGAAATTCCGGAAGTTCCGGTTTAATTCCGATTTGTCAATTCCGGTACTTCTTTTTTTACAAATTACAAATACGCAATAAATATGCAATACTACTAATCAATTACACTAAATTATTCGAATTACATAGAGGATACAAATGATACAACATAAAAATTAATATAAAAAACTATTTCTTTGAGTATCGTATAAATTTTGACCATACAAGATAGGTATCTGATATATTCTGTATGCTCTACTACGAACTGCTAGGTAATAACGGTAATGTTTACCGCTATGATTTCAGTACGTCATTTGCTCGTAAGCAATAATTTACATGTAGCTGATGATTTATCGATATATTGAAGGATTGTATATCAGTAAGTCGATACTCATTACACTTGCAATTGCAAATTATTGTTAGTCTAAAAATCAAGAACTTAAATATATGTTTACATTGCAATGATATATCTCATTCTAAAGATATCACTGACAAAGATAAAGATGTTGAAATACCATGAAACTCATTTTTATTCAATAGTGTACCAAAGAAGCAAGGGTTGCTGGAGTAAATGTGAGTGAACATTAGTTCACTGGAGCACTTGTGCACAATGAATTGGGTTGCTCGCAAATGAGAGAAAACATAAGCAAACCCAGATGGAGAAAACTTGCACTAAACTTATCTAATAGATCCAACCAAAATGTCTGTAGACCCAAAAAATTTGCAAGCCCAAAAATTAAAATGCAATTAGCCCAGTTTTCAAACCCTTCCCTCTACTCAGTATAACATCATTCCGATTTTTCCAAACCTGACATATCACGCTGCTACTTTTCCTCTCCATCTCGTTCAATTTCCAACCCTAATTCAAATTTACGGCCGACACTAAAAAATGAAAAGAAAAAATAAAACCCTCTTTTGTGGCGACGCGTTGATGCAGAAGGAAGAAGGCCGAGGTTTTCCAAAGAAAACCCTAATTCAATTCCACAGCGTTGTTTTTTTCTTTGTGAAGAAAGCCGGAAACGGTTTTCTGGTTAAATTCCGGTCCGGTCATCGCCGGAACCGGGCCGAGATGGCCGGAAATCCGGCATGCCGGCCGGAATTTAATACCTTGGTTTAAACCAAACATGTTTTCTGAAAACTTTAAATACATTGAAAATATGGACTATGAAACTAAAATGTAAAATAAAACGGAACACCGTCCATATTTCTTTGTAAATCCAAAACAAGACAAAAAATAACATAAAAAATAAGATTAGATCAGGAATCGAAGTGTGGACCATTTTTATTTCACCAATTATTAGTTTTCACTGGAAAATAAACATGGGGTGAATTTTTACAAATGAGAAAAGATATAGGAGTTAAAGAGGAAAACATAGTGTTTTTTCCAATACTAGTTTGTTCAGTTTGTACAATTGTTTAAAAAATAACCATTGTATTCTATTTCTCTGGTGTTTCCAACTTTCACAAAAGTCCAATAGCAAATAGATACTGCTATCTTAAAGGTAACTTTTGGCTCACACTCCGATCTTTAAATAAAATTAGGCTCACATTCCTCCCTTTACATAAAATTAGGCTCGCGACACTCCATACTTTGAAATACAACGCTGTGCATAGGCAATCATGTAAAATTAAATTCTAATATTAAAAACTTGGTATTTTTCAGTAGATTTATCAAATATAAATTTCCTTGCCATCATTAAATCACAAATCTTATTATCATTCTTTTAAGATTCATATGTCATATATTTTGACCATTTTTTTTCAAAGACAAATATTTGCCTTATTTGTTTTGAAGAATTCAAGTTGTCTTCCAAACATGTCTAAGAAAGTTCAGGCAAATATATGCCTAACAAAAATTGTCTAACGTATTCAGACAAATATTTGCTTTGAGGTAAGAGAATAATCCCCTAAGTATCGACCTCGAAGACCAAAATCAACATCATATTAATACTCAGAGAATCACTCAACCAATCTCCATTAGGTTCTAATTCTTTAATTCCTTATCAACTTATATTATTCCACTTCTAATCCATTCAACCATTTTACCTTTTGAAAATCTCATTTCAATTCCCTTTATTTTACTTAATTTCATTATTAAGTATCACTAATTCAAAATCAACGCTTTGACTTCTCATCTCTTTTTTATAAACCTTGTTTATGCAACTCTGGCTTTAATATAAAGCCCTTTTTATCTCTTTTCTTTTTACTTGATTCAAATATTAAGTAAACATTTATTTTAAGCTATCGTGTTAGCTTAAAATCTCTTTATAACTTCATTCATAAAACTTGGGTTTTTAGTAAAACCCCAATCATAAACTCTGGCTTATTTTTATTACAAATTTCTTCTAAATTGTTCGGTTTTGGAGGTATCAAAAGTTGCTACAATTTAAATTTTCTAATAATGCTATTACTGATTGTTATCTACATAGAATCCAATCATTAACTATAAACTAAATAGGCATAATTTCATATGAAAGGATAGTAGTGCTAATATATATAAGTATGTCACCTTGCTCAACTTAAAGTGAGCTCTGATCTGTATACATAATCATTTCAACTTTCTACAATAGTGCTTTCCAACTATTAAGGTTTAGTTGAAATAAGAATAATGCTTCAAAAATTACATTAAATATCAAACTATACCAATTATGTGCCTGTACACTCTTTAGCTGCAGCTTATATTTGTCCAGATTATATGAAAATTAGTAACATAAAAAAGTGGAAAACTAACAAAGCCTCTCAAATTGCGTTGCAGCATAAGCTACTTTCACGACAAAAGCACTGCAATTTGACCGATAATGTTATTCTAATATTAAAACTCGCTAAAGCTAGCATGGATGATAGATAATATAAAGTAAGGCCATCACACTAAGATATTCCCAGTTTTTGGTATTCCTAATTGTGGTTGTACTAAGCATATTGGCTACAAATTTTAGCTATCAAGAAAATACCTTATCCAATACACCATTTTGCTTATTTTATTCATGTGAGCGTATATCCACAAGTTTTTTTTTTTACTTTCAAACTATAGAAGACCAATCACTAAACACTGTTTCAATATAAAAAAGGAAGAGAAGTGACTGATAAAGTGGATTTCAAAAGTAACATTTAAGTCGAAGAGTGGAAGCCTGTTTTTAAGGTAAATGGTTTTTAAGAAAATGAAATATGTTTTCCCTTCCTTGTACTTGGATACACGATAAGTTTACCTTTGTTAGCTGGATGTGTTGATAATTTTTATGAATGCAATCAGTTTACTGTAGTCAACTAATAAACGATCCAACTAACTGTAAATGTACACAAATCTAACCCCTTTTTAAAAAATGGAACAATAATGACACTTACACACACGCACGCACGCACGCACGCACACACACACACACACACACATATATATATATATACACACACACACACACATACATACATATGAGTGTGTATGTATGCGTGTATTACCATTGTTTATGATCTGTACCATATTCACATCTTATCGCAAAAAAGAAAAACACACGTGTGTGTGTAATCATTGTTTATGATCTCTACCATATTCACATCTTCTCGTAAAAAAGTAAAACACGACAATTGTAAGTATATGGAAATATTGACTGTGTGAAGTACATGAATGTAATGTTTCTAATGAAGATCTACAGTCTTTACAACGAGTGCATTTCTGCAAAAGCTTATTTTTTTGTTGAAATGCACAACGTGAATAAAAGAAATTCTAGTGTTATGCTAATGGTTTGATTTCTTGCATCTAAATTTGTTATCAATTTCAACGTTAAAACAGTCTAGTTTTATTTAGAAAATAATGATTTCATGAACACAATAATAATAGCAGTAGAAATAATATTCAATTTCTCCCTTATTATTAGATAGGTAAAATTGAAAAGAAAGGGGAAAAGCGATGAAAAGGGGCAAGAATAAGTGAAATGACAATAATTAGAGATTTGTAAATCCATAAAATATGAAAATTTTACAATATATAACGTTTATGGATTGTGCATGGTTCAGTTGGATATTCTAAAAGAAGTAGATAAGTAATTTCATAAACATGATTTCCTACTGTGTACATACTGCATGTAAATAATTTGCGTGCATGCCTAGTTGATTATGCACCCAATATTAAAGATGAAATTTAGTAGGAACTAAGAAGGGTTTGGTATGCATTTTGTGATGATAATGCTTATGATCTTCTAAAATAATGTTTGACATTTTCCTTTCATCGTCTTATATGTTTCCTAAAGTAATCTGATATTCTATCATCTTTCTATTGAAAGTTTCATTGGAAATCTTGAACCAACTTCATAAGAACCATCCTTCAAATTTTGTTAGTAACTTGGTGCAATCAACAACTATCTAAATGTGAGACAACCTTAGTTAGTGTAATTAACTGATTAATTAAATATAAAGTGTGTTAAATTCTCGTAAACTAGGCGTCGGACCTACAAACGCGATAACAATTACTAGAACATGAATATTGAACATGACTATATCTGAAAACTGAAATAATCAGGTCATAACACAAAACCCACTGGGTTTTTTAAAAACCATACATGATATAATGGTTAGAATGGTAATATTGTGAGTACTATACTACAATACATTAAATTAATATCATGTACTAGCTATTTTCAATTTGATAACATTTGTATAATTCACAAGAGCCGGTCCTGAGATTTATGATGTTCGGTGCGAAATACTAAATGATGCCCCCAAGGTTTAAAAAAAAATCACAATGAACTAAATAATTTTCATATTGTAAGGCATTAATATTAGAAAATTCAAATGCATACATTATAAATAAAAATAACATGATCATAATGCAAAAAAATCATAAATAATAAGTCTAAATATGAAGAAATTTACATACAAGACTTGAGATATTTCAAAACCAAATCTATTTTTTCACAACAATCTTTTAATTCATCATCATCTAATGATTTTAATTTCAAGGCATCGAACAAAAAACCAAAAGTTGACTGAAGTGAATTAATTACTCAAATCTCTCTCTTAATTCTGAAAATATCGTGGGAACATTACAACTACCTTTTATTTTTTTCAAATTGAAAATATGACTCCTGTTGAAAAAAAACCAATATTTGCAGTAAGAAAAAAAAAAAATTGTTTTTTATAGCAATTTTGTTCATCAAATTTATAGATAAAAATTGATATTTTGTTAAACACATTCAGCATTTAGAAATTCTAACATATGTAACCAAATTCAAATTCTCCTCTACGTTCTTAAACGAAAAAAAAAAAACAGATTTTTTTTTTCTTTCTTTTATTAGTTGAAATAAGATAACAAATTAGGAGTAGTCAGCTATGATTCACTGAATACTGCAAAATATATATACACGCTAAATAGATTAAAAGCAATGTTTCATAACAATTGTGGTATACCTACAAACAAAGTAATTGAATGGCGTATTGTCATCCTAAATATACAATCATAATAACCCAAAATTAAACTAAAGAGGATATATTAGAAATTAGGAATACCTAAAATCAAATCAGATTTGAGAGGTTGAAGATTTGAAATTGTTACTCTTGCGTGCGTATTCGGTATTCCCCTTGCGTGCGTATGCCCTATGCGGTATGCCCTTGCGCGTCTTCAGTTTCGTATGCCCTTGTTCTCCTCCCTGTTGCGCGCTTCGCCCTTGTTCTCAAACGCGATGTTTAATTTCGCGTTTTTCCCTTTCGTTCGTTTTCTTTTCCGTACACGAGGTGAAATGTCCAAGAAGCCAATGATGCCCAGTATGCATGCCCTCTTTGGGCCGCCTATGTAATTCACAATGACTTCTAAATATTGCGTTCATCATTATTATTATCATTTATGATTTGTTTGTAAAATAGGTCATATGTGTATGTAAAAAATTAAAAAAAATAAAAAAATAAATCTAATGTAATATTCTGTCAAGTAACTTTTAAATATAAGAAAAAAAATATTGTCATATAAAATGTTCAAAATAATGATTTTACATAGCATTTACCTTTTGTTTACAAATATGTAATGTTCCTTTATATTGTTTGAACCAAGATAAAATGCAATTTCTGCTTAAATCGAAGAACGATAACAATTTATCAATATTGTTTGTTATCGTTAAGGAAAGTAAGATATTGATAAAAAGCTGACTTTACGAAAAGTAAGATACAAGGTTCTTAGAGCTAAAGAGCTGCAAATAAAATAAAAAGTAGAATTGAGTCTTGTACAAAAACAATGTCAGGGCTCTCTGAAATTCTGCAAGCTCGAAGGTGATTCTTTTAGGCGCTCTTTGCGTTGCCAAGCTGTTGTCACGGCTCCGCCTCTTAGGTAAGCAAGTTTTTGAAGAAGGAGCTGGATCGCGAATTCAGTAATAGAGTCGCCTGAATGTTATACGAAAAAAGAAAGTTAGAATTTAGTGTTTTGGATGAGTAACGAGTAAAAAGGAGTCGCATTTTTTTTTACGAACTAAAGCGAGCACATTGTTGAGTACACGTGAATGAGTAACTTGAATTTGATGATGTTATAGCAACAATCAAAATGTAAGTTATTGTCTTTTACGTTATTTTTTAATGGAACATGTCTTATTTATCAAATTTACTAGTATAACAGTGGAAAACCCAACTTTGTTATACTATATCGTTGGTACAAATATACTATTTTGTTGTAATTTTTTAAATATTTGATAGCACATACAATTGACAACATATAAAAGAAAATATACATATATTACTCGAAACCAAGAACAATTATTCTATACAATCATGTCAGCTTAGACATTAAAATCACTAACAAACATTTATAAAAGTGATCAACAAAAAATAGATATAATGATATATCCATAAGAAGTTGCATTCTATTTTGACGTTCATCCATAATGAGTACACGTGAAATTCTCTAAAATCCTGAAAGTCGAAGGAAAAAATATATTTTTTTATGATACATATCAAAAGTTGTATGTCATTCATCCCATTCTAATGTGATGACCTACATTGAATTACTATAAAATAGATTGTAAGTAAGGTTTTCAATGTAACTTCTATACCAAATTAACATTGAATATTCTAATAGTTCATACTCATACGGTTGTCTATTTAATTTCAAATTTGGGTCATGAATGGATAGCTATTTGTTCGGTAGGCAAGCAAATCTAATTTAAAAGTAAAACTATGCACTTGAACTTGCAACTCAATGTGGATATATTCATGTAGAATTTGCATATATTTGGATTAGGTACAACATTAATTGTCAATTGTTATGTGTGTCACTTTGTATACGAATGCAGATGCGCGCGCATGCTCACATACACGCGTTGACGTATGTGTATGTATGTATGTTGCAGGTATGATATGAGATCAATAAGGCACATTTTCAATGGCAGGTATATGCCTCTTTTTCATTAGTTAATAGGAAAAGAGTTCAAAAGTAGATACAAGAATGTTTGGCATGGTGGAAAGTGTTAACTGCATAAGAATTAGACTCAAGAGAATTGAGTTACTATATCGGTTTTGCAAGTGCCCAAAATAAAGGCATTTTCAATCGTAGCAATTCAAGCTGTTGAAGAAAGTATGTAATGTTTACAAATTGTATTTAAAGATTACTTATATTGACAAACATAAAACATTACAAGCACCAGCGGCCAAAATATTTAGTGTTTTTATTACATCACACTATTCAACAATTATTTCAAAAAATTCAAAAATATTGGTCCACGAAGATAAGAGGATATATTAAATGTCAAGAGTTTCAGAAAACTTAAATTTTCAAACTAGCAAAAATCCAAAATATTCAAAAGAATGCACCATCATAAAACTCAAAATTTTGAATGTTTTGGATTTCTTAAATATATCAAAAAAACTAAAAACTGAATCTTTTGAATTCTCAACTTTTTTTAGGACTTGAATTATTGTTATATTTTTTTAATGTTTCGAATTTCTTAAATGAAATAAAGTTATTTAAGTTTTGTTTTTAATGAACTTTTCAAATATTTTCACAAGATTTTGTGGAGTTGTATACAAGCATGGTTTTAGACATTACAAGCATATAAAATGAGAAAACTACTATTGTGGTCGTATCACTTCTCCCCCTCCTCCTTTTTTTGTGGTAGGAATGAATAATTTAAACAAAAAAGTTGCTTCTATAAGAAGATAACAAGGATACTAAGGGAAAAATTAGTTTTTTCTACGCCTTTGATATATACTGTAATGACGAAAGTCAAACAAAATAATCAAACATGATTGAAAAGAAATTATGTAACGTCCCGTATTTTCGGTAGTCAGATATTTAATATATTTTATTATTTTAAATATCGATTTGGAATTATAAATGGATTTATAATATATAGTTCGTTTATATAACGAAGTTTGAACGTATAATTTATATATAATTATAAATCGAGCTTGAAACGACACGGTAGTTCGTAAATTTCGATTTAAACTTCAATTTAATATACATAATCCATTTTAAGTCAAAAAACTGTGAAATAAGAAACGTTTGAATCAATTGGATTATAATTTTCTAATAGAAGAGAAAAATGGAGATTCCAGCTTATATATTGTTGGTTATGTCCAATTCAAATTTTCGAATAGTCGCTATGGAATTCGTTAATAAACGATAACGTTTATTTTATAAATTAAATAAGATTTTTAATATGAATTGGAATGTCGTTTAACCTGAAATTATATAATATTAAGTTTAAAATATATATATGTTTATCTTGAAGATGTACAAGATTTCATTTGGAGAGATATGATTTATATTATTTAATTTGAATTGTTTTGATTATATTGATATTATATAGGCCTTAAAAATAGTTTTCTTTTCAAACAACCTCCGTTTTCGATGAAATAAATTTTATTGGAATATGTATGTTAATTATTGTTAGATTCCCAGTTTGGAGCCAATCGGAGTTTGTAACACCCCGTGAATTCTATAACGTTAAGCCTCACGAATTAAAGTATAATTGATTATAAATGATGAAATCAAGGGAAATGGGTTACGCCATTGCGTTCGTCTCGAAATTCTGCTTGAGATAGAGTTCAAGTTTGCGTAAAACGGATATCGTATGAAGAAGATATGGATGAACGAAGTTGGGCAGAAAAACCGGAAAACGGGCCAGAATGCACTGGCGCACTTGTGAAGTGCGCCAGAACAAAGTTGAACTGGCGCACTTGGGAAGTGCGCCAGTACAATTTTGGCCTGGCGCACCTGCCAAGTGCTCCCAGGTGAGAAAGATCTGCTGGTCGGGCCCTGGCTGGCCTGGTAAGGGTCTAGTCGAATTCTGATGCTTGGCTGAGTCACTAGGGCTTACATGTCTCTTTCTTATTGGTCTCTCTTGAGATGGATGGTATGGATTCACCCTAGCTTCATCGACGGCTCAAAACAATTTTAAATTCTATAAATACAACTCAAGTCTAACCCTAAATTCACACAAATAATAGAATACAAAAGCCGTCATGTTGCTGGAGAGGAACTAGGAATGGCCGTCAATTAGAAAGCCTAGAGACAAGCCAACAAGCCTAAGAGACAAATCAAATTAAAAGAAGATCAAAGCTTAATCAAATCATTCAACGCAACTTTGCTACCCAAAGGAGAGCATCTCCAAATCAGAATAACAGAAATCAGAAAACAAGAATTCATCACACGTGGTAAGTATAGTGACCTTTCAAAATATGAATAAAAACTGTGATGTGATTCGATGTAAATGAAAATAGAATCGTGTTGTTATATCGTAAAAATTTTGTGTATTGCAATGGTTCTATCATGACTTGTGTATTGATGTTTGTGGCATAAATTAATTGATGCAAGCCTATTGAACAATTGTATATGAAAAACAATGGCACTTGCAAGTTTGTGGCAAAAACTAGAAATTGATCCCTTTTTATGTATGTCGATGGCATGGACTATGTATATCCCCTTAGTCTAAATTAGAATTTATGTAAACATGTTATAGAGCTTCTATGCCTACATGACCCAAAACCTATGATATCATTCTTATGTTTATTGGCAAGCATAATTAGATCTATGTTTGCAAGTATAATTGGATCGTTTGGGTTTCATAAACTATGCAAGTTCATGTTTATTTGCAAAATATAATTGGTTCTATGTCAAACATCGTTTGAGTTTCATAAACTATGCAAGTTCATGTTGAAATAGGCTATATGATTAGATGTAAAAATTGTACATTTTGATGAATATATAACATGCTAGTTTTGTGGTCGATATTATGCCAAGTTAACATGTTTAAACACAAGTTTGTATTTGCCTAAACTATGCCATTTCATATGTCACCTACTTAGTCATACTTTGATTCGAATGTAAGTTCACATGACCCATGTTATATGTTAGTTGAATCGCCAAATTGCAAGTTCATGCGCCACACACCTTTATGTATTACATGTTCTTGATTTCCCCTTTTCCTCACGTTTATAAAGTTGGGCTGAATTGTGACAAGCCCAACACATGTTATAACGTTGCGAACAAACGGGAGTAATAACGTTGGGTGAAAAATATGAAAATATAAGTTGGCATATTTGGCACATGCCAATGATTATGACACATAAGCGGTATGAATTGAAATACCCAAAAATAAAAGATATGACATTTACATATAGTTGAAAAGTAATAAAATATGTAAATTTAGAAAACACGATATGCTTAACCCGAGGTTGGATTGAGTTGTGATGTAAACCTGCCCGGACCCACCCGGCTGTCCAGTAGTCACAACAATACATATCCAATGTGGGTGGTTAAGCATTGAGCCCAATAAGGACCCGAGGTTAGACTGAGCTACGGTGTAAACCTGCCCGGAACCGACCGGCACATCCAGTAACCATAGCAATACCTGTCTAATGTGAGTGGTCTGGTGCTCCTAAGAGGCTAAGGACAGATGGTAGGGTTAAGTCAACTATAACACTTAACCAAATTCAACATGTTAACAAGAATTGATGGGTGGGGTTAGGTAAATACAGACACTTAACCACTTAACATGTTTGACTAGAAAATCCTGGTAACGAGGGACCCGTTTCAGCAGTAACCCAAAGTTAGGTATGAACGGTACCCTGAAACTAGGCAAGGTGGGGCATGATTACTGGGCTGATTGTAAGCAGTCAAACAACGGCGGTGGGTGCACAGTGCAGGTCTAACTGGGTGCGGGCGTGCACACACTCCGGAGCAGACAACCAGGGCACTGGGGACACCAGTAGTATAACCTATGTCTTCTAGTTTTGTGTCGGAGCCGCCACCATGGGTCTTGATACACCCCATGGTGGGACCAGCATAGGTATCTACAATTCTTGGGGGCCATATGACACATGTTAACGCGAGTAGGAGCCGATCTTTAAGAAGAATGGGGATCACTTCACCCTCACCATGGGGTGCCAGTTAGAATGAATTCAAATAGGTGCAGAGATATAGTATGGGTGTGATAGTACATTCGACACTTCCTTAGCTTGTGACACTTTCCTATTTTTAGTTTACATCCATCATACCATTTTCTTATTCACATATTGAAGAGTTACTAGATTTACTCAGGCTTTATGTCTGACCCTATTTTCTTTTCGTCTTCTTTCTTATCGTCCCCCCCCCCTCCAGGTCCACAGGGAGGAAACAGCTCAACTCAGTCAGGCTCTTTACAAGCACCAAGAACGTAGATGTATGATTTGGATCTCTCTTGCTCGGATAATGGCTTTGGATATCACTATGGGGATTTTTGTCACTTTATTTATGTTTTCATGCTTCTTTAATAATCAAGGCAGTTATGAGGTTGTAATGTTGAAAGCATTTTGAGACAATTATGGAAATCTTTGTTTGATACACGTATTGATGAAATAAAAGTTTGTTTGGTTTCCGCTATTTAAAATATGTGTATTTATATCTGTCTTGAGTTCATCTGTGGCTTTTACTTATAAACCTCCACCAAAGTTAAGGCATTACCTTTGTGAGTGACCTTAATGGAGGTGGGGTGTTTCACTTGGTATCAGAGCATAGGTTTACCAGACAAGATAGAAGTTTTTGAAAATTGTTTTCAAAAAGAAAGTTTAAAGAAGCATTTTTTTTAGAAAAAAAAGTGTTATATTTATAAAAAGACAAAATCCCCCAAAGCCATGTGCCCTATCTATCCTTCGTTTTGAATCTTTCCTTTCTGTTTCAGCATGTTTGGAGACCTTAACCTTCCGGAAGGAGTGACGATTCCCGGCTGGTTTAGGAGGTACTTAGAAGCAAGGGCCAATGGCGCGGGCCCAGCAAACATCCCTCCTCCAGTGGCCGCGGTTCCTCCTCCTCCTCCGCCTCCTCTTGGAAATTCCTTTGCAAAAACATGTAGAGACTTCAAGGCTATGGGTGGAAAAGACTTTTATGGGACAGAATCTTTTGTTGGAGCAAGAAACTGGTTAAAGGAGACTGAGGATTTGTTTGTCATCTTTGGAGTGGATGACAGGCAAAAGATACAACTTGCGGTGTGGTTACTTAAGGATGAAGCTTCCTATTGGTGGGAAGTTACTAATGCTCAGAGGGCGGTGGAAACATGGGAAGACTTCAGGACAAGGTTTGAGATGAAATTCCTCTCCCAAGCCGAAAGAAGCCTGCAAATGGAAAAGTTTCTAACTCTAAAACAGGGAAGCATGACGATCAGGGAATATGTTAATCAGTTTAATCAGCTGGCTAGATTTGGGCTAGACTTAGTAAACACCCAACACAAAAAGGCACTTCGCTTCGTCAAGGGTTTGAATGAGCCTCTACACAGCCTTGCCATGACCCATGTATCCACGGGTGCGACTTATGAAAGCCTGGTGGACATGGCGTTGCTACACGAGGAAGACCACGGCAAGAAAGAAACTTAGGGGAAGAGAAGAAAGAAGGTCTACAAGCAAAGAAAACAGACTTCAAGAAAGGAGGGAAGAACAATAAGCTCCGTGAGAAGAGAAGGTGCAATTTCTGTGGCATTGTGGGCCATATATCAAAAGACTGCCGGAAAAGGAAGGCGAAGATGGGTGGTTGCTTCCATTGTGGAGAAACTGGACACCAAGCTAAGGACTGCCCAAAGAAGAAAGGACCGGGACAGAAAGCCGGATCCACTTCAGGGGATCAGGTTCATGCGCTAGTGGCACCTCAGCAGGAACGAGGTAGTAATATTTCTGTAGAAAGTGTAGTCTATCTTTATGATCATCCAGTTCATACACTTTTTGACTCCGGCGCATCACACTCTTTCATTTCATCTGCCTTAGTAGAATCTCTGCATCTAGACACTAGTATGGTAGAAGATCCCTTAGTAGTTTCAAATCCAATTGGGGGCTCCGCTTACTTGTCGATGGTTTGTTTGGGTTTGAAAATCTCTATTCTCAGCGTTGAGTTTAGTTGTAATGCCTTTGTTTTAGGCTTCTCGGGATATGGTTTGATCTTAGGCATGGACTGGTATCCAGTAATAGTGCCATTCTTGACTGTGAGAAAAGAGTAGTTAGACTCTTGACTCGACTTGGTAATACTCTAGAAATTTCTTGTAATCCTTTGAATGCGGTTATGCTTAGTTATCTAGAGTCGCTTGATGCTTCTGATGAGAATTTGCAGTCAGTTAGAGTAGTCCGGGAATATCCGGATGTTTTTGAGGAAGTGAAAGGCTTACCTCCGAGGCGGGAAATAGACTTCCGCATATATCTTGTGGATAACGCAAAGCCTGTAGCTTTACCTGTCAGACACATGGCTCTAAGGGAGAGAAAGGAGCTTAGTAAGCAAGTTAAAAAACTTCTCGAAAAGGGGTTCATTAGACGGAGCATTTCTGAATGGGGTGCTCCAGTGGTGTTCGCAACCAAAGCAGACGGTTCGCTTCGCCTTTGCGTCGACTATAGGGAGTTAAACAAATTGACCAAGAAAAATAGGCACCCTCTTCCCCGAATCGACGATTTGTTTGATCAGCTTGTAGGTGCGACGGTCTTCTCCCAATTTGATCTGGCAACTGGGTTCCATCGGCTAAGAGTAGCTGAAGACAACATTGATAAGACAGCGTTCAGAACCCCAGACGGTTTCTTCGAGTGGCTTGTCATGCCTTTCGGCTTGACAAACGCACCCGCTTATTTTGTAGACCTAATGAGCAGGGTGTTCAGAGAATTCCTCAACAAATTTGTGGTTGTCTTCATAGATGATATCTTAATCTTCTCAAAGAGTGAGGAAGAACATGCTCAGCATCTGAAAGAAATCATGGATACTCTCCATGCACATCAACTAAAAGCCAAATTCTCCAAGTGTCACTTCTGGAGAAAAGAAGTAAGGTTTCTTGGGCATATAGTGTCCAAAGAAGGGTTGGTTGTAAATCCTGCGAAAGTAGTGGCAGTACAAGATTGGAAGACACCAAGAAATGCAACCGAAGTTCGAAGCTTTCTTGGGCTAGCCGGTTTTTATCGAAAGTTTATTAGGGATTTCGCAAAAATCTCAGCCCCACTCACAAGGCTAACAAGGAAGAATCTGGCGTTCACTTGGGATTTGGACTGCAAGTTTGCTTTCCAACGATTAAAAAGGGCTCTTACAACAGCCCCAGTTCTAACTCTGCCTGACGGAAGCAAAATGTTCACAGTATACACGGATGCATGTGGAACGGGACTAGGCGTTGTTCTAATGCAAGAAGGAAGGGTAGTAGCTTATGGCGGAAGCCAATTGAAGGTTCATGAAAAGAACTGCCCAACCCACGACCTTGAGTTGGCCGCCATCGTCTTTGCACTTAAGTCTTGGCGCCATTATCTCCTAGGTGAGAAGTTTGAATTATACACTGAGCATAAATCGTTGAAATATCTCTTCTCCCAGAAGGATCTTAACTTGAGGCAGCAAAGATGGATGGAGTTTCTTACCTCGTATGATTTTGAAATTTCCTATACTCCCGGAAAAGGCAACGTGGTAGCAGACGCGTTGAGCCGAAAGAAACTGACCCTAAGCCCTTTCTTTGTGGAAAGGCAAAAATTGGAGTATATAGCCAGTTTTAACTTTAGGCCCTCCTCGGATTTTGTATCGGGTTTGTTAGCATCTCTCGAAGTACGCCCTACTCTCTTAGACTCAATAGGGGCTGCCCAACATGAAGACCCTCAGCTTGTTGATGTGATTGATAAACTTATTAGGGGTGAGACTTCTAGTCACCTCAGTAGATACGCCATCGATGATAAGGGTTGGTTGAGACGAGACGGAAGATTATGCTCCCACAAGCAAGGGAGTTAACAAAGAAGGTTCTCGAGGAAGCGCATCATTCCAAGATGACTATACACCCTGGCGGTGATAAGATGTACAAGGATATAAAAAGGACTTTCTTTTGGAGCGGCATGAAGCAAGACGTAGCAGATTTCGTTTCTAAGTGCATGACCTGCCAACGGGTCAAGGCGGAACAAAAGAAGCCTGGAGGACTACTTCACCCTCTAGAGGTCCCACGGTGGAAGTGGGATAGCATTTCAATGGACTTCATTGATGGACTGCCTAGGTCGAGAAGAGGCAACACTAGCATTTGGGTAATAGTGGATAGGCTTACTAAAAGCGCCCACTTTATACCTATCAAGAGTAGAAGGACTGCCTCATCTCTAGCATCTCTTTATCTCAAGGAAATAGTTCGACTCCATGGGATACCCTCCAGCATTGTTAGTGACCGAGACCTTATTTTCACAAGTGAGTTTTGGCGGAGTCTGCAAGAAGCTGTAGGCACACAGCTATGTTTGAGCACGGTCTATCACCCCCAAACAGATGGCCAGACGGAAAGGGTGAATAGAGTTTTAGAGGATCTTTTAAGACTTTGCATTCTTGACTTTGGAGGGACATGGGAGGATCACCTTCCTTTAGTGGAATTTGCCTACAACAACAACTACCAAGCTACCATCGGCATGGCACTCTTCGAAGCCTTGTATGGAAGACCGTGCAAATCACCAACTTGTTGGTGGGAGTCTACAGATAAGCTTATACTTGGGCCAGACATGATTTGAGAAACTTCAGAGAAAGTGGACTTGATACGTAGGAGAATGAAGACAGCCCAAGACAGACAGAAATCCTACGCCGACAAAAGAAGGACCAACCTTGAGTTTGAGGTTGGGGATAGGGTTTTCCTTAAGGTATCCCCTTTAAGGAACGTCGTTCGCTTTGGATCCGCAGGAAAGCTAGCACCAAGATTTGTAGGACCGTTCCCTATCATCGAGAAGATTGGGAAAGTGGCTTATAGAGTAGATTTGCCTGAAAGATTGGCTGGAATTCACAACGTCTTTCACGTTTCTCATCTCCGGAAATGTGTACATGAATCAGCGGAAGTGGTGGAGCCAAGCATTCTAGAAGAAGCCGAAGTGGAACGCGAAGCAACTGTGAGGAGAGTTCCAACTCGAATCGTAGGAACTGAAATCAAAAAGCTACGCAACCGTGAAGTGAAGCTCGTTAAGGTTCAGTGGAGGGACGCCGAGGAAGACGCGACTTGGGAAACTGAGGACAAAATACGCGCTGCCTACCCTCTTCTTTTTGAGGGTACATCTTTGACCTCTCTTTTTCTTAAGTTGTGCTTGTATCTATCTTTTTAGGTATATCTCCTCGATATTATCCTTTATCCTTAGGTAGAAACCCCTTTGGATGTAAACATGTATTTGAAACATGTTATGGTTGATGGCTGCAAGTGGTTGCAAGTGGTTGCTAGTGGTTGCTCGTGGATGCATATACACACACAACCTAGGTCTTAGATCGGCCCAATCACTTCATACTGCATATATGTATTCTTATTTGTATATGGTTGAAAACTTGATGTGCTGTCATATGGTCGTCGCATTTGTATGAATAGTTGTGCACTCATGTAGAATTATGAGTAGGAAAAATTTGCATACATAATGGATTCATGACACTTACATGATTCACATTAAGGAGGTCAACTGAATCAGTAGACCGCCTGATTTCTGCATTAGATAAGGACATGTACACACACTATGCATATGATCATGAAGCATTAGAAGTCTTTTAAGGACAGTGGATGCCTGTGTTTGTTGGTTGAGTAGATGGACTGTTGGATGGTAGGATATACATTCTTCCTAACTTGAAGATTTCGGGGACGAAATCCTTTTAAGTGGGGGAGAATGTAACACCCCATGAATTCTATAACGTTAACCTTCACGAATTAAAGTATAATTAATTATAAATGATGAAACCAAGGGAAATGGGTTACGCCATTGCGTTCGTCTCGAAATTCTGCTTGAGATAGAGTTCAAGTTTGCGTAAAACGGATATCGTATGAAGAAGATATGGACGAACGAAGTAGGGCAGAAAAACCGGAAAACGGGTCAGAATGCACTGGCGCACTTGTGAAGTGCGCCAGAACAAAGTTGAACTGGCGCACTTCGGAAGTGCGCCAGTACAATTTTGGCCTGGCGCACCTGCCAAGTGCGCCCAGGTCAGAAAGACCTGCTGGTCAGGCCCTGGCTGGTCTGGTCAGGGTCTGGTCGAATTCTGATGCTTGGCTAAGTCACTAGGGCTTACATGTCTCTTTTTTATTGGCCTCTCTTGAGATGGATAGTCTGGATTCACCCTAGCTTCATCGACGGCTAAAAACAATTTAAAATTCTATAAATACAACTCAAGTCTAACCCTAAATTCACACAAATAATAGAATACAAAAGCCGTCATGTTGCTGGAGAGGAACTAGGAATGGCCGTCGATTAGAAAGCCTAGAGACAAGCCAACAAGCCTAAGAGACGAATCAAATTAAAAGAAGATCAAAGCTTAATTAAATCATTCAACGCAACTTTGCTACCTAAAGGAGAGCATCTCCAAATCAGAATAACAGAAATCAGAAAACAAGAATTCATCACACGTGGTAAGTATAGTGACCTTTCAAAATATGAATAAAAACTATGATGTGATTCGATGTAAATGCAAATAGAATCGTGTTGTTATATCGTATAAATTTTGTGTATTGCAATGGTTCTATCATGACTTATGTATTGATGTTTGTGGCATAAATTAATTGATGCAAGCCTATTGAACAATTGTATATGAAAAACAATGGCACTTGCAAGTTTGTGGCAAAAACTAGAAATTGATCCCTTTTTGTATATGTCGATGGCATGGACTATGTATATCCCCTTAGTCTAAATTAGAATTTATATAAACAAGTTATAGACCTTCTATGCCTACATGACCCAAAACCTATGATATCATTCTTATGTTTATTGGCAAGTATAATTAGATCTATGTTTGCAAGTATAATTGGGTCTATGTTTCATAAACTTTGCAAGTTCATGTTTATTTGCAAAATATAATTGGTTCTATGTCAAACATCGTTTGGGTTTCATAAACTATTCAAGTTCATGTTGAAATAGGCTATGTGATTAGATGTAAAAATTGTACATTTTGATGAATATATAACATGCTAGTTTTGTGGTCGATATTATGCCAAGTTAACATGCTTAAACACAAGTTTGTATTTGCCTAAACTATACCATTTCATATGCTACCTACTTAGTCATACTTTGATTCGAATGCAAGTTCACATGACCCATGTTATATGTTAGTTGAATCGCCAAATTGCAAGTTCATGCGCCACACACCTTTATGTATTACATGTTCTTGATTTCCCCTTTTCCTCACATTTATAAAGTTAGGCTGAATTGTGACAAGCCCAACACATGTTATAACGTTGCGAACAAACGGGGGTAATAACGTTGGGTGAAAAATATGAAAATATAAGTTGGCATGTTTGGCACATGCCAATGATTATGACACATAAGCGGTATGAATTGAAATACCCAAAAATAAAAGATATGACATTTACATATAGTTGAAAAGTAATAAAATATGTAAATTTAGAAAACACAATATGCTTAACCCGAGGTTGGATTGAGTTGTGATGTAAACCTGCCCGGACCCGCCCGGCTGTCCAGTAGTCACAACAATACCTATCCAATGTGGGTGGTTAAGCATTGAGCCCAATAAGGACCCGAGGTTAGACTGAGCTACGGTGTAAACCTGCCCGGAACCGACCGGCACATCCAGTAACCATAGAAATACCTGTCTAATGTGAGTGGTCTGGTGCTCCTAAGAGGCTAACGACAAATGGTAGGGTTAAGTCAACTATAACACTTAACCAAATTCAACATGTTAACAAGAATTGATGGGTGGGGTTAGGTAAATACAGATACTTAACCACTTAACATGTTTGACTAGAAAATCCTGGTAACGAGGGACCCGTTTCAGCAGTAACCCAAAGTTAGGTATCAACGGTACCCTGAAACTAGGCAGGGTGGGGCACGATTACTGGGCTGATTGTAAGCGGTCAAACGACGGCGGTGGGTGCACAGTGCAGGTCTAACGGGGTGCGGGCGTGCACACACTCCAGAGCAGACAACCAGGGCACTGTGGACACCAGTAGTATAACCTATGTCTTCTAGTTTTGTGTCGGGGCCACCACCATGGGTCTTGATACACCCTATGGTGGGACCAGCATATGTATCTACAATCCTTGGGGGCCGTATGACACATGTTAACGCGAGTAGGAGCCGATCTTTAAGAAGAATGGGGATCAATTCACCTTCACCATGGGGCGCCAGTTAGAATGAATTCAAATAGGTGTAGAGATATAGTATGGGTGTGATAGTACATTCGACACTTCGTTAGCTTGTGACACTTTCCTATTTTTAGTTTACATCCATCATACCATTTTCTTATTCACATATTGAAGAGTTACTAGATTTACTCAGGCTTTATGTCTGACCCTATTTTCTTTTCGTCTTCTTTTCTATCGTCCCCCCCCGGGTCCACAGGGAGGAAACAGCTCAACTCAGTCAGGCTCTTTACAAGCACCAAGAACGTAGATGTATGATTTGGATCTCTCTTGCTCGGATAATGGCTTTGGATATCACTATGGGGATTTTTGTCACTTTATTTATGTTTTCATGCTTCTTTAATAATCAAGGCAGTTATGAGGTTGTAATGTTGAAAGTATTTTGAGACAGTTATGGAAATCTTTGTTTGATACACGGATTGATGAAATAAAAGTTTGTTTGGTTTCCGCTGTTTAAAATATGTGTATTTATATCTGTCTTGAGTTCATCTGTGGCTTTTACTTATAAACCTCCACCAAAGTTAAGGCATTCCCTTTGTGAGTGACCTTAATGGAGGTAGGGTGTTTCAGAGTTGTTTTATCGGTATGTGCAATTTAAGGGTAAACCGATAAATTAAAATAACGACGTTGTGCAAACGGAGACAGTTTTTAATGAAATTAATTTTATTGGGACCGAAACATCAAGACATATTGGTGTGCCCATTTCCAGTGTGTTTGGAGTTTGTGTGTGACGGTACGAATTTAACGGTTACGGTGAATAAGGATTAGCAGTAGAATTTAACACTGTATTAGATTAAATAAAATATATACACTTAACTCCTAAGAAACTTAAATACATACCTACCTTCAATAGTTGCAACCTACCTGCTTCTCGCCTAATGCCTGTTTCTACCTATTATGTTCGATTAGTCCTCATCAACCAAAATAAAACATACATCCTAATGCCTAGGGCTGCCAATGGATCGTGTAGGGTCGGGTTAACTCGGGTCAGGTCAATTCTTAAACAGGTCGGGTCAACCCATTTATTAAATGGGTCATATTTTCTTAACCCGAACCCAACCCGTTTATAAATGGGTTGACCCGACCCGACCCGTGTAACCCATTTATTTTAAACGGGTTGGGTTAAATTTGACCCATAAACCCATTTACTTGACTGTATTATTAAAAACAGTCCGCATTTCCAAAATGTATTTAGCAAAATATAAACATAAGAAACAATACATGAACATTCAAATTCACATTTTTGAAATCATAAGGTAGTGGCGACTTGGTGTAAAGTGTAAACTAGGGTAATTTGTAATAGTATTTGTACGTAGAATTCACAAAGATAGTAAATAAAAATAACAATACTAAGTCTAACAGGATCGGCTCGGTCCATGTATGCATAATTGCATATTCCATATGGTGAATAAAAATATATTTTATATTGAAAGGGTCATGGTGGGTCAAAAACGGGTTCATGGGTCAACCTAAAACCCACCCATTTATTAAACAGGTCAAAGCGGGATGACCCAAAATTGACCTGTTTATAAATGGGTCGGGTCGGGTTTTTTCCGTGTGGATTACGAGTCGACTTCGGGTTGCGTTGGAAACTGATGGCCCTACTAATGCCTATTTCTACCTATTCTGTTTTGGCTACCCTGAATTATCAAATTGACCCAACTATTCTATGTGAAGTGAAAACTCACGAAGCAGCTATCTATCCTCCGTCCTACCTAAGTTTTCAAATTAAGAGAAAAAACTATGAAGCGGAAAGACTAGCCTAACCATTCTACTGTCCTAAAGCTTCACTTCGAAGTTTCTGCATCTATATAAACGAACCAATTTCCCACCCCAAGTCACGCAAGCTTCAGAATGAACTCTTCCCTCATTTTTCAAGTAATAGTAACGCAAGCCTCTAATAATGAAATCATAACTCTGTCGTTATTTTTGACGATCCGGCTCACCTATTCGGCCGAGCATTGGTATCATAACTCTATTGTAAAGCCCGTATCGAATTAAAACTGCAAAGTATAAAGTCTCAGTCCTACTCAGAGTCGAAGAAGCATTTATTGGTGCAGTTGGTATGAAGCCTGGTTCAAACCATTAAAGGGAGGTATGAGCATGTTTTCAGATCACACATGAAGTAGAGGCAGTGCACATTTAGGTGGTCGAGAGTTGATCAGTGGGTCGGTGCTGGTTGCCCGGGTGGTTGTGCCAGTTGATGGAAGGAGGAAGTATCAACGTGGAAGGAGGCATGCAGTTCCATTTGAAGTGGGGAAGAAGCTTACGGTTGGCCATGCATGCGTAGGGGACGAACTAGCAGTAACTAAAAAAAGAAAAGAAAAAAAGAGAAACGGAAGCCGGCAAAGCAACGAGGCGCAACACAACAGCAGTGGGTTTGGACGTGGAAAATACCTGGAAGGAGGACCTTTGGCCTGGTGACAGTCAGAAAAGCAGGGTTGGCGGTTGTGAGAAACAGGGACAGTTGGGTTCCAAAAATAAAAATAAATGGTAAGTGGAAGATGTACAGTAGTAACTCAATATGCCTAATCCTATTAGTTACACTTAATTATGATTTACTAGGCCTAAACCTTGGTCCATGCCAAACCGTATTATATACATGTGAGTTTCGAAAATGAACACTATATCGTGATCCTGGGTTACGTAAACATTCCAAGGTTTGTAATCACCATTAAATGCCTAAGTAGGTTTAACATGGCCTAATCCTATGTTATAATGTAAGTTAATTAAGTAATAGGGGTGTGTGTGTGTATTGACTTGGGGTATGTTTCGAAGGTGCCTAAAACTATTTCATTCTTCCTAGTCCAAAGAATAACGTGACCTGGGTATAACATTCACGTGTGGCTAACCATGTTTTCATCGTTCTCAATTCCTAGTTGATTTTGCCTAATCGAGTTAATAAACACTTACCTGTTTAGTTAAGATTTCTTATATATATATATATATATATATATATATATATATATATATATATTATACATGTTATTAAACTGTGGTCTAGGGAAATTTATAATTGGCCTAATCATGGACATGCGTTAATTTCTTAGTCTAGCCCGGGTATATACATATATACAATGCAACTCATTTTCACGTATCTAGTATTATATCTAAGGGTACCAAATTTTGGTTACAGTGTGCCTAAGTTTGTTTTAAGGTGCCTAATTTTACAGTGTAAATAAAGTTACGTTGCCAACTGATTTTGTCTAGGTAAAGTGTTCATGGCCTAATAGTTATTGAACGTGCCATTTTTTAATTATATATATAAATAACTTTAGTTAATGATAAGTTAAAGAATTATTATTAAGTTTTAATATTATTAAATTGTATAGGGAACACCGTATTAAATGTATAACTGTGTTATACAACAACAGGATTGGACAAAAACAGGGACGTCGGGTCTGTATCGACGAGCTAAATAGATGAAGGCGGTTTGGACAGAGTTGGTAGCGACAAGGATTTTTTATTAAATTAAACGACAGTTTAATTTAATTAAAACGAACTGTTTCAGCGATGGATAAAATCAAAGTGAGTTCAACTCACTTCGTTTTATCCCACTTGTATTTTATATAAGTTGGGTTTAAATATTTGTGTGCTATGATTGCTGACATATATTTATATTGTTGATTGAACTGATTAAATTAAACGTTTGTTTAATTTAATTTAAACTAATTGTTTTTGTTAATGATTATTTCCAAATGAGGTAACTTACCTCGTTGGATACGTTTATAATAATATAAACGTATTTAATTGACATACGGACGTCTGGATTTGCTGTTATTGTTTTATGGTTGAGTATTATATCTATTTATTGAAATAAATGATATTGTTGAGATAACGTATTTGAATGCAGGGAAAACAGGTTGGAGGGATCTAACTAGATTCCTCAAATTTATTATTTATTTTCATATTACAATTATATGAATTGTTTAACCAATGTGATTGGATGATGAATTTGTTTGTTGATTGTTGAATCTAAATTCAACCGTTGTTTGATATTAACCAATGGGCAGTATTGGTTAAGTAATTGGCAGCAGCTGGGCCAAAAATAAATCGTCTTATGAATGTGATTTACCATCAGGCGTATAGACGGTAATGAAGTTGTAATTTTATTTTTACAACTGAAGATGGTTTTGAAATCTATTATTTTAAATAAAAGTTTAGTAAAGAAAATAAATGTTTATGCTTTATTATTTAAATTATAAGTAGTTATTAAATGTTTTCTTAATAAATTTAATTCAGAAGAGCAGAAATTTAAGTAACGGTTAGGAAGTGGATTATTTCCAAAAGACAATTAAATGAGATTTAATTAAATTAATTATTTTAAAAGAAAGACTAATTGAAGTTGATTAACGAGATAATCATGCTTTAAATTGACGAAGTCAACTAATTAAATTGAAATTGGTTATTTGATTGATTTGTTTGAAATTATTTTAATGAAATAGATTAATGAATATTTGTTTTTAATTTAATAAGATTTTTTTTAAAGGGGTTTTTCTATTTATTTAGTTAATAAAGAACTTAACTATTTCTATGGTCGTTTATAAAGAAGTAAATTATTATTTTAATTAGTAATAATTTAAGAGATTAATGTCTAAATGGAATTCATTTAATCGAAGTTGGTATTGAAACCTGGTTGAATTGAGAAAGAAGTTTATGAAAGGAATTATTATAAAACCGAGATTTATAACTAAGTTAATAAAAGGGATTTTAAGCCAATAAGGTAGCTTAAAATAAGAGTTTACTTAATATTTAAATTAAGTAAGAAGGAATCGAGATAAATATTGTTTTATATTAAACCTGGAAGTTTAAACGATGTTTATAAAAGGGGCGTCAGGCTATAACGTTAAGTGTATATATAATAGTTGTTTATTTGATAGTTAAATAACCAACTATCAACTCTGGTCTATGCGATGGTTGGTACGGAAAGACCGAGATCGAATTTATATTCGAAAAACATTCCGACCAATGGATACGTAAACATTGAAGATACCAGATATGGATCAAGATGGAGTAATTGAAGACCGTGGATCTTCATAAAACGGTAGATGACTTATAATCTCTAGTTTAGCGGCCATAGATATGCTGTGACTTTGTCGTGGTTGAAATCGACGGATTTGCAAGGACTATTCACTACTGATCTATAGGGTGATTCCTATGATGTGGTAGGAGAGTACCTTCGGTTTGTCCAGTACCAGGATGTAACAACCCGAAAATCTGGGCCAGTTTAAAAATTTTATTTTGGCAATTTTAGCAAATTTTGATTATTTAAAATGAATTATTATTGATAATATCGACGAGAAATTTATTTTGAATATAATTCTACGTATATTTTATATACGTCGTCGTTAGAATATAAATAATTATATATAATTATAAATAGAATTGAAAATGGCGTGGTAGTTCGATAATTCGATTTCAAACTTCAATTGAATGTACCGGGTGCAAAACAATCCGGATTTTAGTGAAACCAAAAACATTAGGATCTAATTGAGAATATCTTTCTAATGAATCTGGAAAATCAAAATTTCATAGCGGGAATCAAAAGATATGTCCAGTTGAAAATTCTGAATAGTCGTTATGAAATTCAGGCCCTTAAAAATGGAAATTTTGCAAACGACCTCGGATTTCGATGAAACCACTTTTTTTGGTCCGTGATGTCAAATTATTGCTAGATTCCAATTTTCATAATTTTTCGAATCAATATGTGAGCGTGGCAAAGGAAAACGCGTTTGACCAGTTTCAGTTGATTTTAATCGACTGGAAAATGGCCTTTTTTCCAACGGTCTCAGAATTCGACGAAACTAGTTTTGTTAGGACCGTATCATCAATACGAAGCTAGAAAATATTTTTCGGGAATTTTTCTAGTTAGTATGTGGCCCCGGTAATTTGAAATGTACGTTTGAAATTCAATGTAATGATTTAAATGTAAATTCAACGGAAACTGATCGAAACGACCGAATCAACCTGCGACACATATCCCATTGTGTTCGGAATGGGGGTAAAACGCTATGGACGACAGGCGGTGGGCCTCGTTTTGAGGTCGAAAATAAAAGTTGCTTTTTGGTGAAAAATTAAAATAAAATAATAAAAAAAAAACTCTCCTCTCTTCCCCTTATACTTCTGGCTCCCCCTTAAAAAATCAAAAGTAGAAAAACAAAATAAAAAAAGAAGAAGAAAGAGGAAGACGGGGGGGAAACCGGCCGCCGCCCCCCCCCCCCCCCACGATTGATCGCCGCCGCCACCTCAAAGGAGGGTGCCACCTCCGAAACCCCCCCCCCCCTCGATTTGCCTCGCGACGTTCAACCCCCCCCCCCCCCCCCAACACCAGAAAACGAGCCGCAACCACCACCGAACCCCCCTTCCTGCGCCAGTCGCGATACCCCCCTCCTCTGCCTCGCGCCGACACAGCCCCCCCCCCCTCTCTGAAAATATACAGTAAGTTTTCTGTTTAATTTATTTTATTTCTTTTTCTTTTCATTCTATGTAATTTATATAATTAAATTAGTTATAGAACACTGTTTTTTTTAAAAAACTGAAACTAGAAGTGATTTTCATTTATATTATTAACTAAAAAAAGGTTTGATCTTTATAGCAAATAAGGATTATATTTTTAATATGATAAAACAAAAGAAGAAATGGTTTTCATATGAAAAGAAAATATTTTTACAATGGAAAGAATGAATTTTTATATGTGAAGTAGCAGAATAAAGATGCAATTTTTATTGATATGAAAAGATTATAAAGATGAGATTTTTAACGAGATAAAAATACGATTTTTATCATGGAAGCAAATTAAAAATATGATTTTCATATTATAGAAGGAATAGGAATATAATCTTTATAAATTGAAAAGGAGAAATCTTTATAGTTGAAAAGGTTAGATTTTTATATATCGAATAGCGAAGTAAAAATTCGATTTTTATATATTGAATAGCGAAGTAAAAATTCGATTTTTATATATTGGATAGCGAAGTATCAATTCGATTTTTATATATTGAATAGCGAAGTAAAAATTCGATTTTTATATATTGAATAGCGAAGTAAAAATTCAATTTTTATATATTGAATAGCGAAGTAAAAATTCGATTTTTATATATTGAATAGCGAAGTAAAAATTCGATTTTTATATATTGAATAGCGGAGTAAAAATTCAATTTTTATATATTGAATAGCGAAGTAAAAATTCGATTTTTATATATGGAATAGAGAAATAAAAATGTGATTTTTATATATATAGTGGCTACGAGCAACGAAAGTGGCAAAAGGCGAGAACGACAAGATTTTCTGCAATAGAAGTGTCGTGAAGTTGGGATAGCTATCGGTGAGAATTTCTCACTCTTCAATTTCTTTTCTAGTTATATATATATACTAGGATGCAGACGGTGTTTAGTAGCACCCGACACCCGTCATCCACAGACCATGGATGGCTTGTTTGTTTAATTGTTTGGTGAAATGAAATTGATTTGATTGATGTGTGAATGGCGTGGGCCTTCACTAGACCGGGGATAAGGCTAGGCCTTGTCCTGTTTCTAGTATCAAGCCGTTATGCCGCCGAAATTTTCTAAAAATAAGTTAGAAAAATAAAGATAACATTTTATTTAATAAATGAACCGAATAGAATATTCATAGGTTGAATAAAATAGTTTGATCGTTACAAATATAATTTTTAACGTGAATGTGAATAAATAAATATTCATTTACAAACCGGATGGTTTGTTTATGTACACCTATTTGAAGGACATTGATTGGGACGATAAATTTTACACATCGCCCAACTGCACAAATAAAATCTGTGTTTGATTGTTTGAAACCCCACACGGGTATTGGGTTGATATTTGAAGTACACTAATCCCGATTGTTTAGTTGTATGTCGATCGATTGATTGACAGACTGTTGTAAGCGTTGAATATTTATATTTGATGCTTATATAGTGTAGAATGCACTTTGGATGATGGTTGATTATTCATCGTTGTTGATATATACATGTGTTGTAGAAAATCCATATAATTAACATTATATGGTAATTGATTGGACCTCATTCCAGTTTCGAAAAAGAAATATTTAAAATAAAAATATTTGAAGTAGAAATATTTGAAGTAGAAATATTTGAAAAGGAATATTTGAAAATAGAAACATATGAAGCCGTATTGGTTAGATTGACACCATTGTGACGTGAACGATATTTACATCGATTTTATTCATTCTTCAATGAATATTGAATAGAATTGATATTGAATAGATTTGAAATTCGAACTATATTGAAATAAATTGAAATTCGAATTTTATTTAAAGTAAATTGAAATTCGAATTAAACTAAATTGATTTGAAATTCGAATTAAACTAAATTGATTTGAAATTCGAAATACACTGAAACGATTTGAAATTCGAATAGAAATGAATTCGAATTGAAATTGAATATAAATGAATTCAAATTGAAATTGAATATAAATGAATTCGAATTGAAATTGAATTGAATTGAATTAGAACTGGAATTGAATTAGAAATCAATTTAAATTGAAATCGATTTGAAATGAATTTAAAACGAATTTATATTGGAATATTCAATTTTGATTTGAAATTGAATATAAAGTTGAAACCGTTTTGAAAATGAATTTAAAACGATTTATAAAATTCGTTTCGAAAGGAAATCGACGAAGTATATATTATATATATTATATATATAATATAATGGCCTGAATAGAACGCGCCGCGCCGCGGCAGTTCGCGAATTTCGACCATTAACTTCGAACGAATATTACGGGAGATCCGACCGTCGGATTCTCCTAAAACCAGAACCGTTGGGTTCGTATCAAAAAGAGCTTTCTAATGAATATTAGAAATTTGAAATCTAACGGTTGGATTTGGAATTATGTCCAAATCAAATTTGAAAAAGGTCGTTGTAAGTGCAGTTCGATGACCGTTGATGGAAATCGACTGTACGGGCCTTGATAAAATTATTAAAAATAGTAATAATTTGTGTAAAATCATAAGAAATGATTTAGAAAGGATTGGGATGAAAAACTCCATATTTGAAAAGATAAAAATAGATTTTTATCGAAATGAACTAGTTTTGAACTAGAATTATAATTCTATTTATTTTTAAATAAATAAATTGAATTTGAAAAGTGTTTTAAAAATAACCAGAATTTCCAATGATTGCATTGGAGTGGATTTGAATCGAAATTGTCTTCGGAATATTTCGATGTTGGAATTCGTGATTATACAGATGTTGTTATGGAAATTTGAAAGATATATATTTATATCGTTATTTCCAATACGACATTTGTTAATCGTAGAATTTGATATTGAATATAAGCCGATATATTTTCTATTCAGAGCCTTGTATTGAATATCAAATGTGATTTGGGTTTGTCGTGAATGGTGTCTTCACTAACACTGTTCTTGAACCCAGTTGAGAAAAGGTTAAATCTTTTTATTTAGATTTAATGAAGTGTACCAATTAAATAATATTTAATTGGAATTGAATTGATATTGATTTTTGGGTTTATCGTGGACAGTGTTTTAAATAACACTTGTTCTTTAACCCGATAATTAATGGAATGTGATTTTGGGTTTATCGTGAACTGTGTTTTAAATGACATTGATTCTTTAACCCAGTTAAAGATTAAAACTAAGTGGATTTTTAATGAATCTTTAATTAGATTGAAATAATCGAGAATGGAGTATCACCGGTTTTGCTCCAGGCGTTAGTTAGATCTTTAATTAGATTTGAACGTGAAATGGTAATTGAATTTACCGATAACACCGTGATGTTAGATATGAAGTAAGACCCGTTTTACTTCATGGGATGAATAGGTCAGGGTTGGGAAATTAAAACAAATGATTGCTTCGGTAAGGTTCGTTAATCCCGACTAGTTGAATCGAAATTCAAAAGAAGATTAGAGAATAAATTCAAGGAATTTATCTTGGATAAAATTAATGGGAACCTTTCCCTATGAATGTGAAATTTAGAAACTAACTGTCGGTTAGCCAAGCAGAATGGTTTTCTGGATATTGATCTGATGTTGGTTTCGGCCTTCGGGGTTAATATTTGGGAAATTATTCTCTTGATTAATTTACGGTTAGTGACTGACAAATTGGAATGAGGCGTATGTTGTGTTTGTGTAACACTTATTTAAAATATACGCGACTTATTCGGAAAGACCGGGTTTATCCCATTCTGAATAACTGATACGACGATAAGTCGAAGATGAAAACGATGGTCGAAGACCGGAGGTCTTCACGTCGTTTGGGTGATTATTGATGATCTTGATTGGGCTGTACACCCAAGAAGATGGAAACAGTTGGTGATCGTCCAGACGTACTTGGAGATCGATGGATATGCGGGGTACTAGGTGCCTCCAGTTTCGTTCAGACCCAGAACGGACTTGTAAATGGACTGTGTGTCTGACATCGGATTTCATTATGTGTGATTGATACCAGTTGCATAAAGTGGCTTGTCTGTGTGGCATGCTAAGATGCAAATGATCAAGGCTTCTGTTGAAAAGCAAAGTCTTGTGGTTGATGATCGAAGCACGGCCTTTGTGGCGTAGCTTTGTGTAACGTTTACTTCGCGAGTTTCACACCCCGGTTGTGAACCAAAAACGGGAGAGGACCTCAGGGAGGGCATGCGTTTCTTTCTAGCTAGGGTGGTGTCAGTGACCTACCAGCCCTGACATTTATATACTTTTCACCTGTGTGGTTGTTGCTGTTGCGAGGCGCCTCGGTTTGATCGGACGATCCGGGTCCGATGGAGTCCTTCATTGGCTCATTTACCCCCCAAAGGGCGGGGAAACGCTGTGTTCAGGCATTTTAATCCACATCGGTGGACCGGCCCTGACGATCCAAGGGTCGATGCGCTCTGACCCTGAGGCTCGGGCTAGAGAGTCTCGAAGACGGTGAGGACGATCCCTAGCCTCAGTTCACAGACGGAAACCCAATTTCCAAATACGTGACTTTGCAATTTTGATTGTATAACCTATATATGGCGACATAGTGTTATGGGGCATTCATGCCGCCTATGATTGATACTTATGATTTGAAGTTGTTTTATACACTGTACACTTATAATAGTATCAAATGATTTCTTTTAAACGTATCAAGCATTCTTGGCTATTATAAGGTAAAACCCCTATCCCCCGGCTTGCGTTGCATTGTGTGATAGGACCTAGGTCTTATAATAGCTTCATTTTTCTTTATTTAGCATTGCGCTATTGTTTTATGCACTGGTGTTCTTGGGAGGAAACCCGTTCCGTGTTATACGGCGTGGTCCCTTGATTTACCCAACTTTGAAAATAAAGATTAATAACTGTTTTAGTTCTCACACCAGTCCCATGACTGACCTGGAGTTTATTGTTTTAACCTAAACTCTGGGTGCCCTTATTTTGACACGGGCAGCTAGTAGTTTTGGTTTTGCAGATTTATATTCACAGGATCCTGGTTTACAGCTGGAACGATATCCGGAAAGCTTTGTATCCGTATATCTCATTCTAGTTGTGTATTGTATTATTTTCCGCTGCTATGTAACGTATTGTAATCTCTGATATTTCTGTCTAATATTTATTCATTTATACTCTGTATATTCTTGTATTCTGATGCATTGTTGTAATATACAATGAAATGTCCTTCCGTCTACGTTCTATTTTGTCGTGTTCTCAAAACGATCAGGCGTTTCGAACGGTCTAGATCGGTTTAGCGACTGGTTCAGACCGAGCGAAATTCCTTTTCGTCACACAGGACAACTTGTATGGACGAGTGTCTAACATAGTATTTCCAAAGGGATTACGTACGTTGATTTCTTCAAACGTACGAAGTTGGTGGCAAAAAAGGGAAACTTCTTTAGCCTTACAGTTTAAGTATTTTTGGTGGAAATCAAGTAGTGATTTCCAATGGATCTAATGATGTGGCATTCAAAATGAATGGTGGTGTGCTATCTTGGAATGATAATTCAAACCTCAAGTCTCACAACCGGGAAATGACAAAAATCGGGCAGGCAGCATGGCTATGTGGGTCGCTCCCATTAGGTGTATAATCACCTATCTAGAAAAACTCCATTTGCTTTTTAATCTATCGATGTTGTACCTTTTCGGGAAATGGTTGCTGATCCCAACCGTTGGTGATATACATCCGATACACTCAAGCGAAATGAGTGGTCGGTCATGTGTGGCCGGGTTGCAAGATATTCTTGTTGAATCCAGTGTATTCCCTTCTAGAGATACACTTTCGAAATTTGGTTCCATACCTTATCAAAGTTGGAATCCAATCTCCAATAAGTGCCCGCGGTTTTCATTGTAGACTATATATACGGAGCGTGAGATGCAAGTGTTCCGCTAGATTGATAATTATTCGTATTTAGACACTATTATAATATCAGAAGATATACATATGATTTCAAAATGTTTTGGGTTATCATAAGGTAAAAACCGTCCGTATTTATCTATGGATTGGTCCTACGGTTATCCTTTTCTTTTGAAAATATTTTGAACTTTAAAATCAAATTGGATGATTCCCCTTATAACTTTGCGATTTTTCTCACTCTGGTTTACCAGACTAGCCCGATATTTGTAATACTCTGGTTAGATCAGGTTTTTCAGGTTCAGGTTACTGGACACCACGAAGTTCAGAAGACGTGCTGGATGAGTTCAGACGTATTAGTTACTATTCCGCTGTGTGTTGTATATGAGGACAGATTATTATAACTGTCCAGATATGTTAATGTACTCTGATGATTGTAAATTTATTTCAAGCTTTTAGTAAAGTTATTTATATATTGTATTTTGTTCCGCTGTGATGTGAGACTGTTTCTGTGTTATGTTCTTCTTCTTATTCTTCTATTCTAATATTTCTTTCTTATCTTCTTCTCATCCTCTAAATTGTTTCTATTGGCATTTGGGTTTCCAATACAATTTGGGTTGGACTGGTGTTGTTTGATCATCTCAAAAGGTATCGGGAATTTGGGTCGTCACAAATTAATTATACGAGGAGCCCGAATTTTAATTATTTTTAACTAATTATTTGAAACTCAAAGCTTTAATTATTATTAGGTTTTGCTAGTTTGAAACAAATATAAGAACAGACATAAACTTCGTCATGTTTGATAAGTGAAAATGAACTTGAGTTTTGCTCAATATACGATTAGTTAAGACTAACATAATTCTACCTAAGCCGTTCAAATGAAGAATTAACTAGTGTATGGTGTTAGAAAAACAAACTTCAAATATCTTTCAAAGTAATTGATTTCAACTCTTCAACCGAGCACACTAATAAACCTAGCCATTTCCATAATTCTTCCATCCATTTTGATCACCCAAATCATTTTTCAAAAAGGATAAAATGAAAAATGAAAATTGACAAGTAATATTTTCAGGTGGTTCGCTTATTTCTTCAAGCCTTTTTGCAAATCAAATACTTATTTAAGTTAAACACATTTATTAGTGTTGGTTGCCAGAATTACATAGATCAACGCTAGCTGCCAAACCAAACCTAAAACGATCAAATTGCAAAATTAGAATTTGTAAAATTACATAAAGCTTACGTAATTTGGATATGCACTTATAGCAATCCTTTTCTTGGTTTCCAGATCACTCGAAAAACAGTTGCCAATTGATGACGGACGAACTTTCAGAATATGAGAGCATAATAGCACGTGATTTGGTAGAGGGGATTGCTCGACTTGGAGGGGTAAGAGGTTCGAAGGTCATCCATCATTAAAGAGGCTTGTGAGTAGAAGAAAGAATACAGAGAAACATATTCGCTGAAGGAAAGATCAAATGATTAATTTAAACTGGGTTGGATGTATGCGCAAGAGATGAGAAGATAATTAGAATTGCTTAATTTAGGTGGAATATAGATGCAAGACGACGAGTAAAAGGTAATGGATATTTACGTTGATGATCAAAAAACAAGGGCGCATTCCATAGAGGAAATAATGATGTTGTTTGGCTTCAGACGGATGGAAGTTTTTTAAAGCGCAGCTGAATTTAGAGAAACCGACAAAGTAGTTTGATTATTTTTTGTGTTGTGATTCAGTTATCTGATTCACATAATACGCTGGTCCGATGGTGTAGAGTTACAGAAAAATGTTGTCGTAATTCTATTGTTTAATAGTTTAGGGCATGGAAAAAATTAAGGCTGTAATTGGGATATGAAATGAGAGAAGACTATGGTGGTCATCCTACAAAATTAGTGAAAAAAAATTAATAACATATACTTGACATCATTGGAAATTTCCATTGCATGTTTCTATTGAAGAGCATGTATCTAGAGGAAGAGAAATGGAAAAAAATATGTAATGTAACAACCGGTAATTTACGTGGATCGTAAAATTATTATTTTTAATTCCATAACGGTCGGATCATTCTTAAATTTTAATGCGTTGTTCATGGGGACGTGAGACATGTCCATGATTTTTACTAAACTCAATTGTGACTATTTTACCCTTGTGAATATTGTTTTAGATATAACTTTTGATAGGAATCGAATCAAGTGCTAAAATTAGTCTCATTGGATCAGAATGGTGGTTTACAATTCCCTAGGCTGGTCACATAAAAGATTTGGTTTAGCGGTTTGGGAGGAATCGATGTTTTAAGTTTCTGCTTCTGTTAAACAGACTAATTAGTAGCTAATTGGTTGATTAGTCAAGCCCATTATTCTAATGACCTGAAGCTATAAATATGAAGGTTTGGGGAGAATTAGGATTTTTCTCTTTATTCAAACATTAGGCTGGGCACCTGTGATTCTCTGGTTCAACTTAAGCCCTAATTTATTCATCCTATTCATTCTAATTCATCGTAGATTGCATCTAGAGACTAGATCATCAAGGAAAATTTAATCATCACTATTTCATCGATTTGGGGGTGTGGCTTCGTGGTGATAAACCGAGGTTGTCTACAAATTTTCAAGTCATTTGGATGTGTTTTTGGATGGGTCGAGAGTTGATTACTCGAGTGCATGGATGGGCCGGCAGGAGTTTAAGCATGACTATAATTTGGCTATGAGAATGGACCTGTAGGAAGCACTTGAGAAGAGTAGCGAGGTGGTCAAGTTGCTTAGCCCAAAATGGCTAAGTATATGGACCAGTATTGGTTCATGGTTGATGGACCGGTATTGATCCATCACGATGCGCAATGGGGAGCTGATACTTTGGGGACTAGATAGTGATGGCTTCTAGGGGTTACTAGTGAAGTTGGGTGATGAGTGGACTTCTGATCTTTGATGTGCAACTCAATGATGGATAATGCTTCGATTGTGAACTCTTGTTGTACTGGTTGGAGCTAGATTGATGCGATATTGGTCATAGGATTATATACGGTCCAATAAGATGATGGATTGACTCGAGTGGTAATTGATCATAATTGATAATAGAATTGGTTTGTGAAGTCGCTCGAACTAAAGATGTGATCGTCGAGAAGAAAGTTCGACAGATTTGAAGTGCCAAGGAGTCATTGGTTATCGAAAGTTCTAGCAAACTCAAAGTAGGGGTATCTATCATGGGGACGCCTATTGAGATCATGATGGATCGAGTACCCTGGGTAGTCATGATGTACCTAGTTGTCTTGATGGAGACAAAAATACTAGTCATGATGGCGTATGGTAGTTTGGCTAGAACCCGCGTTTTCCATTAGCTCTTTTGATCGTTGAAAGCAAATTCGATAATTAATGTATTCAAGGCCATAGTCGGTGACAGCTAGGATATTGGTTGCTTTGGATTTTATAGTTGATCGTGTGCTTTCTTCTCTATTTTTTTGGGTAGGCTTTCACCGTAGGATATCGAAGAGAAGCGAGATTGGGGGTTCATTCTTTCCTATTCTAAAATGACATGTTATGGATGAAGTTCACGTGTTAACTTTATGGTTGTCGGACGTATCAGATGGTTGAACTGTCTATACTCATATTATCTAATTAATTGTTGTTAGTTGTTTTATCGCTTACTAAGACTGTTGTCTGACTCAAGCTTTTATGTTTCCCTCTTATTACCTTGGATTGTTCATCAGTTGTGTTGATGAAAAAACTGAGATAGTAGGTATCAGGTTTTGGTGTCGATGATGTTGTGCGGTGACGAGCAGGAGGCTAGCGTATTACTACTACCTACTACATAGATGTCTTGTTATTTCTGTTGTTTGTTGAGACTTTATTGATTGTGAGAGATATGTAGCGAGGCTTGATGTATGGATTACTCATTTTCAGAGAGATTTTGTATTAGAGATTCTGAGATGTTATGAGATTTGAGATTCTATTCTGTGATGCTTCACAACTATATACTATTGTATATTTTCGATTATATGTTATCTATGCACTATGAATTATACAACATGTTTAATTCGAGTTATTCTTTCCTAATGATCGTCCCATATTGGCCTGGCATGCGATACAGTGCACCTTATCCTTAGTTCGGTCCAGGAGGTATGGGGTTGTCGTCACATGTAATCAACGAAGTACATGATCACAAACTTCTTTATTTGTAACAACTCGAAAATTCAAACATTCTAACTTAATACAGTTAACGAATATTTAACTAAAATTTGAATTGAAAAATAAATATTAATTGAAAACTGATTCATTAACCTCAATCGACTTTGTTTAGTTAATCGATATTGATTGTAAATTTATAGACGATAATAAACAGTTTGGAATTAGATCAGTATTTGAATCATATTATAAAATAATATTTAATTATGGAATTTTGTCATTTTGCAAACGATCTCGAAACATCGATGAAACCAGTTTCATCAAATCCGAAATTGTAAATTATTGTACAATGTCAAGTTTCGTAACAAACATACATTTTATGAAGCCCTGCAAGTTGAAACGCCGCATGGAAATTAAGATGGAAATAAGGGAAAGCTTAAAAAAAGAGAAAGAGAGAGAACATGTGTACACATATGGCCACGTATTCCTTATTTTCCTTTGAGAAATGCTACAATTCCCAAATGAAAAGCGGCCAAATTGTGCTAAATAGTTATAATCTCGTAATACAGGAGGTAGTAATGTAATTTATGTGTGGTCACTCCGCATTTTCTGTTTCAGCCTGCAGATTTTGACAAAATCCTTTCCGAGCAATATAAAATTTTCGTTTTCCTTCCTTTCCTCGTTTACTTTCTCCAAACCCGGTCCCACTTTCCATTCCTTCTTATCTTGACATTGTCAAAATCCAGTCCACAAAAAAGCGAATAATGGTCGTAAGACCCGACTCTTCCCCAATCAAAAATTTATGAAATCGACATTCCTTCCCCTTTCGAAAATCAATGCCCGCCTAAAGCCCAAACCCTAAACGAAGTTGTGGGTTCCGGGTACTTATGTGAGGCCATCGTGACGAGGAAGGTAGGCTCTGGCAGATCTCGTGTTGTAGAAGCTTGTTAGGAGGTCGAGGGGTGTTTTAGGTGGCGTTTCTGGTTACATGGTGGTTATTAGTCAGGATGGTGGTTGTTTGTCTCGAATGAAGCACCAACAGTTTTGGGTTGACCACGCGTATTTGTGGCAACTCAGAGATCAACGCGGGTGGCACTGGGAATAAGGAAGGAGGGGCGATACTCGGACGATGTATGGTGGTGGCTAGAGGCGAATGTTGGCAGTGGTAGTCAGTTGAAGTCATGTGTCCATGTGTGTGTCACGATCTGGAAATTTGAGGTTAGTGAAATCCAAGTACTGTTAAACCTATTTTTAGTGTAAACTAATTTATTTTAATTAAGATATGATTTTTTAAAGAAAACAATATAAATTCATCTTAGGTCCAAATCTATTATGGTTATTGCCTTGGATTTGTAGCGGCGATAATCGCATTATGGAATCAAAATTGGATAGTTGGAGCTTGTTGGAATTTAGGCTAAAATCCAACGTTGTTTGATTTTAGTTTAAAACCAGCGCCTTCGATAATATCCTAAATCGCAAAAGGTGAGTTTACTCACTCACAACTAGCATTATGATTAGTGAGTTAAAATTTGAAATTACATATGAAATGTTAAGGTTGCACTAGAAAATTTATGATTATTTGCTATATGATTTGTGCGCATATGATACGTACACATGACATAAATGACATGATATAATAACTATGTGATTGGTGTTATGTTCTGATTGTTGTGTGATTCTTCTGATATTATTTTTATTTTTATTTTGTTCTCACACTACAAGTTTCTAGTAGATTTAGGAAAACTCACCATGGGTTGAAATGATACACACCCGAACGACTGTATAGATTTGGGAAATAAATTCAAATCAATTTGGGATGTGGGTTGAAATGATATATATACCCAGGATTTGAATTCTTTAAAACAGATTGAAATGATATATATCAGTATTACTTTACAATAGGATAGAAAATTAAATTCTAAAAGAGAGTTTTGAACCCATGATAAGGTTACCAACTCCATGGCAAGTGCGATTTTGCTGCACTTCTAATCCTCTATTATTATCCTTCGAGTCTTTTCTTCGAGTGGCAGAGATTAAAACAGTTTGCCACCATTCCGTTACTTTGTTACTAATCCAGGTCTTTAATGTCTTATGCAATTTCTATTACTTTATTACTTTAGTACTTCGTATGTATTTTATTTTATGCTTTTCAGTTTGTATTTAGGTTAGTATGCTAACCTTATTATGTACTTTTCTAGTTGTTAATAAAAGTGAACCAATTTTCAAAAAAAAAAGAACAATAGGATAGAAAATTATATGCGAACAACGTGGTCCATAAATAAAACCTATTTTCTGGGAAGTTATAAATAGGTATCTATTTTGAAATTAAATTGGGATATCTTAGTTTAAATAAAAAATTGACTATTTAACTTGAATTTATGAATTTAAGAAAAAAATGATTTAAATAAAGCATTTAATAATAAATCTAAGTTGGATTTGTTATTTGAAGATAATATTATTTTCAGAAATATTATTAGTAAGTTTGATTTATAAGATTGATTTTTGATATTGAGTTTATAACTTAAGTTTAAATGAATGTGCCAAATATTTAAAACTTGAATTTATAGGTTAAACTTACATGATTTAATAAAAGGTTTATTCAAAATCTAAAACTCTGATATGTTATTTTGAAAGTTAACATGTAATTTTGAATAAAGATTTTAAAAGATTTAAAACTTAGATTTGTTTAAAAATTTATTGGATGGAAAGACTTAAGTTAATTTACATAAGAATGCTCTTAAGCTTCAATTGAAACGACCCGAACTTCCCCGTAAAGGAAAGAACGAATTGCTTTGAGAACAAGACGAATCAGAACACAAGTAGAAGAACATTTCATTGCTTATTACAACAATTCCATCAGAATACAAGAATGTATAGAGTATGAATAAATAATATACATCAGAAAAATATCAGAGATTTAAATTACATTACATAGCAGTGGAAAATAATACAAAACACAACTGAAGGTGGTAACAGATATAGAGCTTTCCGGATATCGTTCCAGCTGTAAACCAGGATCTTGTGGATATAAATCTGCAAAACCAAAACTACTAGCCGCCCATGTGGAAAATAGGGGCACCCAGAATTTAGGTTAAAACAATAAACTCCAGGTCAGTCATGTGACTGGTGTGAGAACTAAAATAGTTATTTAAAACTTTACTTTAAAAGAGAGTAATTCATGGGACCACGCCATATGACACGGAATGGGTTTCCTCCCAAGAATACTAGTGCATAGAATAAACAACGCAATGCTTTTTGGAAAAAATGAAGCTATTATAAGACCCAGGTCCCATCACACAATGCAACGCAAGCCGAAGGATAGGGTTTTCCCTTATAATAGCCAAACATGCTTGTAGGTTTAAAACAAATTATTTTGATACTATTATAGTGTAAAGTGTATGAAAACAACTTCAAATATAAATGTATCAATCATAGGTGTCATGGGTACCATCTATCATGTCGCCAATACTAAGCTCTACAATCAAAACTGAAATGTCACGTATTGGAAATTGGATTTCCGTCATGAGTTGAGGCCAGGGATGGCTCCTCTCCGATAGGAGACACTCTAACAAATGTCTCAGGACTACACACTTTGGGTAACCCTTGGATCTTCAGGGCCGGTCCTCCGTTACGTTTGAGGATTAATTATTCCTGAACACACGTTTCCCGCTCCTATCGGACCTATCCATCGGCTGCGTAGAGGCTGATATATCTAAGGCGCCTCGTAACCCAGCAACCACATAGGTAAAATAACAAAGATGTCAGGGCGAGTATAACGTTGACACCATCCATAGCTAGAAAGAAACGCCGTGCACTCCCTGCAGTCACGATCCCGTTTTTGACTCATACCAAGGTGTGAGGCTCGCGAATTAACGCTATACACAAAGCTACGCTGTATTAAAGTCATGCTTTGATCATCAACCACAAGACTCTGCTTTTCAACAAAAGCCTTGATCACTGCATCTCAGCATGCCACATAGGCAATTCATGCCATGCGACTGATATCTATCAACATATAACCTCTGAGCTCGTACGTCTCAGAGAAGGGCGTTAAGAAAGAGAATAAATTCTCCGCTGCCAAACAGATATATATTTAATAGAAATCAATCAGCACATAATAAAATCCAATGTCAGACACACAATCCATTTATAAGTCCGTTCTGGGTCTGAACGAAAACGGAGGCACCTTATTCCTCCCCCACATGTCCAATACAGGGGAGAGGTCCTCGCATATCCGTCGATCTCCAAGTACGCCTGGACGATCACCACTTATTACCTCGGCTTGGGTGTACAGCCCAATTAAGACATCGGTAATCATCCAAACGATGTGAAGACCTCCGGTCTTCAACCACCGTCTTCATTGTCGACATATCGTCGAATCAGCTATCCAAAATGGGTATAAACCTGGCCTTTTCGAATAACTCGCGTATATAATAAACAAGTGCTATAAAACACAACATACGCCTCATTCCAGTTCTGAATATTCTTTTATTCAAATATTCACATACTTTGGGAAAGGTTCCCATTAATTTTATCAAAGATAAATTCTTAAAATTTATTCTTTAATCTTCCTTTGGATATCCTTTCAATCTAATTAAAGATACATTAAAACTCCACTTGGTTTTAATCTTCCCATAAATCAATGTTAACGATTGTTTAACTTGGGAAATCATATCCTGTCTTTAACTGGTTAAAGAACTAATGTCATTTAAAATACGGTTCACGATAAACTCAAAATCACATTCCATTCCATCAGCCTCTAACCGTAAATTAGCAAGTGAACAATTCCCTAAGTATTAACCCCGAAGGCCGAAACCAACATCAGATCAATACCCAGGAAACCATTCAACTTAACTAATCTCCAGTTTGTTTCTGATTTTCTTAACTCCGTTGGGTCTAAGAATAGTATTATTAAAGATACCATTCACGACAACCCAAAATCTCATTCCATTGGTAATCGGGTTAAAGAACAAGTGTTATTTAAAACACCGTTCACGATAAACCCAAAGATCAATTTCAATTCAATTTCAATTCAATATTAATTAATTGGTATACTTCATTAAATCTAAATAAAAAGATTTAATCTTTTCTTGACTGGGTTTAAGAACAATATTAATGAAGACACCATCCATGACAAACCCAAAATCACATCAGTCTCTAACCGTAAATTAGTAGGAGAACTATTCCCTAAGAATTAACCCCGAAGGCTGAAACCAACATCAGATCAATACCCAGGAAACCATTCAACTTAACTAACCTCCAGTCAGTTTCTGATTTCCTTAACTCTGTTGGGTCTAAGAACAGTATTATTAAAGATACCATTCACGACAAACCCAAAATCCAATTTGATATTAAATACAAGGCCCTGAATAGAAAATATATCGGCTTATATTCAATATCAAATTCTGAAACCAACTAATATCGTATTGGAATAACGATATATATATCTTCCAAATTCCTCCAAATATCCGTATACTCACGATATCCAATATTGAAATATTCCGAGCATAATTTCGATTCAAATCCATTCCAATTCATATATTGGAAATCCTGGTTATTTTTAAAACCATTTCAAATTCAATTTATTTATTTATTTTTAAAAATATTGGATTTATTATTCTATTTCAAAACTAGTTCATTTCGATAAAAATATATTTTTATCTTTTCAAATATGGAATTTTTCATCCCAATTCTTTCCAAATCATTTATTATGATTTTACACAAATTATTGATATTTTTAATAATTTTATCAAGACCCGTGCAGTTAATTTCCATTTTAAAACGTATTTTATAAATCATTTTAAATTCGTTTTCAAAAAGGATTTCAACTTCATATTCAATTTCAAATCAAAATTGAATATTCCATATCATCGATATATAAATTATAATATTTTCAAAACATTATATTTTGAAATCATTTCCTTTTGAATATTCATTATAAAAATGAATAAAATCGATATAAATATCGTTCACGTCCAAATAGCGTTAATCTAATCAACACGGTTTTATATATTTAAATATATTTGTGTCCATCCCAAATCGGACATCAAAATCAGATTTTGATTCTTTTACCAAATATTATTTTAAAATATTCATGCTTTTAAAATATTCATTATTTTAATAATATTCTTTCTTTCTGAACTGGAATCAGACACAGTCAATTACCATATAATATGATTTATATGGATTTCATACACACATGTATACAACAACAATCAAACACAGTCAACCATCATCCAAAGTGCATTCTATACTGCATAAGCGTTAAATATAAATATTTAATGCTTATAACAGCCTGTCAACTAATCGATTGACATACAACTAATTATTGGGATTAGTGTATGTCCTATATCATCCCAATACCCGTGTGGGGTTTCAATCAACAAATAATGAATTTTATTTGTGCAGTTGGGCGATGTGTAAAATTTATCGTCCCACACAATATCAGTCAAATGTGTGTACATAAACAAATCGTCCGATTTGTTTATAAATATTTATTTTATTCATAAACATGTTAAAAATTATATTTTTAACTATAAAATATTTTTTAACTATAAAATATTTTATTCCATTCCACATTACACAATCAATTTTCATAGCACTTCAATCAAACAAACAAGTCATCCATGGTCTGTGAACGACGGGTGTTGGGTGCTGCTAAGCACCATCTGCATCCTAGTATATATTTTAACTAGAAAAAAAAAATTATAGTGAGGAGTTCTCACCTTGGGGTTCCACTCCGCCGTGCTTTGATTGTCGATCTATATAGTATACCTACGTTAGAAATTATATTTTTAACCAATCAATAATTATTTCTTTGTATGATTATTTTATATATAACATACATAGGATACAATTTATATTTTTCCCTTTCTAAAAATAATTTCATATTTTTATAACAACACTACATAGATAAAAATCATATTTTTATTCCGCTACTATATAGATAAAAATCAAATCTTTCTATCGCTAATGAATATATAAAAATCACATTTTTACATTGTCATTCAAAGGATAAAAATCATATTTTTACTTTGCTAAATATATGGTAAAAATCACATTTTTATATCGTCACTTCATATACAAAAATCGTATTTTTATCTTATCGCTACATATATAAAGATCAAAATTTTTACAATCTATATAATATAAAAATCATATTTTTATTATCTATATAATATAAAAATCATATTTTTATTATCTATATAATATAAAAATCATATTCTTATTTCAAAATCATATATATATATATATATATATATATATATATATATATATATCGCGCTATCCACGTAAGTAAAGATCATATTTTTATATACGACATTTATAATTAAAAATCGAATTTTTAATAACCTATATAAATAAAAATGAAAATAAACGCTCACCACGGTCGGAGGAGGCTCGGGGAAGGTGCTCAGATCGGCGGCGGTCGTAGGCAGGACCCACGGTGGGCTGAGACGCGGGTCTGGGGTTCGTTTTGGGCTGTGGAGGTTCGGAGAAGAAGAATGGAGGCGGAGGAGGAAGCGTGGAGGTCAAGGGGGACGGCGCAGGTGGCGGATGAGGCTAGGGGAGGCGGCGGCTGGCTGTAACGACACGGATTTCGCCCGGACCTAATTGATCGCTAAACCGACCAAGACCGTTCGAATCCCGCATACGCTAACTTTGGGTATACAACACATCAGAACAAATAACAGAAGACTTCTATAAACATCATAATAATGTTACATCAGAGTACAGAATATCAGAGTATATCGAAATATAATACACAGCGGAAGATAAATTTACATAAATGTAAAACAGTGCACAGCGGAAAAATAAACTACACAGCGGAAGACTGTAAATGCCTGGACACAGCTTAAAGCTTCAATCCAGAATCCTGCTCAATACATCTACAAAATAAAACTACTCGGCTGCCCGTGTGGAAAATAGGGGCACCCGAGTTCGAAAGGGAAAAGCAAACTACAGGTCAGTCATGGGACTGGTGTGAGAAACTCTAACAGTTATAATTAACTTATTTGATAATATGGTATATCACGGGACCACGCCGCTAATGCGGAACGGGTTTACCCCCATGAATACCAGTGTATAAACAACAATCAATATAGATATATGGATCTACTATGCATCAATCAACATGCAATATCCCAATCTACCCACTTAGATTAATCACTACACTTAGATTTTCTAAATCCAATTTAATTTACAGAAAGCATTCCTTTGGATTTTATTCCCGATTTCTTATTTCAAATCATTTGAAATACATATCTAACTTTCTATATCAAAGTAGATTTCACTTCGGGATCTCCAATCAAATCGTTTGGAAATGTGAATTCCAAAACATAACAATGCATACAAACAAGTATGCAACCAAATATCGTGCTCCCCATCGACAAGGCAAAGGGTACGCACCTCGCAACTCGATATATAAATGTGCACCTACCCCACGTAGGAGTAGGCTACACCGACGATGCACCTCCCACACATGGAGAGCATACACCGCCCTCTCACACATACTTTTAGTCTTAGGGTTACCCGACTCTTTAGCCACATACTAAATCATTTCATATCCCGAAGTAGGGAAAATCATTTTCACAACGTAATAATCACAAGTACTTTCAAAATATAGTACTTCACATCAGTAATTCACGCATATGATCAGTCACTATTAATCACATAACCTTTGAGCTCGTACGTCTCAAAGAAGGGTGTTAAGCAAGAGAATAAATTCTCCGCCACCAAACAGATACATCATCAATAGCAACTAATCGAATATGCGATGAACCACAATGTAACATATAATACATTTCTAAATCACTTTAGAAATCATCGGGTTTTGGGGCTCGAAATCCTTTCTGTTTTATAAAACATTTTTATAAAACATTCCCTGTCCAAAATCGGGATACATTTCTTTTCACTTAAGAAAAATATCATTTCACAATCATTCATTAAATTTGAAATGGACACAACATCGCTAAACACCTTATCGTCAAATCGTGAAGTGTTTCACAAGGCGTTAGCACACAGATATTTTCAACCCAAACCAATGCTAAATGTAAAAGCATATTTTGCTCATAAACTGGTCGAGCACAATCCAAACAATCAATCAATCAAATTTGACATTAAATATAAGGTTTTGAATAGAGATAGTATCGACTTATATTCAACATCAAATCCTGAAACCAACAGATATCATATCGGGAATAACGATATCGATATCTTCCAAATTCCCATCACAATATCTGTGTAATCACGGAATCCAATATCGAAAATATCCAAAGATAATTTCAATTTAAATCTAATCCAATTTATTTATTTATAACCATTGGATTATTTTTCTAGTTAATAACTAGTTCATTTCGATAAAAATATATTTTTATCTGTTCAAATATGGAGTTTTTCATCCCAATTCTTCACAAATCATTTCTTATGATTTTACACAAATTATTTATATTTTTAATAATTTTATCAAGGCCCATACAGTCGATTTCCATCAACGGTCATCGAACTGCACTTACAACGACCTTTTCCAAATTTGATTTGGACATAATTCCAAATCCAATCGTTAGATTTCTAATTTCTAATATTCGTTAGAAAGCTCTTTTCGATACGAACCCAACGGTTCCGGTTTCAGGAGAATCCGACGGTCGGATCTCCCGTAATGTCCGTTCAAAGTCAATGGTCAAAATTCGCGAACTGCCGCAGCGCGGCGCGTTCTATTCAGGCCATTATATTATATATATATAATATATATATAATATATATTTCGTCAATTTCCTTTTAAAACGTATTCAAAACGATTTCAACTTCATATTCAAATTCAAATCCAAATTGGATTTTTCCTTATAAATTCGTTTTAAATTCATTTCAATTCAAATTTCAAATTCAATTCAATTCGAATTCATTTTCTATTCAGTTCAATTCTAATTCATTTTCTATTTAATTCAATTCGAATTCATTTTCTATTCAGTTCAATTCGAATTCATTTTCTATTCAGTTCAATTCGAATTCATTTTCTATTCAGTTCAATTCGAATTCATTTTCTATTCAGTTCAATTCGAATTTATTTTCTATTCAGTTCAATTCGAATTCATTTTCTATTCAGTTCAATTCGAATTCATTTTCTATTCAGTTCAATTCGAATTCATTTTCTATTTAATTCAATTCGAATTCATTTTTTCTATTTAATTCAATTCGAATTCATTTTCTATTCAGTTCAATTCGAATTCATTTTCTATTCAGTTCAATTCGAATTCGTTTTCTATTCAGTTCAATTCGAATTCGTTTTCTATTCGATTCAATTCAAATTGGTTTTCTATTCGATTCAATTTTATACGGTGTATATATATGTTAAAAATTATATTTTTAACAATCAAATCATTTTCACGTTTCATATATATGTATATATATATATATATATATATATATATATATATGTATCGTTTTCATTTTCAATATATATATATATATATATACGATATTTTCACTTTCAATATATACCATATTTTCACTTTCAATATATACCATATTTTCACCTTCAATATATACGATATTTTCACTTTCAATATATATATTATTTTATTATCGATTTCACATCAACATCACAGACAATTTTCACATCACATCAATCAAACAAACAAGCCATCCATGGTCTGTGGATGACGGGTGTCGGGTGCTGCTAAGCATCGTCTACATCCTAGTATATATATATATATATATATATATATATATATATATATATACTAGGAAAGGAGAATTTAGAGTGAGGAGTTCTCACCAATAGCTATCCCTAATCCACGACACTTCATTAGTAGAAATCTTCATCGTTCCCCCCTTTTTGTCATCTTCGTTGCCCGTATTCTCTACATATGTAAAAATCGATTTTTTACTTTGCTATTCAATATATAAAAATCGAATTTTTACTTCGCTATTCAATATATAAAAATCGAATTTTTTCTTCGCTATTCAATATATAAAAATCGAATTTTTACTTCGCTATTCACTATATAAAAATCGAATTTTTACTATGCTATTCAATATATAAAAGTCGAATTTTTACTATGCTATTCAATATATAAAAATCGAATTTTTACTATGCTATTCAATATATAAAAATCGAATTTTTACTATGCCATTCAATATATAAAAATCGAATTTTTACTTCGCTATTCAATATTCGAATTTTTACTTCGCTATTCAATATATAAAAATCGAATTTTTACTATGCTATTCAATATATAAAAATCGAATTTTTACTATGCTATTCAATATATAAAAATCGAATTTTTACTATGCTATTCAATATATAAAAATCGAATTTTTACTATGTTATTCAATATATACAAATCGAATTTTTACTATGCTATTCAATATATAAAAATCGAATTTTTACTATGCTATTCAATATATAAAAATCGAATTTTTACTATGCTATTCAATATATAAAAATCGAATTTTTACTATGCTATTCAATATATAAAAATCGAATTTTTACTTCACTATTCAATATATAAAAATCGAATTTTTACTTTGCTATACTCATTAAAAATCCTACCTTCCCATAATCAAAACAACGCGAATTTGTATTCATAGAAATCAGCCCCCTTTTTTTATTTAAACTAATTAAACCAAATGCTTACAATAAATTGAAATAGAGGAAAAGAACTCTGTAACAACCCGAAAATCTGGGCCAGTTTAAAATTTTTATTTTGGCAATTTTAGCGAATTTTGAATATTTAAAATGAATTATTTTAAATAATATCGACGTGAAATTTATTTTGAATAGAATTAGAACGTATATATTATATACGTCGTCGTTAGAATATATAATAATTATATATAATTATAAAAGGAATTGAAAATGGCGCGGTAGTTCGAAAATTCGATTTCTAATTTCAAATGAATATACATAATTCAATATAAGTCAGAATTGAACGAAACAAGAAATATTTGAATCTGTATAACTATATCTTTGTAACGAAGTTAACAAACTGAGATTTCATTTTAGAAATGATAAGATATGTCCAGTTTAAAATTAGAAATAGTCGCTGTGGAATTTATATATATTTATATATATATAAGGCCCTTAAAAATAGCAATTTTGCAAACGACCTCGGATTTCGACGAAACCAGTTTTGTTGGGTCCGTGATGTTAAGTTATTGCTAGATTCCAAATTTCATAATTTTTCGAATCAATATGTGAGCGTGGCAAAGGAAAACGCGTTTGACCAGTTTCAGTTGATTTTAATCGACTGGAAATTGGTCATTTTTCAAACGGTCTCAGAATTCGTCGGAACTAGTTTTGTTAGGACCGTATCGTCAATACGAAGCTAGAAAATATTTTTCTGGAATTTTTCTAGTTAGTATGTGACCCCGGTAATTTGAAATATACGTTTAAAATTCAATATAGTGACTTAAATGTAAATTCAACTGAAACTAATCGAAACGATCAAATCAGCTTGCGATACATATCCCATTGTGTTCGGAATGGGGGTAAAACGCTATGGACGACAGGCGGTGGGCCTCGTTTCGAGGTCATGGGAAAAAGTCAACTTTTTGGAGATAATTAAATAATAAAATAAAATAATTAAAAATATCTCCTCTCCTCCCCTTAATTCATTCTGCCCCCCCTCTTTAAAATGAAATCGAAACAGAAAAAAAAAAAGGGAAACGAAGAGCGTCACCTCCCTCAAATCGGATTTTCTCAAAACCACCGAGCGCCACCTCCCTTGCGCGTCGCCTGAGGCCATCCACCGCCATTTCCACGCGTGTCGCCACAAACCCACAAACTTTCCCTGCGATCGCTAAATCGATTCCCTCCTCCTCCATGTCAGAATCGAAACCCTGCAGCGCTCCTCCAGATTGCACGCTTCATCTCAGTCCTTCTCAAAATCGAAGCTGCCGCCTTGTCAACCCTAACCAAACGCCTCCTTCCTCACCTGTGTTTGGTCGCTCATTTTGGGCCACTACACCGGCCTGACCTGGCCTGAAACTCGCTCCAGCACCCACGAATTCCACCGAAGTCGAACTATGTTTGAAAAAGTGAGTATTTTATTTATATATTTGTTTACTGAAATTTTAATTAGGATCAAAACTGTTTTTTTTTAAGAATTCAAAACTGTTTTTTTATATAAAGGATTTAAAAAGTTTGATTTTTAAAGGATTTAAAAAGTTTGATTTTTAAAGGATTTAAAAAGTTTGATTTTTAAAGGATTTAAAAAGTTTGAATTTTGAAAAGTAAAAGAATAGATTTGAACTTTGAAATAAAAATTCGATTTTTATATATTGAACTTTGAAATAAAAATTCGATTTTTATATATTGAACTTTGAAATAAAAATTCGATTTTTATATATTGAACTTTGAAATAAAAATTCGATTTTTATATATTGAACTTTGAAATAAAAATTCGATTTTTATATATTGAACTTTGAAATAAAAATTCGATTTTTATATATTGAACTTTGAAATAAAAATTCGATTTTTATATATTGAACTTTGAAATAAAAATTCGATTTTTATATATTGAACTTTGAAATAAAAATTCGATTTTTATATATTGAACTTTGAAATAAAAATTCGATTTTTATATATTGAACTTTGAAATAAAAATTCGATTTTTATATATTGAATAGCGAAGTAAAAATGTGATTTTTACATATGTAGTGAAAGCAGCAACGAAGGTGACAAAAAGGCGAAACGAAGAAGACTTCTGCAAAAGAAGTGCCGTGGAGCTAGGATAGCTATATGTGAGAATTTCTCACCTTTCAATTTATTTTTCTAGTTATATATATATATACTAGGATGCAGACGGTGCTTAGTAGCACCCGACACCCGTCCACAGACCATGGACTTGTTTGATTGGTTGTGTAGTTGGTTAGATTATTTGTTTGAATTGAATTGTTTGGTGAGATGAAATTGATTTGATTGATGTGTGAATGGCGTGGGCCTTCACTAGACCGGGGATAAGGCTAGGCCTTGTCCCGTTTCTAGTATCGTGCCGTTATGCCGCCGAAATTTTCTAAAACATGTTAGAAAAATAAAAATATCATTTTATTTAAAGAATGAATTGAATAGAAATTCATATGTTGAAATAAAATGTTTTGTCGTTAAAAATATAATTTTTAACATGATGTGAATAAATAAATATTCATTCACAAACCAGACGGTTTGTTTATGTACACCTATTTGAATGACATTGATTGGGACGATAAATTTTACACATCGCCCAACTGCACAAATAAAATCTGTGTTTGATTGTTTGAAACCCCACACGGGTGTTGGGATGAAATTTGAAGTTCACTCATCCTGATTGATTAAATATGTCAATCGATTGATTGACAGGCTGTTATAAGCATTAGATATCTATATTTGATGCTTATACAGTGTAGTGCACTTTGGTTGATGGTTGATTATTTATCGTTGCTATTATATACATGTGTTGTATGAAAATCCATATAATTAACTTTATATGGTAATTGATTGGGCCTCATTCCAATCGTGAAAATAAGGAATATTTGAAAATAGAAATTTATGAAGCCGTGTTGATTAGATTGACGCCATTTTGACGTGAACGATATTTATTTCGATTTTATTCATCTTAAAAATGAATATTGAAAAGTAATTTCGAAATCGAATATTTCGAAATGAATTGAATTGAAAACGATTTCGAAATGAATTGAATTGAAAACGATTTCGAAATGAATTGAATTGAAAACGATTTCGAAATGAATTGAATTGAAAACGAATTCAAATTGAATTGAAAGTGAATTGAAATGAATTCAAATTGAATTGAAATTTGAATTGAATAGAAATGAATTTTAAAACGAATTTATAAAGAAGAATTCAATTTTGCTTTAAATTGAATTAGAAGTTGAAATAGAATTTGAAATGAATTTAAAACTATTTATATAATTCGTTTTAAATAGAAATCGACGAAATATATATAATATATATATATTATATATAATGGCCTGAATAGAACGCGCCGCGCCGCGGCAGTTCGTGAATTTCGACCATTTATTTCAAACGGACATTGCGGGAGATCCGACCGTCGGATTCTCCTAAAACCGGAACCGTTGGGTTCGTATCGAAAAGAGCTTTCTAACGAATATTAGAAATTATAAATCTAACGGTTGGATTTGGAATTATGTCCAAATCAAATTCGAAAAAGGTCGCTGTAAGTGCAGTTCGATGGCCGTTAATGGAAATCGACTGAACGGGCCTTGATAAAATTATTAAAAATAGTAATAATTTGTGTAAAATCATAAGAAATGATTTGTGAAAGTTTGGGATGAAAAACTCCATATTTGAAAAGATAAAAATAGATTTTTATCGAAATGAACTAGTTTTGAACTAGAATTGTAATTCTATTTATTTTTAAATAAATAAATTGAATTTGAAATGGTATTGAAAATAACCAAAATTTCCAATGATTGCATTGGAGTGGATTTGAATCGAAATTGTCTTCGAATATTTCGATGTTGGAATTCGTGATATTACAGGTGTTGTTATGGAAATTTGAAAGATATATATTTGTATCGTTATTTCCAATACGACATTTGTTAGTCGTAGAATTCGATATTGAATATAAGCCGATATATTTTCTATTCAGAGCCTTGTATTGAATATCGAATGTGATTTGGGTTTGTTGTGAATGGTGTCTTCACTAACACTGTTCTTGAACCCAGTTGAGAAAAGATTAAATCTTTTTATTTAGATTTAATGAAGTGTACCAATTAAATGATATTTAATTGGAATTGAATTGGTATTGATTTTTGGGTTTATCGTGAACAGTGTTTTAAATAACACTTGTTCTTTAACCCGATAATTAATGGAATGTGATTTGGGTTTGTCGTGAATGGTGTCTTCACTAACACTGTTCTTGAACCCAGTTGAGAAAAGATTAAATCTTTTTATTTAGATTTAATGAAGTGTACCAATTAAATGATATTTAATTGGAATTGAATTGGTATTGATTTTTGGGTTTATCGTGAACAGTGTTTTAAATAACACTTGTTCTTTAACCCGATAATTAATGGAATGTGATTTGGGTTTGTCGTGAATGGTGTCTTCACTAACACTGTTCTTGAACCCAGTTGAGAAAAGATTAAATCTTTTTATTTAGATTTAATGAAGTGTACCAATTAAATGATATTTAATTGGAATTGAATTGGTATTGATTTTTGGGTTTATCGTGAACAGTGTTTTAAATAACACTTGTTCTTTAACCCGATAATTAATGGAATGTGATTTGGGTTTGTCGTGAATGGTGTCTTCACTAACACTGTTCTTGAACCCAGTTGAGAAAAGATTAAATCTTTTTATTTAGATTTAATGAAGTGTACCAATTAAATGATATTTAATTGGAATTGAATTGGTGTTGATTTTTGGGTTTATCGTGAACAGTGTTTTAAATAACACTTGTTCTTTAACCCGATAATTAATGGAATGTGATTTTGGGTTTATCGTGAATCGTGTTTTAAATGACACTGATTCTTTAACCCAGATAATGATTAAAACTAAGTGGAGTTTTAATGAATCTTTAATTAGATTGAAAAGATCGAGAATGGAGTATCACCAGTTTTGCTCCAGGCGATAGATAAATCTTTAATTAGATTTGAACGTGAAATTTAGAAACTAACTGTCGGTTAGCCAAGCAGAATGGTTTTCTGGATATTGATCTGATGTTGGTTTCGGCCTTCGGGGTTAATATTTGGGGAATTATTCTCTTGATTAATTTACGGTTAGTGACTAATGAATTGGAATGAGGCGTATGTTGTGTTTGTGTAACACTTATTTAAAATATACGCGAGTTATTCGGAAAGACCGGGTTCATCCCATTCTGAATAACTGATACGACGATAAGTCGAAGATGAAGACGATGGTCGAAGACCGGAGGTCTTCACGTCGTTTGGGTGATAACTGATGATCTTGATTGGGCTGTACACCCAAGAAGATGGAAACAGTTAGTGATCGTCCAGACGTACTTGGAGATCGATGGATATGCGGGGTACTAGGTGCCTCCGGTTTCGTTCAGACCCAGAACGGACTTGTAAATGGACTGTGTGTCTGACATTGGATTTTAGTCCGTGTGATTGATCTCTATTAAATATATATCTGTTTGGCGGCGGAGAATTTATTCTCTTGCTTAACGCCCTTCTCTGAGACGTACGAGCTCAGGGGTTATATATTGATGGATATCAATAACATGGAGTGAATTGCCTGTGTGGCATGCCTAAGTGGCAAATGATCAAGGCTTCTGTTGAAAAGCAAAGTCTTGTGGTTGATGATCGAAGCACGGCCTTTGTGGCGTAGCTTTGTGTAACGTTGATTCGCGAGTATCACACCCGGTATGAATCAAAAACGGGAGACGGACCTCAGGGAGGGCATGCGTTTCTTTCTAGCTATGAGTGGCGTCAGTGCTTGAACTGGCTGACGAGTTTGACTTATGTAGTTGTTGCTGTTGCGAGGCGCCTCGGTTATATCGGTTTCGGCCGATGCTTCTGGTCGGCTGACGGACCAGACTTGCGCCCCAAAGGGCGGGGAAACGTAGTGTTCAGGCATTTTTAATCCACATCGGTGGACCGGCCCTGACGATCCAAGGGTCACTCGAGCTCTGATCCTGAGACATGGTAGGCTAGATTGTCTCGAATCTGTGAGGATCTTGCCCCTTGCCTCGGTTCATACCATAAATGATAACCCAACTTCCAATACGTCGTCTTGCGGTTTTGATTGTAAACCTATATATGGCGACATAGTGTTATGGGCCGTTCATGCCGCCTATGATTGATACTTATGATTTGAAGTGTTTTATACACTATGCACTTATAATAGTATCAAATGATTTGTTTTAAACGTATCAAGCATTCTTTGGCTGTTATAAGGGAAAACCCTATCCCCCGGCTTGCGTTGCATTGTGTGATAGGACCTGGGTCTTATAACAGCTTCATTTTTCTTTATTTAGCATTGCGCTGTTTGTTTATGCACTGGTATTCTTGGGAGGAAACCCGTTCCGTGTTAAACGGCGTGGTCCCTTGATTTACCTAAGTTTAAAAATAAAGATTAATAACTGTTTTAGTTCTCACACCAGTCACATGACTGACCTGGAGTTTATTGTTTTAACCTAAACTCTGGGTGCCCCTATTTTGACACGGGCAGCTAGTAGTTTTGGTTTTGCAGATTTATATTCACAGGATCCTGGTTTACAGCTGGAATGATATCCGGAAAGCTTTGTATCCGTATATCTCTTTCTAGTTGTGTATTGTATTATTTTCCGCTGCTATGTATTTAAATGTAATTTAAATCTCTGATATTTCTGTGTAATGTTCATTCATTTATACTCTGTATATTCTTGTAATCTGATGCATTGTTGTCATATACAATGAAATGTTCTTCTGTATGCGTTCTGCTGTGGTTTGTTCTCGAACTATCCGACGCTTTCCTTTACGGGGAGGTTGCGGGTCTTTACACGTGGTATCAGAGCTTTGGTTTACAAAGCAGAGAACAAGACACATTAGAACCATACGAAAGAATTCATCAGATAATTGGATTAGTAAAATCCAATGAGAATGACTCGTTAGAGATGGGATCAGTAGTATCCTAGGACGAGTGTGAAGAGTATATTTTTCAAATGAAAACAATTTTTGTTTTGAAAATTTAAATCAATTCTTCGTATTTGATTATCTATTTATATTGATTTGGACAGTCCAGTATATAAAGAATTTGCATATACGCCTTGCAAACGTATATTCGAAGTTTTAATATACCGGGTAGATATAGAACCGCACTCTAGTAGCCCGACAATGTTCTGATGGTGGTTCGAAACATCATCAGCATTTATTTTCGAGTGACGAAGGTGTGATTTCTATATATTTCCATTAGACTGGTGTGAGAACCAAAATTAGATAGGGCCTATTGTTGTGATTTGGTATCAAAAACATGATTTTTGTATATATATCAAAATTATGAATTTGAAACTCTAATTCACTAATTGATTGATGTTTGGGTTGTTTGTTTATTTGTTTGCTAATTTTGAACCATTTAGCCTAATTGAATCACATATTGAATTATATTGAAAATTGGTTGCATCTGCTTGCATATACATATATATATCATTGAACAGGTCATAGCAAGGAGGCTAGAGCCAGAGAATAAAATTTGTTTGCCCGACAAATAGGTACATGTTTACTACATAATTTACTGTTTTGTTTGGGTGATGATGATTTTATGAGCCTATTGGCTAGCCGCTTGGCTTTTCCTTTTTCTTTTTGAGATCTGAAGGACCGGGGAAGCTATTTGAAATTCCCCGATGCTCCCGGTGCAGGGGAGGTTATGGCGAAATTTTTCAAAAATTCAGGGTGTTAGCCAAATTTTTGAGATTTTAGGAAATTCTCAGAAACTAAAGAGTTGGAGAATAGAAGCCAGATCGAGCGTAGTGTTGAATAATCAAACCACTTTCGACTTTGTTCCTTTTCGGGGACGAAAAGTTTTAAGTGGGGGAGATTGTAACAACCCGAAAATCTGGGCCAGTTTAAAATTTTTATTTTGGCAATTTTAGCGAATTTTGAATATTTAAAATGAATTATTTTAAATAATATCGACGTGAAATTTATTTTGAATAGAATTAGAACGTATATATTATATACGTCGTCGTTAGAATATATAATAATTATATATAATTATAAAAGGAATTGAAAATGGCGCGGTAGTTCGAAAATTCGATTTCTAATTTCAAATGAATATACAGAATTCAATATAAGTCAGAATTGAACGAAACAAGAAATATTTTAATCTGTATAACTATATCTTTGTAACGAAGTTAACAAACTGAGATTTCATTTTAGAAATGATAAGATATGTCCAATTTAAAATTAGAAATAGTCGCTGTGGAATTTATATATATTTTTATATATATAAGGCCCTTAAAAATAGCAATTTTGCAAACGACCTCGGATTTCGACGAAACCAGTTTTGTTGGGTCCGTGATGTTAAGTTATTGCTAGATTCCAAATTTCATAATTTTTCGAATCAATATGTGAGCGTGGCAAAGGAAAACGCGTTTGACCAGTTTCAGTTGATTTTAACCGACTGGAAATTGGTCATTTTTCAAACGGTCTCAGAATTCGTCGGAACTAGTTTTGTTAGGACCGTATCGTCAATACGAAGCTAGAAAATATTTTTCTGGAATTTTTCTAGTTAGTATGTGACCCCGGTAATTTGAAATGTACGTTTAAAATTCAATATAGTGACTTAAATGTAAATTCAACTGAAACTAATCGAAACGATCAAATCAGCTTGCGATACATATCCCATTGTGTTCGGAATGGGGGTAAAACGCTATGGACGACAGGCGGTGGGCCTCGTTTCGAGGTCATGGGGAAAAGTCAACTTTTTGGAGATAATTAAATAATAAAATAAAATAATTAAAAATATCTCCTCTCCTCCCCTTAATTCATTCTGGCCCCCCCCCCCTCTTTAAAATGAAATCGAAACAGAAAAAAAAAAAAGGGAAACGAAGAGCGTCACCTCCCTCAAATCGGATTTTCTCAAAACCACCGAGCGCCACCTCCCTTGCGCGTCGCCTGAGGCCATCCACCGCCATTTCCACGCGTGTCGCCACAAACCCACAAACTTTCCCTGCGATCGCTAAATCGATTCCCTCCTCCTCCATGTCAGAATCGAAACCCTGCAGCGCTCCTCCAGATTGCATGCTTCATCTCAGTCCTTCTCAAAATCGAAGCTGCCGCCTTGTCAACCCTAACCAAACGCCTCCTTCCTCACCTGTGTTTGGTCGCTCATTTTGGGCCACTACACCAAACACCGGCCTGACCTGGCCTGAAACTCGCTCCAGCACCCACGAATTCCACCGAAGTCGAACTATGTTTGAAAAAGTGAGTATTTTATTTATATATTTGTTTACTGAAATTTTAATTAGGATCAAAACTGTTTTTTTTTTAAGAATTCAAAACTGTTTTTTTATATAAAGGATTTAAAAAGTTTGATTTTTAAAGGATTTAAAAAGTTTGATTTTTAAAGGATTTAAAAAGTTTGATTTTTAAAGGATTTAAAAAGTTTGATTTTTAAAGGATTTAAAAAGTTTGAATTTTGAAAAGTAAAAGAATAGATTTGAACTTTGAAATAAAAATTCGATTTTTATATATTGAACTTTAAAATAAAAATTCGATTTTTATATATTGAACTTTGAAATAAAAATTCGATTTTTATATATTGAACTTTGAAATAAAAATTCGATTTTTATATATTGAACTTTGAAATAAAAATTCGATTTTTATATATTGAACTTTGAAATAAAAATTCGATTTTTATATATTGAACTTTGAAATAAAAATTCGATTTTTATATATTGAACTTTGAAATAAAAATTCGATTTTTATATATTGAACTTTGAAATAAAAATTCGATTTTTATATATTGAACTTTGAAATAAAAATTCGATTTTTATATATTGAACTTTGAAATAAAAATTCGATTTTTATATATTGAACTTTGAAATAAAAATTCGATTTTTATATATTGAACTTTGAAATAAAAATTCGATTTTTATATATTGAACTTTGAAATAAAAATTCGATTTTTATATATTGAATAGCGAAGTAAAAATGTGATTTTTACGTATGTAGTGAAAGCAGCAACGAAGGTGACAAAAAGGCGAAACGACGAAGACTTCTGCAAAAGAAGTGCCGTGGAGCTAGGATAGCTATATGTGAGAATTTCTCACCTTTCAATTTATTTTTCTAGTTATATATATATATATATATACTAGGATGCAGACGGTGCTTAGTAGCACCCGACACCCGTCCACAGACCATGGACTTGTTTGATTGGTTGTGTAGTTGGTTAGATTATTTGTTTGAATTGAATTGTTTGGTGAGATGAAATTGATTTGATTGATGTGTGAATGGCGTGGGCCTTCACTAGACCGGGGATAAGGCTAGGCCTTGTCCCGTTTCTAGTATCGTGCCGTTATGCCGCCGAAATTTTCTAAAACATGTTAGAAAAATAAAAATATCATTTTATTTAAAGAATGAATTGAATAGAAATTCATATGTTGAAATAAAATGTTTTGTCGTTAAAAATATAATTTTTAACATGATGTGAATAAATAAATATTCATTCACAAACCAGACGGTTTGTTTATGTACACCTATTTGAATGACATTGATTGGGACGATAAATTTTACACATCGCCCAACTGCACAAATAAAATCTGTGTTTGATTGTTTGAAACCCCACACGGGTGTTGGGATGAAATTTGAAGTTCACTCATCCTGATTGATTAAATATGTCAATCGATTGATTGACAGGCTGTTATAAGCATTAGATATCTATATTTGATGCTTATACAGTGTAGTGCACTTTGGTTGATGGTTGATTATTTATCGTTGCTATTATATACATGTGTTGTATGAAAATCCATATAATTAACTTTATATGGTAATTGATTGGGCCTCATTCCAATCGTGAAAATAAGGAATATTTGAAAATAGAAATTTATGAAGCCGTGTTGATTAGATTGACGCCATTTTGACGTGAACGATATTTATATCGATTTTATTCATCTTAAAAATGAATATTGAAAAGTAATTTCGAAATCGAATATTTCGAAATGAATTGAATTGAAAACGATTTCGAAATGAATTGAATTGAAAACGATTTCGAAATGAATTGAATTGAAAACGATTTCGAAATGAATTGAATTGAAAACGAATTCAAATTGAATTGAAAGTGAATTGAAATGAATTCAAATTGAATTGAAATTTGAATTGAATAGAAATGAATTTTAAAACGAATTTATAAAGAAGAATTCAATTTTGCTTTAAATTGAATTAGAAGTTGAAATAGAATTTGAAATGAATTTAAAACTATTTATATAATTCGTTTTAAATAGAAATCGACGAAATATATATAATATATATATATATATATATATATTATATATAATGGCCTGAATAGAACGCGCCGCGCCGCGGCAGTTCGTGAATTTCGACCATTTATTTCAAACGGACATTGCGGGAGATCCGACCGTTGGATTCTCCTAAAACCGGAACCGTTGGGTTCGTATCGAAAAGAGCTTTCTAACGAATATTAGAAATTAGAAATCTAACGGTTGGATTTGGAATTATGTCCAAATCAAATTCGAAAAAGGTCGTTGTAAGTGCAGTTCGATGGCCGTTAATGGAAATCGACTGAACGGGCCTTGATAAAATTATTAAAAATAGTAATAATTTGTGTAAAATCATAAGAAATGATTTGTGAAAGTTTGGGATGAAAAACTCCATATTTGAAAAGATAAAAATAGATTTTTATCGAAATGAACTAGTTTTGAACTAGAATTGTAATTCTATTTATTTTTAAATAAATAAATTGAATTTGAAATGGTATTGAAAATAACCAAAATTTCCAATGATTGCATTGGAGTGGATTTGAATCGAAATTGTCTTCGGAATATTTCGATGTTGGAATTCGTGATATTACAGGTGTTGTTATGGAAATTTGAAAGATATATATTTGTATCGTTATTTCCAATACGACATTTGTTAGTCGTAGAATTCGATATTGAATATAAGCCGATATATTTTCTATTCAGAGCCTTGTATTGAATATCGAATGTGATTTGGGTTTGTCGTGAATGGTGTCTTCACTAACACTGTTCTTGAACCCAGTTGAGAAAAGATTAAATCTTTTTATTTAGATTTAATGAAGTGTACCAATTAAATGATATTTAATTGGAATTGAATTGGTATTGATTTTTGGGTTTATCGTGAACAGTGTTTTAAATAACACTTGTTCTTTAACCCGATAATTAATGGAATGTGATTTGGGTTTGTCGTGAATGGTGTCTTCACTAACACTGTTCTTGAACCCAGTTGAGAAAAGATTAAATCTTTTTATTTAGATTTAATGAAGTGTACCAATTAAATGATATTTAATTGGAATTGAATTGGTATTGATTTTTGGGTTTATCGTGAACAGTGTTTTAAATAACACTTGTTCTTTAACCCGATAATTAATGGAATGTGATTTGGGTTTGTCGTGAATGGTGTCTTCACTAACACTGTTCTTGAACCCAGTTGAGAAAAGATTAAATCTTTTTATTTAGATTTAATGAAGTGTACCAATTAAATGATATTTAATTGGAATTGAATTGGTATTGATTTTTGGGTTTATCGTGAACAGTGTTTTAAATAACACTTGTTCTTTAACCCGATAATTAATGGAATGTGATTTGGGTTTGTCGTGAATGGTGTCTTCACTAACACTGTTCTTGAACCCAGTTGAGAAAAGATTAAATCTTTTTATTTAGATTTAATGAAGTGTACCAATTAAATGATATTTAATTGGAATTGAATTGGTATTGATTTTTGGGTTTATCGTGAACAGTGTTTTAAATAACACTTGTTCTTTAACCCGATAATTAATGGAATGTGATTTTGGGTTTATCGTGAATCGTGTTTTAAATGACACTGATTCTTTAACCCAGATAATGATTAAAACTAAGTGGAGTTTTAATGAATCTTTAATTAGATTGAAAAGATCGAGAATGGAGTATCACCAGTTTTGCTCCAGGCGATAGATAAATCTTTAATTAGATTTGAACGTGAAATTTAGAAACTAACTGTCAGTTAGCCAAGCAGAATGGTTTTCTGGATATTGATCTGATGTTGGTTTCGGCCTTCGGGGTTAATATTTGGGGAATTATTCTCTTGATTAATTTACGGTTAGTGACTAATGAATTGGAATGAGGCGTATGTTGTGTTTGTGTAACACTTATTTAAAATATACGCGAGTTATTCGGAAAGACCGGGTTCATCCCATTCTGAATAACTGATACGACGATAAGTCGAAGATGAAGACGATGGTCGAAGACCGGAGGTCTTCACGTCGTTTGGGTGATAACTGATGATCTTGATTGGGCTGTACACCCAAGAAGATGGAAACAGTTAGTGATCGTCCAGACGTACTTGGAGATCGATGGATATGCGGGGTACTAGGTGCCTCCGATTTCGTTCAGACCCAGAACGGACTTGTAAATGGACTGTGTGTCTGACATTGGATTTTAGTCCGTGTGATTGATCTCTATTAAATATATATCTGTTTGGCGGCGGAGAATTTATTCTCTTGCTTAACGCCCTTCTCTGAGACGTACGAGCTCAGGGGTTATATATTGATGGATATCAATCACATGGAGTGAATTGCCTGTGTGGCATGCCTAAGTGGCAAATGATCAAGGCTTCTGTTGAAAAGCAAAGTCTTGTGGTTGATGATCGAAGCACGGCCTTTGTGGCGTAGCTTTGTGTAACGTTGATTCGCGAGTATCACACCCGATATGAATCAAAAACGGGAGACGGACCTCAGGGAGGGCATGCGTTTCTTTCTAGCTATGAGTGGCGTCAGTGCTTGAACTGGCTGACGAGTTTGACTTATGTGGTTGTTGCTGTTGCGAGGCGCCTCGGTTATATCGGTTTCGGCCGATGCTTCTGGTCGGCTGACGGACCAGACTTGCGCCCCAAAGGGCGGGGAAACGTAGTGTTCAGGCATTTTTAATCCACATCGGTGGACCGGCCCTGACGATCCAAGGGTCACTCGAGCTCTGATCCTGAGACATGGTAGGCTAGATTGTCTCGAATCTGTGAGGATCTTGCCCCTTGCCTCGGTTCATACCATAAATGATAACCCAACTTCCAATACGTCGTCTTGCGGTTTTGATTGTAAACCTATATATGGCGACATAGTGTTATGGGCCGTTCATGCCGCCTATGATTGATACTTATGATTTGAAGTGTTTTATACACTATGCACTTATAATAGTATCAAATGATTTGTTTTAAACGTATCAAGCATTCTTTGGCTGTTATAAGGGAAATCCCTATCCCCCGGCTTGCGTTGCATTGTGTGATAGGACCTGGGTCTTATAACAGCTTCATTTTTCTTTATTTAGCATTGCGCTGTTTGTTTATGCACTGGTATTCTTGGGAGGAAACCCGTTCCGTGTTAAACGGCGTGGTTCCTTGATTTACCTAAGTTTAAAAATAAAGATTAATAACTGTTTTAGTTCTCACACCAGTCACATGACTGACCTGGAGTTTATTGTTTTAACCTAAACTCTGGGTGCCCCTATTTTGACACGGGCAGCTAGTAGTTTTGGTTTTGCAGATTTATATTCACAGGATCCTGGTTTACAGCTGGAATGATATCCGGAAAGCTTTGTATCCGTATATCTCTTTCTAGTTGTGTATTGTATTATTTTCCGCTGCTATGTATTTAAATGTAATTTAAATCTCTGATATTTCTGTGTAATTTTCATTCATTTATACTCTGTATATTCTTGTAATCTGATGCATTGTTGTCATATACAATGAAATGTTCTTCTGTATGCGTTCTGCTGTGGTTTGTTCTCGAACTATCCGACGCTTTCCTTTACGGGGAGGTTGCGGGTCTTTACAAACTCACAGCCTATTCAGTGGATTAGGGCGTCGGGGTGCAGTGGCTCGCTGGGGGTGGGGGGGGGGGGGGGAGATCGAGCTCTGACCGACGGCGGTGGGGGTGCAGTGGCGGTTTCAGGAGGCTAGGGCGGTTTTGGGTCTCGTGGAAGAGGAGGGGGGCATTGCGTTGGCTTCAGGAAGGAGGGGGGGGTATCGGAGGGGTTGGACGACGGGTAGGGGGGGTCGGTGGCGCGCGTTGACGAGGCACGGCGGAGGCTGGAGGGCGTTGGGTTTCCGCGCTTCTTCAATTCTTTTTTTTGATTTGCCCTCTTTGACCGGTCAAAAGAATAAGGAGGGGGGGGGAATATAAAGGAGAAGTTATGATTTATATATTTAATTTATTTATTTTTATTTTAAAAAGCAACTTTTAATTTTCAACTCGAAATCAAGCCCACCGACTGTCGTCCATAGCGTACTACCCCCATTCCAAACACAATGTGATATGTATCGTAAGCTGATTCGACTGTTTCGATCAGTTTCTGTTGAAATCAACATATAACTCTATATATTGAATTTGAACGCGCATTTCAATTTACTAGGGTCACATATCAACTCTAAAAATTCCCGAAAAATATTTTCTAGCTTCGTATTGACGATACGGTCCTAACAAAACTAGTTTCGTCGAATTCTGAGACCGTTGGAAAAATGGCCATTTTCCAGTCGATTAAAATCAAGTGAAACTGGTCAAACACGTTTTCCTTTGCCACGCTCACATATTAATTCGAAAAATTATGAAATTTGGAATCTAACAATAATTTGACATCACGGACCCAACAAAAGTGGTTTCGTCGAAATCCGAGGTCGTTTGGAAAATGTCAATTTTTAAGGGTCTGAATTCCATAGTGACTATTCAGAATTTTCAACTGGACATATCTTTTCATTCCCGCTATGAAATTTTGATTTTCCGGATTCGTTGGAAAGATATTCCCAATTAGATCCTATTGTTTTTGGTTTCACTAAAATCCGGATCGTTTTGCACCCGGTACGTTCAATTGAAGTTTGAAATTGAATTATCGAACTACCACGCCATTTTAATTCCTTTTTTTAATTATATATAATTATTTATGTTCTAACGACGACGTATATAATATATACGTTCGAATTATATTCAAAATAAATTTCTCGTCGATATTATTTAAAATAATTCATTTTAAATATTCAAAATTCGCTAAAATTGCCAATTTAAAATTTTCAAACTGGCTCGTATTTTCCGGGTTGTTACAATCTCCCCCACTTAAAACTTTTCGTCCCCGAAAAGGAACAAAATCGAAAGTGGTTTGATTAGTCAACTCTACGTTCGATCTGTCTTTCAATCTCCAACTTTTCAGTTTCTGAGAATTTTCAAATTTTCAAAAATTTGGCTAACACCCTAAATTTTCGAAAAATTTCGCCATAACCTCCCCAGCACCGGGAGCCACGGGAAAATCCCGAAATTGCCATATAGGCCTTCTGATCTCAAAAAGAAAAAGAAAAAGCCAATAGGCTCATAAAATCATCATCACCCAAACAAAACAGTAAATTATATAGTAAACATGTACCTATTTGTCGGGCAAACAAATTTTATTCTCTGCTCTAGCCTCCTTGCTATGACCTGTTCAATGTAAGTACATGTATATGCAAGCAAATGCGACCAATTTTCAATACAATTCAATATTTGATTCAATTAGGCATAATGGTTCAAAAATTATTAAACAAATAAACAAACAACACAAACATCAATCAATTAATTGATTATATTTTCAAATATATAATTTTATATATTTAAAATCATATTTTCTAAAACTAGATTATATATATAATCACAAATACGTTATTTATAAACAAATAACTCTCGACTCATTCTGGGGCATTTCTAACCCCATCTCTAACGAGTCACTCATTCTAGAATGCTACCGATTCTATCTCTAATGAGGATTCTTTCATAAGATATTACTAATCCTACCTCTGATGAGTCTTTTATTCTGTTCTAACGAGTTGTACCCCAAAGATTTGAGTTTAACCAAAGCTCTGATACCATATGTAACGACACGGATTTCGCCCGGACCTAATTGATCGCTAAACCGACCAAGACCGTTCGAATCCCGCATACGCTAACTTTGGGTATACAACACATCAGAACAAATAACAGAAGACTTCTATAAACATCATAATAATGTTACATCAGAGTACAGAATATCAGAGTATATCGAAATATAATACACAGCGGAAGATAAATTTACATAAATGTAAAACAGTGCACAGCGGAAAAATAAACTACACAGCGGAAGACTGTAAATGCCTGGACACAGCTTAAAGCTTCAATCCAGAATCCTGCTCAATACATCTACAAAATAAAACTACTCGGCTGCCCGTGTGGAAAATAGGGGCACCCGAGTTCGAAAGGGAAAAGCAAACTACAGGTCAGTCATGGGACTGGTGTGAGAAACTCTAACAGTTATAATTAACTTATTTGATAATATGGTATATCACGGGACCACGCCGCTAATGCGGAACGGGTTTACCCCCATGAATACCAGTGTATAAACAACAATCAATATAGATATATGGATCTACTATGCATCAATCAACATGCAATATCCCAATCTACCCACTTAGATTAATCACTACACTTAGATTTTCTAAATCCAATTTAATTTACAGAAAGCATTCCTTTGGATTTTATTCCCGATTTCTTATTTCAAATCATTTGAAATACATATCTAACTTTCTATATCAAAGTAGATTTCACTTCGGGATCTCCAATCAAATCGTTTGGAAATGTGAATTCCAAAACATAACAATGCATACAAACAAGTATGCAACCAAATATCGTGCTCCCCATCGACAAGGCAAAGGGTACGCACCTCGCAAGTTGATATATAAATGTGCACCTACCCCACGTAGGAGTAGGCTACACCGACGATGCACCTCCCACACATCGAGAGCATACACCGCCTTCTCACCCATACTTTTAGTCTCAGGGTTACCCGACTCTTTAGCCACATACTAAATCATTTCATATCCCGAAGTAGGGAAAATCATTTTCACAACGTAATAATCACAAGTACTTTCAAAATATAGTACTTCACATCAGTAATTCACGCATATGATCAGTCACTATTAATCACATAACCTTTGAGCTCGTACGTCTCAAAGAAGGGTGTTAAGCAAGAGAATAAATTCTCCGCCACCAAACAGATACATCATCAATAGCAACTAATCGAATATGCGATGAACCACAATGTAACATATAATACATTTCTAAATCACTTTAGAAATCATCGGGTTTTGGGGCTCGAAATCCTTTCTGTTTTATAAAACATTTTTATAAAACATTTTTATAAAACATTCCCTGTCCAAAATCGGGAATACATTTCTTTTCACTTAAGAAAAATATCATTTCACAATCATTCATTAAATTTGAAATGGACACAACATCGCTAAACACCTTATCGTCAAATCGTGAAGTGTTTCACAAGGCGTTAGCACACAGATATTTTCAACCCAAACCAATGCTAAATGTAAAAGCATATTTTGCTCATAAACTGGTCGAGCACAATCCAAACAATCAATCAATCAAATTTGACATTAAATATAAGGTTTTGAATAGAGATAGTATCGACTTATATTCAACATCAAATCCTGAAACCAACAGATATCATATCGGGAATAACGATATCGATATCTTCCAAATTCCCATCACAATATCTGTATAATCACGGAATCCAATATCGAAAATATCCAAAGATAATTTCAATTTAAATCTAATCCAATTTATTTATTTATAACCATTGGATTATTTTTCTAGTTAATAACTAGTTCATTTCGATAAAAATATATTTTTATCTGTTCAAATATGGAGTTTTTCATCCCAATTCTTCACAAATCATTTCTTATGATTTTACACAAATTATTGATATTTTTAATAATTTTATCAAGGCCCATACAGTCGACTTCCATCAACGGTCATCGAACTGCACTTACAACGACCTTTTCCAAATTTGATTTGGACATAATTCCAAATCCAATCGTTAGATTTCTAATTTCTAATATTCGTTAGAAAGCTCTTTTCGATACGAACCCAACGGTTCCTGTTTCAGGAGAATCCGACGGTCGGATCTCCCGTAATGTCCGTTCAAAGTCAATGGTCAAAATTCGCGAACTGCCGCAGCGCGGTGCGTTCTATTCTGGCCATTATATTATATATATAATATATATTTCGTCGATTTCCTTTTAAAACGTATTCAAAACGATTTCAACTTCATATTCAAATTCAAATCCAAATTGGATTTTTCCTTATAAATTCGTTTTAAATTCATTTCAAATCAAATTTCAAATTCAATTCAATTCGAATTCATTTTCTATTCAGTTCAATTCGAATTCATTTTCTATTCAGTTCAATTCGAATTCATTTTCTATTCAGTTCAATTCGAATTCATTTTCTATTTAGTTCAATTCGAATTCATTTTCTATTCAGTTCAATTCGAATTCATTTTCTATTCAGTTCAATTCGAATTTATTTTCTATTCAGTTCAATTCGAATTCATTTTCTATTCAATTCAATTCGAATTCATTTTCTATTTAATTCAATTCGAATTCATTTTCTATTTAATTCAATTCGAATTCATTTTCTATTCAGTTCAATTCGAATTCATTTTCTATTCAGTTCAATTCGAATTCGTTTTCTATTCAGTTCAATTCAAATTCGTTTTCTATTCGATTCAATTCAAATTGGTTTTCTATTCGATTCAATTTTATACAGTGTATATATATATATATGTTAAAAATTATATTTTTAACAATCAAATCATTTTCATGTTTCATATATATATGTATATATGTATATATATATGTATCGTTTTCATTTTCAATATATATATACGATATTTTCACTTTCAATATATACCATATTTTCACTTTCAATATATACCATATTTTCACCTTCAATATATACGATATTTTCACTTTCAATATATATATTATTTTATTATCGATTTCACATCAACATCACAGACAATTTTCACATCACATCAATCAAACAAACAAGCCATCCATGGTCTGTGGATGACGGGTGTCGGGTGCTGCTAAGCATCGTCTACATCCTAGTATATATATATATATAAAACTAGGAAAGGAGAATTTAGAGTGAGGAGTTCTCACCAATAGCTATCCCTAATCCACGACACTTCATTAGTAGAAATCTTCATCGTTCTCGCCTTTTTGTCATCTTCGTTGCCCGTATTCTCTACATATGTAAAAATCGATTTTTTACTTTGCTATTCAATATATAAAAATCGAATTTTTACTTCGCTATTCAATATATAAAAATCAAATTTTTACTATGCTATTCAATATATAAAAATCGAATTTTTACTATGCTATTCAATATATAAAAATCAAATTTTTACTATGCTATTCAATATATAAAAATCGAATTTTTACTATGCTATTCAATATATAAAAATCGAATTTTTACTTCGCTATTCAATATATAAAAATCGAATTTTTACTTCGCTATTCAATATATAAAAATCGAATTTTTACTATGCTATTCAATATATAAAAATCGAATTTTTACTATGCTATTCAATATATAAAAATCGAATTTTTACTATGCTATTCAATATATAAAAATCGAATTTTTACTATGCTATTCAATATATAAAAATCGAATTTTTACTTGCTATTCAATATATAAAAATCGATTTTTTACTTCGCTATTCAATATATAAAAATCGAATTTTTACTTTGCTATACTCATTAAAAATCCTACCTTCCCATAATCAAAACAACGCGAATTTGTATTCATAGAAATCAGCCCCCTTTTTTTATTTAAACTAATTAAACCAAATGCTTAGAATAAATTGAAATAGAGGAAAAGAACTCACAGCCTATTCAGTGGATTAGGGCGTCGGGTTGCAGTGGCTCGCTGGGGGGGGGGGGAGATCGAGCTCTGACCGACGGCGGTGGGGGTGCAGTGGCGGTTTCAGGAGGCTTGGGCGGTTTTGGGTCTCGTGGAAGAGGAGGGGGGCGTTGCTTCGGCTACAGGAAGGAGGGGGGTATCGGAGGGGTTGGACGACGGGTAGGGGGGGGGGGTCGGTGGCGCGCGTCGACGAGGTGCGACGGAGGCTGGAGGGCGTTGGGTTTCCGTGCTTCTTCAATTTTTTTTTTTGATTTGCCCTCTTTGACCGGTCAAAAGAATAAGGAGGGGGGATATAAAGGAGAAGTTATGATTTTTATATTTAATTAATTTATTTTTATTTTAAAAAGCAACTTTTAATTTTCAACTCGAAATCAAGCCCACCGACTGTCGTTCATAGCGTATTACCCCCATTCCGAACACAATGGGATATGTATCATAAGCTGATTCGACTGTTTCGATCAGTTTCCATTGAAATCAACATATAACTCTATATATTGAATTTGAACGCGCATTTCAATTTACTGGGGTCACATACTAACTCTAAAAATTCCCCAAAAATATTTTCTAGCTTCGTATTGACGATACGGTCCTAACAAAACTAGTTTCGTCGAATTCTGAGGCCGTTGGAAAAATGGTCATTTTCCAGTCGATTAAAATCAACTAAAACTGGTCAAACACGTTTTCCTTTGCCACGCTCACATATTAATTCGAAAAATTATGAAATTTGGAATCTAACAATAATTTGACATCACGGACCCAATAAAAGTGGTTTCGTCGAAATCCGAGGTCGTTTGCAAAATGTCAATTTTTAAGGGCCTGAATTCCATAACGACTATTCAGAATTTTCAACTGGACATATCTTTTGATTCGCGCTATGAAATTTTGATTTTCCGGATTTGTTGGAAAGATATTCCCAATCAGATCCTATTTGTTTTTGGTTTCACTAAAATTCGGATTGTTTTGCACCCGGTACGTTCAATTGAAGTTTGAAATCGAATTATCGAACTACCGCGCCATTTTAATTCCTTTTTATAATTATATATAATTATTTATATTCTAACGACGACGTATATAATATATACGTTCGAATTATATTCAAAATAAATTTCTCGTCGATATTATTTAAAATAATTCATTTTAAATATTCAAAATTCGCTAATTGCCAATTTAAAATTTACAAACTGGCTCGCATTTTCCGGGTTGTTACACTGGCCCTTGGCGGCGGGCTTGGGCCGGTTTTGGGGCTAGGGCGGCGCGAAAATGGGTGGAGGAGAGGAGCGCGGGGGCGGAGGGAGAAAGGGGGAAGGGGGTCATGGCGGCGGGGTGATGACCGCCAGCGAGCGGTGGCGATGCGGCGGCTGTTGCGCTAGGGCACGATGGTCTTTTTTTTAAATCGATTTTGAATAACTGAAGGGGAAGGAGAGAGATAAGAGGAAGATATAATTATATATATATTATTATTTTTTATTTCCAAAAAGTAACTTTAAAATTCCAACTCCAAATGGAACCCGCCGACTGTCGTCCATAACTAATTACCCCCATTCCGAACGCAATGGGATATGTATCGTAAGCTGATTCAATCATTTCGATCAGTTTCCGTCAAGATCAAAATATAAATCTATATATTGAATTTGAACGCACATTTCAATTTACCGGGGCCACATACGGACTCTAAAGATTCCAGAAAAATATTTCCTAGCTTCGTATTGACGATACGGTTCTAACAAAACTAATTTCATCAAATTTGGAGACCATTTGAAAAATGGCTATTTTCTGGTCGATCCAAATTGACTAAAACCGTCAAAACACGTTTTCCTTCGCCATGTTCACATATTAACCCCAAAAATTATGAATTTTGAAATCCAGCAATAACTTGACATCCCGGATCCAACAAAAGTGGTTTCGTCGAAAACGGAGGTCATTTGCAAAATTTCCATTTTTAAGGGCTATATTTTCCATAGCGACTACTCAGAAGTTTCAACTAGGCTTAATTTTTTTATTCTCGCTATGAAATTTTGAATTTTTGGATTCGTTGGAAAGATATTTTCAAATAGATTCTAATATTTTTGGTTTCGCTAAAATCCAGTTTATTTTGAATCCTGTACATTCATTTGCAATTTGAAATCGAATTTTCAAACTACCGCGCCATTTTTAATTCCTTTCATAATTAAAAATAAATATTTATATTCTAACGTCGATTCAAATAAATATATACGTTCTAATTCTATTCAAAATAAATTTATCGTCGTTATTATTTAAAATAATCATTTTAAATACTCAAAATTGCCCAAAATAAAAATTTTAAATTGGTTCAGATTTTCCGGGTTATTACATCAATGGTTTAAATTTTGATATAAAGGAAAATTTTAATTTACGAAAATTTAATTTAAGTAATAGGAGAAATAACTGAAATTTGAAGGTTGGTTTAAATCCAATGCAATGAAATGAATGTAGAATTCAACTTTCGAACCAAATCGAAGTTAAGGATTTAAAGTGGAATTCAAGATATAATCCAACTTAAACATTTTTATTTGAACTTGAAAATTTGTACCAGTTGATCTTAAGTTAAATTGAATTTAACTTTGAAATCTGATTAACGATTAAATCAAATTTTGAGATTGCAGATAATTTATTCGGATTGGAATATTTCTTGATGTTAGTATTATCTTATTTCACAACTTATATATATATATATATCTTTTACCACTATTTTATATTAGACTTACCTATCTTAACTATTTTATATATTAACAAACCATCTTTCTTAAACTCCTTTATATCAAATTTGGATGTTTTATTTAAACTATTTTATATTAACCTATCTATTCATTTAAACTATTTTATACCAAACCTATCCATTTTATTCAAACTCTTTTATATTAAACTTGTTGTTTTATTTAAACTATTTTATATTTGACTTTACTATTTTAAATAAAAGTATATATTTCCAATCTAAGCAATTTAAGTATGAAATGATTGAATAAAAAGATTCAATTAAATAACGATATTGTGATGTATAATCTAGAATCGAACGTGAAGTTTGATAGAATCGATCTATAAATATGATTTTGAAAATTTAAACGATATCGAATAATTGAATCTATTTGAGAAATTGATAAATGAAATCAATAGTTGACGTTAATCGATTTACAACGTTGGAATATGATTCTAAATTTTAATGGTCACGGTGTGAAATAAGCCTTTTGGTTGTTAAAGAGACCAGATACAATATTGTCATACTCTCTGCTAATACTGATATCACTTTAACAACCGTGCACATGGTGAAGAATCCAGAATGAAGTTGGATGGTTTGACGAACGCTACTTGAATAAAGTAAGAGAAAGATAATGGATGACCTTGACCTTCGAGTCATAATTAAAATGACTAAAATAGGAGTCATATCCAGGCCAAGTGAGGTCACACCTTCGACCAGACACACTTCTTCTTTACCATATTTCTTACTTTTGATTGACATGTGACCACCTTCGATTTGTGGGAGTGTTGTAGGGGGTGGGCGGTAATTGCGGCTATGCATTACCACTAGGCTGGGTCTACAACTTAGTAGAATCCTACCATTGGGTATAGCTTCGGTGCCTTCTCGTATTATCCCGATCGAGCACCTTACGATTTTGATTTGTGTAGTTTTCTATGGAGTGCCCTCTAATGCCACTAGTTTACGATGGGCATTTTACGGTACTGTCTACAATGCCTGTAAACGGTGTAAGGGTAAAAATAATCCCGCTTACACTATTTTAATATTTACTTTACTAAGTAGACACTATTATAATAGCATATCATATTATACGTATCTAGTTCCATGGATCCTTGGAAGATGTGAATCCCAAACATCTTTTGTGTTACTAATGTATTTCATTGAAGATTTCACTTGAGTTGATTCACTTAAACAAGAATGTTAGACTTGACTCGAGTATTTTGTGTTTTTACATAATTCTCGGGTCAGACCGAGTATTACAACTTTACTATCTCACCTTACGGAGTTGGAGATTTTTGTAAGACTCAACTATTTATTTCTATTTCTGTTGATTCCATATGTATTAGAAAACCTATGTATCTAAGCTTTTGTCGTATTAGCTCTGATATATTGTATTAAATTTATTATGTTGTGAGATGTTATATTTTATGTTTCTTTGATTCTATGATTTGATTCTTATTAAACCCTATAGCAATAATAATTTGTTGTTTTCAAATGGTTTGAGCTGGTTTAATTATCGATTTAAATGGTTGGAAAATAGTAGGTCGTTACATTTGGTATCAGAGCGAGGATTAATAAAAACCTTAGCTTATGGAAATTTAACTCAATAAAGATAGGGTAGTAATACCCTAGAATGAGTAGAATCGTCACTAGAATCACTCCTAAGAGAGCATATTTCGATTTTTTTTTAAAATTAAATCTTTTCCAAATTCCCCCATTCCGTTGAATTTATCATTCTTGGTAGGCTTCTCTTCGATAGACTTTCCTTTATTCTAAATTTCTAGCTTGTTCTAAATCCATCTTTAAGTTTTCCAGGTTTAATCAAAAAAATTCAAATATAAGTTTAGAAGTCAATTAATAAATTAGTTATTAACTATTGAATTGAAACAAGATTTATAAAATTATAATTTGTAAATAAAGGGCTTATTTAAAGCGAAAAGGGTATAAGATTAATATTAACTTGATTTTTAGTGGAACTTATGAATTCATAAATGAATGACGACTTGAGATATAAATAAATTGAACTTGTGAAGTGAATGGATTTATAAGGATTTGATAAGTACAACTTAACATTAACAAACAGACTATGGTTCATTTAAGATAGAAATTTTGTTATTTAAAAAAATTTGAGTAGATAACAATTGGATATATGCCTAGCTAACATATATACTAAATCCTATATGTACTAGATAGATATAGAATTGCACTCTAGTCACTTGAAAACAATTCTAGAGATGATCGTGACACCACCGATATTCATTTTCAGGTTTGAAAAGTGAGATAAATATATAATTCCAATTGAGACCTTGAGCTGATACTTAAATTATATTGTAAATATTTGAAAATGTTTAATGAAATAATAAATGAGGATGCGAATTTGTTAAATAAACGTGGATGTAAAAGAAGTAAGCAAATTATAACTAAGTTATGCCTTCATTTGATTGAAGAATACAACATAAATTTGCAAAGAATATATTAAAATTGTAAATTGCAGCTGTTGAAATAAAAATAACTTGAATGAAGTTATGATAAAAGAAATGAGCCTTTAAATTTAATATAAACATAAGAACAACAAATGAGCGTTTCACTAAGAAATTTAAAGCTAAATCTAAATTGAAACAAAAAATAAATTCGCAAAAATGAATATTTTTTATTGAAGGTTCACTCAAGAAAAATTAGAACAGAAAGAATAAAATGAAACTAGTTAATGAAAAATTTATGAATTAAGTAAACTGAAATAGAAATTGAATTGAAATGAATGTTGACAATAATATATTTTAATGATTTAATGGAAATAATATAATATATACGTAAGATTCTAATGGAATTCATAAATTTGTAAACTAAAATGAAAAGTCAACATGAATAAAAATGGACGTTGACCGAAACTGAATCGAATTAGACGAATTTAATGTAAATCAACATAAGTAAAGAAAATGTGAATAGCTTGAAAATAAACAAATTATATGCAAAGAAATCGAATGATAATAAAAATGAAAAATAAGTATTTGAATGTTAAGCATTGTATGTAAGTAAAATGAACATTAATAAAGTGAATGAAAATAATGAATGGAGCATGTAATGAGTGTAAATAAAATGAAATGTGTAAATAAAATGAGCATTAACAAAATGAATGCTAATAGGGAATAGTGTAATTGTATATGAATGTAATGGGGATCAAAGTAAACGGAATTTGTATAACTTGAATGACAAGTAGATTGAATGTGAATAAAAAAGAATAAGTAGTTGTATGTAACAACAATCAGACGTGCGATGTTATATGGTGCAGATTGTTGGCCTACTAAAAGGCAACACGTCTATAAGATAAGTGTAGTAGAGATGCGTATGTTGCGTTGGAGCTGTGGGAATACCAGACAAGATCATATTAGAAACGATGATATTCTGGATAAACATGGAGTTCAACACCGCTTGAGATGGTTTGGATATCTCCAACGTAGACCGCATGATGCACCTGTATGCATTGGAATTGTAGGTCATGCCGAAGGCCCAAAGAGAGGTAGGGGTCGACCTAAAATGACTTGGGAGGAGATAATGAAAAGAGATTTAAGAAATTGGAGTATATCTGAAGAGCTGATATCGAATAGGAGTGCATGGAAGGTAGCAATCCATGTACCGGAACCTTAGGTTTTCCCTTTTTTTGGGCCATATTACAACTACTTTATTATCCGTTTAATTATTTTAAACTTTATTTTACTGTTATTGAAGCTTTTAACCTTTTTTTTGGTTCCATCTCTAGCCAACGCCAACTTATTTGGGATTTATGGCTTAGTTGTTGTTGTTGATGAGATTTTGTGAAGAAGTAGGGTTCCATGTATTATTTTGTTGTTACCATGCATGCTTGCTATGTTATTATTTTCTCATACTCTTGTTTTAAGTATACTTGATTTATGCTTATTTCTCATTTGTTTGTTGAGTATTTTAGCAGGTTGTAATGATGCACACTTCAATTTGGAGGTCGCTTTTGCACTATTTTGCTAAAAATAAGCATACATGCTTAAAAACACTAAGTAAGGTACGTATCTCGGATTACATATCGTATTTAGATTTATATATATTGGGTTCCCCGGTAGAGGGATGTCTCATCATGTGGATGAGATGTATATTAATATATATCGTATTGTAAAAAATTCCGATCGAGCCGTATAAAAGAGATGCTTCAATGGTTTATATTTTGATTTAGATGAAAATTTTAATTTGTGAAAAACTGATTTATGTAATAAGCGAAATACCTGAATTTGAAGGTTGGTTTAAAATCAATGCAATGATATGAATGGAGAATTCAACTTTTGAACCAAATCAAAGTAAAGGATTTAAAGTGGAATTCAAGTTATAACCCAACTTGAACACTTTGCTTTGAACTTGAAAATTTGTATCGGTTGATCTTAAGTTAAATTGAATTTAACTTCGAAATCTGAATAATGATTTATTCAAATTTTGAAATTTCGGATAATTGATTCGGATTGGATTATTTCTTTAAGCTAGTGTTATATTATTTCACAACTAATATATTTATTTATTTACCACTATTTTGATTAAACTATTTTATATTAAACATACTTATTTTAACTATTTTATATATCAACTAACCATCTTCCTTTAACTCCTTTATATTAAACTTAGTTGTTTTATTTAAACTATTTTATATTAACCTATCTATTTATTTAAACTATTTTATACCAAATCTATCCATTTTATTTAAACTCTTTTATATTAAACTTACAATTCTATTTAAACTATTTTATATTTAACTTAATTATTTCAAATAAAACCACTCCGAGCATTTTAAGCCTAAAATGATTGAATACAAAGATTCAATTAAATAACGATATTGTGATGCATAATCTAAAATCGAACGTGAAGTTTGATAATGAATCGATCTGTAAATATGAATTTGAAATGATATCGAATAATTGATCTATTTAAGAAATTGATAAATAAAATCGATATTTGACGTTAATTGATTTACAACGTTGAAGTGTGATTTTAAATTTAATGGTCAGTATAGTCATACTCTCTGCCAATACCGATATCACTTTAACAACTGTGCATGTGGTGGAGAATCCAGAGTGAAGTAGGATGGTTTAGCGAACGGTAGAGGAATGAAATAAGAGAACGATGATGGATGGCCTTGATCTTCGAGTCATAATTAAAATAACTAAAACATGAGCCATACCTGTAACACCCCATAAATTTAAACCAGAACACTATAATGATAAACTAAAGAATACCTAATTAAATGTTGGGAATTAAGTAAAACAGGCTTCGCCATTGCATTCGTCTTGGAATTCTGCTTAAGATAGACTCCGAGTTTGCGTAAAACGGACATCGTATGAAGAAGATATTAAGGTTTGAAGTTTATATACATATAAGCCATTTAGATATAAATAAATAATATCCAGAATTCAAATCAATGACGCGGGGAAGGGGGAAATCTGCCTGTTAGGGGTCGACCCCGTTTCCTATGGGTGTCGACCCATGGGTCGACCCCATAACGAGGGCGTCGACCCCAGGGTCGACCCCACCAAGATCTGAGCAGATTCCAGCCTTGCACCTGGACACAGTTCTAAGCGAGATTTGTTGACCATAGGCTATAAATAGGACCTCATTCTCATTGTTTTTATTCACCAAAAACAATGGAGACAATGAGGTGCTGCCTCAACTCAGTTTGAACTAGCCTATTCTTCTTCAACAAGTTATACGTATTCAAGGATCTGTGCTGCAACATCTACAATCGATCCTCTGTTCTTTAGATCCAGTCACAGTGAGTTTATGTTGCTTTTAGATATAAACACCTAAAAAGTAATCTTGACATGTTTATAAGTTTGGATCTAAGCCTATGCCTGTTAGTAACCTGAATCATAACAGATCTGCCATTACTTGTATACCTAATTTACTGCTTAGTTCTCATATGCTTGTTTATGATATCCCTACTCTATTAGTTTACCTAATCATGTCACCGTATGCTTATTCTGTTAGTTTGCCTAATCATGTCACTGTATGCCTACTCTGTTGGTATGACCAATCCTATCATCTATGCCAATTTTATTTACTATGCCTATTCTTGTTCTCTTCTCTCCCACTTTCCCTTTTTGTTTTTATAGTCAGGATACCCTCGAGCTTAGGCCTATCACCAAAATACGCGAGCGCACAAAATTGGGAATGGCTGGGAAAGATAAATTGGGGCATAACTTATGTTGTAAGTCATGATTGGGACTTAGGGGGATAATCTATACCTTGATCTAAACTTTCATTTGGGGCATAACTTGTATCGTGAATCAAACGGGGATTTGGGGCATAATAAACATGAAAATTGGTTAGTAATGGACATGCCTAGATTTATAGTAACTAGAAACTATAACCGCACATAGACACGAGGTTAGATTACACTTGTGGTAGAAGCCTGCCCGGAACTGCCCGACAAATCCAGCATCCACAAGTGGTTAATCTAATGTGAGGGGTTAAGTGCAAAATTGTACACATAACGATGCTGTGACACGAGGTTAAGTCCGATTTGTAGTAGAAGTCTGTCCGGACCCAACCAATATATCCACAATCCACAAGTGGTAGACTTAATGTGAGAGGTCTAGCACATTAATAACCATAAATGAATGAATGGTAACAAACTTGTAATACTTAACCTGTTTGAATTTGTGAGGGTTATATGAACCTGTCAACTTAAGTAGGGGTTAAGTAAACTTGCTTGAATCAGTGGGAGGGTTAAGTTAATCTTGTTAAATATGTAGGGACGGGTTATACATATAAACCCGACAAACTTAACCTGTTGGAGTCATGCAATCTTGTTAGACTGGTAGGCATAACCTGTTGAAATCCTAGTAGTGGGGATTCAAGCCTAGTGGGAAGCTTGTATCATCTGGTGTGTGAGACCCGTATCAGTCAGTAACCTATCTTGGTATCAAATGGAGAACCTCGAACTAGGTCGGGGTCAGGGCATACTTACTGAGTTGGTTATTAGAGGTCCATCTAAGGGACGATGTGGGCGGCACATTCCGACAAGGTCATGTGCCTGCATGGGTCCAGATTCCAGGAAAGATGATAAGACGCCGTGAAACCGGTAGATATGGTTGTGCATCTTGTAAACAACGGGGTTTCCACTTTAGGAAGTGATACATCCTACTGTAGGGCCAGCACATGGTATCTACGAGTTAGGAAGGCGATCGAATGGGGCTAGTAGTTAGGGTACATCTAGTCTTGCTTGTTTAGGAGCCCGTTATTATCGTTGTGGGTAACACCCATCGGTTCTATTGGGCTACTTCTTATTGTATGGGGGTAAAACCTCTTACTAGAAGTACACCTAAGTCTACCATCTTGTACTTGTAGGGATCATCTTGTTCTGTTATACTAGAATTGGTGCTGAGAAAAGCATTAGAGAAGCGCAATATGTTCTATTTTGTTTATCCTGTTTACCTTGTTATACCTGCCTGATGACACTACTACCTCCCTCTCCAGTTTATATGTCTATCATGATGCTTTTACTTATTTATATGCTAAAAGTAACCGGACTCCCCAGACTTTATGTCTGACCCATTTTGTTTCCTCTTCTCTCTCTTCTGTCCCCCTCCCCCAAGTTTTCAGGGTGGGAATACTCAAGCTTGATCAGGATTCTTCTTTCATTCTGCTTGGAGCTGCTTAGATGTACCGCTTGATTTCGTATCTTCTCTACTATGGCTATATTTAGGAGATTATGCTCTTTTTATGTATTATTGTACTTTGATGATGATTATGGTACAAGACAGAAGTTTTCTGTTAATGTAGTGAGTTTTCAGTATATCAAACTTATTATGTAATTGGGTTTGGACCGCGAAGCTTTTCTATTTAATAAAGTTTTAATTCCGCTGTTATTTTATATCCGTATTGTGATGTTTCTATTTCTGTTTACCTATAACACTTCATGAAACTTAATTCATTTTGATAAAGAGTGACATTAACGGACGTGGGGTGTCACATTTGGTATCAGAGTAGATGGTTACCAGATTGGATAAAAGATTTCGAAAATTGTTTTCAAAAAGGTTTTAAACAAAGCATTTTCAAAAGAAACGTCTGTTTTGAAAATCCCCAAAGCCATACGAAATATCTTTCGATTCTCTGTTTGAATCCCTTTTTCCTTTTCTTTTCAGCATGTCTAGGGAACCTAATATTCCTGAGGGCATTCAGATACGACTTGGTTTCATAGGTATCTGAAGGCTACAACACCTGCCGAAGGCCAAGCAAACGCCCCTCCCCCAGATGCAACCGTTGTTCCTCCTCCTCCTACTTCACATGTTGATAAATTCTCAAAGATATGCAAAGATTTCTATGCTTTGGGCGGAAAGCCATTCCGAGGAACTAAGACTTTTGTAGAAGCAAGGAATTGGCTTAAACAGACGGAGGATTTGTTTGGAATTTTTGAACTTGACGATCGTAGGAAGATTCAGTTAGCCATTTGGCAGCTAAAGGATGAGGCCTCGTATTGGTGGGAAGTGGCACATGCGGGACGTCCAGTCGAGACTTGGGATGATTTCCGATAGAGATTCGAAATGAAGATTCTTTATCAAGCCGAGCAAAGTATATAAATGGAAAGGTTTTCGGCACTTAAGCAAGGGGCCCGGTCTATCAAAGAGCATGTTAATAAATTCAATCAATTGGCGAGGTTTGGTTTGGAGTTAATGAATATCTCGCACAAGAATGCTTTGAGGTTTGCTAGAGGATTGAATGAACCCCTTCAAGGGTTGGCTATGTCTCACATTCCGATGGGAGCAACTTTTTAGAAACTCGTTGATATGGCATTGATGCATAAAGAAGATAAAGGTGAAAAGAAAGAGGCTACGGTTGAGGAATCACAAAACAAGAAAGTGTGACCCAATAAAGAACAATAGCAACAGAAAAAGAAGGGTGGAAAGAACGACAAAGCCCGAGAAAAGAGAAAATGTCATAATTGTGGGCGCGTGGGTCATTTGATCAAGGATTGCAAGAAAAGGAAGAGTGCTTGTTTCCATTGTGGAGAGGCCGGACATCTTGTTAAGGATTCCCGAAGAAGCAAGGACATGGCCAAAGGGCAAGATCTTCTGGAGGGCAGGTGCATGCCCTCTTGGCCAGTGCACTAGATTAAGGTAGGAAAATTTTCCTTGAAGGTTTGATTTCTCTTTCCAATCATCCTGTTAGAACTTTTTTGATTCTGGCGCTTCACGTTATTTTATATCTGATTCTGTGGTTAATCTCTGCACCTTAGTACCAGTATGGTTTTGGATCCCTTTGTTGTCTCAAACCTCATTGGTGGTACGACTCATTTTTCTATGATTTGTGGGGGTTTGAGAATATCTGTATTGGGCGTCGAGTTTGAATGCGATGCATATGTGCTTGGATTCATGGGCTATGGTTTGATTTTAGGGATGGATTGGCTAGCCATGTATGGTGCCATTTTAGATTGTGAGAGGAGAGTCATTAGACTTTTGACTTGCCATGGCAGGACCCTTAAGATTTCTTATGACCCTAAAGGGTCTGTCATGCTTAGTTTCCTAGAGTCGCTTGATGCATCTATCGATGATCTACGATCTGTACCAGTAGTCTGTGAGTATCCTGATGTTTTTTAGGAGGTTCAGGGCTTACCTCCGAGGCGTGATATTGATTTCCGTATATACTTGGTGGACAATGCAAAGCCAGTTGCTTTGCCTGTGTGCCATATGGCTCCAAGAGAAAGGAGGGAGCTCAGCAAGCAAGTAGGGGAGCTACTTGAGAAAGGATTTATCAGGCGAAGCATATCTGAATGGGGTGCTCCAGTAGTATTCACCACTAAGGCGAATAGTTCGCTTCGCTTATGTGTGGATTATAAAGAGTTGAATAAACTCACTAAGAAGAATAGGCACCGACTTCTGAGGATAGATAATCTGTTTGACCGGCTTGTTGGTGCATCTGTTTTCTCTCAGTTAGACTTGGCCACGGGGTTTCATCAGTTGAGGGTGGCCGAGGACAGTATAAACAAGACCGCTTTTAGAACTGCAGATGGTTTCTTCAAGTGGTGCGTCATGCCTTTTAGGTTGACGAATGTGCCCGCCTATTTTGTTGATCTGATGAGTAGGGTGTTTCGGGAGTTTCTAAATAAGTTCGTTGTGGTCTTTATTGATGACATCTTGATTTTTTCAAAGAGCGAGGAAGAGCATGCCCTACTTAAGTGAGGTTTTGAAAACTCTCCGTGCGCACCAGCTTAAGGCAAAATTCTCCAAATGTCATTTTTGGAGAAAAGAAGCGAAATTTCTAGGGCATGTGGTCTCTAAAGATGGGATGCCAGTAGATCCCGCAAAGGTAGTTACAGTTCAAGATTGGCATATCCCAAATAATGCATTGGAGGTGAGGATTTTTTTGGATTAGCGGGCTATTATAGGAAGTTCATTAAGGACTTCGCAAAGATACCGGCCCCATTCACCAAACTGACGAAGAAGAATCTGACATTTTCTTGGGGTATAGACTATGAGGATACTTTCCAGCGATTGATGAGGGCTTTGACAACAGCCCCAGTCTTGACTTTGCCTGATGGGAACAAAGTGTTCACAATATTCACTGATGCATGTGGTATAGGGCTTGCTGCGCTTCTGATGCAAGAGGGAAGGGTAGTATGTTATGGAGGTAGACAGTTAAGTGTTCATGAGAAGAACTACCTTACACATGACTTTGAGTTAGCTGCCATAGTATTCGCGCTTAAGACTTGGTGCCATTATCTACTAGGAGAGAAGTTTGAGTTATACACCGATCATAAATTTCTCAAGTACTTGATCTCGCAGAAGGTTCTCAATTTGAGGCAACAAAGATGGATGGAGTTCCTAGCATCCTATGACTTTGAGATAGCTTATATCTCGGGCAAGGATAATGCAGTGGCAGATGCATTGAATAGGCATAGGATGACCTTAAGTCCTCTATTTGTAGAGAGGTGGAGCTTGGAGTTTATATCGACTTTTGATTTTAAACCCTCCACCGAATTTACACCTAGTTTATTGGCATCATTAGAGGTGCGACCTACTATGTTGGACCAGATAGGAACTTCGCAACGAGAAGACCCACGGATATTAGGTATCTTGGATAGGCTCAGTAGAGGGGAGACTTCCAGTCACCTCAGTAGATGTTCCACGGATGATAGAGGGTGGTTACGACGAGATGGAAGGCTTTGTGTTCCCCGAGTTGGAAGTTTGCTGAAGACAGTCCTTGAGGAAGCCCATCATTATAGGATGACTATTCGTCCTGGTGGTGATAAGATGTATAAGGATATGAAGAGGGTTTTCTTTTGGGATGGGATGAAAAAAGATGTAGCAGAATTTGTTTCTTGATGTTTGGTTTGCCAGCAAGTCAAGGCTGAGCAAAGGAAACCCGGTGCTTTACTTCATCCTTTGGAGGTTCCACAATGGAAGTGGGAGAGAGTCTATGGGTTTCATTAATGGTTGCCTAGATCGAGGAAAGGTGACACCAATATTTGGGTTATAATTGACAGGCTTACAAAGAGCGCTCATTTCATTCTTGTTAAGAGTAAGAGAACGTCAGCATGGTTGGCAGCAATTTATCTTCGTGAGATGGTCCGTCTATATGGAGTACCTTCCAGTATTGTGAGTGATCATGACCCCATATTCACTAGTGAGTTTTGGAGGAGCTTGCAAGAGGCATTAGGTTAACAGTTGTGTTTGAGCACCGCTTATCACCCTCAGACCGATGGGCAGACGGAAAGGGTGAATAGAGTTCTTGAGGATCTTTTAGGACTATGTATCCCTAGACTTAGGAGGGATTTGGGAAGAGCATCTTCCTTTGGTAGAGTTCGCCTACAACAACAGTTATCAGGCTAGTAATGGCATGGCACCCTTCGAAGCATTGTATGGACGACCCTGTAGATCACCGACTTGTTGGTGGGAATCTACAGAAATGCTTCTACTTGGACCTGAGATGATTAGGGAAACTTCAGAGAAGATTGATCTTATTCGCAGGCGCATGAAGGCAGCTCAGGACATGCGGAAGTCCTACGCAGATAGAAGAAGGACTGACATTGAGTTTGAGGTGGGAGACATGGTTTTCATCAAGGTATCACCTTTGAGGAATGTGGTTAGTTTGGATCTGTAGGGTAATTGGCACCAAGATGTGTAAGGCCATTTCCCATAACAGAAAGGATTGGCCAAATGGCCTATAGAGTAAAGCTACCAGAGAGACTGTCTGCTGTTCATTTTCCATGTTTCTCATTTACGGAAGTGCTTGCATGACACCGCGGAAGTAGTTAAGCCGAGTATGCTTAAGGAAGTAGAGGTGGAACGGGAGGCGAAGGTTAGACGAGTTCCTACCCGTAATCTTGGATCAGAGGTTAAGAAGCTACGCAATCGAGAAGTCAAGTTGATGAAAGTTCAATGGGGAGAAGACCCCAAGAATGCAACTTAGGAGACTGAAGAAAAGATTCGTGCTTCATACCCTTTTCTTTTCAAGGGTATGTTCTTAACTTCTTTTCCAAAGCTTTTATTCGTGTTTGTTTCTACCGTTTAAGTATATCCTATCGTTCGAATATTCGACCTTTAGGTAGGGAACCCATGGATGTAAACATGTGTTTGAAGCATGTTATGTTTGATGGATGCAAGTGGATGCAAACCTTTGATAGTGGTTGCACGTGGATGCATATACACACACATTAGGCACTAGATCGGCTCAATCACTCTCATACTGCATATGGATGCGTGTGCCTTTTTTCTTCTCATTTATGGATGGAAGTGGGTGTATCATCATATGGATGTTGCATTTGGATGAATGATTGTGCAACATATAGAACTTACGTGTTATAGTAGGATTATTTGCATACATATTGGATTCATGGCACTAACATACATTGCGTTAAGGAGGTCGACTGAATCAGTAGACCGCCTAATCTTTCGCACTTGCATAGGGACATATGCACACACCTGTGAATATGTTCATATAAGCATTAGAAATATTTAAGGATAATGGATGCCAATGATTGCTGGATGAGTAGATGGATGATGGATGTTAGGATATACATTCTTCTAAACTTGGAGATTTCGAGAACGAAGTCCTTTAAGTAGGGGAGAATGTAACACCCCGTAAATTTAAACTAGAACACTATATTGATAAAATAAAGAATACCTAATTAAATTTTGGGAACTAAGCCAAACAAGCTGCGCCATTGCGTTTGCCTTGGAATTCTGCTGAAGATAGACTCCGAGTTTGCGTAAAACGGAAATCATATGAAGAAGATATTAAGATTTGAAGTTTATATACATATAAGCCATTTAAATATAAATAAATAATTTCCAGAATTCATATCAACGACGCGGGGAAGGGGTAAATCCACCTGTTAGGGGTCTACCCCATGACCCCTATGTCGATGCCGGGATCGACCCTACCAAGATCTGGGCAGATTTCTACCATGCACCTGGACACAGTTCTGAGCGAGATTTGTTGACCATAGGCTATAAATAAGACCTCATTCTCATTGTTTTTATTCACCAAAAACAATGGAGAAATCGAGGTGCTTCCCCAACTCAATTTGAACTAACCTATTCTTCTTCAACAACATTCAAGGATTTGTGCTACAAAATCTACAATCAATCCTCTGTTCATTAGATCCAATCACAGTGAGTTTATATTACTTTTAGATGTAAACATATAAAAAGTAACCTTGACGTGTTTATTGGTTTTGATATAAGCCTATGCCTGTTAGTAACCTGAATCATAACAGATCTTCCATTACTTGTATACCTAATTTACTGCTTAGTTCTCATATGCCTGTTCATGATATCCCTATTCTGTTAGTTTGCCTAATTATGTCACCGTATGCCTATTCTGTTAGTTTGCCTAGTCATGTAACTGTATGCCTACTCTGTTGGTATGACCAATTCTATCATCATATGCCAGTTTTATTTACTATGCCTATTCTTGTTCTCTTCTCTCCCTCTTTCCCTTTTTGTTTTTATAGCCGGGAGACCTTCGATCCTAGGCCCATCGTTGAAATACGCGAGCGCACGAAATTGGGAATTGCTGGGATAGATAAATTTGGGCATAACTTATGTTGTAAGTCATGATTGGGACTTAGGGGGATAATCTATACCTTGATCTAAACTTTATTTTGGGGAATAACTTGTATCGGGAATCAGACGGGGATTTCGGGCATAATAAACATGAAAATTGGTTAGTAATGGACATGCGTAGATTTACAGTAACTAGGAACTAAAACTGCACGTAGACACGAGGTTATATTACACTTGTGGTAAATGCCTTCCCAGAACCGCCCGGCAAATCCAGCGTCCACAAGTGGTTAATCTAATATGAGGGGTCGAGTGCATAAATGTACACATGAGGGTGCTAAGACACGAGGTTAAGTCCGACTTGTTGTAGATGTCTGCCCAGACCCAACTAGTATATCCAGCATCCACAAGTGGTAGACTTAATGTGAGTGGTCAAGCGCATTAATAACCATAAATGAATGGTAATAAATTTGTAATACTTAACCTGTTTGAATCTGTGAGGGTTACATGAACCTGTCAACTTAAGTAAGGGTTAAATAAACTTTCTTGAATCAGTGGGAGGGTTAAGTTAATCTTGTTAAATATGTGGGGACGGGTTATACATATAAACCGACAAACTTAACCTATTGTGGTTATGTAATCTTGTTAGACTGGTAGGCATAACCTGTTGAAATCCTTGTAATGGGGATGCAAGCCTAGGGGGAAGCTTGTATCATCTGGTGTGTGGGACCCGTATCAGTCAGTAACCTATATTGGTATCAAACAGAAAACCTCGAACTAGGTCGGGGTCAGGGCATACTTACTGAGTTGGTTGTAAGAGGTCCATCTAAGGGACGGTGTAAGCGGCACATTCTGACGGGGTCATGTGCGTGCATGGGTCCGGATTCCAGGATGGATGATAAGACACCGTGACACCTGTAGATATGGTTATGCATCTTGTAAACAACGGGGTTTCCACTTTAGAAAGTGATACATCCTACTGTGGGGCCAACATAGGGTATCTACGAGTTAGGGAGTCGATCGATTGGGGGTAGTAATTAGGGTACATCTAGTCTTGCTTGTTTAGGAGGCCGTTATTATCGTTGGGGGTAACACCCGTTAGTTTTTTTGGGCTGGTTGTTATTGTATGGGGTAAAACCTCTCACTAGAAGTACACCTAAGTCTACCATCTTGTACTTGTATCAGTCATCTTGTTCTGTTATACTAGTATTGGTGCAGAGAAAAGTATTAGAGAAGCATAATATACTCTATTTATCCTGTTTACCTTCTTATGACATTGTTACCTCCCTCTTCAGTGTATATGCCTATCATGATGCTTTTACTGATTTATATGCTAAAAGTAACTGGACTTGCCAGACTTTATGTCTGACTGACACGACCCGAACTCTCTATGTTTTTTCAAATATGGGTTCAACAAAACTAATTTCATCGAATTCGGAGACTGTTTCAAAAACGGCCATTTTTCAGTCGATTAAATTCGAACTAAAATGACAAACACCTTTAAATTCACCACGCTCACATATTATTTCCAAAAATTATGAAAATTGGAATCTAGCAATAATTTGACATTCCGGATCCAACAAAAGTGGTCTCGTCGAAATTGGAGTTCTTTTGCAAAATTGCTAGTTTTAAGGGCTATATTTCCATAGCGACTATTCTGAATCTTCAACTGGACATGACTTTTTATTCCCACTATGAAATTTCAATTTTTCAGATTCGTTGGAAAGATATTTTCAAATAGATTCTAATATTTTTGGTTTTACTAAAATCCGATTCATTTTGAATCTTGTACATTCATTTGAAATTTGAAATCGATTTTTCAAACTACGCGCCATTTTCAATTCCTTTTATAATTAAAATAAATATTTATATTCTAACGTCGATTCAAATAAATATATACGTTCTAATTCTATTCAAAATAGATTTCTAGTCATTATTATTTAAAATAAATCATTTTAAATATCCAAAATTCATTAAAATTGCCAAAATAAAAATTTTAAATTGGTTATGATTTACCGGGTTGTTACAATCTCCCCCACTTAAAATCTTTTCGTCCTCGAAAAGGAACGAAGCTGAAAGTTGTTTAACTAACCAACTCAACTTCAGTTTGGCATTCATTCTTCAATTTTTCAGTTTCTAAGAATTTTCCAATTCTTCAAAAATTTGGCTAACACCTTGAATTTTCGAAAAATTTCACCATAACCTTCTTTATACGGGAGCACCGGGAAAATTCCCAAACCGCCACACAGGCCCACTCATCTCAAAAAGAAAAAGAAAAAGCCAAGCGGCTAGTCAATCAGCTCATAAAATCATCCAAACCCAAGAAATTAGTAAACATGTACCTATTTGTCGGGTATACAATTTTATTCCTCTTCTCTAGCCTCCTTGCTATGACCTGTTCAATGTATGTACATGTATATCCATGCAATTTCCAAACAATTTCCAATTCAATTCAAATTTGACTCAATTTGGCTTAATGGTTCAAAATTTTAATTAATCAAACCAAATACCAAACAACACAGTTAGCAATCAATTAGTTGATTATCGTTTCAAACACATAACTTTAGATATATATACAAAAATCATGTTTTTGATGCCTATTCACAACAACAAACCCTATCTAGTTTTGGTTCTCACACCAATCAATTGGAAATATATCGATATCACACTTTCGAAACTCGAGCACAGATGCTGATGATGTGGCCACATCATCAGAATCATCCCCGGGCGACTAGAGTATGATTATATATCTATCCTATATATGAGGCTTCGACTACACGTTAATTACACGTATATTCAAAATCTCTAAATACTCGATTGTCCAACATCAATCTAAAATAAATATTCAAATACGAATAATCAGATTAAATTTTCAAAACTAAATTTGTTTTTATTTTTGAAAACAACACTTTTTACACTCGTTCTAGGATACTACTGATCCTATCTCTAACGAGTCATTCCCATTAGATATTACTAATCCAATCTCTGATGAATTCTTTCGTTATTTCTAATGTGCCTTGTTCTCAAGCTCAGTAAACCAAAGCTCTGATACCAAACTGACACGAACCGAACTCTCTATATTTTTCAAATACGGTTTCAACAAAACTAATTTCATCGAATTTGGAGACCGTTTGAAAAACTGTCATTTTCCAGTAGATTAAATTCAAACTGAAATGACCAAACACGTTTAAATTCACCACGCTCACATATTGTTTCCAAAAATTATGAAAATTGGAACTAGCAATAATTTGACAATCCGGATCCAACAAAAGTGGTCTTGTCGAAAACAGAGGTCATTTGCAAAATCGCTATTTTTAAAGACTATATTTCCATAGCGACTATTCTGAATCTTCAACTAGACATAACATTTTATTCTCGCTATGAAATTTCAATTTTTCAGATTCGTTGGAAAGATATTTTCAAATAGATTCTAATATTTTTGGTTTTACTAAAATCCAGTTTATTTTGAATCTTGAACATTCGTTTGAAATCGAATTTTCAAACTACCGCGCCATTTTCGATTCCTTTTATAATTAAAATAAATATTTATATTCTAACGTCGATTCAAATAAATATATACGTTCTAATTCTATTCAAAATAAATTTCTAGTCGTTATTATTTAAAATAAATCATTTTAAATATTCAAAATTCATTAAAATTGCCAAAATAAAAATTTTATATTGGTTCTGATTTTCCGGGTTGTTACACTGACCTATTTTGTTTCCTCTTCTCTCTCTTTCATTTCCCCCCTCAAGGTTCGCAAGGTAGGAATACTCAAGCTTGACCAGGATTCTTCTTTCATTTTGCTTTGAGCTGCTTAGATGTACCGCTTGATTTCGTATTTTCTCTACTGTGGCTATATTTTGGGGATTATGCTCTTTTTATGTATTATTGTACTCTGATGATGATTTTTGTACAAGAAAAAAGTTTTATGTTGTTGTAATGAGTTTTCAGTATTTCAGACTTATTATGTAATTGGGTTTGGACCATGAAGCTTTTCTATTTAATAAAATTTTAATTGCGCTGTTATTTTATATCTGCCTTGTAATGTTTCTGTTTCTGTCTACCTATAATGCTCCACGAAACCTAATGCATTCTGATAAAGAGTGACATTAATGGACGTGGGGTGTCAAAATACCCAGGTCAAGTAAGGTTACATCTTCGACCGGACACACTTATTTGATACCACGCCTCTTACTTTGTAATTGATTGGTGGCCACCTCTGATTTATAGGAGTATTGTACAGGGTCAACGGTAATTGTGACCATGCGTAACCAACAGCTTGGGTCCACAATATGGTAGAATCCTGCCATTGGGTATAGCCTCAGTGTCTTGTCATATTATCCTGATCGAGCTTCCTAAGATTTTGATTTGTGTTGTTTTCTATAGAGTACCCTCTGATGTCACTAGTTTACTGTGGGTTTACGGTATTGTATCAACGATATAAGGGTTAAAATGTAATCCTTCTTACACTATTTTAAATATCAGAGTTTATAATTTTTTAATACAGAGGAAGTCTAGATATATAAGTTTTCTAGATGAGTCTTTAGAAAATAGCAAATCGTTACATAATTCTTAAAAGGACAACTGCATGTGGTATGGTTAACTGATATAGAGAAAATATATTAGAAGACTTGAATGTTGCAACTTGTCACCATAAGAAGTATTAGTTACCATTAAAATTTTAGAAAATACCTCAATTATGAAGGCTAGTTATAATGCTAAGTATAAAAATACAACTGCAAGTAATGGAGTGTGATCTACGAGAGAAGATATGTTGAAATTTGTAACAACCTGTTATTCTTAACGATTTAAAATCGAATTTTTATTTTGAAAACATTCTGCAATTTCATGTAATGGGAATTTTAAATTTGTAATGCGTACAATGAGATGTTGCAGCTGTGAAAATTTCGTCGGAAAATTTGAATGTTTGTCGATCGCGCAATTTTCAGTGCAAAGCTGGCGCATATCAGTCCAAATTTTAGCGATTTTAAAATCTCTTCGAAACCAGTTCGGACGAACATGAAAAATATTCTATTCGTTGTCACGAATCCAACGGAAAAATCCGTTTCGCGAAAATCGGACGTTTTGATCTCCGTTTAATTGTTTTTCTGTCCGAATTTTACGTTTAAAGGGGTCCGTAATGCGTTTTTGAACGGAGCATCTTGGCACTGCAAATTTTATACCGTTGTGTCCCCCTCATCGTGCTGATTTCCGCAATATATTCATTTGTCAGTTTCGGTGTTTGGTTCGCGCTGAAATTGCGAATAGGCTTGTGCAGTTCATTTTTGATACAAAGTCATTCGAGTTCGATGTGTCCCTGTTTCGATTCAGCATATTTTTCTAACCGTTTTGGGTCTGCAAACCCAATCTGTAATGTTCGCATGATGCTAGGAAAGACAATAATGTGAATAGCCTTATGTTTATAATATGTGAACCATGCATGTGTTGTACCACTTTCTTCCAATTTGCAAAGCCATGCGACTTGTTTCCAAACCATTCATGCATGCCTTGACATTAACATAAATTTGCCTTCCACCTTCCATTTTAATTCTCTTTATATACGTTTCCATTCCAACATTTACACTTCCATTAATGCATGCAACACAAATTACCATGCACCTCATTTTATGCCTTCATGTTTCCAAACCGGTGCTTTTACTGTCGTTCCTTCTGATCATTGAAAAGAGTGCGGCAAAAAAAAGTGACTCTAGTTTGAACGTGTACTGCTCAAATAATCAATCAATAAATAAAAATATCATTCGTTTTGCCCCAAATTCCCGTTCAAACTTGGACCGTTTCTAATGCCTCGTTTTCCCCATCAGTATTAAAATAGAAGCCACTTCTTTTATTTTTGTTGCTCCTTCTTCTTTCCTCCCTGCCTCGAGCTCACCGACATTTCAATGCTTCTCAACCCATCTCGATTTCCTTCTTCTTGTCCCCTACTTCACGTCGATGACCAGCTCCGCTCGTCTGCAGTAGCCGCTAAATCCTCTCCGCCTCCCTTCAACCGCGAGTCCCCATCAACCCTCACCTCCGCCCAACCCCGCAACTCCATCCACATCTGGAACCCCTTGCTCTGCATAAGCCCGGTACCGATCCCCTCACCCTTCGTTCACACCTATTTTCCCCTTTCCGTATGCGCTATATTTTCATGAGGTGGTGAATGTATGTATTTTGGGCTGATAGATGTTTGTGTGAATTTGAGTTGGTGCATGCGTGAATGGTGTTTGTGTGATGGCGTGAGTTAGAGTGTGTAGTGTATATATACATGTACTGTGCGTGTTTTATATAAATTATGTTTGAAAGTGTATATTAGTGGTGACTGTATTTGTGTATGTATTGATTTTGGGTGTGAGTATTTTGTGTTTGTATTGAGTAATTTTACCGTGTGCGTTTATAAATTTGTTATATATAATATATATCTGTGTGTATTTTAGTGTGTGAGTTGGACACGGTGTTTGCTTACGGGGTAAAGTGCTTTTAAATTCGTTTGTTTTGAAAAATATGTAAACATAGATTTTAGTTTAAATATATATAAATATAATATATTTTGAGTAAAAAAAAATTGTGTTTTATTTTGTTTGAATTAAATTGGTGTTGTGTTTATAATTGAGTCCCATTTGGTGTTGAGTTCGAACCCGTGCCAAAACCCAATAGCCATACCATTCCAAAACCCAAGAACCGAACCGATCAATTGAGAAGTCCTCCAACTTCCTCTTATAAAAATAAAATAAAATATTGAGTTGATTTTCGAGTTAAATCCAATTGAATCGTGCCTGGAAGTCATCATTTCATTTGACATCAATCATCTACCATCTCGAATCTGTGCCATGAAAGGTGAGTTTATCTCACACCTGACTTACATTTTTCATGGATGTTAGATCAATAATGAACTGTTATTTGAAATGTATAGGATTGTTGGTAGAAATTGTTTGATTTGATATGTATGCACATTTCATATGTGACACGACATATTCATATGACACGTAGTTACATTGATGATATATATACTGTGGTTGATGCTATGTGATTGTCGTTGATACCCTAGTTTTAGGAAAAATCACTAAGGGTTGAAATGATACATACCCGAACGAACATTAGAATAGGGAAAAATCGTTATGGGTTGAAATGATAGACCTGAACGATTTTTAATGAATTTGGGATCGCAGATTGAAATGATAAACCCGTAGGAATTTTATAAATCGCGGATTGAAATGATAAATATCCGTATTACTTGACCATAGGGTAGAAAACTATATATGGACACCGTTGGTCATGTTTTCGAAGTTAACTGATTTGAGAATTTTATATTAATTTAAGGTTTTATATTTTAAAGATTTTAAACTTAAATTTTATAAATTTTAAATTATATGTTTTAAAATGATTTTTTGAGTAAATATAGATTTAAATGTTTGTTTAAGATTTTACTTATAATTTTATCTATTTTAAAGCATATAATTTATTATAAGTATTTTAATTTTGTTTTATTATAATTATTATTTCTTTAAACCTATTTTTATATTATTTTAAACTTATATATGTTTATAATCTATTTCTAATTAATTTTAGAATTTTATAAACTTATAAATATATACATATCTATTTTTAAAATTAAATTTCTTATATATATTTTATAACTTTAATAATAAACTCAAGATGGATAAGTTAGATTTCGCAATTTTCGAAGTTTAAGATGTAAATTTATATAATGATAACTGAATAATGAATGAACTCATATTAAGTTATGAATTCAAATTGATACGAAATTTTACTAGAAATCAATGTGAATTGGGTAAATTAATTTATAATCGATATGAATTGAATTCAAATTTTAATTGATTAAACATGAATTGGAATATATATATATATATATATATATATGTTATATGCGGAATTGGGTTTTATATTGTTTGGTTTGAATTAAGAATTTTGTTAAACTGATGCATAAGAATGGTTTTAAATAGTGATTTGTTTGGATGGAAATATAAGATTTTGATTCAAAATGTAGAAGTAACAATTTTGAAGTATATGACTTGAATTATTAAGTACGATATAATTTGTTTAAATTGAAATGTAACTTTTGACTTGAATCATATATTCGAATTCGAACCAAAATATTGGATTTAAATGAATTGACTTGAAACGATTTCTTATAAAGGAAAATTTTGAATTATTTAAATTGTTTCGAACTTAAATTCTTGCGAATATACCGAACCAAAAATATTATCAAAGTTAAAGGTTTGATATCGATTTAAATGGAAATTGAGATATTTAAGGTATAACTTAAATATAAGTCGATTTTTGAATTTGGGATTCGTTATGCGAATACTTTCATAAATTATAATCGAAGTTATGCGTTATAGTATTATTTTATACTATATTTGAGATCTTTACGATATTGTTTTCCAAATCGATTTGATTTAAGCGATTTAAGTTAGTTATTTTCAAAATTTTAATATAATCGAAGTTAGATATTAAATTTTGATTCCGAACTCGAATATGAGATTTCGTATAAATGATTTTATAAAGTGATTTGTAAAATAATGGCCACGGTGTGAAAAATGTAAACGTTTGGTTGTTAAAGAGACCGGGATCGGCTATTGTCATACTCTCTGCCAATATCGAAAACCACTTTGACAACTGTGTACGCGGTGGAGTTCCAGAATGAAGGGGATGATTTGGCGAACGACTCCATTTTATTTTATTTCATATTAATTACGAGACCCTGACTACCTTGAGTCAGCTTGATGTGGCTAAAACAGGAGCTATGCACGAACCAAGTGAGGTCATACCTCTTATCGAGCACACTTCTTCGATTTTATTCTATTACTGTTGAGATTCGATTTGGGCCCTTTTGATTATGGGAGTGTGTATCGAGGTGGGCGGTAGTAGCTACTATGCGTTACCACCAGTCCGGCTCTGCAAAAGGTGAATCCATCCTGGCATTCCTTCCGTGCCTTGTCACATGCCTTATACGAGCCCACTACGACTTTGTTTTGTACCGTTTTATATGGAGTGCCCTCTGATCAATCTCCAGTTTACGGAGGTATTACGGTATTGTATATACTATGGGAATATATAAATGGTGTAAGGGTAATCATGGTAATCCCGCTTATGCTATTTTGATATTTTTACTTTACTGATAGACACTATTGTATATAGCGTATTATACTATATAGTATTAGTTTGATGGATCCTTAGAGGATGGTGATCCCAAACATCCTTTAAGTTACTGACTGCATTTCATCGAACATTTCATTTGAGTTGATTTACTTCTATGAGAATGTTAGTCCTGATCCGAGTTGTTTTGTTTTGCATTATTGCTTGGGTCAGATCGAGTATTACAGCTTTAGTGGTTCACTCTTGAAGTTTGAAGCTTATTTTGGGGTTTTCTCACTTATATCTATTGATCAGTTGATCCAGTTTCAACTATAATTGTCATTCCTATTTCTTATAGTTATCATTTATTTATGTATCTGAAATTCATGGTATTAGATTTCCGCTATATCATTTATGTAAACTCTGATGTAAAATTTATTTAGTAGCTTCATGAACTACTATTATATGTTGTATTTTTCCGCTGCGAGATATTATATTGCTCTGTATCATGTTTGTGATCTATGATTCTATGATTTATTCTGTTTACCCCATAAGCTAATAACAATCTGTTGTTTTGGACGTTTCGAATTGATATGTTTTGTCGATTCGGCACGGTCAAAATGGCGGGTCGTTACAAAATTGTTTGTAAAGAAGCATCATGTCTGTTTTTAGAGAGATGATGTGGAAACCGATCATTTAATATATTTAATGCCTCTTATTTGAAGTTATCTATATGGTATATGCATTTTCCATCAACTATATTGCTTGATTGTATTTACAAAACAAACTGGTATAATATATCTTTGTTAGAAACGGTTTGTATGACTTTCACAGGCCCAACATTTGGTAGAGTTCAAGCATTCCTAACAAACGATAGAAAGGAGAACTAAGAATGAATGTTGCTCAAGCTATAAACTACCCCTGGATATAGTTATCTATAAAGAATGAGTTTTGAATTAGAATTAGAAAAAAAATCCATAGGCGCGGTTGATGATGCATTTATGGAAAAAATATATTATAAGTACGAATTGTAAATCGAAGTTTAAAACAATTTAAGTTTTTGAGATTTTTTTGCAAAGTTGGAAGAATGTGGTTCATATACCATTTGAAGAGGAAATCTATTAAGTTTTTCTAGCCATCTTTTTTTTGGTTGTAGAATCTAGAATTGATTGTACGACAATTGGCAGAATCAAAATGTGGTATATAACAAAGAACTTATTTTTCTTATTTTTATGTTTTTTTTACTAGTAGGAGAATTCTGATATCTCCAATTACTGACATTGGTACCGATCTAATGCAATTTGATTATCATTTAATTTGTGATGATCATAAGTTGAAAGTTCATATTCTTCGGTCATCGATAAACAATTTGTTGGACAATAATTACCACAAAATATACTGACTCCAAAATCAATACACGTCAATGATTTTTAGAAAGGTTTGATAAAATATCATAAAACCTTGAAATATATTTGTGATCATCGTTTATCATACAAAATTATTTTTCTTTTGCATGGATAAATAAAATTAAACATCTTGATAAATGGACACAGCAAGAGCAGCATCTTCACATGCTCGATTGAAAAAACATCTTGGTACGTCTAGGGTAACATTTGTTGTAGCATGCTAATAAAGTTGATAGTATATTGTGACAACATACAGAAATAAAAAACAGCTTTAAAAGAAGTGACAAAAATTAACCGTATTTCTTTGGATGCATTCATTTATGACCATTAGAGCTAACTAATATAAGGTCTTCCATATGCATATGAAATATACAAATATAGCATAGAAGGCCTTGCACTATCGACTGAACTCTTAGACGAACATTAGAGATGATTAAATTATATTTCATAAATTGAATAATTGCTCGTGTTTATCCGCACACCTGGGTTTGCTTACATTAAAAGAATATTTGATTCGACCACTATTGAGAAGGAAAAAATTTACTATTTAAGTTAAGGGAAATTGGTTTACTAACCATGACATCAACATTAGAACTTAAAATAGAGAAACACAAAGGTAAACCAACAAGCAGTATGAAAAATCAACTACCAAACATGTTAAATTTCATAAATATACAAACAAGATCTCTCTGCTTTTGAAAATGCAAAAATTACGTAATGACCAGTTTTATACCCATCTTAAAGAAGGATATTACCAGTATGGGGAATGAGGCACTGCACCATAAATGTTAATTAGATCGTGTTTTTAGCCGTATCTAAAACAATTAGGCACGATTATAAGCTATATCAAAAAATGGCGTGTTAAATTATTAGATATGGCTATAAACCACATCTCACTAGTAATAACATATGGATCTTAGCCGTATCTAAATGATTACTAGATACGAATATAAACCGTATCTAAAATATATATGGTTTAATTCAGACACGGTCTTAGATCGTATCTAATTATGTGTGTGTGTGTGTGTGTGTATATAAACAGAAACTGCAACACATATTTTTCATAATACAAAGCATATATACCATAATTTATACATAGGATAACACAATTTATATATACTCAAAGCATAACAAGATTTTTCATAACACTAACACAATGTGCATGCAAGCATATACAATAAAAGGAAACTATCAAAGATTTTTTATCATATTACAAAGTAACAAACGTAAAAAAAAAAGCAGATCGGTCTTATAATACAACAAGAGGCTAGGCCGAGAAGATTGAGCGTACATGTTGATCATGCTGATGAAGTCCACATTGTTGTAAACAAAAGTAGTTATTATGAGAATAAGCTAGATGCTGGTATATAGGATGTACAAAATTTATATGTTTCAAAGCAGTAATGAGCATAATTAAGCTAATTGTTGATGTGTGCATGAATCATGTGCACAATTTGTGCATATTCATGAAAATCCAAACCACTCATTACACAAAATTCAAGTAAAAAACAGTAATGGCGGCAAATCAGGTCAGAAATGGCGACAAAGATACAAGGCTAGCAACATATACATAGGAAAATAGGCATATGGCAGGTCAATAGGTCCAGAGCAGTCAAAATAGTGGGTACAAATACATGTGCAAGTTTAAGGGCATCATAAAACCAAAAATTTACTGTCATGTTCAATATATAATACACACTGGCTCATAAAAGCAATGAAAATGTCCATACAACAGCCACTAAAGTTTTATAACAACACATAAAGATTTATATATACATAGTTTAAAACAAAAGCTTAAATGACCAATCTGATGAAGACAAATTGAAGTCCGGTTTCATCAATAAAATTGTCAAGTTTCATTGATTGGTAGCAAAACTGAATCGTGATAGCCAGCCTGAGTTACAGCAGCACAAAAGCACCAAAATCTACATGAAAAAAGAAGTAATTTTATGCCTGATTGTACACAAAACTTAAAACCAAATATTACTAATGCACACTACATACATATTTGATTAACTTAACAAAAGAACTAGGAATATCATAACAGCAAATATATAAATTATTTCTGCATAAGTTGCACTCGACGGCTTTTCAACTTGTCAAACTTTTCGATTATTTAATCATTGTTGTACTGAATTGCAATCTATTTCTCGATGTTAACTGTCATACCATCTGCAAGAAATTCATCCTCCGTTTTGTTGCGAAGGCTAGTTTTAACTAGCTTCATGGCTTAAAATGGCAAGATGGCAGTGGAAAGACGGTGCTGCAGGTTCAGGGTATTGATCGACTTTCGATCGAAGCTTGGGTTCGAAGTTTCTTTTCTGTTTGATAATCGATACTCGATCTTTTTCAATGCGAAAATTGTAAATCGAATTTTGATCGATTTGGTTTTTTTGATCGATATTAGGTATCGATTCTTTTCTACTGTTTTTTTATTATTCGATACAGGTTATCGATAACTTTCAGTTTTTTTCCTATTTGATGTATCGATACTGTAAGGGGTTCAGTTTTTTTTCTTTTATAAAATGGGCCAATACCAAACCATTCGACACCAGTAACAACCTAATCGACTCGACTAGTCGATTAATTTCTACCCATGCGCCCGAAATTCATACAAAAAGCAAGTCAGACTTCATGTCTATGGTTTGATCTCGATTAGTCGACTAGTCGACGACTGGTCGCGACTAGTCGAACGCCATACTGATGTGAAGGGCATATCATGTCTTTGTGTTTGTTTGTGCATATCTATCTTAACATGTTTATGATGTTAATGACATGATTTCATGAACTTGCATATCCAACATCATATATAGCCGATACACCTCCCCACTTTTTCTGTTTTCTCCAACAAGACTGCATATAAATTCATTATACAAGTTATAAATACTCCACTGCATAGGAGATCGACATTGTAAACATGAATATAGAGAAACTAAAATAGCATTCGGTTCAAAAACAAGTTTTATACTTTAAGCCCCATCCATATGTTTGTGTAATCGATCAGTATATGTCTCAAAGATGAATGAATACACATTGTAAATTGGTTTTTCTATGACCATAGGCTTTTAAATGGAATTAACTGTATACAGGAGTGGAAATTTGATAGTCATTAAAAATGCAAACCTAAAAGAAGAATCACCTGAACTGTAGTCGATCTGCAACACCCGTAGTTTGTGCCCTAGCATACAGAACATCCTCATATACACACAAAAAGGAACAAATAAACCAAAAGAATATTCAAGATGATATCATGTCAAATTTCAGATATCACCGTTTGTCTACTGAATGTCCATTCAATTAATATGCAAGGCATCGTACATGTGCACACAACGAGATACTACATAGAATTAAGTGTAAAATTATATATACCTACTCCAACGTCTAAAGATAATGAATCATATATTCGACTTTCTAGTTAAGAATTTATTGGGTGATCTACCAAGTGGATACATTTTAGCTCACACGTAGGGTCAGTAATCCATGCTTATTAGCTTTATCCAAATGTCGAATGCTGCTTTACTTAACCTTTGGAAAAAGCTGCTTTCACTTGCAACTTTCAAATTCTTTGAAGCAGACTGTGTAATGCAAATTACACTATTGTCTCTGCTACAAAGTAGGGGAAAGTTGCTAGTGAAAGCAACTTTGTACTAAGGTTAAGTGAAGTAGCATCTGACACTTGGATAAATCTAATAAGCATGGTTACCCACCTGGTGGATCACCCATTAAATTATTAACCAGAAAGTCGAGTAATCATCTATCTTCCAAATTTTCAGCAAACATGTTAATATATTTTCAGTAAGCCTGTTACCTCTCTGTAACAACCCAGAATTTTGGGGCCAATTTAAAATTTTTATTTTAGAAATTTTAATGGATTTTAATGTTTAAAAATAATTTATTTTAAATAAGAATGACTAAACTTTTATTTTAAAATGAATAAATTTAATTTAATTATAAAAGGAGTTAGAAACAGCGCAGCAGTTTGAAAATTTGAATTCGAACTTTGATTGGATGTACAGGATTCATAATAAATCAGAATTGAGTGAAACAAGAAATATTTAAATTTGTTTAATAATATCTTTCTAAAGAATCTGAAAAATTGAAATTTCATAGCGGAAATCAAAAGTTATGGCCAATTCAATTTTTAGAAAAGTCGATGTAGAAATTATATATATATTATATAGGGCCCGAAAGGCTACTTTTCACATATGAAGGAATTTCGACTCAAAACCACTTCCATTGAGTTCGAAATGACGTTTCCGCATTGAAAAACAGTAAACACTTATATATTTTGAGTTTCGGAATTTATTTGTTTGAAAATGTATTTTTAATATTAAATACATTGGCCTTAAAAATAGTCATTTTTCGAACGACCTCGGTTTTCGACGAAACCACTTTTGTTGGAACCGGAATGCCAAATTATTGCTAATTTTCAATTTTCATCATTTTTCGAATTAATATGTGAGCGTGGCAAAGGAAAACGTGTTTTGTCAGTTTCGGTCAAATTTAATCAGCTTAAAAATGGCCATTTTTCAAACAGTCTCAGAATTCGACGAAATTAGCCTTGTTAGAACCGTATCGTCAAAACATAACTAGAAATATTTTTCCTGTAATTTTTAGAGGTCGTATGTGGCCCCGGTGGATTTAATTGTGCGTCAGAATTAAATAATTAAATGATTTATAATTTAAATTAAATAAAAACATATTGTAACAACCGAATTGGGTTACGAGGCCTATTCCATTGCGTCCGGAACGGGGGTATTTGCCTAGGAACATTTTTCGTTGAATTTAATTTGGAGTTCCGGACGATATACGAATTTAATAGAATTAAATAAATTAAATAAAAGGGGAAAATACGCGTATAAATACGCTTGCCAATACGAACCCTAAAAACCCTATTTCCAGCCGCCGTTCTAAGCTTTTAATGGCCAAAATCCTTCGATTTTCAAACTCTAATATCTTCCAATCCACTGAATAATAAATCAAGTGCCATATACCAAATCGAAGAGGGATCCGAGCTCTTGAATTTCATACGGAGATGATCATCGATAGGTCATTGTGGAGACCGGAATTGGAGGAGGAAGCGGCGAACTTCAGGTTCGGATTTCGTGGTGGGGGGCCCACCGAGCTGCGTCTCGTTCAGGGCGGCGGCGCGGCTGGTGTAGGGCGACGGAGCGGTGGTGTCGGATGATCGGTCGGCGGCGTGCAGAGGCGGTGGGGGTCAACCCTAACTTCGACGATGGGTTCGGTTTTGAAGCAGCTACCTGGAACGTGTTTGGCAAAGAAGAAGGTTTACGGCAGCGCTTAATTGTAGTGTAATTAAATGTTTAATTCTATTTTTATTTCTTAATAATGTAATTAAACTTCAAACCTTTGTAACTCGTTCAAATCTTATCAGAATTGGACGATTTCAAGTGCGTTAGAATCACGAGGAAAAACACTTCGCTATGGAACTGACTAGGACTGATACAGAGCAAGTCAAAATTCAGAGAAATTTCAGATCTGAATTGTTCGGTGAGATTTCTACATTTTAAAAATAATTAAAATTTAATTATATTTCGTTATTTAAATTCTATGTGTGTATGAAATTAAATCCGGATCTGTGATGTATGTCATTGTATTGGTTGTTTGATGATGATGATGATCGTAGTGAATTGTTAGAACGTATATGTTAGGACTTGACAAAATTGTTAGAACGTATATGTTAGAAATCCGATTGTATATACATATATGTTAGGACTGGATAAAATGTTGATCTGAGATTTCATAGAAATTGTTGTAGAAAATAAAATATCTTATTTTATATATATGGAATGTGGAAAATGTTATGACTAATAAAATATTGCTTTTTATTTGTCGTTAGAAATATCGAACATATTATACAAATAAAATTCTCTTTTTATTTGTCATGTGAAATGTAGAAAACTTGTAGAGGATAAAATGTTCTTTTATTTATACATATGAAATGCATAAAAGCGTGTTCACATTACGAATTTCACTTTAATATAATAAAAGAAAATAAGGAAATTGTTCATGTTAGTGTATACAAACATGTTCACATTAATAAAATATATAATCTATAATTGATTAGAATAATGACATCATTTTGATTACATTATAAAGATTGAAACAAAATCATCATTTTTGATTACATTAGAAAGATTGGAACAAAATTCACATTTGTGTACTATAAAAAGGATTATACATCAAAAATGTAATTTTTAATGTAATTTAGATTTCATTGAAAAGATTAAAATAAAAAGATTATATTTTTATTGTCAGTTTTGTTACAACAAAAGAATAGAAATTTAATATTACACTTTTATGTTAAACTTGATTAGTGAATAAAATTAACATTTTTATGTTAAATATGAGTAGTGAATAGAAAAACATATTTCTACCAAAATATGATTAGTGAATAGGGAAACATATTTTTGTCAAAATATGATTAGTAAATTAAAAAAAACATATTTTTGTCATAATTGAAAGGATGAATAAGAACAGTCATTTAGTCAATTTAAAGAAGTGTATTGGAAATATTTATGTTTGTCAATTTAAAGAATGAACCAAAATTTAACATTTTGTATATTAAAGGGTATTAGATTTTTTTTTTTTTTTTTTTACATTTTTGTATATTTAAAAGAATCAGACAAAAATAGTCATTTTTGTAACTTTAAAAGAATGAAATAAAGATGTACATTTTTGTTACATATGAGAATTAGATTAAAATATACATCTTGATTAGAAAATGTGAATTAGAAAAAAATATACGTTTTTCTTAGAAAATGTGAATTAGATTAACAAGTACATCTTTGCTAGAAAATGCCTATTAGAATAAGAAGTACATTTTTGTTAGAAAATGAATATTAGAATATAAAGTACATTTCTGTTAGTTAATGTAAATTAAAATAAAAAGGAGCATCTTTGTCATTGAATAAGAGTTAGACATTTTTGACATTTAAAGGAAATTATACAAAAATGAACATTTTTGTCATATTAAAAAGAATGAAATAAAAAGTAACATTTCTGTTATTAAATAAGGATTTTCCAAAAATCATATTTTTGTCATTTAGTAAAGATTTTACAAAAATAAACATTTTTGTTATTAAATAAGGATTTTACAAAAGCACATTTTGTCATTTATTAAGGATTATATATAAAAATAACATTTTTGGTCAGAATGTGATTAGTGATTAAAATGAACATTTTTTATGCATTGAAATAGGATTAAATAAAAATGAAAATTTTTATGCATTAAAAAGGGATTAAATAGAGATGAACATATTTTTGGTTATTTAAAAGAATTTCACCAAAATATACATTTTTGGTAATTTAGAAGATTAACACCAAATTATACATTTTTGGTAATTAGAAAGGTTTGCGCCAAAATATACATTTTTGGTCATTTTAAAGATTAAACAAAATAATCATATTTGCTGCATTGAAAAGATTAAACAAAATTGTAACAACCCGTATTTTCAATAACCTGTAATGATGTAAATCGAGGCAGAATTTAATTCTAAAATCTGAATCAAGGGAAAAGGGCTATGCCATTGCGTTCGTCTCGGAAAAATACGCGAAATAGAGTCCGAGTTTTCGAAAATCGGAGTCCGCATGACCCGATTAAGGCCCAACGAAGTTTTCAGAAAATTCCAAAGCAAAAACAGATTTCAAATTCAAACTTGAATTTGAAAAATTAGGCCAGTTTGGGCCAGGCGGGAAAATTCCCGCCAGAGTACCCAAGTCGACAGCCCTGTCGACTTGGGAGTCGACTTGGTTGGATCCAAGTTGACAACCCTGTCGACTTGGCTGTCGACTTGGTCCAGCCGGGCTGTTTAGCCTGGTGCACCATTTTGAGATTGTGTTGAGCTTGGGGGCCAGATTCGATTTTAAGGGCTGAGATTGCAACTAGGGTTTAATCCTATGGCCTAAAACACTTGCCTAATCTATAAATAAGACCCTAACCTAGCCCTAAATCATCATTATTCATTCATACAACTAAACTATGGCAAAATCAATCCTCTCATGGCCTCCACTCTCTTCATAAAATTCCTAAATAAATTTCTAAGTGATTTTCCATGCATACAAGTGTTTTCAAACTTGTATGAGCATCATTAGCTTGCATTCAAGTCAAGTTTCTATATTTGCATCATAAAGAAAGAGTTTTGATCATTTTGGCTCAAGGGTTTTTATGTTAGAGCTTGCATTTTGGGTCTATTTGGTTGCATAAGGGCTTTATCATAGTTTTGTGTGCCTTCATAAGTATTGTAAGCCCTATTCTACTTTCATACTTAAACTCTAAAGTTAAATGCATGATATGCAAGTTTGATATGTTATGATATGCAAGTTTATTATGTCATGCTATGCAAGTTTGAGAAGTTATGATATGCAAGTTTATATGCAAGTTTGAGAAGTTATGATATGCAAGTTTATATGCAAGTTTGAGAAGTTATGATATGCAAGTTTATTATGTCATGATATGCAAGTTTGATATGTTATGATATGCAAGTTTATCATGTTATGTTATGCAAGTTTGATATGCAAGTTCGTCACATGATATGCAAGTATGTTAGGCAAGTTTGGGTTGATCATTTGATTCATGTTATCATGTTATGCAAGCTTATCTTGAGTATATGAACATAAAGCTCCAAGCTTTATGCTAAAGGTTGCATTTTGGCAACATGTAAGTTATCATATCTCTTGTGATAACTTGCATGTGAGGCTAAATGCGAATTTATGGCCATGTCTACATGTCATTTAGCACCATGTATCACCAATATGCCAACTTTGGTTTTATGCATGCTTTTGAGGCCTAAAAATGTAATATGCAAGTATATGAACATATGTACATTTCTTATGCCATTATGTTGAACTTGTGGCTTCAACACCTTTATGTCACGATTATGCCAAGTTCCCTCTTTCTATCCTTTATGCGCTATTGCGATATGTAAGCGATGGGATTGCGTTTGGGGTTGGGTAAACTTAAAAGACATAAAGCATAATCTTGGGAATTTACCTATTAAGTTAGGTCTACCCATTGGGAATTTACCTATTAAGTTAGGTCTACCCAATTGCTTGAAAATTTGTAACATGTTTTGGAAACATGATGGACATGACACTTAGAAAAGATAAGTGTGACCAACTCGAGGTTGGGTTGAGTTTGTAGCATAAACCTACCCGGAACCGACCGGCTTAACTAGTTGCTACAAACAATAGGACCCAATGTGAGAAGTTGGCCATGTTGTACCTTGAACCCGAGGTTAGACCAAGTTGTGGTGTAAAGCTACCCGGACCCGCCCGGCTTAACTAGTAACCACAACAAGGTCTAATGTGAGAGGTTAAGGTGCATTAAATTAATTAATGCCTCGTGATTAGGGTTAAGTCATGGTCCACTTAATACTTAACCAATTTGAGCGTGGTAGATTAATCAGGGTTGAGTCGTGAACTCATCGTTACACTTAACCAAGTTAATCCATGATTATCAAGAGGGTTAAACCGTACTTAACCCACTAGAAAATACTAGCAATGGGGGCCCACTCCGCAGTAACCCCAAAATTTGTATCATTAAGGCCCTAGGGGCTAGGCTAGGGAGGGGGCACGATTACTGGGCTGGAGGTAAGCGACCAAATAAACGACGGCCGGGTGGTACGCCGATGTAGTTCCGGACGGACTATGGTCGTGCACGTAGTCCGTATTTGGAGAAGTCACCCATGGGTACCAGTAGATCGAGACTGTGCACTCATGTTTATGGTGTCCAAGGGGTTGGCACCCTAGGGCTTGATACACCCGAAGGGTGGACCCGGCACAGTTCGACTACAATTATGTTTGGGCCGTATTGACACCGACACGTGACGAGTTAGGCTTAGGGAGCCGATCGACTAGACCGTTTGGTTGGACCTTGTATTAGGGTCATTTCATGTTATTGGGCCAAAGCTTGGGCCAAGGGATCAATACTTGTATATTCAAGTCATGTTAGTTTGCTAGTACACCTGTGGTGCAAAACCTTAAACCTGATTATGCGATGACACCTTTATCTACCTTGTTAGTTAATCATCATGCTAGTATATGGTTATCCTTATGTTCATCCCTGCTGCTCATGCCAGTTAACTTTATCAGTTTACATTGATTGTAGTAGGGCTTACTCAGTCTTTTTGACTGACCTGTTTTCTTTCGCCTCTTTTCTTCCGTTTCCCCCCCCAGGTTTTCAGGGTGGGAATATTGGAGCTTAGCTTGGATTTCTGACCACTTGCTTGTGGGATTTTAGCTCATGTACGGTCTCGACATGAAGCTAGCTATGGTTATCACTTATTTTGGGGATAGTACTTATGTATTTCAGTTTTTCAGAAATGTTGTTTTTATCTAGACTTGTGTATTTGGAAAATTGACATTATGTTGTACCAGACATGTTTTGAAATGGTTTGAAATCTTCCGCTGTTTTATCTATGTTATTTACTCTGTTTACATATATACATATGTTCTTGTTCTGCCTTGATATATCATTATGCATGTTTACCTGATTCAAACGCCCCTCCAAAGTCAGAGTGCTTGCAAGAGTCACCCTGGCGGAGGCGGGGTGTTACATTTGGTATCAGAGCGAGGTTTACGAGAAGGAACAAAAAGGTTTTTAAAACTTTTGGAAAACTATTTTCAAAACCAAGTATAAAGTATTTTCCAAAGAAAAGTCTAGTTTATTTTAAAGGCTATTCCCCAAAAAGCCATTATCAAAATTCCTTTGTTTTTCTCCATTCTGAATCTGTCTTTTCCTTCGTTTTTAGTATGGCCGATAACTTTGCCATTCCGGAGGGAGTACACGTACCTGTTTGGTATAGGAGACTTTTGGAGGCTAGGACGACCGAAGCCGGCCCCGCAAATATTACTCCTCCTCCGGTAGTTAATGTTCCTCCTCCTCCAGTCGCTGAGGTTCCTCTTCCACCTTCCCCTCAGCATCCAAAAAAGGATTTCGCGGAGATTTGCAAAGACCTTAGGGCGATAGGTTGCAAGAATTTCATTGGAACCGAGACTTTCGTAGAGGCCAGGAATTGGTTGAAAGAAACCGAAGATCTTTTCACCTTCTTTGATATAGATGACCGTAGGAAGGTTTTATTGGCAGTATGGTTGCTAAAGGAAGAAGCTGCACGTTGGTGGGTGGTCACCACCGTTACTAGGCCAATTGAGACTTGGGATGACTTTCGGGGAAAGTTTGGACTAAGGTTCCTATCACTGAAGCAAGGGGACATGACTATTAGGGAATACATAGATAAGTTTAATCAACTGGCTCGGGTCGGTTTAGACTTGGTCAACACAGCTCAGGAGAAGGCCCTATACTTTGCCCTAGGATTAAACGAGCCATTACATGGTTTAGCCATGACTCATATACCCTTGGGGGCAACTTTCGAAAGTTTGGTGAATATGGCCCTACTCAATGAAGGGAATAGGAGTGACAAGAAAGAGATCAAGATGAATGGTACTCAAGCCAAGAAGACTGATTCCCAGTGGAAAGGAAATCAGGGTAATTCAAGCGGTCAGAGCAGTCAAGGCAATAAGAACAAGAACAAGAGTCAAGGCAACAAGGGGAACAACAACAAGGGCAATAACAAAAAGGGAAAGTGCTATTATTGCGGGTTAGTTGGGCATCTTATTAAGGAATGTAAGAAGAGGAAAAGGAAGAATGGCGAATGCTTTCATTGTGGTGAGTTTGGACACTTCACTAGGGATTGCCCGAAGAAGCGAGGGCAAGGCCAGGGTCAGACTCAGCGTGTTGGACCTTCGGGAGGGCAAGTTCATGCTCTCAATACCGCTCCAGTTCCCGATCGAGGTAGTATTTCTGTTGAAAGTCTTGTATATATTTCTAATTTTCCCAGTTCGTACCTTGTTTGATTGTGGTGTATCGCATAGTTTATCTCGTCTGATCTAGCTAAAAGTTTGCACCTAAGTACTAGTCTAGTTAATGATCCCGTGTGTGTTTCAAATCCAATTGGGGGTTCCTCCCATTTGTCTATTATCTAGGTGGATTTGAATTCTTGTGTGATGCTTATATTCTTGGTTTCATGGGGCATGGGTTGATTTTTGGGCATGGATGGGTTGTCCAGTTTTGGAGCCATCCTTGGTTTTTTTGAGCATAGGGTTGAGAGGCTCATGACTCGCCTCGGTAATACCCTAAAAATTTCTAATAACCCTATGAGTCCTGTCATGTTGTGTTGTCTTGAATCCCTCGACTCGTCTATCGATAGTTGTAATCGGTGAGGGTGGTTCGAGAATATCCTGATATCTTGGGTGAAGTGAAGGGGGTTACCCCTAAACGAGAGATAGATTTCCGCATTTATCTGGTTGATAATGCCAAGAAAGTTTCGTGGCCGGTAAGGCACATGGCCCCGCAAGATGAGAGTCAAGAAAGCAAGTCAAGGAGTTGCTTGAGAAGAACTTCATTAGATGAAGTATATCTGAATGGGGAGCGCCTGTAGTATTTACTACCAAGGCAGATGGTTCTCTTCAACTTTGTGTTGATTATCGACAACCATTGCCAAGGACCGATGATTTGTTTGATCAGCTTGTAGGAACAACTGTTGATCTTGCTACTGGATTCCATCAGCTCAGAGTAGCTGGGGATAGTATAGGCAAAACTACGTTCAGAACTCCAGATGGATTCTTAGAATGGCTGGTCATGCCATTCGGTTTGACTAATGCACCCGCCTACTTCGTAGACATGATGAGTAGGGTATTTAGGGAGTTCTTGAACAAGTTTGTCGTGATCTTCGTAGATGATATTCTGATCTTCTCTAAGGATGAGGAAGAGCAGGCTAGGCATCTCAAGGAGGTGATGGATACGCTAGAGCACATCAGTTGAAAGCCAAGTCCTCCAAATGTCATTTTGGAGAAAAAGGAGTTAGATTTCTTGGGCACATAGTTTCTAAGCAAGGCTTAGCGGTGGATCCCGCTAAGGTAGTTGCAATTCAGGATTGGAAGACTCCAAGGAATGCAACCGAAGTAGGAAGTTCTCTCAGTTTAGTTAGTTAGTAAGCGTCCTTGAGTTTAGACCTACCCTTCTGGATCAAGTAGGGACTTCACAGAGAGAAAACCCGCAGTTAGTCGAGATCATGGACAAGTTGACTCAAGGCGAGATGATAAGTCACCTCGCTATAGATGACAAGGGATGGCTAAGACGCGATGAGAGAAAGAAGGTTCTTGAAGATGCACCTCACCCGAGGAGGTAGCCGAGTTTGTCCCAAGGTGCATGTTGTGCCAACAGATTAAAGGCCGAGTCATAGAAGCCCGGTGGGCTGTTATATCCATTGGAGGTCCCCGCAATGGAAGGGGGAAAAGCGTCACGAAGGATTTCGTGGATGGACTGCCTAGATCAAGAAAGGGAGTACAAGCATGTGAGTCATAATAGGTAGACTCACGAAGAGTGCTCATTTCACTCCGGTAAAGAACGAAAGGACGGCATCATGACTAGCAACGGATTACTTCCAAGAAATAAAGCGTTTGCACGGGGTTCCCTAAAGTATAGTTAGTAACCATGACTTAATCTTCACTAGCCAGTTTTGGGATAGTCTACGGGAAGTCATGGGCAAGCAACTGAATCTAAGCACGGCCTATCATTCGCAGGCGGATGGTTCATTGGCAACATGGATTGGTAGTTTTAAGAAAAGTTCTGCTGCGTGGAATACTTTATAGTAAGTAAACGAGATCCAGGATTCACTAGTGAATTTTGGAGAGCTTGCATGAAACCATGAGGTCATATTTATGTTTAAGCCAAGAATGATAGAAGAGTAAGTGAAAGAGGAAGACGAGAGGCGACAATGAAATGGGTTCCAACTCATATTTGGAAATAAGAGTTAAGAAGCTAAGAAATCATGAGGTAAAAGACGGTCAAAGCACAGTGGAGTTAAGCTCAAGGAAGCGTGACTTAGAAGATTGAAGGCTGGATACGCGCATCATATCTCTTTTTAAGAGCATATCCTTGATCCTTGTTTTCCTGTGGAACTTACTCGCATGTTATCTTTTTATGTATATCCTCTCGGTCCCATTTTCGGTCCTATTTCTGTCGGGAGGTATGACTTATTGGCTAGTAATACATGCAGGGTTTGAAGGGGTCCGTTAGGTTGACTAAACCTTTTGGGCTTTTATAGGACATGGGTTGGGTTAGGAAAGGATTTCTTGTAATCCGAAAGGAGTATATCTTGCTTATCTTCCCGATCTCTTTGTAGCATATCTTTTGCTATCCATGTTTGTCTTGATTATCTAGTATATCGTGTTAATCTTGTCATGAGAACCGTAGGTAGAAACCCTTTGGATGAAACATGTGTTTGAAACATGTTATGCTTGATGGTTGCAAGTGGTTGCAAGTGTTTGCAAGTGGTTACTCGTGAATGCATTATACACGTTAGGCACTAGATCGGCTCACACACTCCTCATATTGCATATGCATGAGTGTTTATGCTTATTTATGGATGAAAATTTTTGTGTTATCACATGGATGTTGCATATGGATGTATGTTATGTGCACACATATAGATGTAATACATTATGTTAGGAATTGCATACATATGGATTCATTTCACTAACATAATTTGCATTGATGGTATTTGCATTAGATAAGTACATATACACACACCTTTGCATATGCTCATACAACATTTAGAATCTTGTAAGGACAATGATTGCTCGTGGATGATGTTTTGAGTAGATGGATGATTGGGTGGTAGGATATGTTCTTCCTAACTTGAAGATTTCGGGGACGAAATCCTTTAAGGAGGGGAGAATGTAACAACCCGTATTTTCAATAACCTGTAATGATGTAAATCGAGGCAGAATTTAATTCTAAAATCTGAATCAAGGGAAACGGGCTATGCCATTGCGTTCGTCTCGGAAAAATACGCGAAATAGAGTCTGAGTTTTCGAAAATCGGAGTCCGTATGACCCGATTAAGGCCCAACGAAGTTTTCAGAAAATTCCAAAGCAAAAACAGATTTCAAATTCAAACTTGAATTTGAAAAATAGGGCCAGTTTGGGCCAGGCGGGAAAATTCCCGCCAGAGTACCCAAGTCGACAGCCCTGTCGACTTGGGAGTCGACTTGGTTGGATCCAAGTCGACAGCCCTGTCAACTTGGCTGTCGACTTGGTCCAGCCGGGTTGTTTAGCCTGGTGCACCATTTTGAGATTGTGTTGAGCTTGGGGGCCAGATTCGATTTTAAGGGCTGAGATTGCAACTAGGGTTTAATCCTACGGCCTAAAACACTTGCCTAATCTATAAATAAGACCCTAACCTAGCCCTAAATCATCATTATTCATTCATACAACTAAACTATGGCAAAATCAATCCTCTCATGGCCTCCACTCTCTTCATAAAATTCCTAAATAAATTTCTAAATGATTTTCCATGCATACAAGTGATTTCAAACTTGTATGAGCATCATTAGCTTGCATTCAAGTTAAGTTTCTATATTTGCATCATAAAGAAAGAGTTTTGATCATTTTGGCTCAAGGGTTTTTATGTTAGAGCTTGCATTTTGGGTCTATTTGGTTGCATAAGGGCTTTATCATAGTTTTGTGTGCCTTCATAAGTATTGTAAGCCCTATTCTACTTTCATACTTAAACTCTAAAGTTAAATGCATGATATGCAAGTTTGATATGTTATGATATGCAAGTTTATTATGTCATGCTATGCAAGTTTGAGAAGTTATGATATGCAAGTTTATATGCAAGTTTGAGAAGTTATGATATGCAAGTTTATATGCAAGTTTGAGAAGTTATGATATGCAAGTTTATATGCAAGTTTGAGAAGTTATGATATGCAAGTTTATTATGTCATGATATGCAAGTTTGATATGTTATGATATGCAAGTTTATCATGTTATGTTATGCAAGTTTGATATGCAAGTTCGTCACATGATATGCAAGTATGTTAGGCAAGTTTGGGTTGATCATTTGATTCATGTTATCATGTTATGCAAGCTTATCTTGAGTATATGAACATAAAGCTCCAAGCTTTATGCTAAAGGTTGCATTTTGGCAATATGTAAGTTATCATATCTCTTGTGATAACTTGCATGTGAGGCTAAATGCGAACTTATGGCCATGTCTACATGTCATTTAGCACCATGTATCACCAATATGCCAAGTTTGGTTTTATGCATGCTTTTGAGGCCTAAAAATGTAGTATGCAAGTATATGAACATATGTACATTTCTTATGCCACCATGTTGAACTTGTGGCTTCAACACCTTTATGTCACGATTATGCCAAGTTCCCTCTTTCTATCCTTTATGCGCTATTGCGATATGTAAGCGATGGGATTGCGTTTGGGGTTGGGTAAACTTAAAAGACATAAAGCATAAGCTTGGGAATTTACCTATTAAGTTAGGTCTACCCATTGGGAATTTACCTATTAAGTTAGGTCTACCCAATTGCTTGAAAATTTGTAACATGTTTTGGAAACATGATGGACATGACACTTAGAAAAGATAAGTGTGACCAACTCGAGGTTGGGTTGAGTTTGTAGCGTAAACCTACCCGGAACCGACCGGCTTAACTAGTTGCTACAAACAATAGGACCCAATGTGAGAAGTTGGCCATGTTGTACCTTGAACCCGAGGTTAGACCAAGTTGTGGTGTAAAGCTACCCGGACCCGCCCGGCTTAACTAGTAACCACAACAAGGTCTAATGTGAGAGGTTAAGGCGCATTAAATTAATTAATGCCTCGTGATTAGGGTTAAGTCATGGTCCACTTAATACTTAACCAATTTGAGCGTGGTAGATTAATCAGGGTTGAGTCGTGAACTCATCGTTACACTTAACCAAGTTAATCCATGATTATCAAGAGGGTTAAACCGTACTTAACCCACTAGAAAATACTAGCAATGGGGGCCCACTCTGCAGTAACCCCAAAATTTGTATCATTAAGGCCCTAGGGACTAGGCTAGGGAAGGGGCACGATTACTGGGCTGGAGGTAAGCGACCAAATAAACGACGGCCGGGTGGTACGCCGATGTAGTTCCGGACGGACTATGGTCGTGCACGTAGTCCGTATTTGGAGAAGTCACCCATGGGTACCAGTAGATCGAGACTGTGCACTCATGTTTATGATATCCAAGGGGTTGGCACCCTAGGGCTTGATACACCCGAAGGGTGGACCCGGCACAGTTCGACTACAATTATGTTTGGGCCGTATTGACACCAACACGTGACGAGTTAGGCTTAGGGAGCCGATCAACTAGACCGTTTGGTTGGACCTTGTATTAGGGTCATTTCATGTTATTGGGCCAAAGCTTGGGCCAAGGGATCAATACTTGTATATTCAAGTCATGTTAGTTTGCTAGTACACCTGTGGTGCAAAACCTTAAACCTGATTATGCGATGACACCTTTATCTACCTTGTTAGTTAATCATCATGCTAGTATATGGTTATCCTTATGTTTATCCCTGCTGCTCATGCCAGTTAACTTTATCAGTTTACATTGATTGTAGTAGGGCTTACTCAGTCTTTTTGACTGACCTGTTTTTTTTCGCCTCTTTTCTTCCGTTCCCCCCTCCCCCCAGGTTTTCAGGGTGGGAATATTGGAGCTTAGCTTGGATTTCTGACCGCTTGCTTGTGGGATTTTAGCTCATGTACGGTCTCGACATGAAGCTAGCTATGGTTATCACTTATTTTGGGGATAGTACTTATGTATTTCATTTTTTCAGAAATGTTGTTTTTATCTAGACTTGTGTATTTGGAAAATTGACATTATGTTGTACCAGACATGTTTTGAAATGGCTTGAAATCTTCCGCTGTTTTATCTATGTTATTTACTCTGTTTACATATATACATATGTTCTTGTTCTGCCTTGATATATCATTATGCATGTTTACCTGATTCAAACGCCCCTCCAAAGTCAGAGTGCTTGCAAGAGTCACCCTGGCGGAGGCGGGGTGTTACAAAAATAATCATATTTGTTGCATTGAAAAGATTAAACAAGATAATCATATTTGTTGCATTGAAAAGATTAAACATAAAAATCATATTTGTTGCATTGAAAAGATTTAACAAAATATTCATATTTTGTACATTAAAGAAGAGCTTAGCAAAATATTCATATTTTGTACATTAAAGAAGAGTTTAACAAAATATTCATACTTTGTACATTAAAAAGAATGAAGTAAAATATTCGTTTTGTCATTAAAAATGAATGAGACCAAAATATACTTTTCTTCAATAATTAAGAGTTAAGATTTTGTTGCCATTTGTCAACAATAAAAAGAATGGAGATGTTTATCTGTGGTGTTGAAATGTTTGATTTGTAAAATATATTGTTAGTATATTCATACTGAATATTACACTTCCATTTACAAGTCATCCGACTTGTTTATGTGATTGGGTCGATAATTTTTACACATAGCCCAAGTGCACAAATAATTTATTATTTGATTGCTGATGAAACCCCACACGGGTGTTGGGATGATCCTACACTAGTCCAGATATTTAGTGTAGAATCCACTCTGGTTGATTATTTGGTTGTGTGATAGTTATTTATCATGATTGATGATTATATGCAAGTTATGGATGTTAATTGAGTCACATTCCAATAAAGAATATCCTAGCAAAGAATAATTTAGAAAATATCTTAGGAAAAAAAGAATATATTTTAGAGAAAGAATATATTTTAGAAAAATACATTTTTATTAAAACGAACTAGTTATTAACTAGGATAAATCGTTAAATTTAGATTTAATGAACCTATCTAATTTGCTAATATTTAATTGTAGTTAAATTGAATAAACTGGATTTTGGGTTTGTCATGAATAGTGTTTTAAATAACACCGTTCTTAAACCCCGTATGAAAAGAATAATCTTTTAAATTTAGATTATTAAAGTTTTAAAATATATTTAGTAATTGAAATAAGATGAGATGTGAGTTGGGTTATTGTGAACTGTGTTTCTAAACGACATTTGTTCTTTAATCCAGCTGACAGTTAAAATATGATTTGGAATTTATAAATCTTTTATTAAGGTTTAAAATGGGAATTTTCCAAAAAGCCATGTTTTCCAATTTAACATATATTAAATTGGAATTGAATGGAATTCGAATTACTAGTACCCGAGATAAGCTTCTGTAAAAGAAAACCGATACTACATATGGAATTTAAGAGGCCTTGCCGTTATTCCATTTATATTATGGGTCGGATACAGAAATTTATAACGATTATGTATTGATTTGGTTTCCGTGAAGATTCCATATTTTTTTTTGGAAGATGATTTTGGATTTACCGTGAACTATGTTTTAAATGACACTAGTTCTTTAGTCCAGTAAAGAATAAGATTTATTTCTTAAATCTAAGTAATCTTTGAATAATGATTTTGACATTTAAAACCAATTGGAGTTTTAATAAATCTTTAACAGAATAAAGATAAAAGATTTATCTTTAATAGAATAATTTGAATATTTTATTTAAAAGAATATTCTGAATTGGAATATGGCGTTGGATGTGCTTTTATAGTACTTGATTTTTATTGTTAAAATACATGAGTTATTCGGAAAGACCGGGTTCAACCCATTCCGAATAATAACTACGGCGATGAAGAGCCGAAGATGAAGACGGTGATTGAAGACCGACGATCTTCACATCGAATGGATGTGTTGCTACTGATGCCCATGATTGGAGTTGCTACCTTGAAGGGGCTACAGTGGTTACCGTCCGGACTATTGTTGATTGTTCGGATTTGGCTTTCGCTCAGACCCAGAGCATACATTTATAAATGGATGCGTGTCTGACATTGGATTTTGTTCCAGGCGAATTAAATTGATTGTTATTAATGTATATCTGTTTGGTGGTAGAGAATTTATTCTCTACTAAACACCCTGGTATATATTAATAGTGATTGATCGCATGGCGTGAATTGTCAATGTGGCACGCCAAGATGCAATTGATCAAGGCTTTTGTTGAAAAGCAGGGCCTTGTGGGATGATCAAAGCATAGCCTATTACGGCATAGCTTTGTGTATATCGTGACTTCGCGAGCCTCACACCCCGGTATGAGTCAAAAACGGGATATGGACCGTAGGGAGTGCACACGTTTCTTTCTAGCTAGAGTGATGTCAGCGACCTACCAGCCCTGACATTTTACTTATGTGGTTGATGGATTTTGAGGCGCCTCGGATTTTTATAGGCCGATAGTGGTCATATTATAGGTTCAAAGGAATCGGGAAGCGTGTGTTCAGGCATAACTAATCCACTGCCCATAGGCGGGGACCGGCCCTACCGCTTCCAAGGGTTCACTACGGGGAATCCTGAGGCATTTGCTAGAGTGTCTCGAATCGGAGAGGATCTTGCCCCTAGCCTCGACTCATGATGGAATCCAAATTTCCAATACGCCCTTGCGGTTTTGATTGTAGAACTAGTATTGGCGACATGCTATATGGTAACCATGCCGTCTAGGATTGATACTTATGATTCAAATCTTTTTATCTAAAACATATATACACTAATAATAATATCAAATCCGTTTTATACGTATCAAGCATCTTTTGACCATTATAAGGTAAAACCCTATCCTCTGTTGTGCGTTGCATTGTGTGATGGGACCTGGGTCTTATAATGTTTTCATTTTTCTAAAAAGCGTTGCGTTGTTTAACGATTTACTTTATTTTATGCACTGGCAATCCAATGGAGTAAACCCATTCCGTGTTAGCGGCGTGGTCCTGTGATTGGCCTTATTAGTAGATAAGTTAAGTTAAGATTTCTCATACCAGTCCCATGACTGACCTGTAGTTTGTTTCACTGGCAAACTCGGGTGCCCATATTTTTTCACACGGGCAGTCGAGTAGCTTTTTGCAGATATATTTACAGGATCCTGGTTTACAGATGAAACGGTATTTGGAAAGCTCTGTATCCGTGTATTCCTTCCAGTTGTATTTTTGTATTATTTTTCCGCTGCTATTTAAATGTAATTTAAATCTCTGATATTATTGTATTTCCAATGTATATTATTCATTTATACTCTGTTATATTCTTGTACTCTGATGTAATTGTTGTAATCAACAATAAAATGTTCTTCAGTTTGTGTTCTGATGTGAGTTGTTCTCAAAGCATGATATAGTATGACAACAATACAACACAAAGTAACAATCACTAATACAATAAGACATACCAATTAAAACCGGTATGATCTGTCAAAGTAATACATACCAATTAAAACACTGTTTGATATTGTACAGTAATACACTAAGGCAACCCAATTTAAATTTCAAGCATAAGGCTAACAAACAGTCAAATGACGATCAAATCATGGTTAAATATTGTACTATAATTATTCATTTGCTTAGTTTCTGCCACATCAGATAATATATTATGTTTATTTGTCGTTTTTGACATCAAAGCTATAATTATACAACTAGTCTTGGCTTGTCATTTAGTTTAAGAAATGGACAACTTTTAGTTCCTAAACAATTAAACTATAATCATATTGCATAGATGACCCGGGCTGTAGCCCAGGGTATAACAACCACAGATCCGTCCCTGACTCACTAATACACAAGTAGCAATCAACGAATACACTAATACATACTAATTAAAACCTGTATGATTTTTCACATTAAGACTTCAACTTGTGCCCTACTATCAGGCATGCACAACACAATTCCATTGGAACACATACCTGTTGTCGAAGGAGGGCTAGGGATCCAGGGTTCCCGCATTTCTATCGAAGGAGAGGTTTGCTTGTCTCTGTCGGAGGAGGAGATTCCAGAGAAAGGTGAAGGCACGATTTGGTGACCGAAAACCCTAATTTGGGTTTTCGGTCACCATTGAAGTAAAACAGAGGGAAAGGGAGTGGCCAATTTTTTTATTCCAAATGCCAAATGGGATGCACAATATGATACGCATTCGATTCGCCAGAAGCTGTATCAAGTTAATTGATCCGGAGCTTTGTTGATGGACGTTCAGATTTAAGGTGTTTGGGAGGGTGCGGATCGCAAAATGTAGTTTGATACGGATCTGAGCACTATCAAATTTGATATGGCTTTTTGTATCTCTGCATCCTTGTGTGCCAAATTTGCTGTTTTGGTGTAGTGAGGCTAATCTGGAGCGACTAACTGTGAATATTACTTCAAGCGAGTATCAACATGTCAAATTAGTGATAATCCCTCTTTATCATTGTAGATTTGGCATGTACGGTCTAGGCTTACATCATGATAACTTAAAATAATTCATAACAATATAAATTATCATAGATCACTAAATCATAAAGCACAATGGGGTGTGTGCATGTGTGCATGTATGTATATATACACACACACACACTCAATTATGCACACATAGACTGTGCTACAAAAAGGGACTATGCAAGGTCTATATGACATACATGTGACCCAACCCAAAATAATATATACAATGTGGGTCTTTATATCGATAAAATACTGCATACAACTCAAAAGTCTACATAAAATGTTACCTTGGATAGATATATGTTCGTAACTACTCTCAAGCTAACCTTTAGAAATCAGTCGGTAGTTATACCTAAAAAAACTCGATCTGATTCGGTTATTATATTACAAATAAACATAATATGTGAACTACAAGCAATATGACCAAGTTTTAATATCTTGATTAGATCAAACACAATGAAATGACAAATCCACAAGGGTAAATGTCACAATTCTAGAAATATGTCATAAACGAGTCTTGTGGCTTAATCAAAAGGAGAGAAATCATCATCTTGAAAACTCAAAGAAATTCCTTTCATGGGCAAATACAAAAACATGGTGAATCATATGATATAAATCAAATGATGAAGGTTTATATATATGTATATAACACAAAAAGGTGTTGAACCATAAGACAAGCACGAACGGTAGGTCGAATCGCACAAGATGAGTATGAAGGCTAGGCCGAACTACATAAGACGGGCTCGAAGGTTATGCAAAACCATATAGAATGAGTACGACGGCTGCACTAAACCGTATAAGATGTATACAAAGGTTATGCCGAATAGGAAAGTGTGATGTACTTTCAATCAATTATCAAATAAAATTTTCCAAATGGAACATACCACTTGGCAAACCTTAGATATTTACTAAAAAAAGTTAAATCCCGATTTTAGTAATACTTAATTGAGCAAGTTTAGAAATTAACCGATAAAGTAATTCAAGTGTTCCATGTTACTTATTTACTAAATTGTTCATTTAAATTTCTCACTCGAGTGATTTATATTGGAAAATATTTCATTGAAATCTCCTTGAAAATACTTGACAGGTAATAATAATTAGTAAATGTAAAATATTTAACTTTTAATAATTAATTTGGTGCTAAGCTTACGAAAGCTCACTCCATCTCAGGCTGAGTATGTTAGCGTCCCTGTTGAGGGTCCTTACAAGCCATCGCATTATAAGTACTAGATTTATTTTGGATATGAATGTAGAAGTAATTTGTCATTAGCTCTGCAATTTCTTTATTATTTGTTAGTGTTTTAACTATGATATTTGGTATTTGAATCGGTTGCGGTGAGCAAGGAGGTTCTAGTATTTTGTTTTGGTGATTGAGTGGTCATGAACTGGTATTAAAAAAGTAAATGGAAAGGAAGTTATACATGTATATATTACATTCTTATTTGAAACAGTTTTTGAAACTAAAATTATTTCACAAATGTGGATTGAAAACACTATATTTTGAGTAACCTTCCGTTGAAACAGTTTGTAAATTCACTATATCTATACACACACACACACATATATACATATATAAACATTTATAACTTCACAGCATAAGAAATCATTAAATTATGAAACATAAGTTCATGATGAAAGAAGCAAAAGAAAGCAGCAACAAACATCGAAAACAAGCAAAACTTGAGCAACTTGGCTCAAAAAGGGGGAGAAGTGCACCTGAAGTAAGTTTTCTCTAAGTGTCGAACGATATACTGGCCATCTCCAACTAATTAATCGGTGGGACGACTTGAAGCATGCATGCTTCATGTCTCATGTCCCTATAAACGACCAAACCCAATTTCGGCATGATTTTTAGCTGCAGCGCTTGAGATTTTGAGTACAACTCAATTTTAATACTTGCATGGCATTAGAAACACACCCAACAAACAAGATGTAGAAATTACATAATAACCATCGGTAAACAATTTGCATTATTAATATGCTTCGGTTTATAGCTTTGTAAGTGATTAGGCCATACTACATTCAAAATTCACAATCAAACAACTATTTCAATATGCAAGTAAATTAGAGCAAGATGCGAGACTCAACCCACATTTTTTCTAAAATTAGCACCATGTACGTAAATTTTCATTAATTTCTTTTAGTTGCAGACTCTGATGATTCATGCAAAGGAAAATATCAACAACCAAATTAAATTTACTACAAAATTCTGAAATTGGAACTATAAGAGATATAGCTTGGTTTGAAATTGACACCAAAAATTAACAACCTTCAAATTTCAGTAATTAAACTCTAATTTTGTGGACTTATAAGCCTCTAACCTAGGGTTTTGAAAATAAGGAGAAGGAGGAGTTTACTTTCTCTTGTTTCCAGAGGTGAGGAGAAGAAATGAACGCAGAGTACTTTTCTAGGCCATTTTTTATAATAAATTGATTATTGGGCAAAAATTATCACATGTTTCAATAAATAACGAAGAATAATGCCTTTTACCAAATTAAAAGGGCAATAGTCTCAAGTTGACCAACTTTCAATTAACGATGAAAATAAGTTCACTTATTTAAACAAATCTTAACCAATGATCTTAATAAAGCAATTGAAAATTTATTTGCCTCATTTAATTGGTAATAAATAACTAAAAGTTATCAATTCAAATTCTAATAAAGAAACTTTATTCTTATTAATTTCAAATGATTGCAATAAATGGGCTCATATTACGAAATTTAATTCGACGGTGAAGGTAATATTCTTAACTGTAATTGTTGAATTATAAACAAAATTTAGTTATCAAATCTAATCTATCAAATAAGAACGGTTTCATAAATTATGGTTTTATTTTTATTTTATTGAAGAAATTTTATCATTTGTTCTTACTTGATCAATTTCATTTAAAACTTGTTTTAAATAAAGACCAATTTGATTAAATTCTCCATTTTAGTTTAAACCTTATTATTCAAATTAATATTTGTAAAATATCCTCCTCATTTACCATTAATTTATCAATTCATTGTCACATTAAAATATTGGATTATCAGCAATAAAAATCCCTTTTAATATTTTTAATGCCTTGAGACATTTTATTTATCTATTTCCTTCAACATAATTTAATCCAAATTCCATATTAATTCAAAATGAGAAATTGGTTTATATTCACCAAATTTCATTTAAATAATATATTACAGTTTACAATCATGTTTAGTCTTATTTCAAATACATACATATATGTGCGTGCATTACACACACAAAAATACATATATCTAACTAGGTGTAGCGACCCATAGTCTACGTACCGGAGGAACGTAGAATGTTTAGGTTATTTTCACACAAGGTCGTATAATTCTATAATTTTGGAAATGACTATTACCATCATTTCTCTTCTTCAGGATTTTTGTCAAACTTTATAATCATTTTTCCCTTGGCGAATCTTATTTGATCTGTAACTTATGATCAAAAATGGAGCCAGGACTTGAAACAACTTCCATTAGGTTTGAATGATGATTTCCCTTTCCTTAAAATGATTACATTAAGAAAATGGACTTACCATTTAAGTGATATGGCTATTTTAAGGTTTAACTGGGTTTAGGGAACTCAAATTGGTGATTGGGGTCATTAGTAAAATAGGCCTCTAGCACTTTTGGGATTTGGGCATGAGGGGGTTGAAAAATGTTAGAGAACCATATCCTAATCGCTTCAAAATTCCAAAAATAGATCTACACCTCCATCAATGGCTTTTTGCCCCTAACACAACCATAAACCTTATTTTAATTAACCAAATCTCGTATTAAGGAAGGTTTAGTGAAAATCAGCCTAAAGCTCGAAGATTAGTGCTTGCAATCTATTAGGAGTCCATGCGGATTGATGCCCAAAGGAGATAAAGGAGCTATTTTAGATAAAGATGAGTAATTACTGTTCTTACTTGCTAATTAGGTTGTATTATGTTACAATCACCTCTGAAATCTTATAAAAATGCTTATAAATCAAGTTTAATTATATTATCACACATGTGCAAGTTTGGAGTCAATAGGACCCTATGCTTAAAATTCATGTTTTAGGAATTTATGGATTGTCATATGAACATGAAGCTATTTCTTTAGAACTACACTTTGATTTACTTTGATATGACTAAATGCTTATTTAAGTGTATTTTACATGTCATATGCTTGCCGTGAAAATGTATAAATGGATGCAAACGTCAGTTAAATAACGAGAATAGTGTAGGAAGTTATATAGGTGTGTTATGAATTTGAGTCAAAACAATCCTAGTCCCATGCTCATATAGGGATGTTGTAACAACCCGAATTTTGACAGGCTCAGTATTTTTTCAAAAATCCAAATCTATCGAAGCTTGAGTTGGTTAGATTGGTATCATACCAAAAGTCAAAGATAAATATATCAGAGCTCATAAAATAAAACTCACAGCAACAGGGAATAAAATATAATAGTAGGTAAACACTTATCAATATGATGACATTATCTGACAAGTGTCTCTAACCTGCAGAATCTCAACCATATGTCACTATGCCATAGATGGCCTATTTCAATGAAAATCCAAGGTGTTGCTAGTTACAATGTAATGATAGGTATGCTGATTTTTGTCCATTTCAACACACGCTTCAAGGTGTCAGCATATAAAATCCAAGGTGTTGCAGTAGCCACATGAATAAAATTATCAATCCGGGTGATTACAATCCAATGGTCCGCGTTACCAATCCGCATGAAATAATCTTTTATGCGGGATGCAAAAATAAAAAACAAAGCGGCAAAACACTTAGCAAAATATTCAAGGTTTCAATCGAAAACTTAACAAAATACTCCACCGCTCAACCTCTCAAACACTCTCACTGGCAGGTTCAATTAGGGCTAAAAGTTCAAGTTTACAAGCTTAATTGGGGTTCAATTACGGCAAGTTCAAGTTCAATTAGGGCTTCGGTGTTTTAATTAGGGCTTCAGTTAGGGCTTCGATTTTATCTGTTGCTTAAGGTATCACTCAATGTATATTTCAGTTATTTCCTGATTTGATTGTTGTGTTGCTTAATTTACTGATTTACTTGTGTGTTCAGGTGTAATCATTCCTGATTTTGTTACTATGTTTGTCTTTGTAACAAACTTATGTTAAACAGTTCTTATATAATATTATTGTGTTTTTTTTGCCTTATCGTCATGGCTAAATAATATTTGTGTATGTTTTTTTGTGTGTATATTGGTGATGAACATGGAAAAAATACCGGCAGAACTTCCTAAGTTCAGATGACTGCACGTTATTTGTGTGTAAATTTAGGCCTCGGTTACCAAAGAATACATGCATGTCCTAATGACTGCATGCTATATTGGGCAGAAAATGAAAAGGAAAAAAACTGTAAAACTTGTGGTGTTTCAAGGGGGGCTGTACCGGAAAAAATGTACCAAATTTAAGTAAGAAAATGTTGTTTCTGCCTTGATTAAATGTTGTAACTGATGTATCATATTTGTGGCTTCTTTTTGTACCTTTTTTATTGTTTCTGCCTATATTACATTTTTGTAAAGTGGTTGTTTTATTTTATAATGCACTTGGTTTATTTTATTTTGTAATTATATCATTCTAATGTTACTTTCTCCATTTTGTGTAGAATGGAGGCAAATATTAGATTCCACAACGAAAATTTGGTAAGAATCGATATGTTGATGGAGAAGAGGCTATTGTCAAAGGAGTTGATCTGGATATGTTTTCGTACACAGGACTGATGGAGTTTGTCAAGGATGAGCTACAGTACACCGAAATTGGAGGAGTATATGCATGGAAAGGTCCAACAAGTGGGTGGAAATTGGTGGCCGATGATGTAGAGATGTTGTTTATGATGCAAACAAAAAACAATGGTGATTACATTGATTTTTATGTTGATACTGTGGTCGATGATAAAGCTGAGCCAGAGAAACAAATGCAGCCATCATCGTACGCCCAAGGAAGAATCTGTTTCCAGGTATAAACATATCTTCTCATTTGTACTATTTCATTGAATTTGGTCATTTTACTGAATGTTTTTTTCATTTTGCTACTTTCAGTGTACATAATTTTTTTTTGCATTTATGTTTGAATATTAGGACTTGTTTGATTTTAAGTGCACTTAGTAAAATAATAAACGACTGTATGTGTAGCTGCGAAATCATAGCAACGGCAGTTTGTCACTGCTCACCATCTGCAACAGGTAGTAAAAAAGAAGAAGCAGACTGATCAAGTCTTTACTCCTAGAAAGTCAGAACAGCTAAACAATCCACAAGTGATCAGTGAAGCTGCTGTGAGTCCACCTATCAACAACAAGCATACTAAACTCTTTACTCCTAGAAAGTCAACACGGCTAAATAATCTAGTTACCAACAATCCAGAAGAGATCAGCGAAGCTGCTGTGAGTCCATGTATCAACAAGAAAAAGGTGGTCAGCAAGAAGTCAACTGGACTCAGTAGTTCGAAGAAATTACCAGAGAAGGAAAATCCAACTAAAGTCAGTGATGCAACTTTGAATATTAACTCAGCAGGTGTCAGGAGTAAATTGGATTTCGATAATTCTCCACTTGAAGAGGAAAATGTTGATGAAAATGAGATTCTGGTAAGAAGACTACAATCTGATCTTCTAATATGATCTACATATTTTGCTAATATTTACAATAATGTCTTGTTAAATTACTTTCAGAATGATGATCTATCACCTCCTCCACCTCCACCGCTTACAGAATACGAAAGTGAGAGACACAAAAATGCCTCACAGAGGAATAGTGTTTTTAAAAAAACTTGGGATGCCTAAATTCGTTACTAGACAGAGAAATTAATTAGAAAAAAACAAAAGCAAAATAAAAGATGCTTGCTGAGGATAGCGAAGATTATGTTCCAGAGTTTGATGAACATATTGAAGATGATACTTCAAAAAATCAGGCAAAGGTGCGTTATAGCTGAAGATTTAATTTTATGTTGGTAATTATAGACTAGCTTCGTTATTTTTTTATTTTTTTGTGCATATCTTAGAGAACCAAAAAGGTTACAATACACAAAGCCTTAGTCTGGACCAACAACTCGTTCACGAGCTAATGTTGAATCAACAACTGATAAGATGTAACTCCGAAGGCAGGGGAAAATCCAGTTCGTACACAAACTGATGGTCCACTATGTAGTGTTGAGTTACCACACAATGAAGGAATAGAATAATGGCTACTAATTCGGTTATGCGAGAACGCCAGAATAATAACAGTAGTGGAAGTGGAAGTGCAAGGAATAAGGCTATTGTCGGGAATGTCCCGACAAATAATAAAAACGAAAAAGATGAAGTAGAAGAAGTTTATGGTATTATCTAATTGAGTTCTGATTTTAATAGTTTAAGTTCTCATTTATGTAATGTCTAGCCTTCTCATTACTATTGTATGTACTTTGTAACAGTAGTCGGAGCTCCCAGAAGGCTCAGGGGAAAAACAAAATGGATAAAGTTCATTCAAGACCATATGACAAAAGAGTTATAATCCAAATGAATAATCGGGGACAACCTATTTCAATCAATGACCAAGTAATGTCTGAACTGATTTTCTTTTAGGAACACCAAAGAGGAGTGTTCCACTTTCTTACAAGTCTTGGTTTGATGTTCCTTCAAGTTTGAAAGGCATGCTATGGAACTATGCCAAGGTAATTTGCAAACTTAGCTGAATTTTACTTAAATATATAAAACTTTTCACAACTGTTCTTTTTAATGTTTTATTTGTATTTAAGCAACGATACATGATTCTGGATGAATGTGAATGTTGGGCTTTGAGGTCAATTTGTGACACTTGGAGGGGGTACAATAGTCGTATTAAAAAGGAACATTATATGACTTATGAAAATGATGAAGAGAGGCTTGAAAATAGGCTGGACGAAATTCCACTTGAGGATTTCAAAGTACTGTTGATGTTTTGGGGAGATAAAAAAATTCAGGTATAATTTTAAGTTTTATCATAGAATTTTTTCCTTTTTATTCATTCAAATCAGGTAGATAAACATCTTTATTTCATGTTTTTGTAGTCCAAGGCCCTTACAAATTCTGCAAATCGGAAATCGTATACTGACACACACACTGCTGGTCCAAAACTTTTTTCTCAAATTTGGCATAAGATGGTATGTATTTTGCTTATTTTTATGGTTGGCTTGTTTAACAATATAGGTCATATAGAGGTAGGCTTGTTTAACTCGAATGTAGTATCCTTGTTTAACTTGCAAATAAACTACATATATCAATGAAGATTCAAATGGAGAAGTTTTTTTACTATCTAACTTTTTTAATATTAGTGATATATGTTCTAGAACAATTGGTTTGATATCCTTTTACTGTCTAATGTTTTTTTGTATCAGTCCAAGGAATCAGATGAAGAACTTTTTGTTAAAACTCGCAAGCAGAAAGAAGGAAAGGTGTACAAGACTGATGCATCCGTAATGAACTACATAATTGTAAGAATTTTATTTTCTCTTTAATCCGATGCCAAAAAATGCTTCGTTTGCACATGATCAACATTATTGTAGAATTAGATCCTGTTTTATTGAAACCGATAGCAGGATATCTAAAGACATTTACTCAGTATACACTTGTATCAAACCGAAACACATGTTAGTTTGTAACTGAAGCAATGCCTGGGTTCGTAGTTGAAGCAATAGTTGAGTTTGTACTTAAACGAGTCGTGGCATAGTTATACTATGGCATAGATTTGCAACTGAAATGCAACTAAGGAATGCATGCCTTTCATTTTGTGTTGAAACGTAAACGAGGCATTGCCTTAGTTTGTAACCGAGGCATGCATGACTTTGGTTGTGCTGAAATAGTGTGTTCATTGTGAAAACATTAGTTATACTAAAGAGTAACTCAGATTTTATTCATTAACGATGTCACATTTTGAAACTGCTTTATTTGCAGGAGAAGATTGATAAAGCAATAGGTGAAGGGGGCAGCGATAGAGTTGTTCAAGAACTTGTTTCTGATGGAAAGTTGCACGGTCCATTATGGCTTATAGGATGACACACAAAATCTCCAAAAGTTTCAAACGCTGCTTCAACAACAAGCACATACATATAGGAGCTGGCAACGAAGATAGGGGAAGATATAACTAAAGAAGTTGAAGCACAGGTGAACAAGATGGTCCAAGATAAATTTGATGCAAAGGTGAATCAAAAAGTTCAGGAGAACTTGACAAGAATGCTTAAGAAATTAGGTGAAGCAAACCTTGACATGCACATTGATATTGGGGATCTTTGGGCGACAATTCATAGTGAAGGTACTGAAACTGAAAGCACTGAACGCAGTCTTAATCATTGATATTGGGATCTTTATGCAACAATTTGCAGTGAACATGAATTGATATTTAGTACGTACTGGCAGTGTTTGTAAGTACGGTCTGTAAACATGAATTTACTGGCTATTTTTGTAAGTACTATTTGTATTGCTTGTTAACCTGAGATGAGAAGTTCTTTGTTTAATTCAGTGTGATATTAAATTCTGTAATGTTGCAGTATGTTATGTAATGTTGCCATAGCTATGATATAATGTTGCAGTATGTGATGTTAAATGTTGTTATAGCTATGATATAGTGTTGCCATTGGATGGTAAAAGTGTTAACATAGAATAATGCATGTGGGCCCCACAACAGTATTCCGTGATCCCGGGCTACAGCCACTACAGTATTCCGTGAATCGGGCTACATATTTTAGTGGGCTACAAATTTTTTTTAAATTTAGTACCTATGGAAACACCTGTACCGATGTTGCCTTAGGGTCGCAAAGATGTTGCCCTTGACTCTAAGGCAACGCGACAAAATGCAACACCCAGAAAGTGTTGCCACAGATCATTTTTCGCCTATAGCAACATTTTTTAGCACTTACTGTATCACTTCTCTGGTGCTGTGGTATGCAATCTATGGCGTAGTGTGTCTAACCTGTGGGTTTGTTATGAGAAAGGGGTTAGAACAAAAGTTTTGATGAATGGACAAATTATACTTTCTACAAATAACATTACATACTCTGTTCTATCACTGTTCATATTTATTAAGTTATAAAAGTTTATCTCACATTATACTTTACATTTTTCAGCATAAATAGTACCCATCTACTTACTAGTAGATTAACCTAATAAATAATATATGTAGCTATATGCCCAATATATCGCGGTACTCTCCATAGTGCCCTCCTCGAGTGGTCCTAATCGTCATACTATGAAAACGTACTTGACCTCCATCTCCACGCTACAAAAATGTACTGGACTATGCTACGAAGGCATACCAAGTCTCCAACGTCATGGCACAAAAACGTACTAGGCTGCACTGCAAAAGCGAATAAGCCTCTATCATTGTGCCATAAGTGTGTCCTAATACTTGAGTTCCCACACAAAACTCGGCCGGGGGATTTAAACAGACTTGTAAAGGACAGTCTCATTAGGCCTACAATACAAATATCCAAAGATAGGTTTATCTCTTCTGGTGGCTCTCCAAGGCCCTACCCAGCCTACCCCCTATTAATGAAAGACTATCCAAAGAGCAAAATGACCGCCCTACCATTCAATCTAAACAAACATGTGGTCCCTCATTCAATGACCCAACATTAAAAGTTCATTGATCTCTTTGCTTAGCTCCAATCTTTCCCGCACACGCTCCGACTGACGATGACATCTATCCGACGACCTACTATCCTTTTTTGGGACCTGACCAAGAAGCCTCCCCTTGAGGCAACCTTCGAATCATCCTAAGATCATCCTCATCATTCTTTAGGCTGCCTATCATCAAAGATGCAGCCAAGATATACTCACCGGATGGAACCGTACAGACCATGCCTCTGTGGGTACAGCTTCATTAGGCCTACCACAAAGGGACATCACGGAGTATCCTCATGTCCCGTAGAAGTCCCATGCTTCTTTCTAGTCCCGTCAAATAATAAGCTGGGCGTGCTCCTTTCTGTCTCCGGACACCCACGACGATCTTCCCCATTGAGCTCTTCGTCCCAAATATGTACGGATTAGTCCAAGCGCATCTCATCGTTACATTATTAGACCATACGTCTAATCTTCAACTACGTGCTTGTTTACTTACCACATTGCTAATAAACTAAAACATTAAATTGTTTTTTTGGCATGGCCGACTGGTTTTTATAGTGGACCGGCCACTTATTATTAAAAAATAATTGAGTACATTATACCAAGTGATACAAACAGTATGTATCAGCTAAGAATTGGCTCGACTCCACGCAGAGAATCCATAAAAGCCAGCAGAATTACACAAAACATTACATCGTTACAAGATTTCAAAATAAGGTCTTGACTAGGAACAAGTGACTAACAAGGAACATTACTTTTGGTTATTTCTATCACCCCCATAGGCCCAAGGTTAAACAGTGTTGAGCTGTTGGCTGCGCAATCTACTCCGCGTTAGAGGAGTGGAAGTTTCTTTGGCTAAAGGGGAGATGGATTTGGCTACAGCTTCCGTCAATTGCGGAGGCGGCTTATAAGTAGAAGGTGGTAGAATATGCGCATAAGGGTGAATTTGTTTAGGCTTATAAACATTAAATTGTTTATTTGGAATTCAAGTTAATTGTTTATTAGCTTTAGTTGGTCGTTTATTTTCCCTAATCAGCTCTCACTGCCGAAATGGACCACTGCTTATTATTATATTCATTAAACTTAATTCCTTGATTATAAGTTTATTAATAATAATCCTACTCTACCCTTTACCATTTAATTATAACCTCTTATTATAATATTACCACAACTATATTCATGGATTTTGCTTACTAAACTTATTTCCCATAATTTAAGTTCAATTATAATAAGCCTCTTACTTTTAATTTCATCATTTAATTATAACCTGTATGTTATAATTCTGCTTATCCTTATTACATGTCTACCTATTATATTACATTCCCGTCTTATATAATTTATCATAATGGGTTGCATTCCTCGTTCATTACATACTTCACATGTTTCCAATTCCTTTTTCTCTATATAATACTTTTCACTAATGTTACTCTTTTTTATTTTCGTCTTTACAATTTATTCTTTAGGAAATTAAACTTGTTCCTAATTGATTGGTTGTTAAAACTATACAAAATCTATTTTCATAACTAAAGGCAAATACCGCAATGGAAACCCATAATTGCAAGACATTTCTTTCAATTATTTTTAGGCTATTGAACAGTGCGTAATACGGGAAAATCCTTATTTTGCACTAATACACATCTTTATTTATTTTTAAAATTACAATTATGTTTTCCAGATCTTTTTAAAAAACCAAACTATAGAAATATATCCTCTTTTTCTAACTAATCAATCTAGGCTACTACTAACTTCCTAATTTAATTGATATACATTAATTCATATCTTTAACTTATTTTTCCCTTTTCTTTTGCATAACTACAGCAAAATTAGACACAATTGGGTTTATACCCCTTTTTCTTCCAGTCCCTACAAATTTTGCATTATTTCCACTTTAAATCTGAAATGTGATTTTCTTACAAATAACATAAAAATTTTCAAACTTATCCTTTTTGCTATAAATTCACTGTATATAACCTTGTTTATGTCATATCAATCTTCATCACGTTAATTTAGTAAGTCTTACCAAGTTTGCCTAATTTCAAATTTCCTTTGTATTAAAATTTTGGCATAATACATTCATTTAGCCCCGAATCATCAAGTTTCCCTTTTTTTATAATAATTCCATTCATTTGTGAAGAACTACAATTAGCTTAATTAGCTCCTAACCGTAGTTCAATTACTTTGTGCGTAATCATAATTCAAATAAATTTGCGCCTAATCACAATTTAACTATTGTTAGCCTACTTTGTGAACTAGGCTACACAAAGAGCAGACAGTTAGAAAGCCACCAACCGGTTCGGATCGGAGGAAGATAGCGCAGGAAGTAAGTAGAGATCGAGGACGCAGATACTGTACCGGTTCGGATCGGAGGAGTACGTCAGCAACATCATAAAGCAAGTGACCTCATCGGATCGGATCAGAGGCAGCTGATCCGAACCCCTTTCTCTAAGCCTGTGACCATTGCTACACACGTTCCCTGAAGACTCGGACCAAGCATGACCATTTCTCCCACGATATCCCACTAAATCGATGCGCCGTCATCATCTTGAAGCCTCCGAACCCGAGTCTTGTGGGATGGGTGCCACGAAATTCCGAACCGGAGCCACTTCGAAGAGATTTCTCACCTATAAATACACCATCTAGAGGCATTTGAAAGGATATTTTGGCAAGTTCTCAGTTCTAACTTCCTTCATAGCCGAATTCTACAATCATATTCATATCAAAATCATCTCTTAAAGTCTATTTTTGAGAGATTTGAGTGAGTTTATGCATTGTAATTGTGAAGTTGAGTGAGAATCATTGCTGTATTTGCATTCGAATCATCAATTAAAAGAATAGAAAGTGGACGTAGGCTCTTTAATGCCGAACCACTATAAATAGTGTGTTCTTTGTTGCTTTTTAGCTCTATTTCATTAAATTCATAGCTCATTTGGGTGTTAGAACCAATTTTTGGTCTAACATTTTGGTGCTTTCACTGAGAAACCTTCGAATTCTCAGCCTTTTTGGGATTATCATTCTACTATTTGGACATTCAAGTTCAAAGAAGTTAATCCCTTGTCTCTGACATCTTTCAGTACTTGTTGACTAACCGTTGAAGAATCGAGTATCATGGCTAAGACCAAAGGGAAAGAAGTGTAAGGCGCTAGGGGAAATGATGCTAGAGGAGATCAGCAAGCCATAGTGATAACAAGGTTACGCGCTCAAAGCTCTGAAGTAGACCGCTCCGATCAGGAGGATCCGAACCGGATGGGAGGCACTGATCCGAACCGGGTGGAAGGCACCGATCTGATCCGGTCTAGTGAAGTCGAGGGCACTCACTCTCTCCATCCGAACCGCCCCGACCAGGCTGTTGTGAACCGATCCGATCCGAACCAGAATGAAGCTGGAACTTCTACTCGAGCTCCCTCCAACGCTCCGATTCCAGCCACGATGACTAATGTTCAGCCTGATCCATCTGCACCCATTACCCAGGGAGACTTTTCACGTTTTCTTGACATGCTACGGAGCACTAAAGAAGCATTGGAAGCCCAAAGGCGTGACAACCTTCGCATGTAGGAAAATATGATTACTATGGGTAGAGAACTATAGGAGCTCCGGAGGCAGAAGTCTCCTTCCCCTACATGCTGTCTTGCTACAGATGATTCGTCTTCTTCGGAGGAGGAACGTCCCCGCGAGAGGAGGTCGCTTGAACGACCTCAGAACCTCGATCAGTTTACTTTTAGATCTTTAGGATCCCGAGAAGAAGTTGCTCGTGTATTGGGCCCTGATGACCCGAGCCTGCAACAGCCTATGTTGATACCCATGCGCGGATCCCACGTCTTACCCAGGGATCCTAATATTACCAACCCCACACAGCAACAGCTTCTCCAACCTCTACCTCCAGAGATCGACCGAGAGCACAGAGAGCAACGTAGAGCAGCTGCCGCCAGAAACAGAAGGTTGTCCCCTGATCAGGAACCCAGGGGTAATCCGAACATCAAATCTAGAGAACTTGTGCAGACATTAACCAACGCTGATGTATGGGCAATGGTGCGCCAGATTATGTCTGAAAGCCGGCGGTATACTAATGAAGATTGGGGCATTGAGCGAAGTCATACCCGTTTCACAGATGACATACTGAATTTCCAGTTCCCCCGGCGATTCAACTTGCCTCAGATGGATCGATATTCAGGAATAACAGACTCAGGGCAGCATCTGATGAGATATGCATGGTTCATGAATGCAGCAGCAGCTCCAGATGCCGTAAAATGCAAAGCTTTTCCAATCTATCTTGAAGACGTAGCCTTAATGTGGTTCACCCGACTCCCTCCTCGGTCGGTATCAAATTTCACAGAATTGAGTGAGCGCTTCATGAATCAATTCCGACTCCATGCCCAAAAGTCCAAGACCGTCATAGAATTGTCATGGATTAAACAGGCCCCAGGAGAATCTTTGAAGTTATATTTGGATCGCTTCAACCTGGCCGTCACTGAAGTCACTGATCCCCATGAGCCCACTATCCTGATGGCCTTGATAGAAGGGGTAGATCCCGACACAGAGTTTGGGGATTACTTAGTTGGAAAACCACCTCCTACTAGAGAATTGTTCTATGAAAAGGCTAATATCCGCTTAAGGCGAGAAGAAGCTAAGGAAAATCGAAAGAGAAAGTCCGAAGGGGCTTCGAAGGAAGGTGTCCAGAGTAACGTTGCTGTGAAGCAATCTGGTGACAGTTCAGGGAAGGTGGAAGTAAATGTTGGCAACCAGAGTGGTGGTAATAACAACAGAAATGGGAACGACAATAGACGGAACAGAAACCGAGGAAATAGCTCTAGTTAAAGACCCAGATTCCAGACTTTTGAAAATTATACGCCGTTAAATGATACGTTGGAAAATATTTATTTAGACACATATAGCACATTGAAGTACAAAAACCACCACCCAGAGACTCCGATGAGAAAGAAATTGCAACAGGAAAGTTTTGCTTGTTTCATGGAACCCATGGTCATTCCACCAATGAATGCCGTCATTTGAGAGATATTGTCGAAAAATTGCTGCGAGAAGGAAAGCTAGACGAGTACAAAGTCGCCCTAAGGGACATGGGGCAAGGGGGACAAGCCCCGGACTCAAACCCGTCTAACTCAAAACCCACAGCCCAGCAAAAAGGCAAGAGGATCGTCATTAACTCTATTATAGGCGGACCTCACTTAGTTGGTCGTAGTTTTAAAGCAATGGACCAGTACGTCAACGCCGCCAAGCATTTTGAAGTAGGAGAATGCAGTAGCCTCGAAGACGTCACTCCAATAAAACAACAAAAAACGATGTTAGATGATGTCGTGTTCCGCAATAGAGATGATTCTGGAGTTCAATCTCCAACCGACAATCCACTAGTGATTACCACGATAATTGGCCCCGCTTTAGTCCATAAGGTGTTAGTGGACAACGGGAGCTCGGTCAATATCCTTTTCAAGAAATCTTTCGAACAGATGAAACTTGAGGCAAAATATTTAAATCCATGTGAAGGATGGATACGTGGCTGGAGCATCTACAGCTCCGATGGGTTTTGTGGAACTACCAGTCACACTAGGGCAGGGAGATCGCCAGAGAGTAAGGATCCTGCCGTTTGTAGTTTTGGATGTGGAGTCGCCTTACAATGCCTTCCTAGGTCGACCAGCCCTTGCCGAATTTAGGGCATGTATTGCACCTTGGTGCTTGCTGCTTAAATTCCCGACTGACTCGGGAGTTGGGGTGATGAGGGGCGACCAAGCTACGGGACGAGCTTGTTACGTGACAGAGTTAAAGATGTTAATGAAGGGGTTGAATATAGATTCTAAGGATGATTCCGCCCTTCCAAAGGAGGCCTCAGCATAGCAATTAAGGGGTCCTGCCCCAAGAGAGTCGCCCTCAGATGTACTCGAGGATATAGATCCCAGAGAGGATAGTGAACCCGGGGACAGGAAGGCAACTCCCAACGAAATAACAATCGATATACCTATTGATGAAACAGACCCGACAAAAGTACTAATGATCGGCTCGCAACTGGATCCAGTTAGAGCGAGGGAATTGGGTGATTTCTTAAAGGCAAATCTGGACGTGTTTGCCTGGACTCACGCTGACATGTGTGGGATTTCGCCTACCATCATGAGCCACTCTTTGTGTATTAATCCAAAGAACCCACCAGTCAAGCAGAAAAGACAGATGTTAGGCCCAGAGCGGTCAGCAGCTTTGAAAGAAGAAGTAGAGAAATTAAAAGGTAATGGATTCATTAAGGATTCAAAATATCCCGACTAGATATCGAATCCTGTCCTAGTCAAAAAGTCAAACGGAAAGTGGAGAACATGCATTGACTTTTCTGATTTGAACAAAGCTTGCCCGAAGGATAGCTTTCCTCTCCCCAGAATTGATCAACAAGTAGATTCGATGGCCGGGCAAGAACTTTTATCCTTTATGGACGCCTATTCCGGGTACAATCAAATTCCCATGCACATACCAGATCAAGGGCATATGAGCTTTATCACAGACTTGGGGTTGTATTGTTACGTGGTAATGCCATTTGGGTTGAAAAATGAGGGAGCCACGTATCAGCGCCTAGTCAACCGCATGTTTTACAATCAAATCAGGAAAACTATGGAAGTTTAGGTATATGACATGCTCGTGAAATCCAAGCAATCTCGCGATCATACGAAGGACTTAGCAGAAATGTTCGGCATACTACGAAGGTATGGGATGAAGTTGAATCCCTTGAAGTGTTCTTTTGGAGTGGCATCAGGCAAGTTCCTTGTCTTTATCGTGAGTTCCAGAGGAATTGAAATCAATCCGGACCAAATAGCAACAATCCGGAATATAGAGGAGCCGCGGAAGATCAGGGATGTTCAAAGCTTAGCTGGGAAGGTTGCAGCACTGGGCAGATTCATCTCCAAAGCAACAGACAAGTGTGTACCTTTCTTCGATCTCATAAAGCAGGGAAAGCGAAGTTTTGAGTGGACTCCCGACTGTGTGGAGGCGTTCCAAGATCTATTAGATTTCCTAGAAAAGCCTCCAATATTATCAAAGCCCATGGAACATGAGGATTTGTTTGTCTACTTGGCGGTATCATCTCACGCCGTCAGCGCAGCACTAGTACGTGAAGAGGATAAAGTCCAGAAACCTGTGTATTACGTAAGCAAAAAGCTAGCTGCCGCAGAATGTAACTATCCAAAGATATAGAAGCTTGCTTATAGCCTCCTGATTGCTTCCCGCAAACTTCGCCATTATTTCCGGGCCCACCCGATAGTCGTATATACCGATCAACCTTTGAGACAGGTGTTGCAAAAACCCGAAGCATCGGGGCGGTTACTTAAATGGAATATTGAGCTGAGTCAGTTTGATTTGAACTTTCAGCCATGAAGATCAATAAGGGTGCAGGCATTGGCTGACTTCATAGCTGAATTTACAATTCCCGAATAGGAAACTGTGGGTGACAAGATAGTTACTTTGGATCGAGAGTTGGAGCTTAGTCCGTGAAGACTATATACGGACGGAGCCAAGAATGATAGAAAGTCCGGCGCCGGAGTTGTTTTAATAACTCCTGAAGGACGATCTATTTATTATGCATTACGGTTGGAATTTGCTGCTACTAACAACGATTCTGAGTATGAAGCCCTGATTGCCGGGCTGAAACTCGCCAAAGATTTGGGAGTGAAGACACTAGATATATATTGCGATTCCAAGATAGTTGTATGTCAAGTTCGGGAAGAATTTGCTGCTAAAGGACCTCAACTCATCACTTATCTCAAAAAGGTAAAGGAGTTATTGGAAGGTTTGGAGCATTATAGAATAACACACATTCCAAGAACGGAAAATCAGAAAGCAAATTGACTGGCGAAGCTAGCGAGTTCTGATCACCCTAAAGAAACCGAAATGGTTCTGATAGAGGTGTTGGAATCACCGAGTTTCGACCTAATGGAAGCAGAGCTAGCCTTGGAAGTTGAACCAGAAAGAGAGTCCTAGATGACATCAATTAAGAATTTCCTCAAGAACGGAACCCTCCCATTAAGAAAGAATGAAAGACGAGCTGTAAGACGCAAGGCTGCAAGCTACGTTTTACAGGACGACATCCTTTATCGCCAAGGGTTTTCAATGCCCCTATTACGGTGTATCACACACGACGACATTAAACGTGTACTTCAAGAAGTACATGAAGGTGAGTGTGGAGATCACACTGGGGGTCAAACCCTGGCAAAGAAAATATTACGGTACGGATATATCTGGCCTACCGTGAATAAAGACACGGCTGATTATTCACGACGCTGTGATAGATGTCAAAGATATGCCAAAGTTCCCAGAGCGCCTCCGACTCAGCTCAAGTCGATGGTAAGTCCGTGGCCGTTTGCCATGTGGGGAATTGACATTATTGGAGTGCTACCTATTGCCAAAGGAGGATCTAAGTATGCGATCGTTGCCGTGGACTACTTCACAAAATGGGTGGAAGCTGAACCTCTAACAACCATCACAGCGAGGAAGGTGATCAGTTTTGTGGTCAAAAACATCATTTGTCGATTTGGGATACCAAAGACCATCATAACTGATAATGGGACGCAGTTTGACAGCATCGAGTTTAGAAACTTCTGCCAGAAATACAAGATTGATAAACGATACACTGCAGTAGCTCACCCGCAGTCAAATGGCCAGGTCGAAGCCATAAACAAGGTCATTAAATCAATTCTGAAGAAGCAGTTGGAGCGGGCCAAAGCTAGATGGGTAGACGAGTTACCATTAGCTTTATGGGTCTACAGGACAACCTTTAAGACAGCTACAGGCCATACTTCCTATTCACTTTCCTTTGGGTCAGAAGCAGTGATCCCGATAGAATTAGAAGTCCCTTCTCATCGAGTGGCGTATTACGATCCGATGACAAATAAAGCACTCCTTCTAGAATCTCTTGATATGATTGAAGAAAAAAGAGATGAAGCCGACTTGCGTGCTTCGAGACATCGACATCAAGTAGCACGTTATTATGACCGGAAAGTTCGCTTCAAAGCCTTCGAACCAGGAGACCTAGTACTGAAACGAGTCTTCCCGCCTTCGACCCAATTGGGTCCAAAATGGGAAGGGTCATACACCATCCAACGGAAGCTTGATACAGGAGCATTCAAGCTAACGACCGTGGACGGTGAAGAGATTCCCAGAGCCTGGAACGCTCAACACTTACGACGATATCTGAGCTAAATATGAAATGTCATCCCTTTTGTTTTTATAAGCTATGTAAAAAGGCACGACTTGCCTTGAAAAGTCTGTTTATGTGAACAAAGGATTATGAAGTGGATGTAGGCTACGACTTAGCTGAACCACTATAAAAATATCGTGTGTCATTTACTTTTCTGCATTATTTATATCTTCAACAATTATTCTATCATGACCATGAAACACAAAACGTTAAATTAAATTTGGAAAGTTGGAGATGACCTATGTACAGGAGCAAATAAAATGATCGCTTGTACGATGAAACATAGAAGAATGGGAAGACGACATTCTTAACTCTAACTCTCAAGAATCGAGAGAGAGTATAAAGGACGGGAAGACGACGTCCCTTGAGGCGTGAAGGTGCACCCAGATGAGAGACCGCCTCAACGATACTCTAACCTAGTTATGAGACAGGAGAGTATAAAGTTGCTAGAAAGGATAGGCATCAATGACGAAAGGAATATGGCCCCGTCCGAGAATCGGGGGCAATTGGATTTTTGATTTAATTAATCTTGAATAATTCTTTCCCAGCTACGCAAGATTAACTGGGGGCATATATGTGCATACATATTCCCCTCAACAATGACTTCATTATATAACTTTAATATGACATACTTTTGTATTTTCACTTAAGTGTTGGATTAACGACTATCAGACATTGCAGGAAATAAACTATTTTTATTTACAAACGTGTGAGTTTGTACAAGGAAAACAAGCAAAAAAGATGATGCATGGGCCGCACTCGCTGCAACAATTGCAAACCAATTAAATGCCAAAATAAAACAGAGCACTTCATCACTTGGGCTTTGGAGCGGACTTGGATTTTTTGGCAGCCTTCTGAGCATCCTTAGCCTCTTTTTCAGCATCAGTCAAAATGCGCTTTGGCTTTTTCTTCCCTGCGACCGAAGTGCTAGAATCGGTTGATTTTTTCCCAGGAGTCGGAACACTGGAATCAAGAGAAGACTTTTTTAGCAAGCTCTTCTGTAATAGACCTAGTTGAAAGCTTAACAACTAACCTTGATCCAGGATCCACCACTGCAAGAGGCTTAAGGCTTTCAGGGTTCAAGTCTTCAACTTTTAGCTGCATACATTTTTCTTGTTCGACTTTCATTTCAGCTAAAGTGATGTCATCGGCGCTTTTTGAATCCCCAACTATAGCCACATCAGGGTCTTCCTCATGCCCCTCGCTACCACCATCGTCTTTCAAGGCATCTATCATCTCGTCATCATAAGAAGCATCGCCCTTAGACAGTTTAGCTCCCCCTTCTGACTCTACAGTGGCAGCCTAATCCTTTTCTCCTTGAGCCTTTTCCATGGATTTTTCTCCGGTGGTGGTTCCCTGAGGCCCGCCAGTCTTCTCGGTAGGTTCAACACCTACAGAATGAGAAGCAACAATTATCAACTCAGGAGAAAATAAAGGATCCTCCATCGGTTGCCCAATTATGTGGTGAAAAGTGGAGACGACCTTGACGAATTGAGGTGAAAAGGTAGAAATACCTTCCGATGATTTCTCAGCTGGAGTGACCGCTGTCTTTGACGCTGACTCGGGTATGGGAGATAAAAGAGATGCCTGAGGGATCCCCGGGTTCTCGGGATCATATCCCTCAACCTCATAAGTTTCAGCGGTAGTAGTAGAAGAACCAACCTCGGGGATATTCCTTTGTTTGGCCATCCGCTTCTCCTCCTCCATTGCAGCGGCGATGAGGCGACGCCCCTCGGCTAGACGTGCCGGCTCATCATCTCTTAGATATTTTTCCATAAGCTTATCTTCATCGTTGGAGTCTACCTTAAGCTCCTTTTTCTCCCATTCAATAATTTGACTCCATACATGAACCAAGGTAGTCGGATAATCTTTAATCCAAGAGATGTTTCGGCGACGAATTATATGCGCGAAGAATTCAATTAGTAGTTCGCCAAAACCGTGCACTTCTCCCTGAGCCTCTAACAGCTGTTTACGGGCCTCTTTGGTGGACTTAATAACATTTTCCACATTCCTCTCCGCTAGGGTAGCCCTATTCTCGGCCTCCATCAACTTGGATTCCAAGTCTACATTTCGCTTCTCCAATTCAACATTCTTTCTCGCTAACTCGGCTTTTTCTCGCTCAAGAGTATTGTAAGCTAGTTGCATTTTGGCGTTATCCGACTTAGCATCTTTTGCTTGTTTTTTCAACTCCAAGCGCTCTTGACTATGAGATTCTAGAAAGTCATGATACGGCTTCTGTAACTCTTCAAATTGCTGTTTAAAGTTGGTAGCATCTCGTTGAGCGATGACAAGTTGGGCCTGTGTGTCCTCAATATCCTTCTCCAAACTTTTCAAGGCTTTTACGTCGGCGTTTGCAGTCTTTTTCATCGAATTAACATCTGTAATTAAAGTTCGAATGATTCTGGAGAGGTTACGTGAATACTTGAACATCTCCGAATATTGCTTCTCGACTGCATCAATCTTCGCTTTGGCCTCATCCGCCCACTTTGAGGAAATAGGCTCGAAAGCAGGTAAGAAAGTCAGATTTTCAAAATAGTGGTCGGGGAACTGCTTCTCCAGATATGCCTACTTAACTTTAGATTCAGCATCCAGTGGTGGAGGTTCGCAGTATGTTAGCTCAGTATCCTTATGTTTAGTGGGCATGATGGCTGCATCACCCTTCCTAGGCCGCTTATCAGAAACCTTATGTTTGCCTCGTGAGTCGGTATCTTTCGGCGGGCTCCTTTCCTGACTGTGTTTGTCTTGAGGAGAAGTTCGGTCTTTGGGCTGCGATATGTCTTCTCCTCGATGACTCTGGTAGCTTTTATATCGGTCTGGATCCGACCGGATGGAGGAGCGAGAGCGCGAGGTGTGCGACTGATAAGAAACATGAGGCCTTCTGTCCTCTCTACCCCGGCTTTCACGGCGATCGTGCTCGACATCGTAAGGGGGTCTAGTCATGCTGCGGCGTATTTTCCTGATGTCATAGTAAGGGCGAGACATTGTACCTACGCAACAATGTAAGTGGAATTCAGAATTAGTATTCTCATGAGAAGTAAGTGCTGTGAAGCGTGGTGCTGTTGTGTTAAGTGCATCCTAAGTGGTGTTCCCCCCGACAAACCCGAGTCCGAAGCCAGACCAACGCGAGTGGGATCTTTGGCCTTAACGGGAGTAGTCTCCTCTGAAGAAGTGGAAACTAAAGGATTTGTGCCAAAATCCTCTGAAGTGTAGATGGTTTCAGGTAGGGGGGATCTCCTAAACCTTGAAATGTGGAATCATCGGTAGTGGGGACATCTCCTTGAGAAGCGTCTATCGGCAGTTCTTTAGGAGACGTTGACTTCTCAGGAGAGATAGCATCATCAGGAACGACGTACCCTTCTCTGTGCTTTTCGTCTATGTTGGCCAATTCATCGTCCTGAGTCGAAGATGGAGAAGGTGAAGTCCAAAGGGGCATTATTGGACTTTTTGAGCCCTCGCCCATTCCAGGAAGTATGTCCACTGGGGGGATGTATACATATGGACCCGACCCATGACCTATACTACGGGTAATGGATAATAACCCGTGATGATGGAGGTACTCATCCTTAAGAACTTCATCGATGTTTAGAAATTTTTGATTGCCATTGAGGAGCCGATGTATCCAATCAAAGTACACTTGACCCGATATTTGTTTTGGGTTATCAACTGCAGGCAAAAGAGAAAGCAGGTTAATGTGTTGACATGAGCATTCAAAATTGAGATCTAGAAAATTGATGCCATACTTGATTTTGTCCATCTCCTGGCCACCCCGGCTGCTGCCTGATATAAAACCATTCTAGCTTGGAATCGCCGGCCTTGCTGCTAAATGGAGCTGAAATAATTTTCCTTTTTGGGACTGATTCGAAATAAGAGAAGGAAGGAGTTTCCTGAGTCCGATGCTTGAAATTATAAAAAAAGTGGACGTCGTTGAAAGTGAGCTCTGTACCTAAAATCTCTCTGTATGCTATATATAAGGTATATAAGTAAGCGTAGGAGTTGGGATGTAACTGCATGGGTGCAATCCGCATCTGTCTCAGAAAGTCGACAACAAAAGGCGGAAACGGTGGAATAGCCCCAACCATACACATCAATCGGGTAATTGCCATAAATCCTTCTATGGGATTGTGAGGACGGTCAGTTTTCGATGGCACCAGGGTATCTCTTTTTAGTATCCCATGCTTTAAACATATTCGAACAAGTCTGTCATTATCAATCGTCGATTCAACAGAATTTTTAGGTAATTCCAATATGATGGCAGACTCAAATTCATCAGGAGCTCGATTATCTCCAATTCCTCCTTCCTCTTCAGCGCCCAGAGAAACTTCACTATCGGAAGGCGTTCGTTGTTATGCGCTCCTACTTCATAATCTGGGCCCTCATCGTCCCATTCAGGGTCTGAAGAAGAAGATATGTCATCAATGGTAACTTTCTCAGAAGATTCCGCAACTTCCATCTTCTTTGCTAACCTAGATGAACGTCTCTCGGCCATGATCATTAGACTATTGAAGAAACAATATCAAGGATTAGAGTAAAGTTGCCCGTGTCCCCCGTGTGTGTATGTGAACTAAAGTGTGTGCTACGTGTAACAAAGATGCAAAGTAAACATATGGGAGCGTGATATGAAGATTCAAAGAAATAATGATGTTTCAGAATAGTTCTTGATGTTTGTTATGTTCGTAAGGCGCTATCCTAACTGTTCATCAAGTTGAAGGTTATGCCAAGCATTGATTAAGATAGTTGGATAAGTTCTGTTGCATTGAGTTGGACTGTTTCGGTTCGGTTCGGACATGGGCATTGGGATCGGATCGGAGGGGAAAATGAAGTTTTGATCTGAAGCAGAAATTCACACCCAGTGATTAAAACCGGATCGGTTCGGATGTAGGCCACCGGATCGGTTCGAATTGATTTGAATAATAATGCCTCTTTTCCTCCTTGTCTTTTACTCCGATCCGACCTGGTCAAGAAGGCTTTGTTTCCTCTTTTTTGTTCTTTCTCTTGCTCCGACCCGATCCGACCTTGTAAACATCTTTCCTGTTCTTTCTTTTGCTCCGACCCGATCCGATCTTGTAAACATCTCTCCCTTTCCTTCATCCCAATGTTTCTTCACCCGAACTGATCCCAGTTCGTCTGCTCTCCTTCATCTCCTTCATTTTCCACCTCGCCTAACCAACACTGAACCCAACTCAATTTCACAAACCCCAATTAAAACCAAGCACTTACGTGCTCGACTATCCATTGAGTTCCTAATCCCTTCTCCCAGCGCCTCGAGGTGGTAACAGAGCCACCAACGACGACGGCGAGAAGAGAGGAGGCCAAGGCGTTGAAACCAGGCAAACGCCATGATCGAATCGCCCAATTTGACCACAAATCTAAACTAAAATCGATGACAACAAAGTAATTCAAGCTTTTAACCTACCAAATTGTTTAATTTAAGGAAGAACGAGAAAGTTTCAGAGTTTTTGAAATTCTAGGGTTTTGATGCAAAGTATGTTGAACGAGAGTAATAAAAGGAGAAGAGGAAGAAGAAGATGGGAGGAAGATTTATATGGGTTTGTGGTGACTACTCGTATTCCTAGTTTTCTCTGCCCCGTTCGGACCGGGATTCAGGCCCATAAAGGCACTCTGGCTTGTTAGTCCATGGTGAAGCAATACTGGATGGCCCATCTGGGTGTGCCACTGGAGGAAATCCATTCGGATCGAAATCCGAACCCAAAGGGACCATATACACTGATTTGACACGCAGGGTGAATTTGAGGAAAAGTAAAGAAAAAACTCACCTGGAAGAATCACTGGACATTAAAAGGAGCTCTCAGAGTTGTTTGAAAATGAAGAAAGTAATTCATATGGATTGTGGACATATATAAGCAGCAAAAGCCTCGACTTTATGAAGTGACACGACACTACAAGTAAATGGAAGTGATCATTCAATGGTTCTAATTCAAAGGTTGTTTCGTAAACTGCTTCGAAGCACACTTTATCTTAAATCAGAGTGTACTTCGAGGGGGCAAAATGTTATCCTACTTTGTGAACTAGGCTACACAAAGAGCTGACAGTTAGAAAGCCACCAACCGGTTCGGATCGGAGGAAGATAGCATAGGAAGTAAGTAGAGATCGAGGACGCAGATACCGTACCGGTTCGGATCGGAGGAGTACGTCAGCAACATCATAAAGCAAGTGACCTCATCGGATCGGATCGGAGGCAGTTGATTCGAACCCCTTTCTCTAAGCCTGTGACCGTTGCTACACACGTTCCCTGAAGACTCGGACCAAGCATGACCATTTCTCCCACGATCTCCCACTAAATCGATGCACTGTCACCATCTTGAAGCCTCCAAACCCGACTCTTGTGGGATGGGTGCCACGCAATTCCGAACCGGAGCCACTTCGAAGAGATTTCTCACCTATAAATACACCATCTAGAGGCATTTGAAAGGATCTTTTGGCAAGTTCTCAGTTCTAACTTCCTTCATAGCCAAATTATACAATCATATTCATATCAAAATCATCTCTTAAAGTCTATTTTTGAGAGATTTGAGTGAGTTTATGCATTGTAATTGTGAAGTTGAGTGAGAATCATAGCTGTATTTGCATTCGAATCATTAATTAAAAGAATAGAAAGTGGGTGTACGCTCTTTAACGCCGAACCACTATAAATCGTGTGTTCTTTGTTGCTTTTTAGTTTTATTTCATTAAATTCATAGCCCATTTGGGTGTTAGAACCAATTTTTGGTCTAACAACTATTTTATGCATAAACATATTTTTATTCATTTTGCGCATAACCACAATTTTATTCATTTTTCGCATAATCATAATTTTATCATTTTGCGCATAAATGAAATTCAACATAAACTGTATATTTTGATGTAGAAGAATGGAAAAGAATAGGAAGAAGAACATATTGTAAATTCCAATAGGAATCAAACGATACAATATACCATTATTGGAAAATATAATATAAATCCACTCCCCTGAGATTTGTGCTCTAATATTTTGGAACTGCTTTGGATCTGCGCTACTTTCTTTTTAACTTGGATTTAATTGATTTGTTTGGACATAGGGTCTGGGCATTTATAGCTTAAATCTACAATCTTATTCTCCAAATCTCGAATCAGAAATCCTAAAACTAACACACACACACACACATATATATATGTAGAATTTGGAGGAGAAAAGAAATGGCAGAGCTCTGTGCCCTTTCAAAAAACATGAGTTAAAGATTAGGCCCTACTGTTTATTTATAGGTGCTCGGAAGAACAATCTCGTTCGTATGATTTAAAACAAATAAATCCGAACTGTTCAAAACAATACAAACCACACTGCCTGACCCGAAGTGGGTCGACCCATATACGTTCCAATTGAAACGTATATCAGGTCGTCCATTCGTGGATGTTGCTCCATTTAAAATGTTTGCCTATGATGTTATTTTCTTACCTAATTTCTTTACAATCTATTTATTATTTTTCACTTCTATTTTGAATTTTAAATTTCAATTTTAAATCTATGCGTATATATTTACGCATATCTTCATAAAATTTCAACCATTAATAGCTGGGTAATTTTTTGGTTCTTAAATGTTATTATTAACGTTATTATTCCTAAACCATTTCATTGATTCTTTTAGTTTTTAATATACATTCAAATTTCAAACATAACTATTCTTGAAATTCTTGCATGTATATTTCTGTGTACATCCTTATTTATTTCAAAATTCAAACAACATTATCCTGAAATTCATTTATTACTAGTTTTGATTAATTGCGTGTTACTTTTGACTTTCATGTCTATATTTATATACATACATACATACATACACATACATAAACACACTCTCATTTATTTATAATCTTTCCTTATACGTACATAAATACACTTTTCTCTTATAACATGCATCTTTTTGGTTGGCCTTCTTAAAATTTAAATACATGATGTTGGTGGAATTCAAACTCGCACGCTACAACCTGGGAAACAAATGCTCAACCACAAAACCACTCCTTTTTATTCACAAGATTAGAACACTGGAAACTCTTAATTTTATGTGTGTTTCTTTTTTCTTCTTTTTTCGTGTTTGTTTTGAAACTTCATTTAATGATATCTTCTTCGTTCCAAGTCCTTTTTTTGTAAACCATAGGTCTAAATTGATCAAAAAATCGCCAGGAATGCAATGATGCTAGTTCCATGACCAAATTCTGAAAATATTACAAATTTTAGTTTATTATTTAATTTAAAATATGAGGTGTTACTAATGTGATTCATAGACGACAACAAAGAAGGCCTCATAAGCAACATAATAAGTTTAAATTTGTTTGGAGTTTGTATGATCGAGTTATGGCTAGTCGAAGTTCGAATCGATAGGGATTACCAGCCTCTAGTCGGTGTAATCCGGGTCGGAAAGCCTCAGTTGAGAACGACTTCATGTGGAACCTTGGATTTAAGCTAAGTGTTTGGATTGGAGTGAAGTCAGCAATCCATATTGATGGAGATGCACGAGTTTAGATTGATATGTTAATTTCACAGTTTGGATCAGTTGGAGGTTGTGCATTTCATATCATTGGGGAGGAAAGCTTTTTGGATCAACACATTAGAAAGAGATACAACTTCAGTTTAGCAAGGATTACTAAACCAGATCGTCCTAATCCAAATTGGCATGACTTCAGTTTTTTTAGTGTACTACTGAGGTAAGCTTAGGTCAGCAAGGGGTTCCAGTTCGATATTTGAGATGAGAGTCAGGTCGACACATGCGCAGTAGATTGGATTGAGGTATTTGAGTGGTTCAACGAATTGACCTTCTTGAAAAACAACTACAAATACAACTGGCTATGATAAAAGTTGTAGAGTCATGGTAATGAGTCAAAAAGGGAGGCTACTAAAGAGAGGATTGGGGCAAGCAATTGAGCTTGATAGTAAATCAGTTGTCTACACTTAGACTTAACCAAAGAGATTCCCGATGGGAGTCATAGAAGTGGTTCTTAGGATAAGCTCTACCGCGGATAATGTGTGCATATGGATTATCGATAGGTAAAGTTTTAGCGGTTACTCATAGAGAGGAGGGACTGTGTAATGAACCGTCATTTTCCTGATCTTGATTATCGATACAAATACCATATCGACTAACCAATCATGAGAAAATACCGGATCATTAAAAGAAAGAAGTTATAGGGTGGGAAATAGAAAGAAAGAAAATTAGAATAGAAGAAAAATAGATAGAAGAAGAACAAAATAACAACACACAATCTCACATCGCAGCAGAATAAAGCATAATATATATAACAACTTTTGGGATGCAATTTTTTTTTCTATATATCCATATACATACCATTACCAGAGTACAATACAACATAGCGGAAAATAAATAGTAAATATCTAATGTTGAAGCCTCCTGCTCCAAGCTCCTCCAAGTATATCTGTAAATACCTGAACTACTTGATTGCTCGTACATATTTGGGCACCCAAGAGCATAGGGTAAAACAAAACAAAATAAACTTTGGGTCAGTCATACGGCTGGTGTGAGTAAACTCTAACTATTGGCTTACTTTTAAAAATCCTTTTCAGAAGAAAAGATAATCGTAAGACCGATCCACATATAAACATGGATGGTTTTTACCTTACGATTACCCAAATCATTCTTTAAAATCAATATTATTCTGATATTATAATAGTATATAAAACAAGTAAATAACAATCTAGCAAAACGTTTGCATCTCATGCTTTACAAACATAGTATACAATCAAAACTGTGGGCGCTTATTGGATATTGGATTCCATTTTGCAAGGTATGGGACCACCATCCGACAGTGTATCTCTAGAGAGGAATACACCGGGTTCAACAAGAACATCTTGCAACCCAGGCTAAACATGACCGACCCCTCATTTCTCTTGAGAATACCGAATGTATTATCACCAACGATTGGGATCAACAACCGTTTCCCGAAAGGGACATCATCGAAAGATTTAAGAAGCAAATGGAATTTCTCTAGATCAAGTGACAATACACCCTACTTGGGTGCTACCCACTTAGCCATGCCGCTTTCCCGATTTTATACCATTTCCCAGTTGCGAGGCTTGAGGTTACGATTACTTGCCTTTCGTTGATAGCACAATCACTTTGAATGCCACATTGTCAGATCCATTAATCACTAATTGATTTGCACAAAGATATTCTGGATATTATGCTAAGAGAATAAATTCTTCGCCACCAGATGTATATTTGTACAGACCAACATATGTGATCATTGGAAATACTCTGTCTGACATTCTTCCATACACGTTCGTTCTGGGACTGAATGAAACCGAAGGCACAATTTCTACTAATCCATCTTAGGCAATTTCTACCTAAGATTAATAGAAAAAGCACTTGCATTTTACCCCATTTTTTTATTGTCTTCATATAATCTGATTCATAACGCTACCGCCAATACGGGGTGGTTCTCAGATAATTATCCAACTGGTCTCTCCATACTGATAACGATATTAGCAAATGCTTCGATAGTCGGTTATTTAACTATCGAAGAAAAAAACATTCATCCAAAGCATCAATCAATCACTAGACCCTCTAAATAATATTTCATTAATTAAATCACCTTTTCCATTTCCTTATCAATATTTGTTAAACAAATATTTTCAATAATCATCTCGGCCGCTTACGCTATTTGGAAAAAATATCGCCTTCTTTTATTTCCTATACTTAGAAAATGTTTTCTACTTATAATTGGAGAACATTCCAATTACTTATCTCTTTCTCGACTCATTTAATTTTATACTTAATAAATATTCGTTATTACATTTCTAAAAGTTCTACTTTCTTGGGTTAAAATGAATGTTGTGTAAAACATAGTTACAACAACCCAAATTATGGCATTCAACTAAATCTTATTCAAAATTAATCTTCGAGACAGAATCTTGTTACTTATCGATTAATAATGAAATCAATCAAGTTGGGGTATAACTACCTCTCAGACCTTGACCAAAACATTCTTAACTTCAAAACAGACAAGACAACTTACCTCGAATAATTAATATCATAAAAATCAATTATTCATTTTTTAAACATGTATACGTTTCTCTTTCTATTTTTATCAGATTAAATTAATATATTTCCTTTTTGTTTATAATATTATAATTTAAGTTCGTTCCCTTATCGAATTTATATATATCGATATATTGATTTTTAGTTATCAAATGTTCTTAAAAAAATTCTAACTCCTTAAATTTCCGGAAAATTTCGCCAGCACCTCCTTTGTACCAGTCAATAGCTCAAATTCCAAATCGCCTCTCTAAACCCTTTTCATTCAAAAAGAAAACTAAAAAGCCAAGCAGCTTGCGGATTCGGCACGTAAAACTTATATAAAATTTAAACATGTACCTTTTTGTCGAGCATTTCAATTTATATCTCTTCTTATACTTCATTCCAAACCTGCTTAACACATACTCGTCCAATTCTTAATTTATTCCAACTCAGTCTAGTATTTTTAATTCAATTCGCTAATTAATTCTCTAATTAACTCTTTTGCCTATTTCACTTTTTATTTGAACATAATATGTTCAAATAAAATTTTAACTTTCTTATAAACTAATTGACTTCCCTTTTCAATTCAATTTTCCTTTTCGATTTCAAATATAAATCTCAAATGACGGTTACTTATCCAAAGCCCAGTTTCGTATCAAAACTCGATTAACTAATTATTCTTCAAATTAGTTAATTCTATTCAATAATTACAAATTGGATTTTTGTTTCAAAAATCAATTCATTTACTTCCCTTGAGTTCATATTTATTTTATAACTCAAAGATGGATTTTTCTAATGGAAATTCGGATTTCATTTACTTAAAATCCTTTTATTTATTTAAATACGCCGTTATGGTTTTTAAACGATTATGGCGCTATTTTTCTTGGAAATCGATTTTGACTTAACTAAAAATCTATTCGACGAAATCCAGATTTTTCTCTTCCATTAGGAAACTATTATCAAATTGGTCCTGATGATTCTTATTTCAAATAATTCTGACTTAAATTGAGTCTTATATACTCGATTGAAATTCGAAATGGCGAATTAAGAATTATCGCGGTTCTGCGAGTTCATTTTAAATTATATTTAAATATAAACGTTTAAACGTTGTTTATTACAAATTTTAGTCTCGTTTTTTTTGGCAAAGCCAGCTCGGTCGAATGGCCCCTACCATTATATTTATATAAATAAGATGACTTACGATATAAATATACAATGATTAGAAAAGAAAAAGAAATGGATATAGAAAAAAAGAAGAGAGAATTAGCACCATCTCTCAATTACATCAAAACTGAAAGTAAAAGGTGCTAGCATTATGGATCTCTTAATGCAACTGCATATCTCATTGTAGAGTTGAAGTCTATTTTTAGACTTTCCATTGAAAATTCTCTGGTTTCTCTTTAACCAAACTGACAGAATCATGCATTTCAACATAATCAGCAGAATGTACGTCAATTCCTCCTTCCATATTCTTGCATTATAGATAATAAATTTCAGTCTCGTTCTTATATATATATATATATATATATATATATATATATATATATATTAACCCAATTTTCCAAATCTAACTTCAATTTCAAGTTTTCCATATTTAACTAAATTTCTCGATTATCCTAAATCGTTGGTTTATTTCATACTCAGTGACAAGTTTATTTACAATCCAATCTTATATATTATATTCCAATTCCTTTGGAGATAAATTATTTTATAAATTTAATAAAAATCAAGTTCTAATTATAAACCCTTTGGATTTATTTCAATTTAGCTTATATTTCGAATTCTGGAATAAAACTCGTCATTTCTTCTTCGAAACGATTTCCAATTTCACTTTTAAATTCATACTTGAATTTAAACCTCTAAATTATCTAATGATAATTTATCTCACTTATTTTATAAATGTCGTTTATAAATTTAACTTCCTTGTTTTATAATTTAAAACAAGTTTCCATTTCAAATCCATTTGAAACCCAATTCCTATTATGGAATATTTTAATGATTATAACTTATATATATACATTGAATCTATTTTCATATTTAAATATAAACTAATATATATTTTTTCTTTGAAAATATTTTATTTAAATGAATTCGGTCTAATCGAATTCAAATAATAAATCCATACCGATTTATTTAATTCAATCTGAATATTAGAAAAGATTTCATTGTTTCTTTTAGAAAATAATTTAAATTCCCCTTTCAAATTCACATTTGAATTTTCCTAAATTATCCAAACGATAATTTTTCCCATTTCATTTATAAACCCTGTTTATAAATTCACTTCAATTCCCCGCATTATTTAATTTATAAACATCGTTTATAAATTCACTTCAATTCCTGCGTTATTTAATTTATAAACACCGTTTATAAATTCAAATTCGATTTTAGAAAAATAGATTTTCCCGTTTAAATCTCAAAAACCCTTTTCACGATATTTTTATAAATCAACATTTAGGCCCAGTGATAATTAAACATTTAAAAACACCCAATTATCAATCTTAGGTTTCCAACACATCATATATGATAATATATATGAAAACAAACAAATAATAATATTTTTGAGGAATCCAGTTGGATCCCTCCAACTTGTTCCCTGCATCCACAGACATTAGCCAACATAAATAATACTCATTCTGCTTCGAGGTAAGATATCACGGTATAAAAGGTCATCCACTATCATATTGTGAGGTGCATAGGGTCATCCGCTAATGATACTGTGGGCATCTGCTAATGATACCGCGGGAAATATCCAACCACCAATATATATATATATATATATATATATATATATATATATATATAGCCACAAACACCAAGCCTAAATAACTAATATATTTAATAACCACAATTTATCCATAAATAGCAATGCAACCAATCAACCAACAAACAACATATAAATATTTATTTTAAATAAAAATTTAATTATAGTAAATTATAATCGAACCAGAGAGTGAGTTTACTCACCTGATTTTTATTTTAATCCATTTCTGATTCCAATTAAAATTCCATTTTGTAATTGACGATACGAAGCCAACACATCTTGTTTCACTGAATAAATTATACTTGTTTATAAGGTTGGTATATATATATTCTCTTTTTATTAAACGTATATAAAAATTTAAATTATTAAATTAAAATAATTAACTTAATCCCCTTTTCCTACAGTTTATAAAACTGAACCTCCCCTCGTTTCTGTAGCTTTCCCCATTGTCATGATTGTCCTCTTCACTTTCTTGGTTTACCATGAGTTCACGAACGGGATTTACTGACGAACTTCTCCCCGCGAGCACCTTCTTCCTGTCCCCAATTCATGGCTTTCAATCCTCATTTACAAAATGTGACCTGGAGAAATTCTGGGCTCCAGAGTTTGAAGTTGCATTTACTACCAATGAGCCGCACCCCGTTTGTTAATGCTACAGGCTCCACCGTAACCCCAAACAGTGTTCGAGCTTCACCAAAACCCCTAAATCGAACATCCTCACATCTGACGAATCTCATCAGCACTATTACTAAAATCAGCTTGACTAAAAGCATCAAATCGAACACTGTTCGAAAATCGAACTACTCCTCTTCGTACAGCGGAAAGGTGCGACTGTTATATCCTACGCTGCTATGATAAAATCGAGCAAACCCCCTGTTGACGTCAAAAGTTGGTCACTAGTGACAGTCAACCCCCAATCGTGCGATCAACATACAAATAAAGATTATAAAATGCAGTAAAAGTAAAAAAGAATGGGAAGCACACACAGAGTTTTTATAGTGGTTCGGCAAAGTCGGTGCCTACGTCCACTTTATATATTATTTCTTTTTTTATTACAAATACAATGCTTTTTTTGTTTGAAGAAGAAAGAGAAGATGGCTATTTTCCTTTCTTTTTGAGAGAGAATGAGAGAAATATAGAGAGGTCTGAAAGAAGTCTAAAACAAACTCTCTCCCCCTCCTCCTCTTTTAAAGCTTGGAGGTATTTATAGGTAGAGAATGCAGCTTGGGCTATTGTGATATGGTCCGGCCATTCTGGGAAAGCCTAGACACGTGGAATCCATCAGTTGGTTTTAATAGCGGCTGGAGACTGATTCCACTGTTCATAAATAGTATCATCGGAAGTTGTAGCTGACGTAGTATCCATGGAGAGGTATATCAAAAGTAGAGCTTTATCCGGATATTGTTTGACAACTTTTATTGCCTTGTAAGTCGGGATATACGGTTGAATGGCTCTGTAAAAGATTTCCACGCCGGCCTGAGATAATTGGTCGATGCACCTTTTACGAAAGTGAGATACTCGTTCGACTGTGAGAGCGATTCTTCCGGAGTGAGCTCTCAATTGACTAGGCTGGACTTGGGCCGATACGTGACTGCTTTGGACCGTGCGTCTGCTGGGCTTCCTGAAGCGCAACTTATATCCATTTGCGCATTTGGGCTTTGGTCTGGCTCGTTGAGACTCTTGCCAAAAAGAGGGTTAACACTTTGCCCGTCAGAATGCATCTTCGTCGGTAGAGGGAGGTGTATTCTGAAATTTGAACCGAAGCACAAACGCTCGAGCAGTTATGGTCACGCCGGACTATATTAAGGCCAGAAAACCGACAGTTCCGATGTTGTATTAAGGCCAGAAAACCGACGACCATATCAGGTCGTATTAAGGCCGGAAAATCGATAACGATCAGGGACTGTATTAAGGCCGAGATGACGATCGCTATTTGTATGAGAGTTGGTTCCTGCAAATACAAAATAAACCATTCTCGTTTTGGAGAAGGCTGATAGGTCGAGCATTTCATTTCACTTGGCTTTAAAGGGTGGCGAGCATTAACCATGCTCGGCTTAGTGGAGAATATTAACCATGTCCGGCTTAATGGCGAACATTAACCATATCTGGCTTAATGGTGAACGCTAACCAGATTTGGCTTAGTGGCGAATGCTAAGCAGGATCGGCTTAGAGAGGTGGCGAGTATTAATCATACTCGGCTTATGGCAAGTGTGTTTTTTATGCTCAACTCATGTTAAGTTAGTTTGTCCAGCGACCAATGAACGCTTATGGTGTAAAAAGAAAAGAGGGAGTATAATCTATACTTCGTATTTAAAAGACATGACCTCACTCGGTTAAAGGAGTATGTGTTTTTAGAAAAAGGGTGGTGGGCTTTCGTGCTGACCACATAAAACAGGGGGCAAGCGTTATTCATGCTCGGCTTAGAGGTGTTTAAACATGATCTATGTTTGCAAAATAAAATTCATAACTACTAAATAACTATTACAAAGAAAAGAAATTTTATGGGGGACAGCAGTTGATTCCAGAGCATGCCTAGGAGCTAAATCCTAACCACAGACATGTGTACATCAAGGTGTCCTTATTATTGAAAGAAATACATCAAAAGAAAAGAAATCTAATTAATTATAATGCCGTGAGTGCTAGTCTCAGGGTCCTTTCCGTTTCTAAGAGCTCGAGGATCAACCTGAGGAGCTTGGGCAGAAGGCCGCGGCGGCATGGCCGGGGCGCGATCTTTGACATATTCGGGGAGCTCTCCTTTTCTGACCCGTCCTTCAATGAGATCGCGCAGATGTCGGAATTCATTTGTATTATGTCCAGCTACGTTGTGGAATATACAATGTTTGCCGGAATCAAGTTCCATCTGGGTTGGCTCACATCGAGGTAGTCTCGGAGTGGGCAAGGACCCTCGTATGTCGAGATAGATATCGAGCAAAGAGGAATTGAGCTTGGTGTACTGGTCGTACTTATTTTCATTTCGGTATCGCACATTGCGCTCGCTCTTCTCCGGGGCCTTTCCTCTTCCATTATTCTGGTCGTTACCATTGAATGGACCTTGTTGTTTGGCTACTAAAACCTTGAGGCTCTCCATTTCAAGGATGGCATCCTCTTGTCGGAGGAATCGCTCAGCCTCGGAGTAAAAGTCGTCTATATCCTTAGGAGGATCTCTGGTTAAAGAGATTGAGAATTCTGATCGATTTTGAACTACTGCGATGGCGGCCATGAGCCCCATCGATGGCTCGGGCCGATCGACAGATGCTACGGCCGTGTTGAATCTTTCAAAGAAGGACCTGAGCTTTTCTCCGGATCGTTGCTTGATGGTAGATAAGATCATAACGCTTTTCAGTTGGGAGATGTGTACTCGAAACTGTTCAATGAAGCGGGTGACCAGAGTATTCCAACTACCGATCGACTCCGTCGTCAGCTGTCGAAACCACATGCCAGCTATGTCCGTGAGAAAGAGTGGGAAGCACTTGGCCAAGGCGTTGGTCTCTAGGCTAAGTACCTCCATATGTCGCATGTATCACATGAGGTGAATGGTAGGGTCAGTGCGACCGTTGTATGGCTCGATAGCTGGGAACTTGAAGTCCGGAGGGTTTCGAAAATTTCTGATCTCCCTGGTGAAGGGGCTGCGATTGACATTATCTATGTATTACTGCGAAGAGTTGCCCCGAGTAAAATGTCGGACGATGCTCGCAAGCTGACTCCCATCTCCGAAGAGTCATTGCCATGAATTTAGCTCCGCATTCTGAGAAGGTTCCGCGCGGAGATCTGGCAAAAGCATGCTCGGAAGGGCAGCTGTTGACTGAGCTCGTCCTCCGAAAGTTGAGTGAAAATGTGAGGGAAGGTGAGCCACAGTAGGTGGTTTTGTGCAAAATGGCCCCTCTGGAACCTGATGAGTTGTGGGTCGATCCACACCCGTAACAAAGGGTCTAGGCTGATCCAGCATAACATGTGATGTTCGGAGCTCGGGGTTGCCCCCATTTGGGGCGAGGTTAGGAGGGTCTATGGTAGCGTTTTATTCCGCCCTGGTGAGGACCGGTACAGTAGGGTGGCCTCCCTTGTTCGAAGGGGAGGCTGCACCAGCTCTTCATTGAAGGTGAAGAGTGGTTAGACTGGTCTGTGGTAAGATTCCGGATTGTAATGGGAATGGCATTGGTTCTAAGGGACCCGGAGGTAGCTCGACTGGTTCGATAGGTCGACCTACTCCCAAGAGTGGTGGCAAAGTATTCGACCGACCTAGATCTTGATCGCAAATCTCCCGAGGTTCTTCCCCTACAGTTGCGCTGGTTGCTAGAAGTGATACTCCTGGTTGTGAAGGATTGGTTGGTGGGACCAAACCAGGATGAAATAAAGGTGTAGCCCGATCGGTGGCTTGATTCTGTGCAAACCGATGATCAGTTGTTGCCCCAGTCTCGACCGGTGGAGGAATTGATGTTGAAGCATTCAATCCTGTCTCCAGTCGACCGAGAAGGTGATCCATCAACTGCTGCAGTCGTTCGAGGAATTTACCCTGAGATGCCATTTGTTCTCTGAATTCGACCATTATCTTATCCATATTATCCCGAGTAACGTGTCGAGATACAACTTCGTGAGAGGAAGCTTCGAGACTTGCTTCTGTAGCGTTGTTATCGCCATCATCAGTAGTTGTAGGGCGAGAAGATGTTGCATCTTTCTTTCGTTTGTTCGCCATAAGTGGAAGTGAGAAGAGGCTCTAACGGAATATCGGTACTCAGCCCCTTCCTGGCATGCCAAAGTGTTGACATCAAAAGTTGGTCACTAGTGACAGTCAACCCACAATCATGCGATCAACACACGAATAAAGATTATAAAATGCAGTAAAAGTAAAAAGAATGGGAAGCACACATAGAATTTTTATAGTGGTTCGGAAAAGTCGGTGCCTACGTCCACTTTATATATTATTTCTTTTTTTTACTACAAATACGATGCTTTTTCTGTTTGAAGAAGAAAGAGAAGATGGTATTTTCCCTTCTTCTTTTTGAGAGAGATTGAAAGAAATATAGAGGGGTCTGAAAGAAGTCTAAAAGAAACTCTCTCCCTTTCCTCCTCTTTTTAAGCTTGGAGGTATTTATAGGTAGAGAATGCAGCTTGGGCTATTGCGATATGGTCCGGCCATTCCGGGAAAGCCTAGACACGTGGAACCCATCATTTGGTTTTAATAGCGGCTGGAGACTGATTCCACTGTTCATAAATAGTATCATCGGAAGTTGTGGCTGACATGGCATCCATGGAGAGGTATATCAAAAGTAGAGCTTTATCCGAATATGGTTTGACCAGTTTTATTGCCTTGGAAGTCGGGATATACAGTGGAATGGCTCTATAGAAGATTTCCGCGCTGGCCCGAGATAATCGGTCGACGCGCCTTTTACGGAAGCGAGATACTCGGTCGACTGGGAGAGTGATTCTTCCAGAGTGAGCTGTCAATTGACTAGACTGGACCTGGGCCGATATGTGACTGCTTTGGACTGTGCGTCTACTGGGCTTCCTGAAACACGGCTTATATCCATTTGCGCGTTTGGGCTTTGGTCTGGCTCGTTGAGACTCTTGCCAGAAAGAGGGTTAACACCCCCAATAAGCATCATCTGCAACTCGCGACTTGATTTTGTGTTTAAAAGTGGAGCAACAATTGATTTTTGAAGCTTTATCCTATTCGATTTTGATTTTGGTAAAGAATTAGCGGTGTAACGACTACGGAATTCGCCTGGACCTAATCGATCGCAAAATCGACTAGGACCGTTCAAAACCCGAGTACGTTAACTCTGGGAATACAATAACACCAGACTTTATAAACATTACAGTAATGTTACATCAGAGTACAGAATATTAGAGTACATCGGGGAAAAAAATTACAGTGGAAGACAAATTACAATATCTTAATACAATAAACAGCGGAAGACTTCTATGCTCTGGACACAGCTTTAGGCTTCGATCCAGAATCCTGCTCAAAAGATAAATATCTGCAAAAAGCTACTTGACTGCCCATGTGGAAAAGAGGGCACCGAAGTTTGCAAAGTGAAACAAACTACGGGTCAGTCATGGGACTGGTGTGAGAAATCTTAACTAATATAACTGATAGCAATAAGGCAAATCCAAGGACCACGCCGCTAACACGGAATGGGTTTTATTCCAATGGATTGCCGGTGCATAAATTAAAGTAAATCGTTAAACAACGCAATGCTTTTTAGAAAAATGGAATCATCATAAGACTCAAGTCCCATCACACAATGCAACGCAAACCAGAGGATAGAGTTTTACCTTATGATGATTAAACATGCTTGGTACGATAAAAACGAATTTGATATTATTATTAGTGTGTATATGTTTCAAAAAAATTTCAAAGTAAATATATCAATCCTAGGAAGCATAGCTACCATATACTATGCCTCCATACTAGTAATACAATCAAGTCCGTAGGGTCGTATTGGGAATTTGGTTTCCATCATGAGTCAAGGCTAGGAACGATCACCTTATTGATTCGAGACACTCTAGCTAATGTCTCAGGATTCCCCGCAGTGAACCCTTGGATCCTAAGGGCCGGTCCGCACATACGATTTTGCGGATTAGTTATTCCTGAACACACGTTTCCCGGTCCTATAGGACCTAATATCCGAGACGCCTCATTCCATCATCCATATAAGTAAAATGTCGGGCCGTGTAAAACCCAAACACCACTTCTAGCTAGAAAGAAACGTGTTGCTTCCCTGCGTTCCCTTTCTCCGTTTTTGACTCATACCGGGGTGTGAGGCTCGCGAAGTCACGCTATACACAAAGCTACGCCTAAACAGGCCGTGCTTTGATCATCAACCACAAGGCCTGCTTTTCAACAAAAGCCTTGATCATTTGCATCTTAGCATGCCACATTGTCAATCCATACCATATCATTGATTCCTACCAATATATAACCTCTAAGCTCGTACGACTTAGAGAAGGGTGTTAAACACCAAACTGATATATATTTAGCAGAGACCAACGAATAACGTATAAAGGAATACAACGTCAGACATACAATCCATTTTCAAGTATGTTCTGGGTCTGAACGAAACCTGAGGCACCTTATACGTCGCATATCCGAACAATCAACAATACGTCCGAACGGCTACCCCTGACTCCCCTTCAAGGTAGCTACTCCAATCATGGGCCTCAGTAGTAACACATCCATTCAATGTGAAGATCGTCGTTCTTCAATCACCGTCTTCAACTCTTCGACTTAGATCGACGTGTAATCATTTGAAACGAGATTGAACTCGGACTTTTCAAATGATCCTCGTATATATATAATTTAAAATCATTTCTTATCGTTAATATTTTTTTTGATTTACGTGTGGAACCTAAGACTTCACTCAAGTCATTGCTTGTCGGTCTTAGTAAACCCCACGGGTAGTGATATACCCCGATTTTTCAACGCCTTCACACTACCTAGGTAGTCACCCCTAGAAATTGGCAGAGGTGGCCCTCGAACCTGAGACCTATGTCTCATCCCAATTCTTATCGTTAATATTAATTTATAACGATTAATCTCTATTTTTATTTATATAAAAATAATTAAATTTTATTTAACAACACTTCATGCCAATAGGCGACCTTGGCGCTGTTTTCACCCAAATTTTGTTTTACACATTTCTCTAAATCTAACCATTGGATTTTAACACAATTCATATCGTTGGAAAAATCTTCCCAATGCGAACCTAACGGTTTCGATTTTGGGAAAACCCGACGATCGGATATCTCGGTATCATAATTTAAAGACACGATTCCAAAATGCGAACTACCACGCTTGATTTGTTTAATTTTAATTTATTTATATATAATTATATATAAATATAATTCCTTCGTCCATTTCATTATTGTGATTATGGTAACAAGTAAAGAACACTTAGTTTCATAACATTTTGATATATAACATAACACACAATAATGTTTATTTTATTTTAATTCGCATACACATCCTAAACATAACAATGTATATTTTTCTTTTACCCTTCAATTCACACAAAAATGTATTTTTCGTGTATCATTCCAATTTAACAAAAATAAAGATTTTTGTGTCATTTAAATTTTCTAACAAAAATGCAATATATTTTGGTGTCAACCTCAATTCTACAAAAATGAATATATTTTTTGTTTGTTTAATTTCAATGTAACAAAAATAATAACTTTGTTATTCTTTCAACGCAAAACAAAAATAATAATTTTGTGTCAATCTTTTCTATACAAACAAAATGATAATTTTGTGTGTTAATCTTTTCACATGAAAATGTAACTTTCATACCTTTAATTCTTTTAATGAAATCAAATTCATTAAAATGTAAATTTCCATCGTTATAACTTTCATTGAAAACCTATTTACATAAAAATGTAAATTCCATATCTTTAATCTTTTTAATGAAAATCCAATTACATAAAAATTTAATTGTCTTCTTAATTCTTTTAATGGAAATATATTTACATAAAAATGAAAATTTCACTTCTAAATTCTTTTAATGAAAATCTATTTACATTAAAATTCAAATTTCACTTACTTTAAATCTAATTACATGAAAATGTAATTTTCTTTTTTAAATACTATTTATATGAAAATGTCAATTAATCCTTTAATCTCAATTACATGAAAATGTAATTTTTCTCCTTAAATCTTAATACATTAAAATGTAAATTTTCCCCTTAATCTTAATACATTAAAAAGTAAACTTTCTTTTTAATTCTAATTACATTAAAAATGTAAACTTTCTTTTTAATCTAATTTACATTAAAAATGTATCCTCTTTTTTTTCTTCTAATTACATTAAAAATGTAAACTTTTCTTTTAATCTAATTACATTAAAAATGTAAACTTTTCTTTTTACATTAAAGATGTAATTAAGATTACCATGTAAATTCTATTTCTTCTTAATACATTAAAATGTAAATAATTTTGCAGCATCAAAATCTAATCTTTTAATTACATAAACATGTAATTTTAATTTCAGTGACAAAATCTTATCTTTTTAATTACATAAAAGTGTAATTTTTTTTTGCGGTGTCAATCATGTTCATTTCTAATTTAACACATAACGTCATTTCTAATTTAATACATAACGGTGTAAATAATGTCATTTCTAATTTAATGCATAACGGTGCAAATATTCAAGTTCTGATTAACACATGATGGTGTAAATATTATTTTCTAATTAACACATGACAGTGTAAATATTCATTTTCTAATTAACGCATGACGGTGTAAATATTCATTTTCTAATTTACATATGATGGTGTAAATATTTATTTTCAAACAAGATATAAATTTCTTTTTATAAACAAATAAATTATCTTTTTACATTTAACAAAACAAAGACAAAAATGATACCTTTGTACATTTACAAATAATGACAAAATGATGTCTTGTAATTTTTTTCTTTCAACAAAAATCAATGAAAAATGTAATTTTTATTATTTCAACTAAAATCAATGTTAATATCATTACTTTCTTTTTAACAAAAAATGATACTTTTGTTCTTATTTTCATTACACACAAAAATGAAACTTTTTGTCTTATTTTCATTATACACAAAAATGTAACTTTTCATTAATAAACAAAAGTGATTTCTTTTCATTAATACACAAAGGTAATTTCTTTTCATTATATTTACAAATGAAAGTGAATTTCATGTATTTACAAACAAATGTGAATTTCATGTTTTACAAAAAAAAAGTGAATTTCAGGCTTTACAAACAAAAGTGAATTTCATGTACTTACAAACAAATGTGAATTTCATGTTTTACAAACAAAAGTGAATTTCAGGCTTTACAAACCAAAGTGAATTTCATGTACTTACAAACAAATGTGAATTTCATGTTTTACAAACAAAAAAGAATTTCAGGCTTTACAAACAAATGTCAATTTCTATTTACAAAACAAATGTAATTTTTTTTATTTACACAACAAAGTCATACCCTTTTTATTAACAAAGTTACAATAAAGTTGCATTCTCTTTATTAATAAAGTTAAAATCTTTTTATTATAAAAACAAAGAAAATGAAAACTTTTTTATTAACAAACCAAGTTACAACATTTAATTAACAAAACAAAGTTACAACTTTGAGTTACAAACAAAGTTACAACTTTGAATTACAAAGTTGAAATCTTTGTTCATATAAACAAAAGTTAACTTTTTTAATTTAAATCAAAGTAAAATCTTTTAACTTAACAGGAAACTTGTGTGAAGGACAAAAAAAGCAAAAAATTTGCCCAAAAGGACAAGAGCTGTAACACCCCACCTCCGTTAAGGTCACTCACAAAGGGAATGCCTTAACTTTGGTGGAGCATTTTAGTAAACAGAAACAGAATACTACAAGACAGATAAACAGTACTTGAAAAATTATAATTTTATTTCAAACAGAAGCTTGGTTACATCCTTTCAAATCACAATATCAGAATCCAAGTACAAAATAACAGTCTTGTACAAAAGCCTTCAGAATGCATAGTTTAAAATCATAATCCCCACAGAAGAAGACAAGCCATACTTTAAGCACTGCAAGCGGAAGAAATCTGGATCAAGCTAGAGTATTCCCTTCAACAAAACCTGGGGGGAACGGAAGAAAGGAGGCGAAACAACAAGGGTCAGACAAAATTCTGGCAAGTCCAGTGATTTTCAGTTATGAACAGATAATAATAACATGACATGAAAATAAAACTGGATGAGAGATAACTGCAACAGATGTAGCAGATATAACAGAAGAACAGAATGATATAAGCTATTGCTTTACACTTCTCTGTACTAATACTAGTATAACAGAATTAGGTGTCACCCTAATGTCTAAACTGAAACAGAAACGGGTACAGAATAATTTAACCGAAACAGAATGCTAATAATGGGCCTTTACTACCTGATCAGAAACAGACAGAAGCAGAAACAGATTAATCCCTACGGAAACAGAATGTAGAATTAGGTGTACACTAGTAATGGGCCTTTACCACCCGAACAGACGGAACCATGCAGAAACAGACAGGTGTTACCACCCAACAGAAACAGACGGTACCAACAGAAACAGACAGAACTAAGTGTACCCTAAAACCCTACCCCAAGCGATCGACTCCCTAATACATAAATATCCTGTGTCGGCCCCACAGTAGGGTGTATCACTCCCTAAAGTGACAACCAGTTGGCACAGACCTATTTACAGATGTCACGGCGTCTTACATCCTCAGAGGCAGACCGGGATCCATGCACGCACATGACCCGGTTGGAACGCACCATCAACACCCCTCGCCATTATCAGAATGAACCGCTTATAATTAGTTCAGTAAGCGTGCCCGGACCCTACCTATTGTTGGGTCAAAGTTTTGATACCAGAAAGGGTTACTGACTAATATGGGTCTCAAACAACAGATGACACAGGTAATTCCCCTCCTAACCTTGTGTCCCTAGACTAACAGATTTCAGATTAACTTGTTTACAAGTTCAGACATACATAATTCAGATCAACCAGTTCACAGACAAGTTTTCAGACTAACGGATCAGATATACAGATTTAACAGACTTACCGATTAACCAGTTACAGATTAACAGACTTACAGATTTGTCTAACTTTGTAATTGGGCCTACAGATTCACGGAACAAATTTATTAAATTCATCAGTCTAGTGGGTTTAATCCTATCCGCCCAACACGTTTTAGACATCATGTTTATCTCAGATTTTCATTAATTAATTATTAATGCCCAGACCTCTCACATTAGACTGACAGTTTGCGGCTACTGGTTAGGCCGGTTAGTTCCGGGCAGATTTCTGTCGCAAACTGAGTCTAACCTCGGGTTTCAAGCACGTTATGACTAACTTCTCACATTAGAACCTATTGTTTGCGGCCACTGGAATATGCCGGGCGGTTCCGGGCAGAATTACGCCGCAAACTCATTCTAACCTCGAGTTAGCCATGTTTATCTTTGCGGCCAATTAATTAATGATTTACCATTTATACCCACGCCTAATATACATGTCAATTATTCATAGCTAATTCAGATTATGTCAATAACAGACTGAATATATCAACTTAACAGACATAGCAGATAACAGGTTTAGGCGACTTAACGGATTCAGCAGATTAAGCAACTAGCAGATTTAGCAGATAACAGATTAGGCATCTCAACAGATTTAGGTTGGCATTCTTAACAGAATTAGCAGATGACAGATTTGGCAGATGAACAGATCTAGCAGACTAGGCAGTAGGGCAGAACTAGCAGATTAAGCAATATAACAGAACTAGCAGATTAGGCAAATATAGCAGAACTAGCAAATTAGGCAAATATAACAGATTTAATCATTCCTTAAAGTTTCACAACATATCTTGCCTAATTATAAATCTTGCCTAAGTTCACATGCATAAATAACAGTCATGATTCACAATATGATCATATACCCCATGTTTGCATTAAATTTGCATGTCACAGATTAAGGTCATAATTTACACGTCCCAATTTAGTTCAACTTGCCTAGTACAAAAGATTCACATATAAATTATACCAAATATAGCTATTGACAAAAATCTCCTACTTAGGTATTATTCACATTTGATAGATATCCTACTTTAATGTAAATCTTTATACCTAAACCATATTTTCTTTGTCTCAAGTCATATGTTAACATATCATGGTTCCTCTTCTTCCAATTCATAGAATATGCATAGATCTAAATCTAGTTTAAAACCTATGTCCTTTTTCTTAAAATCAGTCACAGATTAACCAACTTCTCAAGTCGTATGTTCAATATTCTTTATGCCACAAACTCAAGTCATGGGTTCAATTATATGCCTTAGATTTATGTCCTAAGTTCCAAGTTCAACCTATGTTCTTTCCTCAACTCAGTCACATATCGGTTATGCCCATTTCATGCATATTTATTTTATTGTCCCAAATATTTTTAGCGTATGTTAATCTCTTAGGAGATTGGCGCAGGCTCGTAGTAGCCTGGCTATAGAATAGAAAGAAGAAGAGATACAGAATAAAATAGATCAGAACAGAACATACACAATCTCAAATTCAGATTTACAATCATGTCACAATTATGATTAAAGTTTATATCGGAAAATAACTGCACTTGCCTTGGTTGGATTCTAAAAGAAAAAGGTGTTGTAGCTGTTCTCTTTTAATCCTAATAAGAATTGGAGGAAGAAGAAGCACAAGTCCTAGCTTAGGTTTCAGCAGAGTAGAGACGCCATTGATTTATTTATTTTTAGAGAGGAAGAGAGCAATGGAGGCTATTGAATTGTATATGAGATTTAGGTTTAGGTTAGGGATGTATATATAGGTGTAGGAAGTTATTTAGGACCATTAGATTAACCCTGAATCATGAGAACCATTCAAATGCAAAATCTGCATTTGAGTGAATTGGCCCACGGGATGACAGCCAAACACCCTGGATTAACCCCTAGTCGACCCAGCGGGGCTTGGGTCGACCTCAAAAATGGGTCGGTTCGGTTATTCCCCCTCCCAATTCGCTGTTTTGAACCTTTTTTTGCATGTTTATTTATTTAATTTTTATATATATCTATATATATTTTTCTCATATGCATATAAACTTCAAGGCTTAATAACTTCTTCATAATTAACCATTTTTTTTAATATTCTCAGAAAATACGGGGTGTTACATTCTCCCCTCCTTAAAGGATTTCGTCCCCGAAATCTTCAAATTAAGAAGAATGTATCCTAACATCCAACATCCATCTACTCAACCATTCAATCACATGCATCCATTGTCCTTAAAAGGTTTCTAATGCCGTATGAACATATGCAAAGTGTGTGTATATGTTTCTTATCTAATGCAAAATCAGGCGGTCTACTGATCCAGTTGACCTCCTTAATGCGAATCATGTTAGTGTCATGAGTCCAAATATGTATGCAAGAAATCCTATTTGATACACATCATTTCTATATGAGTGCATAACTATTCATCCAAATGCAACATCCATGTGCTGAGTCAATCATTTTGCATCCACAAAAATTGAAAATGCTCACACATCCATATGCAATATGAGAGTGTTTTCGAGCCGATCTAGTGCCTAGTGTGTGTATATGCATCCACGAGCAACCACTAGCAACCACTTGCATCCACTTGCAACCATCAAACATAACATGTCTCAAACACATGTTTACACCCATTAGTTTCTACCTAAAGTTCGAAGATTCGATCGATAGGATATAGTCGAATGATGGAAGCGAGTACAGATAAAACGAAGACTTGGTTCCCATTAGACATTGGTTGAGAAAATAATTCCCCTAAGTATCAACCCCGAAGACCGAAATCAACATCAGATTGACACCTAGAGGATTACCCTCTTTAGACAATGTCAGAACTGGAAATCAGAATTATTCATATATTTACAGACTACTGATACAGATCAGGTTCCCTAATGATTCTTAGGAAGCTAAGCATGATAAAATCATATCCCACAAAACCTCAGAATGTATGCGTCATACTTGACGCCTAACACAGATATCTCTCAAGCCCCAATCTATCACAAACAGATTAATCATAACCCTTATGGGTTTGAGTCTACAGCGGAATCAGTAACAATACTAGTATTAAAGTGCAGAGTATCGATTACAGAATCAAAATACCAGAATCAGAAAGAGTTTTAACTCAACAATCAGATAAAGAAATTAAACCTCCTACAGAAAGTTTTCCTAATCCTATCCTATCCACTAGCCTCGAGAGTGTTCGCCTTCCCTCCAGCAGTAGGTCCTGCCCTCTGCCCTTGTCCTCGTTTCTTCGGGCAGTCCCTAGTGAAGTGTCCCATCTCACCACAGTTGAAGGAAGTGCCCTTCTTTGGATCCACTTTCTTATCGTGTGTCCTATCCATGTCTCCCATGTACGTTCTCCATTCGTGACCTTCCACCAAAATGAAGCTTCATCCTTCATTAACCAAGCAGTTGGTTGAACCTTCCTCCCATCGTCTATCTCAAAGGTACCAACAAGTCCTCTACTCCATTGAGCCAACTTCTAGCCTCGACAACGTCTCAGTCCCATAAAGCGGTTTTCCGCCCATCGCACGGAAGTTCTTACATATCTTAGAAAAAGCATCTGTACGCGGAGGAAGAGATTCAAAAGGGAAAGAGGAAGGAACTCGAAACAAAGAATCGAAAGAAAGATATATGGCTTTTGGGGACTATGTTTTTTTTCCAAAATAAGCTTTACTTTTGAAAATACTTCCTTTTTAAAACATAGTTTTCAAAAACTTTTTATCAAATCTGGTAACCTTCAGCTCTGATACCAAGTGTAACACCCCACCTCCGTTAAGGTCACTCACAAAGGGAATGCCTTAACTTTGGTGGAGCATTTTAGTAAACAGAAACAGAATACTACAAGACAGATAAACAGTACTTGAAAAATTATAATTTTATTTCAAACAGAAGCTTGGTTACATCCTTTCAAATCACAATATCAGAATTCAAGTACAAAATAACAATCTTGTACAAAAGCCTTCAGAATGCATAGTTTAAAATCATAATCCCCACAGAAGAAGACAAGCCATACTTTAAGCACTGCAAGCGGAAGAAATCTGGATCAAGCTAGAGTATTCCCTTCAACAAAACCCGGGGGGAACGGAAGAAAGGAGGCGAAACAACAAGGGTCAGACAAAAGTCTGGCAAGTCCAGTGATTTTCAGTTATGAACAGATAATAATAACATGACATGAAAATAAATCTGGATGAGAGATAACTGTAACAGATGTAGCAGATATAACAGAAGAACAGAATGATATAAGTTATTTCTTTACACTTCTCTGTACTAATACTAGTATAACAGAATTAGGTGTCACCCTAATGTCTAAACTGAAACAGAAACGGGTACAGGATAATTTAACCGAAACAGAATGCTAATAATGGGCCTTTACTACCCGATCAGAAACAGACAGAAGCAGATTAATCCCTACGGAAACAGAATGTAGAATTAGGTGTACACTAGTAATGGGCCTTTACCACCCGAACAGACGATACCACGCAGAAATAGACAGGTGTTACCACCCAACAGAAACAGACGGTACCAACAGAAACAGACAGAACTAAGTGTACCCTAAAACCCTACCCAAGCGATCGACTCCCTAATACATAAATATCCTGTGTCGGCCCCACAGTAGGGTGTATCACTCCCTAAAGTGACAACCAGTTGGCACAGACCTATTTACAGATGTCACGGCGTCTTACATCCTCAGAGGCAGACCGGGATCCATGCACGCACATGACCCGGTTGGAACGCACCATCAACACCCCTCGCCATTATCAGAATGAACCGCTTATAATTAGTTCAGTAAGCGTGCCCGGACCCTACCTACTGTTGGGTCAAAGTTTTGATACCAGAAAGGGTTACTGACTAATATGGGTCCCAAACAACAGATGACACAAGTAATTCCCCTCCTAATCTTGTGTCCCCAGACTAACAGATTTCAGATTAACTTGTTTACAAGTTCAGACATACATAATTCAGATCAACCAGTTCACAGACAAGTTTTCAGACTAACGGATCAGATATACAGATTTAACAGACTTACTGATTAACCAGTTACAGATTAACAGACTTACAGATTTGTCTAACTTTGTAATTGGGCCTACAGATTCACGGAACAAATTTATTAAATTCATCAGTCTAGTGGGTTTAATCCTATCCGCCCAACACGTTTTAGACATCATGTTTATCTCAGATTTTCATTAATTAATTATTAATGCCCAGACCTCTCACATTAGACTGACAGTTTGCGGCTACTGGTTAGGCTGGTTGGTTCCGGGCAGATTTCTGTCGCAAACTGAGTCTAACCTCGGGTTTCAAACACGTTATGACTAACTTCTCACATTAGAACCTATTGTTTGCGGCCACTGGAATATGTCGGGCGGTTCCGGGCAGAATTACGCCGCAAACTCATTCTAACCTCGAGTTAGCCATGTTTATCTTTGCGGCCAATTAATTAATGATTTACCATTTATACCCACGCCTAATATACATGTCAATTATTCATAGCTAATTCAGATTATGTCAATAACAGACTGAATATGTCAACTTAACAGACATAGCAGATAACAGGTTTAGGCGACTTAACGGATTCAGCAGATTAAGCAACTAGCAGATTTAGCAGATAACAGATTAGGCATCTCAACAGATTTAGGTTGGCATTCTTAACAGAATTAGCAGATGACAGATTTGGCAGATGAACAGATCTAGCAGACTAGGCAGTAGGGCAGAACTAGCAGATTAAGCAATATAACAGAACTAGCAGATTAGGAAAATTTAGCAGAACTAGCAAATTAGGCAAATATAACAGATTTAATCATTCCTTAAAGTTTCACAACATATCTTGCCTAATTATAAATCTTGCCTAAGTTCACATGCATAAATAACATTCATGATTCACAATATGATCATATACCCCATGTTTGCATTAAATTTGCATGTCACAGATTAAGGTCATAATTTACACGTCCCAATTTAGTTCAACTTGCCTAGTACAAAAGATTCACATATAAATTATACCAAATATAGCTATTGACAAAAATCTCCTACTTAGGTATTATTCACATTTGATAGATATCCTACTTTAATGTAAATCTTTATACCTAAACCATATTTTCTTTGTCTCAAGTCATATGTTAACATACCATGGTTCCTCTTCTTCCAATTCATAGAATATGCATAGATCTAAATCTAATTTACAACCTATGTCCTTTTTCTTAAATCAGTCACAGATTAACCAACTTCTCAAGTCGTATGTTCAATATTCTTTATGCCACAAACTCAAGTCATAGGTTCAATTATATGCCTTAGATTTATGTCCTAAGTTCCAAGTTCAACCTATGTTCTTTCCTCAACTCAGTCACATATCGGTCATGCCCATTTCATGCATTATTCATTTTATTGTCCCAAATATTTTTAGCGTATGTTAATCTCTTAGGAGATTGGCGCAGGCTCGTAGTAGCCTGGATATAGAATAGAAAGAAGAAGAGATACAGAATAAAATAGATCAGAACAGAACATACACAATCTCAAATTCAGATTTACAATCATGTCACAATTATGATTAAAGTTTATATCGGAAAATAACTGCACTTGCCTTGGTTGGATTCTAAAAGAAAAAGGTGTTGTAGCTGTTCTCTTTTAATCCTAATCAGAATTGGAGGAAGAAGAAGCACAAGTCCTAGCTTAGGTTTCAGCAGAGTAGAGACGCCATTGATTTATTTTTAGAGAGGAAGAGAGCAATGGAGGCTAGAGAATTGTATATGAGATTTAGGTTTAGGTTAGGGATGTATATATAGGTGTAGGAAGTTATTTAGGACCATTAGATTAACCATGAATCATGAGAACCATTCAAATGAAAAATCTGCATTTGAGCGAATCGGCCCACGGGATAACAGCCAAACACCCAGGATTAACCCCTAGTCGACCCAGCGGGGCTTGGGTCGACCTCAAAAATGGGTCGGTTCGGTTATTCCCCCTCCCAATTCGCTGTTTTGAACCTTTTTTTGCATGTTTATTTATTTAATTTTTATATATATCTATATATATTTCTCTCATATGCATATAAACTTCAAGGCTTAATAACTTCTTCATAATTATCCTTTTTTTTAATATTCTCAGAAAATACGGGGTGTTACAAGAGCCAAAAATGTTGCTCAAAAGGCCAAATTTTAGTATAAAGTGGAAAAACAAGGAACCCTCCTGAATTCCACCATTTACACTAGAAAATGTCCTTTTAAGCAATTTTTTTACCTCTTGTCCTTTTGAATAAACTTTTTGCTCTTTTTGTCCTTGTGGCAAAAATCCCCGTCTTTTAATTTAACTAAAAGTTAATTCCTTTTTATTTACAAACAAAGGTGGAAACTTTCATTTTCAAAACAAGGATTAAAACTTTTTATACACTGATTCAAAATAAAATTCAGATCTACAACTTTAATTACAACCATCACATACAATCAGAAACAATCAATTTTGATTTTAATCTATAAACAAAAAAAAGAAATTTTGGTTTTTCAAAACCAGATCTATCACATACGAACAATACAATCAGTCACCAATCACAAACAATAAAATTTAAGCACAACAATCTCATATACGATTATATAAACATGTATTTATGAAATTCAATTAACAAATAATAAAGCTAATTTAAAAAAAAATAGAAATCTCACCTCGATTGGTTTAATTTCTGTTCGCGCTCAAATTTGGCTGAATTTCCAAAGTACTCTGTTTTGGTCCTAGTATATTTCATTGTGAAGCTCTCATTTTTCTGATTCCAACGGATCCAGTTTCGTTCCGTGCTCATATGTAAAAGATACACACTTTTATATATTTGATTACATATTTTATAATTAAATAATAATTAAGATTTAACTCACCCCCTAATTACATTGCCTAAACCCGTTCCTCCCTCTTCGTTACTTCAGGACCGAACGAACCCTAATCGTTCATCCTCGAACTTCCCTTATGCGCGCGTCTCAAGGGGACTGAACCTCGATCAAGAAGCACCACGCCGGAGCTCTACATCTCGTCTACTGCCGCCATGAGCTTGGTTGAACCCGCCGCCCCTTTAGGCGCTGAAACACACTTCAAAAGGCTTGACTTCATGCCTAACCCGATTTATGCCACCATTTCACATCATCACCGTACAATCTTGACGAGAGAACAAATCTCTTCAATTTTCTTGTTAATTTCATAATATAATTCGGTGTATGATGAGAGGAATTAAAGAAATAAAATGGAAGAAATCAGGCCATAAAAATTTAGAGGGGCGGTGGCTGGGTATTTGAGATTAAGGTTATACGTATTATGCCCGTATATATATATCATATTCTTTATTTTAATTAATTAATTTTCACAAAAATAGCTGTATGTTGATATATATGAGTTGGAATTAAGTTAAATTAATAGCTTATGTGTATATGTGCATACATGAACGTTTGAATTTTAAAAATTGAAAATAAAGTTTATTGGAAACAAAAGCATGAAATTAATATTTATAAACATATATAAGGAGAGAAACAATAAACGATTTGATAACAATCAATCTATATTACAATTTCAATTATGTACGTTACTGCAAAAATTAATGTACGTTACAGCAAAAATTAATGTACGTTAATTAGTAATTAATGTATGTTACAAACATAAGAAAGAAATTTAATATATTTATAACAATATTCAAACATGTGTAAATAGTAAATTTATAATGGAAGCATCAAGGAAGGAGAATGAAACAATTTACAAACTAACGTTGCAACGGAGAAGAATTAATGGAGATAATAGTTAAATTGAGTAAGCAATCAATTAAGAAAATTAATTACGAAATGAATGACATTAATTAATAAATTGAGTGGTTTAAGATATAAACGTTTTGAAATTGGAATTATGTAACGTGTGAATATAATAGGGAAACATAATAATCGAGAAATAGGGATGGACCATTTTTTATTTATTTTAAATAGCATATGTGCATAGACGCATATGTGTGTATGTATATATGTATGTTTGAGTTAAATTCAATCAAAATTACCTAATAGTACAAATCGCATAATTACAACAATCAGTTTTAAAATATTTATGTGTTGACAAAACGGTTCTATGTAATCTTATATTTTAATGTCTTACTTAAATTCCTCTGTAATATTAAATGTGTCATATATATAGAGCCAGGTTCATTGACACCTCAAACAGTTGTGCTGAATTTTTTTTTTTTTGGGGTATATACAAATAGGTACAAAATACAAGGAGGAAGATAATAAGGCGGTTAAAGATTTCTAGCAATATAAAAATGGAAAAGTTTGAATGAACATTTGAAAGAAATAATACTACTTTTTCCATATTTTTTTTATATATAGATATGGAATGCCAATTTTAGCTATAATTTAGCTACAATATGAATGATATACATAATAATTAATGAAATTAAAACAACTGAATTTATTATGCATTATACTGCAATGCTGAGAAACATTGAAACTAAGGAATATATATTCTAACATGTTGGCATAAATACGAGGTAGATATTTAATGGTGTAATTTATGTAAATTTTTAGTTCTTCCTTTCACAAGCTAAACATAAATTTCAAATAATTCATTTATTAGAAATAAATAAATTTTATTAATAACACAATTAGATAAATTGAGGTATCGTCTTGGGCATGTAGCTAAGGGATTGTAGGAATGCAGGAATTATATCATTCATATTAACCGTAGGATTAAGGAAATAATTTAATTTTTTTCTTTTCGTATTTTGTAGGTGCATCAAAATTTGCGTCTATGTAAGATTCGTTAAGTTGCAATCATTTATTTACTCTACAATATCATGCATAGATTTGAGGTTTATTTGACATGTATGTAGCTTCTCAAACTTCCAAATTAAAACTACTGAGTGTTTAAGAAATACTTCACTATTATGTTTTAAATCAAATAGTTTGTAAAAACTAATTTTAAAGTTATTCTCAAATTTTTATTTCGTAACCAATTTATACTCCATATTCCTCAAAATAGCTTAAATTAAAATTTAAAATTGGTTCTGAAATTTCGGGTTATTACAAGCGGAGAATGAAATGAGATAAATAAAGGGGTCACGACGCGGTTTTTAAGGTCGTACGAGCTGGCGAATTCTAGTTGGATAGGATTTTGTGAAGAAATTGATTTATTTTCGATTTACTGAGGAATTTTGGTTAAGGGGCTTCGATATTTTTCCTTGCCTGGAATGAACAAAATAAAGAGGAGATAGTGAAGGGTGATGGCTGAGTTTTATAACAGTGGCCACTGTGTCTAAGAAGCTAATATAGTGTGTCCAAGAAGCTAAACAATTTATTATTTTATTCACTTAAGAAACTTATGTATGAAGTAATCCTATAAAACTGCCACAGATGACATCTGATTGCGATGAAACTTGACACGCTGGTATGGTTTGACGTTCCGGACCCATTAAAATTAGTTTCATTGGAAAACGAGGTCGTTTGAAAATTAATTATTCTTATGTTCAATATTATATAATTTAAATTCAAAACAAACACTCCTCGATAATAAATTATTATTATCGTTCATATTCACATAGAATTTATATTCATCATCTGAATCATTTCGATTCAGTTTTGACTTCGTTTTAATTTCGAATTGAATTACTTCAGATTCTCGTATTACGATAATTATATATATATGAAATAAATCATATTTCAACTATTAAATCGATAACTCAATATAAAAATCGATTTATATTATCTACTCAATATTTAAAACTATATTAAATATTTAAAATAAATCGACCAAAAATCTGAGTCGTTACATATTGGGTGTGACACATTTTTGGGGTCATGTTGGGTCCTTGCCTTCACATCGAAAGACTTATGGCTTCTTGTGACAACCTCCCCATAACTCCTGCACTAAAAAAAGGAGAAAGTGTGTTGTATGACATGCTAAGCCGATATGGGATGATCATTAAGGGATATGGAACGTCCCGGATTTTCTGTGATCTAATAATTTATTTATTTAATTATTTTAGTACAAGTGTTTTATAATTTAAATGATTTGAATTTAAATATCTTGAATATTTAATTAAAATAAATAACGGGATAATATATTTATTTCTGAAACGGTAAAAAATAGTTGAATTCACAATAATGTGTGAGTTGGATAATTTAAGAGATTTAATTTAGTTTAGAATTGAATTATAATAACGAAATTTTTATTAAACGACAGTTGAACGCATTAATTATAATATAATTTAAATCGAGCTTGTAACGCCCCTGTAGTTCCACTACAACAAAATAGATTTATTACAATGGGCAATACCCATTGTAATAGGGGTTTTACAACGGCTAGCCCGCCCGTTGTATTAGGCCATGTTGTAATATGTCCCCTTTTACAACGGCCAATGAATGTTGTAACAAGCGGTTGTAATAGACTTTTTACAATGGCCTTATGTTTTTGTTGTGTTCCATCAATTGAATAGCAAGCCGTTGTAAAAAAATTTGCAACATGTATTCACCGTTGTAATATCTTCTATAACAATAATTAATGCCTATTGTAAAATGCTGAAAGTTGCAATGGATATGAATATTACACATATGTTAATAATATTTACAAGAATTGAATATTTAATTCAAAAATTATTTTTAAACAGATATTTATTCAAATATATATTTATTACACTTTCAAATAGTACACATAATGTTTCCCTCTATTTACAAAATCACTTGTACATGCACTTCCTCACTACATTTCACTCGTATACATTGACTCCTCACTACACACTTATTCACGCATATACACGTACACAGTCACTCACACTCTCACTATAGTTTTAGTCTTTGGCTTCTTGCTTCAAGGCACATTAGTTGGTATTGTCAGTGCACATCAGTTAATTTTGTAACAAAAAGCAGTTGGTCAGACGTTAGACATAGAACATTGGTAGACAGGTAATGCTGAAGCATATTTTAATATATAAATGGAATTAAAGAAAAAAGCAGTTGGTGTATGTAACCGTGAATTGTTCAAGCTTCGCCGATGGGTCAATTCTCTGTATTTCAACGTCGGTGTACATGGAGAACCTTGTGTCGATTCTCCGTATTTTGTTGATGCTCAGTTATAATATAATGACGGTTATGTTTACAGGATGAGTTTATTTACCTATAGATGAAGTTTTGTATTGCTAAAACGAAAAATATTGGAGAATTAAAAGCAACCTCTTATCATGCAAGCTATCCAAAATTAAAAGATATTGATAGGTCAAAATTTGTTACAGTTACAATTTGTTACAAGATGACATAATGACATTCAAAGCAACTGATCATTATTATACTTTGTACTTATATCCCATAGTTACATTAAAAGAGAATGTCATCTGCCATTTGTTAAAGTTGCATTAGGTAAATCATATTCTCGAATATCATATAATAAGTGAAAAATCGTGGTTAGAAGGATGAAACAGGTTTAAAATGAATAAAAACAGGATCAAAACAAAATCATAGTAAGTGAAAACTTATAGTTTAACATGCCATAAGTTCATGAGGTAAGAAGGCGTATTTGGCCGACGTAAAAGGTATGAAATACAGTAACAATGGCCATAAGTATGTATAACACATAGTGCAATTAGCAGAGATATCAATCAAATTTTATACTAATCAAGTAATGAAGTAAATAAAGATGTTAATACTCAAAATCAAGGGAACAAAATCAGTACGTACCACCGTGTAGCTACATATCAATCAATCGGCGCTGAGTTCATTGCTATCAGTGCAGAGCCATGACTTATACAATTCTAGCGTGATTGTACACCTTACTAAACTTGTTTGAAATTACTTGATGTCTTATGTACTTGGTTTTAAGCTCTAGCGTGACAAACATCCTGCAATATGATAGTTATATTATATCAGATCTCAAAATATAATAATATAAACACAAAAATTTGAACATTAATGATATTAATTTATACTGGATGAAAAAATACATGCTTTTCAAGGTTGTAGTTTCAACAACCTTGTACAACACATGTTTTAAGACGCAAACTATACTAAATAAAGGCCTCGTGGACCATCAAGAAAACTGATGCACTTTTGTAACTTTGAATGTCCCACAAACTGCTTTTGACTACTATATTATAGGGCATATGATAAAGTATAGTTTAAAGCGCAATAACATCCATATATACAAATCAAGCAAAAGTTATGTATTTACATGTATGTGTACAATACTTTCAAGGCTTATCATCAAAACCAAAGCGTGAAAAAAATTGAGTACATTATATGTTAGCATGGTATATATGTCATAAAAACATAACAATAGTAGAAAAGCAATCTATTGGATATATGCCATCTTTCAGATCAAGTTATATTAATAAAGTGCAGTAATGAAGGGGAGCAATGCTTAATGTACATTCTTTCCGACAAATTAAGATAAACATAGTATAAGTGCAACTACTTAGAGTAACAATATGGAAATAGCATTGCTATGGGTATTTGATATAAAACTAAAAAAGACTACCGATTAATCAGCAAATGCAATCAAGGTCTGAAAAATGTAAACCAATAAAAGAATGAAAAAGCAAAGTACTATTTTAAGATTACCCCATGGATGATTAATAAATAGCTTGGCTTTATTATAAAGCTAGATATATGAGTTAAGCATGTTTGAACTTCCATTTTTAACTAAAATATAAAGGTTTCGCAAAGAGAAGTTACTTGAGTACACAAATGTAGACTTTCAGAACAATGGATCTCAATTTCAACTTAAACCATTTACAGGAAACTCAAACATTATAAAAGTGCATTCATTAGTATCCCAAAAATTAAACTATATAAACCTATTTACAATAAAAAGATGGAGCAAAAACTGAGGTTAGGGCCTTACCGTTGAAGTAGTCGGAACCAAGTCCATCGTTGTTCAAGAAGAACACCTCAAAATCAAAGGATATCAGCCAAAAGATTCTTCATATGATGATTACAAGCCATAAATATCGAACAACAAATAAGAGGGAATGGGATAATAACCAAACCCATATGAAGTAGACATTCTAAGTTTAGATGCTAGTAAGACTATGGAGTGATTTCGGTTATGCATTTCGGAAGCAAAATTCAGTAAGCATGTCTTCAAACAATGTTGAATCATCGATTGCAACTAACATCATTTAACATCAATTAAAATAACTAACTTTCATTTGTCTCTGCTTCTACAAATTAAGATTCAGATGCATGCAGGTCTTAAATAGAAAACATAAAAAGATACAGATCATAATAGTGCATGTGGATATTCAAGTGCCTATATTTCATTGAATATGTAAGATGCGGTGTCAAAGTAAAAGGTCACTGTGAGGTGCTTCCTAATAATCTGCTAGCGCTTATTACTAAAATCTCAAAACTTAATTTGAAGTTATAACCAGGTATTCAGCTTCCCTTTTTTAGACTATTCTTCTTCCTGCCATCAAAAGTCAAAAGCATAACAAAGTAAATGTAGGAATACAATATTTCAAACGCAACAAAGATATTGCTTATAAGTATTACATGAAGCTAACGCATACTAAAATATTGCTTATTCATACAACACAACAAAGATAGAAAAGGATATTACCCAACATGATCCACAATATGATCACTGGTGAACATAGAAACCTTACTGTAATTGCTCAACATTTCAAACCTTTGTCCACATTGCAATTAACACGCTATTGGTATTAAAAAACTAAATTTAATGAAATAAAAAACCAGAAAATCACCGAATTTCTGATAAGGTTGCGAATTCCGTTAATCTGAAAAGTAATCTCTTGAATTCGGTGGTTTCATGCTAAGGTTACGTCTCCCTTTGTTGAATCTAAGGAAACCGCGTACTAGAGATTGAGAAAAGCAGTAATAACAAATAAAGTAAGAAGAATTGAAGAAAATCCTAGAAAAAATAAAATCGAAGTACCAGAAAACTAGGGTTTCTGACTGAAGCCGGGATTCGTGTGAGAGTAGATGCAAGTTCAGATGGGTGACAGAGATCGCGGAGAAGAAGAGGATTCCGATTGCAGATGAGAAGGATGTGAATCCAAATGGTGGATGAGAACGAAGAAGAGAAATTGGATTTACGATAGTTAGGAGGAAATCGAATTTCAGAAAGACGAAGATAAATGGAGTACACGAACTAGTATTAGCTAGGCATATTAGATAGGCTTGGTAGGAAATAATTTCCTATGAAAATTCCACAAAATTTTCCTGTAGATTCCCATTTTTAGTGAAGAAATTTCCTTTCAAATGCATTTGTCTGGATAATGATGGAAATTGAAATTGCAGGAAATAATTAGAAGAAATTCCATGAAAATCGAAATAATGTAAAAAACAGCCCTAATAGTAAATGACTATTATTATGTTATTAATTATTTAATTATTTAGTATTAATATTTAAGCATAATTGTTAGTTAATTATTACAACGGGCAAGAGGAAATTGTCGGAATATGCATATGTTATAATTGACAAAAAAAGGTACCGATAAAATTATGCATCTATTAAAACTGGCAAAAAAATGTTGTAATAGACGCTAAAATTTAAACTTAGTTGAAATTTAGAGGGCTGACCCAAAAATTTCAAGGGAATGTCAGAAAAAGGTTATCCATAGCATATCTAAGATATAAAGTCTATATTTTTATAATTTTAAAATTATTTTAACATTTTTGAAATTTTAAAATGTATCAAATGTTAATTTATAATTTTTATTTTATCGAAACTTCAAAATTGAATTCTAATTTTTTTGAATTTGAGTAAATTTATCTTGTAAATTTTCAAAATTCTAGGTTTTTTGGAATGTTAAATATAACAAGTATTTACATTATTAATAACTAAAAAGAAATAATAAATATCACTTCTTAATTATTAAAAATTACATATTAATAAAAATTTATTATAAACAAATTGTCAGATACATAGTAAATATTAATTATCAATTCTTTAGTATTAAATTAAAATTATCAATTATTAATTACTATATAATAAATACTAATTATTACTATTAATTGGTATCAGTTAAAACGAGTATTTTTTGTCCGTTGTAAAATTGACACCTATTACAATGGGCATTTTTTTGCTTGTTGTAAAATTGGTATCTATTACAAGTGGCATTTTAAGGCCGTTGTAAAATTGGCACATATTACAACAGGCATTTTCTGAACGTTGTAAAATTTACATCTGTTACAGTGGGCCTTAATTGACCGTTGTAATATCATTCTACAACAGGCATTTTTTCCCGTTGTAAAAACGACATTGTATAGGGAATCGATTACAACGGGTCTAAGTGGACCGTTGTGATGGAACTATATTACAACGGGCAGGAAATGCCCGTTGTAAAATGGACGTTGTAATAAACTGTTTTTGTTGTAGTATTCGTAATTTTACGTTTTGAACTTCGACTGAGTATACAGGATTCATTATAAGTCGGATTTCTTCGAAACAAGAAATGTTGGAATTTATTGAACTGTATTTTTCTAATTGAAGAGAAAAATATATATTTCATCGTATAGATTGTAAGTTATGTCCAAATCAAATTTTCAAATAGTCGCTATAAAATCGTTTATAAACCATAACGATAATTTAATTATCATAAATTATTTATTTCGAATTTGAACGAGATTTTTGAGACATAGTTATAATTTAATTTTTAGATTTTTTTCTATAATTTTTATTTTGGAAAATAAATAACTTTTTATTTGGAGTATTTTGCACCCTAAATCGCCATTTTGGGGTTTCACAAAATAAACTAACTTGTATATTATATTATATTTTTGGGATCATATCACAATCCTCTGTCCATAGCAGCTCGAATGTGAATGGAATTCGATACATCAAGGCACATAACTTTTTGACAACAAACAAAGGAATCAGTTTATTAAGAATTGAATAAAATAATTAAATAGGGTATGCTTAAACCCTAAGCTAAATTATATAAATAAAATTTAATCTATCACGTACATATGCGGAAGATTGAAGTGAACACTCACTGTAGCCTACCCTACCTGTATGACAATCGCACATGCCTACACCGTAAGTTACATAAGTTTTAAGTAGTTGTGCTAACTATTTATAGCTACCTCCTCTTCGTTCTTTTCCTTTTTCAGCAAATGCTGGCCGCCTCCACCCTCTTAAAAATCTAATGCAAGCATCATTGCCAAGATTGTAAAACCAAACATTGCAGGGAATCCATTACGTGGATAGAAGAAAACCAATCAATAAAAATATTACTTTTCCCAACCAAGTTCTCTTCTAAAGATCATAAGAAAATATACACAACTCCCTGTGAAGGCTCTCTACACTTTCATGCAAGTTTGAAGGGTGTTGTTTAAGTGAACAAACAAGGTAAAAGTAGGGAAGAAAGAAGTTGGCGGGTTGGAATTTCTAGGCATGGGAGAGAAGAAGAATGGATGTTGCTATGCTCCAAACATATACTAACGTAGATGGTTGTGCGTCTCTTCCGTGCTTGTGGCGTGAGCTTGTAGTTTCAACAGAGTAGTATACACGCAAGAGAAAGTGATTCTGTAACAACCTAGAAATTTTGAATTAATTTATAATTCTTATTTTAGCTATTTTAATGGGTTCTGAATATTTAAAATGATTTATTTTAAATAATAATGACTAAAAATTTATTTAAATCGAAGTTATAATGTATGAATTTATAATTTACTTAAACGAGCCTGAAATGGCGCGGTAGTTTGAAAATTCGATTTTAAATTTCAAATAAATGTACAAAATTCAAAATAAATCGGATTTCAGTAAAACAAGAAATGTTGGAATCTATTTAACTATATCTTTCTAACGAATGTAAGAAACTGATATTTCACTTTATAAATCGTAAGTTATGTCCAGTTTAAAATTAAAAATAATCGCTATAGAATTTATATATATTTTAATATAATATACATCCCTTAAAAATAGCCATTTTGCAAACGACTTTCATTTTCGACGAAACCACTTTTGTTGGATCCTGAATGTCAAATTACCATTAGGTTTCAAATTTCATAATTTTTGGATTTAATATGTGAAATACCCCACCTCCGTTAAGGTCACTCACAAAGGGAATGCCTTAACTTCGGTGGAGCATTATAGGTAAAAGATGCAGATAAATTACAAGACAGACAAATAAAACAGCGGAAAATAAAGTCATTTTATTAACAATGTGGTTCAGTCAAGCTTTTACAGCAGTTGTCTCAATCATACTAAAAGTAATGCATAGAACTTCTGTCTTGATTTATAAACTTCCAAGAATAAAAGAAGCATAAAAACAATGATATTCCCCGATAAAGCATGAACCAGCCATAGTAGTGGAAGAGAGAGAGTCCAAAGCGATACACCAACTAATCTTCAAGCTTGGAAAGAGAAGAGGTCAAAGTTAGGCTGAGTTATTCCCTCCCTCACTACCTGGGGGGGGGGGGGGTAACGGAAGAAAAGAGGCGAAAAACAAACTAGGTCAGACATAAGTCTGGTAAGTCCAGTGATCTTTCAGCATGCAAACAAGATAAAGGATCATGATACGAATAAACCGAAAATAGGACAATGCCATAAAAACAAGATAACTAAAGACAAGATAAGTGCAAGGTGAACTGAATGCGCTTCTACTTTTTCTCTGCTTCGCTACTACTCTGTTAATCTGATTTCTATATTTATCTCTGCACCACCTAACTAGTGTCCCAGCTAGTAATCTGTATAAAATGATAATCGTGATCCCAACCCCCGTAATTGTGGTAGCCTTCAGGTGTACATCTATCGTGAGGATTCCACCTCAATCAGCCTAATTGCCATGAACATGTTAGATGTACCCTTACTACCCTATCGATCGGCTCCCTACTTGTATTCATGTTCCATGTGTCTGTGTCAATCGACCGTCTCTTATGCGTAGATAACCTGTGCTGGTCCCACCATAAGGTGTATCAACTCTTATGATAGCGACCCGACACGATTCAAGATGCATAATGTATAACTACTAGTACCCAGTGCCTACTTTTTCCCACTTCGGAGTACGTGCACACCCGTAAACCGTCAGAACCTACACTGATGTACCCCCTGCCGCTGCTTTGACCGCTTATAATCAGCCCAGTAATCGTGCCCCACCTTGCCTAGTTCAGGGTACCGTGATGCATCAATGTGGGTTACTGCTGAAATGGGTCCCCGTTACTAGGGTTTCCTATTGGTTAAGTTTGTGGGCCTATATTTACTAATATTACCCACCAATCTGATATGTAATTAACCCTCTCATCGATTCAAGCATTTTTAATAAATGGTTAAGTTTTGTGGGCCTATATGTACTAATATTGCCCACCTACACGAGATGTACTTAACCCTCCCATCGATTCAAGCATGTTTATTTAATAGTTAAGTTTTGTGGGCCTATATTTACTAATATTACCCACCAACCCGATATGTACTTAACCCTTCCACTGATTCAAGCATGTTTATTTAGTAGTAATGTTTTGTGGGCCTATATTTACTAATATTACCCACCAACCCGATATGTACTTAACCCTTCCACTGATTCAAGCATTTTTATTTAATGGTTAAGTTATATGGGCCTATATTTACTAATATTACCCGCCAACCTGATATGTACTTAACCCTTCCACTGATTCAAGCATGTTTATTTAATGGTTAAGTTTTGTGGGCCTATATTTACTAATATTACCAACCAACCCGATATGTACTTAATCCTACCGCGCATTACGTCATATTGGTTAAGTGTTGTCCGTCCATGTTAACTTAACACACTCATTCATCATGTCATGTTGGTCAAGCGTTTCTTATTAACTTGACCCTCCTTACTTATCATGTTGGATCAGTTAAGTGTTTCCTATTAACTTAACCCCGTTCGTTCATCAAGTTATATTGGTCAAGTGTTTCTTGTTAACTTAACCCTACGTATTCATCTTGTTGTATTGGTTAAGTGTCATCAATCAATTTAAGTTAACTTATCCCACCTACGTGTCATATTACTTTGGTTAAGTGTTGCCTTCTTGTGTTAACTTAACCCTACCACAAATCAAGTTATATTAGTTAAGTGTTTCCCTTTAACTTATCCTTTCCACAAATCAAGTTATATTGGCTAAGTGTTTCTAAATTTACTTAACCTCTCCCACTTGTCTAATTAACATGTTATAACGGTTAAGTGTTCTAAATTTACTTAACCTCACCCACTTGTCTAATTAACATGTTATAACGGTTAAGTGTTCTAAATTTACTTAACCTCACCACTTGTCTAATTAACATGTTATAACGGTTAAGTGTTCTAAATTTATTTAACCTCACCACTTGTCTAATTAACATGTTATAACGGTTAATTATTCTAAATTTACTTAACCTCGCCACTTGTCTAATTAACATGTTATAGCGGTTAAGTGTTCTTGTAATGGCCCGCAAATCCGTGCTATTTGAGTTGACTAATAACACTACACGTCCAACCCAATTGCACAAAAATACGAATCATTATTAGAAAGAAGTTAGAGGATGAGAAATAGAAAGAAAGAAATATTAGAATAGAAGAAAACAAAGAAGACAAGTCTCACAGCGGAACGAATAAAATATATTATATAACATAATTTTTGAAATACAAATCAGTAACTTTATATACATACCATCATCAGAGCACAACAGTTATTCCTGGAACAGTCATAAACACCTGTTTCCAGTTTCAAACATGGCTCACAGCGGAATATATAGTCTATAGCTAACTGGTGAAGCCTCCTGCTTCCAGCTCCTCCAAATGAATCTGAAAAATCCCGACTACTTGACTGCCCGTACAAATTTGGGCACCCAAGAGTTTAGGGAAAACAAACAAAATAAACTCTGGGTCAGTCATGGGACTGGTGTGAGTAAACTCCAACCACTTGTTTAACTTTAAAAATCCTTTCAAAAGAAAAGATAATAGTAAGACCAGCCCACACATAAACATAGACAGTTTTTACCTTACTATAACCCAAAACACTTTGATACGAAAATCCAGTGATATTATAATAATGTCTACATCAAGTAAATAACCAAATAGTAGAACGCTTGCATCTCACGCTTTATATATATATTATAAAATCAAAAACCCCATGGCGCTTATTGGAGATTGGATTTCCAACATGACAAGGTATGGAACCACCTTCCGCTAGTGTATCTCTAGAGAGGAATACACTGGGTTCAACAAGAACATCTTGTAACCCGGCCCACACATGACCGAGCACTCATTTCGCTTGAGTGTATCGAATGTATATCACCAACGGTTGGGATCAGCAACCGTCTCCCGACTGGGACAGCATCGAATAGAATAAGGAATTAAATGAACCTCTAGATAGGTGATTATACATCCTAATGGGTGCGACCCACATAGCCATGCTGCCTGCCCGATTTTTGTCCTTTCCCGGTTGTTGAGGCCTGAGGCTACGAATACTTACCATTCATTGATAGCACAATCACTTTGAATGCCACATTGTCAGATCCGTTAATCACTAGTTGAGTTTGCACAAATATTCTGGATGTTATGCTAAGGGAATAAATCCGTTGCAACCATATATATTTATACAGACCAACCCATTTGATCATTGGAAATACTCTGTCAGACATTCGTCCATTTACGTTCGTTTTGGGATTGAACGAAACTGAAGGCACTATTTCTATTTAATAGAAAGAGTCATTGCACTTTACTCCGTCTTCAATATATTCAGCATACTTGGTTCGCAACGCTTATGCCGATACGGAGTGGTTCTTCGGATAATAATCCAACCGGTCTCTCCATATTGACAACGATGGTCAAAAACTTCGATAGTCTGTGATTTAACTATCGAATAAAAACAAGTGTTCATCCAAACATATCAACAAATCACTGGGCTCTTTAATTAATATTTCATTAATTAAATCTCTTCTCCATTTCCTTATCAATATTTGTTACCCAAATATTTTCAATAACCATATTGGCCCTTTACGCTATTTGGAAAGCATTTCCCAATATCAACTTCTTTTATTTTCTATATATTAGAAAATATCTCTATTTGCAATTGGAAACAATTCCAATCACTTATCTCTATCCCGACTATTTTAATTACTCAGGAAATATTTACTTGTTATATTTCCAAAATTCCATCACTTGGGTTTAAAATGAATGTTGTGTAAAACATCGTTACAACAACCCAAAATATTTTATTCAACTAACTCTTTTTCAAACACTTCTCTTCGAGACTGGATCTTACTATTTATCCATTAAAAATAAAATCAATCAAGTTGGGGTAAAATTACCTCTCAGACCTTAACTGAAAACATCCTCAACTTCAAAACGGCAAAACCACTTACCACGAATAAACACACTATACAATCCAATTGTTCATTTTTAAAACATGTATAAAGTTCGCTTTCTATTTCTAATTTATAGATTTCCCTTTTTGTTTACAATATTCGATTTTTATATTCACTTACCTATCGAATTCTATACGTCGATACAATGATTTCTAACTATCAAAATATCTTAAAAATATTCTAACTCCTTAAATTTCAGGAAAATTTCACCATAACCTCCCCTGTAACGGGAGCATCGGGAAATTTCAAATAGCTTCCCGGTAACTTCTCATCTCAAAAAGAAAAAGAAAAAGCCAAGCGGCTTGCCGATACGGCGCATAAAATCTCATATATGAATTAAACATGTACCTTATTGTCGAGCACACTAATTATATACCTTCATCACTTTATCCCATAACTGTCTCCGGTATATCTATACCTGTAAAATCCATTTCAACTTCATACACTCGTTTTGACTCAATTTGTTAAAGTAACTCTTTAACTAACTCTTTGCCCATTTCGCTTGTATATTTGAATATAACACGTTTCAAATATATTTCAACTTACTTATCAACTAATTGAATTCAAATTTTAATTTAAGTTCTATATTTGATTTCAAATATATGTTTACAATTCAAAAATTCAATTTTCAAAGTTCGACTTCAATTTACCACTCGATTAACTAATTCTTCTTTGACTTAGTTAATTCTATTCAATAATCAAAAATATGATTATTGTTTCAAAAATCACTTTTCTTACTTCACTTGAGTTCACCTTTATGTTCTAACTCAAGACCAGGTTTTTAAATGGAAATTCGGATTTTTATTTGCTTAAAAATCCCTATATTTATTATATAAAATCCATTATGGTTTTAATGGTTTCTGGCGCTGCACTTTTAAAAATTTGATTTTGACATAACTCAAAATCTATTCGACGAAATCCAGATTTTTCTCTTCCATTAGAAAACTATTATTCAACCGGTCCTGACGTTCCTTGTTTCAAAGAATTCCGACTTCAATTGGGTTCTGTATACTCGATTGAAGTTCGAATCACCAATTTACAAACTGTAGCACTGCGGTGAGTTCGTTTTGATTATATTTATATATATAACCTTTTAAACTTCGTTAAAATGAATCCAACTCCATTTTAACTCTATTTGAATTTCTTGATTCAAATCTGATCTCGCTTTTATTTGAATTCTATATTCAAATTCCAATTCCTTTTCTATTTGAATTCTATGTTCAAATTCTATTTCCTTTTCTATTTGAATTCTATGTTCAAATTCTATTTCCTTTTCTATTTGAATTCTAAATTCAAATTTCCTTTTCTATTATTCAAATTCTATATTTAAATTTCCTTTATTCAACTCCCATTTAAATTCCTATATTCAAATTCTATAGTTGAATTTCCTTTTCTATTTTATATTCAAATTCAATACTTGAATTTCTATTTCAATTCCATATTCAAATTCAATACTTGAATTTCTATTTGAATTCTATTATTCAATTTCTATACTTGAAATTCCATTTGAATTCTATTATTCAATTTCTATTTCAATTCTTCTTTGAAATTCTATATTTCAAATTCAATTCAATTCTTCTTTGAAATTCCATATTTCAAATTCAATTCAATTCTTCTTTGAAATTCAATATTTCAAATTCATTTCAATTCTTCTTTGAAATTCAATATTTCAAATTCATTTATTCAAATTCCTTTATTCCTCTATTCATATTCCTTTATTCACATTCCTTTATTCACATTCCTTTATTCACATTCCTTTATGAATTTCTATATTCAAATTCCATATTCAATTCTTTTTTGAATTCTCGATTCAAATTCTATATTCAATTCTGTTTGAATTCTCTATATTCAAATTTCTATATTCAATTCTGTTTGAATTCTCTATATTCAAAATTCTATTTCAAATTCTTTTATTCAAATCCCATTTGAATTCCTCTTTGAATTTTCTTTATTCAAATTCTATATTTGAATTTCATCATTCAATTTCATTTTCAATTCTATTTGGATCTATTTGAATTTTCTATATTCAAATTTTAAATTCAATTCTATTTGAATCTTCTATATTCAAATTTCAAATTTCAATTCTATTTTAGAAAAATAGAATTTCCTTTCTAATTCTCAAATATCCTTTCCCATGATATTTTTAAATATCATTACTTAAGCCCAGTGATATTTAAACACACAAAGCAACCAATTATTATTTTCCTAACACATCATATATAACAATATATATGCAAACCGATAAACAAACAGATAATATTTTTTTTGAGGAATCCAGTTGGATTCCTCCAACCTGTTTTCCTGCATCCACAGATGTTAGCACATAAATAATACCCATTTTGCTTCGTGGCAGAATATCGTGGTATAGGAGGTCATCCACTAATCATAGCGTGGGACGTATAGGGTAATCATCCGCTAATGAAACCGCGGGCATCCGTTAATGAGACTGCGGGAATCCAACCAATCAATCAACCCAATATATATATATATATAGCCTAAATAACTAATATATATATATATAACAACCAGAAAATATTCACACAAGCGACAAACAATTATTTTTAATGAAATAAAAATAATTCTAAAGGTGAGTGAGATTTACTCACCGTGATTTTTTCGATCCATTCTGATTCCAAATTTAAATGTCATTCCTTAGTTGACGACGATACGAATTTAACATCGCTTACTCGAATCCATCGAGACCTCATCGTTGCTGCAAATTCACTTGACCAATAGACAAAACAAATCCTTGGACAGCTCTTAAAATTGCAATCAGTCTTTTCGGCATTCCATCGAGCATCTACAGGCAATCCATCATTCCTAAAATCCCTAAACCCGAACTCTCCATTCACTACTCTACCGCACCCAGTTCAACCCCAATCGCACTAAAAATCCCTCATCTCTGATCCCTCTCTCCTTTCTAGCCCCAACATCACAGCACAGAACCACCACTTTTCACTTCAACGAACTCCTTTTAACCTGAGCCTTGCCATCAACTCACTCTAGACAAGCTCGCAACCCCCTTGCCAGTTTCGATCTGGACTTTCATGAGCACGCAACAGTGGACGCGCGACAGAAAAAGCCATGAATTTCCATCAAACTTGAACCCTAGACGCGCTTCGTAATCTACTGCCATCCCCGACGATCACCATCGCGAGTCCAAATCACCTGAACCCTAACCTCGAATCGTCTCGCCCGTGATGTCGAGCTACAGCAGAACTCGAAATCTGCATCCCTCCTAGTTTATGAGCATCGAGTCTTCAAGGGGCTCGGATTTCAAATCGTGAAGATGAATTCCAAATTCGATTTTATTCTAGGATTTTGAAATCGATTTCAGAGGTATAGGCTACGGGGTTTTTCACTCGATTTTGATTTTCTGAAGTGGAGGACATAGAAGGGCGTAGTCACGGCATTGACAAAGAACGGCCATTTCCATTGAGGAGTTTACTGCTTTAATTTGTGGAGCGGCACTTGTTTTTGGTTTTAATTTAGGATTACTGAGAGTTTTTTTTTTGATTTAGAAGAGGGGCTCGCGATTTATAGGAGAAGGATTACTTGGCCATCAAGGAGTTTAAGGTTGGTATTACTGAGTGGGATTTTATCTAGGGTAGGTTTCAATAGGTACCAGGCTTATTAGGGGTAGGTATTCACTGGTACAGTGTTTATTCAATTTTAATTATCTGGTGATCGCGAACTCCTTTTTGAACAGAACGATTGACCATCCTATGGTAAAACCGCTATTCCGAACCCACTGGGACAGATATCGAAACTCAATTCGGCCATATGGAGGAGATTTTTGTTTAGACTGATATAAATTAAATTCAAAATAATTTCATTCCTTGAAAATAAATTATTATTATTGTTTTTAATTCAAATAAAATTCATATAAATCATTTCGACTCCAGTTCAACTTTTGATTTCAATCAAATTCAGATTCTCATATTATTATTATAATTATTTCAGATTAAATAAATATATATGTATATTCAAAATAAAATCATATATCGATTTATATTATCAATCACAATATTTAAAACCATATTAAATATTTAAAACAAACTATTCAAAAATCTGGGTCGTTACATTCTTCCCCCCTTAAAATAATTTCGTCCCCGAAATTGCTAAGATAAGAAAAATGGTACGAACCCATTGTTTTTCGAAAACTCATCTTATGCTGAAACTCAACACTTTATATTCTAACTAATTTAAGTTCTACCAAAGCATTTGGTTTCCATTCATTCATATACATTCTAATTCATTCAAATTGATTCTGATTCAATTTATTCACCGAGATTCATTTAACTTGTTTCAGTTAAATTTAAATTTCAGAATTCAAATTCCTGAGATATTATTTCAAATCCTTTTGAAATCCCATATATATACCTATATATATTTTCCACCACAAATTTAAAACATTTGAATTTTCCAAAACAACTTGTTTTCTTTGAAACAAATTTTCATCAAAACTTTTCTAAGGCAGCAATCCATCACTTAGAAACTCGAAAATGAACACTGATGATGCTGCAGTCATCATCAGAATTATTTTCCAGCCACTGAAGTGAGTTCAATGCTTTATCACTTTCAAAATCCATTTGAAATGATTTCTATTCAAAAACTCTTCCAAATCAAAGCTATATTATCTTAATATACTTCGAAAATAATTTCAAACCTCCCAGGATTTTAAATTCTTTATTCAAATTCTGAATCTAATTTTAATTCATCTCATTTGTATATTTTATTCATATACAAATTTAATTTGGTTATATATAACCATTCCAATTTTATAATATTATCTGATTATAATATTAACATCCAACACATCCATATAATATAATAATTTCGAAAAATTATTCTTTCTATATCAAAATAGAATTTTGGGTAAAATTATTTCATTTACCCACTTAAAAACTTGAATATGTTGAATTTCTCTGATCAAGTGTTTAGAAATTCCTATCGACTTCGTGGCGTCCCACGATTCGATCAGAATTCATAAACAACTCAACAGACAAGTCAACACAATATAAAACAATTTTATATCAACTAACAAATACGCTCTCTCGTATATATATACACTCAACTCATTCTAGGATACTACTGATCCTATCCCTAATGAGCACAACTCCACAAAGCCTAGGTATTAACTCAACCTAAGCTCTGATACCAACTGTAATGACCTAACGGCAGTGGGCTAACCTCCCACCGTGGCTTACAGAGATACCTCAGAATTGCTTTTACGGCCAGCCTCGCGACTCGACCAACCCACATTGTCGGGAGATGTAGGGGTAAGAGTCTCCTGTTCGCCACCAAACGCGAAGCGAGAACCCCCTATCATCCGTACCAATTAAGCAACCAGCTTTGATACCAACTGTAATGGCCCGCAAATCCGTGCTATTTGAGTTGACTAATAACACTACACGTCCAACCCAATTGCACAAAAATACGAATCATTATTAGAAAGAAGTTAGAGGATGAGAAATAGAAAGAAAGAAATATTAGAATAGAAGAAAACAAAGAAGACAAATCTCACAGCGGAACGAATAAAATATATTATATAACATAATTTTTGAAATACAAATCAGTAACTTTATATACATACCATCATCAGAGCACAACAGTTATTCCTGGAACAGTCATAAACACCTGTTTCCAGTTTCAAACATGGTTCACAGCGGAATATATGATAGTCTATAGCTAACTGGTGAAGCCTCCTTCTTCCAGCTCCTCCAAATGAATCTGAAAAATCCCGACTACTTGACTGCCCATACAAATTTGGGCACCCAAGAGTTTAGGGAAAACAAACAAAATAAACTCTGGGTCAGTCATGGGACTGGTGTGAGTAAACTCCAACCACTTGTTTAACTTTAAAAATCCTTTCTAAAGAAAAGATAATAGTAAGACCAGCCCACACATAAACATAGACGGTTTTTACCTTACCATAACCCAAAACACTTTGATACGAAAATCCAGTGATATTATAATAATGTCTACATCAAGTAAATAACCACTCTCACGCTCTATATACATATTATAAAATCAAAAACCCCATGGCGCTTATTAGAGATTGGATTTCCAACATGACAAGGTATGGAACCACCTTCCGCTAGTGTATCTCTAGAGAGGAATACACTGGGTTCAACAAGAACATCTTGTAACCCGGCCCACACATGACCGATCACTCATTTCGCTTGAGTGTATCGAATGTATATCACCAACGGTTGGGATCAGCAACCGTCTCCCGACTGGGACAGCATCGAATAGAATAAGGAATTAAATGAACCTCTGGATAGGTGATTATACATCCTAATGGGTGCGACCCACATAGCCATGCTGCCTGCCCGATTTTTGTCCTTTCCCGGTTGTTGAGGCCTGAGGCTACGAATACTTACCATTCATTGATAGCACAATCACTTTGAATGCCACATTGTCAGATCCGTTAATCACTAGTTGAGTTTGCACAAGTATTCTGGATGTTATGCTAAGGGAATAAATCCGTTGCAACCATATATATTTATACAGACCAACCCATTTGATCATTGGAAATACTCTGTCAGACATTCGTCCATTTACGTTCGTTCTGGGATTGAACGAAACCGAAGGCACTATTTCTATTTAATAGAAAGAGTCATTGCACTTTACTCCGTCTTCAATATATTCAGCATACTTGGTTCGCAACGCTTATGCCGATACGGAGTGGTTCTTCGGATAATAATCCAACCGGTCTCTCCATATTGACAACGATGGTCAAAAACTTCGATAGTCTGTGATTTAACTATCGAATAAAAACAAGTGTTCATCCAAACATATCAACAAATCACTGGGCTCTTTAATTAATATTTCATTAATTAAATCTCTTCTCCATTTCCTTATCAATATTTGTTACCCAAATATTTTCAATAACCATATTGGCCCTTTACGCTATTTGGAAAGCATTTCCCAATATCAACTTCTTTTATTATCTATATATTAGAAAATATCTCTATTTGCAATTGGAAACAATTCCAATCACTTATCTCTATCCCGACTATTTTAATTATACTCAGGAAATATTTACTTGTTATATTTCCAAAATTCCATCACTTGGGTTTAAAACGAATGTTGTGTAAAACATCGTTACAACAACCCAAAATATTTTATTCAACTAACTCTTTTTCAAACACTTCTCTTCGAGACTGGATCTTGCTATTTATCCATTAAAAATGAAATCAATCAAGTTGGGGTAAAATTACCTCTCAGACCTTAACTGAAAACATCCTCAACTTCAAAACGGCAAAACCACTTACCTCGAATAAACACACTATACAATCCAATTGTTCATTTTTAAAACATGTATAAAGTTCGCTTTCTATTTCTAATTTATAGATTTCCCTTTTTGTTTACAATATTCGATTTTTATATTCACTTACCTATCGAATTCTATACGTCGATACAATGATTTCTAACTATCAAAATATCTTAAAAATATTCTAACTCCTTAAATTTCCGGAAAATTTCGCCATAACCTCCCCTGTATCGGGAGCATCGGGAAATTTCAAATAGCTTCCCGGTAACTTCTCATCTCAAAAAGAAAAAGAAAAAGCCGAGCGGCTTGCCGATACGGGGCATAAAATCTCATATATGAATTAAACATGTACCTTATTGTCGAGCACACTAATTATATACCTTCATCACTTTATCCCATAACTGTCTCCGGTATATCTATACCTGTAAAATCCATTTCAACTTCATACACTCGTTTTGACTCAATTCGTTAAAGTAACTCTTTAACTAACTCTTTGCCCATTTCGCTTGTATATTTGAATATAACACGTTTCAAATATATTTCAACTTACTTATCAACTAATTGAATTCAAATTTTAATTTAAGTTCTATATTTGCTTTCAAATATATGTTTACAATTCAAAAATTCAATTTTCAAAGTTCGACTTCAATTTACCACTCGATTAACTAATTCTTCTTTGACTTAGTTAATTCTATTCAATAATCAAAAATATGATTATTGTTTCAAAAATCACTTTTCTTACTTCACTTGAGTTCACCTTTATGTTCTAACTCAAGACCAGGATTTTAAATGGAAATTCGGATTTTTATTTGCTTAAAAATCCCTATATTTATTATATAAAATCCATTATGGTTTTAATGGTTTCTAGCGCTGCACTTTTAAAAATTTGATTTTGACATAACTCAAAATCTATTCGACGAAATCCAGATTTTTCTCTTCCATTAGAAAACTATTATTCAATCGGTCCTGACGTTCCTTGTTTCAAAGAATTCCGACTTCAATTGGGTTCTGTATACTCGATTGAAGTTCGAATCACCAATTTACGAACTGTAGCACTGCGGCGAGTTCGTTTTAATTATATTTATATATATAAACTTTTAAACTTCATTAAAATGAATCCAACTCCATTTTAACTCTATTTGAATTTCTTGATTCAAATTCCAATCTCGCTTTTATTTGAATTCTATATTCAAATTCCAATTCCTTTTCTATTTGAATTCTATGTTCAATCTCTATTGCCTTTTCTATTTGAATTCTATGTTCAAATTCTATTTCCTTTTCTATTTGAATTCTAAATTCAAATTTCCTTTTCTATTATTCAAATTCTATATTTAAATTTCCTTTATTCAACTCCCATTTAAATTCCTATATTCAAATTCTATAGTTGAATTTCCTTTTCTATTTTATATTCAAATTCAATACTTGAATTTCTATTTCTATTCCATATTCAAATTCAATACTTGAATTTCTATTTGAATTCTATTATTCAATTTCTATACTTGAAATTCCATTTGAATTCTATTATTCAATTTCTATTTCAATTCTTCTTTGAAATTCTATATTTCAAATTCAATTCAATTTTCTTTGAAATCCCATATTTCAAATTCAATTCAATTCTTCTTTGAAATTCAATATTTCAAATTCATTTCAATTCTTCTTTGAAATTCAATATTTCAAATTCATTTATTCAAATTCCTTTATTCCTCTATTCACATTCCTTTATTCACATTCCTTTATTCACATTCCTTTATGAATTTCTATATTCAAATTCCATATTCAATTCTTTTTTGAATTCTCGATTCAAATTCTATATTCAATTCTGTTTGAATTCTCTATATTCAAATTTCTATATTTAATTCTGTTTGAATTCTCTATATTCAAAATTCTATTTCAAATTCTTTTATTCAAATCCCATTTGAATTCCTCTTTGAATTTTCTTTATTCAAATTCTATATTTGAATTTCATCATTCAATTTCATTTTCAATTCTATTTGGATCTATTTGAATTTTCTATATTCAAATTTTAAATTCAATTCTATTTGAATCTTCTATATTCAAATTTCAAATTTTAATTCTATTTTAGAAAAATAGAATTTCCTTTCTAATTCTCAAATATCCTTTTCCATGATATTTTTAAATATCATTACTTAAGCCCAGTGATATTTAAACACACAAAGCAACCAATTATTATTTTCCTAACACATTATATATAACAATATATATTCAAACCGATAAACAAACAGATAATATTTTTTTTGAGGAATCCAGTTGGATTCCTCCAACCTGTTTTCCTGCATCCACAGATGTTAGCACATAAATAATACCCATTTTGCTTCGTGGCAGAATATCGTGGTATAGGAGGTCATCCACTAATCATAGCGTGGGACGTATAGGGTAATCATCCGCAAATGAAACCGCGGGCATCCGCTAATGAGACTACGGGAATCCAACCAATCAATCAACCCAATATATATATATAGCCTAAATAACTAATATATATATATATATAAAACAACCAGAAAATATTCACATAAGCGACAAACAATTATTTTTAATGAAATAAAAATAATTCTAAAGGTGAGTGAGATTTACTCACCGTGATTTTTTCGATCCATTCTGATTCCAAATTTAAATGTCATTCCTTAGTTGATGACGATACGAATTTAACATCGCTTACTCGGCTCCATCGAGACCTCATCGTTGCTGCAAATTCACTTGACCAATAGACAAAACAAATCCTTGGACAGCTCTTAAAATTGCAATCAGTCTTTTCGGCATTCCATCGAGCATCTACAGGCAATCCATCATTCCTAAAATCCCTAAACCCGAACTCTCCATTCACTACTCTACCGCACCCAGTTCAACCCCAGTCGCACTAAAAATCCCTCATCTCTGATCCCTCTCTCCTTTCTAGCCCCAACATCACAGCACAGAACCACCACTTTTCACTTCAACGAACTCCTTTTAACCTGAGCCTTGCCATCAACTCACTCTAGACAAGCTCGCAACCCCCTTGCCAGTTTCGATCTGGACTTTCATGAGCACGCAACAGTGGACGCGCAACAGAAAAAGCCATGAATTTCCATCAAACTTGAAACCTAGATGCGCTTCGTAATCTACTGCCATCCCCGACGATCACCATCGCGAGTCCAAATCACCTGAACCCTAACCTCGAATCGTCTCGCCCGTGATGTCGAGCTACACCAGAACTCGAAATCTGCATCCCTCCTAGTTTATGAGCATCGAGTCTTCAAGGGGCTCGGATTTCAAATTGCGAAGATGAATTCCAAATTCGATTTTATTCTAGGATTTTGAAATCTATTTCAGAGGTATAGGCTACGGGGTTTTTCACTCGATTTTGATTTTCTGAAGTGGAGGAAATAGAAGGGCGTAGTCACGGCATTGACAAAGAACGTCCATTTCCATTGAGGAGTTTACTGCTTTAATTTGTGGAGCGGCTCTTGTTTTTGGTTTTAATTTAGGATTACTGAGAGTTTTTTTTTTTTTTTGATTTAGAAGAGGGGCTCGCGATTTATTGGAGAAGGATTACTTAGCCATCAAGGAGTTTAAGGTTGGTATTACTGAGTGGGATTTTATCTAGGGTAGGTTTCAATAGGTACCAGGCTTATTAGGGGTAGGTATTCACTTGTACAGTGTTTATTCAATTTTAATTATCTGTTGATCGCGAACTCCTTTTTGAACAGAACGACTGACCATCCTAGGGTAAAACCGCTATTCCGAACCCACTGGGACAGATATCGAAACTCAATTCAGCCATATGGAGGAGATTTTTGTTTAGACTGATATAAATTAAATTCAAAAAAATTTAATTCCTTGAAAATAAATTATTACTATTGTTTTTAATTTAAATAAAATTCATATAAATCATTTCGACTCTAGTTCAACTTTTGATTTCAATCAAATTCAGATTCTCATATTATTATTATAATTATTTCAAATTAAATAAATATATATGTATATTCAAAATAAAATCATATATCGATTTATATTATCAATCACAATATTTAAAACCATATTAAATATTTAAAACAAACTGTTCAAAAATCCGGGTCGTTACAGTTCTAAATTTACTTAACCTCACCCATCAGTTTAGTTAACATGTTGAATTAGTTAAGTGTTTCATTAATTGACTTAACTCTACCAATCTTGACTTAGCTTTATTATAGCACCAACCACTCACATTAGACAGGTATTGTTGTGGTTACTGGATGTGCCGGTCGGTTCCGGGCAGTTTTACACCACAACTCAGTCTAACCTCGGGTCCTTTTTGGGCTCAATGCACTAACCACCCACATTAGACATGTATTGTTGTGGTCACTGGATGTGCCGGTCTGTTCCGGGCAGTTTTACACCACAACTCAGTCTAACCTCGTGTTAGGCATATTCGTCTTTTCTAAATTTACATATTTATCCTTTTATGCTTATATGTAAATTTGTCAACAATTTATTGTCATGACCCACTTTCCCTGTAATTCAAGTTCATGGTTTTTGGCATAAAAACTACACCATTTTTATGCCACTCGTTAATTACATGACTATGAGCCAAATTTGTCAGTTATGTATAATTTCCAAGTTTTTCCCAACGTTACCCCCGTTGTACGTTCGCGTTAATCACATAAAGTCATTTGGCCCGCAAATTAGCCTAATTTATAAACAAGAGGGAAAAGAAGGGAACATTTAATCTAACATATGTCACGTAAATTTAAATTAACATGTCTCACGAAACTTGCAATTAGATTGGATAGAACTAACATAAGCCTAAGCATGTGAACATGTAGATCTAGGCATAGGTGAACACAACTTGGTTTATAAACTAGCATAATTTAGGAGAATCATGACATGTACATTCCAGAGCATGTATAAGTTTAACTTTAACATGTAGATGTGAACTAGATCTAACAATAATGATCATATGAACTTGCATGAATCCACTTTACAAACTTGCATATAAATATAGATCTAATTTTTGGATCTAACACAGAACATGAAACTTGCATATGAACACACACACACACACATATACATACATACATATATATATATAGATCTTGACTTGCGTCTAATATAAAACATGTATCTTGCATATGAACATATATATAGATCTTGACTAACATAAAACATGTATCTTGCATATGAACATATATATATATATATACAGAGAGAGAGAGACCTTGACCTGGGTCTAACATAAAACATGTATCTTGCATATGACACATCATGAAAGGATAGTCAAACTTATATGTGGTATGATGGTTTCGTTCCCCAAATCATAATAAGTTTATCACCCATTTCCACATGATACAATAAGTTCAAATAAACCACAATCATTCCAAGACATACATGACCACATTATCGCAAGAATTAGACATGAATTCGCATCATCAATCACATACAACTTGGTTCAAATTATATTTTCCAATTCATTACAAATCACGTCTTTAATTTATTCACATCTGAAAGGTAACTATACTTACAAATAAAAAGGAATTCATGAGTTCTGGGATCTGTATTCTGAAATTGAATTGCTCGCCTTTGATGTAGATCGTTGAATTCTCTTAGTTGAATTAGATTAGATTTAATTTGATTTAGGTTTTAGTGGCGGCTAGGTTTAGATGAGAGTGAATAATAGAATTAGTTTTTAGGTTTAGGGTCCTTATATAGTTGTAGAGAGTGTTTTAGGACCATTAGATTAACCCTGAACCATGAGAACCAATCAGATGCCACATCTGCCTTAGAGCGAATCGGCCCACGGGTTGACAGTCAAACACCCTGAATCAACCCCTAGTCGACCCGACCCAGCGGGGCTCGGGTCGACCGCGAAAATGGGTCAGTTCGGTTATTCCCGCTCCCGATTCGCTGTTTTGAACTTTTTTTGCATATTTATTTATTTAATTTTTATGTATATCTATATATATATTTTTCTCATTTGCATACAAACTTCAAGGCTTAATAACTTCTTCATAAGGTATCCGTTTTATGCAAACCAAATATCTATCTTGACCAAAAATTTTGAGACGAACGTAATAGCGCAACCCATTTCACTTAATTCTTCTTCTAAAAATTAAGTGTTCTTGAATTTGTTAATTTTAATATTCTCAGAAAATTCGAGGTGTTACATTCTCCCCTCCTTAAAGGATTTCATCCCCAAAATCTTTAAGTTAAGAAGAATGCATCCTAACATCCAATCATCCATCTACTCATCCATCATCCACAAGCATCCATTGTCCTTAAAAGACTTCTAATTCCATATGAACATATGCAGAGTGTGTGTATATGTCTCTTATCTAGTGCAAAATCAGGCGGTCTACTGATTCAGTTGACCTCCTTAATGCGAATCATGAGAGTGTCATGCGTACAATATGTATGCAAATATCCCTAATCATGTAAATACTATATATGTGCATATTCACTCATCCATATGATAACACATCAAGTTTCAATCCATATACAAATACATTATTATGCATATGCAATATGAAAGTGAGTCAATCTAGTGCCTAATGTGTGTATATGCATCCACGAGCAAACACTTGCAACCTCTTGCAACCATCAATCATAACATGTCTCAAACACATGTTTTCATCCATTGGCTTCTACCTAAGGATCGAGGAAAGGACCGAGAGGATATACTTAAAAGATAAAGACTAGCATGCAAATAAATATAACTGAAAAAGGAGGAATCAAGGATATACCCTCAAAAAGGGTATGATGCGCGTATCTAGTCTTCTAAGTCGCATCTTCTTTGAGCTTCACTCCACTGTACCTTAACTAATTTAACTTCATGATTTTGAAGCTTCTTGACCTCCATTTCCAAAACCGACTAGTAAAGATAGGACCTCAATCATTTACTATTCTAGAGGGTATCCAATGTTGTCGAACTATCTTTCCAAGATAAACAGAAGTTAATCATGATACCAAGTGTATATACTAAGATGATTAGAGGTCTCTCCTCTACTTAGCTTATCCATCATGTCTCAAATTTGAGGGTCTAAAGCTAAAGGTTACTATGTACTTTTTACCTCTCTTAAGGTTAGTTTTTTTTTCTACTTAGGGCGCATGCCACAACTATTTATCTCTCACGCAAACCATCCTCGTCGAACTCGACATCCCTCAAGTACAAGCCCCAAAGGTCTAAACCAATATCAGACAAGCACCCAAGGAATACCTCCTCCGAATTTGGACGATCTATGTGAGGTGATACTAGAAAACAACCAAACAATTGTGCACTTAACCGACTCTGGCTATCCTCGCCAATCTTGCTCCAAAACTATCATTGATCGCATAACTGGCTTTGTATTGTCAATTGGATATATGCGGAAGTCTATCTCGAGTTTTTAGGGGGAAAACTCCTAACCTAAATCAAAAAAACATCTGCGTACTCATGGACTACTCTAACAGATCGAAAATCGTCAATAAATACATAAAGTGATTCTAGGTAGCTAAGGCAAATTGATCCCTTAGGATCGCATGAAATTTCGAGCTGGGTATTCTCGAGGCAAGTCGAAAGTCTAAATACCCTCCTTTCACAATTACTAGCTAACTAATCCATGCCTAGAATCAACCCATAGCCCATGAAACCAAAAACATAAGTATCTCAAATCCTTACAAACCAAAGATAAATGAGCCGAACCATAAATTTGACTTGAGATAATAATGGGATCCTCTACTATACAAACTCTAGGGTGCAGAGACTCAACTATGGAAGCAGATATAAACGAATGCGAAACGCAAAAATCAAAAAGAGTGCTAGCAGGATGGTCAAGAAGAAAAATTAAACTTTTCAACAGAAACCTTACTACCTCTCTCTCAGGTATGCTGGTGGTGAGAGCATGCACTTGCCTTCCGGAAAATCCTGTCTTTTGTTCTTGCCCTTGCCCTTAATTATACGACCTGTTATATCAAAATAAAGATACTTCCTCTTGTTTTAGGTTTTACTATTCTTTCCTCCCCTCCTTTGTGAACCAAGTCTATATCCATGAGTTCTTCATCCTTGGGTTGTGCTCCTTAGCCAAACTCCCTCATTCTCATCTTTTCCATCCTTGTGTAATTTGTTGACAGGTCTCTTGAAAGCTGCCTCCATCGCACGGAAAATCCTACAACGCTCGAAAGATAATTAGCTGTAGGTGAAACTACTATGACTATGGATGGAGGTTGGGCACTTCTTCGCCCTTTGACAGGTGTCGTAGTCTCATCGAGCCTACGGAGCAATGCCGTGATGAGGTTATCTCCCAGAAAGCAAGGAGCCCAGAGACTCAGGAAAGAAGGAAACAAGGATTCAAACAGAGGATCAAAAAAGATAGTGCATATGGCTTTGGGGAATATACCTTTAAAACAAAACTTTTCTTTTGAAAATGCTTCTTTTAAAATCGTTTCGAAAATAATTTTTCAAATCTTTTATCTGATCCGGTAACCTTCAGCTCTAATACCAAGTGAAACACCCCACCTCCGTTAAGGTCACCCACAAAGGGAATGCCTTTACTTCGGTGGAGCATTAAAGGTAAAAGATGTAGATAAATTACAAGACAGACAAATAAAACAGCGGAAAATAAAGTCATTTTATTAAGAATGTGGTTCAGTCAAGATTTTAGAACAGTTGTCTCAATCACACTAAAAGTAATGCATAGGACTTCTGTCTTGATTTAAAAACTTCCAAGAATAAAAGAAGCATAAAAACAATGATATTCCCCGATAAAGCATGAACCAGCCATAGCAGTGGAAGAGAGAGAGTCCAAGCGATACACCAACTAATCTTCAAGCTTGGAAAGAGAAGAGGTCCAAGTTAGGTTGAGCTATTCCCTCCTTGACTATCTGGAAGGGGGCGAACGGAAGAAAAGAGGCAAAAAACAAACTAGGTCAGACATAAGTCTAGTAAGTCCAGTGATCTTTCAGCATGCAAACAAGATAAAGGATCATGACATGAATAAACCGAAAATAGGGCAATACCATAAAAACAAGGTAACTAAAGACAAGATAAGTGCAAGGTGAATTGAATGCGCTTCTACTTTTTCTCTGCTTCGCTACTACTCTGTTAATCTGATTTCTATATTTATCTCTGCACCACCTAACTAGTGTCCCAACTAGTAATCTGTATAAAATGATAATCATGATCCCAACCCTCTAATTGTGGTAGCCTTCAGGTGTACATCTATCGTGAGGATTCCACCTCAATCAGCCTAATTGCCATGAACATGTTAGATGTACCCTTACTACCCTATCGATCGACTCCCTACTTGTATTCATGTTCCATGTGTTTGTGTCAATCGACCCTCTCTTGCGTGTAGATACCCTGTGCTGGTCCCATCATAAGGTGTATCAATCCTTATGATAGCGACCCGACACGATGCATAATGTATAACTAATGGTACCCAGTGCCTGCTTTTTCCCACTTCGGAGTACGTGCACGCCCGTAAACCCTCGGAACCTACACTGACGTACCCCCTGCCGCTGCTTTGACCGCTTATAATCAGCCCAGTAATTTTGCCCCACCCTACCTAGTTCAGGGTACCGTGATACGCCCATGTGGGTTACTGCTGAAATGGGTCTCTGTTACTAGGGTTTCCTATTGGTTAAATTTGTAGGCCTATATTTACTAATATTACCCACCAACCCGATATGTACTTAATCCTCCCATTGATTCAAGCATTTTTAATAAACGGTTAAGTTTTGTGTGCCTATATGCACTAATATTACCTACCTACACAAGATGTACTTAACCCTCCCATCGATTCAAGCATGTTTATTTAATAGTTAAGTTTGGTGGGCCTATATTTACTAATATTACCCACCAACCCGATATGTACTTAAACCTTCCACTGATTCAAGCATGTTTATTTAATAGTTAAGTTTTGTGGGCCTATATTTACTAATATTATCCACCAACCCGATATGTACTTAACCCTTCCACTGATTCAAGCATGTTTATTTAATGGTTAAGTTTTGTGGGCCTATATTTACTAATATTACCCACCAACCCGATATGTACTTAACCCTTCCACTGATTCAAGCATGTTTATTTAATGGTTAAGTTTTGTGGGCCTATATTTACTAATATTACCCACCAACCCGATATGTACTTAACCCTCCCGCGCATTAAATCATATTGGTTAAGTGTTGTCCGTTCATATAAACTTAACCCACTCGTTCATCATGTCATGTTGGTAAACCGTTTCTTATTAACTTGACCCTCCCTACTTATCATGTTGGATCAGTTAAGTGTTTCCTATTAACTTAACCCCATTCGTTCATCAAGTTATATTGGTCAAGTGTTTCTTGTTAACTTAACCCTACGTATTCATCTTGTTGTATTGGTTAAGTGTCATCATTCAATTTAAGTTAACTTAACCCACCTACATGTCATATTACTTTGGTTAAGTGTTGCCTTCTTGTGTTAACTTAACCCTACCACAAATCAAGTTATATTGGTTAAGTATTGCCCTTTAACTTAACCTTTCCATAAATCAAGTTATATTGGTTAAGTGTTTCTAAATTTACTTAACCTCTCCCACTTGTCTAATTAACATGTTATAATGGTTAAGTATTCTAAATTTACTTAACCTCACCCACTTGTCTAATTAACATGTTATAATAGTTAAGTGTTCTAAATTTACTTAACCACACCACTTGTCTAATTAACATGTTATAACGGTTAAGTGTTCTAAATTTACTTAACCTCACCACTTGTCTAATTAACATGTTATAACGTTTAAGTGTTCTAAATTTACCTAACCTCACCACTTGCCTAATTAACATGTTATAACGGTTAAGTGTTCTAAATTTACTTAACCTCACCACTTGTCTAATTAACATGTTATAACGGTTAAGTGTTCTAAATTTACTTAACCTCACCCATCAGTTTAGTTAACATGTTGAATTGGTTAAGTGTTTCCTTAATTGACTTAACCCTACCAATCTTGACTTAGCTTTATTAAAGCACCAACCACTCACATTAGACAGGTATTGTTGTGGTTACTGGATGTGCCAGTCGGTTCTGGGCAGTCTTACACCACAACTCAGTCAAACCTCAGGTCCTTTTTGGGCTCAATGCACTAACCACTCACATTAGACAGGTATTGTTGTGGTCACTGGATGTGCCGGTCGGTCCCGGGAAGTTTTACACCACAACTCAGTCTAACCTCGTGTTAGGCATATTCGTCTTTTCTAAATTTATATATTTTTCCTTTTATGCTTATATGTAAATTTGTCAACAATTTATTGTCAGGGCCCACTTTCCCTCTAAATCAAGTTCATGGTTTTTGGCATAAAAACTATACCATTTTTATGCCACTCGTTAATTACATGACTATGAGCCAAATATGTCAGTTATGTGTAATTTCCAAGTTTTTCCCAATGTTACCCCCGTTGTACGTTCGCGTTAATCACATAAAGTCATTGGGCCCGCAAATTAGCCCAATTTATAAACAAGAGGTAAAAGAATGGAACATTTAATCAGACATATGTCACGTAAATTTAAATTAACATGTCTCACGAAACATGCAATTAGATTGGATAGAACTAGCATAAGCCTAAGCATGTGAACATGTAGATCTAGGCATAGGTGAACACAACTTGGTTTATAAACTAGCATAATTTAGGAGAATCATGACATGTACATTCTAGAGCATGTATAAGTTTAACTTTAACATGTAGATGTGGACTTGATCTAACAATAATGATCATATGAACTTGCATGAATCCACTTAACAAACTTGCATATAAATATAGATCTAATTTTTGGATCTAACACAGAACATGAAACTTACATATGAACATATATATATATATATATATATATATATATATATATATATATACAAAGAGAGAGAGAGATCTTGACTTGGGTCTAACATAAAACATGTATCTTGCATATGAACATATATATAGATCTTGACTAACATAAAACATGTATCTTGCATATGACACATCATGAAAGGATTGTCAAACTTATATGTGGTGTGATGGTTTCGTTCCCCAAATCATAATAAGTTTATCACCAATTTCCACATGATACAATAAGTTCAAATAAACCACAATCATTCTAAGACATACATGACCAAATTATTGCAAGAATTAGACATGAATTCGCATCATCAATCACATACAACTTGGTTCAAATTCTATTTTCCAATTCAATACAAATCACGTCTTTAATTTATTCACATCTGAAAGGTAACTATACTTAACAAACAAAAAGGAATTCTTGAGTTCTGGGATCTGTATTCTGAAATTGAATTGCTCGCCTGTGATGTAGATCGTTGAATTCTCTTAGTTGAATTAGATTAGATTTAATTTGATTTAGGTTTTAGTGGCGGCTAAGTTTAGATGAGAGTGAATAATAGAATTAGGTTTAGGGTCCTTATATAGTTGTAGAGAGTGTTTTAGGACCATTAGATTAACCCTGAACCATGAGAACCAATCAGATGTCGCATCTGCCTTTGAGCGAATCGGCCCACGAGTAGACAGCCAAACACCCTGAATCAACCCCTAGTCGACTCGACCCAGCGGGGCTCGGGTCGACCTCAAAAATGGGCCAGCTCGGTTATTCCCCCTCCCGATTCGCTGTTTTGAACATTTTTGCATATTTATTTATTTAATTTTTATATATATCCATATATATTTTTCTCATATGCATACAAACTTCAAGGCTTAATAACTTCTTCATAAGGTATCCGTTTTATGCAAACTAAATGTCTATCTTGACCGAAATTTTTGAGACGAACATAATAGCGCAACCCATTTCACTTAATTCTTCTTTTAAAAATTAAGTGTTCTTGAATTTGTTAATTTTAATATTCCCAGAAAATTCGGGGTGTTACAATATGTGAGCGTGGTAAATTTAAACGTGTTTTTTCAGTTTTAGTTTGAATTTAATCGACTGGAAAATGGTCATTTTTCATAAAGTAACCAAATTCGACGAAATTCATTTTGTTAGGACTGTATCGTCAAAACATAGCTAGATTTATTTTTGGAGTCAGTATGTGGCCCCGGTAAATTAAAATGTACGTTTAAATTCAACATATATATTGATTTATATTTTAATTTCGATAAAAACTGATCGAAATAGTCAAATTGCCTTACGAAACATATTCCATTATGTCCAGAATGGAGGTATTTGGCTAGGAGCGACAGTCGTTGGGTTCGATTTGGAGTTCGAAGGATAAATGAGTAAAATAACAATAAAATAATAATATAAAGATATATATATATACACACACACACACACTAAATTCATTAAAACCCTAACTCTCAAAATTTCCGCCATCACTTGGAAATGGACACATAGAATCATCCAAAACAGATCACCTTCGGTCTCTCAATCAAAATAATTTTTTCGAAAATTCCCAAAAGCAATTTGAAGAGCACCCTTGGATCGATGTAATCAATGGTCAAGATCTGGTTTCAATTAGTGGGCTGCTCGAATTTTTACCTCAAAATTGTAGTCTTCGCGTGAGATTCTAGAGCAGCAGGAGGCACCGATTACGAATAGATTCCTGGTGGTGGGGGAGTTGACTGAGGCGCGCGCTGTGGTGCTGACCAATCAACGTTCGATCGACACTAGGGGGCGGTGACGTTAATTTGGCACGAGGGTTTGGGTTCAAGGGTTCAACGTGTTACAGATGGAAGAAGAAAGAGGCGGTCGTTATTTTTGTTAATCAATGTAATTAGAAGATTAATTATTTAATTATTATTTCCATTATGTAATCGATGTATAAAAATTATCATATATTCTTCATACGAGGTCGGAATCCGACGATTTCAGTTGCGTTGGATTCACAACAACGAACACTACAATATGGAACTGACCAGAATGGAAACGGAGCAAATTTGAATTTGAGGCTAACTTGAATTCGAACAGCACAAAAAATTCAAAAATAAAGAATGGCGGAGTGGAAATCAATGTGAAAACTCCTTCTCTCTAAATTATATTTTATCATGTTATTTTATTCATGTATAAAAATATATAGAAGTGCCAGTGTAGATTTTTTTACCAGTTTAATCATTATAGATTGTATGCGGTGCCTGTTAGCTCACGTCCCTCGTCCACAGACCATGGACGATTAATTGACTGTATTGTGTGTTGTTTGTGATGTTGGAATGTTTAACATATTAAAAATAATGTTAATATTATTGTGGTAATTGAAATTAAATTATAAATATCCATTTATAATTTAAACAGAAATCGGAATAAATATTCATTTACAAGTCGGATGGCTTGTTTATATACACCTATTTATCTAATACTGATTGGGGCGATAAATTTTACACATCACCCAACTGCACAAATAATAATCAGTATTTGTTGTTTGAAAACCCCACACAGGTGTTGGGATGATATTTGACATACACTAATATGAATATTTAGTCGTATGTCAATCGATGGGTTGACAGACTGTGATGAGCATTATTTATTTATTTATTTTAATGCTTATACAGTTGTAGAATGCACTCTGGATGATGTTTGAATGTGTAATGATTATTTATCATTATTGTTGAATACATTCGACGTATGAAATCCATATAACTGAAATTATATGGTAATTGATTGACTCGCATTCCGATTCAGAAATAAAGAATTTTTTAAAATAAAGAAATTAAAAAAAAAAGAATATTTTAAAATAACGAATATTTTAAAATAATATTCAATGAATAATCAAAATGAGATTTTGAAGTCCTATTTTGGATGGATACGAAAATATTGAAATGTGAAGCCAAGTTAAGTAGCAAACGCCATTTTAACTCGAACGGGTTTATTAATTGATTTTATTCATTTTATATTGAATACGAAAAGAAATGGATTTCAAAATCTGATATTTTGAAAATATTATTATTTTAATATTATAATGGTATGGAATATTCAATTTTGATTTAAAATTGAAAAGGAAGTTAAAAATATTTTAAAACGAATTTGTAAACCATTTAAAAATACGTTTTAAATGGAAATCGATGATATATATACATAATGGCCTGAATTGAACGCGCTGCGCAGCGACCGTTCACGAATTTTGACCATTAACTTCAAATTGATGTTATGGGAGATCCGACCATCGAATTTTCCTAAAACTGGACCCGTTGGGTTCGTATTGAAAAGAGATTTCCATTGAATATAAGAGATTTGAATTCTAACGGTTGGATTTGGAATTATGTCCAAATCAATTTCAAAAAAGGTCACTAGGGATGCAGTTCGGTGGCCGTTATTAGAAACCGACTATACGGGCCTTAATAAAATTACTAAAAATATGGAAAAATTGTGTAAAATCATAATAAATGTTTTGGAAAGATTTGGGACAAAAAATTACAGTTTTGAAAAGGTAAAATTATATTTTTACCGAAATGAACTAGTTAATAAATAGAATAATAATCCAAACAATTTTCAAATAAAGAAATTGGATTTGAGAAATGGGTTTTAAAATAACCATAATTTTCTAATGTATGAATTGGAATGGATATGAATAGAAATAATCTTCGGAATATTTCGATATTGGATTCCATGATTATAAAAATATTGTTGAGGAATTTGAAAGATACAGATATCTTTATTCCCAACACGATATCCGTTAGTTTCAGAATTTGATAATGAATATAAGCCGATATAATTTCTATTTAGAGCCTTGTATTTAATATCAAATTGGATTTTGGGTTTGTCGTGAATGGTGTCTTTAATAACACTGTTCTTAAACCCCGATGAGAAAAGAATAAATCTTTTAATTAAGATTTAGAGAAATTTACCAATTAATTAATATTTAACTGGAATTGAATTGAAATAGGATTTTGGGTTTATCATGAATGGTGTTTCAAATAACATTTGTTCTTTAACCCAATTAAGAGTGAAGAGATGATTTAGAATTTATAAATCTTTTTATTAAGATGTAATGGAAATTTTCCAATTTAATATATTAAATTGGAATTGAATGGAATTCGATTTGGTAATAATCGAGATGAGCACTTGTAAAGGAAGACCATTAATACATATGGAATTTAAAAGGCTTTATCGTTATTCTATTTATATTATTAGTCTGACACGGAAATTTATATTGATTATATATTGATGTGTTTTCTGTGAAGATTTCATATTTAATGGAAGCTGATTTGGGTTTATTGTGAACTGTGTTTCAAATGACATTAGTTCTTTAACATAATTAAAGATAAGATTAATTTCTTAAATTTGAATAATCATTAAGTAATGATTTTTGAGATTAAAACTAAATTAGAGTTTTAATGAATCTTTAATTAGATTGATACGAGAATGGGATAATTAAATTTATCGAATTCATGAAATGATCGAGAATGGAGTACCACCAGTTTAACTCCAGGTGATAGTTAAACCTTTAATTAGATTTGAACGTGAAATAGTAATTAATTTTACCAATAACACAGTGGGTGTAAGATATGGAGCACTACCAGTTTTGCTCCATGGGATGAATGGGATGGAATTGGAAAAATAAAATAAATGATTACTTCGATAAGGCGATAATCCCGACTAGTTTTATAAACATTAATTGGTTTAGAATTGATAACGGATAAAATGAAATCTTTTGAAATTGATACCCAAAGGAAGATCAAAGAATAATTTTAAATTAATTTACCTTTAAAAAAATTAATGGGAACCTTTCCCTAAATATATGAATATTTGAATAAAAGAATATTCTGAATTGGAATGAAGCGTATGATGTGTTTTTATAGCACTTGATTATAAGATACGCAAATTATTCGGAAAGACCGGGTTTAACCCATTTTGAATAATTGATACGACGACTAAAAGTCAACGATGAAGACGGTGGTTGAAGACCATAGATCTTCACATCGTTTGGATGATTACTGATGTCTTTATTGGGATGTACACCCAAGACAAGGTAATAAGTGGTGATCGTCCAGACATACTTGGAGATCGACCGGATATGCGAGGGCCTCTCTCCTGTATTGGACAAATGGGATGAGGAATAAGGTGCCTTCGGTTTTGTTCAGACCCAGAACGGACTTGCAAATAGATAGTATGTCTGATGTTGTATTCCTTTATACTGTATTCTTTGATTTCTGCTAAATATATATCTGTTTGGTGGCGGAGAATTTATTCTCTTGCTTATCACCCTTCTCTGATACGTAAGAGCTTAGAGGTTATATATTGGTGGAAATCAGTGGTACGGTATGGATTGACAGTGTGGCATGTTGGGTTGAATGGATCAAGGTTTTTGTTGAAAAGCAGAGTCTTGTGGTAGATGATCAAAGCATAGCTTTAATTAGCATAGCTTTGGGTAGCATTAGTTCGCAAGCTTCACACCCAGATATGAACCAAAAACGGATCGTACTGCATGGAAATGGACATATGTTAGTTCTAGTTACGAGTAACATCATGGTATGGAGCCCAGACTGTTTACTTATGTGGATGTTGGAAAACTTTATTGATGGAAAGCGAGGTACCTCGATCATTGGTCCGATTGAAAGGCTCTTTGATAGTGAATCCCTAGTGGCTCTTGATTGGTCGACATACTGACCCATTTTGGAGGTTCGATAGAACCGGCTAACATATAGTTTATAGTATAACTAATCATCGACGGATGACCGACCATGTAGATCCAGGGGCTCGCCAACGTCCGAGTCCTGAGGCACTTGTTAGTGTGTCTCGAAATCGATGAGGTTGATCCATTGCCTCGGTTCATAGATGGAAACCCAATTTCCAATATGTAATTTTATGGTTTTAGTTGTAAACCTATATGGCGACGTAATAGAATGGTAGCTACACCGCCTATGATTGATACATTTATATTTGAAGTTGATTTCTTCACTTATAGTAATAATAAAAGATGAAATTTTGTGTATCAAGCATATTTGGGTATTATAAGGGAAAACTCTATCTTAGACTGCGTTCATTGTGTGATGGGACCTGAGTCTTATAATAGCTTTATTTTTCTGTTTAGCATTGCGCTGTTTGTTTTATGCACTGGTATTCATGGGGGATAAACCCGTTCTGTGTTATACGGCATGGTCATGTGATTTACCCAACTTTAAAATAAAAAGAAAATAACTGTTTTACTTCTCACACCAGTCCCATGACTAACGTGGATTTTATTTTTTTAACCTAAACTCTGGGTGCCCTTATTTTCCACACGAGCAGCTAGTAGTTTTGGGTTTGTAGATATTCATTTTCATAGGATCCTGGATTGCAGCTGGAGCTATATTAGGAAAGCTTTGTATCTGTCTATTTCTTTCAGTTGTGTCAGTTGTTGTATTTCCGCTATGCTTTGTATTCGTACATTTATATTTCCGCTGCTATGTATTTGAATAAAATTTGTATATCTCTAATATTTTTCTACTGCAAATTATTTAAACTCTGATATATTCTTGTATTCTGATGTAAATTGTTGTAATAGCAATTAAATGTTCTATTGTTTGTATTCTGATGCATCATGTTCTCAAAGCAATCCGGGCTTTCCCATAAGGGGGATTCTGGTCGTTTCGGTTTGGTATTAGAGCTTTGATTTTACAAAGCTCGAGAACAAGACACATTAGAACCAAACAAAAGAATTCATCAGAGATAGGATTAGTAACATCCTATGAGAATAACTCGTTAGAGATAGGATCAGTAGTATCCTAGAATGAGTTTGAAGAGTGTGGTTTATTAAAAACAAATTGATTTTGAAAAATTATACCTTATTCTATGTATTTGAGTATTTTATTTTATATTGATTTGGACTATCGGGTATTAGAAGATTTCGCATATACGTCTGATCCATGTGTATTCAAAGTCTTAAATACACTGATATAGAATCACACTCTAGTCGTTCGGAGATGATTTTGATGATTGAGAACTCATCATCAGCATTTATGTTCGAGTTTCGAAAGTGGGATATCTAGATATTTTAAATTGACTGGTGTGAGAACCAAAGCATAGTTAGAATTTATTGTTTGTGATTTGGCACTGAAAATATGATTTTTGTGTATATATTAAAGTCATATGTTTGAAAAGTTAACCAACTAATTGATTGCTGGTTGTGATGTGTGATTATTAGTTCAAATAAATACAAATATTGGAATGAAAAAACCAATATGCGAATAAAAGGTTAAATTAAGCCAAATCAAATATAATGTTAAACTAAATTGAAAATTGATTGAAATTGCATACATGTTCATATATATATTGAACAGGTCATAGCATGGAAGCTAAGAAGAGGAACAAAATTGTATGCCCAACAGATAGGTACATATTTACTGTATTTATTGGGTTTTGATGATTTTATGAGCCGATTGGCTAGCTGCTTGGCTTTTTTGTTTTCTTTTGGATTGATGAGGGCCTGTGAAGCAAGTTGCGGTTTTACCGATCAGCCCGTACAGAGGAGGTTACGGCGAAATTTTTCGAAAATTTAGGGTGTTAGCCAAATTTTTGAGAAATTAGAAAGTTCTTAGAAACTGAAAAGTTGAAGAACTCAAACCAGAATGAAAGTTGAGTTGTTAGTTAAACAACTTTCAGCTCTGTTCCTTTTTCTAGGATGAAAAGAATTTAAGTGAGGGAGATTGTCACTACCCGGAATTTCTGAACCAATTTAAAAAAATTATTTTAGCTATTTTAATGGGTGTTGAATATTTAAAATGATTTATTTTAAATAATAACGACTAAAAATTTATTTAAATCGAAGTTAGAACATATAAATTTATAATTTACTTAAAACGATCCTGAAATGGTGCGGTAGTTTGAAAATTCGTTTTTAAATTTCAAATGAATGTACATAATTCAAAATAAACCGGATTTCAGTAAAACAAGAAACGTTGGAATCTATTTAACTATATCTCTAAACGAATGTAAGAAATTGAGAATTCATATAATATATGAGCCCTTAAAAATTCAAAATAATCGCTATGGAATTTATATATATTTTAATATAATATATAGCCCTTAAAAATAGTCATTTTGCAAATGACCTTCATTTTCGACGAAACCACTTTTCTTGGATCCGAATGTCAAATTATTGTTAGGTTTCAAATTTCATAATTTTTGGATTTAATATGTGAGCGTGGTAAGTTTAAACGTGTTTTGTCAGTTTCAGTTTGAATTTAATCGATTGCAAAATGACCATTTTCCAAACAGTCTCTAAATTTGACGAAATTAGTTTTGTTAGGATTGTATCATCAAAACATAGCTAGATTTATTTTTTGGTAATTTTTGGAGTCAGTATGTCGCCCCGGTAAATTAAAATGTACGTTTAAATTCAATATATATTGATTTATATTTTAATTTAAATGAAAACTGATCGAAACAGTCGAATTGGATTACAAAACATATTCCATTATATCCAGAATGGGGGTATTTGGCTAGAAACGACAGTTGCGGAGTTCGATTTGGAGTTCGAAGGATAAACGAGTAAAATTGGAATTAAATAATAATATAATATATATATACACTTTAAATTCATTAAAACCCTAACTCTTAAAATTTCCGCCGTCGCTTGGAAATGGACACGCAGGATCATCCAAAACAGATCACCATCGATCTCTCAATCCAGATAATATTTTTGAAAATTCCCAAAAGCAATTTGAAGAGCAAACTTGGATCGATGTAATCAATGGTCAAGATCTGGTTTCGATTAGTGGGCTGCTCGAATTTCTACCTCAAAGTTGCGGTTTTTGCCTGAGATTCTAGAGCAGCAAGGGGCTCCGATTACGAGGAGATTCCTGGTGTGGGGGAGTTGATTGAGGCGCACGCGGTGGTGCTGACCGATCAATGTTTGGTCAACGCTAGGGGGTGCGACGACGTTAATTTGGCACAAGGGTTTGGGTTCAAGAGTTCAACGTGTTACAGATAGAAGAAGAATGAGGCGGTCATTATTTTTTTAATCAATGTAATTAGAAGATTAATTATTTAATTATTATTTCCATTTTGTAATCGATGTATAAAAATTATCATATCTTCTTCATACGAGGTCGGAATCCGACGATTTCAGTTGCGTTGGATTCACAACAATGAACACGACAACATGGAACTGACCAGAATGGAAACGGAACAAATTTGAATTTGAGGCGAATTTAAATTCGAATAGTACAAAAAATTCAGAAATAAAGAATGGAGGAGTGAAAAATCAATGTGAGGACTCCTCATTAAATTATATCATGTAAAAAAATAAATAGAATTGCTGGTGTTGATTTTTTTTATCAGTTTAATCATTATAAATTGTATACGGTGCCTGTTAGCTCACCTCCCTCGTCCACAGGCCATGGACGATTTAATTAACTATATTGTGTTTTGTTTATGATGTTGGAATGTTTACCATATTAAAAATAACGTTAATATTATTGTGGTAATTGAAATTAAATTATAAATATCCATTTATAATTTAAACAGAAATCGGAATAAATATTCATTTACAAGTCGGACTGCTTGTTTATGTACACCTGTTTATCCGATATTGTTTGGGACGATAAATTTTACACATCGCCCAACTGCACAAATAATAATCAATATTTGTTGTTTGAAAACCCCACACGGGTGTTGGGATGATATTTGACATACACAAATCCGAATATTTAGTCGTATGTCAATCGATGGGTTGACAAACTATGATGAGCGTTATTTATTTATTTTAATGCTTATACAGTTGCAGAATGCACTCTGGATGATGTTTGAATGTGTAATGATTATTTATCATTATTATTGTTGAATACATGCGATGTATGAAATCTGTATAACTGAAATTATATGGTAATTGATTGAGTCGCATTCCTATTCATAAATAAAGAATATTTTAAAATAAAGAATATTTTAAAATAAAGAATATTTTAAAATAATTAATATTTTAAAATAATTAATATTTTAAAATAATATTTAGTGAATAATCAAAATGTGATTTTGAAGTACGATTTTGGATGGACACGAAAATATTGAAATGTGAAGCCGAGTTAAGTAGTAAACGTATTTTAACTCGAATGGGTTTATTAATCGATTTTATTCATTTTATAATGAATACGAAAAGGAAATGGATTTCAAAATCTGATATTCGGAAAATATTATTATTTTAATATTATAATGATATGGAATATTCAGTTTTGATTTAAAATTGAAAAGGAAGTTAAAAATGTTTTAAAATGAATTTATAAACGATTTAATATACGTTTTAAATGGAAATCGACGAAATTATATATATACACACACACACACACACATAATGGCCTGAATAGAATGCGCCGCACAGCGATCGTTCGCGAATTTAGACCATTAACTTCAAATTGATGTTACGATAGATCCGACCATCAGATTCTCCTAAAACTGGAATTGTTGGTTTCGTATCGAAAAGAGCTTTCCAATGAATATAAGAGATTTGAAATATAATGGTTGGATTTCAAATTATGTCCAAATCAATTTCAGAAAAGGTCGCTATGGATGTAGTTCGGTGACCATTATTGGAAACCGACTGTAAGGGCCTTAGTAAAATTACTAAAAATATGGAAAAATTGTGTAAAATCATAATAAATGATTTGGAAAGATTTAGGATGAAAAATTCCATTTTTTAAAAGATAAAAATATATCTTTATCGAAATGAACTAGTTAATAACTAGAATAATAATCCAAACGATTTTTAAATAATGAAATTGGATTTGAGAAATGGGTTTTAAAATAACCAGAATTTTCCAATGTATGAATTCGAATGGATTTGAATAGAAATAATCTTTGGAATATTTTGATATTGGATTCCGTGGTTATACGGATATTGTTGAGGAATTTGGAAGATACAGATATCATTGTTCCCAATACGATATCTGTTAGTTTCATAATTTGATATTGAATATAAGCCGATATAATTTCTATTTAGAGCCTTGTATTTAGTATCAAATTGGATTTTGGGTATTTCGTTAATGGTGTCTTTAATAACACTGTTCTTAAACCCCGATGAGAAAAGAATAATTTTTTTAATTAAAATTTAGAGAAATTTATAATTAATTAATATTTAACTGGAATTGAAATGGGATTTTGGGTTTATCATGAACGGTGTTTTAAATAACATTTGTTCTTTAACCCAATCAACAGTGAAGAGATGATTTGGAATTTATAATTCTTTTTTATTAAGATGTAATGGAAATTTTCCAAAGTAAAGTTTTCCAATTTAATATACTAAATGGAATTGAATGGAATTCGATTTGGTAATAATCGAGATGAGCTCCTATAAAGGAAAACCATTAATATATATATGGAATTTAATAGGCTTTGCCGTTATTCCATTTATATTGTTAGTCTAATACAGAAATTTATATCGATTATATATTGATGCATTTTCCGTGAAGATTCCATATTTAATGGAAGTTGATTTGGGTTTATTGTGAACTGTGTTTTAAATTGCATTAGTTCTTTAACCCAGTAAAAGATAGATTAATTTCTTAAATTTGAAAAATCATTAAGCAATGATTTTTGAGATTAAAACTGACTAGAGTTTAAATGAATCTTTAATTAGATTGGTATGAGAATGGGATAATTAAATTTATCGAATTCATGAAATGATCGAGAATGGAGTACCACCAGTTTTACTCCAAGCGATAGTTAAACCGTTAATTAGATTTGAACGTGAAATGGTAATTAATTTTACCGATAATACGTGGGTGTTAGATATGGAGTACTACCAGTTTTGCTCCATGGGATGAATAGGTTGGGATTGGAAAAATAAAATAAATGATTACTTCCATAAGGCGATAATCCCGATTAGTTTTATAAACCTTAATTGGTGTAGAATTGATAAAGGATAAAATGAAATCTTTTGAAATTGATATCCAAAGGAGGATCGAAGAATAATTTTAAAAGAATTTATCTTTGATAAAATTAATGGAGAACCTTTCCCGAAATATATGAATATTTGAATAAAAGAATATTCTGAATTGGAATGAGGCATTTGATGTGTTTATTTAGCACTTGATTAAAAGATACGCGAATTATTCGGAAAGACCGGGTTTAACCCATTCTGAATAATTGATACGACAATTAATAGTCGACGATGAAGACGGTGGTTGAAGACCGAAGATCTTCACATCATTTGGATGATTACCGATGTCTTGATTGGGATGTACACCCAAGACAAGGTAATAGTGGTGATCGTCCAGACGTACTTGGAGATCGACCGAATATGCGAGGGCCTCTCTCCTGTATTAGACATATGGGATGAGGAATAAGGTGCCTCCGCTTTCGTTCAGACCCAGAATGGACTTGTAAATGGATAGTATGTCTGACGTTGTATTCCTTTATACTATATTCGTTGATCTCTGCTAAATATATATCTGTTTGGTGGCGGAGAATTTATTCTCTTGCTTAACACCCTTCTCTGAGACGTACGAGCTTAGAGGTTATATATTGGTGGAAATCAGTGGTACGGTATGGATTGACATTGTGGCATGCTGTGTTGCATGGATCAATGCTTTTGATGAAAAGCAGAGTCTTGTGGTAGATGATCAAAGCACAACTTTAATTATCATAGCTTTGTGTAGCGTTAATTCGCGAGCTTCACACCCAGGTATGAACCAAAAAGGGGATCGTGACTGCATGGAAATGGAAATATGTTAGTTCTAGTTACAAGTAACGTTATGGTATGGAGCCCAGAATGTTTACTTACGTGGATGTTGGAAAACTTTATTGATGGAAAGCGAGGTACCTCGATCATTGGGCCGATTGAAAGGCTCTGTGATAGTGAGTCCCTAATGGCTCTTGAGTGGTCGACATACTGACTTATTTTGAAGGTTCAATAGAACAGGCTAACATGTAGTTTATGGTATAACTAATCATCGACGGATGACCAACCATGAAGATCCAGGGGCTCGTCAGCATCCGAGTCCTAAGGCACTTGCTAGTGTGTCTCGAAATCGGTGAGGATGATCCCTTGCCTCGGTTCATAGATGGAAACCCAATTTCCAATACGTGATTTTACGATTTTAGTTGTAAACCTATATGGTGATGTAAATAATGGTACCTACGCCATCTATGATTGATACATTTATATTTAAAGTTGATTTTTTCACTTATAGTAATAATAAAAAGTGTAATTTTGCGTATCAAGCATATTTGGCTATTATAAAGGAAAACTCTATCCTCGACTGCTTTCATTATGTGATGGGACATGAGTCTTATAATAGCTTCATTTTTCTATTTAGCATTGCACTGTTTGTTTTATGCACTAGTATTCATGGGGGATGAACCCGCTCCGTGTTATACGGCATGGTCCCGTGATTTACCCAACTTTAAAATAAAAAGATAATAACGGTTTTAGTTCTCACACCAGTCTCATGACTAACCTGGAGTTTATTGTTTTAACCCGAACTCTGGGTGCCCTTATTTTCCATACGGGCAGCTATTTTGGGTTTGTAGATATTCATTTTCACAGGATCCTGGATTGTAGCTGGAGCTATATTCGGAAAGCTTTGTATCCGTCTATTTCTTTCAGTTGTGTCAGTTGTTGTATTTCCGCTATGCTTTGTATTTGTACATTTATATTTCCGCTGCTATGTATTTAAATGAAATTTGTAAATCTCTAATATTTTTTCTGCTATAAATTATTTGAACTCTGATATATTCTTGTACTCTGTTGTAAATTATTGTAATAGCAATGAAATGTTCTATTATTTGTATTCTGATGGGTCGTGTTCTCAAAGCAGTCTGGGCTTTCCCATAAAGGGGATTTCGGGTCGTTTTAGATTCTCAGGAAACAAAGCTGAAGAGTGTATACGCTAGAGGGGTGAACGGAAGTCGAGTGGATGGGGTGTCGACTAATGGTCCAGTGATGTAAACAAGCATGTACATGAGTGAAATAGCTTGGAAATGTTGGAGCAGGGTTTAAGAGTACTGGGAGCTTACTTATTTGTTTAAAAGAAGAAGGAGATGATAAGGTGGTGTCGAATTATGGCGTGAGTGGTATTGGGTCACGGTGTGTTTTCATGAAAATGCCTGGAGCGACTTTCAGTTCAGAGAAGGAGAAAGAAAAGGCCGCGTGGGTGTAAGAAAGGGTATTGGGCTGATGTTCAAAAATAAAAGCAAGGCCCAATATAAAAATAAAACCAAAGAGGAATGACAGTATTAGTTTGTTTCACATATCAGGTCGTGAGCCTTTTAGATGTCAGATTGTGGTACTATGTGGTTTCTGTCTCCTCCGTTTGCGAGTGAAAGGAGTGTAATTGCATGGGTAATGTGAAACGTGAGGCCTCTATAAAACAAAATATGGCCATGGTGGCATTTGTTTTAGAGGAGGTAGGAGACGCATGTAGCCTTGAGAGATGGATTTGAGCCTTATATAAAACAAGGTGAACCTCATTTATTTATAAAAAGAAATTTAGTTTATTTAATATAAAATTGTGTATAAAGTTAATTTGTTAATAGCTTATACATGTGATTTCAGAATTTCGAAAATTTGATACCGTCAGAATCGTATGATCGCAGGCTACATGTTGGAATTAGTCTGGAGATATTTGGAGATCGCTTCAATTTATGTGAAATAAAACGTTTGATTGGATCAACTGACCGTTAACTGTTATTTAACGATTGACGACCAAGGTGAGTAAACTCACTAACTCTGTCCAGTTTATAATTTTATAAACATTATTTAATATTGATAAAAATGATTGAATGCTGTGTGTGATGGTTGTTTGGTTGATGTGCTAATTAATTAATTGAAATTATATATATAGTTATAGATATAAAACGTTGATTAAATACCGAATCTGTTTATGATTATATTTAATATTGATATGAAATTAGGGTTATTTATATTGATTAACCTCTGTGGATGCAGGGAAACAGGTTGGAGGGATCCAACTGGATTCCTCAACAATTTTATTATTGATTTTATATATTGCATTATATGATGTGACAAATAATTTGATATTGATTATTGTGTGTTTTTGGGATATTGAATAACTTTGACTCTGAAATAATTAGTACTTAAATACCATAAAATAAATGTAATAGAATTCAAGTCTAAAAGGGGACCGTTAGGCGATCGGGGTGTATGTAGAGTCAAATCTGCAGAGGTCATGCAAATACATATGCTCCTTCCCTTCTGCCGATTAGAAGGCGCTTTCCATGTTTTTTTTATTTGATTCATCGTTGAAAGTGCTTTTCAAAGATTCTGTTAAAGGAATTTGTTCATCGCTCCCAGACCGACCAATGGGAGAACAAAGAAAGATTTTGCTTCATACGCACACATAATACTTATTTAAGGAAGTTATGCCCCGAAGCCCCAAGCTCAGATGGACCTAAAATATCCTAATTCCAATCTTACTCAGTCGCCCACATTTACACCCGTACGTACCATACTCTTTAAAGAAGTTAAACATTATAAAGCTGATGATTCCCGCCACACTATTAAGAAATGTTGGATTCCTTTTGTCGAGTGACTTCATTTACTGGGCCTTATTTTCATGAGTTGCTTCTTTCTCTTCTCGGAGTTGACGAGTTAACTATTCAGGTAGTAACTCATCCCAGAAGAATCCGCTTTTATTACAATTATATGCTACAACTGCTTTTAAGCATCAGAAATTGACTAATCTATTTTTAATATAGAATTGAATTTCGAATGGATTAAAGTAAAATAACTTATTTTAATTATATTAAATAAGTAGTTGATTTATAAACGATATTTACAAATGAAGTTGAATTATTATTAAATAATTTGAAAATGTAAATACAAGAAATTGGGTAATAAGGGAAATAATGAAATTTGATCCGATGTTCGGGATGAGAGTAGAATTGATATAAATCTATAAAGATGTAAAATTAGAATTCAACTTTGTCGAATATTTTTGAATAAGTATATTTGTAGAAATTATATATTATATAATTTAGAATTTGAAAGGGTATTAATATTTGATTTGAAATAAATAATTTAAATCAAATTTTGAAATCACGATGAAGTTATAAGCTTGATAAAATTATCAAGAAGTTTACTTGTGAATGGAGAGTATGGAGTGGAATATAATTATGAAATTATAAAATAAATTGATGAATGGATTTTAACCGATAATGATATTTTCAATACAAATCAAGATTGATTTGGTAAAACAAGTCTAACTTTAAGTATAGAAATGATATTCACATTTTAAAGTGAATAATAATTTAAAAGAAAATATTTTGCAAATAGAAATGGAACTAAGGAAATTAGAAACTGACTAGAGATTAGTTAATGTTAGCCCACTTTGTGAACTGGGCAACACAAAGTCAAGATATGAAATATTGAAGAATTAGAAAAACTCTGAAGCGTGTCGGATCGGTGCAGGATAGCGGCTCGGATCGGATAAAGTTTTCTGTTCGGATCAGTGAACTATTGCTGAGGAAATTAGAAAGGCACAGCTGTTCGGATCGGAGGGCAATATAATCTCAATTGGATCAGAAAGCCACTTGGTTGCTACGGAGATAGATCGGAGCGGAGCAGAATAAAGAGGAGAGAGCGTTGTTTCCAAGCCAATCCGGGTCGGATCGGATATCCCGATCCGAACCCCTTGTACATGTCCTTCCGACCCGAACCCATTTTCCATATCATTCCCCTGCATAAGCGCCTGGATATCCGGATCGGCTATGACCAGATCCTGCCTACAATGTCCATTACTCTGATGTGTTGTCAACATAGAAATGCATCCGAACCCGAGGCTGATGGGATGGATGACACGTGGCTCCGATCCGGATCGGGTTCTGAGCTAATTCACACCTATAAATACCCCGTCTGAAGACAAAGAAAAGGATCTTTTTTCCGGCACTTGGAGAGTTCAACCACCTTCATAACCCGAATTCCAGCAATCCCGAAAAATCCAAATCTTCTTTCATTATTTGTTTTCTATAATTGAGTGATTATAAGTGAGTTGTGAGAGGAATCAAGTGAATATTTCATTGTACTTGCAACTAAATCAGTAAATATAGTGAGAGACAAGTGGACGTAGGCATTTCTTCGCCGAACCACTATAAATCACGTGTGTTCATTTTTATTTTTACCTTATTTCATTTGCTTTTAATCAATTTGGGTGTTAGAACCACTTTTTGGTCTAACATTTTGGTGCTTTCACTGAGAACTCATCTGAATTCTTTGTTTTTCGGGATTATCAATATACTTTTTGGACCGTTGAGTTCAAAGAAGTTAATCCTCAAGTTTCTACGCTCTTAGATATTTGTTGAAGTGATTATCAAAGAATCATGGCCAAAGGAAAAGGCAAAGAAGTTCAATCTGGTCGAGGAAATGGAGCTGGCGAAGATCAGCAAAATGCGGTTGTAACAAGGTCTCGTGGGCAGAGTTCAGCAGCAGGAAGAACCAATGCAGGAAATCCGAGCCGTCTACAGGGGGAAAGCTCCGATCCGATCCGGGTAGGAGATTCTGAAGCAGTGCATTCCCCCAATCTGAACCGACCCGAGCAGCTTGCCACGTACCGACCCGACCAGGCTCCCCAGCTCCGAACCGACCCGACCTCCTATCTCCGATCCGATCCGACGCTTGGTGAAGTTGGAACCTCTACTCGAGTCCCTACGAATGCTTCGATTCCAGCCGCCAGGGTCAGTGATCAGGTCAACCCATCTGCGCCCATTACTCAAGGAGATTTCTCGCGCCTACTTGATATGCTTGAAAGTACAAGGGAGGCTATGAAATTCCACGAGCGCACTAATCTCATGATGCAGGAGAATATGAGGCTCATGAGTAGGGAGATTAGCGAACTCCGTCGACAGAGAACTCCATCACCGGTTCGTCACACACCAGTGGATCAGTCTTCATCTTCCGAGGAAGAGCGGCCCCGTGAACGAAGGCTGCTCGAACGACCTCAGAATGTGGAGCAGCTGACATTTGGATCTTTGGGATCTCGTGAGGATATTGCACGAGCGCTAGGAAACAATGACCCCACTCGGGGGCAAAGACTCCAGTCCCCTCCTCCCGAGATCGACCGGGAGCGCAGGGAACGGAATAGAGCAGAAGCAGCTCGAAGAAGAAGGGCATCTCCTGAACAAGAGCCTAGAAGGAACTCGGATACTAGGGCCAGGGAACCTGAGCGGCCCCTAACTAATGCTGATGTACAGGCAATGGTTCGCCAGATCATGTCCGAGAGCCGGAACTATACAAATGAAGATTATGGCATTGAGCGAAGCCATACTCCTTTCACCGACGATATCCTCGACTTCCAATTTCCCCGGCGGTTTAACTTGCCACAGATGGACAAGTACAACGGAAGGACTGATCCGGGACAGCATTTGATGCGATACTCGTGGCTCATGAATGCTGCTGCTGCCCCTGATGAAGTGAAGTGCAAAGCATTCCCAATCTACTTAGAAGATGTGGCGCTGTTCTGGTTTACCCGACTTCCTCCTCGTTCGATTTCGAATTACAGGGAACTGAGCGAACGTTTTATGAACCAGTTTCGACTCCATGCCCGAAAGTCCAAAAGTGTTATTGAATTATCGAGAATCAAGCAGGCACCAGGAGAGTCTTTGAGGGCATATCTTGACCGTTTTAACCTAGCAGTGACTGAAGTTAGTGACCCGCATGAGCCCACTATTCTGATGGCATTAAAGGAAGGAGTCGATCCTGAATCTGAGTTCGGAGATTACCTTTCTGGGAAGACACCCTCCACAAGAGAGATATTCTATGAAAAAGCCGATATTTATTTAAGGCGAGAGGAGGCCAGGGCAAAACGAAAGAGAAAGTCTGAGACGGCTTCAAAAGAAAATGTGCAGAGTAATATCGCCGTGAAGCAGTCTGGGGAAAGTTCTGGCAAGGTTGAAGTAAATGTGGGAAACAAGGGTGGAAACAACAATGCTGGAAGCGGGGGTAACAACAACAATAACCGTAATCCGAACGGCAACAGAAGAAACAGAAATAGGGGAAGCGATCCTAACAAAAGACCCCAATTCCAGACCTACGAGAATTATACACCATTGAACGACACCCTGGAAAATATTTAACTGGATACGTACAATGTGTTGCAGTACAAAAGACCACCACCTCGTGATTCGACCGAGAAAGAAATGGCGACAGGGAAATTTTGTTTGTTTCATGGAACTCATGGGCATTCAACCAATGAATGTCGGCATTTGAGGGATGTGATTGAGAAGCTGCTGCGTGAAGGGAAGTTGGATGAATACAAGGTTGTCCCGAGGGACAGGGGGCAAGGAGAGCAGGCTCCAAAATAGATTCTACCTGCTCCCAAGCCTACAGAGCAGCAGAAAGGTAAAGGAATTGTTATCAACTCCATAGTGGGCGGACCTCACCCGGCAATCCGAAGTTTCAGATCAATGGATCAATATGTAAATGCTGCCAAGCATCTAGATGTGAATGAAGGTGATGATTTGGAAGATATCACCCCCATAAAACAACAGAAGACCATGTTTGACGACGTGGTATTCCGCAGCCGAGATAATACTGGGATCCAATCACCCACTGATGATCCGTTGGTTATAACTACCACTATTGGGCCGGCCTTGGTCCACAAGGTATTAGTAGACAACGGAAGTTCTGTCAATATTTTATTTAAAAAGTCATTCGATCAGATGAAGCTTGAATCTGAAGATTTGAAGCCATGTGAAGGATGGATCAGAGGCTTCAACGGGGCGTCAACAGCTCCCATGGGATACATAGAATTGCCCGTGACCTTGGGGCAAGGAGAACGCAGAAGAGTGTGGATGCTTCAGTGCGTAGTATTGGACGTAGATTCGCCTTATAATGCATTTTTGGGGAGGCCTGCCCTTGCTGAATTCAGAGTTTGTATCGCCCCTTGGTGTTTATTACTTAAGTTCCCAACCGAAGCCGGAACTGGAGTAATGAGAGGGGATCAAGTTTCCGGACGGGCCTGCTATGTGGCCGAATTAAAGATGTTGATGAAAGGACTTAACGTCGAGAGTAAAGATGTCTCGTCTCCCTCAAAGGGGGGCTCGGCATAGCAATTAGAGAGATTGACCCCGAAGGAGTTGCCCAAAGGAACGCCTGAAGACCTGGATCCCAGAAAAGACGAGGAACCAGAGGCTAGGAATGCAACTCCTAATGAAGCGGCAGTGGAAATTCCCATTGATGAAGCTGATCCGACAAAAGTTTTGAAGATTGGTTCTCAATTGGATCCACATCGAGCCAAAGAACTAACGGACTTCTTGAAGGCAAACTTGGACGTATTTGCCTGGACCCACGCTGACATGTGTGGGATATCGCCATCCATTATAAGTCACAAATTGAATGTAAACTCGAAACATCCGCCTGTGAAGCAAAAGAGACGCATGCTGGGCCCAAAGAGGTCGGTTGCTCTCAAAGAGGAAGTGGAGAAGTTGAAGCAGAATGGATTTATTCGAGATTCGACATATCCCGACTGGATATCGAATCCCGTCTTGGTAAAGAAGCCGAATGGAAAGTGGCGGACTTGTATTGATTTTTCAGATTTGAACAAAGCCTGCCCTAAAGATAGTTTCCCACTTCCCAGAATTGACCAGCTTGTAGATTCGACAGTAGGTCATGAACTTCTCTCTTTCATGGATGCATACTCTGGGTACAACCAAATTCCTATGCATGTGCCAGACCAAGAACATACGAGCTTCATTACAAATTTGGGATTGTATTGTTATGTTGTAATGCCATTCGGATTGAAAAACGCTGGAGCCACTTATCAACGCTTGGTGAACAGAATGTTTTATAATCAAATAGGAAAGACTATGGAAGTTTATGTGGATGATATGCTTGTCAAATCGAAATACCATACGCAAGACTTGGCGGAAATGTTTGGTATCCTGCGAAAATATCGGATGAAATTGAATCCTCTGAAATGCTCATTTGGAGTGGCATCGGGAAAGTTCCTAGGCTTCATTGTGAGTTCCCGAGGAATTGAAATCAATCCTAGCCAGATAGCAGCGATTAGAAATATTGAAGAGCCGAGGAGAATTAAAGACGTCCGAAGTCTTGCAGGGAAAGTAGCGGCGCTGAGTAGATTCATCTCCAAAGCCACAGACAAATGAGTTCCGTTTTTTGATTTGATTAAAAGAGGAAAGAAGAACTTCGAGTGGACTCCGGACGGTGTTGAGGCCTTTCGAAATTTATTGGAACTGCTAGAGAAACCGCCGATTTTGTCAAAGCCAGTAGATCACGAAGAATTGTTTGTTTACTTGGCAGTCTTGGCTCACGCCGTTAGCACAGCCCTGGTTCGAGAAGAAGACAAAGTACAAAGGCCAGTGTATTATGTAAGCAAGAAGTTAGCAGCGGCAGAGCGCAATTTCCCAAAGATTGAGAAGCTCGCTTACAGCCTCCTAATTGCATCCCGAAAACTTCGTCACTATTTCCAAGCTCATCCAATAACCATATACACCGACCAGCCTTTGAGGCAGGTGTTGCAGAGACCCGAAGCATCAGGAAGGTTGATCAAATGGAATATAGAATTAAGTCAGTTTGATTTGAATTTTCAACCACGAAAGTCAATCAGGGGGCAAGCTCTGGCAGACTTTATTGCGGAGTTCACCATCCCAGAGGAGGAAGTAATCGATGACAGAGTGGTTAAGTCCGAGGATGAGTTAAAGATAGATCCGTGGAAACTATACACTGATGGGGCCAAGAACGACCGAAGGTCCGGAGCTGGAATCGTCTTAGTCACTCCTGAAGGACGGCCGTTATATTACGCTCTACGATTAGAATTTTCGGCGACTAACAATGACTCTGAATATGAAGCCCTGATTGCCGGGCTGAAGCTTGCTAAAGACCTCGGAATAAAAACATTGGACATATTCTGTGACTCTAAAATCGTTGTTTGCCAAGTACGAGAAGAATTTGTGGCTCGGGGACCTCGACTTATCGCCTACCTCAGGAAAGTGAGAGAGCTATTGAATAGCTTGGAGCGGTACAACATAACACATATTCCCAGAGCTGAAAACCAGAAAGCAGATAGGCTGGCGAAGCTGGCTAGTTCCGACAATCTAGAAGAGAATGAAATAATTCCAATTGAAACGTTGGAGTCGCCAAGCTTTGAGTCAATGGAAATTGAGTTCGCTTTTGAAGCGGAACCGGAGAAGGAGTCGTGAATGACCCCGATTAAGAACTTCCTTAAGGATGGAACACTCCCATCAAAGAAGAGTGAAAGAAGGGCTATAGTTCGCAAGGCTACCAGATATGTCATATAAGATGATACTCTTTATAGGCAAGGATTTTCTATGCCCCTGTTACGATGTATAGCACACGACGACATCAAGCGTGTACTAAGAGAAGTACACGAAGGTGAGTGTGGAGATCATACAGGAGGTCAGACTTTAGCAAAAAAGATATTGCGATACGGATACTTCTGGCCCACAATTAACAAAGATGCAGCTGATTATTCACGACGCTGCGATAAGTGCCAGAGATTCGCCAAAATCCCCAGAGCACCGTCGACCCAACTTAAATCAATGGTGAGTCCTTGTCCATTTGCCACATGGGGAATTGATATCATTGGAGTTCTACCGATTGCTAAAGGAGGAGCGAAATATGCAATAGTGGCCGTGGACTATTTTACGAAGTGGGTGGAAGCTGAGCCCTTGACCAAGATCACGGCAAGAAAGGTGATAAGTTTCGTGGTCAGAAATATTATATGCCGATTCGGGATCCCAAGGACGATTATAACTGACAACGGAACCCAATTTGATAGTACTGAATTCAGAAATTTCTGCCAGAAGTATAAGATTGACAAGCGATATACTGTAGTTGCCTACCCGCAGTCGAACGGGCAAGTAGAGGCAATAAACAAAGTTATAAAATCCATCCTCAAGAAACGGTTAGAGCGTGCAAAAGCAAAATGGGTTGACGAATTGCCCCTAGCTTTGTGGGCATATCGAACAACATTTAAAATGGCCACCGGTCATACCCCTTTCTCTCTCTCCTTTGGCTCAGAAGCAGTAATTCCAGTTGAACTGGAAGTTCCTTCCCACAGGGTGACATATTATGACCCGATGACGAATCGGGCTCTCTTACTTGAGTCTCTTGATGAAGTCGAAGAAAAAAGGGACGAAGAAGATTTGCGTGCGGCAAGACATCGACGTCAGATGGCACGCTATTACGACAAAAAAGTTTGCCTCAGGACTTTTGAACCAGGAGATTTGGTGCTAAAGAGAGTCTTTCCATCCCTTCCTCACCTCGGTCCAAAGTGGGAAGGACCCTTTGTCATCCAACGGAAACTTGAAAAAAGAACCTTCAAGTTAACGACCGTAGATGGCGAAGAAGTCCCTAGAGCATGGAATGCCCAACACTTAATGCGATATTTGGATTAGAAATGCTGTACTCTTTGTTATTTTTCTTATGAACTCTGTAATAAGGCACGACTTGCCTTAGGAAAATCTGATGATATGAATAAAGGACTATAAAGTGGATGTAGGCTACGACTTAGCTGAACCACTATAAAAATATTGTGTGTTATTTACTTTTATGCATTACATATATACATTCATCAATTATTCTGTTGTGATTATGGAATACAGGATGATTCAAAACCTGAAAAGGTTGAAGACAGTTTAGACATAAGAAGAACAACGACTATTTGTGCGACAAGACATAAAAGAATGAGAAAACGACATTCTTAACTCTAACTCTCCGGAGAGAGAGAGAGAGAGTATAAAAGCGTCTCCGACTGAGCACTGAAAAAGAAATTCTTCTCCTAACTCTAACTCTCCGGAGAGAGAGAGAGTATAAAAGCGTCTCCGACTGAGCGCTGAAAAAGAAATTCTTCTCCTAACTCTAACTCTCCAGAGAGAAAGAGTATAAAAGCGTCTCCGACTGAGCGCTGAAAAAGAAAATTTTCTCCTAACTCTAACTCTCTGGAGAGAGGGAGAGAGTATAAAAGCGTCTCCGACTGAGCGCTGAAAAATAAATTTTTCTCCTAACTCTAACTCTCCAGAGAGAGAGAGTATAAAAGCGTCTCCGACTGAGCGCTGAAAAAGAAATTTTTCCCCTAACTCTAACTCTCCAGAGAGAGAGAGTATAAAAGAAATGCCAGAAAAACGACAGGCACTGACGACACAGGAAATGCTATCCCGTCAGAAAATCGGGAGCATTCAGATTGCTTGATTAAGCATTAAATAATTTGTGGGAAATGACTGGGGGCATATATGTATACGCATATTTCCTCCCTCCATAACTTCATTTCATAACTATAGTAAGACATGCATTTTTACATAAGTGCAGAACTACTAACAAACAAACATTGCAGAAAATGAGTTATTTTTTATTTACAAATGAATGAATTTGTATAGGAAAATAGCTAAAAAAGAAAGCGCAGGAGCCACTCTTATAGCAGCAATTATTGGTTCACTAAATGCTAAAACGATACAAGGCAATCCACTATTTAGATTTCGAATGAGCCTTGGACTTCTTGACGGCTTTCTCCGCATCCTTTGCTTCTTTCTCAGCCTCTGTCAAGATTCGTTTTGATTTCTTCTTTCCTGAAGATGCGGTGCTGGAGCCAGTAGACTTCTTCCCGGAGGGCGGAGCGCTGGAATCAAGAGAAGATTTTTTAGCGAGTTCCTCTGTAATAGATCTAGTTGAGAGCTTAACAACTAACCTTGATCCCGCATCCACAACTGCGAGGGGCTTGAGGGCTTCGGGGTCTAGTTCTTCGGCTTTTAATTGCAAGCATTTGTCTTGATCAGCTTTCATTGCAGCCAAGGTAACATCATCAGCATTTTTTGACTCCCCGACTATAGTAACTTCTGGTTCCTCTTCATGCCCCCCGTCACCGCCATCGTCCTTTAAAGCTGCTATCATTTCTTCATCATGGGGAGTGACGACCTTAGTTGGTTCACTTCCTTCTCCCAAGTCTATAGGAGCAGCCTTATCCTCCCCTCTTTTGGCCTTTTCTGTGGGCTTTGCCCCGGCGGTGGCTCCCTGAGTCACATCTGTCTTTTCGGATGACTCAACACCTACAGAATGAGAAGCAACAGTTATCAACTCAGGCGAAAACAATGGGTTTTTCATCGATTGCTCAATCACGTGGCGAAAGGTAGAAATAGCCTTGACAAATTGAGGAGAAAAGGTAGAGATACCTTCCGAAGACTTTTCGGCAGGGGTGACTACTACCTCTGATGCTGTTTCAGGAATAGGGGATAGCAGAGTTGTTCGGGGAATTCCCGGATTTTCAGGATCATACCCCTCTACTTCAGAAGTCGCAGGGGCAGAAGAAGAGGAACCAGCTTCGAGAACAGTTTTCCGCTTAGACTTCCGTCTCTCTTCTTCCATGGCCTCAGCAATGAGGCAGTGCCCTTCAGCTAGGCGCTCCGGCTCATCATCCCTCAAGTATTTCTCCATTAGCTTATCTTCATCAATGGAATCGACCTTAAGTTCCTCTTTTTCCCGCTCGATGATCTGATTCCATACTTGAACCAGAGTGGATGGATAATCCTCGATCCAAGAAATGTTTCGGCGACGGATGATATGTGCGAAGAATTCAATCATTAACTCGCCGAAACCCTGAATATCAGCCTCCGCCTCAGATAATTGTTTGCGGGCTTCCTCTGCAGATTTGATAGCACACTCAACATTGCCCTCAGCCAGGGCAGCTCTGTTCTCCGCCTCCAACAGCCTTGAAGCCAAGTCAGCATTCTTCTTTTCTAGTTCAGCACTCCTCTTCGCTAACTCGGCATTTTTCCGCTCGAGGTCAGCATAAGCAAGGCGTGTCTTAGCAGCTTCTGACTTAGCCTCATCAGCTTGCTTTTTTAACTCAGAACGCTCTTGAGTGTGAGATTCAAGCAAGTCGTGATAACGTTTTTGCATGTCCTCAAATTGTTGCTTGAAGTTAGAAGCGTCCCTTTGAGCGACAGCTAGCTGAGCTTGAGTGTCTTCCAAATCTTTTCCTAGAGCTTTTAAGGCCTTGGCATCCTCCTCCGCGGTCTTTTGCATTGAATCAGTATTCGTGATTAGAGTGCGGATGATTCTAGAAAGATTGCGTGAATATTTAAACATCTCAGTATATTGTTTTTCAACCGCATCTATCTTTGCTTTGGCCTCATTTTCCCACTTAGAAGAAACAGGTTCAAGGGCAGGTAAAAAAGTCAAAGTCTCGAAGTAGTGTTCAGGAAATTGTTCCTCCAAATATGCCCGCTTTACTGCAGTTTCCGCATCTTGTGAGGGAGGAGCGGGGATTGTCAATTCGGTGTCCCTGTGTGAGGAGGATTCGGTAGTTTCTTTGTCTATCCTAGGTCGTTTGGTAGCAGGGACCTTGTGCTTACTCCGAGACCCGATTTCTTTCGGAGGACTTCTCTCTCTACTGCGCTTTTCATGGGAAGAAGTGGAGTCTTTAGATTGTGGTCTGTCCTCTTCCCTTCGGCTTTGATAACCCTTGTATTTCTCTTGTTCCGGCTGAACTGGTGAGCGAGAACGTGAGGGTCGAGAACGATAGGGATCATAAGGCCTTCTCTCATCCCTGCCCCGATTATCATGACGATCATACTCGACATCCTGGGGAGGATTGGACATGCTGCGGCCAAGCTTCCTGAAATCGTAGTAGGATCGAGACATCGTACCTGCACAATAAGACAAACGAAATTTAGAATTAATGGATTCACAGAGAAAGAGGTGCAATGAATGCTAATGCTGTTGTATAAAGTGTGTCCTTAGTGGTGTATTTCCCCCCAACCAACCCGAGTCTGAAGCTAGACTAGAACGGGCAGGCTCTTTGGCCTTAGCAGGAGTGGTCTCTTCGAAAGAGGTGAAGACTAAAGGATCCTTCCTGAAATGCTCTGAAGTGTATATAGTTTCAGGTAAGGGGAGATCCCCCAAACCCTGAAATATTTGCTCATCAGTACTAGGGACATCCCTCTCGGAAGCATTAAGTGGCGACTCTTGGGAGGATGTTGACTTTTCCAGAGAAGTAGCCTCCTCGGGGGCAGTATATCCTTCACGATGCCTTTCGGCCAGGTTAGCCAATTCGTCATCTTGTGTAGAAGATGGAGAAGGTGAAGTTTGAAGAGGCACTGTAGGAATTCCCGAGCCTTCTCCTGTCTCTGGGACTACCTCCACTGGAGGAATGTATGCATAGGGGGTCGTCCCATGACCGATGCTACGAAAAACGGATAACAGCCCATGGAAGTGAAGATATTCGTCCTTAAGGACTTCATCGATGGTCAAGAATTTTTGATCGCCATTAAGAAGTTGGTGCATCCGGTCAAAGAACGCCTGATCTGATATTTGTTTTGGATTGTCAACTGCAAACAAAGAGGAAAACAAGTTAAGGTGATGATTCAAGTGTATAGAGCCCGGATTTAGAAAATCAGTGCTTTACTTGATTTTGTCCACCTCTTGGCGCATCCAGGCTGTCGCTTCACGTAGAACCATTCTAGTCTGGAATCTCCAGCTTTACTGCTGAATGGTGCTGAGATTATCTTCCTTTTTGGAACTGACTCGAAGTAGCAGAAAGATGGAGTCTCTCGAGTCCGATGCTTGAAGTTATAGAAGAAGTGAACATCATCGAACGTGAGCTCTATGCCTAAGATCTCACGGTATGCTATGTACAAAGTGTGCAAGTAGGCATAAGAATTGGGATGCAGTTGCATGGGGGAAATCCGCATTTGTCTTAAAAAGTCAACGATGAAGGGAGAGAATGGAGAAATAGCGCCGACCATACACATCAACCGAGTGACCGCCATATATCCTTCTGGAGGGTTGTGGGGATGGTCAGAGCTTGAAGGTACTAGAGTGTCCCTTTTCATTATCCCGTACTTTAAGCAAATTCGGGCAAGTTGATCGTTGTCGATTGTTGATTCAACGGAGTCTGGAGGTGATTCCAATATAATGGCCGATTCAAATTCATCGGGGGCTCGATCGTCACCAATCCCTCCTTCCTCCTCAAAACCCAGAGAAACTTCATTCTCTGAAGACACCTCGTTGCTTTCTCGATTTCCAACCCCGTAGTCTGGACCCTCATTGTCCCATTCTGGATCTGACGGAGAAGATATGTCCTCGAGAGTGATTTTGTTAGAGGTTTCCGGGGCTTCTTTCCTCTCAGCTAGTCTGGAAGAGCGTCTGGGTCTCATGGTCATAGAACTATTGAAGAAGCAATAGCACGAATTAGAGTAAATTAGCCCGTACCCCCCTGTGCATGTGCGTGAACTAAAATGTGTGCAGCGAATGTGAGAAATGCAAAGTAAAGATGCAACAATGTAAAGCGAAACTTTGAAGAGAAAGTGATGGTCAGAGTAGTTCTTAATGTTCATTTATGTCCGCAAGGCACTATCCTAACTGTTCATGAAATTGGAAGTAATATCTAGCATTGTTTTAAATAGTTGGACAAAATTTTGTGCTTTAGATTGAGTGGTTCTCGGTTCGGTTCGGGCAGGCATCATAGAATCGGACTGAAGAAAAGTTGTGCACTGGATGAAAGGTTATGTTCAACCGGATCGGCTCGGAGACATGTAATAGGAACAGATCGGATGAGTTTGAATATCGACGCCCCCTATTTATCTGTTTTCACCCTCCGATCCGATCCGATAGGCTATCCCTTGTTTTCCATTTCCACTCTTCCGACCCGAACCGGAAAGATAAAATTTGCTCTCCTCCCCCATCTTCCATGTTTCCTCACCCGAACCGATTTCTCATGTCTTTCATCTTCTTCTTCTTCCTCAATCACCTCTGAACCCAATCCCATATCAACAGCTCCAATTAGGAGCAAGCATACGCCTTCTTCAACCTATCAACGCCTCGAGGTGGTAGCAGAGATATCAGCAACGGTGGTAGAGGAGAGGATGGCCGTGTCATTGAGATTTAACCATAAATATGCTCAAATCATTCATATTAAACCGCAAATTACAACTGAAATCAGTTAAAGAGAAGCTTAATTAAAGTTATGACCTACCGATACAATTGATTTAAGGACGTGAAAAGGAGTTTTGATTTTCTTTTTGGGAAGTTAAGGTTTTCGTTTTTCCTTTGGAGTAATTCCTGGAAGAAAAGCGAAAATAAAAGAAGAAGAAGAAAGAAAGAAGGAGATGGGGCAGAAGCTATATACAGGAGGGAGGTGGCTACTCGTATTCCCCTCCTATTTTTCCGCTCGGTCCGGAGTACAAGCCCAACAGCCCACACCTTCTGGCCCATTGACGCAGTACAAAGCAAAACAGGAAGAAGAGGCACCCAGGTCGCACTCCGAACCGAAGTAGGATTCACGTGTTGACTTGGCATCTGGATCAAATAGAATTCAAATGAAAAATAAAAGAAGAGTCTACCTGAGAGAAACACTGTATGTCGAGAAGAACTTCTGGATTTGACTCAAAAACAAATAAAGTTGTTCGCAAATTCTACGACCTATATATAAGCAACAAAAGACACGATTTTATGAAGCAATGCATCTCTACAAACGAACAGAAGTGACTTTCTGACTATTCAGATTCAAGAACCAATATTCGGGCAACATCAAAGCATGCTTCGTCTCCAACAGAAGCATCATTTGAGGGGGCAAAATGTTAGCCCACTTTGTGAACTGGGCAACACAAAGTCAAGATATAAAATATTGAAGAATTAGAAAAACTCTGAAGCGGGTCGGATCGGTGCAGGATAGCGGCTCGGATCGGATAAAGTTTTCTGTTCGGATTGGTGAACTATTGCTGAGGAAATTAGAAAGGCACAGCTGTTCGGATCGGAGGGCAATATAATCTCAATTGGATCGGAAAGCCACTTGGTTGCTACGGAGATAGATCGGAGCGGAGCAGAGCAGAATAAAGAGGAGAGAGCGTTGTTTCCAAGCCAATCCGGGTCGGATCGGATATCCCGATCCGAACCCCTTGTACATGTCCTTCCGACCCGAACCCATTTTCCATATCATTCCCCTGCATAAGCGCCTGGATATCCGGATCGGCTATGACCAGATCCTGCCTACAACGTCCATTACTCGGATGTGTTGTCAACATAGAAATGCATCCGAACCCGAGGCTGATGGGATGGATGACACGTGGCTCCGATCCGGATCGGGTTCTGAGCTAATTCACACCTATAAATACCCCGTCTGAAGACAAAGAAAAGGATCTTTTTTCCGGCACTTGGAGAGTTCAACCACCTTCATAACCCGAATTCCAGCAATCCCGAAAAATCCAAATCTTCTTTCATTATTTTTTTTCTATAATTGAGTGATTATAAGTGAGTTGTGAGAGGAATCAAGTGAATATTTCATTGTACTTGCAACTAAATCAGTAAATATAGTGAGAGACAAGTGGACGTAGGCATTTCTTCGCCGAACCACTATAAATCCCGTGTGTTCATTTTTATTTTTATCTTATTTCATTTGCTTTTAATCAATTTGGGTGTTAGAACCACTTTTTGGTCTAACGGTTAAATTGAATGGCTTTCCGTGTATTGATCTAAAGTTGGTTTCGGCCCTTGGGATTGATACTTAAGGAGTTGTTCTCTTACTAGTTTATGGTTAGGGACTAATGGACGTTGAAGGATAGTAATGAGTGGATAAGAAACGGAAATGTTTTCCAATGATATCGTATATTTTGAAATAGGGGAAATAAAGAGTGGTGAATATATGGGAACGTTTTCCAAGAAAATCGTGAGAAGTAATACGGGTTTTAAGAAATAAATGGGAAATTGGGAAATGAAATGATAATTGATCAGTAAGATTTCCATTTGGAAGTACGACCGTTGTTTGTAACATGTCTTCCTTTGATAGATAAATAGCCGATGATCAAAGTTTTTGACCATTTCCGTTGTTAATACGGAGAGACCGGGATCCGATTTATTATCTGAAAACCACTTTGTATGGGCATTATCGTTTTGAATTAAATATATCAAAGACAATTGAAGACGGAGTTTATGCAAGGGTTATTCTGGCGATCCTAGGTAGAAATTACCTAAGATGGATTTACAGAATAATTCCTTCGGTTTGTCCAGTCCCAGGACAACGTATATGGACGAATGTCTGACAGAGTATATCTATAGATCGCGTAAGTTAATCTCTTCAAATGTATTGACATTGGTGGCGGAGAAATGCATTTCTCTTAGCTTATACCCGTGGTATTTTTGGTGAAATCAATTTGTGATTTGGCGGGTATAATGATGTGGCATTCAAAGTAAATAAAGATGTGATATGTATAGTGATACATTATGGCCTCAAGCCTCATCAACCGGGAAATGACAAAAATCGGGCTGGTAGCATGGCTAAGTGGGTCGTACCCAATTAGGGTATATTGTCACCATCTACAGAATATTCATATTTGTTACTTCTTTCGCTTCTGTATCTCCTGGGAACTGTTATGTTGGTATACCAACCGTAAGGTGACAATATATTCGGAACATTCAAGCGGAATGAATGGTCGGTCATGTATGGCCGAGTTACAATATTTTCTTGTTAAACTCTAGTGGATTGCTTCTAGAGTACACTGATCGGAAGGTGGTTCCATACCTTATCATAGTTGGAAATCCATTACCCAATAGGAGTCGCAGTTTTTGATTGTATATTATATATGTAGAGCGTGAGATGAAAACGTTATGCTGGATTTCTATTTACTTGATTTAGACATTATTATAATATCAGAAAATATTGATCTTAAGAAATAATTTGGGTTATCATAAGGTAAAAACATGTTGTTTTTATGTGTGGATCGGTCTTATGATTATCATTTATTTGAAAAGGATTTTTGAAAAATTAAATCGAAACGATTAGAGTTTACTCACACCAGTCACATGACTGACCTAGAGAGTTATTTTTTGTTTTCCCTAAACTATTGGGTGCCCAATTTTGTACGGGCAGTCAAGTAGTTGGGATTTTTTAGATACACTTGGAGGTGATTGGAGCAGGAGGCTTCAACACTATATATATATATATATATATATATGTGTGTGTGTGTGTGTGTGTGTGTGTGTGTGTGTCTATATATAGAGTTTATTTCTGCTGTGATGTTATGTGATAATGGTATGTATATACTGTTACAAGTTGTATTTCCAAAGTTATGTTATATAATATATTTTATTCATTCCACTGTGAGATTCAGGTTACTCTTATTATGTTATGATATGATCTTCTTCTTCTTCTTCATTTATTATAATTTTCTATCTTTCGATTTCTTACCCACTAGCTTCTTTCTATTAATGATATGATATTTCCGATACTTGAATAGTCGACATGGTGTTTATGTTGATTTTGAGGGTCGAAAATCCCTGGGTCGTTATAGGATAATAGCTCGAAAACAGAACCTGTCGTATAACTCACAACACATGGATAATATATAACAGAGAATATACAACATGATATAGTAGTGAAGCATAATAGAACATAAAGGCAAATCTCTACATCTCAAAGTCATCAATGGAAAACATATGTGTAAATGAATATATGTACATAAAGCAGCATTACATATCTCTCAAAGTATCAACAATCGTCAATATACAGCGGAATCAACAAGTATTTATATAGTATAAAAGTAACATGCCATCCTCCTCTTGGTCATCGCACAACATCATCGTTACCAAAACTTGACACCTATTATCTAAGTCTACTCACCAACAACATTGATGAGCAGCCCAAAGGTAATATGAGAAAACATAAAACCTTGAGTTAGATGACAATCTTAGTAGGCGATAAAATAACAATCAACAGTTACACATGATATATGAGTAAAGACAGATTAGCCATCTGATCTTTATCTGCAACCATAGAGTAGGCACATAATAATCATCTATAATATGTCACTCCAAGCATAGGAAAAGGACATCCCATAATCCCACTTATCTTCATTGACCTGCGGTGATGGCTTACCCAGAGAAATAGAGAAGAAAGAAAACAATTAACCATAGCATCCATAGCAACCAATATTCTAGCTATCACTAACTAAAGCCTTGAATACATCAATCATATTCAAACAGTGATATCCCAAAATTTATTTCGTACTTGTTTTGATTAATTGCGTGTTACTTTCGACTTTCATGTGTATACACACACACACATATATACACACACACACACACTCATTTATATATAATCTTTCCTTATATGTACATACAAGTATAATTTTCTCTTAGAACATGCATCTTTTTGTTTGGCCTTCTTAATATTTAAAAAAATAACGGTGGTGGGATTCGAACTCGCGTGCTATAACTTAGGAGGCAAGTGCTCGACCACTAAACCACACTGCTTTTTGTTCACAAAATTAGAACATTGGGAACTCTTAGTTTTGTGTGTGTTCTGAAACTTCATTTAATGATATCTTATTCGTTTTAAGTCCATTTTTTGCAAACCACGGGTCTAAATTGATTAGAAAATTGTCACGGACGCAATGCCGCTAATACCATAATTCTGAAAATTTTATGAATTTATTTTATTATTTACATTAAAATACGGGGTGCTACTGATATGATTGGTAGACACAATAGAAAGACCTCAAGAAGCGACATACTAAGTTTAAAGTCATTTGGAGCTTTTATGATTGAGTCATAACTAGGAGAAATTTGTATCGGTAGGGATTATCAACCTATGGTCGGTGTAATCTAGGTCGGAAGGCCTCATATGGGCAAGATATCATATGGAACCTTGGATTTAAGCTAAGTGTTTGGGTTGGAGCGAAGTCATCAATCCAGATCGAGGAGATGCACAAGTTTAGATCGATATGTTAATTTCACAGTTCTGATAGTTGGAGGTTGTGCATTTCATATCGTTCAAAAGGAAAGCTTTTTGGATTGGCACATTAGATAGCGATACGGCTTCAGTTTAGTAAGGGCAATCCAAATCAGATCAACCTAATCTGAATCGGCATTACTTCGATTTTGTCAGTGTGCCGTTGAGGTAAGCTTTGGTCAGCATAGGGTTCCAGATCGGTGCTTGAGATGGGAACCTCGGGTCGACACATGCGCAGTAGATTGGATTGAGATAATTGAGTGGTTCGATGACTTTAACTTCTTGAAAAACAACTATAAATCCAACTAGCTATGATCCAAGATGCAGAGTAATAAAAGTTTTTCAAATGGGGAGGCTACCAAAGAGAGGGTTGGGGTAAGTAATTAAGCTTGATAGTAAATCAATTGTCTACACTTAGACTTAACCAAAGAGATTCCCAATGGGAGTCATAGGAATGGATCCTAGGATAGGCTCTGCTGCGGAAAAATGTGTGCATAAGAAATATCAATATGTAAACTTTTAGCAGTTACTCAAAAAGAGGACGGAGTGGGCATGACTCATATTTAGGGCCATGTTGGGTCCTTGCCTTCGCATCAAAAGACTTATGGCTTCTTGTGATGACCTCCCCATAATTACTGCACTAAATAAAGGAGAAAGCGCGTTGTATGACATGCTAAGCCGATATGAGATGATCACCAATGGATAATAGCTCGAAACCGAATCTATCGCATAACTCACAATGCATAGATAATTTATAATAGAAAATATACAACATAATACAGTAGTGAAGCATAACAGAACAGAAAATCAAATCTCTATACCATCTTAAGTCATCAATACAACGCATTTGTGTAAATGAATATCTGTACATCAAGTCTCACAACATATCTCTCAAAGTATCAACAATCATCAATATAAAGTGGAATCAACAAGTATCTATATAGTATAAAAGTAATATGCCAGCCTCCTCCTCGCCATCGCACAGGAACATCGGCACTAAAACTTTTCACCTGTTATTTCAATATACTCATTAACAACATTAATGAGAAGCCCACGATAATATGAGGAAAACATAAAACCTTGAGTCAGACAACAATCTTAATGAGTGATTAAATAACAATCAACAGTTACACAGGGTATATGAGTATATGCAGCTTAACCATCTGATCTTTCTCTACAACCATAGAGTTGGCACATGATAATCATCTATAATATGTGACCGAGCATAGGAAAAGGACATCCCCAGTCCCACTCCTCTTCGTCGACCTGCTTTGATAGCCTACCCAAAGAAATAGAGAAGAAAGCAACAAATCAACCATAGCATCCATAACAACCAATATACTAGCTATCACCGATTAAAGCCTTGAATACATCAATCATCGAATGACTAGTCGTTACCGTCCATCAACAGTTAATGGAAACCCCGTTTTTAGTTAGACTTCCATACATCATTTATGTATGTTTTTATCCATCTGAAACAACTAGATCACTCCCAGAGCTCGATCTAGGGTACACAATCTTTATGATCTGAATGGGCATCCCCATGATACCCCTGCTTTAAGTTCGCTAGAACCATTGATAATCAATGATTCCTTGGCACTTCCAATCTTTCAAGCCATCCTCCTCGAGGACACCATCATTTAGTTCGAACCACTTCTCAAACCAATTCCATTATCATCCATGATCAACTCCTATCTAAGTCATTATATCATCATATTGCATCGTGCATCATCCCACGATTAGCATCACAACAGTTCCACTTGGACCACTCCTTCATGAGTTGGCAATCGAAGCTCCAATCCTACTTGAATTGTTTATTAATCATTTAAAGTCCTTTAATTACCAAACACCATTAAGTAATCATACCATTAAGTTGACCAAAATTCAGTTCCCTATCATGTCATATGATGGATCAGTACTGGTCCATATACTTATTCGAAAATCGACTAAGTGTTGGATCTCTCCAATCCCATCTTCGAGCACTTTCTATTGGTCTATTCTCGAAGCCAAATTCTTTTTTTGATGGATTCTTTTGTTAGCCCATCGACCAATAGTCGAACGATCAACCTTCGACCCATCCAAATGCTTTGATATTTTGCATGCGGCCTTAAATTCATCCCCCAATTACACACACAAATTTCCAAAACCATCCAAGCATCGTTGATTGATCGATACCGGTCCAACGGCTATGGACTAGTATCGGTCCATACACTTAGTGTATTACTTGGTGAAAATTTTCGAGCATCATCTTGATACCCTCCAGATCTCCTCCACCAAGTTTCATCCAAATTGATTGTTTGAACCTCCGATTTACCCTGTTCTTCGACCCTAAGTTCACATAAACAATTCTAACAAACATTTCAAGCAGTGCATCCAATTCAATCAAAACAAATAGTGATTTATCAAATTTTGATCATATAAACATGCATATACAATAATAATATCATAAAACAATGGATCTTAACATGATTTGAATCAAAACATATTCAGGAACATGATTAATCTAATAATTTCCAGTTTACATGATCAAATTAGATGTATCCTAGAATGTCTAAATCTGATTTAAACATATATGATCATATCTAAGGTGAATTCAACATGTGTGATGTGAATCAATCCTAATACAATCCATAAAATCCGCAGTTTCCCTATAAAGTACATCTGTCAATCACCAAATTCAAGATCCAATGTGAATCCAATGAAATTAGATCTAGACAGCGAGAAATCCCCAAAATAAATGCAGTTTAATGCGATCTAACCTTCCTAGATGATGATCTAGCCTCTAGATGCGATAAATGATGAATTAGAAAAAATAAAATGGAGAAATTATGGTTTAGGTTGAATTTGAGAATCACAGACACAAGCTTAAATATTTGATTGAGGAGTGGAACCTTAATTCCATACTCAAACCCCTCTATTATGTCATCAGCCTAATGGGCTTTACTAATCAGCTCATTAGCAGCTAAATAGCCTGCTTAACAGAAACTAAAACTTAAAACAATGATTTCATCCAAACCGTTGAACCAAATCTTTAATGTGGCCACTCTACGAAATTGCCAACTGTCATTCCGGTCCAATGAGACTAATTAAGCATTTGATAAGATTCCTGTCGAAAGCTATAGCTAAAACAATATTCACAAGGGCAAAATGGCCACAAATCGATTTGGTGAAAATCATGGACATTTCTCACATTCCCATAAACAATATATTAAAATCTGAGAATGATCCGACCACTAGGGAAATAAATATAATTATTTTACGATCGCACATTACGTAAAATACAGGATGTTACACTATCCCCCTTTTAACAATTTCGCTCTCTAAATTCCAAGTAAACACAAGAAAACAAGGTATTATGCATGCCTACCATCCACGAGTATCCAATCTACCATACAAACTAGCATCCAATAATCCATGCATCCTAAATGCTACCCTATCATGCGGAACTCTAATAGTACAAGACACAATGGTACAAGTAAGACACGATATATGGGACATACCACTTAAAGAGTTTCAGATGGGTCGACCTCAAATTTTCCTCTGTTTCTCATGTACAATCATCATCATCCTCTCCCCATTATTCCTTGACTAGCTTAACAACCTTCCTCCTAAGTTGTTTCGTGTCACTCCCTACAATGCGAAGCAGCCTACGAGGCTTAGAAACTTCGGGCTCGACCTCTAAATCTTTAATCTGATTGGGATATACCACAACATTAGTGTAACGACCCGTATTTTTCAGCATATTTATTTGGATTATTTTAAATATTTTAATTATTTAAAATAGTGGTTTGAATTCAAATAATCGAATTTAACAATTCAATTTGGAATTTATTATTTAAATAAATAATAAAATAATAATTTAATTCCAGACCGGCCAGGAAATGTTGTGTCGGCAATACAGGATGACCGGGCAATTTAAAATGGTCAAATATGGTATGTATTTGAAATATATCGACGATATCGCGTATAAAACGACGACGAAATATATATGGTTATAATTTAATTAAATAACGAGCTGCAGCGGCGCGGCAGTTCGCGTTTTGGCGTTTTGAACTTCAATTGGTCGTACCGGGTTCAAAATAGGTCGGATTCCCTCGAAACAAGAAACGTTGGGACCGGTTTGACGATATCTTTCCAGTGGCAGAGAAAAATCGAGTTTTCATCGTGTAGATTTTGTTTTATCTCCAAATCAAATTCTCAAAAAAACAGCGCCAGGAATTCCTTTATATATATAGCGCTGCAATTATATAAAATAAATGGTTTTTAAATATTTTATATATCAATTTGGCTTGGAATTCAACCCGGGGGATTTTTCCATGCTAGTGTATCAAATTCTGGTCGGGTATGACCAACTACAATATTTTGATATTGTTAGCCTGCTTTGTGACCAGGCTACCCAAAGCAAAGATCATGTTGACACACTTCTGGGTAAATGTTGTCTCATATGGAATCTCTGGATAACATCGCTCTCTGGCATTGGAAGCATCGTCAGAAGTTACAAGGCAGTTTGGTCAAAATCACAACATCAGTATAAACTAGCCTGAAACCCCTATTAAATGACCTCATTTGGATCTATTCACCTCATACACTTGTAGCCCTTTGAATTAGCTTCAGTTTGAGCTTTGGTTTGGCTCAATCGGCCTTACGATTTGAAAGTTATGCTCGTTTCTGTGAATGGGTGTAATCTAGCATCGAAGACTCAGGCCATCGCATCGGATCGCTCCCATCAGCTCGCCCTCGATCGGATCGCCCCCCTCGGATCGCCCCTCACGCGTCACGATCCGACTCGTCACCACCCTGCTCGCTCCCTCCGACCACGACCCATTCGTGGTGCGTACCGTGACCACGATCCAATCCCATTACCACGATCCGACCACCGAACCTGCAGATAATTTGACCTATTCTTAAGGTTATTCCTGCTCCTACTTTCATGGATCGCCTGCCACGTGTCCTACCACGACCCAGTCCTCCCAGGAGCTTTCCTACAGCTATAAATACACCTTCAGATGGCATTTTCAGGGGACTTTTGGCATCTGCTCATCCATGGCTGCCATAGCCAACACTTCTCCATGAATAACCACCATCTTCCTCAATAAATTCAATGAATTCAGAGAGAATCATTCATTGAATTCAAGTGATTGAAAGACAACATTCATTGTAATTGTAATCTATGAGTGAAATGAGAAAATATGAAGTGGACGTAGGCTCGTTAACGCCGAACCACTATAAAAATCTTGTTGTCTTGCCTTTTTCTCTATTTTTCGATCATTTCTTCATATCTTATGCTCAAAATACGACAATTTGGGTGTTAGAGCCATTTTTTGATCTAACATTTTGGTGCTTTCACTGAGAACTGAATTCTCCAACTATCGGATTGTTATTCTACTACTTGGATTTGAAAGTTCGAAGAAAACAGTCTGCGTTTCTACCATTTTTGAATATTTCGTTGATTTCAGAAAATCAGAGCTTCATACCTTCGAAAAAAAGCTAAGGGTTCACAAGCTTCACGACCAAATGAGGATAATAAAGAAAATGTGCTGAAGCAGGTCGAGGGGATCGCAGATCGCGGATCGCGGATCGCAGATCGCGGATCGCGGATCGCGGGGAGACCACGATCCGGTCTCAAGATGAACCCACGACCCGACCGAGCAAGAAAGTCGCGATCCGACCCGGTGATACTTCCACGACCTGACCTGGAGCAATTGTTGTGAACATATCCACGAACTGGAGAAGACCGCGAACCGATCCGAAGCTGGAAGGTTGGAGTATCCCGATCGCCAAGCTGGACCGCGACCCGAAGAAGTTCAGCGAACCGCGACCTGAAGGAGTTCAACCACGAACCGAACCGAGTCTAGAGAACTGTCACGAACCGCGAACCGGAGGACAGTAGCGAACCGCGACCCGGAAAAATGACGACGAACAAGGTCGATCGCCGCCGGGACTGCGGGGCCCCGGACCCCCGCCGGCGCTGCGCCCGGACCCGCTGACGGCCTCGCCTTCGGCTCGGAGCACGGCTCGCCTTCGGCTCGTAATACGTTTTGGCGTACAATTATCAAAAACGCTTAACAACCAAGATTCAGTAGATAGCCTGAGGAAATCGACAGCAAATTGGCAACGACGGGAGTTCTTCCTAGAGCCATAACACCTATTTACTGATGTTATTCAATGTGAGGAGATATAGAAAAGATTCAGCATGCTGGCTATGATGATATACGAGGTAAAGATTATCTCCTGGCAACCTCCTCTTCCAGAGCTCCGATGGTGTATAGATTTCACCAATGCAACCGATGATGTTCCTGAACGAGTGGTGATCACCTAGTTACGTGGCTTAAACATGTCCAACAGGCGGAGTCCCAGATGCCATTGACATAGAACGATCCAGACACTACTCTAAAGGTGACTCAGAAGATCCCAATGGCCATGATTCTCAATGATGGGATATCCAATAGCAAGAAAGGATCCTAGCACTACAAAGTTACCCTTCGCTTAAATGGCATGGTGAAAAATATATGTCCCACAGTTCACTCCTTGAAAAGCTTAGCTAACATTTGCAATGCCTATTTGTCGTCAACCGCATCAAGGAAGACTGATTTCCATAGAATGAAGGGTAGATCAATGTACTTTGGTGCCCAGAGTTAGGTACCAATTGAACCACCGTGGGCCATGATCGGGCATATGGATCCTTGCCCGGGCGATAGCAATTTGAATGCTCACTAGCCACCATACGATCTCGGTTGAGAGATGAGAACTTGAGATCAACACAAATATGAACCAACCATTAGCTATCCACTTCATACAACAGTTATGACAGAATGTATGAACATTACTTGAAGCCTTGCAAGCCATGCTATTGCATTCAAGCTTATCTGATCGTGGTCTCTACCAACCAGGTCTAGCGGAATTCAGAGCTTACATAGCATCTTGGTGTTAACCGTTAAATATCCCTACCAAAGACGGAGGGAGACTGGTTTATGGTGACCAAGTTATTGAAGAAGCCGACTAATTGGGAAAGATGGAATATGCTACGCAACAGAGATTGCGTGAAACCCAAAGACGCTTCCCCTCCAGATGAAATGGAGTGTGAAGGAGGTGTCAATGTTGCGAATAGTAGGAGCATCGCAAAAGGAATTGCCAAACGACCTGCCTGAAGACATAGATTCTAGAGAGGATGGTGATTTGAGATGAAGAAGGGTGACATCTAATAACGCAACAACACATGTTCCGACTGGTGACGCCGACCTGACTAAGGTCTTCACATCGGATCTCCTTTAGACCTCATCCGAACGAGAGAACTTATATGCTTTCTGTAGGCGAGCCTGGATGTGTTCGTTTGGACCAGTGCTAATATTTGCGGGATTTTATCCCAAATTATGAGTCGTTTCTTGAGTATAAACCTGAAGTGTGCTCCTGTCAAGCAAATAAGACGTATACAACGGTGCAAGAAATGATTGGCAATCCAACGCCGAAGTTTTGCAGATAACCCCCGAAGGACGACTCGAAAGGAATTCCAGTCGAAGAAACCACAACTCGCAGCTTACCTAGAATGGGCAGAAGAGTTATTAGATGGATTGAAACGTTACAACATACCTCATATTTCATACACAGAAGATCTAAAGTCGGATCATCTGGTCGAATAAAAAAGTTCCGATAATCCAGAAAAGATAGAGATGATCCCCATCAAGACACTATGAAATGCAACCATTGATAAAATGGAAGTTGATCCAACGTTGGAGACCAAACCCGGAAGAGAGTCATGGTTAACTCCATGATAAACTTCCTACAGCACAGAATGCATCTAACAAGGTGAAGTGAAAGGCGTGCAATCGTTCTTTATGCCTCGAGATATGACATGCAATTCGACATTGCCTATTTCTCTTGGAAGGTTGTCCCAAAACAAACACCAACGAGTGCAACTGCCGAATTCACCGCCCTGAATGATTCGACCAAATCACCAGTCAGCCACCCATTAGATGGGAGATGTACATGAATGAAACTTCTGGCGAACGGCGTTCTGAAATTAGAAAGTGAAGACTCATACTTCCACTCTTTTCATCGATTATCTGCCAAGTGATTCACTCCCCTAAGGCTGGGGGCAACTACAGATTTGAGCATAAATTGCTCGAGATTACATCATCTAATTCAGAGCTGATACATCAAGAATTTACCTGGCCAATTGACTTAGTCTTGCCTGAAAGTTAGCGAGTTGAAGATCTAGAACGCTTACGCATGAATGCTGGTTGATTGTCGGCGCACCAACCCTTGTCCCCGATATGGGATCGAGGGTATATCAGCAAATTTATGTGATATGATTATCCCACCAGCAGTAATATCCTATTTCCTAGCATGGAAAGTACAAAAATTTCTATAAGCATGAATCCATTGTTCTCATGCTAATTTACAACCTAACACCAATGCAAAGATGTGCTACCATTAGCAATCCAGTCATGACTTCCTGACACTCCATCCTTACCCACAGAACGGGGGCAAAAAGACGATTTGAAGGAGATGCGACCTCATCACTCGCTTATAGTACCTACCTAGCCGCCTTTGCCATCTCAAGACCCCGACCAAGGTCTATTCATTTTTTGGGACTTCCACACCCATGATAATCTGAAAAGATACCCCTCATCAACTAAAGGACTTTGGCAGCCCTTTATTGGCAGAGATAGGGTGAAGTAAAATGGACCTGCAATGAATATGCAACGCCATTTTTCACTCAGAATGATACTCATTCCTTTAACAGGATTATTCTATAACTATGACTCTTATATTTGCATGATTTATGAGTTATTGATGTAATTAACTCAGATGAATTAATATGTGGATGGTGTAGGTATCCAGGATTTGCTACCGATCAAACTTGTAACACCCGCATATAGAGCCATAGAGCAATACTATAACAAGCTCAACTGTACTGCTCATTTATAAAGCCACGCTCTTCGTCTAAAGAATGTTGTATAGCTCAAGGTGGATCCGGGATGACCATCCAATCCTTGGCCCACACGTGGCAGACCACAAGACAATTGAACATAAATCATTGAGTCACAAAGTCATAGTCCGACTCTAGATGGACGCGGTGTGACCGCCTACATGGCTCGACGCCACCAGATTACATGAATTCAAATAAAGGAGGCAACACTGCCTCCTAATTTGCTTACTTTTCAATCATAAAATTTGCTTTCACATGCTTTTCGAGTTACTGACATGACTAATTCATGCGGTGTGAATAATGCAGGTACCCGAAGTCTGGTGCCAACCATTCCTCCCGTAGACTGTTCGGAGGAACTCAAAGCCTTGGCAAATGCTCCAACTGCTTGTCCGACTAGTTTTAATCCTCGGAGCTTGGATTAAAATGTAAACCTAGGACGAGTTTGATGAGCGTGCATGATTGCAGACCGCTTGATCCGTGACTCTAACTCTCCAGAGCTGAGAGAGAGTATAAAGGACGCGAAGATGACATCCACAAGGCGTGGCGGTGTACCATGATCGGAGCCGCCTGAGCAAAAATCTAACCTTGGCGACCGCCAGGAGAATATAAAAGCGTCCATGATTTGGCGCTGAGAAAGGACTCTTACCCCGCTGAAGGATCGGGGAGCGATGGAACGGTTGAGTCCCAACTCTAACTCTCCAGAGTCGAGAGAGAGTATAAAAGCGTCTCCGATTGAGCGCCGAGAAAGAGCTCTTACCCCGCTGAAGGATCGGGGAGCGATAGAACTGCTGAGCTCGAACTCTAACTCTCCAGAGCAGAGAGAGAGTATAAAAGCGTCTCCGATTGAGCGCTGAGAAAGAGCTCTTACCCCTCTTAAGGATCGGGGAGTGATAGAACTGCTGAGCTCAAACTCTAACCTTGGCGACCGCCAGGAGAGTATAAAAGCATCTATGATTAAACACTGAGAAAGGTGCTGGAGACTCAGCACCCCCCATAATTTCTGTTCCGCTGAAGGATCGTTGAGCATATCATGAAACAAGCTAGAACTCCTACCCCGCTGAAGGATTGAGGAGCAGATTGAAAGCTAAGGACGAACTCTAGAGAAAGTATAAAGGCACTAGAGACTTAGTGCCATAAGGGCTCCTACCCCGCCAGAGTGTCGGGGGACTGACTGAACTCCGAGCCCGGATCCTCCATGTCCGAACATGGGGGCAAAACAGTTAAGGTCCTAATCAATCCTCAACAAAGCCCTGGCCAGGCACTAAGTTAATGATTGATTGGGAGTATACCTATACACACATATTACTTTAGTGCATTTTCATTTATAATTGCGTTGACTACTTATAATGCTTCATGACTTATTTGCCCATTCGCAGGTACAAGACAATGCGAAAGGAACAGAATTTTTATTACTAAACGCAGGTTTACAAAAGATAACTAATCAAGAATGTGAGGGCCTCACTCGCAGTGATGGCAACGTGCTAATGGAAAACAAACAAAGGGTCGCGTCCAGAAGGATGATGCAGGCCCCTTAAAGACCAGAAAGCAGATGCAAAGAGAACGTCCATCTGCTGATCCCAACTTACTTCCAGAATGGGAAGCTCAGATAAGGCTGGATATATCCCACGTAATAATTGAACATGATGCAACCATTTCGTCCCCGACCTTTCCCTTGATGCTAAGAGCAAACGGGAGCACTCAAGGCGACTACAATCTGACCCTTTACTGCTTGATTTCTGTCCTCGGAGCTTGGATGGGAGACTAGGGCTTAGCATGGGCTGAATACCAACAATTCATTTTTGCACTCAACTCCGGCTCTTGATGCGAGAAGTGAACATGAATCCAGAGAGGACGTGAATTCGAAGTGTACTGCTCAACAAAAACCCCTGTGGATAGGGGGCACATGAATCAAGAAGCCCGAGGCCGACTTTCACCTATTTCAGGAATGAACTGGAAGGCCGAGCAACAATCATCAATTCGCTGGAAATGATAAAATTGAAGCTCAGGTAGTGACGAACTTGGCACAGTCAGATATCAACCATCAGCTTGGGTTGAACACAAACCACCAACAGGCGCGCAACATGCGGTTTCGATTCCCTACGTCATGGATGGAAACACGGGCAATGGAACAGCTACCTGCAACATCCTAGATGAGAATGCAAGAATTGTGACAAAATCAGATCATGCACAACCAGTTTTAACTCCAACTCGAATGAATACTCGAGCGACATTTCATACTCAGCTCTAAGGAAGAACGCAACAATTCGAAAAACAGGAACCCGGTCAGGTCGAATGACTCGAACCATGACCCAGGGGCAATATCGACATGGAAACTAGAAATCAGCAAAGTCCCCCTTTGTAATCTCAGATTCGATGCTGGGGGCACCAGCCAGGGTCTTGATAATGTGCATCAATTCTTTGATGGCAACCTGCTCGCTAATTTGATTCGGCGCCTCTCGGGAGGCGGCACTTCTCGAGATGATATGGATAACAACAATTACAGCCCTCACACGTGGGACGTCAGGATCCCCTGTTATTCCCCCAGACTTATAAATTTTCTCTATAACAAGACTTGCTCAAAGATTTTGACGAATTCAACCCTGAAGTGGATAGACTTTCATGACAAAAAGGTGTTAGCGTCGAGACGAATGACCTAGATGCCTTCCAGACTAAAGAATGGAGTATCTTCTAATTCCTGAAACGATAAGGACAAAGGAGAAGCCCTGGAAAACAATGACAAGAATGTGCAATTCCAAAGAGAATCTATACCACTTATCGAGCCCATGATCTTGTTTGTCAAGCACAATTGAACCGAGCATGAGAAAGAGACTCAATAAGACTGTGATAACCATTTCGGACTATGCTGAAGCATAAACGGTGGGGCCCAACTAACTTCATAATGACAATTATTCACTCGCATTCAACAACCTTACTTGACTCCGCAACTGATCTGCTGAGAGTAACCGAAGTCGTTGATGCCCGATGAGGCAATCCTCACTATCTGACTAAAGAGAAGAGATAATATCAAAGCAAATGTGGTTCAACCACTTGCATATACCATTCCGATTTTTGCTAAATTGAGAAACAGTACAAATGATCTGGGTCGACTAAGATTGCTGAACCTGTAACTCTTACCAGATGCAATGATAGGAAGTATAAAATCTTCAAGATTAAATGCCTTATTGACTCAACTCAACCCCCATCGATACTGGGGGCATAAGTACTGACCTCGCTTGTCCTCCGATGACACTGAAAGCACAACTGTCGGTTCATAGACTAACTTTGAAGACAATCCTGGCATGAAATGGGATTCAAAACATGTACGTCATGCCTCTGGAGTATAATCTTACTCATCTTTGCCGACTAAGCGAGCTAGCTTGTGGATCGAATGTGAACTTAAAGACTCAAACTACACCGAATGGAAGGTGTGACAAACCTATCTACTACCTTGCGATGGTGACGATCCTATAGGCACCGGTCCACATAACTTTAACAACATCCCTTACCGACTACTTAATATGTGAATATTGGATTAAGAAATGATCCGTAACAATTGTGGATTCTCTCGACTACGATCCTGAGTGATCATGGCTTTTGAATTCCTTACTGTCACGATTCAATGCAATTTTAAGATCCTGGATTAATATCAAGATATCAAGATTGTTCGAACTTGAGTACAAATGACAATATCAAGATATCAAGATAGTTCGAACTTGAGTACAAACGACAAATTCATATGTTGATTCTGATGTGCTTTATCCCAACAGTCCAGTTGTTAGCTTAGAGCCCAAAGATTCTTACATCGCCCCATGATTTGGGAGGCTACTTCATTTATTGACTCATATGTAAAAGAAAATCCAACCCTACCACGCGCTTGGCTTGCATAAATCGATGATGTTGTTTGGCGACGACCTATGCGTGTAGGATCACGCTCGGGAGCCGACAATTTAGCATGACTTCTGACGGATGAATTAGATCTTTTGATTTGACAAGGTTTAAACAATTTCTCGATTGTCTCGAATACTCCTCTCATAGAACTTAGCCTGATTTGCTCCAATGGAAGCAATGCAACAATTGGATAAAGCCTTCTCAAGGATAAACGACGTCCCAGAGAGATTTAGCCCAACATATTCAAAGCACATCTCATCTTCGATAAGATGTACTTTGGGGGGCAAAATGTTAGCCTGCTTTGTGACCAGGCTACCCAAAGCAAAGATCATGTTGACACACTTCTGGGTAAATGTTGTCTCATATGGAATCTCTGGATAACATCGCTCTCTGGCATTGGAAGCATCGTCAGAAGACACAAGGCAGTTAGGTCAAAATCACAACATCAATATAAACTGGCCCGAAACCCCTATTAAATTACCTCATTTGGATCTATTCACCTCATACACTTGTAGCCCTTTGAATTAGCTTCAGTTTGAGCTTTGGTTTGGCTCAATCGGCCTTACGATTTGAAAGTTATGCTCGTTTCTGTGAATGGGTGTAATCTAGCATCGAAGACTCAGGCCATCGCATCGGATCGCTCCCATCAGCTCGCCCTCGATCGGATCACCCCCCTCGGATCGCCCCTCACGCGTCACGATCCGACTCGTCACCACCCTGCTCGCTCCCTCCGACCACGACCCATTCGTGGTGCGTACCGTGACCACGATCCAATCCCATTACCACGATCCGACCACCGAACCTGCAGATAAGCGCACTGTTTTGACCTATTCTTAAGGCTATTCCTGCTCCTACTTTCATGGATCGCCTGCCACATGTCCTACCATGACCCAGTCCTCCCAGGAGCTTTCCTACAGCTATAAATACACCTTCAAATGGCATTTTCAGGGGACTTTTGGCATCTGCTCATCCATGGCTGCCATAGCCAACACTTCTCCATGAATAACCACCATCTTCCTCAATAAATTCAATGGATTCAGAGAGAATCATTCATTGAATTCAAGTGATTGAAAGACAACATTCATTGTAATTGTAATCTATGAGTGAAATGAGAAAATATGAAGTGGACGTAGGCTCGTTAACGCCGAACCACTATAAAAATCTTGTTGTCTTGCCTTTTTCTCTATTTTTCGATTATTTCTTCATATCATATGCTCAAAATACGACAATTTGGGTGTTAGAGCCATTTTTTGATCTAACAGATATTATTATATTGAAGTATTTTAAAATTGGGTTATTTTATTCGAAACTGGCCAGTTCAAAAGGGACATTTTTCAAACGACCTCTGTTTTCGACGAAACAAATTTTGTTGGGACCGTAACGGTAAATTATTGCCAGATTTTCAGACGGTGCATTAATCGGGGTTATTCTGTGAGCGTGGCAAAACAAAATGTAAAATAAATCGATCTATTTGGACGTGTACAAATGCTGTTTGAGAAAACGGACACGGAATTCGACGAAACAAGATTCGTTAGGACTGTATCGTCAAATTATATGATGTCGTCCAGTCGCGTCTCGAAAGAGGATCGTGTGTGAGCGCAGCAGCGAAATAACAACGTTTGAAATTGCCATGAGCACGAATAATAATCGTTAGTCATATCAGCAGTCACCTCAACATTAAAATAACGTTTTCCCCCATCTATTTAAACCCCTCAGCCCATCCCTATCTTCCCCATTTCTGAAATCTCCTTGTAATTTTGCAAATAAGACCACTTTTACAAAACCATTTATATCTTTCCATCCGTGATGAATCCGAGGGGTACCAAAGCAAAAATGGTAGATCGGGCAGTCCTCTAGCTACTGACAAAAGATGGGGTGGTTTCGTCGACCCGGGTGGACGGAATTCGCAATAAACAGCAAGGAATAGGTTTCGTTTTTAGCTCAAATTCGGGAAATTGGGTCAATTTGGGGTGACGGGACGTTGGGGCTTTGGTAGAGGGGAGAAAGGGCTTCCGGTTGGCGGTGGTCTAGGGATCTGAAATTAGGTGTGGTGGCCGGAAATTGGAGTTGAACGGAGTTTGTATTTTTGGGCGGGTTGCAATCGGATTTGCCTCGATTTGGGGGGTTAGGTGGCGATTCATTGTTGTGGTCTGAAGGGGAATTGAAGTGAGGGAGGAGGCGCACCTTTGGGTGCTGGTATCGTCACCGTCGGTGAACTGTAGAGTGGGATTTGGGGCAATGAACGGAATCTGTTCAGACCGGATTTCCGGCGATTTGGGGAATCAATTGAAGGGGGGCGACGCTGGCGTATGGGCACGGTGGAGTCCCGGTTCCGGCGAGGGTAGCAGGTCGAGGTCCGGTCTCCTGATGAGGTGGCGCTGGTGGTTTGAAGAAGGGGGACTTCGTTCGGTTGGCAGAGAAGAGAAGCATCGGGTTTGAGCATCTCAGAAGGAAGAAACCGCGTCCTCAAGTGCTGACGTGGCAGCAAGTTTAAAAAGGGTAATTAGTCAACATTTAATTAATTAATTAATAATTAGTAAATTTATAAATCGTATATTTCATACAAACTTTGAACTAGTATAACTTCGTCATACGTTGACGAAATTCAACGAAACAGGATCCGTTGGGATCGCAGGGACGAGACCTACCCGATGGCACTGAGTAGAAGTCAATCCGACGCAGTTTAAAATTCAGCTATTTTTGGACGAATGGTTCAAATTAAAAGCGACAAATGCATCAACCGTTGACCAGAATAAACTCTGGTGAGTAAATTCTCACACTTTCTGGAATACTGGGATGTGGTAAAGTCACAGTTAAATATAATTTACAGTTAACAGTTTAAATTGCCTGATTGGATGTGATGGATGCAAGTTGCTTGTTGTTGGTTGATGGTTGCAGTTAATTATATTCTGCCAATTGTTTAACTCGTATATTGTTATCAACTGACATCTGTGATGCAGAGAAGGACAGGTTGGAGGGATCCGACCGGATTCCTCAAATAAACTGTATTTTTGGTTGTTGTGTACTTATATATATTGTTCACATTGACTGACATCAAAACTGGTTCAAATGTTGATAGGTTGAATATATATACCCATCGTGTTGTGGTTAAAATCAACTGTTGTGTTGACTAAGTAAATGGGCAGTAAGGGTCCAGTCGTAGGGTTTTAACGTTGTTCTACTGTCAGAGAAATCGATGGGGTTTCAAGGTTATAATTTATTTATAACCGAATTAAAGTTATTTAATTATTGTATACGAGTATTTAAATTGGAAATTTAAATTAAATAGACTATATCAAGTTATTAAGAAAATTTAGTAAAATGGTTTATATCAGTTGAGAAGTAGAAATCAAGAATTTTCCACGAATGGGTAAAAGGGAAATAATTGTTTCCAAACAAATAAAAATGTGACTTAAATTAATTAAGTTAATTAATTAATTTAAGAAAAGGGAAATGACAATTGGAATTTCAGTTAATAGTTAACTGATGTGTATGGTTGGTAAATCTACCATTTGCAAGTAGAATGGTCAAAGGAAATAAATGTTGGTTAAATATTTATTAAAGTATCAAATAGTGTTGGATATTAGTTAATCCTCGATTAACTATAGCCTAAAGAGATAGTTGAATTGGTTATTGTTAATAAACTGGATTACTATCGAGTAAACGTGTAAACATGGTAATAATGCTATTTTGGATTAAGGTTAAAGTTAACTATATTTTAATATAGTAGATGTTAAAGAAAGTTATTCCTTAATTTAAATAATTTAAATTTGTGAATTCAATTTAATGCCAAGTAAGAATTTGATTAAAAGGACTTGCGAATACAAGTTTCAAACAAGGTTTGATAAATGGAAATTCATTTAACAAGTGATTAAATGACGATGAGGTTTAGCCAAAAAGGGCGATAAAGGTTTATTTAGAAATGTCTAATTAGATGGAACCAAAATATTTGACCAAGGATTTATATTATGAATCAAAAGGCCATGAGTGAGAGAATGGTAAAAGTGTGTTTTGGTGAATATTTACTTAATTAAGAAATTTAGTAGAGAAAGTCTTGAGCGGGGTTTCAAATGTAAGAAGCAGTTTTAAAACCAAATTTGAAACCCAGATAGTAAATAAGAGTTGAGAAGTGGTTAAGTTTCAAGCTGATATTATTCTGAGGTAAGAAAGTTGTCGACTAAGGTCTGAGAGGTAACTAAAATACCCCAACTTGGTTTGCTTCTCTATTATCAAGGAATAGTATTAGTTGGGAATAAGTGTAATGTTGAGATTGGTTTTATCCTATACGAGGAATATCAAACTATGATGCGAGGTTTTGGAAATCTAATAATATTACGATATTAGTTTCAAAGGGAATAAGAATGTGTTTTCAAATCATAGTAAACATTTGTTATTCAATTAGAATTGGTCGAATAAAATCAGAGTTAGTCAAACTTAGTTAATCAAGGAAAGTTTCCATGGCGTACGACTGCTAGCGTAATTCGCAGGGCTGCAGATAGCCTACGGCGGTCGGATGTTTCCTGAGGGAATCAGGCGTAACCATTGTGATCGCTGCGATATAGAGTCGAGCGAATGGAGTTAAGTCGAGAATTAGTTAATCGATAGTAGTAATCAAGTAAGGTTAGTCCAGTTGAGTTAAATAAGTCGAGTTAGTCAAGTTAGAGTTAATCAATCAAAGTAAATCAGTCAGAGTTAGTAAAAAGGGAAATTTGGTTAAATCTATTTTAAAGAGGCCGAGTTATGACTAGTGCTGAGTCAGCAAACTGATTGAATTCACACATTTGATATTTGATAGTTAAAACACCGACTATCAAACCAGACCAATACGATGGTTGGTATGGAAAGACCGGGATCGAATTATATTCGAAAACCATTCCGACCAACAAATACGTGAAGACGTCGATCGAAGACAGAGAAAGTGAAGACGTCGATCGAAGACGGAGCAAGTGAAGACCGTGGATCTTCCTAAGCGGAGGGATTACTTGATGAATATCCTCTGTGTTGCAACCAGAGTTATTCCGAAGTGATTCAGTCGTAGTTGGAATCTATGGGTTGCAAGGACTTCTCGCTACTGATCCATGGGGTGATTCCTATATGAGATGCAGTAGGAGGGTGCCTTCGGTTCATCCTGTTCCTGGATGACTTGTATGGACGGATGTCTGACAGAGTATTTCCAAAGGAATTACATGAGTTGATTTCTCCAAACGTACCATAGTTGATGGCGGAGAAATGGTTATTCTCTAGCCTGATAGCTAGAGTATGTTGGTGGACGTCAATCAAGTGTGATCTGGCGGATCTGATGATGTGACATCCAAAGTGTATGATGACCAGATGATTAAAACTTAAAGTTCTAGCCTCAAGCCTCATCAACCGGGAAATGACAAAAATCGGGCAGGCAGCATGGCTATGTGGGTCGCTCCCATTAGGATGTATGATCACCTATCTAGAGAAATTCCTATTGCTTCTTTATCTATTCGATGCCGACCCTACTCGGGTGGCGGTTGCTGATCCCAACCGTCGGTGGTATACATTCGATACACTCAAGCGAAATGAGTGGTCGGTCATGTGTGGGCCGGGTTGCAAGACGTTCTTGTTGAACCCAGTGTATTCGCCTCTAGAGATACACGTTCGGAAGGTGGTCCCATACCTTGTCAAGTTGGAAAGCCAAATATCCAATAAGCGCCCGCGGTTTTCGATTGTATACTATATATGGGGAGCGTGAGATGCAAGCGTTCCTCTAGATTGATATTTACTTGTATTTAGACATTATGATAATATCAGAATAAGTTATGATTTCAAAAATGTTTTGGGTTATAGTAAGGTAAAAACCGTCCGTGTTTATGTGTGGACTGGTCTTACTATTATCCTTTGATTTCGAAAGGATTTTCCAAAGTTAAACCAGTTGTTTGTTTGTGAATTTATCAGTGATAGTATTCCAGACTGACCCGGTGTATTTTGTTTTAAATCAAATGTGCTTGGGTCAGACCAAGCATATTTACAGGTTAGGGCGCTTGGAGTTTCAGGAGCTGGAAGCAGGTGGCTTCACCGCTAGTTATATAGTTATTACTTCCGCTGTGCAGTTTCACGTTATGCTCTGATGATTGGTATGTATATATATACAAATCTTTTGTATAAAGATATTTGATATTATATTTTATTCGTTCCGCTGTGAGATTTTGATGTGTTCTTCTTCTTTCTTCTATTCTAACAATTCTTTCTTTCTTTTCTCACCCTCTAATTTCTTTCTCATGACAATCTGGGGGTTCGATACTTGGGTTTTTGGCAAGTGATACGGGTTTATGTATTGTTGTCGAGAACCCGATTGTCATTCTTTTCCCCGGGTCGTTACAGTGGTATCAGAGCTATTGGTTTATAGATAACCTTGGCTCTGTGGTGTGACTCAATAGAGATGGTGTTAGTAATACCCTAGATTGAGTTGAGTGTATGTATATGAGAGAGCGTATTTGTAAGTTGATATAAAATTTGTTTTATATTGTGTTGGCTTGCCTGTTGAGTAGTTTATAAATTCTGGTCGAATCGTGGGACGCCACGACATCGATAGGGGTTTCTAAACACTTGAACAGAAGAATTGACATGATATTGTTTTGAAAAGTGGGTAAATGAAATAATTTTACCCAAAGCATATTTTTGCATAAAAAAGGAAATTATTTTATCGAATTATTGGGATATTTTGCTGTTTGATGGTTTTGGATGGAATAAAAACCAAATATGGGAATACAACTTGACTCGGTTAAGTAGGGTTGAGTTAGAATTGGATATGGTGTTGGAACCAAATCAAATACTTTGGAATTTGGTAATCGAACCAATAATTGAATGAAAAATCAATTTGATGTGAACCAAGTGATGTGGAATAAGTAAAACCAAAGTGAAACCAAACAAGAAACAGAAGTGTTAAGTCAAAATGTTTGGTTGGATTGTTGTAGTGTTTGTTGGATGTGTGATATGTTTGGATTTGTGTTGTGATTGCTTGAATATAAATCTGAATATGAATGGACAGGTTAAAACCAAAGATGAAATAAACGAAGGTGGATAATCAATCCAAATTTAACAGATCTGAATGGATAATTAAGGGAATAAGCGAAGTGATATAAATAAATTGTGATCTCGTGTGGGTTGAACTGTGTATATAATTGGTTGGTGTGAAATGATATAGATGTATCGAATATAATTAACACTTGTTGATAACTGATAAGTTTGTTTGAGTTGAGAACAGGTGTAAAGTGCCAGTTCAGCTTCAAACCCAACCAAGAGGTAATAGCTGGAGTTAATTGGATCCAGTTGAATAGAGCTGCGAAATAATTTAGCAGGCTCGAATAAAATATAACGCTTATCGTATAATAACACTCGCCAAAAGGTACGCTTACGCAAATATGAAGTTTTTGGGTTTTTCTTTGGGGTTTTGAGTTTGAATTTTTGATTTTCCGACCTTGAGAGTCAATGTATACATATTTCTTGATCCTGCGATATCGCAGATGGTCCTTCGTGCAGGGGAGACTCTGCCGAATTTTTACTAAAATTTAAGGAGTTAGAAATTTTTTGGGAAATCCTTTTATTTGAATTAAATCGGTTTTAAAACCAGTTGGGTCAGTTTGAAATTAAATTCGAATTTTTGAATTGATTCCTTTTGGAAAAGATAATAATGGACGACATTTCTTCTACTTAGCAATTTCGAGGACGAAATTATTTTAAGGGGGAAGGAATGTAACGACCCGTATTTTTCAGCATATTTATTTGGATTATTTTTAATATTTTAATTATTTAAAATAGTGGTTTGAATTCAAATAATCGAATTTAACAATTCAATTTGGAATTTATTATTTAAATAAATAATAAAATAATAATTTAATTCCAGACCGGCCAGGAAATGTTGTGTCGGCAATACAGGATGACCGGGCAATTTAAAATGGTCAAATATGGTATGTATTTGAAATATATCGACGATATCGCGTATAAAACGACGACGAAATATATATGGTTATAATTTAATTAAATAACGAGCTGCAGCGGCGCGGCAGTTCGCGTTTTGGCGTTTTGAACTTCAATTGGTCGTACCGGGTTCAAAATAGGTCGGATTCCCTCGAAACAAGAAACGTTGGGACCGGTTTGACGATATCTTTCCAATGGCAGAGAAAAATCGAGTTTTCATTGTGTAGATTTTGTTTTATCTCCAAATCAAATTCTCAGAAAAACAGCGCCAGGAATTCCTTTATATATATAGCGCTGCAATTATATAAAATAAATGGTTTTTAAATATTTTATATATCAATTTGGCTTGGAATTCAACCCGGGGGATTTTTCCATGCTAGTGTATCAAATTATGGTCGGGTATGACCAACTGCAATATTTTGATATTATTATATTGAAGTATTTTAAAATTGGGTTATTTTATTCGAAATTGGCCAGTTCAAAAGGGACATTTTTCAAACGACCTCTGTTTTCGACGAAACAAATTTTGTTGGGACCGTAACGGTAAATTATTGCCAGATTTTCAGACGGTGCGTTAATCGGGGTTATTCTGTGAGTGTGGCAAAATAAAATGTAAAATAAATCGATCTATTTGGACGTGTACAAATGCTGTTTGAGCAAACGGACACGGAATTCGACGAAACAAGATTCGTTAGGACCGTATCGTCAAATTATATGATGCCGTCCAGTCGCGTCTCGAACGAGGATTGTGTGTGAGCGCAGCAGCGAAATAACAACGTTTGAAATTGCGATGAGCACGAATAATAATCGTTAGTCATATCAGCAGTCACCTCAACATTAAAATAACGTTTTCCCCCATCTATTTAAACCCCTCAGCCCATCCCTATCTTCCCCATTTCTGAAATCTCCTTGTAATTTTGCAAATAAGTCCACTTTTACAAAACCATTTATATCTTTCCATCCGTGATGAATCCGAGGGGGGTACCAAAGCAAAAATGGTAGATCGGGCAGTCCTCTAGCTACTGACAAAAGATGGAGTGGTTTCGTCGACCCGGGTGGACGGAATTCGCAATAAACAGCAAGGAATAGGTTTCGTTTTTAGCTCAAATTCGGGAAATTGGGTCAATTTGGGGTGACGGGACGTTGGGGCTTTGGTAGAGGGGAGAAAGGGCTTCCGGTTGGCGGTGGTCTAGGGATCTGAAATTAGGTGTGGTGGCCGGAAATTGGAGTTGAACGGAGTTTGTATTTTTGGGCGGGTTGCAATCGGATTTGCCTCGATTTGGGGGGTTAGGTGGCGATTCATTGTTGTGGTCTGAAGGGGAATTGAAGTGAGGGAGGAGGCGCACCTTTGGGTGCTGGTATCGTCACCGTCGGTGAACTGTAGAGTGGGATTTGGGGCAATGAACGGAATCTGTTCAGACCGGATTTCCGGCGATTTGGGGAATCAATTGAAGGGGGGCGACGCTGGCGTATGGGCACGGTGGAGTCCCGGTTCCGGCGAGGGTAGCAGGTCGAGGTCCGGTCTCCTGATGAGGTGGCGCTGGTGGTTTGAAGAAGGGGGACTTCGTTCGGTTGGCAGAGAAGAGAAGCATCGGGTTTGAGCATCTCAGAAGGAAGAAACTGCGTCCTCAAGTGCTGACGTGGCAACAAGTTTAAAAAGGGTAATTAGTCAACATTTAATTAATTAATTAATAATTAGTAAATTTATAAATCGTATATTTCATACAAACTTTGAACTAGTATAACTTCGTCATACGTTGACGAAATTCAACGAAACAGGATCCGTTGGGATCGCAGGGACGAGACCTACCCGATGGCACTGAGTAGAAGTCAATCCGACGCAGTTTAAAATTCAGCTATTTTTGGACGAATGGTTCAAATTAAAAGCGACAAACGCATCAACCGTTGACCAGAATAAACTCTGGTGAGTAAATTCTCACACCTTCTGGAATACTGGGATGTGGTAAAGTCACAGTTAAATATAATTTACAGTTAACAGTTTAAATTGGCTGATTGGATGTGATGGATGCAAGTTGCTTGTTGTTGGTTGATGGTTGCAGTTAATTATATTCTGCCAATTGTTTAACTCGTATATTGTTATCAACTGACATCTGTGATGCAGAGAAGGACAGGTTGGAGGGATCCGACCGGATTCCTCAAATAAACTGTATTTTTGGTTGTTGTGTACATATATATATTGTTCACATTGACTGACATCAAAACTGGTTCAAATGTTGATAGGTTGAATATATATACCCATCGTGTTGTGGTTAAAATTAACTGTTGTGTTGACTAAGTAAATGGGCAGTAAGGGTCCAGTCGTAGGGTTTTAACGTTGTTCTACTGTCAGAGAAATCGATGGGGTTTCAAGGTTATAATTTATTTATAACCGAATTAAAGTTATTTAATTATTGTATACGAGTATTTAAATTGGAAATTTAAATTAAATAGACTATATCAAGTTATTAAGAAAATTTAGTAAAATGGTTTATATCAGTTGAGAAGTAGAAATCAAGAATTTTCCACGAATGGGTAAAAGGGAAATAATTGTTTCCAAACAAATAAAAATGTGACTTAAATTAATTAAGTTAATTAATTAATTTAAGAAAAGGGAAATGACAATTGGAATTTCAGTTAATAGTTAACTGATGTGTATGGTTGGTAAATCCACCATTTGCAAGTAGAATGGTCAATGGAAATAAATGTTGGTTAAATATTTATTAAAGTATCAAATAGTGTTGGATATTAGTTAATCCTCGATTAACTATAGCCTAAAGAGATAGTTGAATTGGTTATTGTTAATAAACTGGATTACTATCGAGTAAGCGTGTAAACATGGTAATAATGCTATTTTGGATTAAGGTTAAAGTTAACTATATTTTAATATAGTAGATGTTAAAGAAAGTTATTCCTTAATTTAAATAATTTAAATTAGTGAATTCAATTTAATGCCAAGTAAGAATTTGATTAAAAGGACTTGCGAATACAAGTTTCAAACAAGGTTTGATAAATGGAAATTCATTTAACAAGTGATTAAATGACGATGAGGTTTAGCCAAAAAGGGCGATAAATGTTTATTTAGAAATGTCTAATTAGATGGAACCAAAATATTTGACCAAGGATTTATATTATGAATCAAAAGGCCATGAGTGAGAGAATGGTAAAAGTGTGTTTTGGTGAATATTTACTTAATTAAGAAATTTAGTAGAGAATGTCTTGAGCGGGGTTTCAAATGTAAGAAGCGGTTTTAAAACCAAATTTGAAACCCAGATAGTAAATAAGAGTTAAGAAGTGGTTAAGTTTCAAGCTGATAATATTCTGAGGTAAGAAAGTTGTCGACTAAGGTCTGAGAGGTAACTAAAATACCCCAACTTGGTTTGCTTCCCTATTATCAAGGAATAGTATTATTTGGGAATAAGTGTAATGTTGAGATTGGTTTTATCCTATACGAGGAATATCAAACTATGATGCGAGGTTTTGGAAATCTAATAATATTACGATATTAGTTTCAAAGGGAATAAGAATGTGTTTTCAAATCATAGTAAACATTTTTTATTCAATTAGAATTGGTCGAATAAAATCAGAGTTAGTCAAACTTAGTTAATCAAGGAAAGTTTCCATGGCGTACGACTGCTAGCGTAATTCGCAGGGCTGCAGATAGCCTACGTCGGTCGGATGTTTCCTGAGGGAATCAGGTGTAACCATTGTGATCGCTGCGATCTAGAGTCGAGCGAATGGAGTTAAGTCGAGAATTAGTTAATCGATAGTAGTAATCAAGTAAGGTTAGTCCAGTTGAGTTAAATAAGTCGAGTTAGTCAAGTTAGAGTTAATCAATCAAAGTAAATCAGTCAGAGTTAGTAAAAAGGGAAATTTGGTTAAATCTATTTTAAAGAGGCCGAGTTATGACTAGTGCTGAGTCAGCAAACTGATTGAATTCACACATTTGATATTTGATAGTTAAAACACCGACTATCAAACCAGACCAATACGATGGTTGGTATGGAAAGACCGGGACCGAATTATATTCGGAAACAATTCTGACCAACAAATACGTGAAGACGTCGATCGAAGACGGAGAAAGTGAAGACGTCGATCGAAGACGGAGCAAGTGAAGACCGTGGATCTTCCTAAGCGGTGGGATTACTTGATGAATATCCTCTGTGTTGCAACCAGAGTTATTCCGAAGTGATTCAGTCGTAGTTGGAATCTATGGGTTGCAAGGACTTCTCGCTACTGATCCATGGGGTGATTCCTATATGAGATGCAATAGGAGGGTGCCTTCGGTTCATCCTGTTCCTGGATGACTTGTATGGACGGATGTCTGACAGAGTATTTCCAAAGGAATTACATGAGTTGATTTCTCCAAACGTACCATAGTTGATGGCGGAGAAATGGTTATTCTCTAGCCTGATAGCTAGAGTATGTTGGTGGACGTCAATCATGTGTGATCTGGCGGATCTGATGATGTGACATCCAAAGTGTATGATGACCAGATGATTAAAAGGTAAAGTTCTAGCCTCAAGCCTCATCAACCGGGAAATGACAAAAATCGGGCAGGCAGCATGGCTATGTGGGTCGCTCCCATTAGGATGTATGATCACCTATCTAGAGAAATTCCTATTGCTTCTTTATCTATTCGATGCTGACCCTACTCGGGTGGCGGTTGCTGATCCCAACCGTCGGTGGTATACATTCGATACACTCAAGCGAAATGAGTGGTCGGTCATGTGTGGGCCGGGTTGCAAGACGTTCTTGTTGAACCCAGTGTATTCGCCTCTAGAGATACACGTTCGGAAGGTGGTCCCATACCTTGTCAAGTTGGAAAGCCAAATATCCAATAAGCGCCCGCGGTTTTCGATTGTATACTATATATGGGGAGCGTGAGATGCAAGCGTTCCTCTAGATTGATATTTACTTGTATTTAGACATTATGATAATATCAGAATAAGTTATGATTTCAAAAATGTTTTGGGTTATAGTAAGGTAAAAACCGTCCGTGTTTATGTGTGGACTGGTCTTACTATTATCCTTTGATTTCGAAAGGATTTTCCAAAGTTAAACCAGTTGTTTGTTTGTGAATTTATCAGTGATAGTATTCCAGACTGACCCGGTGTATTTTGTTTTAAATCAAATGTGCTCGGGTCAGACCAAGCATATTTACAGGTTAGGGCGCTTGGAGTTTCAGGAGCTGGAAGCAGGTGGCTTCACCGCTAGTTATATAGTTATTACTTCCGCTGTGCAGTTTCACGTTATGCTCTGATGATTGGTATGTATATATATACAAATCTTTTGTATAAAGATATTTGATATTATATTTTATTCGTTCCGCTGTGAGATTTTGATGTGTTCTTCTTTTTTCTTCTATTCTAACAATTCTTTCTTTCTTTTCTCACCCTCTAATTTCTTTCTCATGACAATCTGGGGGTTCGATACTTGGGTTTTTGGCAAGTGATACGGGTTTATGTATTGTTGTCGAGAACCCGATTGTCATTCTTTTCCCCGGGTCGTTACAATTAGAGTCGTGCATAAATTTCCGTAGAAACGACACATGAAATACATTGTGCACACCCGCCATCTTCTTAGGTAGATCCACTTTATAAGTAAGCTTCCCAATACGCTCGATAATCGGAAAATTCGGAAGAATTGCGTAAAGGGGCCATTGAGCAGCTCGAACGAGCTCCGGCTCGTTTACGGAAAGTGGAAATGGAAGCAGAGGAATATCGAGTAAATGGATATTCTGAGATAGAATGAGAAAAGGTAAATTTGATTAATGCGACTTTTGAGAGTTTGGAACAATTAGAAAATTACAAAAATGAAACCCTTCATTTTGAACAACAAAGGAACGACCCAATAAACCTTAGTGCTAACTTTCCTTTCCTACCGAAGTGAACAACATTCCTTAGAGGCAAAATCTTAACAAACACCAAATCTCCAACTGAGAATTCCAAATCTTTGCATTGCTTATTGGCAAAACTCTTTCGACGATCTTGCGATGCCTTCATTCGTTGTCGATTGATCTCAACACTATCCAACATTTCTCTTATCACCTTAGGCCCAAGCACTAACTTCTCTCGATCTCTAACCAACAGGATGAAGAAATACACGCTCTCCCATATAATGCTTCATACGGTGACATTCCTATGCTCGATTGGTAGCTGTTATTATAAGAAAACTCAACTAAATGCTGATGATCTTCTCACGATCCTCCAAAATCTAACACATAATCTCAAAGAAGATCTTCCAGTTCTCGATTAACTCTCTCAATCTGACCATCTATATGGTGATGATAAGTCATACTCATACATATGTTGGTTCCCAACGTCTCTTGCAAACTCTTTAGGAATCCACTAGTAAACAACCGATCTCGATCACTAACCGTACTCTTCGATATCCCATGGAATCTAACTATCCAATAAAGATATAACTCAGCCAACCTTGATATTGTCCTTATCGATCTAACAGGAATAAACCTTGCGCTTTTGGTTAGGCGATCCATGATGCCCCAATTTCCATCATTTTCTACCCTTGTCTTAGGTAATCCATCGATAAAATCCATCAACACTTGCTACCATTTCCACATAGAAACTTCCAATGGTTATTACAATCTGTTTGGCTTTTTTTGCTCAGCTTTTACTAATTGACAGTTCATACATATCGAGATAAATTTCCCGACATTCCTCTTCATACCTTCCCAGTAGTAAACTTGCCTCATATCCTGATACATCTTATTACTACCAGAATGAATCGTCAATCTAGCATGATGACATTTCCTCATAATCTCATCTCTCAATCCATCGATATCAAGAACAACCAGCCGTACATTCTTGTGAAGACAACCATCTCATTGACTTCGATATCCATAAATCCGTTGGGTTCCACTCTCATCTCTAATCTCTAAATAATCTCTTCAAGCTCAACGTCTCGCTTCTGACTTTTGCTAATCCTTTCGACAAGAGTCAGTCTAATCAATAAGCTTGCTAATATTTCAGGCTCTAACTCACAATGAGGCTTAAAATCAAATCCATCCAAATACTTAAGATCCTTCCATTCCAAAATATGGCCTCTAAACTCGCATGTCTTCTACTTAACGTGTCGGCCACTACGTTATATTTTCCTGGAGTATAGTTTATACCATAATCATATGATGCCAAATACTCTAACCATCGTTGTTGTCGAAGATTCAAATCCATTTGGGAGAAAAGGTACTTCAACGACTTAAGATACATAAACAACTCGAATCTAACTACCAACAAGTAATACCTCCTAATCTTCAGAGCAAACACTATCGCCGCTAACTCCAAATCGTGAGTCGGGTAATTCCTTTCGTACGATTTCAATTGTAGACCCGCGTAAGCCACAGCTCTATCCTTCTGCATTAGCACTGCTCCATGTCCGGTACTACATGTATTGATGTATACCACCATCTCTTCATTCCGGCTCAGAATAGTTCATACTGGAGCACTTGTTAATCTATCTTTCAAAATTCTGAAAGCTTGACTTTGTAGTCCATGCAAAAACCATATTCTTCTTCGTCAATCTGGTTAATAGTAAAGCTGTCTTTGATAAATCCTCGATAAATCGTCGGTAATAACCAACTAAACCAAGGAAACTCCGAACATCCATCATATTCTCGGGTAGATACCAATCCTGGATTGCTACAACCTTAGCGGGTCCCAATGCTATTCCTTATCTCGATATGACATGACCCAAGAACCTCACTTCTTCCTTCTAGAAGTGACACTTCGAAAACTCATCCCCCTGCTGATGTTTCCATAAATTTTTAAAGCAATCCTCAAGTGCGTCTTGTGTTCCTCCCTAGTTCTAAAATAAACCAATGTATCATCCATGAACACAAGAACGAACTTGTTCAAATGATCTCTGAAAATTCGATTAATAAGATCCACAAAATACGTTGGCGCATTAGTCAATCCAAAAGGCATCACAAGCCACTCATATAATCCGGATGGTGTCCTAAAAGCAACCTTTGACATACTATCCTTAGCCATTCTCAATTGGTGAAATTCCATTGCCAAATTCATCTAGGAAAACACCTTGGCTTCATGAAGCTCATCAAACAAGTTATCGATTTTCGGCAATGGATACTTGTTCTTCGTGGTCAACTTCTTTAGCTCACGATAATCCAAGCACAATCACAACGATCCATCGGCCTTGGTTATAAACACAACTAGTGTACCCCCACTAGGATACGCCCCTCCCAATGAATCCTTTGTTCGCAAGATTGTTAACTTGCACCTATGACTCTCACTGTCCCTTAGGCATCATCCGGCTAAGAGGCATAACAATAGGTCTGGATCAATCTATCAAATCAATCCAAAACTCAATCTCTCGATGCAGTGGTCCTTTGACCACTTCAAAGACATCTAAAACCCAGTAGTGATTGGCACAGATGACAATTTGTCCCATGGAATCACAAGTGCATATAAAAAGCTAACCAGAACCCTATCCTATGATAAACAATGTATTACCATCGTTCACCCTTCCACATTTCCAATTGTCACTTCAAGCCTCTCGCAATCCACAATAGACACATACTTCTTGAGACAGTCCATAACCAACATAATCCCAAACCTAGCGAAGTTCAATACAAAACAATCACATAAAAAAGATCAACATGACTCGATAAAACTAACCATGAAAATCATACAAAGACTAGAAGAATCCCCTACTGGGTTAGTCACAACCAATGGTCCATCAACAATCTCAAGTTCTTAACCCAACTTCCAAATAAGATCATTACAAATAAAAGAATGTGGTGCTCCAGTATCAAACAAAACTCGAACTAAAATGTCTTCGATAGGAAGTGTACCTTGTACAACAACACTCTTCTCCTTTTCCGCAGCGGTTAGACCCCTTGAGGCAGATGGCACAACATCCAAAGTATACGCTCTGACAAACTGCTTATCCTTAAGGGGTTCTGGATAATTTTTCCTCATATGCCTAAGCTTACCATAGTTACAACACTTCCTCTCCACCTCAGGGTTATTACAATCCTTGGAATAATGACCCTTCTCTTAAAAGTTGTAGCAGGTAACCTCAGTCTTAGGTTTCTTCTGGCCATTATTCCCTTTCTATTGCTGTTTGCTTTTACCATTCCACTTTTTCTTATTACCTCCACCTTGCTGTAGCTTTGACTCCTTCTTATAGTCAACAACATCCTTTACTTTCTGTGGAAACAAACTCTCCTCCCTTAAAGCCTTCTTGACTAACTTCTCGTAAGGATCGTCAATATAATCTATCAATTGTTTCCCAAGACATTCATCCAAACCCACTATAAAGTTATTGTTCTTCTAATAAGGAGTCTTAATATAAGAATAAGCATACTTGGATAAAGCTTTGAGCTTAGCCACATACTCGAACACGAGTCGACCTCCTTGCTTAAACTCAATAAACTTTTTAAAGAGAACCGACCTCTGGACTACCAAAATAAACTTTGGCTCAAATCTGGTTTGGAACTGATCCTAAGAAATTTCATCCTTTGGAATCTCTAAATAATGGAGTTCTTCCAATCCATCACTCGTTCTGCAGCGGCCTCGATGCAAGCTTCCTTTTAGTTGATTCGTTAATTCCTAAATGTCCGAAGATGCGAACACATGTATCCAACCAATTCTTAATCTCAATAGTAGGTTTTGTCCCAGTAAACGGCTCGCCACACAGAGAAGTATAATCCTTGCGGAGCTTAGCGAAGTTGACAACCCTAGGTGCTTATACATGAGCACCACGCTCTACTACCGCTTCTGGAGTGGGATCCTTCTCATGATTACTGCCATCATGGCCTCGAACATAGCAAGATAATCAGATATAGCAGCAGCTCCCGACTGGCCACCCTCACTTACCCCTCCAATAGAAGGCTTACCCCTGGCAGCGTGTCTTGAAGTTTAACGAATCATTCTCTATCTGAAACGAGAATAATCAATCCACATCAGAGAAAGGCTGCAATGGTGCTCAAGTGCTTACTAACTTACTAAACAATATTATAATACAATGAACATCCATCAAAAATTACGTATATATATATATATATCTTATGCTTTTACGGTCATGAACTTTGGGTAAAATCGATTAATTAGATCTCTGATATGAAATATGGCGATTGCCACATAACTCCTGCACCAAACAAAGTAGAAAGTGCATTTTATGACGTACCAGGCCGATATGGAACGATCATTTGTGTAACGCCCCACCTCTATACTCGCGTTAGCCAAGGCCATTGCAAGCAACGGTGTCAACTAACCCGAAGAATAAGGATGTTGAGGAGCGACCATCTGTATTAGCTTTGAACGAGTGTTAAATATGTCGGATAGTATGGTCTAACTTTTTAAATCCCATAAGGAAATCCGACACATCTAAATCAAGTCCAAATCTACTACACAGTGGCTATATATAATTCGGAAAGCAATATAAAATACATAACAATAAAATCAAAGACAACACAGATATTCATATCACAAAGGCGGAAATAGATATGAATAATACTACAAGAGTGGTGGTCATAATATAAGTGGTCATGCAAGATCCACTATATCATAAAATAGATACATGTACAATACAAAAGAATATGTACACACAAGAGTCACAATCTCAAATACATGAAAGATAAAACTACTAAAACAAGTGCGATTAACCAAAACGAAGACAATACCATGCATAGTCAAGGAGAGGCACCTGTAATACTCAGTCTGACCTGAGTATTATTTATAAGAATAAACAATAAAAGGATCAGTCTAGCTGTACTCATCATAATAAACTAAAATAGAATCAGAGATATGAACAGAAAATGACATATATAAAATAACTACAATGCTCACATGTAAAATGTGAAGATTTGATACGTCCAGAAAATATGCCAAAGAAATCTCGACACTATATAAGGATATCTCAATAACAAAGAAACTAAGATTGATAAATTAATATCAATACGAGATTGAAAACACATATGTCAATAAAAATAAGATCGAAGAAATCAATAAATTAGAAATCTCGAAGATCCCAAAGAAAGGAAAGACCTAAGTCAAGACGGGAGCCCGAAGGCTCATCAAAATCAAGGCATAAGCCATAGTGTTGAGCTAAATCTCCTACGATGGTCCGAAGACCGTGGGTCGCGACCCCGCAAAGATGATCCGAAAATCATCGATATAAAGGGATGAACCGAAGGTCCTCAAGATAATCTGAAGATCATCGACGTAAATAAATGAACCAAAGTTCCTCTAGATAACCCGAAGATCATCGACGTAAACGAATGAACCGAAGTTCCTCTAGATAATCTGAAGATCATCGATGTAAACGAATGAACCAAAGTTCCTCAAGATGATCCGAAGATCATCGCGAATCCAGAGATCGCATGAGCTGAAGCCCCTCAAGATAATCCGAAGATTATCGATGTAACCCGAAGGTCGAGTTGATCAGAATTGACAAAGTTTAGTGTAAACTACGCCAAGCTAGTAAATATAAGAGTCGAGCTACATGTCCCATAACCACTTGCTCTACTCGAATATTTACAAACAAGTTGTATAATCCACCAGAAATATGAAATGATCATTGCCACGGTGTTCAATTGAACGAGTCCAAGAATTAACCGTCAAAGCAAACACAAGGGGTCATAGTCCTTGCTTTTACTAAGGCATTTAATTAGATTTCTCATACGAACGAGAAAAAGGTTTATGAAATCGTACACTAGTAGATAGTAAACAATTCGGAAAATAACTTCATATAATGAAGTAGAATTTAAAACCATTTAATAAAACATTGGTATCTACTAATAATTTTAAAACCACTTTTTATATAGTTTCGAAGTGGCAAATCTCGTTTAATAACGATCGAACAAAGAATTCACGTTTTAATAACATAAACATGATTTCACGACTATCGACTATAATTTCGTTCACCACGAATGAATCGAAAGTTCATGAAATCGAGATGCAAAAATCTGCGAACCGGAGAAGCTAACAAGTCACAAACGAAGTAGAAATGGGCCGAAACTTGGTAGGGAATGAGCCTGGATGGGCCTAAACTATTGATTGTGGTCTCCACAGGTCAACAACAGTTTTTAGCCAACAGATGTCTGTCACCCCCAGGACAGACGTCTGTTGTCAGGAAAATTGTTTTCCTGAGATTTTGGACAGACGTCTGACCATTTTTGTTCAGACGTCTGAGCTGATGCAATTATTTTATTTCCTCTCAAAACTTGGACAGACGTCTGTCCCCTCCCGAAGAGACGTCTGAGCTGAAGCATGGGCAAATGTTTGCCTTGAAAATGATGTGCAAACGGTCTCGGACGAGTCCGGATCAATGGTGATGGTTTATGATGATTTCTAAGTCAAAATAAGGCATCATATGCTTACCGAATCAACCTATAACACCAAACTCAACTTCCTATAATGATTTACACATCGAATTCATATCATCGAATTCAAATTTCATAAACCGGAAAGTTCACATACAAACCAATAAACCGAATGCAATTCAAGCTAGAACACGATGGATTGGCAATGCTAAAGGGAAGTCATAAGGGTTTTTATGCACAAGAGTACCTCACCTATAACATGCACAATCCGAATATCAAACATAATCTAATCTCCTACACATATATGCAAGGAATTCAACAACTAAACATTTACTAGATGCATACACAACATATACAAGGCATAAATAGACTAAATTATGCTTTATAAGAACATATGCTTGAGGCATAGATGTGAGTTTATTAAAGAACTCACCTTTGATCTTGGTAACGAAGGAGAGGCTCCAAAACAAAGCAAGATCAATCTCTCTTCAACAAGAACTCAAGAATCTTCAACCTAAACACATATTCACGAATTTCCTAAGAGTTAGGTTTTGGAAAGTTTCATAAATTAAAGAGAGAATGGGTTGGAGAAGATGAAGAAGAAGATGGAGAAGCTTACCAAGGTCACCTCTTCAATTTCCCCTTTGATTTGAGCTTCTAATTGAAAAACCTAGCTTAGGAATTTCTATTTCCCATTCCCCTTTCCATTTCTAATTTTGGAGCAAGAGGAAATGAATGTAGGAGGAATGAAAGGGAGAGGGTTATTGGGGGTGTTTTAAAGTGGCTAGGATGGCTAACCCAAACCCAAGCCCAAAGTCCCAAATTTCCGAAACTCGAAACATATCGAACCATATAGTTTTCAAGTACGTAAACGACGTTTTGAACTCAATGGAAGTGGTTTCGAGTCCAAATTCATTCGTATGTGTAAAGTGGTATTTCGGCCATACACCTGACAAAGATCAAAATCGCCCAACTCAAAAGGTATCGATGTTTATAGTCATAAAGGTCGTAAATGATAATCCGGACTCAATGGAAGTGGTTTCAAGTCCAAATTCAAAAATATGCAAAATGTGAATTTTCGGACATACATTGATTAACGATTAACAATTAACGACGTTGTATTTAAATAAAATATTTAAATATATTACTGTTAAATATGCGGGTTGTTACAGACTTCCCCCTTAAAGAAATTGCGCCCCCGCAATTACTTAAGAAAAAACCCAAATAGTAACAACCAAGCATTAACCAAGAACTGATATACAATAGTGAACCAAGAAATTCACTAATGAATTACCTTATAAAATTTTAACTTTGAGTTATAAATCACTATCTAACTTAAGATTATACACATATAATGTTCAAATAAAAGTCACTAACATATACGAGAAACTAATTTATTTCAATCAAATTAGAAAGTTGGAAATATCGACTATCCAAAATCATCGAACATTCCATATCAAGTTTTAGCTAGAAAATATTATCCCTTATAAAATTTCTTAAAAGTATTCTAGCTTACAAAATTTTCTCACATTGAATAGGATGTATATGATGGTCATATATATCCCATTCACAAGGATAAGCGATCCCGTTAGGAAAACAAGATCATGAAAAATAAAAATTTGGATTATACACCCTAAATTGGAAATATTAGCACATTCTCTAATATTTCCCGAACAACTTCTAAATCACGTAAACATGAAAAATGGTAGAAGTTGGAAGAATTTCATAAAACTTGAAAACTTTTGGTTTTCAAATTCACAAGGACGTTACCAAGAAGAATGAGGTCAAACTAGTCGGGTTATGATCTCGAAAACTTGGTTCAAAAAGGTTAACAAAACAAAATGGAATAATTATTAATCCATATTCACGAGAGCCCAGAAACATTGAATTCGAAATCCGGAAACAAGAGGCTAAAATAGATAAGCAAAATATAGCTTATCATTTTTCGAAAGAGGATTCGAGATAATTTTTCAAATGAAAACCCGAATCACTCAAATCCTAGAAATCACACAAAGAGATCTAGAAAAATCTAAATATGGAAAGATACTCGAACAACAATAAGGGAAAGCATACGAATTCCATAAATAGAAAAATGATCACAAACGATCAACAAGAAAAGCAAAATTTTACACTAAGTAAGTAAATAGGCGAGTTTAGCCAAATGTCCCATAACCACTGACTTAACTCAAGTATTTACAAACAAATTGCAAAATCCACTATAAATCATCACATGGATTCTTTTTGTCATCCGACAAGGTGGTCCGACACCAATGGCATTCGACAAGGTCGCTAACACCCCTCAAAAGCAGTTTGGCCATAACGACGAGGTCGCTGGAGCCACCCAAAAGCAGTTCTGTCAATAATGGTCAGGTTGCTGACACTTCCCACAAGCATTTTTTTTCCAGCCGTATTCCCATCATAGGATACAAAAGGTTCTCGCCGATGTACATAAACATATACACCACATGAGCTCAAACGAAAAATGATCAACATCGATGTATATAAAGATATACAACACATGCGATCCCCTCCTTATCGATGTATATAAAGATATATAACACATAAGGTTCCAACCGATGTACATAAAGATATACATCACACGAGCTCAAACAAAAAATGATCAACATCGATGTATATAAAGATATACAACACATGTGATCAACAAAGATTGGATCATCGATGAGCCTGTAAACACATTAGATGAATCCTCTAAAAATGGAAAGTCGACGAGTGTATGCATGTCAACGATCCGTCAAGTTTAGATAATCAGTGAGCCTATAACTCATCAGGGGTATCCACAAAAATGGGACACGGTGAGCCTGTAAACACATCAGCGTACCACCTCAATTGGTAAGTCGACGAGCCTGTAAATACGTCAGACAAACCTCCAAAATTGATAAGTCGATGAGCCTGTAAACATGTCGAACGAACCATCAAGTTCAGATCATCGATGAGCCTGTAAAAACATCGGATTAACTGGTGAAAAAGGAAAGTCGACTAGCGTGTGCATATCAACAATCCGGCAAGTTTGGATCATCGATGAGCCTGTAAACACATCAGATGAATTCCACGATAACAGGACGCTGATGAGCCTGTAAACACATTAGATGAACCGCTGAAATTGGTAAGTCGACGAGCCTATGAACACATCAGACAAAGACTCAATTTTGGACCACCGATGAGCCTATGAACACATCAGATGAATCCGCGATAGCAGGACATCGATGAGCCTATAACACATTAAATGAACTGTTAAAATTGGTAAATCGACGAGCCTATGAACACGTCAGACGAACCATCACGTTTGGACTTGGATAAATCAGCAATGCACCTGCAGATACACCTCTGAATCAAGTCCAACTAGAATGTTCCTAAGAGGTCAGTAAGAACAATAAATTTCCACTTCATAAAAATGACCTAGATAACTCAAGAAGTGTATAATCATTGCTTAGCTAAGACTTAAGTGATCAACTAGAATACAAAAAATTTCAATCATCTAAGTATAGAAATTAACCGCCGAAGTAAATGCAAGAGTGTCGACCCCCTTGTTTTTACCAAAATGTTTAATTAAAGTCCTTATTCAACTGAAAAAGCAAGACTTGCTTGTATAGTTGTATGCAACAAGTAACTAAATGATACTAAAATAATTACTAAATCACCACCCAAAGAAAGCTAAAGACGTTGCGATAGCAATAGATATAGGCAATGAAACTTAATTATAGTATCTAACTAACGATTAGTAAAAACAACTAAGGAAACAAAGTATGTTCCTAACCATTTTTCTCCTCCAAAACAAAGAAGAGGACAAATGTTAGATTCAAATAAAATTGATTGGTCAAATAAAGGATCAAGATATAAGATAGGATATGACGGGTCCTAAGACTCGAATAAAATCCTAAACATGATTTCCTAAGAAACTTAGGACAATGATCCTCGCCATAATATCTTATATTGTTCCGAACTTAGCTCTGATACCAAGTGTAACGCCCCACCTCTATACTCATGTTAGCCAAGGCCATTGCAAGCAACGGTGTCAACTAACCCGAAGAATAAGGCTGTTGAGGAGCGACCATCTGTATATTAGCTTTGAACGAGTGTTAATATGTCGGATAATATGGTCTAACTTTTTAAATCTCATGAGGAAATCCGACACATCTAAATCAAGTCCAAATCTACTACACAGTGGCTATATATAATTTGGAAATCAATATAAAATACATAATAATAAAATCAAAGACAGACACAGATATTCATATCACAAAGGAGGAAATAGATATAAATAATACTTCAAGAGTGGTGGTCATAATATAAGTGGTCATGCAAGATCCACTATATCATAAAATAATAGATGCATGTACAACACAAAAGAATGTGTACACATAAGAGTCACAATTTCAAATACACGAAAGATAAAACTACTAAAACAAGTGCAATTAACCAAAAGGGAGACTATCCCATGCTATAGTCAAGGAGAGGCGCCTTTAATACTCGGTCTGACCTGAGTACTATTTATAAGAATAAACAATAAACGGATCAGTCTAGCTATACTCATCATAATAAACAGAAATAGAATCAGAGATAGGAACAGAAAATGACATATATAAAATAACTACAATGCTCACATGTAAAATGTGAAGACTCGATATGTCCAGAAAATATGCCAAAGAAATCTCGACACTATATAAGGATATCCCAATAACAAAGAAACTAAGATTGATAAATTGATATCAATACGAGATTGAAAACACATATGTCAATAAAAATAAGATCGAAGAAATCAATAAATTAGAAATCTCGAAGATCCCAAAGAAGGGAAAGACCTAAGTCAAGACGAGGGCCCTAAGGCTCATCAAAATCAATATGGGAGTCCGAAGACTCAACCATGTGAATATGGGAGTCTAGAGACTCAACCAACTCAATATTGAAGGAGAGACGCGATCTCAAGGCATAAGCCATAGTGTTGAGCTGAAGCTCCTACGATGGTCTGAAGACCGCGGGCCGCGACCTCGCAAAGATGATCCAAAAATCATCGATATAAAGGGACGAACCGAAGTTCCTCAAGATGATCTGAAGATCATCGGCGTAAATAAATGAACTGAAGTTCCTCTAGATAACCCGAAGATCATCGACATAAACAAATGAACCAAAGTTCCTCTAGATAATCTGAAGATCATCGACATAAACGAATGAAACAAAGTTCCTCGAGATGATCCGAAGATCATCGCGAATCCGAAGATCGCATGAGCCGAAGCTCCTCAGGATAATCCGAAGATTATCGATGTGACCCGAAGATCGAGTTGATCAGAATTGACCAAATTTAGTGTAAACTACGCCAAGCTAGTAAATATAAGAGTCGAGCTACATGTCCCATAACCACTTGCTCTACTCGAATATTTACAAACAAGTTGTATAATCCACTAGAAATACGAAACGATCATTGCCACAGTGTTCAATCGAACGAATCCAAGAATTAACCGTCAAAGCAAACACAAGGGGTCATAGTTCTTGTTTTTACTAAGGCGTTTAATTAGATTTCTCATACAAATGAGAAAACGTTTTATGAAATCGTATACTAGTAGATAGTAAACAATTTGGAAAATAACTTCATATAATAAAGTAGAATTTGAAACCGTTTAATAAAAATTTGGTATCTACTAATAATTTTAAAACCTCTTTTTGTATAGTTTCAAAGTGGCAAATCTCGTTTAATAACGATCGAAATAACGATCGAAAAAAGAATTCATGTTTTAATAATATAAGCATGATATCAAGACTATCGACTATAATTTCGTTCACCACGAAAGAATCAAAAGTTCATGAAATCGAGATGCAGAAATCTGCGAACCAGAGAAGATGACAAGTCATAAACGAAGTCGAAATGGGCCGAAACATGGCCGGGAATGAGCATGGATGGGCCTAAACTGTTGACCGTGGTCTCCACCGGCCAACAACAGTTTTTAGCTAACAGACATACGTCATCCCCATGACAGACGTCTGTTGTCAGGAAAACTGTTTTCCCAAGAGTTTGGACAGACATCTGACCATTTTTGGTCAGACGTCTGAGCTGATGCAATTATTTTATTTTCTCTCAAAACTTGGACAAACGTCTATCCCTTCCCGGAGAGACGTCTGAGCTGAAGCATGGGCAAATGTTTGCCTTGAAAATGATGTGCAAACGGCCTCGGACGATCCCAGATCAATGGTGACGGTTTATGATGATTTCTAAGTTAAAATAAGGCATCATATGCTTGCCGAATCAACCTATAACACCAAATTCAACTTCGTATAATGATTTACACATCTAATTCATATAATCGAATTCAAATTTCATAAACCGAAAAGTTCACATACAAACCAATCAACCGAATGCAATTCAAGCTAGAACACGATGGATTGGCAATGCTAAAGGGAAGTCATAAGGGTTTGTATGCACAAGAGTACCTCACCTATAACATGCACAATCCGAATATCGAACATAATCTAATCTCCTACACATATAAGCAAGGGAATCAACAACTAAACATTTACTAGATGCACACACAACATATACAAGGTATAAATGCACTAAATTACACTTTACAAGCACATACGCTTGAGGCATAGATGTGAGTTCATCAAAGAACTCACCTTTGATCTCGGTAACGAAGGAGAGGCTCCAAAACAAAGCAAGATCAACCTCTCTTCAACAAGAACTCAAGAATCTTCAACCTAAACACACACTCACGAATTTCCTAAGAGTTAGGTTTAGGAAAATTTCATAAATTGAATAGAGAATAGGTTGGAGAAGATGAAGAAGAAGATGAAGAAGCTTACCAAGGTCACCTCTTCAATTTCCCCTTTGATTTGAGCTTCTAATTGAAAAACCTAGCTTAGGAATTTCTATTTTCCATTCCCCTTTCCATTTCTAATTTTGGATAAAGAGGAAATGAATGAAGGAGGAATGAGAGGGAGAGGGATATTGGGGGTGTTTTATAGTGGCTAGGATGGCTAACCCAAACCCAAGCCCAAGCCCAAAGTCCCAAATTTCCGAAACTCGGAACATATCGAACCTTATAGTTTTCGAGCACGTAAACAACGTTTTGAACTCAATGGAAGTGGTTTCGAGTCCAAATTCATTCGTATGTGAAAAGTGGTATTTCGGCCATACACCCTTAAAAAGACCAAAATCGCCCAACTCAAAAGGTATTGATGTTTATAGTCAAAAAGGTCGTAAACGATGATCCAGACTCAACGGAAGTGGTTTCGAGTCCAAATTCAATCGTATGCAAAATGTGACTTTTCGGACATACATCTATTAACGATTAACAATTAACGACATTATATTTAAATATATTATCATTAAATATGCGACTTTGTACAATCAAAGGATAACAGCTCAAAACATAACATGTCGTACAACTCACAATGCATGGATACCATAAAATAGAAAATATACAATATGATATAGTAGTTAAGCTTAACATAATAGAAAATCAAATCTCTATAACAACTCAGAGTCATCAATACAAACATCTTTGTAAACGAATATTTGTACATCAAGCCTCACTACATATCTCTCAGAGTATCAATGATCATCGACATATAGCGGAATCAACAAGTATCTATATAGTATAGAAGTAATGCGCCAGCCTCCGACTCGTCATCGCACAACATCATCGACACCAAAACTTGTCACCTGCTATCTCGGTCTACTCACCAACAACATTGATAAGTAGCCAAGGTAATATGAGGAAAAATAAAACCTTGAGTTAGACAATAATCTTAGTGAGCGATAAAACAACAATCAACAGATACACATGGTATATAAGTATAAACAGTTCAACCATCTGATCTATCTTTACAATCATAGAGTTAGCACATGATAATCATCTATAATATGCCACTTCAGACATAGGAAAAGGAAATCCCCTAATTCCACTTCTCTTCCTCGACCTATAGTGATATCCTACACAAAGAAATAGAGAAGAAAGCAAACAATCAAACACAGCGACCATAGCAACCAATATCCTAGCTATCACCGACCAAAGCCTTGAATACATCAATTATCAAATGACCAACCGTTGTTTTTCGTCAAGGGCTACTGGAAACTCCGGTTCTAGTCAGACTTCCATGCATTGTCTAAGTAAGTTTTCCTCCATTTGAGACAACTAGATCACTCCTAGAGTTCGATCTAGGATATACAATCTGTCTGATCCTAATGGGCATCCCCAAGATACACCTGCTTTGAGCTCGCTATAACCTTCGATAACCAATGATTCTTGGCACTTCCAATCTTTAAATCCATCCTTCTCGATGACTCCATCTTTTAGTTTGAGTCACTTCTCAAACCAACTCCATTAACATCACGATTAATTCTCATTCGAGTCTATCTATCATCATACTGCATCATGCATCAACCACGATTGCCGTCACATTAATTCCACTTCGACCACTTCGTCATGAGTTCACAATCGAAACTCCAATCCTACTTGAATTGCATCTCAATCATTTGAAGTACTTTAGCTACACCAGACATCATTAAGTACTCATACCATCGTGCTCACAAAAATTGAGCTCCCATCACGTTATATGATTGATCGATATCGGTCCATCGACTATGGACTGTTACGGGTCTATCGGCTATGGACCGGTACTGGTCCATACACTAAGTCCAAAATCAACTGAGCGTTGGATCTCTCCAATCCCATCGTTGAGAACTTAAAATATACCAATGCTCAAGCGATCAACCTTCGACCCATCCAAATGCTTCGATATTTTGCATGCGGCCTTGACTCAACCCTTAAGTCCACACGCAAATTTTCAAAACCATCCAAGCAATGTTGATGGATCGGTACTGGTCCATCGGCTATGGACTGGTACCAGTCCATACACTTCTGTATTTCTTAGTGAAAATTTTCGAATGTCATCTCGATACCCTCCAGAGCTACTTGTTAAGTTTCACCTGAATCTGATCATTTGAACCTCCGGTTTGCACTGTTCTTCGTCCTAAGTTCTACATCAAACAACTCTAACAAACAATTCAAACAGTGCATTCAATTCAATAAAAAAAAGACAGTGATTCATCAAATATTGATCATAAAAACATGCATGTACACTAAACATATCATAAAACAATGGATCTAACATGATTTGGATCAAAACATATTCAGCGGCATGATTAATCTAACAATTTCAAGCTTACATTATTAAATTAGATTTATCCTAGAATGTCTAAATCTGAGTTAAACATATATGATTTGATCTAAGGTGAGTTAAACATGTATGATGTGAATCAATCCTAATACAAACCATAAAATCCGTAGTTTCCGTGAGAGAGATATCTTTCACTAACCAAATTCAAGATCCGCTGCGAATCCAATGAAATTAGATCTGGACAATGATGAAAATCCCCAAAATCAATGCATTCGATGTGATCTAAACTTCCCGGATGATGATCTAGCTCCATATACGATAGACAATGAATTAGAATGAACAGAATGGAGAAATTAAGGTTTAGGTTGAATTCGGAGAATCGCATATACAAGCCTAAATGTTTGAATAAAGAGAGAAACCTTAATTCTCTCCCCAAACCTGTCTATTTATAGCAGCAATTCATTAGTCTAATAAGCTTCACTAATCATCCCATTAATAACGAATTAGTGCCTAACAGACATTAAAACTTAAAACAACGATTATTTCCAAACTTTTGAACCAAATCTTTAATGTGACTACTCTACGGAATTGCAAGCTACCGTTCGAATCCAATGAGACTGATTTCAGCATCTGATTCGATCCCTATCAAAAGCTACAGCTAAAACAATATTCGCAAGGACAAAATGGTCACAAATCATTAAGTAAAAATCATGGACATTTCTCACATTCCCATGGACAACATATTAAAATTTTAGAATGATCCAACCACTAGGGAATTAAACATAATTATTTTATGATATAATGGTATGTAAAATACGGGTTGCTACACTTCTACTTGGACTACGTTGAGTTCTTACCTCGGGTTATGCACGTCGGTACAACCTAGTTCCTATTCTACTAAGTAACATGCATTCGTGTATCAGGATACCAGACTTTATCGTATATCCACAACACTAAGTGTGCGAATGCAAGGATGAAAGATGGATGTTATGCTTGCTTGCTTGTTTGTTATCACCTTATCACTTAGGCATCTACCTTACCTTTTGACATAATGACCATAGAGCATTATACATTATTCTATGTGCTAACTTTTTGAAATTAAGGACAGGTCAGGTATGGTTTTTCATACCTATTGTTATGTTTTATATTAGTACTTAAGATTATTATCGCTCATACCGGACTTTATCTAACTTAGATTTTTATGCATTTCTTCTTGTTACTCTGGGTACTCTTAATTGAGTAGGCTACAGACAGGGTTGGGTAAGCACATGTAATTGTTCAAGAGGTGAGTAGAAGGATATTCCACATATTGTTTATATATATTCAGTTTTCGTTGTTAGATAGTATGAGGCTTGACAGTACTTTTATCTTAGAGACAATTTTCACTTGGGTTGTTGTCAGATGTATGACCATGTTTTCATCATGTTGTATGGATATATTATTCTAATGCTTATGGTTTATTGTCATCTATTTACAGCTATGCATGTCTTATATCAGTTATGTGACATTGTAATACTTGATCCATGCACTGTGAGATAAATGACTGAATTTTAGGTTTTTTTACATAACCTTGCTATCACCTTACATCGGCCAAGCATCATCGTAGCACACAATTAGGGTGTTCTAGATGTACGGTGTTCGTCACATTTTGTATCAGAGCTTAGATTGCATCGTTTAACCTAAGTGGGAATACCTGGTGAAGGGTATACTTATACATGAGTGCAAATTGTTATATATATTTGTTTTCAAAACTATGCATACATACATTTATGAATGAAGTCACACTTACTTAAGTGGGGGTGAGCAAATGGTTGGTTTCATTTCAAATCAATCAAAAATGTTAAAACCAAAATAACCATTCAAGAAACATAAACCGAACCAAACCAAATCGATGTTTTTGGAAACCACAACCAACCGAACCAACATGGCTGGATCGTTCAGTTTATCTTACAATAAAATAGATCTTCTAATTGTTGATATAACCTAGGATTAAAACAAAGAATTGAGTTAATATGATGCAAATATTTAAGATATCAAGCTCTTTTAAAAATGTCAATATGAAATTAAAGAAAAAATAATATTGTTACGAAAATATTAAAAATAATAGCATTGTTAATGGTTATTTTCTAACTTTTAAATAAACTAATTTTTAAGTTTAGTGTAATTGGTTGGTTTGCTTTGCAAATATTAAAATCCAAACATGACAAATATACCAAAGTAATATAAAAAAACCAAAGCCAAAATAAACCAATTAACTTATAGAACCAAACCAAAACGACCAAACTTTACCGGTTTGGTTGGATTAATTGGTTTCAACCAATAAATGCTCATCCCTATACTTAAACACTGCTAATTAGGATCCTTTGAAAGGGGGCTTATCATTTTCATTACAAATTGAATGATGGACCATCGAACAAGTGATATGTCTAAGAACCCTTTGAGGAAGGAGCTGGCTCCGGAGATAATAATCTCAATATTTAGACCATGTTCATTGCTTTTATGAGGGACATAATTCGAAATGCTCAGGGAATGGCTATGAATGTTACTAAGGGTGATGCACTAGTGAAAGCGCCCAGAGCTGATTTTGCAAAGTAGAATAAAGATTATACCAGTATAGGTGGTAAGCTATTTCAGGGAAAGGAGTCAGATATGGAGGTTCATAATTCGCTTAATAGTTGTGAGTGTATCTTTGAGAATCATGAGCTTAATTATTCTATAAAGGGGAGGTTGGCCTCACACTTATGAAATGGTGGAATGCCATTAAAGTTTTCACATCCAAGGATCAGATTACTTAGAGAAAATTCAGAGCTTGCTTGCTTTGCATAGAAGCTTCTTTCAGCTACCCAGAGGTCAGAATTTTTCGCGGGTTTACAGAGCTAAAGTTGGGGGTCATGACCATCTTGAGATATGTTACCGAATTCGAATCTTTATCAGATATGACATGTCCTTCATCGACACCCTAGAAAAGAAGAATGAGAAGTTCATCGCTAACTTAGATGATTACTTAAGGAAAAAGCTCATAAAGTTATATTGATGAACTTTTCGAGCCTATTGTTGGAAAGGCCTTAAGACATGAGAGCTCGCCACTGCTATTATTCCACAAGAGGAGCCAAATCCACAAGCTGGTGAAAGGGCCAAAAAATGGATTAATAAGAGGAACCTTTTTAACCAAAGATAGATGAAAAGAGGCCTAACTCTAAAGTGGACTGCTAAAATTGTAGGGAAATTGGGTAGTCTAGCTACAAATGCAAAGTTGATGATAAGAAGTGCCACATCTAGTGCAAGCTTGAATGCTTTAAGAAGGATTGTGTTGAAGTAGTAAGCAAAGGCAGGTTATGAAATCATAAGCTACCAATGTTGTTCAATTGAATACCCCATCAGTTGTTGAAAAAGAAAAAGGCATCGTTATCAAAAGAATGCTTTCTATTTTTAATGTTCCTATTCAAGTTTTATTTGATAATGGGGCTTCTTTTTCCTTCATGTCTAATGACCTCATAGATAAGTTAAGACTGGAACTCAAAATTATTGGCTGACAACTTATTATAGCAAACTGTGACGATCGCCCATAGCCTCTGCATTAATCAAGAGGAATAATGCGCTGAAAGGTGTGCCAGACATCTATGGACGATCATCAGAGTAGGTAAACTCAAGCGGAACCTGTCGTAAAACTCACAGTGCAAGGATAAAATATAATAGAACATATACAATAGGTAATAGTAGTGAAGCGTCATATAGAAAACTTTTCAAACTTTCACAACATCCTGAAAGATTATCCCAACATCATAGGAAATATCAAGTATATACATAAGGCCTCACTACAACACTCATAGATCACCTCAAACAGCGGAAACATAAATACTAGATAGTAGTAAAAGTAATACGCCAACCCCCTGCTTTCCTTCGCATAGCAGCATCATCCTCACTAATCACTTGTCACCTGCTACTTAGTCTCCCCATCCACAACCGGATGAACAGTCCAAGGTAATAAAAGGAAACATAAAAACTTGACTCAGACAACAGTCTTAGTGAGCGATAAAACAGCCAACAAAATTAAACAATAAAGTATATGAGAATGGATAGATAAACATAGTAATTTGCCTACAACACCCGAGAAGATCTCAACCCTATCTTCCCCACATCGGACAGTGATAGCCTTTACAATGAAAAAATTCAACCATTCATCCATGGAAACCAGAACACCCATTTAATCATGGTAAAGTACTCATAACATCCAGATTATATATATATATATATATATGTCATGTAAACCATCCTAATCGAATTCAACATCCCTCAAGCACAAGCCCCAAAGGCCTAAACCAATATCAGACAAGCACCCAAGGAACATCTCCTTCAACGTTGGACGACCTACATAAGACGGCACAAGCAGAACAACCAATCATCCATGACCGACTCTGGCTATCATCACCAATCCTTCTTTGAAACCATCGTTAATCGTATGACAACCAACCTTGCCATATGTCAAGGGCTAATGCTAACCCCAGTTCTAGCATAAACTCCATACGCCTTTCAACGATACGTGTGTACATACAACCTTGACAACTAGGCCTTTCAACGATACTCATGGTACTCAACCTACAACCGGTCTTTTAGACGTCTCTAGTGTACCCCTTCTTCGAGCCTGCTAGAACTTACGACAACGATAATCTCTTGGCCTTCGCATTTCTAGTCATCCAACCAGACGACTCTTCATAGCTCAAGCAAACTTCTCGAGCAATCCATTATCCACCAGCTCACAACCTTTGAGTAGTCACATCATTCGTTGTTCTACACCGATCAACGAACACTTTTCAACACTTCGAACCTTCCTCCTTGAATTCACTTTGAAGTTACACCACCACTACGTTGCGGCGCGGGTTCGGGTACTTTTAGCCCAAAAAAAAAAATTTAGAAGCACTTTTCGCTCAAATCTGGGTCGTACCCGAAAATATATTTTTTTAGACATTTTCCCTGTGCGACCAACCCTTCACACTCTCGACCGACCAGAGAAACCGACCCTTCACACAGCTCGAACTAACCAGAGCGACCGACCATTCACACTGCTTGAACCAACCAGAGCGACCAACCTGTGGTGACCAGTCCAAGGAGTGAAAAAACCCATACTATGCTCGATCAAGCCAAGCTCGACTGCTCTTGGTGCGACCCAAAAACCTGCTCGACCGAACCAAAGGTACTCAACCAACTCTATTCTGGCTCACTCGACCCTATGCACGACTGGCCCTTGCTCGAGCCTGACCATGCTCGCTCGATTGACCCTAACAATCCACCTATAGGCTCTCTCGACTGACCCCAACAATCCACTTGTAGGCTCGCTCGACTGACCCAAACAATCCACCTGTAGGCTCGCTCACTCCTTCCTGTCTTGTTCCCCAAAAAACCACACTTGGCGCGACAGACCCCCCTACGTGCGGCCCAAAACCTGCAATCTTCAATGCAACTCCAATTTCAACCAAAACTTCCCCAATCGACACAATCGACGAAATATACTCGTCCAATTCATTCAACACAATCATAAGCATGTCATAAACTCACTAACAACATGAATATGACAATTATAGCTAGATTATGTAAATCATTCCAAATCATGATGAATGATCATATGAACAAAATTATAGATCTAACTTGCATATACACATGAAATAGCATAGGAATTACCAATTTAAACTTGCTAAAATAGACCATAGGGTGATTCATATGGAAATGGAATTGTCATGGTATAGATCTATGGTTAAACACTTGAATATGATGAAAAACATGATCAAGCATTCATATGCTTCACTGAATCCATGTGAGAGATGTTAATAACTCACCGATTCTCCCAAACAAGCTAAAATCAATGTATTAAGATTTTAGACAGCAAGTAATTCGAACCAAACCCCTTGATCCGATGAATTCCCTCTTCAATTGATGTAGATCTAGCCTCCAATGGTGTAGACTTTAATTTCCTTCCCTTAAAAGTTCATTTTAATGGTGGAAAGGTGTTAAAGGAAGGAGGAACATAGGTCACCAAATGAGAGAATAGAGAAACTAAACCATTTATCATACCTTCCACCCCCTATTCATACCCTTCCACTAGCCCACTAATGGGCCTTCCCAAATCAGCCCATTGTGGCTCTCCAAACCTGAACAACCAACCAAAAAACCTTAAAACAGTGATTCCTCCCAAACTGCTGAGCCAGATCTTTAATGCAACCACTCTACGGAAAGACAATCATCAATTCCTTTCCAATGGCACATGTTTCACCCTCTGATTCGACCTGAGTCAAAAATTATGCCCTATACAAGACTGACAGGGGACAAATGGCCACAAATAAAATCAGTAAAAATTATGGACATGTCTTACATCCCCATAAGCAACATATTAAAACATGAGAATGATCCAACCCTCAGAGAATAAAATAAAAATATTTTACGATCTTCTGATACGTAAAACGCGGGCTGTTACGCAAACCCTATTGGTGGTTCCACGAGCATTTGTATGATTTGTCATCGGCTAGTCCCATCAAGTCATGGATGCTCTTTTGATTGTGATTTCTTTGTTTTGGGCTTCTATGGGTTAGCATTATTATGTATGTTGATTGGCTATATAGATATAAAGTTGTGATATATTGTAAGAGGTCTTCGGTGGCTGTAGGGGCAGTTGATGAGTGGAGTGTAGTGTTAGGCTGCCTACTTGGTGATGTGGTGGTGGATGTCGTTTGATGTTCGACTAATGAGTTGTTGAATGTACCCATTACTAGGAAGTATCCGGATATCTTCAAGGAAATGACCGAACTTTCGCCACATAAAGATTTTAGTCCTGTAACGACTCAATGAAGGATGCCAAACTCTCAGGAGGATGGCACCAAAGAAGAAGGCAGAGCTTTAGTATAAGTGAATGTCCTTGCATGAAAAATGTTCATTCATAATTAGTGTATTTGAATGAGGAGCGCCTGTTGTATTCGCCACAAAGGTGAACGGCGCTCTTAGATTATATGTTGATTTTAATGAGCTGAATTGAGCGAAAAAAAGGAACAAATTATTGAAACTATCTCACATCAGAACCATCTAAGGATAAAAAACTCTTAAACAATAATCGGAGCAAAGAAAAATCCCAAAAATCAATAGCAAGCGAACAACATGTTCACCGATAAGCATAGGTATTGTTCATGAATAGTGATGGAGGAACAACTTGGGTTCAAATTCAGGTTCCAAACAGATATATTAGGAGAAAGGTAACAAATGATATGACGATAAAATCATACATTTCATAATAACAAAGGAATTTAAATAAAACAAAAAAGCTACTGAATTCAAAGATGTTAATTACACTCGCATATGACATCACATACATAGAAGAACATTGTATTAACTTAAAAATGTAACATCGATCGTTAGCCTCACATAGTAAAGTAGGTACAATATCTCACCACAGATTAATTCAATCCAAAGTGGAACAATAACTCTAAATACACAACAACCATTAGAAAATGTAGGGAAATCAAGATCTTTCCCACTTCGTGAAGTTAAGATAGGCACTTTAAGAATAAAAGTAGTAATAGGAGCACAAGAAATTATTTTCTCTCATATGGAGATTCTTTCACTATACAAAAGAACAGTTAGGTTACAAGAATATGATTACAAAGTAACTCACACTTGGTGGCTCACTCAAGATTGAGGGTAGAGACTTCCCAAGATATCTCTCTTTTCTCTCAAAGAGGCTCTCTAACTCTCCAGTTTTTCTTACTCTAAGAAATGGCTTCGCTCTTGATTCTTGGATTTTTGGATGGTTAGGGATGAAGGCTCATACCCCTATTTATACTACTCAATCTGCACAATTAATGGTGAAGATTACTTGCATCTAAGGGTGGAGATTACTTCTCCAGAATGGTCTACACTCTTCCATTCCCTTCTACGTCCTTTTATACTCTTCTGTAAGGTTCCACACATCTCTAGAATATTCCAGAGGGGTCCATACTCTTCCACAAGCATCTAGAGAGTTTTCATTTATCTAAAGTTCTCTGGAACATTCTAGAAATTTCTACACTTCTCTAGAAAGATTTAGAATTTTCTATAAACTCTCCAATTAAGGAGGGATCTTAACAAATCTTCCCCTCCCGACTTAATTTGAGGGTAGTAGCAAACCAGTGCCTTGACAACAATCTTCAAAGTTTTTTGTTGGTATTACCTTTATCATCATGTCAGACCAGTTTTCATCTATGCAAACCTTGTTAAGATGTATTTGCTTTTTCTCGAGGACTTCTCGGATTCAATGATATCTTGTATTAGTTTGCTTTGTGCCGAAATGAAATATTGAGTTCTTTTCCAAGTAAATTGCACTTTGATTGTCACACTTCAAGACATACTTTTCTTGATCCATTCCCAATTCATGCAACAAGTTCTTTATCCATAACATCTCCTTGCAAGCTTCAGTAGCTGCAATATATTCTACCTCCGTAGTGGATAATGCAACACACTTTTGCATCTTTGGTTACCATGAAATAGCCCCCCTACAAAACAGGTTAAGTAGCCCGATGTTGATTTCCTTGAATCAATGTCACTAGCCATGGCTGCACCTATGTATCCCTCTAACACTGCTTTTCCTTTTCCAAAGCATAAACATCTTTTGAAAGTTCCACGTGGATATCAGAGGATCCATTTGACTGCAACCCAGTGTTCATTCTCTGGGACATGCAAGAAGCGACTGACAACACCAACTGTATAGGCAATTTCTAGTCTTGTGCATATCAATGCATACATGAGATTGCCTACTATAGATGAGTATGGTAACTTCTTCATTTCTTCCATGTCTTTTTCACTTATTAGAATCTGCTTCGAACTTAGCTTGAAATGTCCAACAAGTGGAATGTTAACTGGCTTTGATGTGTGCATGTTGAACCTTTCCAATACTTTCTCAATGTACCTCTCTTGGGATAACCATAACAGTTTTTTTGATCTGTCACGTGTTATTATAATTCAAAAGATTTGTTTAGCCGGTCCCAAATCTTTCATGGCGAAGCACTTGCTTAGATCTTACTTTAAAGCGGCTATGTTTATGAGATCTTAACCAATAATTAACATATCATCAACGTAGAGCATAAGTATGATAAAGTTACCACTTACATATACCTCTTTGTGAAGACACAGTGGCTGCTTTTCGTCTTTTTGAAACCATGTTCTTCCATTAATGCGTCAAACTTCTTGTACCATTGCCTTGGTGCTTGCTTAAGCCCCTATAAACTCCTTATGAGGCTGCGCACTAAATTTTCTTTGCTTCGAACTTTGAATCCCTCAAGCTTCTCCATGCAGATATCTTCCTCTAAGTCACCCTGAAGAAACTCCGTCTTGACATCAAGCTGTTCAATCTCCAAATCTTGCACGCCTATTTCTAGGCCAAGGACAACTTGGATGAATGAAATCTTTAACACAGGAGTATCTTCAAAGTCGAAACCCTTTTCTTGTCTGAAACCTTTGACGACTAGCCGAGCTTTGGAGCGAGGCTTTGAACAATTCTCTTCGGTCTTGATTCTATACACCAACTTTTTCTTCAAATCTCTTCTCCCTTTTGGTAGTTTCACTGGATCATATGTGTTCACTACAACAAAATATGATATTAATAACGGTATTTAATAACAGGTTATTCTGAAGCGTTATTATTTACACTTAATTATTTGCTTTTCCAGTGATTTTGTTTTGACCAAGTCATGTAATGCTTCCCTCATAAAATTATTCACGTCTCCAACTTCACAAATTATTGTCTCTCTCCCTCCAAACCATTTCACCTCACAAAAAAGCAGGTCGTTTCGCTCCAACCACCTCACCTGATCAAAGAAAGAAAACTCTTTCCATCTCTAATCTCCTTAACCGATCTATTAAAGCTAGAGGGTTTGTGATGTAAATTTTCAAACTGATTTGGGTATGGAGTTTGTTTTTGAAGAAGTAAGAAAGAAGGAAAAAGAGGGAATATTGATTAGTCCCACATTGTGGAAGAAAAATATGTGTGCCACTACTTAATGGTTTTCACTTAACAAATTTACCATATTACAATGGTGGAAAACTGTTGTAAAATACATTTTACAGCAGTAGGGTAGTCGTTGTATATTAAGAAGTTGTAATAGACTACAATATTTTACAATTGTTTTGCACCTTTGTAAAATGTATATTTTACAACTATTTTCCACCATTGTAATAAACTTTATTACTATTGTTATGCACCGTTGTTGTTACAATTTTTACAACTATTTATAACCATTGTGATATATTTTATTATAACTATTATTTTATAGTTGTAATAAATCCACAAATTATATGTATAAAAATCTATATATATTATATATGTGCAACAATAAATAGATAAATAACATAAGAAATAAATGTAAGTTTAAAGGCAACATGATCCATTCGTTAATAAAAATCACAACTTTATATCCAGAATACAAATGATAAATAATATACCACATAAAAATCTATAAAATTACAATTGTCCTCCTCATTTGCCTCTGAAAGCCTTTAACCCAATTACAAAGCTCATTTTCCTATGAAATCTACAAACTCATTTGCCTCTGAAATGTAATTGCCCTCCACCTAATGCTATCCTCATATCTTCTATTCACATCAAGAATTGCCTCTAAAATCTACAAAGCTCATTTGCCTCTGAAACCTATGAAACCTACAAAGTTGAAGTATACATACAAATCAATATCTTGGTATTTTTATTCAACAAGAACCAAACAAAAAAAAAGGGAAAACTTTGGAAGACTCAACAAAAGCTCTTAACAATGGAAAATGGTAGCAGTAAGAAAATAAGGGAATTTTCCATGAAATTTTCAACAGTGTTTTAAGAGTGTAAACGAAATACAAACTTAGATTACAAGCTGCAAGACTTGCTATCAAAATTCATATTCATGAATCTAGAAATATTAAAATTCTTTATATGAAAATTATAATCTAATTTTTGTAATAATAAATACATAGAATTATTTTTCCTGAGATGAAAAATCCACAAAATGTTGGTATTTGATAGATAACAGAAAATGAATTTCCATTAAAACTGCTTGATTTTTATTGTAGTAATTCATTTTAATTTATATAATTTTGGGTGACAATAACCATCACTGAAAATAGAAAAAAATAATAATGATATAGTTAAATAAATTTGTTAAATTCATCTCTCTTAAGTATACATTAAGCCAAAATAATTATTATTATTTCAGTTTATGACATATAACATCCAATAAAAGTTTGTGCCTTCCCTTTTTCGTTCATTGTTTTGTTTGGCCCCTAGACACAGATTGATTATAAACATAAAAAAAGGAAAATGAGAACAAAAATGCAAACCTTTGATGTTTTGCTTCAGGGATTTTTTCTCTCTCCATATTTTCTCTAACTATGTCCATCTTCCAATGGACCTTAAGATTTTGGTCATGTTCTCATGATTCACTATATTCCTACAGTTTTGTTGTGGCTATCTGCACACAATTATAAATTCATCAACTATTAATCAAAGTCCAAAGTTAAACTGAAGAAGAATCTCTATAAGAAAAAAAATATTGACCAACTGAAAGTTATGATCGGAAAACTATATATAAGTACACAATAATCGCACACACAATAGCTCACGTATGCACAAGCACAAAACAACATTATTTCAATAGAAAATAAATTAAATTATAATGAATTATTCAAAATTGAAATAAACAAGGAGTGAATGTCATACTCAATAGTATAATATTTATGGGTATCATAAACATTAAAGATAATAACAAGTCACAGTAGATAAACAAAAGTACATATGATGGGTTAAACTTAACACAACTTATTGGACAATTAATCTATCAACTATCCCATAGAGCTTTTTTAATCAAAATTGTAATGTCAGTTGGTGTACATAATGTAATAGTCTAGCCTAAACTCATACTTACTTTTTTTCCTTCAAGCAGGGGTGCATCGTTGCTGCAACAACTTACTACCGCAATTTAGTTGCTTATGCCAATAACTCAGTGTTGTTAGATTTTTTGGATGTACTTTAAAATCCACAATATAAGGATGAACAGGTTTATTAAAACTTTTACAACATTCATCACAAGAGAGAATACATGTTTTATAATGTATCCTCCTTCTTTGTTTATGGTTTCTATCAGTTCATTAACCACTCAAGCTTTGAACAAACTAATGACTTAGGATTAAAGAACAATGTGTGTGTCTCGTCCCAGAACTGACAATCAACTTCCACATGAAAATTCAACATCATTCTTTTCTTATCTAACATGTGTTTTCTTCTAGTGCATTGTTTCTGTTCCAATGTCTTTTGCATTTTCACTGTTTACTTCATCGTATTATAGAACAATCTAATTTCAATGATGGTAGTCAGTAGACTTTAATGTTAACATAAAAGACATGACAGCTGCAGCTCATAATTTTCTTAACTCATAAGTCTATGATAACTGAAAATTTCTTACCCTTTGTAGATCCAGTGCATGCACGCCCTTTTATTCTAAACTCCTGGAAGGATCGGTTTTCTGAAGTCCTAATTCCTCACCTACGCCAAACTCCTAATTCTCTTAAGTATTGATCCATTGTAGATCGAACATGCGTTCAAGCTTCAATAATTAATCTACGGTGGGAGAAATTTAAGGATTGGCCCTCTTTAATTGAGTGGAAGTAGCAGATTCCTAGATCCGAAGGTCTCAATAGGTCGATAGGAAGAACATGATGAACTTCAAAAAAAAATAGATTGAAATCAATTTCGCTAAACAATCCAATTCATGATTGCTTGATCCTAGGAGGCGAATAGTAGCACAAGATTGAACGAACTTCTTGAGATGATAAACTGAAGGATTGAAATCACAAATCGCTGAAGAACCCATTATCACTTATTTTAGATCTGTGAGTAAGATTTGGAATTTTGGTGGAGGCTTAGAAAAGACTAAAAGGATTAGGATTATGGCAAATTTTATTTGAACACGAGAATTTAGCCCCCTACAATCCAGCAAAAATGAGTAAAACCTCTTTTTGCTGAGTAGCCCCCTGTGAAATAAAAAAAATATGAAAATACCCTTTCCTTTTAGGGACTCCACGTAGTTTGTAAGAAAAGCACGTACGAGCATTGCGTGGTACACTAAAAAACCACGTAGGAGCTCTACGTGGTTCTTTAGTGTACCCCGTAGTGCTTCTTTGTGATTTTCTTACAAAACACGTAAAGTCCCTACGAGGTAGACTGGACAGTTAAAAAAAACTGAAAATGGCAGTTTTGTCATTGATTTTTTTCATTAATAGGGGGACTACTTAGTAAATACCTGGATCTGAATAGAATTTGCCTAGGATTATTGGAAATTTATCACCTGGCAAAACTCCTGCTCTCTAGAAAGTGGAGACATTGGGAAAGCAAGGAGTGAAATTTTAGGGAAAGTTGATGGCGGTGCAGTGAAATAAAATTGGTTTACTCGCCATAAAATTGGGCAATCGCCAAAAACTGGGCTACTAATATAACAAGTATGAAGTGAAGTAATATGTATGTGCACTTAAAAGTTAACACAAGTTAACACCAACGAACATAGCTTTACCCAAAAAAAAGCAACCAATGTAATAAGAGTCTGATATAATTCAATGTTTCTAATATTTTATATAACATTAATTTTTCTGTTTATGGTTAACCACTCTTGATAATTAAATTGATTCTACTAATCTACGCCACGTCGATTATATCATTTAAATAAAGGCTTCGACTTTGAAATTCATTTATTTTAAAAAAAAAATAGAGAGAGTTTAGTGCTAAAATTTTGCGAAAGAGGTAATTAAAAAGTTTTTTGAAGTTTTGAATATTTAATAAAAAAATTATTTTTTATTCTCAGTTTTTGCGAAAATTTCAAAATTATATTAATATTTGAAAATTTAATTACGAAAATTTTAGAATTATTAAATATAATTATCAAATGTAACTACTAAATATTAAATAATAATAATATAAAATACTTCAAAATTATTGAAGATTATTTACAATCATTTATTGTTGAAAATTAATTATTAAATTGTAAATATTAAATATTGGTCTTAATTATTAATAATTGCTTCTTAATTATTAATAATTGCTTCTTAATTATTAATAAAAAATAGTAACTATTAATAAATAGTATGAATTAATAATATTAATTATTATATTTTAATTCTCAATTAGGTAATAATAATTATTTAATTTTAGTTATCAATCATTTTGTGTCGATTATCTAATATATATTTATTAATTATTTTTCTTAATTACTAAATATTAAATATTACTTCTTGACTATTAATATTAGTTATTGATTCTTAATTAATTATCAGCTGCAATTATTATTTATTGATTACAATTAATCAAAAATAATTAATAAATAACATTTATTAATTGCCAATTATATAATAATAAGTATCTATTACAACAGGCGCCTAAGAACTGTTGTAATAGACATTTATTACAACTTACAAAATAAAAGAGTTATTGAAAACTAATTTATTCCAACTTTCTGAATAAAACAGTTGTAAAAAACCTCTATTACAACTGACATTTTGTACAGTTGTAAACTTACAGTTGTAATAAGGTTTTTTTATTGTAATGCTTTCTCATGAAGGTGTTGGGGCTTTAGGACACCCAAATGTATACTTTTTTATGAGTAGGGAGACCATCCATAACTATACCACACACGCACGCGCCGCCGCTGCTGTCCGGTTGACCGATCGGGTCGGGTATGGGTGCGTGTTGCGGGTCCGGATTTAATGACAGTAATTTTTGGATCAAATTATAAACCAGTAATGGGCCAATTTTCAGCCCATTACGAACCCGAAAGATTTTGAATAAAGGGTGGGAATTTTGTGATGCTTTTGAACTGTTGCATATGAATAGACACATCATTTGAATCTGTAACTTTACAAAACGTTTCAAATTCAAATGAAGCGACGTAGTCGTTTGTTGCAAATGGACGCGATTTTTGAACGAATGGACGTATCACTTCCTACCTTATAAATACCAATGTCGGTACAGTGTTTCAGATTACTTCGAATTCCATCTTCTTCTTCCTCTCCATATTCTACACACTGAAATTTCCCTACGCCACTGAAGTGTTGCAAATTTCTTAATCTGCAATGTCTATATACTGTTGCAGAATCGTTCTTCTTCTCATTTTCACTTTGTCTTCTAATTGCATCATCAGGTTATAAATTTCTAGAGTGTTTTTGATTAGATCAAAGTCGTACAAACTTTGAATCCGATTTCGTTGTTCCAAGGCTTTATTGAGTCCTGAAAGTTGACAGTTCGATAACCTGTTTGTACCTGGTGGGTTAAACTATTGTCTGAAAGTATATAGATCCTTAAAGTCTGAAGTACGACATTCATCATCATCCAATAGTATCAAATCGCAAAAATCACCAGCTAATTTTTAGACAATAATCAATCATGGAAGGTTTGACCGCATTACAAGTGATGAATCAGCAGTAATAGATCATTTAAGTTAGGTAATAGAGCATTTAAGTGTGTTTTCATAGGATATTCTCTTAATAGTATAACTTATATGTTCCTTATTCTTGACACTTTAGAAGTTATAGAATCTGTAGATGTAGAGTTTTTTAAAAATCAAACTATTGAGAATCCATTGAGATCATCTAATCCGGAACCAACTGAGACTAATGATATCAATGATGATGAATATGCTTCTGCTCAAAACAGCAAGGAAGTGTCAGTATCAGATAATAATACTGAACATAGGAGAAGTAAAAGAGCTATAATAGAGAAGGACTATGGTCCTGACTTCATAACATAACTCGTAAAAGGCAATAAGGACGGAGTCCTTAATGTGACAAGATATGTAATGAACGTCGATAATGATCCCAAAACTTATTTTGAAGCTATGAGTTCTAGAGATTCTAAATTCTGGAAAGAAGTTATCAATGATGAAATGAATTCCATAATGTTAAACCAAACTTGGGTTTTATCTGATTTACCTTCTTGTGATAAACCTATAGGATGTAAATGGATATTCAAGAAAAAGTCGAATACAAATGGGTCCACTGGTAAGTTTAAAGCTAGACTAGTTGCTACGGGATATAAACAAAGACAACAAGTAGATTATTTTGATACATATGCTCCAGTTGCTTGCATATCTTCTATACTGTAACACCCCGCATTTTTAATATAATTAAAAATGAGATATATGTATATATGAATGGATATATTTAAAGGAAAGATTAAATAATATTAATATAATTGCATGTAAGAAGTTTATGCAGTGAAATAAAGAAAAAGATTAATAAAGAAATTACATGCAATATTTGAAATAAGAAGAAATACAGTGAAATGCGAAGAAATACATGCGAACATTTAAAAAGAAATAAAAAGGAGAATTTGAAGAGACTCTAGAATTTGGTCATGAAATTAGCGTCATTACGTTCGTGGCGATTTTCTGTCAATTTAGACCTATAGTTTGTAGAAAACTGATTTAAAACGAAGAAGTTATCCTTAATTTAAGAAATGCAACAAAACATGAAAAAGAGCAATGGGAAAAGAATAATATGTAGCTTGATCCTAAGTCTTGTTAACAAAAGACTTAGTAGCTCATTTGGTTAATACATGAGACTTGTACATAAGAGGTTGTGAGTTCAATCCTCACCAGTGCCATATATTTTTGTTTGTTTTAAGGAGTAGCTAAATAGTGGCTTAGCAAATTAGTTCAGTGCAAAAGGGGATAAGTTAATTGGAGGTTTAATTGAAAGAATGGAAATAAACCATTAATTGATTAAGGAAGATAATTTTCAAATAAAATAGACAATTGTTCGCATATAAAAATTAGTATACACATAAGAGATGGATGTGTATGAACATGATTCAAATTTGAAGTTGCGCGCAAACATAGAGACAAACAAAAAGGGGGCATATATGTATACATGTTATTTGAAATTAATGCAATAAGGGAAAGAGGATATGTGAAATTATTCCATTAAATAAATGGATGATGCATGAACCTGAATAAAAATAAATTAATGTGGTGCAAATAAAAGAAAGAGAATATGGAATGCAAAACATGTCAAAGGTGCAATTAAAGCATGCATAGAAAAAGGTTGTAAACATTAAAATGGAGCAATTAAATGTGAAGGGGATCAACTTTTGAAATTTAAACGTTTAAAAAGTAAACTAGTAAGGCCATAAGCAAGCCACAATTGGAGGAAGGTTAATGTTATTAAATAACATTCAAATCAGATACGCATGCACATGTGATTAGATGTAAATAAATAAAAGAAAATGGTTTAAGGACATGCGGTTTCTTTTCAAAAAGAGTAGACAAAAAGAGAAAGAAATCAATTAATTGATTAGGAGAAGAATATAGCAAATAAAGGTTCATGTGTAAGTGCAAATAAATAAATAAAATAAAAAAATAATTGAATGCATGAAGGAAAGAGGTTGCTATACATTAAAAATAGTATGTAATGCATTAATTAGAAAGAAATAAAGCGGGTTTTTATTTTATTTTATTTAAAGGAGCACTAAGTGTGAAAAGGGTTGTTCTGGATGGTTCTTTTCTAGGGTGAGGTGGACGGTTTAGATGAGTTTTTATTTAATCCTAAGATCCTAGTTGCTCTAACCCACCTATATAAGAACACCTAACCTAACCCTAAAATCATTCTATCTCTTATAAAACGCCTCCATGCCACCAAACTTCAACCCAACATAGCCGCCGCCTCTAAACTATAAATTAAATCGCAAGTTCTTCATCAATTTTGGAGTTTAATCAAATCAAGTAGCAAGTTCTTCAACAACAATTCACGTTCTGCGTCAATAATCAAATAAGAAGCCTAAACCAACGTTCTACCTCAACAACCAATTGTTTATTTCTCCAATCCAGTCAAGGTGAGTGGTTTAAAATACAGTTGTTGTATAATTGTACTTCTATCGTTTGTCATTCCCCATAATGAATATGATGATAATTTAATAAGATCGGTTATTTCATTTATGCTTACGATTGAGTTCTCTCCTTTTTATTCTTTCCCCTTTTTATTTTTATAGCTAGGCTATCTCGAGCCTACATCTATCATGAATTTATGCATTGTAAACGAGAACGAGAAAGTAAAAGGGAAAAAGGGGTTGTTTGGGCATAATACGGGTTGGAAGGATTTATGTATGATTTGAATAGAATTATGGACATAATTGTATGGTAATTTTAAATTTATGTAGTTTGGCATGATTGAAATTGGATATGGAATTAGTACAATTTAATATTAACAACATGTAATTGGATAACATGGATTGGTGAAATTTATTGGTAAGATAAGCCTAAAAGGTGAATTAGGTTATATGTATGAACATGGGAACGTTGGGAAATATATTGGAAAAATATTGATTTTATGAACTTGAGTATTATTGGATATTTTGGATAATTGGAATATAAAAGAAATTGGCATATTTGGGTATGGATTACATGGAATTGATGAAATTGCCTATAATTGGAAATTTGTAATTAAGGCTAATTAATGTAATTAGTGACAAGTTGGAATAGGCAAAATTGTAAACATGACTATATGTTGAATTGGAAACACATAATATGAAAATTGGGATTTGGATGAAATACGATGTTAATGAACCTTTGACACGAGGTTAGACGCAATTGTGGTGTAAGACTGCCCGGAACCGCCTGGCAAATCCAGCTGCCACAATTGGACGTCTAATGTGAGAGGTCAAAGGCATGAATTGTAGGCGTAACGGCTGGTGACACGAGGTTAGACCCGCTTTGTGGTGTAAGACTGCCCAGAACCGCCCGGCAAATCCAGCAGCCACAAAGTGTTCGGTCTAATGTGGGAGGTCATGCACCGTTCGTCATAATGAATGAATTAAGGAATACTAACCATAATAAGACATGTGGGTGACATGGGTATGGTTAGAGGATTAAGTGGGTGACATGTAAAATATGACATGTAAATATGGACTTAACCGTAGTAAGACAAGACATGTAAAACATGTAAATATGGACTTAACCATAGTAAGACAAGACATGTAAAACATGTAAATATGGACTTAACTGTAGTAAGATATGTGAAGTAAAACATGACTAAGATGGACTTAACCGTATTAAAGCATGTGTAAGACATGAAAACAATAATAAAAGAGGTTAAGTGGGACATGGGTGACATGTAAGACATAAATAAATAATGCTTAACCAAAGGGGACCCGTTATGGCATCATAAATTAATTGAATTGGGTAAAGTTTAGGTAACGGGTTAAATAAATAGAAAGGGTTAAGTAAATCTAAATTAATGACAAAAGTGGGGAATGGTAAATAACCTATTATGAATGAATTTGAATAAGAAAAGGAAGGATAATAGGTTAGGCTTGTCCTAGGGACAAGTGGAAAGTATAACTTATGGGATAAGGTAAGTTATAAGAAATGATAGAGGAAAATAAGGTAACTTATATGTGAAGATATACTTAATTATAAATTAAGTAGTTTGGGAAGGAGAAGTGTGAAATTTAAGATGATATAAGTTATATGAATGGAAAAGAAGTAAATTAGAATCATATATGTTGGTTGGGTTGAGTAATTCTCTGGGTGCCAGTCTGATGTTGATTTCGGTCTTCGGGGCTGGTGTTTAGGGTATTATTCTCCTAATCAGTATATATGTGGATAAGACATACTTAACTATGAATTATGTATAACATGTTGTTGTAACCCTAAAAGGGAATAATTTATGAAGTTGGAAAACAACATGTTGTGGTCTTATTGATGGACTTAAATGGGTTAAGTATAAATTGAATTAATAAGCGAGGGTAACTTGGTAAACTTGAAAAGGAAGTCAATATAAATAAGAACAACCAAGTTAAATAAGAAAAACTGACGAGGTAACACAAGCGCGTAAGAATTGATTAGACGTAGGGTCTAATGACATATAAAATCAAGGTGCTTGGGGCAATCCGTACGTTGTAGGATGAATAACCCAACAAGGTAAATCATCACGGTGCCATAAGACACGAGGGGAGCGCACATTCGTTATTTTTGCTGCTCCAACGGACTGGAAGGGGAAGCACGCGGCTTCCTGAGACGTTAAAGGTGCTCCTAGTAGTCCTCTATGTGGTGGCGGATGTTTCAGGCTATGCCCGCAGAGGTTGGGTCTACGCGTAACTACTAGGTGGGTGGGCCTTGACTGCAAGAATAGCTGGGCAGTCAGAATGCTGTTCGCGGTGACGGAAAAGGTGATTCGACGGCTACCTCAACGGAGGTGGAGGGTCAGGACCAACAAGGATAGTAGGTCGTCGAGTGCCTGTTACCACAGCCAGTAGGATGCGGAAAAACTAGAGCTAGACCCAATATACCATTCATTATCGTGGGACGGTGGTTGAGGGGAGATGCCACATGGATGTTTAGATTGGTTACTTAGGGGCTTGTCGCTTAGCTCTCGTAGTCTTTATTAGTTATGGGAGGGGTCGAGGTGGGGCCATAGCCACCATAGAAAACAGACCCTAGGGATATTTGTGTGGGAGGATCTTAAAGGCGGGCCTTGCACAAATATAAGGAAAGCTCCCGATCGAGTTCCGTGTTTCTTGTGTAGCCCTGCCACGGAACTCGAGCACGCACACATGATGGGTGTGCGGGTTAGATATCGAATACGATAGAGAATACATACGTGGAAGAGTCTAGATATAACCATGTCTGCTCTGGGTGGTGTATCTTAGACTGGTGGGCATTATTCGATAACGGCAGTCAAATTAGAGTGATCCTATGTGGGCGTAGTGTTGTATTATATATATAAGAGGAATATACATTACTATGACATAGGACGGGGGACTGCGTATATCACTGTAAGGATATTGTGGGGACCATGCGAGTGGGGTACCACGGGGTGTACCTCAGTTTGGGGGTAGTTACATATACATTATTTTAGGTTAATCTACTGGGAGTAGATGGGTGCGACGTGTGTGTAAGCCTTGAGCGCTAACGACACAAATAACCTAATAAACAATAAAATGTAATTGAACGGTATATGTAGGATTATTCAAGAAGTGTAGTTTAAACTCATTCACACAGAACTTATGTTCTGACCCCTCCTTATAACATTCGCATGTTAGATTCATGACAGAGACTTATAGCTTTGGAGATACTGATTTAGCAGTATTATAATTAAGGTAAAGCTATGTTTTTATATATATATTATATTTTATTCCTTCCGCTGTGAGGTGTTTTCCGAACTTTGACATTTTTGTAGTCTCTGTCTTTTCTGCAGGATACCAGAGCAACCAACTCGGGTTTTGATGGATTGCGTTTTTGAAAAAAAATCGATCCGTCGGAATTCGGGTTGTTACATATACGCTGTGGAATAGCACTCGTATCAATTCATAATTTGGTCATACATCAAATGGATGTAATGGCAGCTTTTCTAAATGGAGATTTAGAAGAAGAGATATATATATATATATGGAACAACCTGAAGGTTTCATAACCCCAGGCCAAGAAAAGAAAGTTTGTAAATTAGTCAAATCTCTTTATGGCCTGAAGCAAGTTCCCATGCAATGGCATGAGAAGTTTGATAAAATTGCATTGTCATTTGGATTCATTGTTAATGATGCAGATAAATGTATTTATAGAAAATCAGATAACAACGATTATGTTATAATATGTTTATACGTAGATGACATGCTGATATTTGGTTCCAATATATCATGTGTGAATGAAACTAAGAAGTTTTTATCTTCTAAATTTGATATTAAAAATCTAAGAGAGGTTGATATAATTTAAGGAATTAAAATCATTAGGAAAGTGGGGGAGTTATTACTAATCCAATCTCATTACATTGAGAAGTTCCTAAAGAAGTATGGCCATTATGATGATAAACCTGCAACAACTCCTTTAGATCCAAGTATCAAATTAGAAAAGAACATTGGACGTACCATTTCTCAATTGGAGTATTCTAGTGTTATTGGGAGTCTTATGTATGATATGCATTGCACTAGACCCGACATCGCACATGCTATAAGTGTGTTGTATCGATTTACGAGTAATCCAAGTTTCGAACAATGGAAAGCTATTTCCATAGTTTTCGCTTATTTGAAAGGAACCATGAACTATGGTTTATCTTATAAAGTACATCCTGCTGTATAAAAGGATATAGTGATGCAACTTGGAACAATGTAGAATCCAAATCCAAGTCTACGACTAGATGGATATATATGTTAGGAGGCGCTGTTGTATCTTGGGCTTCCAAGAAGCAGACCTGTATATTTGATTCAACTATGTTGTCAAAATTGATTGCATTAGCAGATGCATGTGTTAGATCAAAAAATGGCTCTAACACCCAAATTGTCGTATTTTGAGCACAAGATATGAAGAAATAATCGAAAAATAGAGAAAAAAGCAAGACAACAAGATTTTTATAGTGGTTCGGCGTTAACGAGCCTACGTCCACTTCATATTTTCTCATTTCACTCATGGATTACAATTACAATGAATATTGTCTTTCAATCACTTGAATTCAATGAATAATTCTCTCTGAATCCATTGAATTTATTGAGGAAGATGGTGGTTATTCATGGAGAAGTGTTGGCTATGGCAGCCATGGATGAGCAGATGCCAAAAAGTCCCTTGAAAATGCCCTCTGGAGGTGTATTTATAGCTGTAGGAAAGCTCCTGGGAGGACTGGTTCGTGATGGGGTACGTGGCAGGCGATCCAGAAAAATAGGAGAGCCAGTAGCCTTGAGAATAGGTCAAGACAAGCTGCGTTTGAACAGGTCCGAAGGTCGGATCGCGGTCATGGGTTCGGATCGCGGTCATAGGTCGGATCGGATCGCGTAGGCAAGGGCGGATCGGATCGCGTAGGCAAGGTCGGATCGGATCGCGTAGGCAAGGGCGGATCGGATCGCGTAGGCAAGGGCGGATCGGATCGCGGTCATATGCCAGCTTACACCCGTTCACGGAAATGGGCGTAACTTTCAAACCGTAAGTCCGATTGAGCCAAACCAAAGCTCAAACTGAAGCCAATTCAAAGGGCTACGAGTATATGAGGTGAATAGATCCAAATGAGATCATTTGATAGGGGTTTCGGGCCAGTTTATACTGATGTTGTGATTTTGACCTAACTGCCTTGTGTCTTCTGATGATGCTTCCAATGTCGGAGAGCGATGTTATCCAGAGATTCCATATGAGACAGCATTTACCCAGAGGTGTGTCAAAATGATCTTTGCTTTGGGTAGCCTGGTCACAAAGCAGGCTAACATTTTGCCCCCCAAAGTACATCTTATCGAGGATGAGATGTGCTTTGAATATGTTGAGCTAAATATTTCTAGAATATCATTTGTCCTTGAGGAGGCTTTATCCAATTGTTGCATTGCTTCCATTGGAGCTAATCAGGCTAAGTTCTATGAGAGGAGTATTCGAGACGATCAAGAAATTGTTTAAACCTTGTCAAATCAAAAGATCTAATTCATCCGTCAAAAGTCATGCTAAATTGTCGGCTCCCGAGCGTGCTCCTACACGCATAGATCGTCGCCAAACAACATCATCACTCTATGCAAGCCAAGCGCGTGGTAGGGTTGGACTTTCTTTTACATATGAGTCAATAAATGGAGTAGCCACCCAAATCATGGGGAGATGTAAGAATCTTTGGGCTCTGAGCTAACAACTGGACTGTTGGGATAAAGCACATCAGAATCAACATACGAATTTGTCATTTGTACTCAAGATTGGACTAGCCTGATATCTTGATATTGATTCAGGATCTTAAAATCGCCTTGAATCGTAACAGTAAGGAATTCATAAGCCATGATCACTCTGGATCGTAGTCGAGAGAATCCACAACTATTACGGATCATTTCTTAATCCAATATTCACATATGAAGTAGTCAGCAAGGGACGTTATTAAAATTATGTGGACCAGTGCCTATAGGATTGTCACCATCGCAAGGTAGTAGATAGGTTTGTCACACCTTCCATTTGGTGTAATTTGAGTCTTTAAGTTCACATTCGATCCACAAGCTAGCTCGCTTGGTCAGCAAAGATGAGTAAGGTTGTACTCCGGAGGCATGACGTACATGTTTTGAATCCCATTTCATGCCAGGATTGTCTTCAAAGTTAGTCTATGAATCGACACTTGTGCTCTCAGTGCCATCGGAGGACAAGCGAGGTCAGTACTTATGCCCCCAGTATCGATGGGGGTTGAGTTGAGTTAATAAGGCATTTAATCTTGAAGATTTTATACTTCCTGTCATTGCATCTGGTAAGAGTTGCAGGTTCAGCAATCTTAGTCGACCCAGATCATTCTATACTGTTTCTCAATTTAGCAAAAATCGGAATTGTATATGCAAATGGTTGAACCACGTTTGCTTTGATATCATCTCTTCTCTTTATTCAGATAGTGAGGATTGCCTCATTGGGCATCAGCAACTTTGGTTACTCTCATCAGATCAGTTGCGGAGTCAAGTAAGGTTGTTGAATGCGAATGAATAAATGTCGTTATGAAGTTAGTTGGGCTCCACCGTTTATGCTTCAGCGTAGTCCGAAATGGTTATCACAGTCTTATTGAGTCTCTTTCTCATGCTCGGTTCAATTGTGCTTGACAAATGAGATCATGGGCTCAATAAGTGATATAGATTCACTTTGGAATTGCACATTCTTGTCATTGTTTTCCAGGGCTTTTCCTTTGTCCATATCAGTTCGGGAGTCAGATGATGCTCCATCCTTTATCATAAAAGCATTGAGATTTTCTATCTCGACATTAACACCTTCTTATCATAGAAGTATGTCCACCTCAGGGTTGAATTCATCAAAGCTTCTAAACAACTCTCGTTAGAGAGAAAATTTAAAGTCCGGGGGAATAACAGGGGATCCTGACATCCCACGTGTGAGGGCTGTAATTGTTGTTATCCATATCATCTCGAGAAGTGTCGCCTCTCGAGAGGCGCCGAATCAGACTAGCGAGCTGGTTGCCATCAAAGAATTGATGCACATTATCAAGATCCTGGCTGGTGCCCCCAGCATCGAATCTGAGATTACAAAGGGGGTCTTTGCTGATTTCTTGTTTCCACGTCGATATTGCCCCCGGGTCATGGTTCGAGTCATTTGACCTGACCGGGTTCCTGTTTTTCGAATTGTTGTGTTCTTCCTTAGAGCTGAGTATGAAATGTCGCTCGAGTATTCATTCGAGTTGGAGTTAAAACTGGTCGTGCATGATCTGAGTTTGTCACAATTCTTGCATTCTCATCTAGGATGTTGCAGGTAGCTGTTCCATTGCCCGTGTTTCCATCCATGACGTAGGGAATCGAAACCGCATGTTGTGCGCCTGCTGATTGGTTTGTGTTCAACCCAAGCTGATGGTTGATATCTGACTGTGCCAAGCTCGTCACTACCTGAGCTTCAATTTTATCATTTCCAGTGAATAGATGATTGTTGCTCGGCCTTCCAGTTCATTCCTGAAATAGGTGAAGGTCGGCCTCGGGCTTCTTGATTCATGTGCCCCTTATCCACAGGGGTTTTTGTTGAGCAGTACACTTCGAATTCACGTCTTCTCTGGACTCATGTTCACTTCTCGCATCAAGAGCCGGAGTTGAGTGCAAAAATGAATTGTTGGTATTCAGCCCATGCTAAGCCCTAGTCTCCCATCCAAGCTCCGAGGATAGAAATCAAGCGGTAAAGGGTCAGATTGTAGTCGCCTCGAGTGCTCCCGTTTTCTCTTTGCATCAAGGGAAAGGTCGGGGATGAAATGGTTGCATCATGTTCAATTATTACGTGGGATATATCCAGCCTTATCTGAGCTTCCCATTCTAGAAGTAAGTTGGGATCAGCAGATGGACGTTCACTTTGCATCTGCTTTCTGGTCTTCAAGGGGCCTGCATCATCCTTCTGGACGCGACCCTTTGTTTGTTTTCCATTAGCACGTTGCCATCACTGCGAGTGAGGCCCTCACGTTCTTGACTAGTTATCTTTTGTAAACCTGCGTTTAGTAATAAAAATTCTGTTCCTTTCGCGTTGTCTTGTACCTGCGAATGGGCAAATAAGTCATGAAGCGTTATAAGTAGTCAACGCAATTATAAATGAAAATGCACTAAAGTAGTATGTGTGTATAGCTATACTCCCAATCAATCATTAGCTTAGTGCCTGGCCAGGGCTTTGTTGAGGATTGATTAGGACCTTAACTGTTTTGCCCCCATGTTCGGACACGGAGGATCCGGGCTCGGAGTTCAGTCAGTCCCCCGACACTCTGGCGGGGTAGGAGCCCTTGTGGCGCTAAGTCTCTAGCGCCTTTATACTTTCTCTGGAGTTCGTCCTCAGCTTTCAATCTGCTCCCCAATCCTTCAGCGGGGTAGGAGTTCTAGCTTGTTTCATGATATGCTCAATGATCCTTCAGCGGAGCAGAAATTATGGGGCGTGCTGAGTCTCCAGCACCTTTCTCAGCGTTTAATCATAGATGTTTTTATACTCTCCTGGCGGTCGCCAAGGTTAGAGTTCGAGCTCAGCAGTTCTATCGCTCCCCGATCCTTCAGCGGGGTAAGAGCTCTTTCTCAGCGCTCAATCGGAGACGCTTTTATACTCTCTCTCTCTCTGCTCTGGAGAGTTAGATTTCGAGCTCAGCAGTTCTATCACTCCCCGATCCTTCAGCGGGGTAAGAGCTCTTTCTCAGCGCTCAATCGGAGACGCTTTTATACTCTCTCTCGACTCTAGAGAGTTAGAGTTGGGACTCAGCCGTTCCATCGCTCCCCGATCCTTCAGCGGGGTAAGAGTCCTTTCTCAGCGCTCAATCGGAGACGCTTTTATACTCTCTCTCGACTCTGGAGAGTTAGAGTTGGGACTCAGCCGTTCCATCGCTCCCCGATCCTTCAGCGGGGTAAGAGTCCTTTCTCAGCGCTCAATCGGAGACGCTTTTATACTCTCTCTCGACTCTGGAGAGTTAGATTTGGGACTCAGCCGTTCCATCGCTCCCCGATCCTTCAGCGGGGTAAGAGTCCTTTCTCAGCGCCAAATCATGGACGCTTTTATATTCTCCTGGTGGTCGCCAAGGTTAGACTTTTGCTCAGGCGGCTCCGATCATGGTACACCGCCATGCCTTGTGGATGTCATCTTTGCGTCCTTTATACTCTCTCTCAGCTCTGGAGAGTTAGAGTCACGGATCAAGCGGTCTGCAATCATGCACGCTCATCAAACTCGTCCTAGGTTTACATTTTAATCCAAGCTCCAAGGATTAAAACCAGTCGGACAAGCAGTTGGAGCATTTGCCAAGGCTTTGAGTTCCTCCGAACAGTCTACGGGAGGAATGGTTGGCACCAGACTTCGGGTACCTGCATAATTCACACCGCACGAATTAGTCACGTCAGTAACTCGGAAAGCATGTGAAAGCAAATTTTATGATTGAAAAGTAAGCAAATTAAGAGGCAGTGTTGCCTCCTTTATTTGAATTCATGTAATCTGGTGGCGTCGAGCCATGTAGGCGGTCACACCGCGTCCATCTAGAGTCGGACTATGACTTTGTAACTCAATGATTTATGTTCAATTGTCTTGTGGTCTGCCACGTGTGGGCCAAGGATTGGATGATCATCCCGGATCCACCTTGAGCTATACAGCATTCTTTAGACGAAGAGCGTGGCTTTGTAAATGAGCAGTTCAGTCGAGCTTGTTATAGTATTGCTCTATGGCTCTATATGCGGGTGTTACAAGTTTGATCGGTAGCAAATCCTGGATACCTACACCATCCACATATTAATTCATCTGAGTTAATTACATCAATAACTCATAAATCATGCAAATATAAGAGTCATGGTTATAGAATAATCCTGTTAAAGGAATGAGTATCATTCTGAGTGAAAATGGCGTTGCATATTCATTGCAGGTCCATTTTACTTCGCCCTATCTCTGCCAATAAAGGGCTGCCAAAGTCCTTTAGTTGATGAGGGGTATCTTTTCAGGTTATCATGGGGGTGGAAGTCCCAAAAAATGAATAGACCTTGGTCGGGGTCTTGAGATGGCAAAGGTGGCTAGGTAGGTACTATAAGCGAGTGATGAGGTCGCACCTCCTTCAAATCGTCTTTTTGCCCCCGTTCTGAGGGTAAGGATGGAGTGTCAGGAAGTCATGACTGGATTGCTAATGGTAGCACATCTTTGCATTGGTGTTAGGTTGTAAATTAGCATGAGAACAATGGATTCATGCTTATAGAAATTTTTGCACTTTCCATGCTAGGAAATAGGATATTACTGTTGGTGGGATAATCATATCACATAAATTTGCTGATATACCCTCGATCCCATATTGGGGACAAGGGTTGGTGCGCCGACAATCAACCAGCATTCATGCGTAAGCGTTCTAGATCTTCAACTCGCTAACTTTCAGGCAAGACTAAGTCAATTGGCCAGGTAAATTCTTGATGTATCAGCTCTGAATTAGATGATGTAATCTCGAGCAATTTATGCTCAAATCTGCAGTTGCCCTCAGCCTTAGGGGAGTGAGTCACTTGGCAGATAATCAATGAAAAGAGTGGATGTATGAGTCTTCACTTTCTAACTTCAGAACGCCATTCGCCAGAAGTTTCATTCATGTACATCTCCCATCTAATGGGTGGCTGACTGGGGATTTGGTCGAATCATTCAGGGCGGTGAATTCGGCAGTTGCACTCGTTGGTGTTTGTTTTGGGACAACCTTCTAGGGAAAACAAGCAATGTCGACTTTCATGTCATATCTTGAGGCATAAAGAATGATGGCACGCCTTTCACTTCACCTTGTTGGATGCATTCCGTGCTGTAGGAAGTTCATCATGGAGTTATCCACGACTCTCTTCTGAATTCGGTCTCCAACGCTGGATCAATTTCCATCTGATCAATGGTTGTATTTTATAGTGTCTTGATAGGGATCATCTCTATCTTTTCTGGATTATCGGAACTTTCTTATTTGACCAGATGATTCGACTTTAGATCTTCTGTGTATGAAATATGAGGTATGTTGTAACGTTCCAATCCATCCAATAACTCTTCTGCCCATTCTAGGTAAGCTGCGAGTTGTGGTTTCTCCGACTATAATTCCTTTCGAGTCATCCTTCGGGGGTTATCTGCAAAACTTCGGTGTTGGATCGCCGATCATTTCTTGCACCGTCTGTATACAGCTTCCAGGTGCTTGATTTCATCTTTCATTCCTAGGCGCCATTTTCTTCATCTAACACATCCTCTTCGGGAGCGGTTCATTCAGCGATGTAATTGGCTAACGCTTTCCCTCATATTGACTTCTTTAGGAGGAAGTTGAGATCAAACTGGTTCAGCTCTATGTTCCACCCGAGCAATTTTCCAGATGCCTCAAGTCGCTGCAGGTCCTGTCGGAGCGGCTTATAAGTGCGTATCACAAGCGGATAAACTTGGAAGTAGTAGGGGGTATTAGCATTGGTCTAAGCGAACACATCCAGGCTCGCCTGTAGAAAACATGTAAGTTCCCTTGTTCGGAAGATGCTTAAATGAGATCCGATTTGAAGACCTTAGTAAGGTCGGCGTCACCAATCGGAACACGTGCAGTTGCGTTATTAGATGCCACCCTTCTGCATCCCGAATCACCATCCTCTCTGGGATCTATGTATTCGGGCAGGTCATTGGGCAATTCCTTTTGTAATGCTCCCATTATTCGCAATATTGACACCTCCTTCACACTTCATTTCATCTGGAGGGGAAGCATCTTTGGGTTTCACGCCATCTCCGTTGTGTAGCATAGTCCATCCAACTGAATAGTCAGCTTTTCCAGTAACTTGATCACCATAGACCATTCCCACTCCATCTTCGGTTGGGATATTTAGCAGTAGACACCAAGATGATATGTAAGCTCCGAATTCTGTCGGAGCTGGTTTGTTTGGACCTTGATCAGATAAGCTTGAATATGATAGCATAGCTGGTGAGGTTTCAAGTAATGTTCGTATATTCTGTCACAACGGTTGTATGAAGTGGATAGCTAATGGTTGGTTCATATTTGTGTTGATCTCAAGTTCTCATCACTCAACCGAGATCGTATGGTGGCTGGTGAGCAGTCAAATTGCTATCGCCTGGGCAAGGATCCATATATGCCCGATCATGGCCCATGGTGGTTCAATTGGTACCTAACTCTGGGCACCAAAGTACATTGATCTACCCTTCATTCTATGGAAATTAGTCTTCCTTGATGCGGTTGACGACAAATAGGCATTGCAAATGTTAGCTAAGCTTTTCAAGGAGTGAACTGTGGGACATATATTTTTCACCATGCCATTCAAGCGAAGGGTAACTTTGTAGTGCTAGGATCCTTTCTTGCTATTGGATATCCCATCATTGAGAATCATGGCCATCGGGATCTTCTGAGTTACCTTTAGAGTAGTGTCTGGATCGTTCTATGTTAATGGCATCTGGGACTCCGCCTGTTGGACATGTTTAAGCCACGTAACTAGATGATCACCACTCGTTCAGGAACATCATCGGTTGCATTCGTGAAATCTATACACCATCGGAGCTCTGGAAGAGGAGGTTGCCAGGAGATAATCTTTACCTCGTATATCATCATAGCCAGCATGTTGAATCTTTTCTATATCTCCTCACATTGAATAACATCAGTAAATAGGTGTTATGGCTCTAGGAAGAACTCCCGTCGTTGCCAATTTGCTGTCGATTTCCTCAGGCTATCTACTAAATCTTGGTTGTTAAGCGTTTGTGATAATTGTACGCCAAAACGTATTACGAGCCGAAGGCGAGCCGTGCTCCGAGCCGAAGGCGAGCCGTGCTCCGAGCGGAAGGCGAGGCCGTCAGTGGGTCCGGGCGCAGTGCCGGGGGGAGTCCGGGGCCCCGCAATCCCGGCGGCGATCGACCTAGCCGGTTAGGTTGAAAATGTGGGCACCGCACGATTTTTTCGATTTTGGAAGATGGAGCCTTTTCTGAAATGATCTGAAAATTGTATTTTTTCCAAAAATTGTCACTTTTTTGGATCAGGTCGTGGCCCTTGTTCGTCGTCATTTTTCCGGGTCGCGGTTCGCTACTGTCCTCCGGTTCGCGGTTCGTGACAGTTCTCTAGAATCGGTTCGGTTCGTGGTTGAGCTCCTTCGGGTCGCGGTTCGCTGAACTCCTTCGGGTCGTGGTCCAGCTTGGCGATCGGGATACTCCAACCTTCTAGCTTCGGATCGGTTCGTGGTCTTCTCCAGTCGTGGATATGTTCACAACAATTACTCCAGGTCGGGTCGTGGAAGTATCACCGGGTCGGATCGCGACTTCCTTGCTCGGTCGGGTCGTGGGTTCATCTTGAGACCGGATCGTGGTCTCCCCACGATCCGCGATCCGCGATCCACGAACCGCGATCCGCGATCCGCTCGACCTGCTCCAGCACATTTTCTTTATTATCCTCATTTGGTCGTGAAGCTTGTGAACCCTTAGCTTTTTTTCGAAGGTATGAAGCTCTGATTTTCTGAAATCAACGAAATGTTCAAAAATGGTAGAAACGCGGACTGTTTTCTTCGAACTTTCAAATCCAAGTAGTAGAATAACAATCCGATAGGTTGAGAATTCGGTTCTCAGTGAAAGCACCAAAATGTTAGATCAAAAAATGGCTCTAACACCCAAATTGTCGTATTTTGAGCACAAGATATGAAGAAATAATCGAAAAATAGAGAAAAAAGCAAGACAACAAGATTTTTATAGTGGTTCGGCGTTAACAAGCCTACGTCCACTTCATATTTTCTCATTTCACTCATGGATTACAATTACAATGAATATTGTCTTTCAATCACTTGAATTCAATGAATAATTCTCTCTGAATCCATTGAATTTATTGAGGAAGATGGTGGTTATTCATGGAGAAGTGTTGGCTATGGCAGCCATGGATGAGCAGATGCCAAAAAGTCCCTTGAAAATGCCCTCTGAAGGTGTATTTATAGCTGTAGGAAAGCTCTTGGGAGGACTGGTTCGTGATGGGGTACGTGGCAGGCGATCCAGAAAAATAGGAGAGCCAGTAGCCTTGAGAATAGGTCAAGACAAGCTGCGTTTGAACAGGTCCGAAGGTCGGATCGCGGTCATAGGTTCGGATCGCGGTCATAGGTCGGATCGGATCGCGTAGGCAAGGGCGGATCGGATCGCGTAGGCAAGGGCGGATCGGATTGCGGTCATATGCCAGCTTACACCCGTTCACGGAAATGGGCGTAACTTTCAAACCGTAAGTCCGATTGAGCCAAACCAAAGCTCAAACTGAAGCTAATTCAAAGGGCTACAAGTATATGAGGTGAATAGATCCAAATGAGATCATTTGATAGGGGTTTCGGGCCAGTTTATACTGATGTTGTGATTTTGACCTAACTGCCTTGTGTCTTCTGATGATGCTTCCAATGCCGGAGAGCGATGTTATCCAGAGATTCCATATGAGACAGCATTTACCCAGAGGTATGTCAAAATGATCTTTGCTTTGGGTAGCCTAGTCACAAAGCAGGCTAACAGCATGTAATGAAGTGGAATGGCTTAGCAATTTGTTAATGGAAATTCCATTATGGAAGAAGCTATCTCCAGCTGTTTTGATTAACTGTGATAATTAAGCAATGATACATAATGTCTCTAATAAGACATATAATGGAAGGTCTAGACATGTGATTCTAATACATCAGATGGTAAGATAGTTACTCAAAAGTGGAGTTATAACTGTTGACTACATAGAAACAAAGAAAAACTTGGTTGACCCACTTACGAAGGGTCTTCCAAAGGCAATGGTTTCTATAAAGTCAAAAGAAATGGGACTAAGGTCTGTGAATGAAGATTGATCATCCTTAACAGAAACCCAACTTGTGCCTTGAAAAGGATAGACAAAGTTTAATGGGTACCAACAAGTTAAGAGAATGATTATGGAACACTAAATCAATTATCCCATAATATTTGGTGTTGGATTCTGCAAAGAAAAAGGATGGATAAATGTCCTTAATAAGTCTAGAAACCATTAAAAGATGTATCATAGAAACACCTTAACAGATTTACCTATATGAATATGGAAATCAGACCGTTTCCTAGGAAAGTAAGTCTGCTTTCTAAAGTAGACTCATGAATCAGGATTAAAGAACATGGTCATTAATGTGCTGAGCAATACATAACACTCTAACTAAGGAATACAACATGTGTGATTATTCTGGTTTTATCATTAAGGGATACTTGGTTCAAGATTCGTTCGCCATAAAATCTCGATAGAGATTTGAATGATTTACACTAAATAAAGGTTCAAATCTAAAAGACACCTTTTATTTATGTGTTGTTTCCACGATGATGCAAAACTTGATCTTAGAACTACATAGGCTTGATCCTACTTCGGTATGTAGGAAGTCACTCTAGTGATTCAGCCGTCCATTTTATTTATTTATTTATTTTTGAAAATTAGGGGAGATTGTTGTAACAAAGTGATTTGGGTATGGGGTTTGTTTTTTAAGATGGAAGAAAGAAGGAAGAAGAGGGAATATTGATTAGTCCTACACTATGGAAGAAAAATAAGTGTGCCACTACTTAATGGGCTTTCTCATGAAGGTGTTGGGGCCTTGGGGCACCTAAATGTTTACTTTGTTGTGAGGAGGGAGACCATGCATAACTATACCACACACGTGCGCGCCGCCATCCAACCGACTGAACCGGGCCGGTACGGGGGCGGGTCTTGGGTCCAGATCTGATGACAGTAATTTTTGGATCGGATTTTAAACCAGTAATGGGCCGATTTTTAGTCCATTATGGACCCGAAAGATTTTGAATAGAGGGCGGGAATTTTGTGACGCTTTTGAATTGTTGCATATGAACAGATGCATCATTTGAATCTATAACGTTACAAAACATTTCAAATTCAATTGAAGGGATGTAGCCATATGTGAGGTTGTAACCTATTGCAAATGGGCGCGATTTTTGAATGAATGGATGCGTCCCTTCCTACCCTATGAATACCAACGTCGGTGTAGTTTTTCAGATCACTTTGAATGCCATCTTCTTCTTCCTCTTCGTATTCTGCACATAGAAATTTCCTACGCTAATGAAGTGCTGCAAATTTCTTAATCTGCAACGTTTATATAGTGTTGCGGAATTGTTCTTCTTTTCTTCTTCATTCTGCATCATCAGATTATAAATTTCTAGAGTGTTCTTGATCGGATCAAAGCCGAACAAACTTTGAATCCGATTTCGTTGTTCTAAGGCTTTATTGAATCCTGAAAGTCGATAGTTCGATAACCCGTTGGTACCTGGTGGGTTGAACTATTGTTTGAAAGAATCTATCAAATAGATCCTTAAAGTCTGAAGTACGACATTCATCATCATCCAATAGTCTCAAACCGCAAAAAATACCAGCAGTTCGTGCGTTTTATATCTAATCTTCGATTTGGATATATTTTCCATTCTAATTAGTAGATCTGTGATATTATCTTCAGACAGTAACCTTTTCTCTGTATCCTTGAAGTGGTTGGAAGTATCTCAGCTTTTCAACTTAACAGCACAAAATAAGTAGGTAAATTATTAACCGAAGTTACATAATTTTCTTATTTTTTGTTTTTTGTTTTGTTTTCGACAGCATTCCTTTTAGGACAGAGGCATTTTGGAAAGAACTAGAGAGTGCAAAGCAATTATAGAGGAACACAAAGGATTTGACGGTTGAAGATGTTGCGATAGGTGCTCTTTTTTGAGTTGAGTCATACCATTGGTTCTGTATTGGTGAAATTGTAGGGAGGGGGTTTACTTTCATTGGTTACTATCCTTAGACGTTTACACACATTATAATTCACTTGTGTTCTCCTAATTTTTTCTTAAATTACATTGAGGTATTTTTCTGTATGTAACCTCTTTCCTTTAAAAGTAATATTTTTCTAGAGTTCATTGGAGAAATTATTGAGAGCAAGACAAAGATTGTGTCTGGTAATAATTTTTTTGACAAGTTGAGTTTAATATTGGTGATTCAAGTGTGATTCCATTGTTCCGCATATGAGTTTAGAAAGCAATACTTGAATGAGGGTCGTTTCTTTTTTGTTTATGATTATGACTAATACAAGGTGTGTGTATATATATGATGTTTGTATATCAGCTCATTTCGGACATACCTAATACATGGTCACTTGGGCATGTTTGCCAATTTTAATATCTGAATATTGAAATTGTTGTCCAACCGTCAGATTTAGTATCATAAAATAATTTTTTAACCAATTGGAATGTCATTCTTTATTGTAAGGATATGATGCTTCCTGTTTATTTTAAAATTGACTTTGAATTTTTGACTAGCAGTCCAAGCGGTTCTCTTTCCTATGGCAGTTTAATTTTATACTATGCTTTATTACTATTTTTTTGTTCCTTTTTAGTTTTTCACTAATGACTCCATTAGGTTTTGTGAACCAGCATCGAAGCTAGTAGCATTCGTATGGAATGCATTCACTTTCGTGGGATGTATAATCATGAAAATAAACAATGGTAAATATGATGTTACCCTTTTCTTATTTCTAAGTATAACATTCCATTTTTCAATTATTTTAGTTTTCAAAAAGTGAAAGGTTACCTCTTAAAACTAACCAATAGTTCATGTTAATTAGAATAAAATATAACCATAACATTACCCTTTTCTTATTTCTAAGAATAACATTCCATTTTTCAATTTTTTTTTATTTTTCAAAAAATGGAAGGTTACTTCTTGAAACTAACCAATAGTCTATGTTAGTTTGAATAAGGTATAAGAATAAATCACTGGATTATAGGTTGATATTCGTTTCGTGTTTTCAATTTCACAATTGTATGAGAGCACTTGTGAAGTAAGAAATGAATATTGTCGTCTCCAGGGCAAGTTCGACGCTATGATGCAGACAAGTCTAATCTTCCACACTTCACCCTTTTTTTCTGGAGCTTATACATCAATAGTTATTTTTAATGAAATATGCATGTGCTTCAGTTGCATCATTCAAAGCATATTGAATCTTTCAAACTATCCTAAAGTCATGGATTACCTTGATGTTACTACAAATAAAGTCATGGTTGTGGTCATTATTCAGAGCATAATGAAGAACAACACCTTCATATCAACTGCAGACAATGTAAGGATATGCCTCAACTTTCTTTTATGCTTAATTTTGTCAAATAACATTACTCGTTTTCTTTCCATGTGGAGGCTTTATTTGATTTGATTAAAGGGCTTATAAAAAACTTGGATGATGCATCAAATGTCGAGGTACTTGAAGTGGATATATATTTGATATAACAATTGCTTTTTTTAGTAAAATTTATGTGTTATAATTCTTTTCTTATTTCTTAACTTCATAGTGTTTGTTGCATTTGTATTATTTTTTTAGCTTGATGAAGAGGACTTCAACGAAGTGTAGAACTCTGTTGCTCGACTCATTCATATGTTGTACAATGATAACCCTGAAGAGATGCTTAAGGTATAAAACTAGAAGGGAAGAAAATGATCGATATCTTATTATAATCAGATTATAACAACGCAGAAAATGAATAGCATGCAAGTATATGAAACATGTTTGGCCATCTATTACATTGATATTTTGTATTCTGTATTACATAGAAAATTCTTTCAACAATGTTTACTGGTTTTTATGCACAATATGAATATTTAATCTGCATTGTTTAACAAGTATAGAAGCCGGTAAACAATCAGTTGAGTTTATCTGCAACTAAATGGTTCACTCTAGAGAATGGGATTAGTGTGGTTTCCGTTTAAAGTAACTTGAGGCTTTTTATAGTTTGGTTTTAAAGATGCAATTGTATCGGTGTTAACTAGATGTAAGTTCAAGTTTTGTGTGTATGTTTAAGTGTGTATATATATATATATCAAAATACTATATAATCTGAAGAACATTGGGATATTTTATAATCCTTTGTTCATTACTTTCTATACATTTGATGTGATATATTGTTATTTTTCGTATAATACTGTATCGAAAGTTTGAACTTCGGAATAATGATGGTATGTAATACTTTGTAGAAGGACTAGTACATAACTATAGTTTAAGTATATTCTTGTTAGCATGCTTGTGTATTACTATTGGATATGAAGTGAATGTTCCTCGAATTTGGGTTATGTGGTGATCTTTTGCTTATTTATAACTCATAATATATAAATAGAAGTTCCTTAAATTGGGTGGATACTGTACTGTTCTATTTCGCATGTAAGATATGCTATATGACAGCTTGCTTGTTTATTCATTATCAGCGGTCTAAGGAAAATATGTTAGTAAGAACAGATTCTAGACTTAATATTCTGGGTCAACAAGCAGGTATTTCTAGATTTGTAGAAGCCAAACTTTTGTTTTATTTTTTATGCACATATTGATAAGTAGGTAGATAATTGACATGATATTCATTTTTTATGCACTTCTTGTACAAGATATCTATTACCACAGTGGGCATTGCATGAAATTGACACAGTAAAGGATAAGTTGAGAATGCTATTTTCAAACAAACTTGAACGATGACTTGGTAATGCGCAGTATTGCTAATAATAACAATGCCAAGTTTTGGTGTACAAGATAAGAAAATTTCTTTGGTTTTGAATATAAATCATTTGGAAGCTTCTCTATCTCCTTAATTTGAATTAAGCTAATTGAGTTTGTTTTCTTTTGTTGCACCATTAGGAAGCATATTCTTCTTGGTAGGCCTGGAAGCTTTCATTTCACTGTTCCCCCTCTTATGTTTTCTTCCCTCAAGGTATGTGCCATATATTTTATAGTGTAAGATTTATTTATATTTATGTGGTGTCTAAGTGCTTCTTTAGGTTTATCCAAGAACGCTATATATTTCAATATTTATATGATATACGGTTGCTCTTTCATGAGTGTTTATGCGCTGTTTTTTATTACCATTTACATTTAACCGCAGCTAGTCAGCCATTTGGAAGGTCACGAAGATGTCATGAAGATGCACCTGTAACACCAAAAAAGATATTTCAGATATTACATCAGTCCTTATATTTATTCTTTTAGAAGAGAAATTTGATTTTGGCCTGTTTATTCATTGTACCATTCTACTCTCTTGCCATTTTTCACAATACAATTATCATGTTTCTTTGTTTGTCTAACTAGGTTAGAGATCAAAACAATTATACTCATAATTTTCCACAGGTTACACTATCACTATGAGTTCTTGGTTATAGTTTAACATTCAGTTCATGCTTTTAAGAGCTTGCCATTCGGTTGTTACCATAACAATTCTATTGTGCTCTGCTTTTTAATTCATATGTAATGCAAGAAGCATATGTCGTTAATTGTTTTACTTTGTTCAAGTGGTAAGAGACAAACACATAGGAAAAATGAAGGGCTATGGTTTTCTCAGTTTTTCAAATGGAGCAGATCTTTCTTTAACACTGAACAAAATGAATGGTATATACTTAACTTATGAATTAATTTATATGAGGGACATGTGGAGAATATTTTCGAAGAATAAGCTTACATACGTAACCAAAATTGACAGGTAAATATGTTGGTAACCGTTCGATAAAATTAGGGAAAAGCACTTGGAAGAACATAGTAGATTAAGGAAAAGCACTTGTAAGAGTTAGAGAGTTAATGGTGACAAACCCAGCAAGTATTTTGTTGAGGCATAGATAAATGCATGACTAACATATCAAATGTTGTAGTCTGTTAAAGAAGTAGAGAAATTGAACTCAAACTCATGTATTGAACTTATTTTTGTTAGTTGATATTTTATTTTTTATCATGAATATGCGTTACATTTGTTGATTTTTTTTTTGTTCATATATTGCTCTTCAAATTATTATGAATATTCATTTTGATTACTATTATTGAAATGTAACGTATAGGAATAGCTCTTGAAAAACATTATAATTATACTATAACATCATGTTGTATAGCGCAATATAGTAGCTATTGAATAAACATGTTATGGCGGCTATGCTTATTTAAGAAGATTTTGTTATTTTCATTGAAAATAAGATGTTCAACAGAAGTAATGATGAGCTATTTTTTTAACATAGCGGCAATTTTATGCTATAAAATTACGCTCTTTTATAGTGGAAATTTTGGTGTTATAGATATTCCAGTGTTTTTTATAACATGTCGATATACAGAGCTTTTTGGGCCGCTATAGTATTGTTTAATGACAGCTATATAGCGCTATAAAAGACTATTTATGTTGTAGTGGTTATTCTCATGCAAGGATTGCATTTCTTCTTGCATGGCTATTCTCCACTCTTCTTTATGACAATCACTCATTGCTTCTTTATAGCTTTGAGGCTCCCCCTCATCAATAAGCAAAACGTACCCTTTTGTGTTGTATCGGGTGGATGGTCTTCTGTCCCTCGAGGATCATATCGGTTTTGGTGCGGTTGGAGTGCAAGATTAAGGTTTTTTCTGAATGCTTCTCAATCTTGGCCTCTCTGAATTATTGGTATCTTCAATTGTTTGGTCTTCGAAGAATACAACGTCTCTACTTTGATCAACCTTCTTGTTAATTGGATACCAGGGTCAGTATCCAAATTCATCATAGGCTGAATGATGGTAGATACACTCTTTTGTCTTTCATCAAGCTTAGTTCTCTCATCTTTGGGGATGTGCACAAATTCCTTGCACCCTAACATCTTGAGATGATTGTATGAAGCCCTCTTGCCCATCCAAAGTTCCTATGGGATGGATTCATTCAAAGAAATTGATGGCGTGAGGTTGACAATGTCAACCACGGCCATTATAGCTTCTCCCCAAAATGATTTAGGTAACCTAGCATGAGAAAGCATACAACGAACTTTGTGTTCAATGGTTCAATTCATTATCTCAGCAATCCCATTTAATTATGATGTCTTAGGTGGAGTCTTCTTTAGCCTAATGCCATATTTCTTACAATGAGCTTCAAAAGGACCTCTATACTCACCTATATTATCTGATCGTACACACTTGATCTTCCGTCCAGTATCATGCTCGATTAGAGCATGAAATTCTCTGAAGGCATCAAGCACCTGATCCTTTGATTTTAACAGGTGTAACCATACTTCCTAGAATGATCATCAATAAAGGTGATAAAATGTAAAGCACCACCCATGGATCTCTTAAACATCGAACACACATCAGTGTGCACGAGGTCTAGAATGTTCTTTTTCCTTGTGGGTAGAGAATATCTTTAGAAAACAACTTTGTGTTGTTTTCAAGCTAAACAATGAGCACAAGGATAATGTGGCGTACCTTTCATGTTAGGGAGGAGTTGTTTTCGAGCGAGTATGTGAAGAACCTCCTCACTGATGTGCCCAAGTTATTTATGCCATGTGTCCATTGAAAAGAGTGCTAGAGCTAGATCAACTATATGGATAGATATGCAGAAGCTGTGGTATATATATATATACATACATATTATGTTTATACAATAATTATGCAAGTAAAACTTTGATAAACTTAATATATCAATATCATAGATAAATAATATGTAAATGCAGTAAAGTAAATGATACCAGGAATTTTTATATTGGTTCGGAGCACCGTCCTACATCCAGTCCCAGACTTCTTTTGGCTTTTCGCTAGCAACGCCCTCACTTTACCCGGAGGAACAAGTTTAAAACACACTCGCGCACCAACAACGAGCACACCCACGCACCAACAACGAGATTTCATGCCTGAGCAAAATTAACAGGATTTCAAAAATACAATAAGAGTTTTGACTTCTGATTGTGTTCTGAGTAACATTGATTAGTCAACAGTTTGAGTACACCCTTCCTATAATTTTATCCTCAAATATTGAATGTGTATGTGAAGATTGAAGGAAGTATATTTCTTGTTGATTCAAGAAATATGAAATAAATTCAATGATTCAAAAGTAATTTGAGTTTTCAGAAAGCTTTTAGAGTGCAAGAATATTCAGAAATAAAGATAAAAAATTAGAAGAAGAATCAGGTGATTTGGAAATCAAGTTTTTGATGAATATGTAATAGTTGAAGAGTAGTAACCTTTCACGAAGAATTCTGATGAAAAGAAACAACCATTTCTATTCAGAAATGAATAGGAATCTCTTCATGAAAGGAGAGACCTTTCAGAAAAATGACCGTTATTGTCGAGTCAGTCGACTGGTCAAAAATTCACTAGTCAACTAGTTGAAACTTTAGTACGTATATATATATATATATATATATATATATTTGAATTATACACAAGAGGCCGGAATTAGCCATTTGCCTTACCAATCGACTAGTTTTTTTTGTACCAGTCGACTGGTTAAGGTTAAAAACCAGTTTCTAACACCTTATGTGCCATTAAATTATATATATATATATATATATATATATATATAATGTGTTTTGGGTATTTGTGTTATAATATACGAGGATAGATTTTTACAAGATTCTAACACAACTAAACACAATTAAATATATACTAACTAACTCTTCAATCGATCTTCATTTCTTTGTTGTCGTGAATCAAATATCTCATGAATCAACATTCTCCCCCTTTTTGATTTATGACAACCTCTTGCAATCTTGTAGAAAGGTTCATTTTCTCCTCCTGAATGTATGCTTACATAATCTTATCTCCCCTTGAATATATGGCTTCCTGCAGCAATTTGTTAGTGTATATACTTACCATTCCCCCCCCCCCCCTCTCCCTTTGTCATCGATTAAAAAGAACATTGACATGATAAGTAATAATAATTGATCATAATAGAGAACATAACTAGATAATACATAGAGTTCACAAGTACGTACTACTAAATATTCATAAGCCAAAATAAAGGGAGTTTAAAAAACCATATGGGACTATCTACTATATGTCTCATAAAAATCATAGATTGATTTACGAAAAGTATACTGTTCTCTTTCTCCCTTTGAAATAATGATAACTAATAAGGAGTTTGTGCATAGTTCATGGATTAAATTATAGGAAAATTAAAGCATACATGAACTAGTTATATATGCATGACTTGTGATTTAAGTAAATCATCACGGGTTTAATATCAAAAAGATCATGACATATAGTAATAATTTTATTTCTATCTTTAATCCACCATATTATAGCATAGAGATGGTAATATAGTGTCATTTAATATTGTATTATGCCATAGTCTATATCTTGAATGATGTAACGGCCCCGGATTCCGCCCGACCCGATCGATCGCAAAATCGACTAAGACCGTTCAAAACCCGAGTACGTTAACTTTGGGAATACAACAACATCAGAACAATAACAGCAGACTTTTATAAACATTTCAATAATGTTACATCAGAGTACAGAATATCAGAGTACATCGAATAAAATTACAGCGGAAGATAAATTACAACAAATTATAATACAATACAGTGCAGCGGAAATAAAATAGACACAGCGGAAGACAATTATGCTCTGGACACAGCTTTAAGCTTCAATCCAGAATTCTGCACAAGAGATAAAGACCTGTAGACAAACTACTCGACTGCCCGTGTGGAAAAGAGGGCACCCGAGTTTGCAAAGGTGGAAACAAACAATGGGTCAGTCATGGGACTGGTGTGAGAATTCTTAACTAATTTAACTAACAGTAATAAGGCAAATCCAAAGACTATGCCACTAACGCGGAACGGGTTTATTCCAATGGATTGTCGTGCATAAATTAAAGTAAATCGTTAAACAACGCAATAATTTTTAGAAAAATGAAACCATTATAAGACCCAAGTCCCATCACACAATGCAACGCAAACCGGAGGATAGGGTTTTACCTTATAATGGTCAAAAGATGCTTGATACGATAAAAAAATGGGTTTGATATTAATACTAGTGTATATAAGTTTCAAAAATAGTTCAATCATAATGTATCAATCATAGACGACATAGTACCCCATCCTACTATGTCGCCATACTAGTTCTACAATCACCGCATGAGGTCGTATTAGAAATTGGGTTTCCATCATGAGTCAAGGCTAGGGAGGAGCTCCTTACCGATTCGAGACACTCTAGCTAATGTCTCAGGATCCCCCGCAGTGAACCCTTGGAAAGCTGCAGGGTCGGTCCACACATACAGCTTCGTGGATTGGCAATTCCTGAACACACGTTTCCCGATCCTATATGACCTATCATCCGAGGCGCCTTATTCCATCATCCACATAAGTAAAATATCAGCCAGTTTAAGCACTGACACTACATCTAGCTAGAAAGAAACATGTTGCTCTCCCTGCGTTCCCTTCTCCCGTTTTAGACTCCACCGGGTTGTGAGACTCGCGAGGTAACATTATAACCACAAGGCCTGCTTTTCAACAAAGCCTTGATCATCTTCATCTTAGCGTGTCACGTTGACAATTCACGCTATGCGATTGATAACTATTAATACACAACCTCTAAGGGCGTTAAGCAAGAGAATGAATTCTCCGCCGCCAACGGTCGTATATTAATAGAAATCAATTTACATAGAACAAAATTCAACGTCAGACACACATTCCATTTATAAGCTTATGCTCTGGGTCTGAGCGAAAGCCAAATCCGTACAAATCAACACTACGTCCGGATAACTACCATCTTAGCCCCGTCTTGGGAGCAAATCAATCAAGGGCCTCAACACTAGCTATCCATTCGATGTGAAGACCGTCGGTCTTCAATCGTCGTCTTCAATTCTTCGAGCGTCGTATCATTATTTGGAATGAGAGTAAACTCGGACTTTCCAAAAAATCTTCGCATATATAAATTTGAAAACAATTTCATATCGTTAATTTTTTTATAATTTGTAATGAAATGTATTTTATTACACTATATCTTGCTAACCACAAATATTCTTATTTATCCAATATTGATACATATCATCATGCACAACAATGTTTTCATTTTCAATTACCATACATATCCTATACACAAAATGTATATTTTGCTTTCAATTTCCGATTTTACACAAAAATTGTATATTTCGTGTATCATTCCAACCACAACAAAAATAGGTATTTTTGGTGTTTCATTTTCATTACAACAAAAATGAATATTTTTGTACGTCACTTATAATTTAACAAAAATAAGTATTGTTGTGTCATTTCAATTTCTAACAAAATGCAATATATCTTGGTGTCAACTTCAATTCTACAAAAATAATAACTTTGTTAATCTTTTAATGAAATCTAATTCATTTAAAACTAAATTTCCATCGTTATAATTTTCATTGAAAATCTATTTACACAAAACTGTAAGTTTCACTTACATTAAAACTAATTTCATGACAAGGAAATTTTCTTCTCTAATTCTTTTTACATGGAAATGTGATTTTATCCTTAAATCTTAATTACATGAAAATGTACTTTTTTTTCTTAAATCTTAATTCTTATTCATATTAAACATGTAAACTTTTCTTTTTAATCTAATTTACATTTAAAATGTAAGTTATTTCTATAATCTAATTACATTAAGAATGTAAACTTCTTTCTACATTAACTTGATTACCTAAGATGTAATTTCTCCTTTATCTTAATTTACATGATAAATGTAAATTCTCCACTTTCAACCTAATTCACATGCAGATTGACTTAATTACACAAAAATGAAATTTTATGTTCTCTTACTTAATTACATAGAAAAAAATGAATTTTCCTTCTAATCCTTATTTACATTAAGAAAATGTAAAACTTTTCTAATCCTTATCTTATTACATTAAAAATGTAACTTTCTTTTATAACAAACTTGGAGGTGAAAATATTCATTTCATTATTAACACATAACGGTGTGAAAATAACGTCATTTTCTAATTTATCCATTTGTATTCTAATATGGGCCAGACCTCTCACATTAGGCCTGCAACTTGTGGATGCTGGATAGGCCGGTTGGTTCCGGGCAGACTTATCCCACAAGTTGGGCTTAACCTCGTGTCTTGACAAATTTGTATTTGCGCACTTGGACCTCTCACATTAGGCCCAACATTTGTGGCTGCTGGATATGCCGGTCGGGTCCGAGCAAACTTCCACCACAAATATGACCTAACCTCGTGTCCAAGTACAATTTTAGTTAATAATTATAATTGTTCTGCTAAAAATATTATTTTACATGACTCTTCTTAACAAAATTGATGTTTCTAATTCACGTGCCATTCTTTAATAAAAGTGATGAACTCTAATGTCATATAAAGAGGATATTTATATGGAAACATATTTTCTATGAATCCTAATGACCTTTTTAATCTAATGACCTTCTAGTTTTAATGACATTATAATTTAATGACATTTTAATCTAGTAATATTCTAGTTTTAATGACATTCTAATTTAATGACATTTTCAATAATTGACATTATAATATTTTAACATGAAGGGCAAGTTTATCCTACCCTAGATGCCAATTTCAAATTTTCATAAAATTGACAAACTAAATTCCACATAAGTGACAAATTAATTTTTACATAAATGACAAATTCAATTTAAACATAGATGACAAATTTATCTTACATAACATATTTCTAATAAAAGTGGCAGGTCTATCCTAATTAAACATTTTTGACTAAAATGATATTTCCTAACTAAAATGATATGTTTAACACAACATGGTATATACTTACAAAAATGTTGTTTAATTAGCACAGATATTTTTCATATACGATAAGAATATTTTTTTTTTAAATGACACTCTATTCTAATGGTACTTCTAAATAAATGAGGTTTTTAGCCTACATATACCTTAACCAAAAATGTTATTTTTAATTCTAATGCGGATTTCATAACAAGAAAGTTATTTTGATTCTAATGCGACATTTCATAACAATGATAGTTCTAACATCGCTAACATTCTATAAAAATGATTACTTAATTTTATTGGAAAAAAATTATTCAACAAAAATGAATGTTTTCTATGTTTTAACAATCTTAATATTTCATGTTAACATAAAAAAAATTAAAAACTTTTCCATCCATACCTGTTGACATAAAAGAGTGATCTTTGTGTTAAAAACTTCTTCTAACAATATATGTTTTATTTGGAATTGACCATTTTATTTAAATTCAACAAAGTTACAACAAAAGAATAAGTTCTTTTATCATAAACTTTTATTCAAAACAGTACTACATAAAGATATAACCTTTAATGTAAAATCTTTATATTTAAACAAAAGTATAAATAAAACAAAATCTTTAATGCCCATACTTCTTATTGTAATGAATTTACAATAAAAATACTAAGTTTCATTTCAGCTCTTTTATTTACAAATGAAATGTAAATAAAAGTGATTTTACAAATTTACCTTTTTATTTACAAAAAGGATATAAATAAAAAAGTATAAAATAAGTTTGCCTTTTTGTTTACACATAAAATGTAAATAAAAGTATGTTTTCTAAATTCGCCTTTTTATTTTGTAAACAAAAATATAATTTAAAAAAAATGAATAAATAAATCTGACAACGAAATAATTTGCCTTGATTTGGCAAATTGATTACAACTCTGTACTTAACATGATATACAATTCTAATGTTAACATAATTTAATTATTCTTGATTTGCTAAACATGACCATTTCAAATAAATTATATTTTAACAAATTCAATAACAAATCATAACAAAATTGATATTGTAAATTGGATAAAAAAAATTAACCTAATCAAATTCACAAAACAAAAAAATATTTTAATTAGATTAAAATTCTGGTTTAATCTAAATTACCAACGCGGTGTTTTATATCGGATCCATACAGATCTAAGCAATAAAATGACAGATCTACACAATTCAATACAATCCATCAGAATAATCAGCACAATACATCACAGCACAGATCACACAATTAATTATTTAACAAAATAAAATAATTAATTAAATAAATAAAATTGTGAAAATCAGAGATTCTCACATTGATTTTACTTCGTTTAAAATTGTAGAAAGCTCCAAAACGCACCACCACCGAAGGCCTTAACCGCCGATCGACATAGCCTACGTCGAAGCCCCGAGCTTCGTCTCCTACCACCATGAATCGTTCCCAATTCGAAGCCCCTTCGCTATTGAAACTCGCGTCGAACACGTTGGCTTTGGGCCCAAATTCGAGCAACTCCTTTCAACAAACTTGATCTTGTCCGTACGATTACGAAGATCTCGATTTGCTCTTGCTTTTCCGTTCATTAAATTTTGATTGTTCATGATTGGATTGAAAGAATTTTAAAAGAGAAAATCGGAGCTTTTCAGCCCTAGAATGATGGAGACAGCGGTTACTATTCTGATTAAGGTTTTGTAACATAAGGGTATATATATATTAATACTTTTTAATTATTTAATTCCCCTTTTAATTTCAAAAAAATTGTTATCATACACTTACGTTTTGGTATATTAAAGGGGAAAGATCAATTATACATTATGACATATGAAAATGTAAAGTGTAATTATGCTCCTTGGATATTGCAAATCAATTAATTTCCCTATATGCAAAGCTTAGACTCCGTTTGAATAAATGTTGTGAACCACTAATAAATGTCATTTATACAGTTTCTATTATTGTTCTAACCAAGTTTTTTTTATTTACTTATATTTGAATGCAAATTCCAATATACAATATAACATTTAATTAATTAATGTCATCAATTGTATTTAGTTTGGTTTTATGAAAAAAAACTTACCAACATTGAATTCTAACTTTCAAATGAAATGAATTACTATATATATTTATTTCTAGCAGTAAATTACTTATAACCTAATTCACAGAAAGAAATTGAAGGTGCATGTGTTATGTGAAAATAAATTGGAAATTATGAAACATAAAAAGAAGGCTATATATATATATATATATATATATATATATATATATATATTAGTAAGGAAGGGGGGAGAGAGAGACTTGTAAGTGCATATATTAAAATGTAGCATGTGTTTTGATAATTTGACTTAAAAAGGGTGTAAAATGAAGAAGTAAAGAGAGGCAACAATGTTTAAAATATGAGGGAGATGAATGAATGCATGCATATTTATGTTAAATATATTTGTCTTTCCTGATCTTGAAAAGACATGCGCATAAATTTATGCCAAATCCATTGGCATTCACTTCTCCCTTAATTGTTTTCTCAACATTATCATTTATTTCTTCCAAACACTTTTGAAATTCAAAATTAAAATTATTAATGAGGTGTAGGGTAGAAAACTTTCCCTACACTGTGAACCTTAGTTTAGAACAACGATAAAATTTTCTTTCTTAATATATATTACTTTTCAATTTTCAAATATATAATATTAATGTTTCAGTATTTAATGAACTTATTCAAAAATTCAAAAGAAAAACATATGAGAGAGAAAACGGGAATGTAATTAATGTTTGATCTATTGTATAATGCCAATTGTTAGAAAGTTTATAACTTCGTTTGCATGTACATGTTAGTATTTAATAAATGTACATTTTCTACCTATAACATTTTCTTACACAATGAATCTCTTTTAATAATTTATTTACATTAAACACATTTTCAAACAATGAATCTCTTTTACATTAAAAATATATATATATATATTTTAAATGTAAACATATCTAATCAAACTTTAATCTTTTTATACCTTAAAAATATAATGTTTAATGTAAACATATTCCAATCAAAGTTTAATCTTTTTATTCTTTTTATTTTTTATAAACAACAACACTGTGAATTTTCACGTTAGCATATTTTCATTTATAACCTACACATTATTTTCAATCAATAAATTTTATTACACGCAAATTGTATACGCTCCGTATTTACATTAAAAAGAACATATTTAATTTTTCAAAATAAATTATTTTAAACAACCAAAACTCATTAAAATAACTTAAAATAAATTTTTACCCCAAAATTCAGGGTTGTTACAGTCTCCCCCACTTAAAAACTTTTCTTCCTCGAAAAGGAACGAAGGTAAAAATTGTTTATTAAACAACTAAATTAATTTTTTTTTCTTTTTTTATTGTTATAGGTTTCAATAATTTTATTAGTTGATTAACTTTTCAAATATATATAACTTTTATATATTAAAAATCATATTTTCAAAAATTGGATTATATATATAATCAAAAATACGCTAATTATAAACTTGGCACTCTCAACTCATTCTAGGGCATTACTAACCCCATCTCTAATTAGTTCTCTCATTCTAGGATACTGCTAATCTTATCTCTAATGAGTATTCTTATTGGATATTACTAATCCAATCTCTGATGAGTCTTTTGTTCAGTTCTAATGAGTTGTATCCCAAAGATTTGAGCTAACCAAAGCTCTGATACCAACTGTAACGACCCCGGATTCTGCCCTCCCCGATCGATCGCAAAATCGACTAAGACCGTTCAAAATCCGAGTACGTTAACTTTGGAAATACAGCAACATCAGAACAATAACAGAAGACTTTTATAAACATTTCAATAATGTTACATCAGAGTACAGAATATCAGAGTACATCGAATAAAATTACAGCGGAAGATAAATTACAACAAATTATAATACAATACAGTGCAGCGGAAATAAAATAGATACAGCGGAAGACAACTATGCTCTGGACACAGCTTTAAGCTTCAATCTAGAATCCTGCTCAAGAGATAAAGACCTGTTGACAAACTACTCGACTGCCCGTGTGGAAAAGAGGGCACCCGAGTTTGCAAAGGTGGAAACAAACAACGGGTTAGTCATGGGACTGGTGTGAGAATTCTTAACTAATTTAACTAATAGTAATAAGGCAAATCCAAAGACCATGCCGCTAAAGCGGAACAGGTTTATTCCAATGGATTGCCGTGCATAAATTAAAGTAAATCGTTAAACAACGCAATGCTTTTTAGAAAAATGAAACCGTTATAAGACCCAAGTCCCATCACACAATGCAACGCAAACCGTAGGATAGGGTTTTACCTTATAATGGTCAAAAGATGCTTGATACGATAAAAAAACGGGTTTGATATTATTACTAGTGTATATAAGTTTCAAAAACAGTTCAATCATAATATATCAATCATAGACGGCAAAGTACCCCATCCTACTATGTCGCCATACTAGTTCTACAATCAAAACCGCATGAGGTCGTATTGGAAATTGGGTTTCCATCATGAGTCAAGGCTAGGGAGGAGCTCCTTACCGATTCGAGACACTCTAGCTAATGTCTCAGGATCCCCCGCAGTGAACCCTTGAAAAGCTGCAGGGCCGGTCCACACATACAGCTTCGTGGATTGGCAATTCCTGAACACACGTTTCCCGATCCTATAGGACCTATCATCCGAGGCGCCTCATTCCATCATCCACATAAGTAAAATATCACCCAGTTTAAGCACTGACACTACTTCTAGTTAGAAAGAAACATGTTTCTCTCCCTGCGTTCCCTTCTCCCGTTTTAGACTCCACTGGGTTGTGAGGCTCGCGAGGTAACGTTATAACCACAAGGCCTGCTTTTCAACAAAGCCTTGATCATCTTCATCTTAGCGTGCCACGTTGACAATTCACGCTATGCGATTGATAACTATTAATACACAACCTCTAAGGGCGTTAAGCAAGAGAATGAATTCTCCGCCGCCAACGGTCGTATATTAATAGAAATCAATTTACATAGAACAAAATTCAACGTCAGACACACATTCCATTTATAAGCTTATGCTCTGGGTCTGAGCGAAAGCCAAATCCGTACAAATCAACACTACGTCCGAATAACTACCATCTTAGCCCCGTCTTGGGAGCAAATCAATCAAGGGCCTCAACACTAGCTATCCATTCGATGTGAAGATCGTCGGTCTTCAATCGCCGTCTTCAATTCTTCGAACGTCGTATCATTATTTGGAATGAGAGTAAACTCGGACTTTCCAAATAATCTTCGCATATATAAATTTGAAAACAATTTCATATCGTTAATTTTTTTATAATGTGTAATGAAATGTATTTTATTACACTATATCTTGCTAACTACAAATATTCTTATTTATCCAATATTGATACATATCATCACGCACAACAATGTTTTCATTTTCAATTACCATACATATCCTATACACAAAATGTATATTTTGCTTTCAATTTCCGATTTTACACAAAAATTGTATATTTCGTGTATCATTCCAATCACAACAAAAATAGGTATTTTTGGTGTTTCATTTTCATTACAACAAAAATGAATATTTTTGTACGTCATTTATAATTTAACAAAAATAAGTATTGTTGTGTCATTTCAATTTCTAATAAAATGCAATATATCTTGGTGTCAACTTCAATTCTACAAAAATAATAACTTTGTTAATCTTTTAATGAAATCTAATTCATTTAAAACTAAATTTCCATCGTTATAATTTTCATTGAAAATCTATTTACATAAAAATGTAAGTTTCACTTACATTAAAACTAATTTCATGACAAGGAAATTTTCTTCTCTAATTTTGTTTACATGGAAATGTGATTTTATCCTTAAATCTTAATTACATGAAAATGTAATTTTTTTTACTTAAATCTTAATTCTTATTCATATTAAACATGTAAACTTTTCTTTTTAACCTAATTTACATTAAAAATGCAAGTTATTTCTGTAATCTAATTAATTAAGAATGTAAACTTCTTTCTACTTTAACTTGATTACCTAAGATGTAATTTCTCCTTTATCTTAATTTACATGATAAATGTAAATTCTCCACTTTCAACCTAGTTCACATGAAGATTGACTTAATTACACAAAAATGAAATTTTATGTTCTCTTACTTAATTACATAGAAAAAAATGAATTTTTCTTCTAATCCTCATTTACATTAAGAAAATGTAAAACTTTTCTAATCCTTATCTTATTACATTAAAAATGTAACTTTCTTTTTTAACAAACTTGGAGGTGAAAATATTCATTTCATTATTAACACATAACGGTGTGAAAATAACGTCAATTTCTAATTTATCAATTTATATTCTAATATGGGCCAGACCTCTCACATTAGGCCTGCAACTTGTGGATGCTGGATAGGCCGGTTGGTTCCGGGCAGACTTATCCCACAAGTTGGGTTTAACCTCGTGTCTTGGCCAAATTTGTATTTGCGCACTTGGACCTCTCACATTAGGCCCAACATTTGTGGCTGCTGGATATGCCGGTCGGGTCCGGGCAGAGTTCCACCACAAATGTGACCTAACCTCGTGTCCAAGTACAATTTTAGCTAATCATTATAATTGTTCTACGAAAAATATTATTTTACATGACACTTCTTAACAAAATTGATGTTTTTAATTCACGTGCCATTCTTTAATAAAAGTGATGAACTCTAATGTCATATAAAGAGGATATTTATATGGAAACATATTTTCTATGAATCCTAATGACCTCTTTAATCTAATGACCTTTTAGTTTTAATGACATTATAATTTAATGACATTTTAATCTAGTAATATTCTAGTTTTAATGACATTCTAATTTAATGACATTTTCAATAAATGACATTATAATATTTTAACATGAAGGGCAAGTTTATCCTAACCTAAATGCCAATTTCAAATTTTCATAAAATTGACAAACTAAATTCCACATAGATGACAAATTAATTTTTACATAAATGACAAATTAATTTTTACATAAATGACAAATTCAATTTAAATATAGATGACAAATTTATCTTACATAACATATTTCTAATAAAAGTGGCATGTCTATCCTAATTAAACATTTTTGATAAAATGATATTTCCTAACTAAAATGATATGTTTAACACAACATGGTATATACTTACAAAAATGCTGTTTAATTAGCACAAATATTTTTCATATACGATAAGAATATATTTTTTTCCAAATGACACTCTATTCTAATGGCACTTCTAAATAAATGAGGTTTTTAGCCTACATATACCTTAACCACAAATGTTATTTTTTAATTCTAATGCGGATTTCATAACAAGAAAGTTATTTTGATTCTAATGCGACATTTCATAACAATGATAGTTCTAACATCGCTAACATTCTATAAAAATGATTACTTAGTTTTATCGAAAAAAAAATTATTCAACAAAAATGAATGTTATCTATGTTTTAACAATCTTAATATTTCATGTTAACATAAAAAAAAACTTTTCCATCCATACCTGTTGACATAAAAGAGTGATCTTTGTGTTAAAAACTTCTTCTAACAATACATGTTTTATTTGGAATTGACCATTCTATTTAAATTCAAAACAGTAATACATAAAGATATAACCTTTAATGTAAAATCTTTATATTTAAATAAAAGTATAAATAAAACAAAATCTTTAATGCCCATACTTCTTATTGTAATGAATTTACAATAAAAATACTAAGTTTCATTTCTGCTCTTTTATTTACAAATGAAATGTAAATAAAAGTGATTTTACAAATTTGCATTTTTATTTACAAAAAGGATATAAATAAAAATGTATAAAATAAGTTTGCCTTTTTGTTTACACATAAAATGTAAATAAAAGTATGTTTTCTAAATTCGCCTTTTATATAATTTAAAAAAAAATGAATAAATAGATCTGACAACGAAATAATTTGCCTTGATTTGGCAAATTGATTACAACTCTATACTTAACATGATATACAATTCTAATGTTAACATAATTTAACGATTCTTGATTTGCTAAACATGACCATTTCAAATAAATGATATTTTAACAAATTCAATAACAAATCATAACAAAATTGATATTGTAAATTGGATAAAAAAAAAATTAACCTAACCAAATTCACAAAACAAAAAATATATTTTAATTAGATTAAAATTCTGGTTTAATCTAAATTACCAACACGGTGTTTTATATCGGATCCATACAGATCTAAGCAATAAAATGACAAATCTACACAGTACAATGCAATGCAATTCAATACAATCCATAGAACAATCGGCACAATACATCACAGCACAGATCACACAATTAATTATTTAACAAAATAAAATAATTAATTAAATAAATTAAATTGTGAAAATCAGAGATTCTCACATTGATTTTACTTCGTTTAAAATTGTAGAAAGCTCCAAAACGCACCACCACCGAAGGCCTTAACCGCCGATCGACATAGCCTATGTCGAAGTCCCGAGCTTCATCTCCTACTACCATGAATCGTTCCCAATTCGAAGTCCCCTTCGCTATTGAAACTCGCGTCGAACACGTTGGCTTTGGGCCCAAATTCGAGCAACTCCTTTCACCAAACTTGATCTTGTCCGTATGATTACGAAGATCTCGATTAGCTCTTGCTTTTCCATTCATTAAATTTTGATTGTTCATGATTGGATTGAAAGAATTTTAAAAGAGAAAATCGGAGCTTTTCAGCCCTAGAATGATGGAGACGGCTGTTACTATTCTGATTAAGGTTTTGTAACATAAGGGTATATATATATATATATATTAATACTTTTTAATTATTTAATTCCCCTTTTAATTTCAATAAAATTGTTATCATACACTTACGTTTTGATATATTAAAGGGGAAAGATCAATTATACATTATGACATATGAAAATGTAAAGTGCAATTATGCTCCTTAGATATTGCAAATCAATTAATTTCCCTATATGCAACGCTTAGACTCCGTTTGAATAAATGTTGTGAACCACTAATAAATGTCATTTATACAGTTTCTATTATTGTTCTAACCGAGTCTTTTTATTTACTTATATTTGAATGCAAATTCCAATATACAATATAACATTTAATTAATTAATGTCATCAATTGTATTTAGTTTAGTCTTATGAAAATTAACTTACCAACATTGAATTCTAACTTTCAAACAAAATGAATTACTATATATATATTTTTCTAGCAGTAAATTACTTATAACCTAATGCACATAAAGAAATTAAAGGTGCATGTGTTATGTGAAAATAAATTGGAAATTATGAAACATAAAAAGAAGGCAACATTTATATATATATATTAGTAAGAAAGGGGAGAGAGAACTTGTAAGTGCATATATTAAAATGTAGCATGCGTTTTGATAATTTGACTTAAAAAGGGTGTAAAATGAAGAAGTAAAGAGAGGCAACAATGTTTGAAATATGAGGGAGATGAATGAATGCATGCATATTTATGTTAAATATATTTGTCTTTCCTGATCTTGAAAAGGCATGCGCATGAATTTATGCCAAATCCATTGGCATTCACTTCTCCCTTAATTGTTTTCTCAACATTATCATTTATTTCTTCCAAACAATTTTGAAATTCAAAATTAAAATTATTAATGAGGTGTGGGGTAGAAAAATTTCCCTACACTGTGAACCTCAGTTTAGAACGATGATAAAATTTTCTCTCTTAATATATATTACTTTTCAATTTTCAAATATATAATATTAACGTTTCAGTATTTAACGAACTTATTCAAAAATTCAAAAGAAAAACATAGGAGAGAGAAAATGGGAATGTAATTAATGCTTGATCTATTGTTTAATGCCAATTGTTAGAAATTTTATAACTTTGTTTGCATGTACATGTTAGTATTTAATAAATGTACATTTTCTACCTATATCATTTTCTTACACAATGAATCTCTTTTAATGATTTATTTAAATTAAACACATTTTCAAACAATGAATCTCTTTTACATTAAATATATATATAAATATATATTTTAAATGTAAACATATCTAATCAAACTTTAATCTTTTTATACCTTAAAAACATAATGTTTAATGTAAACATATTCCCATCAAAGTTTAATCTTTTTATTCTTTTTATTTTTTATAAACAACAACACTGTGAATTTTCACGTTAGCATATTTTTATTTATAACCTACACGTTATTTTCAATCAATAAATTTTATTACACGCAAATTGTATACGCTCCGTATTTACATTAAAAAGAATATATTTATTTTTTCAAAATAAATTATTTTAAACAACCAAAACTCATTAAAATAACTTAAAATAAATTTTTACCCCCAAAATTCAGGGTTGTTACAAATGAGTAATAGATTAAATACAAAAAAAAATAGAATCTTTCCTCTCTATATATACTTTTCCTATTAATATGACCTCCCCTTGCTGATATGATTTTAAATTTTTTTTTTCATAAAAAGGAGGATGAATATCAATAGGTATAATATAGGGTTCTAACTTATGAAGAAGAGTTGGATTTTAAAAATGAGATATAAAATAAACAATTACCAGATTCTCTGATTTAGTTTTGAGTTTTGTTTCCAAAGATATTAGAGATACTGAAATAACCTCCTTTTTGTTGTGGTGTACCTACAACAAATATTGTACATACACTTTTGGTACCCGCTTCCTCCGTTAGTGTCCAGGGGTTAGATGAAAGGTAACCATACCCAAGAGGGTTTAATGGAACCTTTAAAGGTAAATTTTTCATTATTAACTACTGAATCAAAATAATCGTTGTAACACCCCGTATTTTTGGTGGTCAAATATTTTATTTAATTTATTATTTTGAATATTATATTTGAAATATTAAAGGTTTTAATATTTAATTCGTTATTAAAACGAAGTTTGAACGTTATATATTTATATAATTATAAATAGAGCTCGAAATCTCGCAGCATTTCGTAAAATGGAGTTTTGAACTTCAATTGGATATACAGGATCCGATATAAGTCGGATTTCTGTGAATCAAGAAACACTGGAATCGTGTTGATTATAATTTTCATACGGAAGAGAAAAATTCAGATTTCGTATTATAGTTTGTTAGTTATGGCCAAATCAAAATTTAAAATAGTCGTTATGGAAATTGTTATTAAAAATATAGGCCTTTAAAATAGCGATTGTGCAAACGGACTCCGTTTTCGATGAAATTAGTTTTATTGGAACTTATCGTTAAACTATTGTAAGAAAATCAAATTTGCATGGCAAACCGATGTCGTATGTGACCACAATAGCCGTAAACGCCCGTTCATTTTATATAGCGCGTAATTAAATTAATGCAATTCAATAAAGAGATATTTGAGTGTAACTTGAGCAGACGATCGAATTAAGCCACGAAACTAGTTTCGTTGAGTTCGTCTCGTCGATTAGAGTCAGGATAGTTATATAGTTTGTTATTTTTGGAGACTGGGTAATTTGGTGTCAAAAATGGCATTGCGGTGCGTATAAAAATAGCCTACCGAGAAAACAGTCTCAGAATGCGAAACTGGTGTCGTTGGGTTCGTATTTATTAATTATTATAGGATTTCAAAGTTTCAAGTTGATTTGATTTATCTAGTGATCACGGAAAATTTAAACGCGTGTTTTTCATTGGTTTTATAAAGGAATTTTTTTCAAACGATGTCGGATTTCGACAAAACCTATCCCATTAGGTTTGGGATATTTTTCTATGCTAGGATTAGCCTTTTTATCAGAAAACAGAAATCGTTTGTAGTGGTTTTTATCAATTACTTCACGACGAAGTTTGGTGTAATAATATAATATTGAACCAAGACCCTATATATACCCCATGTTCTGAAAACCCTCGTCAAATACTCTTGTCTGGTCAACATGAAACAAAGCCGCCACTCAAACATAATCAGCGAACCAAATCTTGCGATCTCTCCTTCTAATTTTATTCCGATTCTTTTATCCAATCCAAATTCCTCCAATACAAAATCGAAGAGGGGACTAAAGCCTAACATCTGAACGGTCATGATCGTTTCCCGTTTGAAGATGAGGCCGGAATTGGGTTCTAAAGTGGCGTCAGTTTTGGCGGTTTTGCCGATGAACGGTGGGGCTGTGGTTGTGGAGGATCAAGGCGAAGGTCGGGGAGGGTCATACGGTTATTCCGGTGATTTCAGATCGACACCCGGTGTTCTGGAAGTGAGTGCGGTGGTTTGTAGATGGATGGGCTGTGTGGCACTTGCAGCGAAGGAGAGGGACGGTACCTGAAGTGAACTCGATGGTAGCGCGGGTTCCCTGTTGGAGCAGGATACATGAAGGACTTAGGATGAACGAAAGTAAGAGGAGAAGTAAATTTCGATCAGTCAGTTTCCCATTAACAATGAATTACCGATTTAAAACAATAAATTAGTTCAAGTATATGTTAATTGAGGGATTAAATAGCTAGTTTAATCATGCAGATATGTTTGAACGAGATGAGGAAACCAGAATTTTTGGTCGATCTGGCTTATAAAAAGGTAAGGAGAAATTAATTAATTATACTTAAATTTATTTAGGATTTTTAATTTGGTTAGAAGTTAATTAAAATGGTATTGGTATTGTTAATTAGTTTGCACAGGACGTAGCAAAGTTATCTGAGAAACGAGGTGATAAGGGTTTGAAAGAAGCATGGTAAAATGCAAAATAGTTGGAACCAAAGTAAGGATTTTCGGCCAAGATTTGAAGATGAAATAGTAATTATCGATAATACTTAATTATTTAAAAAGTTAATTAGTTTCAAAAATAAACTGTATATTTATAACGGTGGTAATTGATGTATATGTTATCAGAATTGGTCCAGACAAGGAGCAATGGAATAGTGGAAATTAATACTATATCTGGACCTACTCGGATAAAGTCAGAAAGGACTGGAATCCTCGGTTAAATTAAGCACTTGTTTAATTTAACTGAAAACCCAAATTTTATTAAGCGACAAAAGGAATCAAATCAAGGTGAGTTAAACTCACTCAGTTTTACCCATTTATATTTTATATAAATTGGGTTTTGATTTTGTGTATTCTGCTTGCCAATGGTTGACTGTTTGCTAATTATATATTAATTTGCTGATTTAACTGATGAAATTAAACTGTCATTTAATTTCAGTGAAATACCAAATCGTTATTTTAACGAAATTGGATCCAATGAAGGTAACTTAGCTCATTGGTCACGTTCATAAAATAAACGTGTTTTGTTTGAATTGTGTGAACTGATGGAAATGTTCCATTGGTTGGTTGATATAAAATAGTTGCTATTTATTATTATATATCAGTTAAATGAAATGGAATGATCTGTTTGGAGATAACCATTTGAATACAGGGAAGAACAGGTTGGAAGGATCCAACGGGATTCCTCAAATATATTATTTATTTTCATATTATCGTATATGAACTGATCTGATGGGTGATTGATTTGATTGTTGATTATTGACTGAAAACTTAACATCTGTTTTAGTTTAAACCAATGGACGGTATTGGTTGGGTATTTGGCCAGTATATGGCCTATAAAATCAATTGGATTATAAATGTTGATTTACCATCAAGTAAATCGACAGAGATGAAGTTATAAAGTTTATTTTATAATTGGATAAAGATTTTGAATTGAATTATATTGAAAATAAGTTTGTAAAAAAGGAAATAAAAGTTTATTATTTGTTAAATTAGTTTATAATTAATTATTAACTGATTTTTATAAAGTAAAGTCATTGTTAAATCAAATTAATAAATATGAGAATAGGAAATTAATCTAATAGTTAATTTGGATAATTGTTTTGTTAAGGAACAATTAAATGGAATTTATATAAATTAATGATATCATTAATTCAAGTAAAGGGAGAACAAAATTGGAATTGGTTATTAAGATAACCGTGGTTTGAGTGAGTAAATCGACCGTTTTAAATTGGGGATGATGATTAAATTAGTGTATTTAAAATAAAATAGTTCAAGGAATATTATTTAAATTTTAATAAGATATTTAAAAAGGGATTTATTATTTATTTTAGTTAATTAAGGAATTAACTATTTTTACAGCAGTTAATGATCGAAGTAAATTTTTATTTTAATTAATAATAATTTAGAAAATTACTTTTTAAATGGAAATTCATTTAAAAGGTAATTGAAGTTGAAACCAAATCCAGTTGAATGGTGAAAGGAGTTCATGAATGGGTTTTATTTTTTTTAAACCCAAAATTGTATAATAATGTTATAAAAGGAATTTAAGCGACCATGATAGCTTAAATTAGATTGATTCAATATTTGAATCAAGTAAAAAGGGAGTTGTGAACATAAAGGGTTTAGACTAAACCAGAATTGATTTAAACAAGGTTTATAAAAGTGATGAGGCGTTATCTCGTTAATTCTAAATTAATGTTACTTAATAATGTGATCAAGTAAAGGTGGGGGATTGAAATAAGAATTTCAAAGCGGGAAATGGTCGAATGGATTAGAAAAGGAATTGGTGGAACTGAATTTGGTAAAGGAAGTGGGTTATCGGATTTTGTAAACAAACCCGAATTATGAAATGAAATTGTTTAAAAAGGTAAAGAGTTAAAAAGTGGTGTTATAAGAAATTACTTAATTATTAAATTAAGGGAAAGTGATTATATACGAGAAAGAGATTTCAAAAAGGTAAGCAGGATTGTGAAACCGTATTTGGAGTAAAATCAGTTAAGTGGAATTGGTGTTGATATTAGAGTGAAATATTGGTTTTTGGATTACAATTAGTATTTGTCTTTAGATATGAACGTTGTTGATCAAGGTCTGAGAGGTATTTAAATAACCCAACTTGAACAACATCAGGATTATCTGAAGATGATATTAGTTGGTAATCGTAAAAGTGGTTAGTGATAATTTATTATTTCCATTAATGAAATAATAATGCAACATTTGGTGGGAATTTGGAAAATATCTAACGAGAAATCCGAAGTAAAGGAAATTAGTAAGAAGGGAAATTATATAAATGAGAATTCCAAAGTAGAGGAAAAATAAAAAGGGTTTGCGTGAAAATATAACGATATTTTCAGGTTAGGAAGGAAATGTAAAGTTGAGTTTTATTCTATACTAATAAATATTAGTTATTGTTTCAAGAACGGAATAAAAGATATTACGTAACGCTGTTACGAATAATAAGTTGAATAGGTTTCCCAAATTTAAATAATAAAGAATGATGTAATAAATGTTTTTAAAGGAGAATTAAGTGGGAATTGAATATGGTTATTTTACTAAGTATTATAGAGAAATGGTTTTGAGAACATTAGTATATAAGAATCAAATATCGTATTTTTAAATAATAAAAGAGTTAGAAGTTTTAATTAAGCAGAAGTGAATTAGTTTGTTTTAATTAAAAGGCCAAGTGATGCTGAATACTGAACCAGTGAACTCATTGGATTGTCATGATTGAAACACTGTTTAATTTGATAGTTAAATCACCGACTATCAAATTTGTCCAATACGATTATTAGTACGGAAAGACCGGTATCGAATATATATTCGAAAACCATTCCTGTAATGTCCCGCAAATCCATTGAAATCTGGGTCGTTACATTCTTCCCTTCTTAAAATAATTTCGTCCCCGAAATTACTAAGGTAGGAAAAATGGCTTAAACCCATTTATTTTCAAACTCACTTATGTTGAAACTAAACTCTTCAAATTTCAACAAATTTAATTCCACCAATACTTTTGGTTTTCATTCATTTAATTTGAATGTTCTACAATCAATACATTCACATCTAATTCATATTCCATTCAAATTGATTTTACTCAATTTATTCATTTCGATCTATTTAACTTGCTTAAGTTAAAATTTTAAAATTTCATAATTCAATTCCCCGGGATTTCATTCCAAATCTTTTCGAAATCACACATACACACACACACACACATATATATATATATATTTATAACCATTTCCAATTCAAAATATTTGAAATTTTCCAAACTATTTGTTTTCTTCCACACAAATTTCCATCAAAAACTTTTCTAAGGCAGCAATCCTTCACTTAAAAACTCAAAAATGAACACTGATGATGTTGCAATCATCATCAGAATTATTTTCCAGCCACTGAAGTGAGTTCAGTGCTTAATTACTTTCAAAAATCCATTCAAAACAAAGCTATATTATTTTAATATACTTTAAGCAAAATATTCTTCTAAACACTCAGGATTTAAAATCCTAAATTCTGATTTGCATTCAATTTTAATTTATCTTATTTGTATTGCATTCATATACAAGTTCCATTTGGTTATACAACCATTCCAATTTTGTAATCTTATTTGATTATAAGAACAACAACCAACACATCCAAAATATAATAACTTCAGAAAATTATTCTTTCTATATCAAAATATAGTTTTGGGTAAAGTTATTTCATTTACCCTCTTTAAACAATATCGTGTCGAATTGTTCTGCTTAAGTGTTTTAGAAACAACAATCGATACAGTTGTACTTCCTGTATCGATCAAAGTTCATAAATCACTTGCTAAACCAATCAACACAATATAAAACAGTTTTTTTATATCAACTAACAAATACGCGCTCCCCTATATATACACTCAACTCATTCTAGGGTACTACTAACCCTATCTCAAATGAGCACAATCCTACCAAAGCCTAGGTATTCGCTGAAACTAAGCTCTGATACCAACTGTAATGTCTCGTAATTCCACAGAAATCTGGGTCATTACAATTCCGACCAACCAATACGTGAAGAAATCAGAAGATGATCGAGATGGAGCATTGAAGACCGTAGATCTTTATTACGGGGAAGAACTACTAATAATCTTTGGTTTAGCATCCAGATATAAACTATGGTTCTGTCGTGGTTGGAATCTACGGGTTGCAAGGACTTCTCACTATTGATCCATGGGGTGATTCCTATATTGAATGCAGTAGAAGTGTGCCTTCGGTTCATCCTGTTCCTAGATAACTTGTATGGACGGATGTCTGACAGAGTATTTCCAAAGGAATTGCGTACGTTGATTTCGCTAAATGTACCATAGTTGGTAGCGGAGGACGACGGTTCTCTTAGCTTAATCACTAGAGTATTTTTTGTGGACATCAATTAGTGATATCTGGCGGATCTGACGATGTGGCATTCAAAGTGAATGGTGACCAAATATCCTAAAAGAGATTTAAACCTCAAGCCTCATCAAACAGGAAATGACAGAAATCGGGCGACAGCATGGCTATGTGGGTCGCTCCCATTAGCGTGTATAATCACCTATCTAGAGAAATTCCTTTTGCTTCTTTAATCTATTTCGATGTTGTCCCTTTTCAGGAAACGGTGGTTTGAACCCAACCGTTGGTAATATACATTCGATATACTCAAGCGAAATGAGTGGTCGTTCATGTGAGGGTCGGGTTGCAAGACGTTCTTGTCGAACCCAGTGTATTCGCGTCTAGAGATACACTATCGGCAGGTGGTCCCATACCTTGTCATAGTCGGAATCCAATCTCCAATAAGTGCCCGCAGTTTTATTTGTATATATGTATATATATATGTGTGTGTGGAGCGTGAGATGCAAGCGTTCCGCTAGATTGATATCTACTTGTATTTAGACACTATTATAATATCAGAAAAGATATTGATTTCGAAAATATTTTGGGTTATCGTAAGGTAAAAACCGTCCGTATTTATGTATAGATTTGGTCTTATGATTATTCTTTTCTTTCGAAAATATTTTGACTTTAAAATCAAGTTGTGTGATACCCTTAATACTATGCGAGTTTTTCTCACTCTGGTTCACCAGACTGACCCGGTGTTTTGTAAATGCTCGGGTTAGCCCGGGGTGTACAGGTTCAGGTTATCGAATGTTGTAAAGAGACGAGCAGGAAGAGTCCAGATGTATGATATTATATAGCTACTATTCTGTTGTGTGTTATATATGGGACGGATTTTTATAACTGTCCAGAGATGTTGATGTACTCTGATATTGTAAGTTTTTTTAAAAAGCTCTTAATAAAGATTTATTTATGTAATATATTTTGTTCCGCTGCAATGTGAGACTCTGATCCTGTGTTGTGTTGGTTCTTCTTCTTTTATTCTAATATTTCTTTCTTTCTTATCTCACCCTCTAATTTCTTTCTAAAAATGTTCCAGTATTTTCGGTGTTTGGAAGGTCGGCATGAGTTACGGTAAATGTATTTATGTCGATTTCTGGGACCGAAAATCCTTGGGTCGTTACAGTGGTATCAGAGCTATTGGTTTAGTAATAACCTTGGCTCTGTGGTATAACTCGATAGAGATAGGGTCAGTAATACCCTAAACCGAGGTTGAGTGTATATGTATATGAGAGCGTATTTGTAAATTTTATGTACAAATGTTTTGTGTTGTGTTTGTTGATCGGTTCAATTATTGAGAAGCGTTGAACTGGCAATCAATACAGTATTGTTTCGTAAAGAGGGTAAATGAAATAATTTTACCTAAAGTATATCCTTGTATAGAAAGGAAATCATTTTATCAAATTATTGAGATATTACTGTGTTTGACTGATTTGAATGATATTCAAATTGGGTTGAAATTTTGAATTGAAAACTTAACCTGGTTAAGTGAAAATTATATTGATAATGATATTGAAATTGAAATAAATAAATTTGGATTTTGGATAAATAATAATCAAATAGAAATCAATCGGATATTGATCGATTGATATTCAAATATGTGAAGCCAAAGTAAATATTAATGCTCAATATAAATTGAATGTTTGATTTAGTAGATTGTGTGTTGCTGTTTAAACGCTAGATTGGTTAGATATATATTCATGAATTAACTAAATTGAAAACCAAGCAAATGAACTCCAGTGTAATTAGATTGGAATGAAGCTACATATGACTTGAAATTAATAATTTATCCCTGTATTTGAAGATAAATGGTGTTAATGTTTGGTTTTGACAATTTGTGTAGTTATGCTTGTCAGTTAATGAAGTACTATTCAAGAGTTATGCATATTTGTTACTTATATGTTAATTGAGTAAGTACAGGTGCCAAATGGCTTTTGAGAATTAGATTTTGATTGGGTAGATCGCGATAAATTAAATAGTGCTCGCAAAAGGGTACGCTTACGCGGAAATATAAAATTTTGGGTTTTGATTTTTGTATTCCGACCGTGTGGGTCGATGTATATATATTATTTATTCCTGCGATATCGCGGATGTCATTCCGTACAGGGGAGACTCTGTCGAATTTTCCCGGAAATTTAAGGCGTTAGAAAATTTTCGATATTTTTGAAAATATTTATTCACGATATTGAATTGGTTTTTGATTTAAAGTAAATTAGATTTGGAAATTAATGGGTTGTAACGTTCTTTCTTACCTTAGCAATTTCGAGGACGAAATTATTTTAAGGGGGGAAGAAAGTAACATCCCATATTTTTGGTGGTCAAATATTTTATTTAATTTATTATTTTAAATATTATATTTGAAATATTAAAGGTTTTTAATATTTAATTCGTTATTAAAACGAAGTTTGAATGTTATATATTTATATAATTATAAATCGAGCTCGAAATCGCGCGGTAGTTCGTAAAATGGAGTTTTGAACTTCAATTTGATATGCATGATCCGATATAAGTCGGATTTCTGTGAATCGAGAAACGTTGGAATCGTGTTGATTATAATTTTCATACGGAAGAGAAAAATTCAGATTTCGTATTATAGTTTGTTAGTTATGGACAAATCAAAATTTTAAATAATCGCTATGGAAATCGTCATTTAAAATATAGGCCTTTAAAATAGCGATTTTGCAAACAGACTCCGTTTTCAATGAAATCAGTTTCATTGGAACCGTATCGTTAAACTATTGTAAGAAAATAAAATTTGCGTGGCAAACCGATGTCGTATGTGACCACGGTAGCCGTAAACACCCGTTCATTCAAATAGCGCGTAATTAAATTAATTCAATTCAATAAAGAGTTATTTGAGTGTAACTTGAGCAGACGATCGAATTAAGCCACGAAACCAGTTCCGTTGAGTTCCTCTCATCGATTAGAGTCAAGATAGGTATATAGTTTGTTATTTTTGAAGACTGGGTAATTTGGTGTCAAAAATGGCATTGCGGTGCGTATAAAAATAGCCTACCGGGAAAACAGTCTCAGAATGCGACGAAACTGGTGCCGTTGGGTTTGTATTAATTAATTATTGTAGGATTTCAAAGTTTCAAGTTGATTTGATTTATTTAGTGATCATGGAAAATTTAAACGCGTGTTTTTCGCTGGTTTTATAAAGGAAATTTTTTCAAACGATGTCGGATTTCAACGAAACCTGTCCCATTAGGTCCGGGATATTTTTCTATGCTAAGATTAGCCTTTTTATCAGAAAACAGAAATCGTTTATAGTGGTTTTTATCAATTACTTCACGATGAAGTTTGGTGTAATAATATAATATTGAACCAAGACCCTATATATACCCCATGTTCTGAAAACCCTCGTCAAATACTCTTGTCTGGTCAACATGAAACAAAGCCGCCACTCAAACATAATCAGCGAACCAAATCTTGCGATCTCTCCTCCTATTTTTCTTCCGATTCTTTTATCCAATCCAAATTCCTCCAATACAAAATCGAAGAGGGGACTAAGGCCTAACATCTGAACGGTCATGATCGTTTCCCATTTGAAGATGAAGCCGGAATTGGGTTCGAAAGTGGCGTCAGTTTTCAGGGTTTTGCCGATGAACGGTGGGGCTGTGGTTGTGGAGGATCAAGGCGAAGGTCGAGGAGGGTCGTACGGTTCTTCCAGTGATGTCATATCGACACCCGGTGTTCTGGAAGTGAGTGCGGTGGTTGGTAAATGGATGGGCTGTGTGGCACTTGCAGCGAAAGAGAGGGACGGTACCTGAAGTGAACTCGATGGTAGCACGGGTCCCCAGTTGGAGCAGGATACATGAAGGACTTAGGTTGAACGAAAGTAAGAGGAGTAGTAAATTTCAATCAGTCTGTTTCCCATTAACAATGAATTACCGATTTAAAACAAAATTAGTTCAAGTATATGTTAATTGAGGGATTAAATAGCTAGTTTAATCATGTAGATATGTTTGAACGAGATGAGGAAACCAGAATTTTTGGCCGATCTGGTTTATAAAAAGGTAAGGAGAAATTAATTAATTATACTTAAAGTTATTAAGGATTTTTAATTTGGTTAGAAGTTAATTAAAATGGTGTTGGTATTGTTAATTAGTTTGCATAGGACGTAGCAAAGTTATCTGAGAAATGAGGTGATAAGGGTTTGAACGAAGCATGGTAAAATGCAAAACAGTTGGAACTAAAGTAAGGATTTTCGGCCAAGATTTGAAGATGAAAAAATAATTATCGATAATACTTAATTAATTAAAAAGTTAATTAGTTTCAAAAATAAACTGTATATTTATAACGGTGGTAATTGATGTATATGTTATCAGAATTGGTCCAGACAAGGAGCAATGGAATAGTGGAATTTAATACTATATCTGGACCTACTCGGACAAAGTCAGAAAGGACTGGAATCCTCGGTTAAATTTAGCACTTGTTTAATTTAACTGAAAACCCAAATTTGCTTAAGCGACAAAAGGAATCAAATCAAGGTGAGTTAAACATACTCAGTTTTACCCATTTGTATTTTATATAAATTGGGTTTTGATTTTGTGTGCTCTGCTTGCCAACGGTTAACTGTTTGCTAATTATATATTTATCTGCTGATTTAACTGATGAAATTAAACCGTCATTTAATTTCAGTGAAGTACCAAATCGTTATTTTAACGAAATTGGACCCAATGAAGGTTACTTACCTCGTTGGTCACGTTTATAAAATAAATGTGTTTTGTTTGAGTTGTGTGAACTGATGGAAATGTTTTGTTGGTTGGTTGATATAAAATAGTTGCTATTTATTATTATATATCAGTTAAATGAAATGGATTGATCTGTTTGGAGATAACCATTTGAATACAGGGAAGAACATGTTGGAGGGATCCAACGGGATTCCTCAAATATATTATTTATTTTCATATTATCATATATGAACTGATCTGATGGGTGATTGATTTGATTGTTGATTATTGACTGAAAACTTAACATATGTTTTAGTTTAAACCAATGGATGGTATTGGTTGGGTATTTGGCAACAGTATATGGCCTATAAAATCAATTGGATTATAAATGTTGATTTACCATTAGGTAAATCGATAGAGATGAAGTTATAAAGTTTATTCTATAATTGGATATAGATTTTGAATTGAATTATATTGAAAATAAGTTTGTAAAAAAGGAAATAAATGTTTATTATTTGTTAAATTAATTTATAATTAATTATTAACTGATTTTTATAAAGTAAAGTCTAATGTTATATCAAATTTATAAATATGAGAATAGGAAATTAATATAACAGTTAATTTGGATAATTGTTTTGTTAAGGAACAATTAAATGGAGTTTATATAAATTAATGATATCGTTAATTCATGTAAAGGGAGAACAAAATTGGAATTGGTTAATAAGATATCCGTGGTTTGAGTGAGTAAATCGACCGTTTTAAATTGAGGATGATGATTAAATTAGTGTACTTAAAATAAAATAGTTCAAGGAATATTGTTTAAATTTTAATAAGATATTTAAAAAGGGATTTATTATTTATTTTAGTTAATTAAGGAATTAACTATTTTTACAGCAGTTGTGACGGCCCGCCCCGCACCAACCGACATTTCCTCCAAAAGTGTGTCATACACATGTCCAGTTAGCCCGGAACGGTCGTCAGAAGAAAAGAAGGAAAGCGAAGAATCAACAAAGAACCTGTAGAATGTCTCACAGCGCATGGAACAAAATATAATAACAACATATTTGACATAAAACATGTGAGACAGTGTATAAGCTGAAAACAAACTATCATAGCAGCGGAAAATCCAAAGTACAGCTTATGATCCAAAGCCAACATTATTACAACTTTTAAAAACTATCTCACAAAGCTAAACAAGAAAGGTACACTACTAATGCCCAAAGTAGTGACCAGCAACAACACAAGGAGGATATCTATATATATATCATACGTGGAAGCTTCCTGCTCGCCTCCGAATCCGCTACTCGCGCATCACCAGCTAACCTGTCTCTAGTCTGCTCGTGAGAGCACCCAGAGTAATAAGAAGAGACATAAAACTCTGGGTCAGACAAAAAGTCTGGTATGAGCGATAAGCAGCTAAACAGAACAATAACAGGTATACTAAACCATACCTGAACCTACAACCAAAGAGTTAGCACTACATACTGTACAACACTCTAGGGTGCCATAACAAATGGTGTAAGGAATACGGGGCTGGGGTGTGCATGTCATAGTGATGGCAAACAAGTCAAACATAGCAACCATCCTCACATCTCTCACTCAGTGCGTAAAGTATACGATATCCATCAATTCGATCACCTAATACTTTGCTATGATCACTCTGCCCCATGAAGTCACAACGGCTTCACTGCACTGATCCATAGCCACTAATCCTTCGCTATGTCCACTTTGCCCCATGGAGTCGTACACACCCCACTGCACTGGCTCATAGCCTTACTAATCCTTTACTATGTCCACTCTGCCCCATGGAGTCACAATGGCTCCACTGCACTGGCTCATAGTCTTACTACGATCACTTTGCCCCTCGAGTCATGGTGACTCTACTGCACTGATACGTAGCCCATCATTCCTTTTCAGTGGTGAATTGAAGTTATGAACGTCGACAACTTCTTAGCACACGTCCCGCAGCAAAGCCCAATCAGGAAGTGAACTCATTGGTTCCCAACTAGATCCTGAGCTCTAACTTCCATTTGGAATATCTTTGCATCTCGGGTTTTTGGTCATCCCTGGATCGGTTCGGATCCTCAACTCTTCATCTCTGTCGGTTCGGATCGGTCTCTTCCAAGTGCTCTAGGTCGGATCGTTGCCTCCAAGTCCCTTCGTAGTACATCGGTTCAGTTCGGGTGTTCTCTGGCGGGTCGGGTCGAGTAGATGCATCTTGGTTCGGTTCGGTGTACCCTTGCTTCATCGGTTCGGTTCGGGTTCCTGGTCTCCGATCCACTTCCCCTTCCTCTTCCGTTCCGATCCCCTTCTCTTCCCTTCAGTCGACCTGATTTTCCCTTCTTTTGCTCGATCCGATCCCAGTTCAACCATTGTGGCCTTCCTTTTTGCCATACTTTCCTTTGTGCCAAGCCTCGGTTCGGTTCGGCGATCTCTTGCCCAGTCCACTATCCGGTCCGAGCCCATTCCCCCAATCCGATCCGAAAGCCTGCACCATTTTCCTGCAACTTTTCCAACGAGTGTTTTACGCCATTCGACGGCGTTTTCGACCATCCTAACTACTCTAATCAATCACAAAGCATACCATACAGTCATAGCAACAAGTAGAAGTGACCCCAAACACCAAAACATAAATAGGATAGGTTAAAATGGATCAAACATAGCCAAAACCCCATATTTTCCCTCAAACATGTTCAAGCATAATTAACGATAGGATTAGCAAAACTTAACCAAATTAACCCAAGTTCATATCAAAGGTCTAAAACATCATTTAAGAATTTATAAGTATTTTTCCAGATTTTTACCATGTTTAAATTCGCTAATTAACACTAATTACCCTTAATTAACCATAATTAGTAGGGGTGGGCGCAGTTCGGTTCGGTGCGGTTTGAAGCTCAAACCGCTTCCGCACCGCATCAAATGGTTGATCAAAAATACAAACCATTATATTAACCGTTCAAACGGTTCGGTCTCGGTTCGGTTCCGATGTAATACGGTTCGGTTTTGGTTCGGTCCGGTTTGAACCCATATTAAATATGAAACAAGAAAATTACTTTCATCAACAAACAATTTACGATTTTATGACGTTGTGTCATCTGAAGGTTAACACACATAGTGTTATCTTTAATTAATATAACTACATCATACGTTGAAAATAGAATATATAGCGTTAAATTAAAAGTTAGGTAGGAATCTGTTAATTTTTTATCATAACATTGCAGGTGTAGTTATGCGCTTCGGTTCGGTTTAATACGGTTTTGTAAAAGTCAAACCGCAACCGAACCGTATCATGCGAGTCGGTTCAGTTTGGGTTGTTTGCTTTAGAGAGAGAATCCGGTGCGGTTTTCCGCACCGTTTTTACGGTTCGGTCTGGGCGGTTTCCGCATTGCGGTGCGGTTTATACCCACCCCTAATAATTAGTGAGGAACTATGCAAATCACTCACCTTAGCCACAAATAAACCTTAGATCTGAAATAAATCTCTGATATGGCGTGAATACCAATGCTAAACAGCAGCTCTAATCTTGATTTGGTGAAGATCTCCCTTGATTTGATGTTGCTAAGCTTAATCCTTGATTAGAAAGTGATATGGAGGTGATTTAGAGGTTGAAGGCCATTTTTAGGGTTTCTAAGAGGTAAGTGGAGGCTAGGAAACTGAAATGGAATGAAACCCTAACTCTTTTCAGCCTCCTCATAACCCTAATCCCGAAATGGGTTATGGGCCCATTCACTAATCACCCTATTTGGCCCGGTTAAGCAGTTTTTCACCTTCCAAACCTTATTTCAACCATATCTCCCAAATGGTAAGTCCGTTTCTCACACGTGACCACTCTATGGAAAGGTAAACCATCGTCCGAAGCCAATGGAAGTGGTTTCAGGTCAAAACTCCTTTTTCGATCAAAAGTTATGGCCGAAACAAAATCAGCTAGGGCAAAACGGTCATTTAAAAATCGGCAAAAATCATGAACATGGGAAATGACCCTAATGGTCGTTTCCCAAAGCCACATGACCATACAACTTCATATAAGAAAGAAATAAATATTCTACGATCCTTCGATGCATAGAATGCGGGTTGTTACATTGTTCCCTCCTTAAGAAATTTCGCCCCTGAAATTCCATAACCAAAACACACGAAGGGTCCCGCATGCCTATCAGCCATAAAACAACAATCAAACATGCAAAACAAACCTATCCTAGCATGCGGAATAACTAAATTGCAAAGTAAATCTTACCAGGCAAAGAGTTCTGGATACGTCTTCCTAATGCTCTCCTTTGTCTCCCAAGTACAGTCATTCTCGTTCTCGCCCCACTGAACCTTGACTAGCTTCACCGCCTTCCATCGAAGTTGCTTCGTATCGTGCTCGACAATACGAATCGGCTTGCGGTTCCCAACCGCCTCGGGTTCCACTTCGAAGTCCTCTAACTGATCAGGTGAAATAGTCATATCTGGGTCATGCACGAACTTCCTTAGCTGGGAAACATGAAATACATTGTGAACTCCCGCCATCTTCTCTGGTAAGTCAACTCTATACGCCAAATTCCCAACTTGTTTGAGAACTGGGAATGGGCCAACAAATCTTGGTGCAAACTTGCCTCTCTTGCCAAATCGTACCACGCTCTTCAACGGAGAAATCTTGACAAACACCAAGTCACCAACGGAGAATTTTAAGTCTCTTCTCCTCTTATCAGTATAACTTTTCTGCCTATCCTAGGTAGCCTTCATTCGTTGTTGAATGATCTTAATCTTATCTGAAGTTTCTCTTACTACATCTGGTCCAAGCACAAACTTCTCGCCGGTCTCTATCCAACATGATGGTGAGTTGCACGGTCTTCCGTACAAAGCTTCATATGGAGCCATACCGATACTGGATTGGTAGCTATTATTATATGCAAACTCTACTAGATGCAAATGGTCATCCCATGATCCACCAAAATCCAATATACAAGCTCTCAAAAGATCTTCCAATATACGATTTACCCTCTCTGTCTGACCGTCAGTTTGAGGATGATACGCGATACTGAGATATAATTCCGACCCTAGAGCCTCTTGTAAGCTCTTCCAAAACCCACTAGTAAACAACGGGTCTCGGTCACTCACAATGCTTTTAGGTACTCCATGAAATCTCACTACCCACTTCATATACAGTTCTGCTAACTTAGCTGCCGTTCTGGTCGATTTGACTGGTATAAATCTTGCACTCTTGGTCAATCAATCCACAATTACCCAAATGCTATCATGTCCCAATTTAGTCCTTGGTAAACCATCAATGAAATCCATCGAGACTTGCTCCCATTTCCATCCAGAAATTTCTAATGGTTGCAACAAACCACTAGGCTTCTTTTGCTCGGCTTTAACTAGCTGGCAATTCATGCACTTGGATATAAACTTCCCAATGTCTCTTTTCATCCCTTCCCAGTAGTAAGTCTGCTTCATGTCTCGATACATCTTATCACCACCGAGGTGTATAGTCAGTTTTGAGTGATGACATTCCCTAAGCACTTCATCTCTCAAACCATTCACGTTGGGTACAACTAGTCTTCCATTCTTTCGAAGCCATCCTTCTCGATTAAGCCCATACAAATTCATCTCCTCACCGTCGATATTCATCTCTAACTTGGAGATGATTTCCAACAAGTTAGGATCGTCCTTCTGACTGGAACCAATCCTCTCGATCAAAGTGGGTCTGATCATCAAACTAGCCAACATTTCTGGACCCAATTCGCACTTTGGTCTGAAATCATACCCTGCGATATACTCCAGTTGCTTCCATTCAAGAAACATAGCCCCTAAACTGGCATGTCTCCTACTCAAGGCATCGGCTACCGCATTGCCTTTCCCAGGTGTATATGCGATATCAAAATCATATGAGGCCAAGAACACTAACCATCTCTGCTGACGGAGATTCAGATCCTTCTGAGAGAAGAGATACTTTAACGATTTATGATCGGTAAACAACTCGAATCTTTCTCCTAAGAAATAATGTCTCCACATCTTCAACGCAAACACGATCGCTGCCAGTTCCAAATCATGGGTAGGATATCTTTTCTCATGCGGCTTTAGTTGCCGACTAGCATAAGCTACAACCCTACCTCCTTGCATCAATACAGCGCCTAGTCCGGTACCATAAGCATCCGTGTATACCGTCATCTCTTCATCCCCTTTAGGAATGACTAACACTGGCGCATGCGTCAACTTTTTTTTTAGACTCTTGAATGCATTCTCACACACTCCGTCCCAGACGAAGGCTTGATTCTTCTTAGTCAACTGAGTCAACGGTGCCGCTATCTTGGAGAAGTCCTGGATAAACTTACGATAATATCCAGCTAACCCCAAGAAGCTTCTTACGACTGTTGCATTCTTAGGCGTAGACCAATCCTGTACCGTAGCCACCTTCGCAGGGTCCACGGCAATACCATTCTCTGAAACAACATGGCCAAAGAATCTCACTTCTCTCCTCCAGAAGTGACACTTAGAAAATTTCGCTTTCAATTGGTGTTTTCTCAACACCTCCATCATTATCCACAAATGTCCCTTGTGTTCTTCCTCTGTCCTCGAGTAAACAAGGATGTCGTCTACGAACACAAGAACAAACTTATTCAACTGATCTCTGAATACTCTATTCATAAGATCCACGAAGTATGCTGGTGCATTGGTCAACCCAAATGGCATGACCAACCAATCATAGAATTCAGACGGCGTCCTAAATGTCGTTTTCGGAACACTCTCAGTTGCTACTCGGAGCTGATGAAATCCTGTCGCGAGGTCCAACTAGGAGAACACTCTTGCTCCTTCCAGTTGATCAAACAAATCATCTATCCGTGGTAGAGGATACTTATTCTTCCTCGTCACCTTATTCAACTCGCGATAGTCCACACACAAACGAAGGGAACCATCTGCCTTAGTGGCAATCACAACTGGTGCTCCCCACTCGGAGACACTTCTTCTAATAAACCCCTTCTTCAAAAGATCACTTACTTGCACCCCGAGCTCTCGCTGCTCCCTTGGTGCCATACGACGAAGTGGCATCACTATAGGTCTGGCATCTTTCACTAAATCAATACGGAACTCAATCTCTCGGTGTGGTGGAAGTCCGGTCACTTCCTCGAAGACGTCCGGATACTAGCCAACAACGGGCACATCTAACAACTCATCATGCGGGATGTCGAGGGAATTTATAAAACTAGCCATTACCCCATCACTAGGTAGACTACCAAATACTACCCTCCGCCCATCATCCGCCCTAACTGTCACCAAAAAGCCCTCACAGTCTACCACCATCCCCTATCTTTGGAGCCAATCAACCCCCAATATAATGCCATACCCAGTAAAGCCCAAAACAAAGCAATCATAAACAAACATACATCCATGACTCGATAAGACCAAATTTCGGCAAATCATACTAAGGTTAGTCGAACCACCAATCGGGTTCGTCACAACCAACGGTCTATCGACTATCTCGGGTTCCAGTCCCAACCTATCTACCAGGTCACTAGATATGAAAGAACGGGAAGCCCCAGTATCAAACAAAACTCGAATAGGTACATCAAGAATAGAAAGCATACCTTGAATGACGACATTCCTTCCTTTCTCCGCCGTAGTTGGGGCATTCGACGAAGAAGGAACAACATTAGTAGCATATGCTTTCACAATCTGCTTCTCCTTAAGAGATTGTGGACATTTATCCTTATGATGTCCCACTTGGCCACAGTTGTAGCACTTCCTATCCGCTAGCTTGGCTCGACATTCTTTGGCATAATGACCCTTCTTACCACATCTGAAGCACTCAACATCTTTCTTAATCTTTTTCTGGCCATCCTTAGTTTGGTTCTGCTTCCTCTTGTTCTGAGAGTTGTTCTTGCCTCCACCGCTCACCTGCGGTTTTGGCCCTTCTGCAGATGCAACCTTAGTCTTTGACTTAGGGTAAAGACTCTCTGATCTCAAAGCTTTCCCCACAATCGATTCAAACGTCTCATCGATGTGGTTAATAAGCCTTTCCCCCAAGTATCCATCCAAACCAGTAATGAACTTCTCATTCTTCTTCTCAGGAGTATCAATAAGAGATAGTCCATACTTCGACAAGGTGTCGAACTCAGCAATATAGTCCGAGACTGCCCTACCATTCTGCTTAAGCTCCAAGAACTTCCTAAACAATTCCGACTTTTGAGCAGCTGGGATGAACTTGTCGCTAAAGCGAGCCTTAAACTGATCCCAAGTAACATGATCCTCTGGAGTGGCTGTCCTAATAGCATTCCACCAATTCATCGCTCTCCCTTGCAGCTGACGAGACGCTAGCCTTCTCTTCATCGCATCCTCGATACCCAAGTCGTCGAAGATACGATCACAGCTATCCAACCAATCCTGAACATCTGTGGCCGACTCCGTTCCGTGGAACGGCTTCCCACCAAGGTTAGTGTAATCCTTGGACAGCTTGGCGAAATTGGCCCTAGGCGCCTGCACTACTGGACCACCACCATTACCGGGATTGGGAACTGCTCCCTGAACATCCCTAAGCATCTCTCTCATGAAGTCAGTGATCATCGTCCTCATGTCAGGAGCATTCCCATTATTGGTCCCTCTACCAGCACCCCTCGTATCTCGACTCATCGTTCAATCTGTAAAGAGAAAACGATTAACTATCTCCATAGTGGTGCTAGTGCAGTACAACTTCATCCTTATACTACTAATAGTATATACATATATATAACTTTTGAAAATCAAAGTAATCACAAATACGCGCTCTCATATTTGTATTATTTCTCCCTAGTGTCTTTCCCTAGGTTAACTACGCAACCTAGAGCTCTGATACCAAATGTGACGGCCCGCCCCGCACCAACCGACATTTCCTCCAAAAGTGCGTTGTACACATGTCCAGTTAGCCTGGAACGGTCGTCAGAAGAAAAGAAGGAAAACGAAGAATCAAAAAAGAACCTGTAGAATGTCTCACAACGCATGAAACAAAATATAATAACAACATACTTGACATAAAACAGGTGAGACAGTGTATAAGCTGAAAACAAACTATCATAGCAGCGGAAAATCCAAAGTACAACTTATGATCCAAAGCCAACATTATTACAACTTTTAAAAACTGTCTCAAAAAGCTAAACAAGAACGGTACACTACTAATGCCCAAAGTAGTGACCAGCAACGACACAGGGAGGATATATATATCATACGTGGAAGCCTCCTGCTTGCCTCCGAATCCGCTACTCGCGCATCACCAGCTAACATGTCTCTAGTCTGCTCGTGAGAGAACCCAGAGTAATAAGAAGAGACATAAAACTCTGGGTCAGACAAAAAGTCTGGTATGAGCGATAAGCAGCTAAACAGAACAATAACAGGTATAATAAACCATACCTGGACCTGCAACCAAAGAGTTAGCACTACATACTGTACAACACTCTAGGGTGCCATAACAAATGGTGTAAGGAATACGGGGGTGGGTGTGCATGTCATAGTGGTGGCAAACAAGTAAAACATAGCAACCATCCTCACATCTCTCACTCAGTGCGTAAAGTATACGATATCCATCACTTCGATCACCTAATATTTTGCTATTATCACTCTGCCCCATGAAGTCACAACGGCTTCACTGCACTGATCCATAGCCACTAATCCTTCGATATGTCCACTTTGCCCCATGGAGTCGTACACACCCCACTGCACTGGCTTGTAGCCTTACTAATCCTTTACTATGTCCACTCTGCCCAATGGAGTCACAATGGCTCCACTGCACTGGCTCATAGTCTTACTACGATCACTTTGCCCCTCAAGTCATGGTGACTCTACTGCACTGATACGTAGCCCATCATTACTTTTCAGTGGTGAATCGAAGTTATGAACGTCGACAACTCCTTAGCACACGTCCTGCAGCAAAGCCCAATCATGAAGTGAACTTATTGGTTCCCAACTGAATCCTGAGCTCTAACTTCCGTTTGGACTATCTTTGCATCTCGGGTTTTTGATCATCCCTGGATCGGTTCGGATCCTCAACTCTTCTTCTCTGTCGGTTCGGATCGGTCTCTTCCAAGTGCTCTGGGTCGGATCATGGCCTCCAAGTCCCTTCGTAGTACATCGGTTCGGTTTGGGCGTTCTCTAGCGGGTCGGGTCGAGTAGATGCATCTTGGTTCGGTTCGGTGTACCCTTGCTCCATCGGTTCGGTTCGGGTTCCTGGTCTCCGATCCGATCCACTTCCCCTTCCTCTTCCGTTCCGATCCCCTTCTCTTCCCTTCAGTCGATCTGATTCCCCCTTCTTTAGCTCGATTCGATCCCAGTTCAACCATTGTGGCCTTCCCTTTTGCCATACTTTTCTTTGTGCCAAGCCTCGGTTCGGTTCGGTGATCTCTTGCCCAGTCCACTATCCGGTCCGAGCACAGTCCCCCGATCTGATCCGAAAGCCTGCACCATTTTCCTGCAACTTTTCCAGCGAGTGTTTTACGCCATTCGACGGCGTTTTCGACCATCCTAAATACTCTAATCAATCACAAAGCATACCATATAGTCATAGCAACAAGTAGAAGTGACCACAAACACCAAAACATAAATAGGATAGGTTAAAATGGATCAAACATAGCCAAAACCCCATATTTTCCCTCAAACATGTTCAAGCATACTTAACGATAGGATTAGCAAAACTTAACCAAATTAACCCAAGTTCATATCAAAGGTCTAAAACATCATTTAAGAATTTATAAGTATTTTTCCAGATTTTTACCATGTTTAAATTCGCTAATTAACACTAATTACCCTTAATTAACCATAATTAGTGAGGAACTATGCAAATCACTCACCTTAGCCACAAATAAACCTTAGATCTGAAATAAATCTCTGATATGGCGTGAATACCAATGCTAAACAGCAGCTCTAATCTTTATTTGGTGAAGATCTCCCTTGATTTGATGTTGCTAAGCTTAATCCTTGATTAGAAAGTGATTTGGAGGTGATTTAGAGGTTGGAGGCCATTTTTAGGGTTTCTAAGAGGTAAGTGGAGGCTAGGAAACTGAAATGGAATGAAATCCTAACTCTTTTCAGCCTCCTCATAACCCTAATCTCGAAATGGGTTATGGGCCCATTCACTAATCACCCTATTTGGCCCGATTAAGCAGTTTTTCACCTTCCAAATCTTATTTCAGCCATATCTCCCAAACGGTAAGTCTGTTTCTCACATGTGACCACTCTACGGAAAGGTAAACCATCATCCGAAGACAATGGAAGTGGTTTCAGGTCAAAACTCCTTTCCAATCAAAAGTTATGGCCGAAACAAAATCAGCTAGGGGCAAAACGGTCATTTAAAAATCGACAAAAATCATGAACATGGGAAATGACCCCAATGGTCGTTTCCCAAAGCCACATGACCATACGACTTCATATAAGAAAGAAATAAATATTCTACGATCCTTCGATGCGTAGAATGCGGGTTGTTACATTAATGATCAAAGTAAATTATTATTTAATTAATAATAATTTAGAAAATTACTTTTTAAATGGAAATTCATTTAAAAGGTAATTGAAGTTGAAACCAAATCTAGTTGAATGGTGAAAGGAGTTCATGAACGGGTTTTATTTTTTTTAAACCCAAATTTGTATAATAATGTTATAAAAGGAATTTAAGCGACCATGATAGCTTAAATTAGATTGATTCAATATTTGAATCAAGTAAAAAGGGAATTGTGAACAGAAAGGGTTTAGACTAAACCGGAATTGATTTAAACAAGGTTTATAAAAGCGATGAGGCGTTATCTCGTTAATTCTAAATTAACGTTACTTAATAATGTGATCAAGTAAAGGTGGGGGATTGAAATAAGAATTTCAAAGCGGGAAATGGTCGAATGGATTAGAAAAGGAATTGGTGGAACTGAATTTGGTAAAGGAAGTGGGTCATCGGATTTTGTAAACAAACCCGAATTATGAAATGAAATTGTTTAAAAAGGTAAAGAGTTAAAAAGTGGTGTTATAAGAAATTACTTAATTATTAAATTAAGGGAAAGTGATTATATCCGAGAAAGAGATTTCAAAAAGGTAAGCAAGATTATGAAACCGTATTTGGAGTAAAATCAGTTAAATGGAATTGGTGTTGATATTAGAGTGAAATATTGGTTTTTGGATTACAACTAGTATTTGTCTTTAGATATGAACGTTGTTGATCAAGGTCTGAGAGGTAATTAAATACCCCAACTTGAACAACATCAGGATTATCTAAAGATGATATTAGTTGGTAATCGTAAAAGAGGTTAGTGATAATTTAATATTTCCATTAGTGAAATAATAATGCAACATTTGGTGGGAATTTGGAAAATATATAACGAGAAATCCGAAGTAGAGGAAATTAGTAAGAAGGGAAATTATATAAATGAGAATTCCAAAGTAGAGGAAAAACAAAAAGGGTTTGCGTGAAAATATAACGATATTTTCGGGTTAGGAAGGAAACGTAAAGTTGAGTTTTATTCTATACTATTAAATATTGGTTTTTGTTTCAAGAACGGAATAAAAGATATTACGTAACGCTGTTACGAATAATAAGTTGAATGGGTTTCCTAAATTTAAATAATAAAGAATGATGTAATAAATGTTTTTAAAGGAGAATTAAGTGGGAATTGAATATGGTTATTTTACTAAGTATTATAAAAAAATGGTTTTGAGAACATTAGTATATAAGAATCAAATATCGTATTTTTAAATAATAAAAGAGTTAGAAGTTTTAATTAAGCAGAAGTGAATTAGTTTGTTTTAATTAAAAGGCCAAGTGATGTTGAATACTGAACCAGTGAACTCATTGGATTGTCATGATTGAAACACTGTTTATTTTGATAGTTAAATCACCGACTATCAAATTTGTTCAATACGATTGTCGGTACGGAAAGACCGGTATCGAATTTATATTCGAAAACCATTCCGACCAACCATTACGTGAAGAAATCAGAAGATGATCGAAATGGAGCATTGAAGACCGTAGATCTTCATTACAGGGAAGAACTAATAATCTCTGGTTTTGCGGCCAGAGATAAACTGCGGTTCTGTCGTGGTTGGAATCTACGGGTTGCAAGGACTTCTCGCTACTGATCCATGGGGTTATTCCTATATTGGATGCAGTAGGAGGGTGCCTTCGGTTCATCCTGTTCCTGGATGACTTGTATGGACGGATGTTTGACAGAGTATTTCCAAAGGAATTACGTACGTTGATTTCTTCAAACGTACCATAGTTGGTGGCGGAGGACGACGGTTCTCTTAGCTTAACCACTAGAGTATTTTTTATGGACATCAATTAGTGATATCTGGCGGATCTGACGATGTGGCATTCAAAGTGAATGGTGACCAAATATCCCAAAAGAGATTTAAACCTCAAGCCTCATCAAATAGGAAATGACAGAAATCGGGCAGGTAGCATGGCTATGTGGGTCGCTCCCATTAGGGTGTATAATCACCTATCTAGAGAAATTCCTTTTGCTTCTTTAATCTATTTCGATGCTGTCCCTTTTTGGGAAACGGTAGTTTGAGCCCAACCGTTGGTGATATACATTCAATACACTCAAGCGAAATGAGTGGTCGATCATGTGAGGGCCGGGTTGCAAGACGTTCTTGTTGAACCCAGTGTATTCACGTCTAGAGATACACTATCGGCAGGTGGTCCCATACCTTGTCATAGTCGGAATCCAATCTCCAATAAGCGCCCGTGGTTTTGTTTGTATATATATATATATATGTGTGTGTGTGTGTGTGTGTGTATGGAGCGTGAGATGCAAGCGTTCCACTAGATTGATATCTACTTGTATTTAGACACTATTATAATATCAGAAAAGATATTTATTTCGAAAATATTTTAGGTTATCATAAGGTAAAAACCGTCCATATTTATGTGTGGATTTGGTCTTACGATTAATCATTTCTTTCGAAAATATTTTGACTTTAAAATCAAGTTGTATGATACCCTTAATACTGTGCGAGTTTTTCTCACTCTGGTTCACCAGACTGGCCCGGTGTTTTGTAAATGCTCGGGTTAGCCCGGGGTGTACAGGTTCAGGTTATCGAATTTTGTGAAGAGACGAGCTGGAAGAGTCCAGACGTATGATATTATATAGCTACTATTCCGTTGTCTGTTATATATGGGACAGATTTTTATAACTGTCCATAGATGTTGATGTACTCTGATATTGTAAGTATTTTAAAAAGCTCTCTACAAATATTTATTTATGTATTATATTTTGTTCCGCTGCGATGTGAGACTCTGATCCTGTGTTGTGTTGGTTCTTCTTCTTCTATTCTAATATTTCTTTCTTTCTTATCTCACCCTCTAATTTCTTTCTAATAACGTTCTAGTGTTTTCGGTGTTTGGAAGGTCGGCATGAGTTACGGTAAATGCATTTATGTCGATTTCCGGGACCGAAAATCCTTGGGTCGTTACAATCGTCGATATATTTTTCTATGTTTTTCCAATTTACAGGAACCCAAATACCTAAATAATTTCTATTGATATTTCTTTTTGTACTTCTAGATATTATAAAAATCACTAATCATAGAAGTATTCAAATCTTTATAAACATTAGATCTTGGATTTACTCATACCTTAGTACTAGTAGTGATATTTTTATTGTACATAAAAGCATATATAGTACTATTTATGTGATTAGTTTTATTATATCCTAAACCACTTTTGTTGTGTACAGGTCAAGATCTAGATAACCCATATTTAAATCATTTTGACCTTTATTAAATTTCGCGAACTTACTTGTACATTTTCCAAATTTGATTTCAAAGTCAAGATTGACATTTTCAAAAGAAATTTTGTTGGTTTTTTAGATTTCAATTCCCTTATTTAATTCAGAATTCTTCCTTTTTAAAGTATCATTCACGTTTTCGAGACCAAAAATTTGAGATTCTGAATGATCTAAAGAAGATTGTAATTTTTCAATTTTTTTTTTTGATTTAGAAATTTCTTTTTACAAAATATTTTTATTAACTTTTAAAATCTCACATTCTTTAGATAATTCTAAATTCTTTTCTGTTAAAGCTTTATTCTCTTTATCAAGAGACAAAGTTAGAGAACTAGAATTATTTAAAGAATCTTCTAAAGATGTATTTGTATTTTGTAAGACATCGATTTCCTTTAAAAGATCATTGTTTTTATCTATTAGCCGCTCATTTTCTTTTTGAAGGAAATCCTTTTGAAAAACAAACTCTTCTAAGTTATTTTCAAAATATTTTGCTTATTTTACTAAAAAATTATTTTCTTTTTTTAATTTAGAATTTTCTTGCTCACAATCTTTTGACTTAGCTAAAATAACTGTATTGAGTTTACCCAAAGTTTTAAAATCTTTCAATAAATTTTCATGGTTTAACAAAAGATCTTTATATAATGAGTCTACGTATATAGATTGTGATCTGACTTTAGTCATGAGACATTTGCATCCTTGCTCTTTTGGTTCTGCTTAGTTGCTCTTCCACTTTCTAATGCCTTAACTAGATTTCTTTATTGCCATATATTCTAGGATGTTGCTACGATCTCTAGAATACCAGGCTCTGATACCAAATGTGTTTTCACCAAAAAATGGCTCAAACACCAGTGGTGCTGTTTTCACCAAAAAATGGCTCAAACATCAAGGGTACAAGAAACTTACTTCACCAATATGGTTAGAAAGTAAATGGAGATGCACTCAACAAAAGTTGAAAGTAAAAATGCAAGAAAGTAAAATGGAGACAAGGTTTTAGAGTGGTTCAGCCTTAAGCTAGGCCTACGTCCACTATGAAGGTAGTTTGCATGATCATGATGATTACAAAGCATGTAAACTTTCTTCGTTCATACATTTTCTCATTCTCTCAACTCTCAGCATATTCACACTCTTACATACAAATCTCGCTTGAATTCATGAATTCAGTAGAGGAATAGCGGAAGCTGTGAAGGAGAAGGACGGATGATCCACGGAGAAAGAGGATGTCTTCGCTCTTCTCTCACTTATAAGATCTTAATGAATGTCATGGCCAAATGGATGAAGATCTTTCCAGTGGAGATGATGATGATGGCTAAGAATGTTTAAGGAGTGGTAAAGGAGTGAATTTAGCTGTATTTTGTGGTTGCCTCCCCCCTCTCTTTTTGGTGGAAGCCATGGCCTATTTATAGGTGGTCTCCTCTGAAGAAATGAGCCGAGATCCATATAGGCAGGTTAGGAGTCGTTCGTCTTATTAATTACGAAAATGCCATAACCTAGCTGTAGCCAACTGTCGATAGTTATATTCAGCTGTCCTGTAATGACTTCATGGGAGTGAGCAGTTTCATAGGAGTGAGCGGTTTCATAGGAGCGATTGACAAGTCTAAGCACATTGAACGGGCGGACAGGCGATGAAGGTACAGGCGATATGTCAAAGTTTCTTAGTTAATATAAGAACAACCGACCGGATCATCATGTCAAGATTTTTTATGATTGACTGGAAGATATTATCTGGTTGAAGCATCAGTATCTGATTGCCGATGAATAGGCGACTAACCGAGGCTTGCAGAGCAGATATAATTGTGATCGTTCAAGAGTTGGTATTTGACCGACTGGTGAGTGGTATTTGTCTAAAGCAGTAGCAGTTAATTGGATAGCGAATGACTGCATAAACTCAAGCAGGTTGGATGGGCAGGCAAGCGATTAAGGTTTTGGTGATTGGTCAGAGCTTCAGAAATGGTGTGAGGGTGACTTACCGACAAATGCGGTTCAGTGGACCGAAGATTGATGTGCGAGTCTTGACATTTCGAGTTTTTTGCCTAAAAGTGGTGGACGACCGACCATCGTAATACGAACGAACGACTCCCTGTAAGATGTGTGGTCTTATTGCATCGTTCTTAATACGTACGACCTCTCTGTATGGTTGTGCTAATCTGTTATACTTTGACCAGCTTTGACGGACGGACGACCTAATTGTCCTTATAGTTGAAGTGAGCTTTCTGACACGAGCGACCGACCCCTTCGAATATGAATGTTCGGTCCCTTGAGTCGTGCTTGACTTTTGGTTCATGCTCTATCCCTGTTTAGGCGCAAACGACCCTTTGATATTGAAATGGGTGACTCCTATACCCGGTATGATCCTTCTAATTTCGCCTTGGCCATATCGTCTCTTCGAACGGTCGAGCAAAGCTGTATAACTACTGTGAGACCCTTTTGTTTTGTTGTGGGTGTCCTTCCTTGTGTGAACGATCTGAGTGTCTTGGATTGCAAACGCTCAACTGATCCTTGTAGCGGTCACCCCGTAGTTCCTTAAAAGATTCAATTTACCAATATACGTATGCTTTTTTAGGGATGAACATTTTCCCCTCGAAGTCTGTAATTTTTATTTTACAATCAATTACAGGCTTCGAAATAATTGATCATAACATAGTCTGGTAAATTGAAATTTTGTTCTCTAGAGGGGTGGTCGCACATGACTTCCGACCGTTCAGGGCTGGACAAGGTTGGTCATGCCCCAGATCATTTACCTTATAGAGGTTCGAGCAAGTTGGATTTGATGGGCCATTACACTTGTACAACTAGGCAGATTTGATTTTGACAAGACTGACGTGGCAAGAACATTCTGGACTAGTCAGACTAGACTTTTTATCCTTTCTTCGACCGTCCCTTCACCTTTTTCTCTCGAAGAAACTCTTTTATGGTGATGATGTACTAGAGAATCTCATAAGGTAATTCGCATCCTTTGTTTTTCATCCAGTTTTTCTTTAAAATTCATGGTTATTTCCAACTTACTATCTTGTTTGATGCTCCCAACAATACCTAACAACTTTTCTTTAGATCTGAAGCATCATGATTCTTTTTGGTGAGTTTTTACTTTTTACATATCTTTGACTTGGTTGAGTAGCTGTCGACATTGTAGTTAGCCCTGAATTAGGATGTTTCAAGTGTGGTTTGGCTGTTTTGAGTATGGATTGGGATTTTGGTGATAATTGAGCCTGTTTGATGAAGGGGTTGTTTATGCCATCATTTGACGAACCTGAATCATATGGAACCTTTTAAATTTTGATTTCGATATCGCCCATAAGTTGTTTGATGAAATGTCCCAGACATTTCTGGTTTATATCCAGCATGGCTTCTGTTCATGCCTAAATCTGGTCGGGTTGTTTTTGGTTGCGCACGGCCTTTACTCGTGCCCAGATTGGCCTGCTTTGATCAATATTCAAATTTCAGACTAAAATAGCCTTTTTAGTGCTCAACACATGCTGAATTATCTTTCGGTCTTTTCCTTAGGTCCAAGGATGAAATTCTTTATGTTAAAAGGACTGAAGAGGAAGGCGATGAAGAAGATCGGCAAGAAAAATAGGCTGAAGAGTAAAAATAATTTGGGCAAAATTGACCCTCAGAGATGTCGTACACTGGATGAACCTCTCGTTCCAGGTATTCAAACTACTTCCAACTAGCCATTTTTAGCTTCTACATCCATCACTTCAAATTCTGCTAATCATCAAACGACCATACAAAGGCCTCTTTATGTTCCTAATCCATGTCACCCTGTACTTGCTAAACGATTCTAGGGTTGGTGTCTAGAAAGTATGAGCTTTGACTTGGACATAGACCCGTACGACAAATGGATTGTTGCTGGTAAGATGGATGCTATAAAAGATCGCATACTAGCTTAATTTGACCAGTTGGAGGCACGTCCACATTTGGTTAGAGACCTTATCGTGAAAGTTAGGGATTATATTGTGAGGCAATTGGATGCTTGGCACACTTTCGCTGGCGACCTTCAGAGGTTGAATAGACAGAACATTGATCGAATCCATACTTTGGAGAAAGACAAATTTGAGCTTATCAAGGCCCTTGAATCCCAGGATAAGGTCACCACCTTTCATACTAGAAGGCTGTGATTGGCTAGCATCACCTTTCATTATTCCCGTTATTTCCTTTAATGTACTGTGTTTAGGCTGGCTTGTATATGCGGGTGCCAGTAATTACCATATGTTTATATTGGTGACTTTATGACTGATTTACAGCCTAGTTTATCGTACTGCGGTTTTTTTTATTCTAACTTAGCTCCCTTCTCACCGGCGCACCGCGTGTTACACCTTTATCACCATTTATTTGTATTGCTAAACACTTAAGAAATCGTACGATTGTGATCGACTTACGGTGTGTAAAGTTAGCATTATTGGTTCGCTTTAACGCTATGATTAGCCCCATGTATCAAAGTTCGTTGTAATCTTAGAATATCATGCATTTACTCGTGTTTGCAATAACTTTGTAACTCGAGCACCTCGAAGTTTGGATTTGAATGCGTGCCCCCGAAGAGGTTTATGTACCTTATAGTATATTTAATCGTGTTTCCCACTGACCTGGTGTCCCAAGCCCTTTGGAGGTTCGATCAGATACATATCCATATATATATATATATATGTTGTTGTTTTTTATTAGAATGTATTCAACCCCATATCTCACTAACTCGGTGACCCAAGCCCTTCGGAGACTGGTTTTGATTACGTGCCCCCAAGGGAGGACTTGGGTTTCAAATTTCGATCCATTCTCGGTCTTGTTTGATCTGATTATTTTGGAATAAAAAAAGACCTAAATTGGATACCACCTTTCAGCTAGGATTTCTGTTACCCCTTTTAGCTAGGATTTCTGTTACCCCTTTCAACTAGGATTTCTGTTACCCCCGTTCGGTTAGGATTTTTGTTTGCACTGGTCCTTCCAGCATGTTTGCCGGTCCTTCCAGCATGTTTGCCGGTCCTTCCGGCGCTAGGACTGGTGCTTCCATCCTAGGTTTTGTTGGTCTTTTCGATTTTATGCTTCCTCCCGGGAGATGGACAATAGTTCCTCTTATCGAGTTTTATCCCGATTCAACAAACTCGTGTCTTGCACCTAACAAGGTGCCTCTTTTGGGACTGGCAATCTTTTGATTGGGACATATTGTTTTGTTTTATCCCTTTCATTATTCCCAAGGCTCGGTATCAATCCTTTTTGCTGGATGCTTTGCTAAGGGTTCGGTGTTCATCTGCTGCGCTTTTTACCATTCGACTCAGAGTACCTCATCCCTTTGAGATCTGCAAGGTGGTATGTTTTACACATCTGCATGATGCTCCTGGTATTTAGTGCTTGAGTTGTCCCAATCGACGTGTGCCCAGGAAGCTTCCGGCTATGGTTGGATTCTGAAAGAATGACTGTTCTCATTTTATCTGCATGAAAAAGTTAACTTTTGGCAAAGGTTTGCGAATACATGATTCGTGCAAGCAAGCAGGGCTTTTTACTTATAATTTTTGTATGCATATAGTTTTGAGGTAAAGTTTTGTGAAAGTTTACAACTTCTACAATAAATTTAAACAATGCATTATAGGGAGTAACGATGGATGCGCTCGCTACTCCAAGCTTGAGGAATTTGGCTTCCATCTACTAATTTCACGAGTAAGATGATTATACCGATGCGTTGTGTAGGTTGTCTAGTAAATCCATGGATTTTGTTTATATAGGTTCGCACTTCTGCCATAGAGAGGTTCACTTTCTGAAATGTATTTATGAAGATCACATTAACGGATGCCCTTGTGTCAATTAAGACTCTTTTCACGACTACAGGGCCGAGACTAGTTATGATCGTTATGGCATCAATAGTTGATATAAGTAATCCCTCAGAATTTCTATCTCTGAATACCACATTATTGGCTGAAGCTCCAGGAGCTTCATTGGGAGTTCATTGCTTAAGATGCCCTTTAGTTTGCTAGCATATCTTTTCATATTGGTCCGATTGCTCGCAGCTAGATGGGCCCTCCAAAAATCATATTGGTTACTGGTCTCAGATCAAGAATCGCTTTGAGCTTTCTCTCCTAAGTCGGACTGATCAGTAGTGCCGTTTTGCCCCTGGGCAGTTGGAATATTTTGAGGATTCTTCATTCAATTGTTGAAGTTTATTGTTTCTGATGAGCTTTTTATTCAAAATTTTCAGATGTCGACATTTATTAGGGCTATGCCCCAGCTGGTTATGAAATCGACAGATTTTGCTAGGGTCAGTTTGCTGCTTTGTAATCCTCTGCGGCTTAACCCGAGGAAAAATGCCTGAATCCTTTGTATCAGAGTAAATTCTCTCTGGGGTTTTTGCTTAGGAGAGTCAATTCTGAATGCTTGCAGAGTCGTGTCTTCTTATGAGTTTTGCTATCCTTTCCTTCGTTTCCCCTTTTCTTGTAAGAAAAGCTTCGATGATCCCTTTAGGCCCTTGGTCCATTTCATTAAGCGATGTTACATCCCTTACTTTAGTAGTTTTGTAGACGAAACTGGTCTTGGAATCTTCTTGCCAAACCAGCGAATTGATCGACTCATTCAGGCTAGAGTCTAGTGAATCATAACGAGGCCATACCTTTGAAGCACACGGGGAAGCATAAGCGTTTTATTTCGTCGGTGACCCTAGCTTTGTTCATGTATTGATCATATTTGAACAGGAAAATGTTTAGATCTCCCCGTCCCACTATATGGTACCATTGTCGGAGGTGTGAACTTCTTAGGGAGTTTTGCCTGACGAATCTTTTCTGTGGATGGGTCTTTACTAAGTGGAAACTCCCATTCCTTTTCATCATCCCGATGGGCCATGTTTTTCTTCATTATTCGTTGGATCATACCCGCAATGTGCTTCTTGTTACTTCTTCCGGGAGGTGTCCCTTTGATGGAACTGGTGGCGCCTCGAGTTGCACGTTTCTCATTGTTCCGTGATGTTTTGATTTTAGAGGCTTCAACACCAGTCACTTTTTTCCGTCTACATTGTTCATGATATTCGGAGGTATGGGATTAGCTTGAACGTTAATTAGAGCATCAAGCTTTTCCATCATCACTTGCGTCGTAACATCCATTTCCCTATTCAAGCTGGTTACGACCACGTTCAACTCATCTCGAGTTATGGGTGGATTGGGAGAGTCTCCAACTTCTCGATTCAGAGTTTGTGGTATAGCTTTGTTATTATGAGCATTCTCGACATTCATAGTGGCTCTAATGGACTTATCATTTTTCTTAGAGCTAGCCATGACTTCGGGAAAAGAGACGGTTTAGGACTTTAACCGTAGATTACTGAAATTGGAGGGGAGTGTTAAGGAAGGAAGCGCGAATACTGGAAAAATTCGTTCCTCCACCATTCCTAAAACATACTCCTGCTCTTTGTTCCGATCCATGGAACGAATGCCTTCTTCCTTGCCAGATTCTCGTATAGGCAGGTAATCATGGTCTGGAGATAGGGGATCTAGGTTTTTTTTCGAGAAAAATGCCCCTTTGATGGGACCATTTACCTATTGAGAGGTTATGTCATCGGAATAGTTGCGCATAGGTGCTTTATCTTTTCCACGGTCAAGATTAGCATGATATGCAACTTCCTGAATAGAATTTCCCTGTTTCGCGCTTGAATCAGAATATTATGTATCGTATGGTTGACTCGTTCGAGCGGGTGGAAAACAAGTGGCATTTAGTGTGACCTTTGCGGTAGCGGCTTGAATAGCGAACATCGACTCAAGCTTCTTCATCATTACATTGTTTGCAATAGTTATTTGACTCACTAGTCCTACCATCGCTTCTTCCAACTCTCTCTTGGTTATGGCTACCTTAATTTTGGACGATTCTCTTGCCTTGAAATAGGTGGATGATGATGTGACAATATTAATATTGTCGGTGAGGTCGTCGATTTCACGAGTAACTTCCTTCGGCCCATCCACGATTTCAAGCAAAGCTTTTCTTAGAAAATCTCGTTAGACTTTCAACAGGGAAAGATGCAAATACGGGCCCCACGGTGGATGCCAAATGTTTTCACCAAAAAATGGCTCAAACACCAACGGTGTTGTTTTCACCAAAAAAGGGCTCAAACACCAAGGGTACGAGAAACGTACTTCACCAATATGGTTATAAAGTAAATGGGGCCGCACTCAACAAAAGTTGAAAGTAAAAATGCGAAGAAACCAAAATGGACATAAGGTTTTAGACTGGTTCAGCCCTAAGCTAGGCCTATGTACACTATGAAGGTAGTTTGCATTATCATGATGATTACAAAGCATGTAAACTTTCTTCGTTCAAACATTTTCTCATTCTCTCAACTTTCAGATATTCTCACTCTTACATACAAATCTCGCTTGAATTCACGAAATTCAATGGAGGGATGGCGGAAGTTGTGAAGGAGAAGGACGGATGATCCACGGAGAAAGAGGATGTCTTCGCTCTTCTCTCACTTATAAGATCTTAATGAATGTCATGGCCAAATGGATGAAGATCTTTCTAGTGGAGATGATGATGATGACTAAGAATGTTTAAGGAATGGCAAATGAGTGAATTTAGCAGCATTTCGTGGTTGCCTACCCCCTCTCTTTTTGGTGGAAGCCATGGCCTATTTATAGGTGGTCTCCTCTGAAGAAATGAGCCGAGATCCATATAGGCAGGTTAGGAGTCGTTCGTCTTATTAATTACGAAAATGCCATAACCTAGCTGTAGCCACCGACGAGGGTACAGGAGATTTGTCAAAGTTTCTTAGTTAGTATAAGAATAACCGACCGGATCATCATGTCAAGATTTTTTATGATTGACTGACAGATATTATCTGGCTGAAGCATCAGTATCTGATTGCCGATGAACGAGCGACTAACTGAGGCTTGTAGAGCAGATATAATTGTGATCGTTCAAGAGTTGGTATTTGACCGACGGTGAGTGGTATCCGTCTGAAGAAATAACAGCTAATTGGAGAGCGAACGACTGCTTAAACTCGAGCGGGTTGGATGAGCAGGCAGGCGATGAAGGTTTTGGTGATTGGTCATAGCTTCGGAACTGGTGTGAGGGTGACTGACCGACAAATGCGGTTGAGTGGATCGAAGATTGATGTGCGAGTCCTGACATTCCGGTTTTTTTTGCCTAAAAGTGGTGGACAACCGACCATCTAATACGAATGAACGAGTCCCTATAAGATGCGTAGTCTTATTGCATTGTTCTTAATACGTATGACCTCTCTGTATGGTCGTGCTAATCTGTTATGCTTTGACCAACTTTGACGGACGGACGACCTAATTGTCCTGATAGTTGAAGTGAGCTTTCTGACAAGAGCGACCGACCCCTTCGAATATGAATGGCCGGTCCCTTGAGTTGTGCTTGACTTTTGGTTCATGCTCTATCCCTGTTTAGGCACGGAGGACCCTTTGATATTGAAATGGGTGACTCCTATACCCGGTATGAGCCTTCTAAATTTGCCTTGGCCATATCGTCTCTTCGTGTGGTCGAGCAATGTTGTATAACTGTTGTGAGGCCCTTCTGTTTTGTTGTGGGTGTCCTTCCTTGTGTGAACGATTTGAGTGTCTTGGATTGCAGACGCTTAACTGATCCTTGTAGCGGTTACCTCATAGTTCCTTAAAAGATTCAATTTACCAATATACGTATGCTTTTCTAGGGATGAACGAAATGAAAAGAGTGCTAGAGTCAGATCTACTAATATGGATAGAAATGTGGAAGTTGTGATATATATATATATATATATTATGTTTATACAATAGTTATGCAAGTAAAACTTAATGAACTTAATATATCAATATCACAGGTAAATAATATGTAAATGCAGTAAAGTAAATGACACCAGGAATTTTTATACTGGTTCGGAGCACCGTCTTACATCCAGTCCCAGACTTTTTCTGGCTTTTCGCTAGCAAAACTCTCACTTTACCCAGAGGAATAGGTTTACAACGCACCCACACACCAATAACAGGATTTCACGTCTGAGCAAAACGAATAGGACTTCAACACCATGCCTGAGCAACCAAACATGACTTCAAAAACACAATAAGAGTTTTGACTTATGATTGTGTTCCGAGTAACACCAATTAGCCAACAGTTTGAGTACACCCTTTCTATAATCTTATCCTCAAATATTGAATGTGTATGTGAAAATTGAAGGAAGTAGATTGCTTGTTGAATCAAGAAATATGAAATAAATTCAATGATTCAAAAGCAATTTGAGTTTCAGAAAGCTTTTAGAGTGAAAGAATATTTAGACATAAAGATAAAAAATTAGAAGAAGAATTAGGTGATTTGGAAATCAAGTTTTTGATGAATATATAATAGTTGAATAGTAGTAACCTTTCATGAAGAAATATGATGAAAAGAAACAACCATTTCTATTCAGAAATGAATAAGTATCTCTTCATGAAAGGAGATCATGACCTTTTAGAAAAATGACCGTTATTGTCGAATCAGTCGACTGGTCAAAAATCTCATGAACCAACATCCATATCATCGGCAGTGATATTTACCTCTCCTTTGTAGAGCATAGCTTGCATTACGTACAATGATCCTACTTTCTTTCCTCGATCTATTATTAATCTTCCTTTGGTGAGCTTCCACTTCCTTTCACCAAAGCAATTCATTAGAGCCTCATCATCTAGCTTTCTAGTGGAGATAAGATTGAGGCGCATGGCCGGTATATGCCTTGCATCTTTCAGAACAAGCTCACACCCAGTGCTTGTTGTCATAATGACCTCTTCTATCCCAACTATCTTGCTCCTATATTGATTTCTCATTTGTATTGTACCAAGTATTCGCTTTGGTAGGATGAGAAGAAGCTTACATGTGGAGTAACATGGAAGGAAGTACCAGAATCTACAATCCAAGAACTTCCATCATAAATAATGTTTAGAATGTTACCTTCACCAACGAGATATAGCAGATCTTCTTTTAATACTATGTCAGTAGTACTCTTCTTTTTTTTGCTTCTTCGTTGGGTTTATTTGGTCTTGCTTAACATTACCGATCTTTCGGTCTCTTTTGAAGGTTCACCATTTTCTTGTGACCCATCCTTCCACAGTAACAACATGCAACCTTCGAGCATGACTTGGATCTACCTTGAGATTGATGTGGATCTAGGCTCTTACTACGTCTGCCCTGATTCTCAACAATAGTAGCTTCAAGATGGATAGACTCACCTCATTCCATTCTCCTTGCTTCTTCACCAAGAAGACTGTCACCGACAATATCCATGGTTAACTTTCCTTCGGGAGTTAAGATATTAAGTGTAATTACGAGTGTGTCCCAACTTTCTGGTAAGGGACTAAGGAGTACGAGGGCTTGTAACTCATCATCAATCTTCATATCAATTTTATTAGTTGATTCACAAGCCTTTTGAAATTATTCAAGTGCTCAATCATACTATGACCATCTTTATACTCCAACTTCACCAACCGTCGAACTAAATTAGCCTTGCTATGAGGCATTTTCTTTCGAATCGTGGACTCAAGCTTTGTCCATAATTCATAAGCATTTGTATAAGTAGAATCAGGATCGAAGAGAGTTTTATTGATGTACTTACAGATCATAGCAACAACCTTCCGGTTCAATATTTACCATTGAGCATCACTCTTTCCTTCTACCTTATCGTTATTGATGACGGATTAATGCAAATCCTTGCAATACAAGTGGTCCTCCATCATCGGCTCCAATAGGAGTATTTGTTGGTTGTGAGCTTGAACATGTCTCCATCACGAGAGACATTATCCCCCATCTTGAACTTGCATAATCTTAATTAAGGCTATGGATGAACCTGGATCTAATACCACTCTAAGGAAATCTCGGTCTTTACCGCTTCATGAAGTTAAGATAGGCACTTTAAGATTAAAAGTAGTAATGAGAGCACAAGAATTTTAATTCTCCAATATGGAGCGTCTTTCACTATACAAAAGAATAGTGTGATTACAAGAATATGATTAAAAAAGTAATTCATACTCGGTGGCTCACTCAAGCTTGAGGATAGAGACTTCCTACGCTATCTCTTTTATCTCAAAGAGGCTCACTAGCTCTTTAGTTTTTCTTACTCTAAGAAGTCGCTTCTCTCTTGATTCTTGGATTTTTGGATGGTTAGGGACGAAGGCTCCTACGCATATTTATACTACTCAACCTACACAATGAATGGTAATGATTACTTGCATCCAAGTGTGGAGATTGATTCTCTAGTATACTTCACACTCTCTAGGAACCACTGCACTCTTCTTCCCTTCTACATCCTTTCATACTCTTCCGTAAGGTTCCACACATCTCCAGAATATTCAAAAGGGTTCCACACTCTTCCACAAGCTTCTAGAGAGTTCTACACTTCTCTTGAGTTCTTCAGAACATACTACAAAATTTCTATACTTCTTTAAAAAGATCTAGAATTTTCTAGAAACTTCCCAATTAAGGAGGGATTCCAATAGAAAATAGGCTAATAAGACAATTGAAATCTAAATTGTGTGATTTAAGTATGCTTTAAATGCTACTAAAATCTAAGACAGTAAACGTGCATAAAAGTATATCGATCCAAAATGTTAGTTTAGCGCTTCTCTTCATATTTTTTGTGATGTTCAACATTTAATTCTTTTATCAGTTTATCTAAATTTGTCCTAGTTTCTTCTAAAATAAGGCGCTATAGTCGTTTACATAAATGAGAAAAACTGCTTTGAGCTTTCGGCTTGTAGTCTCTACTATCATTCATGATCTGTTGTACCATGGCGGTCAAATCGAGAGTATTGAAGATAAACTCCTCTTAGCTTTTGTCTTGTTGGGCTCCATCGTCCCCACACCAGGCAATGTCGCTTGGGAAGCCATTTGGGAGGTACTTCCTTCACCCCAGTTGTCTTGGTCAATCATAGGATGCACAGGAGGAAGCACAAAAGCAGGGGTAGCCCTAAAAGTGTCGCAGTTAGCTAGAAGAGGAGGATTCCGGGTTGGCAGGGCGTTGGGCTCGATAGGTCTCGGCTCGACAATGTCGAGCTGAGCCGAGTCGGTCGTTTCGAGCTAAGATGGAAGCCTCCCTAAGCGCAACTCTCATACATTTTCTGGCCTTTCAAGTGTGCATCGCTGTCGTGGTTAGTCTTACTGATGATGAGCCTTCTACATCCTGATGTCATGATAGAGAAGTGGCATGTTGGTTCCTGAACTCCTCCCACTATCTCGCCATTCGGTTCATGCCCTGTCTCATTGTGGCAGTCTCTCGTTCCTGAGAATTCAGTGTTACCGTCATTTCCCGGAGCTGGTTCATCAACTTCATGAAATCGTTGAGAGTAACGAATGCCAAGGAGGGAGCTTGGTTAGATGGAGAGAGACGTGTAGGAGAATGGATGACTAGTTGAACATCGACTGGGGTCGATGTCAACCCGGGAGCTATTGGACCGTCTTGTGTCAAGCCAGAGGCTGGAGCAAGAGTAGCATTTGATGGTGAGGCAAGATTTTGTTGTTGAGGCTATTTTCCAAAAGAGCGCAGGTAGAAGTCTTATAAACCATTGTTGCTAAAGATGACAAAAGTTAGGATTTTATCTCAGACTTGGTGATCCAAAGGGTGATCAAAACACTTAAACGCTGAGATTTAAGATTTCTCAGTGAAAGCACCAAAGTGCTGGCACTAAAAAGTGGAAAAAAAACCCAAACAAAGATTATACAGAGAATAAAATGAAGAAATATAAATGAAAATGAGAGAAAATGCAATCACATGCAAATTTATAGTGGTTCGACGTTAGAGCCTACGTCCACTTTATAATCTCTTGATTATCTATAAACTTTGAGCACAAATTGCAGTTTAATGGCTAAACCCAAGTACAATGCAATAATAATGAACAAAATGACAAGGGATTGGCCAAAAGTCCCTTTTTCATAGCTCTAGGAGGCTATTTATAGATGCTACAGTTCTTGGGTTGACTAGGACACATTTCGCTTTACTCGTAAGTATGGAAAGTGTGGAAAACTCTTCAGAACGTGGGAGAAGGCCCGACCCCGTATGGACACTTAGAGGCTAATCCAGCGTTGTAGAAGTGTTGGAAGAGGTCAAATCGGAGCCAAAGCGAGTCTTTTGGGAGATATTCGTGTGCTGGGTTGGGCTTGGCTCGACGTGGTCGAACTGGGAGTTGTTTGACCCAAGGCTTGATCATCTAGTTGGTTTCGCGTTGGTTTATCTCATTCGATCCGAGTCCTGTTCGAGCCAAATTTACAGCAGCTACTTCCATGAGATATAACATGGGACCAACACCGACCGACACTTGGGTTGACCTAGGGCTTCTTCAAGCCGAGTGGGGGTCGAGCGGGGATGAAGGCCACCCATTAATGATTTGTAAAATGTTGAAGCTTGTTATGACATATGCGAAGCCTTGACGACCTTGCCAAAAGGCTGGTCAACACCAATATAGGAAAACATAATTAATTCCATGAATAAAGTGGAAAATATTTTGAATCAAAATAAACAAAATCGAACAAAATTAAATTAAAAAAAAGAATATTATACCTACAAGATCGTCAATCCCTTAAAGCAACACAAACAACATGTTTTAAATGTGAGATGGGTTAGAACAATGAAGAAAGGCGGTTTTCAAAGAGGAATTTATGGTTTTGGAGGTAAAGGATGAAAAGAGGGTTTAGGTGAAAAACAACGGAATAAGATATTAAGAGGGAAACAAAAAATGAATCGCTCATATTTCATTGTGTGAAAGAAATACAACGTAATAATGAGTCATCTTTAAGTCCATCCACGATATGAATTGATAAAAGATAGCAATTTGTATACTGATGCAATCCCTCTTTGTAGTCAATTAATCGTTTTCTTGTAGTGGAAGTTAGTTATTTTCGTTTTGGAAGAAGGATATTCATATCTGTAAAGAGATATAGTTGTTAGAAATAACCTATCGCGAAAAGATACTTTTAAATTTAGATTTTGAAAATTTTCTGTTACATGTCAATATGTATAATGATCATTCGTCGGCATATGCTAGTTAAAAACTAAAACCAGTTTGTTTTGGAATGGTTTCGAAAAAATAGACTTATATATAATGTTTTGAAGCTTTGCAAACATATTAATCATAAAAATTGTATAAATTAAACATAGTAACACTTAAAAAATCTTGTTTAAAATATTTTAAAAGAATTTAAGTAGAAGTATATTAAAACTATATATAATCAAATATAAGAAATTAAAAATATAAATATTAGACTATACAATGGTGTTAAACAATAATTGTTGAGTTTAAAAATCATATCAAAAGTCTAGTTTAAAAATCTTAAGTAAAATCAAAATCCGGGGTATGATATCAAAATATAAATATAAGTATAAAATCAAAATAAAAATAAAAATTAAAGTATATAAAAGGTATAAAGTAGAAAATCAAAGTATAAGTATTAAAGTAAGTATTTTGAAGGTATAAAATCAAATTTGCTTTAAAAGTATAAGTAGTGAAATCAAAATATAATAGTAAAGTAAAGTATAAATATTGAAATCTAAAAATATTTCAAAATAAAGTTACTATAACATTTCTTTTTGAAAAATCTTTGAAAGGGCTATTTTGAAAACAAAGGATATTTGAAAACATTTTGTAAAGATAATTTAAAGGAGGAATTTGGTTTAAAATTGTAACGACCCGCATTCTACGCATCATAGGATCGTAGAATATTTATTTCTTTCACATACGAAGTCGTATGGTCATGTAACTTTGGGAGACGACTATTGGGGTCATTTCCCATGTTCATGATTTTTCCCGATTTTTAAATGACCATTTTACCCCTAGTTGGCACTGTTTTGGCCATAACTTTTGACTGGAAAGGAATTTTGACCTGAAACCACTTCCATTGGCTTCGGATGATGGTTTCTCTTTCCGTAGAGTGGTCACATTAGCCAAACGGACTTACCGTTTGGGAGATATGGCTGAAACAAGTTTCAGATGGTGAAAGACAGCTTAGTTGGGCTTAAACGGGTGATTAGCAGCTAGGCCCAAGGGGAATTTCGGGTTTAGAGGGTTAGGAGGTCTGATTAGGGTTAGGTTATCACTTTCATTTCAGTTTTGAGCCGCCACAAACCTCCTTGAAGACCTTAGTAATGGCTTCCTACATCTAAAACACCCCAAATCACTCTCCAATTGAAGATTAGGCTTAGCAACACCAAATTAAGGAGAAAAGCACCAAAGCAAGGTTGGAGCCGCTGTTAGACATCAGTATTCACCCCAAATCAGAGGAGTTTCAGTTCTGAGAATTTCATTTGTGGCCAAGGTGAGTGATTTGCATAGTTTTTGCACTAATTACGGTGATTAGGGGTAATTAGTGAAGATTAGCGAATTTATACGTAAATAAATTCTGGAAAAATTCTTAAAATTCTAAAATAATGTTTTAAGGCTCTGTTAGAAATTTGGGTTAATTTCGATGTGTTTTGCTAATCGTATGCTTAAACATGATTAAGAAGGATTATAGGAAAATGTGAGGTTTTAGCCACTTTTGATCCATTTTGGTTCATTTGAATTGTTGTTAGGTGTTTGTGGTTGTTCTTACATGTTGCTATGACTATTTGACATGAATTGTGATTGATTAGAATAGTTAGATTTGTCAAAAACGTCGTCGAACGGCGTAAACAAGTTGCTGGAAAAGTTGCAGAAAAGTGCATGTTCCGAACCGGATCGGATCGGAGTAGGGGCTCGGATCGGATATGTGAACTGGGCGAGAAACCCGACCCGAACTGGAGTTTGGCACATAGAAGACTTGGCAAAAAGGAAGGCTGTTTACTTAGAGTTGGAGTGGACAAGGGGATCGGATCGGAGTAGGCTAGGGAGCGGAGTGGATCGGACTGAAGTAAAGCGAAGCGATCGGATCGGAGTAGAAGAAACGAGGGAGCTGATCGAAGAAGGAGCATGAACTGGAAGGAGGATAGCAACCCGACCCGACCCGGAGTGAAGAAACCCGAACCGAACAGACGAGGGCAATGATTGCCGAACCGAACTGAAGGGGGAGAATCACTGAACCGACCCGACCCGGAGGGAGACACCGACCCGACCCGATGATGGTGATGACTACCGAACCGAACAGAACTCTAGGACTGTTAATGTACGACAACTCTTCTGAAGACCCACTCCAATTCGACCAAACCCGAGATGCAAAGGAGGTCCAAATGAGAAGTTAGAGCTTAAGATTCAGATGGGAATCAACGAGTTCACTTCATGGTTGGGCTTTGCTGCGGGACGCGTGCTAAGGAGTTATCGACACCTATAGCTTTGGACCACTATGGTAGGAGGTACGAAGGCGGATTCAGGGCCATTATGGCATGGGTAGAACCAAGGGCTATGACCAATGAAGTGGGTCATTGAAATGTTTGGTCATGACTCCAAGTGTTTGGCTTGGTCACAGCAGGGTTTCTACAAGTCGGGATTCGTCGTTGCCTCAGTTTGTCTAGTGTTCCAAAGTGGTAGATGTCGTACGCTTTACGCACTGAGTGAGAGATGCGAGGATGGTTGCTATGGATGATTTGTTCGCTATCGTTGTGACATGCACACCCCACCCCCGTATTCTTATACTATTTATTATGGCACCTTGGAGTATTGTACGGTATGTGGTACTAACTCTTTGGTTGCAGGTCCAGGTTCAGGTATGGTTTAGTATACCTGTTATTTCTCTGTTTAGATGCTTATCGCTCATACCAGGCTTTATGTCTGACCCAGAGTTTTATGTCTCTTCTTATTACTCTGGGTGCTCACACGAGCAGACTAGAGACAGGTTAGCTGGTGATGCACGGGTAGATGATCCGGAGACGAGCAGGAGGCTTCCACGTACTATATACATAATATTCTCCCTGTGTTGTTGAAGATCACTGCTTGGGCATTGTTGGTGTATCTTCTACTTTAGCTTTCTTTTGTTTAGAGACAGTAAATTTGGAAAAATTGTAATAAGCTGTATTTGGATTTCCGCTGTTTTGAGATTGATGTTGGTTTTAGTTATCAGCTTATGCACTGTCTCGCCTGTTTTATGCCAAGTATGTTATTATTATATTTTGTTCCATGCGCTGTGAGACATTCTACAGGTTCTTTGATTAGTTCATTCCCTTCTTTCCTTTCTTCTGACGACCGTCTTGTGCTAGTCGGGCATGTGTACAGCGCACTTTTGGAGGAAATGCAGGCTGGTGCGAGGCGGGCCGTCACAAAAATCATTTTGAAAATAGATTTTGAAAACAAAAATATCTTTGAAAAACCA